>CAKXYN010000119.1:845000-3245000 GCA_935064755.1 Tragelaphus eurycerus | reverse complement strand
GAATGGTAAATGTTATTAATATAAATATTCTAAATTTTATGTGAAGTTCCTAAAATTCTGACATGTTTGGTAAATTGTTATCAGTCATAATTCTAGTTATTATCTGAAAGTGTTGTATGTCACAGCAGTAACAAAGTTATTTTGTTAACTGAATTGTAATCAGATTTTAAATGTGCCTTCTTAAATTTTTGTCATTATAGACAGTTGCAGTTTTATTCTGATTCCTTTGCAAAAATGCTTCCTCTTCAAGATGGATAACAGAAAAAACTTTAGGATAAATACAATTTTCTGACTTTCAGCCAGTAATGCTGAACTGGGTAAGAAATTAAAGAATCCTAATGGGAAAACCTGTTGGCTTCATAAAACTGTTAACAAAAAGAATTAATTACATAAGACTGAGTGAACTGGTAAAAATGGTTACAACTTTTATGGCTTCTGTCTGGGAAATTACTGGTTTGAAACTGTGTTTTATAGGTGTAATGAAAAGTTTCCCCTTAAACCAATTATGATACAGCAATTTGGTAAATTATACTTTGTAAGCAGAATTGAAACATTTATCTTTTTTCTCTATCTGCTCCCTCCAGAGATTATAAACTCTTAGGTTTCCAGAAGATTTATCAGATAAGTTAGGAAAGCTACCTCACCAACAGATACAGAAATCTCAAGGTATTTTGGAGGCATTATAAAGGGAAGAATTCACCTAGATTGGTAGGTGAAATATGTGATAAGCTCTTGGTTGATGTGACCTTCCTAGCCATGAGAGTTTTTTTAAGTTCAGTCTAAGACTCCTTATAAAAAAATTTCAGTAAGCAAAAGCCTATGATCAATTATAGTTATATGAATTATCAGGCAAAGTTTTTTTGAGACCAGACTTATTTTGCAACAAGTTAGTCTTAATTTTGATATATTTGGTAGAAATGAAGATAATTTTGGAAAGAAAATGATTATGTTTCAGTGGATGTTAATTCCAGTTTTTTTGATGTAGGTCTGCATTTACTGACTCACTTCCTAGATAGTTCCTTGCTGTTATGCTATATTAATGTAAAGTTAATTGAATTATTAAAAGGACATGCTAAATTTTGTTTCTGAAGCTTATCTCAGTAAAGTTGGGACTTATAACATGGGATTATGTATACTGGAAAAAACAATTTAGAGGGCTGTCTGAACTATAACTACACTAGGATAAGATGATGACATCAGAAGCAGACAGCTTACCCAAGATGCTGGACCTGATTTGTATAGCCATTTATAATGTTTTCTTAACTTCTTGCACCTTTGCATATAGATCAAATATTTTCTATCATGGACACGATCCTGTGCTAGGTTTGTTTTTTTTTTTTTTTTTTAATCAATCAAATTGGTGGGTTTTGGCCAATTATCTGTGTCTAGTACTTCTACATTACTTTAATGGATTTGTCCCATTCAAGGCTCTAAATGGATGACCTTCAAAAATTTTTCAGAAGAAAGAAAGTTCACTTCTATTTAGGCTGTCTTAATATTACTAGGTGGGATCTTCTTACTTGGCCAATTAATAATAGCTGCTCTGACCCTGGCAATAAAATATGAATTACTTCTAAGTTCAATTCAGTGGCTCATTCGTGTCCGACTCTTTGCGACCCCATGAATTGCAGCACGCCAGGCCTCCCTGTCCATCACCAACTCCTGGAGGTCACTCAGACTCATGTCCATCGAGTCAGTGATGCCATCCAACCATCTCATCCTCTGTCGTCCCCTTCTCCTCCTGCCCCCAATCCCTCCCAGCATCAGTGTCTTCTCCAATGAGTCAACTCTTCACATGAGGTGGCCAAAGTATTGGAGTTTCAGCTTTAGCATCATTCCTTCCGAAGAACACCCAGGACTGATCTCCTTCAGAATGGACTGGTTGGATCTTCTTGCAGTCCAAGGGACTCTCAAGTGTCTTCTCCAACACCACAGTTCAAAAGCATCAATTCTTCAGTGCTCAGATTTCTTCACAGTCCAGCTCTCACATCCATACATGACCACTGGAAAAACCATAGCCTTGACTAGATGGACCTTTGTTGGCAAATTAATGTCTCTGCTTTTCAATATGCTGTCTAGGTTGGTCATAACTTCCCTTTCAAGGAGTAAGCATCTTTTAATTTCATGGCTGCAATCACCATCTGCTTCTAAGTTAGTCAAGCTCAATTAGAGCAATAAGGAAAATTTCAGCCAAGAAATTAAACCTCCCACAGTTATGGAATTGATTTATGTGGTTAACACCAGGCTGTAGTCATTTAAGCTTTAAGTTCCCCCTTTATCTTAGAAACAATTAAATTATATTAAGGATAACCCTTCATGGATCACAGCCTTGTGGCAAAGGGGCTTGTGTAACTCAGTGACGCTATGAGCCATGCTGTGCAGGGACACCCAAGACAAATGGAGTCAGTGAAGAGTTCTGACAAAATATGGACCATTGGCCCTGGGAATGGCAGATCACTCCAATATTATTTCCTTGAGAACCCCATGAACACTATGAAAAGGCAAAAAGATATGACCCTGGAAGATGGGCCCCTATGTTGGAAGATGTCCAATATGCTACTAGGGAAGAGAGGAGAAATAGTGCCAGAAAGAATGAAGAGGCTGGGACAAAGCAGAAATGATGCCCAGTTATGGATATGTTTGGTGGTGAAAGTAAAATCTGATGCTGTAAAGAACCATATTGCATAGGACACTGAAATGTTAAATCCATGAATCAAGGTAAATTGGATGTGGTCAAGCAAGTGATGGCAAGAATGAACAACATCTTGGGAATCAGTGAACTAAAGTGGACAGGAATGGGAGAATTTAACTCAGATGACCATCATGTCTACCACTGTGGGCAAGAATCCCTTAGAAGGAATGGAGTAGCCCTTATAGTCAACAAAAGAGTACAAAATTCAGTACTTATGTGCAATCTAAAAAATGACAGAATGATTTTGTTTCATTTCCAAGGCAAAGCATTAGAAATCACAGCAAAGTCTATGCCCCAACCACTAATGCCAAAGAAACTGAAGTAAAATGGTTCTATGAAGACTTAGAAGACCTTCTAGAACTAACACCAAAAAAGATGTCTTTTTCATCGCAGGGTATTGGAATACAAAAGTAGGAAGACAAGAGAAGCCTGGAGTAACAGGCAAGTTTGGCCTTGGAGTACAAAATGAAACAGAGCAAAGCTAACAGAGTTTTGTCAAGAGAATACAATGGTCATAGCAACACCCTCTTCCAACAACACAACAGACAACCCTACACATGGACCTCACCAGACAGTCAAAATCAAAATAAGATTGATTATAGTCTGTGACTGCAGCCATGAAATTAAAAGACGCTTACTCCTCGGAAGGAAAGTTATGACCAACCTAGATAGCATATTCAAAAGCAGAGACATTATTTTGCCAACAAAGGTCCGTCTAGTCAAGGCTATGGTTTTTCCAGTGGTCATGTATGGATGTAAGAGTTGGACTGTGAAGAAAGCTGAGCACAGAAGACTTGATGCTTTTGAACCGTGGTGTTGGAGAAGACTCTTGAGCGTCCCTTGAACTGCAAGGAGATCCAGCCAGTCCATTCTGAAGGAGATCAGCCCTGGAATTTCTTCGGAAGGGATGATGCTAAAGTTGAAGCTTCAGTACTTTGGCCACATCATGCGAAGAGTTGACTCATTGGAAAAGACTCTGATGCTGGGAGGCATTGAGGGCAGGAGGAGAAGGGGACGACAGAGGATAAGATGGCTGGACGGCATCACTGACTCGATAGATTCGAGTTTGAGTGAACTCCGGGAGTTGGTGATGGACAGGGAGGCCTGGCGTGCTGCAATTCATGGGGTCACAAAGAATCAGACATGACTGAGTGACTGAACTGACTGACTGATAGTTTTTGGAGAAGCTGTTTACAGTCAGCAAAAACAAGACCAGGAGCTGATTGTGGCTCAGATCATCAACACCTTATTGCAAAATTCAAATTTAAGTTGAAGAAAGTAGGAAAAACCACTAGGCTATTCAAGTATAATCTAAATCAAATCCTTTATGATTACACAGTGAAGGCGATCAATAGATTCAAAGGATTAGATCTGGTAGACAGAGTGCCTGAAGAACTATGGATGGAGGTTCATGACATTGTACAGGAGGCAGTGATCAAGACCATTTCCAAGAAAAAGAATGTAAAAAGGCAAAATGGTTGTCTGAGGAGGCTTAACAAATAGCTGAGGAAAGAAGAGAAGTGGAAAGTAATGGAGAAAGGGAAAGATATACCCAACTGGATGCAGAGGTACAGAGAATAGCAAGGAGAGATAAGAAGACATTCTTAAGTGAGCAATGCAAAGAAAGAGAGGAAAACAATAGAATAGGAAAGGTTAGAGATCTCTTTAAGAAAATTAGTGATATTAAAGGAAAATTTCATGCCAAGATGAGCACAATAAAGAACAGAAATGGCGAGGACCTAACAGAAGGAAAAGAGATTTAGAAGATGTGGCAAGAATATACAGAAAAACTTCTACAGAAAAGGTTAATGACCTGGGCAACCATGATGGTGTGGTCACTCACCTAGAGCCAAACATCCTGGAGTGTGAAGTCAAGTGGGCTTTAGGAAACACTACTACAAAATTAGCGGAGGTGATAGAATTCCAGCTGAGTTATTTAAAATCCTAAAAGATGATGCTGTTAAAGTGCTACACTCAATATGTTAGCAAATTTGGAAAACTCAGCAGTGACCACAGGACTGGAAAAAATCAGTTTTCATTCCAATCCTTAAGAGCTATGTCAAAAATATTAAAGCTACTTCACAATTGTGCTCATTTCACATGCTAGTAAGGTAATGCTCAAAATCCTTCAAACTAGGCTTCAGAAGTGCGTGAACTAAGTATTTCCATATGTAGAACCTGGATTTAGAAAAGGCAGAGGAACCAAACATCAAATTACCAATATCCATTGGATCATAAAGCAAGGGAATTCCAGAAAAAAGGGTCTACTTCTCCTTCATTGTCTACACTTAAGCCTGTGACTGTGTGGATCACTACAAACTGTGGAAAATTCTTAAGGAGATAGGAATACCAGACCACTTTGCCTGTTGCTTGAGAGTTCTAGAGTGTCCTGTTTGTTATTCCTACTTGTAGGGAGCACCAAGATGAATGGAGGCTAGTGGCTCAGCAAATACTGAGAACCAAAGATGGAAGCCACATTTCACTAATCCTAGAAGGCACAGTTGATCTTTTCCTTTCTAAGATATGATTCTGCAGAAAAGGTCCCCTGAATACATTCCATTGTCTTGTCAGGGAGGTAACGACTACCTAAATTACAACAGAACTAGTGTATAAATAGAACTGGAAGATTCTACAGATAAGAGAGAAAGTTGTTGTCATTCTTTGAGAAGTGCTGAATCCCAAAAGACCTATGCCCAACATCATTTCCCCAGTGATTTACCTATGGCTCACTTCTAGCCATCTCTGTTTAAGGCTGTGTCTGTAGACATTTTGAATTTTGGCCCACAGTAAAAATTTCATTTTATACAGTGAACCAATGAATGCTTTCACCTGTGTGTCTACTTGCATGTAGCTTCATATATATTTTCATGTATTTGTGGATTGAAGCTTTTATATGACAAAATTGATAAACATTGGCAGTTTTATATTGTTTGACCAAATATAAAAGTTTCATTATCTTTAATATGTGCAATCACTGTAATACTTTCTATTTATTCTATTTCATTTTTAAGAAGGGCCAGTTGTTGCTCATTTTGTTGATTTCATAATCATAATTACTATTTTGCTGTGGCCCACAGTTTGAAAAACACTGGTTTAAGGTATTACCTCATAAAGTCTCGTCTTAAAATACAGGAGTTTTCCCTGGGATAGATAATGCCACAAATTAAGGCCAGAAGTTTCTCTAAAGAATGTGCAGATGACAGGAGTAGGAAGTGAGGGAGAAAGAGAGGAAAAGTCCTGACACTAGTAGAATAGGCCAAGTCAGAGTCTCTGGGAAGTCACGAAACAATGGAACTAGAAGGATCCAAATCTGTCATGCTACTCATGGAGAAACTCAGATACAGATAAGGAAACGACTTGCTAAAGGCCATATTTTAAATACGTGACAGAGCCACAGTTAGAACCTGAGGCTCTTGACCTGTAGTCTGGAGCGTCTTCCTGCCAAGGAGAATTGTGGCAGGACAGGGCTTATTCCCACATAGCAAGCCCCATAGACCAGAGCTGGCACAAAATATTCACCAGCATTTGGGTCCTAGTACATGGGCCAGTGGACAAAATTTAATCAACCTCCACTGGATTCTGTATGCCAGTATCAGCACTAGCTTATTTGACATACCTTGTTATCAGCAACCCATTCTGCTGCTGACAGCTCCTGTCAGCAGAACCAGTGTCTAGTTACATGCTCATCCTAGCTAACTAAGAAAAGGGTGGGGAAGAGGAATGTGGTCTGTATGCATAGCTGTTCCTCAAGCCAGCTCTCTCTGGTTTAGGCAGGGAAGATGTGGCACACAGCTCATAGAGCAGCTGTAGACAACAAAGAACCCTGAACTTTTCCTATTGGGCTGTCTTATTCTAGTCTTATGCTCTAAGAACAGCTAGAATCCATTGACCTGACCTGTAAGTCCAGCATTACTTTGAATTGAAGCTTTAGCACTAGCCTCAAACAAGTGCCACTTGTTTCCCTTTTACAATTGTTGTGGTACTATTATGGGTGCCCAACTCTGGCATTAAGTTTCCTTCCTGGGTTACCTACATTTTGCCTCGAGCCCAGGGGTGTCACTCAGGGATTATGAGTCTGACCAGGTAGCAGCTTGTTCAGTGATTTTGAACCTGACCAGACAGCGTGTTTACAAGGCCTAGATCCAGGAAATCTGAATTCATCTTTGAGTAGTTGGACTCTTAAGGATGCTACAAAGTCCTTTCACTCAGTCACAAGATTGAGGGAGAAAGATGAACACCACAGAAGAGCTTCAGATCATTCAGGATTATTCTATTGAATGGTTATTAAAATTATACTAAAACCCCAACATTTTTCATTGAATTATTCTACAGTTGCCTCGGGAAAACTCCTCCCTGGTGAAGTAACACAAATCCCAAAGCCTGTGGCCTCTGAATAAGAACCATGAAATTCTGGGGAAAACTTCAAATTTTTCCAGCAAAAGCAAAGGACTTGAAGCCCTGCTCCTTGTGTGAGAGTCTGGGTAGTTCTCTCCAAAGGAAGGCCAGATGGGTTACCTGATGACATTTTTCACCTACATCCACCTTCCTGGTGGTGGCATACTCAAAGACACATTGTAGGGTTTCACTATTTATTAGACAACAAAGTTGCCTAGTTGAGAGAGATTGTCTGTCTTATCAGGTGACTGTTCACTTATAGTCCTGCATCCACCCAAAAGGGACAGCTTTGTGTTCTTCGGAAAGAACATGTAATAAGTCTGCCCCAAAAGGATTTTTTTTTCCCTAACTAATACTGCATAGGCTAGGGAAGCACTGATGAGACCTGAAGAACTCTTTCTAAGAGAAATGTTCCAGAAGCTTCTCTGGGCTGATCAGAATTCAAAAACAGAGACCTTTGAAAACTAGATCTTTCCCTGCTCACTCACTTTAAACCTCTAGTATTTCCTATTTCAAAGTTTTAAGTCTTACATTCATGTTGATCTGTGCTCAATCCAGTTCTTCATCCCTACTTTAGTCTTAAACTTCAGAAAGATATTATCTATCTACCTAACATCTCCTTCTGGAGAGCATTCAGGTACCTCACACTCAGGGTACTTTCCAAACCACTAATCCTGCCAATATTCCCCAAATGTGCTGTACGTTTTCTATTTGACCTGAATATTCTCTCTCCACTCTTCACACACTACTCGGTTTCCTGAAACTTTGACCTGTAGATACTTACTGCCTTCCCTGATTCTCTTTCCTTCTCACATGCAGTTCAGAATACATGATCCCTCTCTCTCAGCTCCAATAGCATTCTGGGTGTGGGATGAACAGGTTGTATATGTGAATGTTCCTGTGCTGAAAAGTGATCACTTTGATGGCAGAGACCATGATATATTTATCTCTGTAGCTCCAGTGCCTATCAGAGGGTCTGCTGCGTAATAAGTACTCAGATGATTTTCAATTGATGTTGATTTTTTCTTTCCTTTTTATTTAATTTTTGGTGTGTGTGTGTATATATACACACATGTGCTAAAACAGGTAGGAAAGTGGAGAATCAATGTACTGGAGATCATGACAAATTACAAGAAGTAGTTTAAAACCCAGGGTCCAGAATGGAAAAGAACACTAAAGAAGGAAGTAAAAGGCAGAAAGGAATTGAGATCTAAGGAACATGTGTTATATGCCAGGCTTCTTAATCTCAGAGAAATTAAGTAATTTGCCAAAGATCACAAGACTAAGCATCTGGGAAAAAGCTGAAAGTAAAAGTAAGTGTTTGGATGAGCTATGGAAACACAGATAGGAAGGAAAGAAGTCAATACTTAGTATGACAAAATGGTGCAGGTTCTGGAGTGCAAATAAGCCCCTAAAGTGAGTAGGAGCTAGCCAAGGAATTTGGTAAACATTCAGATTCCTACATTCCATTCTCCAATGATTCAGATTCAGTAGGCATAGGATGGGGTTTCGGTCTCACATGGTGCCTCACATGATGCTTATGCAGAGGGTCTATAAACCACACTTTGAGAAACACCGAGGTAGGCAGTGGGATCCACTGGAAGATTTTTAAAGATTTTTTTAACTTATGAATTAATCAAATCTCAGAGATGGAAGAATCAAGAATCCCCTCTCCAAAGCCCCTGGCAAAGGGTTTTCCAGCCTATGTTCCCATCCCACTAATTGCGACCATGCCCACAATACAAGGCAGTCTATCCAGGTTGTTGCTAGTCTGATACCTAAGTTATTAGAAAATTGTTCTTTAATTGAATCACTCATTTGCCCTAGCTTTGCCTTATGGAGTAGCACAGGTCAAGTTTCTCTGTTGCATGCTAGCTAGGCAGGCAGCCCCAACAGACAGGAAGTGAGGGTGCACTGAGAATAGCTGCAGAGTGAAACTGAAATTCTCTGTAGGACTGAGTTACCACAGCTAGGAAAGCAGCGGAGCTGAGGCTTAAATTCATAACATCTGTGTTTTCTTTAGCAAAAAAGCCCTCGTCTGAAGATTTAAAGGATTAGGATTAAGCCTTAGTTCTTCTCCTAAGTCACTGTGTAACCTTTCCCTTTCCTGATTCTAGGTTCCACATTTGTAATACAATATGTAGTAAAATACAGACCATAGGCTTCAGCTAGATGACTATTAAATTTTCTTGCAGCTCATTCATTCATTCGGTCCAAATATGGTCACTCAGTAATCACCTCCTCAATGTCAGGCCCTGTGTGAGCAAGACACCATCTCTCCCTCACAAAGCTCCTACTTTAATGAGAGCAGAAGACCATACTAACCTGCCCTGAGCCTCAGGCAAGAGGGGAGTAATCACATGGCATCTATAAATCATAAATATTCCTGAATCAAAACTCTTCAAAAGGACCAAGAATGTGAAGGTAACTAGAGACATATCCTGATGGCTCTAGAGGAGACACAGACTAAGGATTTTGGAAGTGTTAGTCACTCAGTCATGTCCAACTCTGTGCAACCCCATAGACTGTAGCCTGCCAGGCTACCCTGTCCATGGGGATTCTCTAGGCAGGAATACTGGAGTAGGTTGCCAAGCCCTCCTCCAGGAGATCTTCCTTACCTAGGGATAAAACCCATATATTTTACATCTCCTGAACTGGCAGGTAGGTTCTTTACCACTAGCATCACCTGGGAAGCCCAAGGATTTTGGAAGGAAACAGTATAAAAGAAGTCAGGGAGATGACTGGGGAGAGCAGAGAAGAGGTGATAAAAAAGGGAAGAAAGGAAGGAAGGAGGGAAGGGGGTAAGAGAGAGAGGAAGGGAAGTCTTCCTAGCCAGTATGCAGAAACAAGGTTGTCAATATATTATTTTCTACACTCTTTTCGTCTTTGAGGCCCAAAGGCATCATATGACTTGCCTTAGAACCTGACATGATTTAAAGGACCAAAGTGAGAGTCAACTCCAGCTCTATCACCTCTGCATTGTCGTTGTTGTTCAGTTGCCTAGTCATGTCCGACTCTTGCAATCCCATGGACTATAGCACACAAGGCCTCCCTATCTTTCACCATCTCCTGAAGTTTGCCCACATTCTTATCCATTGCATTGGTGATGCCATCCAGCCATCTCATCCTCTGAATAGTGGCTTCCAGGAATTACCTCTGTGTAGTGGCTCCTAACGACTGGGTAGCCCAGGAGGTCCAGAGAAGCAATGAATATAGTATGCAGATAGGAAACTTCATCTCTCTTGCATGCCATGAACTTTCAGTAGCCAGTCTTATCCTATGTACCATTATTATCAGGTCTCAGCTGGCTCCCAATCAGTTCTTGCTATGAGGTCTGCTAATAAGTCTCAGGTTGTTCCCTTGGCTCCTTCCAAAAGTATGAAATGTGAACAATGGTATTTCAGGATTTGAGTCAGGTACTGGGAAGATATATGACAAAATCTGAAATGATCATCATGTAGTAAATATGCCTCATTACCCCACTACTTTGCCTGCAAAAACAAGATCAGGAGCTGACTGGGGCTCAGATCATGAACTCCTTATTGCCAAATTCAGACTTAAAATGAAGAAAGTAGGGAAAACCACTAGACCATTCAGGTATGACCTAAATCAAATCCCTTATGATTATACAGTGGAAGTGAGAAATAGATTTAATGGCCTAGATCTGATAGATAGAGTGCCTGATGAACTATGGAATGAGGTTCTTGACATTGTACAGGAGACAGGGATCAAGACCATCCCCATGGAAAAGAAATGCAAAAAAGCAAAATGTCTGTCTGGGGGTGGCTTACAAATAGCTGTGAAAAGAAGAGAAGTGAAAAGCAAAGGAGAAAAGGAAAGATATAAGCATCTGAATGCAGAGTTCCAAAGAATAGCAAGAAGAGATAAGAAAGGCTTCTTCAGTGATCAATGCAAAGAAATAGAGGAAAACAACAGAATGGAAAGACTAGAGATCTCTTCAAGAAAATTAGAGATATCAGGGGAACATTTCATGCAAAGATGGGCTCGATAAAGGACAGAAATGGTATGGACCTAACAGAAGCAAAAGATATTAAGAAGAGATGGCAAGAATACACAGAACTCTACAAAAAAGATCTACATGACCCAGATAATCACGATGGTGTGATCACTGACCTAGAGCCAAACATCCTGGAATGTGAAGTCAAGTGGGCCCTAGAAAGCATCACTACGAACAAAGCTAGTGGAGGTGATGGAATTCCAGTGGAGCTATTTCAAATCCTGAAAGATGATGCTGTGAAAGTGCTGCACTCAATATGCCAGCAAATTTGGAAAACTCTGGAAAAGGTCAGTTTTCATTCCAATCACAAAGAAAGGCAATGCCAAACAGTGCTCAAACTACTGCACAGTTGCACTCATCTCACATGCTAGTAAAGTAATGCTCAAAATTCTCCTAGCCAGGCTTCAGCAATATGTGAACTGTGAACTTCCAGTTGTTCAAGCTGGTCTTAGAAAAGGCAGAGGATCCAGAGATCAAATAGCCAACATCAGCTGGATCACAGAAAAAGCAAGAGAGTTCCAGGAAAACATCTATTTCTGCTTTATTGACTATGCCAAAGCCTTTGACTCTGTGAATCACAAGAAACTGTGGAAAATTCTGAAAGAGATGGGAATACCAGACCACCTGACCTGCCTCTTGAGAAATCTGTATGTAGGTCCGGAAGCAGCAGTTAGAACTGGACATGGAACAACAGACTGGTTCCAAATAGGAAAAGGAGTACGTCAAGGTTGTATATTGTCACCCTGCTTATTTAACTTATATGCAGAGTACATCATGAGAAATGCTGGGCTCGAAGAAGCACAAGTTGGAATCAAGATTGCTGGGAGAAATATCAATAACCTTAGATATGCAGATGACAGCATCCTTATGGCAGAAAGTGAAGAGGAACTAAACAGCCTCTTGATGAAAGTGAAGATGGAGAGGGAAAAGTTGGCTTAAAGCTCAACATTCAGAAAACGAAGATCATGGCATCCAGTCCCATCACTTCATGGGAAATAGATGGGGAAACAGTGGAAACAGTGTCAGACTTTATTTTTCTGGGCTCCAAAATCACTGCAGATGGTGACTGCAGCCATGAAATTAAGAGACACTTACTCCTTGGAAGAAAAGTTATGACCAACCTAGATAGCATATTCAAAACAGAGACATTACTTTGCCAACAAAGGTCTGTCTAGTCAAGGCTATGGTTTTTCCTGTGGTCATGTATGGATGTGAGAGCTGGACTGTGAAGAAGGCTGAGCGCTGAAGAATTGATGCTTTTGAACTGTGGTGTTGGAGAAGACTCTTGAGAGTCCCTTGGACTGCAAGGAGATCCAACCAGTCCATTCTGAAGGAGATCAGCCCTGGGATTTCTTTGGAAGGAATGATGCTAAAGCTGAAGCTCCAGTACTTTGGCCACCTCATGCGAAGAGTTGACTCATCAGAAAAGACTCTGATGCTGGGAGGGATTGGGGGCAGGAGGAGAAGGGGATGACAGAGGATGAGATGGCTGGATGGCATCACTGACTCGATGGATGTGAGTCTGGGTGACCTCCGGGAGTTGGTGATGGACAGGGAGGCCTGGCGTGCTGCGATTCATGGGGTCGCAAAGAGTCAGACACGACTGAGTTACTGAACTGAACTGAACTTGCCTGCAAAGGTCTGTATAGTCAAAGCTATGGTTTGTCCTGTAGTCATGTATGTATTTGAGAGTTGGACTATAAAGGAGACTGAGCACCATAGAAGTGATGCTTTTGAACTATGGTGTTGGGCAAGACTCTTGAGAGTACTTTAGACTGCTTGGAGATCAAACCAGTGAATCCTGAAGGAAATCAACCCTGAATATTCAGAGGAAGGAATGGTGCTGAAGCTCCAGTACTTTGGCAATAGTATGATGCAAGGAACTCCAATACCTGATGCAAGGAACTGACTCATTGGAAAAGACCCTGATGCTGGGAAAGACTGAAGGCAGGAGGAGGAAGGAATAACAGAGGATGAGTTGATTGGATGGCATCACCGACTCAATGAATATGAGTTTGAGCAAGCTCCGGGAGATGGTGAAGAACAGGTAAGCCTGGCATTCTACAGTCCATGGGGTGGCAAAGAGTCAGACAAAGCTGAATGACTGAACAACAACACCCCATTCTGTGCTTGTGTACAAATCAGTAATTGATCATACCACTTTCTTCTACAGAACTTAAACACTGTCTCAGAAGCATCATCTGTAAATAGATAAACCTGGGAATGAAAAACTATATTTGCAACCCTGCTTAGGCCTATCAGATCATGTTGTTGAAAGTTGTGCTTGACTCTGTAACCCCATGGACTATAGCATGCCAGGCTTCTCTGTCCCTCACCATCTCCTAGAGTTTGCCCAAGATCATGTTTATTGAGTTGGTGATGCCATCCAACCATCTCATCCTCTGTCACCCTCTTCTCCTTCTGCCTTCAATCTTTCCAAGCATCAGGGTCTTTTCCAATGAGTCAGTTCTTTGCATCAGGTGGCCAAAGCATTGGAGCTTATGCTTCAGCATCAGTCCTTCCAATAGGCAATCATCTGCTCCATATTTGCAAAGCATGTAATTGAAAGTTTCAGTAAGTCTGCAGAGGCTCATTTAGCAAATGTTCTTCTTTTATACTGAGTACTGACCTGAAAAGAACCAGAAGAGAGACCTGAAAGTGTCCTTAGAGATTATCTAGTGTAACTGAAGCACTTGTCCTACTTGCACTGAGAGGTTTAGTGCTTGAGCTTCCTAGAGGCTAGAGAAAAAGGAACATATAGTGGACTATATAGTTTCCATATTTGATAAAAGAAAATGAGTTGTTTAGGAGTTACAAAGTTTCTCCTGGATTAAATGGAAAGGGAATTTATGCAAGAAAAATTTTATTGTGTGCTTCATATGTTTCATCATTATGATAGGCATCTTGACCTAAAATACTGTTTTTCAAATTTGTGACAACCTTATGAGATAAGAGTTATTAGTTTTATTTTGAAGATGATGAAATTAAGGAACGGAGAGGTAAATAATCCTGTCTTAAGTCAATAGCTAGTAAATGATAGAAGCAATATTTGATCAAGATTTGATAAATTTCATTGTAAAATTTTTTTCTAGCATAGCATGTTACCTCCAAAAGTAACACAGGAGTGTTTTGCCTATGTTTTCCTCTAGGAGTTTTATGGTTTCTGGTCTTACATTTAGCTCTTTAATCCATTTTGAGTTTATTTTTGTGTATGGTGTTAGAAAGTGTTCTAGTTTCATTCTTTTACAAGTGTTTGACCAGTTTTCCCAGCACCACTTGTTAAAAAGATTGTCTTTAATTCATTGTATATTCTTGCCTCCTTTGTCAAAGATAAGGTGACCATATGTGTGTGGATTTATCTCTGGGCTTTCTATTTTGTTCCATTGATCTATATTTCTGTCTTTGTGCCAGTACCATACTGTCTTGATGACTGTGGCTTTGTAATAGAGCCTGAAGTCAGGCACAGCAGGATCCTCCATGACCCACCTCCCAGAATATCGGAAATAAAATAAAAAATTAACAAATGGGACCTAATCAAACTTAAAAAGCTTCTGCTCAACAAAGGAAACTATAAGCAAGGTGAAAAGACAGCCTTCAGAATGGGAGAAAATAATAGCAAATGAAGCAACAGACAAACAACTAATCTCAAAAATATACAAGCAACTTCTACAGCTCAATTCCAGAAAAATAAATGACCCAATCAAAAAATGGGCCAAAGAACTAAATAGACATTTCTCCAAAGAAGACATACAGATGGCTAACAAACACATGAAAAGATGCTCAACATCACTCATTATCAGAGAAATGCAAATCAAAACCACTATGAGGTACCATTTCACGCCAGTCAGAATGGCTGTGATCCAAAAGTCCACAAGCAATAAATGCTGGAGAGGGTGCGGAGAGAAGGGAACCCTCTTACACTGTTGGTGGGAATGCAAACTAGTGTAGCCACTATGGAGAACAGTATGGAGATTCCTCAAAAAACTGGGAATAGAACTGCCTTATGATCCAGCAATCCCACTGCTGGGCATACACACTGAGAAAACCAGAATTGAAAGAGACACGTGTACCCCAATGTTCATAGCAGCACTGTTTACAATAGCCAGAACGTGGAAGCAACCTAGATGTCCATCCACAGATGAATGGATAAGCAAGCCGTGGTACATATACACAATGGAATATTACTCAGCCATTAAAAAGAATACATTTGAATCAGTTCCAAGGAGGTGGATGGAACTGGAGCCTATTATACAGAGTGAAGTAAGCCAGAAACAAAAACACAAATACAGTATACTAACGCATATATATGGAATTTAGAAAGATGATAAAAATAACCCTATTTACGAGACAGCAAAAGAGACACTGATGTATAGAACAGACTTTTGGGCTCTGGGACCGGGAGAGGATGGGATGATGGGGGAGAATAGCATTGAAATATGTATAATATCATATCTGAAAAAAATAAAATTAAATTAAATTAAAAAAAAGATAAAAGAAAAACAAAAGTAACACAAGATGACAATGAAATTTTGTTCCATTGATTTCACAAACACATACTGAGAATGTCCTAGATGCCAGGCACTGTTCTAGTCACTGTAGAAAACAAGGTAAATAGGATTCTAGTCACAGAGTTTATGATTTGGAGGTCAGGGGGTTAAGGAGGACACAGATAGTACTCAAAAAATATTTAAAATATTTTATTATAAATTATGAAAGTGTTAATAAGGGGGGGAAAGCATATCACTGAATTTGATAAATTCTTTGAGGTTTGAGTTAAATCTGTAAGTGAAGGATAGGGAGAGTGCTAAAACTAACTCTCCAAGCTGATGGAAAAGCTCATGCAAAAATTCTGTAGTGGGAAAACCTGAAAAAAACTTTATTATGCCAAGAACATATCACCTTACCTGTCTCTTGAGAAACCTGTGTGCGGGTCAAGAAGCAACACTTAGAACTGAATGTGGAACAACTGGCTAGTTCCAAATTGGGAAAGGAGTATGTCAAGGCTCTATATTGGAGAAGGCAATGGCACCCCACTCCAGTACTCTTGCCTGGAAAATCCCATGGACGGAGAAGCCTGTTAGGCTGCAGTCCATGGGGTCGCTAAGAGTCAGACATGACTGAGCGCCTTCACTTCCATTTTTCTCTTTCATGCATTGGAGAAGGAAATGACAACCCACTCCAGTATTCTTGCCTGGAGAATCCCAGGGACGATGGAGCCTGGTGGGCTGCCATCTATGGGGTCGCACAGAGTCGGACACGACTGAAGTGACTTAGCATAGCATAAGGCTGTATATTGTCAGCCTGTTTGTTTAACTTCTATGCAGAGTACAGCATGCAAAATGTTGGGTAGATGAATCACTAGCTGGAGTCAAGATTGCTGGGAGAAATAGATATGTAGATGATACCACTTTAATGGCAGAAAGTAAAGAGGAATTAAAGAGCCTCTTGATGAGGCTGAAAGAGGAGAGTGAAAAAGATGGCTTTAAAATTCAACATTTGAAAGTGGAGATCATGGCATCTGGTCCCATCACTACATGGCAAATAGAATGAAAGAAAGTAGAATCAGTGAGATTTTATTTTCTTGGGCTCCAAAATCACTACAGATGGTGACTGCAGCCATGAAATTAAAAGATGCTTGCTCCTTGGAAGGAAAGCTATGACAAACCTAGACAGTGTATTAAAAAGCTAAGACATCACTTTGTCGACAAAGGTCTGTATAGTCAAAGCTGTGGTTTTTCCAGTAGCCATGTATGGATGTGAGAGTTGAACAATAAAGAAGGCTGAGCACCCAAGAATTGAGGCTTTCGAATTGTGGTGCTGGAGAAGACTCTTGAGAGTCCTTGGACTGAAGGAGATCAAACCAGTTAATTCTAAAGGAAATCAGAATATTCACTAGGACTGGTGCTGAAGCTCCCATACTTTGGCCACCTGATTCAAAGAGCTGACTCATTGGAAAAGACCCTGATGCTGGGAAAGACTGAAGGCAAAGGAGAAGGGATGGCAGAGAATGAGGTGGTTAGATAGCATCACTGATTCATTGGAGATGAATTTGAGAAATCCCCAGGAGACAGGGAAGGACAAGGAAGCCTGGTGTGCTGCACTCCACCAGGTTGCAAAGAGTCAAACACGAGTTAGCAGCTGAACAACAAAAACAATGTCAAGACCACATAACATAAGGAGGAGAATTATAGGTGAAGAAGGCCCCATAAGCTTTGTTGAGGAGTTTGGATTTCATCTTATGTACAAAGGAAATCAATGGAGAAATTTAAGCAAGTGAATAAAAATGATGCAGTGTATATTTCAAGTAATTTTTTCATTATGATACATAGCATGTATGTAGAAAGCTGCATAAAAATGATTTGTGTAATCCATGAACATTTTTAGAATGAAATGTATATAACTGTCAGGACTGCTTTCTAGTTGCAGTGCACAGGCTTCTCATTGCAGTGGCTTCTCTTGTTGCAGAGCACAGGCTCTAGGCACATGGCCTTCAGTAGTTGCAGCATGCAGGCTCAGAAGTTGCAGTTTGCTGACTCACTCCAGAGCATGTGGCTTCAGTAGTTGTGGCCCACAGACTTAATTGCTCCAAAGCCTGTGGGATCTTTCCAAACCAGGGATTGAACCTCTGTCCCCTGTATTGGAAGGCAGATTTCTATCCACTGTACCATCAGGGGAGTCCCTCTAGTAATTTTTTTTGCTCTGAATTGTTCTTCATCATATATTATTAGCTATTCTTACTTTTTAAATTAATGTTTATATGGCATATCTTTTCCATTCTTTTACTTTCAACCTAGTGATGTCACTGTATTTAAAGAGAGTTTCCTAAATAAAGTATTTCACTGCATAAGTTATTTTTTCACTCCGGGAATATTTGTCTCAATTATATTCGGGCAATTTACATTTAAGATAATTATTGATATATGTCTGTCGTATTTTTTCCTGTTTGATTGCTCTGTTTTCTGTTCCCATTCTCTCTCTCTTTTAAACATTATTCTGGGTTATTTGAACATTTTCTTAGTATCCCATCTTGATTTATTTATAGTGTATTTTTTATTACATCACTTTGTATCATTTTCTTAGTGGTGGCTCTAGATACTGATATATCTACATAGCTTATCACAGTTTTCTGCTATTACCATTTCATTATTTCAATTTAAGTGCCTCAACTTTACTTTCTTTAGATGTTTTTATCTTCCCCACTTTAAAAACATAATTTTGTTAAGTATTTCTTCTGTATACACTGAGCACTATATCAGATTTTAGATTTTTTGGTTTGCTTATGAATATTGATTTAAGAAACTCATGAGAAGTAAGACAGTCTACTATAGTCATCCCTAGTTTTACCCATTCTAATGTTCTTTCCTTTACATGGTTCAAAGCTTTCTTTGTCATCATTCACTATATATGCAGAAAACTTTTAGCCATCCTTTTAAGCTAGGTCTGCTGATGACAAATTCTCTCAATTTTTCTTCATTTTAAAATGTCTTTGTTTTCCTTGCATAACGAAGTATTATTTAACTGAATATAGAAAACTAGATTGACAGTTATTTCCTATTAGTACTTAAAAATGTATCACTTTCTTTTATCCTCCATTTCTTGGATCCCAAAGATACAAATGTTGGATCTTTTGTTATTGTCCCACAGGTCTCCACATATTCATTTTTGTCTCTGATATACATATTATGTGAGTTATATTGTTTTGTCCCCAAGTTTACTGATTTAATTCTCTGTCATCTCTGGCGTCCTGATTGCTCAGCAGTAAAGAATCCACCTGAAATGCAGGAGATGTTCAATCCCTGGGTCATGAAGATCCCCTGGAAGAGGGCAAGGCAACTGACTCCAGTATTCTTGCATGGAAAATCCCATGGACAGAGGAACCTGGTGGGCTACAGTCCACAGGGTCACAAAGAGTCAGATACAACTTAGCAACTGAACATGTCCATCGCTAATAAATAATTCAAAACATCTTCACAAAGTGTTTATATCAATTTGTATTTCCACCAGCAGTATGTGAGAGTTACCTTTATATTCTTTTTTTTTAAAATTTATTTTATTTTATTTAACTTTACAATATTGTATTGGTTCTGCCATATATCAAAATGAATCTGTCACAGGTATACATGTGCTCCCCATCCTGAACCCTCCTCCCTTCTCCCTCCCCATACTATCCCTCTGGGTCGTCCCAGTGCACCAGCCCCCAAGCATCCAGTATATATTCTTACCGTCACTTGTTATCCTGAGAAGCAATGGCACCCCATTCCAGTATTGCCTGGAAAAATCCCATGGATGGAGGAGCCTGGTAGGCTGCAGTCCATGGGGTTGCAAAGAGTCGGACACAACTGAGCGACTTCACTTTCACTTTTCACTTTCATGCATTGGAGAAGGAAATGGCAACTCACTCCAGTATTCCTGCCTGGAGAATCCCAGGGACAGGGGAGCATGGTGGGCTGCCGTCTATGGGGTCGCACAGAGTCGGACACAACTGAAGAGACTTAGCAGCAGCAGCAGCACTTGTTATCAGGTTTTGAAATATTTTTAAAACAACAAATATTTTAAAATATTTGTTATCAGAAATTTAAAATATTTTTTGATGGGCATGTCAGATATGCAATTAAAAAAAAATCTCCCCAGCTCAATGCAGTGGAAGGGGCAAATGGACCATATCTTCAGCAGCAATTTTATGGATGATATAGACATACTTTTTGTTTTATCTTGGATTGCAATTACAACAAAGGACATGCTGGTGAAACAGAACTAAGGAAAGACATTTCGGCCAATGGAGGGGAAAACGAGGCAGTTACAACCAAGAAGGCCCAAGAATATAATGATGGGATTCCTAAATTATGAATTGAGGTTCTTCAGGGTACCACAGTGAACTCACAGGGGCATGTAGCATATTGTAATTTTTTGAGGGAAACACAGTAGTACTTGACATCTTTAAGACATCCTGCAAACTACTAGCTTGAGATAGTTAAAAATTTCAATATTTTATTGTGCAACATTCCTTTTCATGGCTGTCATGATAAAATCAAATATTGTATGAAAATCCTTATGGAACAGGAAATGGAAGTAGTGATATCCAATCTGATTCAAGGATATGAGAAGTTATACACTGCTCAAAATATGATTATTTAAAATGAAATAAAATTATATATTACTGTATAGTATCATGTGTATTAATATTTTTCTTTTAATGTATGTGTATCATTTCCAAGTAGCTACTAAGTTATTAGAGCATGAATTCTTTTTGACTTGTTTGAACTTGACTATCTAATAAATGGGACTATTGGATATTTCTTACGTCTTATAGACACTATAAAAAAAAAATAATGAAATGCTAAGGGCATTGGTAACCAAGGAAGCTTGGGAACATCTGATATAACCTGATAAATGAAGAGAAATAGATGGGAAGGTGCCCTAAATGCTTCCTCTCTTGCCTTTCTCCCTGCTGTTTTAGAGGCCACAAGACTGCCTGGAGCTTCCTTCAAGTTTCTCTTTTCCTGTTTCTGACTTCTTAATGCTTAGTGGTGGGGGGTTGGGGGAGTGGATCAGTGTGGAAATAGGGGATCTGAATAAGAATTTCTATATTATCTGATCTGTCTCTAGATTAACCTACATTTTCAGCCTATTTTATGAAAAAAGGGCCCACAAAAACTGATTACAATCAAAATAAGAATTGCCATCTAATTAATTGTAAGAAACTGAAAGTCACTCAGTCGTGTCCGACTCTTTGCGACCCCATGTACTATACAGTCCGTGGAATTCTCCAGGCCAGAATACTGGAGTGGGTAGCCTTTCCTTTCTCCAGGAGATCTTCCCAATCCAGGGATCGAACCCAGGTCTCCCACATTACAGGCAGATTCTTTCCCAGCTGAGCCACCAGGGAAGCCCAATATTGGAGTGGGCAGCCTATCCCTTCTCCAGTGGATCTTCCCAACCTAGGAATCAAATGGGTCTCCTGCATTGCAGGTGGATTCTTTACCAACTGAACTATTAGGGAAGCCCCAGGTTTTTTTTTAAGAAACTCATACTAGATGCTATGCTTAACACAGATAAGTAAGTAGGTAGGTAGGTAAGTAGATAAATAGATAGAAAAATAGATAGATAGAGATGGAGGTTCTATAAATATATAGATTCATAATTATGCACAAAGGAAAATATTAAACTATTAAATATTCTCATTAAATAAAACTCAGAGGCTAAATAATAATAGACTGTTAAGGTAGTAGGGTATCTAGACACCTTCTGTCCACAGTACAGATGAGATCAGCAAAGATTTAAGCAGATTCTAGTGGGGTAGTGAGGCACAGAAGCAGGGCCTAAGTCCTTGTTTGCTAAGGGAGCAAGCATATTAAAAAAAGTTCTAGAATTGCCTTTCTTTTGTTATATGGCCTTGCTTTACATTGCCATTTCAAAAGTCTCTTCATCAAAGTCTTAGCAAGCAAAATATCAACATATTAATCTATTTTTAAAAAATTAGAAAGTTTCTACTTCAAGAGAATATGATCAAGGGAAGTTGCTATGTTTCTGGGAGATTCTGAGACCAAGGAAGGCAAAGAATGTTTTAAGTATACATACTCAGGACTAGAGCACATGGATCCACTAACAGGCCCAAGCTCTGTCCTACCTATACCTCCTAGTAGCAGGGGTCAGGAAAGCCATAATATGAACTTGTTTTCTGAATTTCTTTAGGCTGAGGAACTCCTTCAACACAGGCAGCTTGGCTTCTGCATCTGATTTCAGGCCCGGTGCCAAGCTTGCTGGGATGGGAAACTTCCCAGACCTGTCTGCAGCTCTTGGTTTCACTAACTAAGTGTTCAAGGGAAGGGACTGCTGAATCCCTTGGTGTGGCTGGGATTTGAAGCCCATCTGGGAGGCCTGCTAGAATGCTAGTTCCTAGCTGGCCCTGGAAGGAAATAGGAGAAAGGAAGAAAAGCAGTGAGTAAGGCAAGGAGGCAAACAGGCAGGGGGTTGGTTTCTGCAACTGTCCCTCCCAGCAGGCACTGGCCAGGACCATTAGGCCCAGCACTCATGGCCTCAGGGAGGCTAGAATCTGAGGATTGCTTGCTGGCTGGGTTTTCTTCCCCCTCCCTTTCCCTCCTTCTGCTCTTTGGGTTATGGTGACCCGA
Source organism: Tragelaphus eurycerus (assembly GCA_935064755.1). Classification (NCBI taxonomy): domain Eukaryota; kingdom Metazoa; phylum Chordata; class Mammalia; order Artiodactyla; family Bovidae; genus Tragelaphus; species Tragelaphus eurycerus. The sequence goes on along the minus strand of CAKXYN010000119.1, from coordinate 3,222,766 downwards.
AACCGTCTCTCACAGTGAGTTCTGAGGCGGCAGTGTCTGAGAATAGCTCACAGAATAGCAGCAGTCTTCTCCACCCTCTGAAAAGACAGGCAAGGGGAAAATTGTGGTGCATTCTGCCCACCCTGCCTCTAAGTGACTTGGGGGGCTGAGCACTAAGGGTTTGAGAAATCATGAACTTGTGTTCCTTGAAGTTATTTGATGTTGGTTTTGGCTGCATTCAGGAAGTTAAAAAGCACATAAAAAAATGAAGCTAATAAAACTGCAGGGATAGGGAATGGGCCAGACACAAGCTGTGGGCTCCCAGAGCAGCTGTGGCTGAGCTCTCAGGCATGGCTGGTTCACCATTCTTCCAGGGTACTAGTTTGGGCCAGGCCAGAGTCAGATGGCAGAAATTAGTCAACTTTGGTGGCCTACCTTATTAGAAACTCTAACTTAGTACACAGAAAACAATGAAGGGCACAGGAGGTGGACCTTTAGGCTTCATTTCTGGCATCCGTGGGTATAAGACTAAGGTTTCTGTCTTTCCAGGCAGCATTTACTCCATCCAGACTGGAACAATCAGGAACTGCTTCTGCCTGTCTGCCTACCAGGGGTCTCTAGATGAAGAATAAGAGCGACAGCTGGTCTTATCAGGGATAGTGGCATCCGGATGGGAATAAGAAAGAGAGGATTCTGGACCGTGGCATCTGGTCTAGGTCAGAGAAGGCAGCTTATTCAAGTAGATACTGAGAAGCTGAGAGATCTATGGAATAACAGTGAAAATAGGAGTTATCAGTACCTGCCCCTTGATTATCTAAGCTGAGGCATGAAAACTAAAAGAATGCTTAGTGTGAGTGTAAGTTATCTGTAATTGTCTCTTCATATCCACCATAAGTGATGGCCTGTGAATATATGAAACCAGAAGGGGACTTTTTGCTACATAGGCCTGACTGTAGTGGAAACTGAGGGTTAGGATTCCCAGAGGTGTTCACAGTGGCTAGGGCATTGGATTTGGAATCAGAAAGCCAAAATCTTGACTCTGCTGCTTCTTAACTATGTGATTTTTCATAAGTTTATCACGTTCCTATCTGCCATAGTTTTCTCATCTGTAAAGTGATTATGACAGAGGCTGAGATGGTGGGATGGCATCTCTGACTCGATGGACATGAGTTTGAGCAAGCTCCTGGAGTTGATGATAGACAGGGAAGCCTGGCATGCTGCAGTCCATGGCTTGCAAAGAGTTGGACATGACTGAGTGACTGAGCTGAACTGAAAGTGATATAAACTGAACTGAAAGTGAAACTGAACTGAAAGACCTTTGCACAGATTAAATGAGATAACAAATGTAATTTATTTGGCTATGTTCAGAATATGCTCAACATTCTACTAATTCTAGTGCCCTCTCCCATATTTACTAAAGTCTAGGCTAAGGGCATGGTAATCCACTGCAGTATTCTTATCTAAGAATCCCATAGACAGAGGAGCCTGGCAGGCCACAGTCCATAAGATGGCAAAGAGTTGAACACAACTAAAGTGCTTAGCATGCACACATGTACCCTCACTAACATGGCCACAAATGTTGGTAAAGAAAGTGGAAATCTGGAGGCCTAGTAGAGCCCCAAAAAGAATCGTTCCCATAGCTATTCCAAAGAGTGGAGTAGAGCCAGAGAAGAGGGAGGGAGAAGGATTTGTGCCAGGTGTCAATTCTGGATGACTCAGAACCAGACAACTCCCACCTGATGTAGATCAATGACACTTTCTGTTTCAGTGTAGAAGTGGTAAAGAGGCTGACCTCTCAGCTAAATTGGACATACTTAGAGCTGCCATCTCTTTTCCACTTCCACTTGAGGATGGGCTTAACTCTGGTAATTTTTCCATTACCCTAACATCTATCTTATCTTCAATGTGGCAGGGGTTACCAGACCCTTGCTCCACTTGTCCAATAGAAGAACAATTTGACCCAAAGCCCAGACCACCCAGCAGCAAAGGATAAGAGGTGTTATAATCCTGGGATTTACTGTACTGCCCTCTCCTGGTCAGCAGGAGAGGGTTGCATTAAATTCACTCAACGCTGATAAACCTCAAAGATAACATTGTGATATTATTTTTAGTTTCCATAAAGGGAAACTAAGGCTTTTAAAGTGACTCATCCACTGTCATCTGGTGATGGAAACGGGACTGGAAGATGGGTATGTCTGACTATAATGAAGACTCCTTGGGGTGAAGAAGAGAAGGGGTGCCAAAGAGAAGACTCCATATGGAATTAAAAGGTAGGAAAGGCATCTCCAACCCTTTTCTCTTCAACAGTTGGTTTCTTAAGTCATTATTTACAACCTTCCCTTTGGCCAAAGTTTAGTTTTAGTGGACAAATTCAGGGCCTCTTGCACTGACAAGGATAAATTCTGCCACTGTAGTGACACATGTGTATACACTCTGATAGGAAGTTCAAGCCAAACTTCTGACTATTAAAAACTAACCTCTAGTTGAGTGGTTCACTCTTTCCCTGTCATCTTCCAAGAAATATGACTACTCATTGTAGGTTTGAATGCCACCACCAGAATTTTGGCTAGAACTGCTCCTCAGGCAGCTCTTCCAACTCTGATTTCTATTCTATCATTTCCAGTTTGCTTGTTCTAGCCTTTTCTCTTGAATCATGTTTTACCCAGACATCTGCTCCACTACTTCATATTCCATTCTCATATCATTCTTGCTTTAACCAGCAGAGTCTTTGCCCCTAATATCACTTTTCAGCCTTTCTCACGGGAGTTTTCTGTCCAGTGGCCCTCTTAGGATTCCAAGCTCTCTCCCTTCAGCTGTCTTAGTTCCAAACTCTCTGTGCCCTTCTGCTTGTTGGTTTCTCTTTCTTCTTTTCCTTCTAAGCAACATTTACTTCATCTAGGCTGTAATGATCAAAGCACTTCTGTCAGCTAGCCTGCCAGGGAACTCTAACCCAGGAATAAGTTTCAATGGCTACAGTATATTGGAAGGATACTCCAGTTTACACTTAATATACTGAAATGCTAAACTTGCATCAAAAGGAATTCCTTCACCCCCAGTCCATGTGTACACAGGGAAGCTAATATTCTGAAAAATATCATGGGGTAGAGGAAGCCCACTTCTGTTGCTTTAAGACACCCAAAACAGACATAATGGAGAGTTGGGCCCTTCTATAACTGACTACCAAATTATGATGCAAATGGGTGGGTGGCAATTACTGCAGTAAGAGGTGTGTGTTGAAATCATTATGCTTCAAAATGAAATATTTGTATGACATTTTTTCTCCCATTTCCAATAAAATTAAGAGCTTTAGGATCTAAATGCTATAACCTTCAAAAGATACAGTCTGAACATGGCAGTGTTTGCCTATGCACCGGAATAAAGCTTATAAATTAGAATCTGTCAGTCAGAGTTTCCCATGGAAAGGTTATGCTGTACCTGAAAAACATGTACTACCTAATTAATTCCAGTCTGGATTGTGGCTATAGAAGCAAGATAATGTGGTGGGGGAGGAGATCAGGCTCAAACCTTCATTTAAGGCTGATTTCTTCATGACTTAGTCGCAAGAGTTCCAGGGTCCCCAAGACCTTGGTGATATGGGCCTGGTAGGATAACCTAAGGGAAGACTATCTTGACTGCAATTTTAGGGCCCAGTAGATACAGGCAGCCTGGTCTTGACAAGACAATACAGGGAAGTATTGTAGGCTGCTACACATCTTGCATGATAAGTGATGAAAGATCTGGCTGTGGGTAACAGATAGGAAGAATGGAAGGCACAGGAGTGAAGACTACTCTAAGAGGAGGAAGGCTAGATTGGGAGGTAGCTATGACCATATGTGCATAGTTCCAGGCCTATAGCTACATGAAGCAAGATAACCAGACAAGAGGCCAAGATTATGCATTGGACAAGCATGAGGTAAGGGGACAGAATATTTAATCTTAAGGGTTACACAGATGCTTCTGTCTTACTCCTCACCCACCACGTGTCAAATTCAATTAGCAGCAACAGACTAGTGGAAGTAGCAGATATAGTAACCCAATGTCAGGTCTCAGTTTGAGGAGGGTAACTTCTTTCCAGGCTGCATTCACTGAAAGAAATAAAAATTCTAAGACTCTTTCTCCCTTGATCAAGACTGGCTAAGGACTTGTGGCAGTAAGAGGTCTGAGAATGAAGTCAAGGATGTGGCAAAATTTGGTTGGAAAATTGGGCAGGATGGGAGCTAAGGCTTATACAACACCTGGCTATTCCTCTCCCTTCCAACCTCTTTACACTTATGCTCTACTGCTACTCTCGGTTTTAGCTCTTGGGGATAGATAGTGATCATTCCCAGCCCAGGACAGTGAAAATAGCATGAATTATGGAACCAGACACAAATCTTCATTCTCATATGCAATTCTTGTCATTCCTCTTTTTTTCAATGAACTTTGACTCTCATTTCGGATTCCTTGTCTGTAATGTAGGGATAATAGCTCCTTATTTCTTTGCAAATTTGATGTGAAGAGTCAATGAAATTATGCATAATGAAACAGCATAATGTCTGATATATGTGGTTTCTCTATAAATATTTGTTAACTTGAAATATTTGGAGCAATGTTTGAAATCTCTTTGATGTAGAAATTGGCCCTAGTACAATTCAAAGCTAACTACATTCTTTGGATGGTTTTTCACAGGCACCTAGCAGGAATTGGCAAGATTCTAAAAGACAGGACCTAGGAGAGTTCACAGCTGAAGACTAGGGGAAGAGAGAGACTGAGATTGGAGAGAGAGTAAGACTAAACAGGGAGAGCAGAATGGGGCAGTAAAATGAGAAAGAAAAAAAAAAACATCAAGAGAAGGGAAAACAATAGAGAGAGAAAAAAGATAGATAAGAAAAAATAAAGGGAAAGGGAGAAAAAAGAGGGAAGGTAATAGGTGGGGCAACTGAGAGGGAAGGGGACAGATAGGAAAAAGAGACAAAAACAGAATGAAAGATAAAATTAGAGGGTAAGGAAGGATAATGAAAATGAATGAGGACCTGGAACCAACTAAATTAATTTGCCATGTGGGCATATCTTATCCTGAGCCCTAGAGAAGAAATGGGTGGAAAGTGAGTTGTTAAGGGGATTTTGACAGAAGGCCTGTTGTAGGATTTTCATTCATAGGGTGATATAATGGGGTGGCAGTAATCAAGAGAATATAGTACTTGTTTAAGGTCAGATATATAGAGTTATGGGATAGAATTGAGAGTCAAGAAATAAACCTTTAAATATATTTTCAATTGATTTTTGACAAGGGTGCTAAATAAATTCAATGGGGAAAAATAATCTTTTCAGGAAACAGTGCTGGGACACCCAGATATCCACATACAAAATAATGAAATTGTACTTCCACCTCACACTATGTATGAAAACTAACTCAAAGACTTCAATTTAACCATTCAAACTGTAAAATTCTTAAAAGAAATGATAAGCATAAATCTTTGTGACCATGAATTAGGGTAATGATAGTTTAGATTTGATGCCAAAGGCAAAAGCAACAAAATAAGTAATAAAGTGGACATTATCACAATGAACTTTTCCATTTCAGGGACACTATCAAGAAAGTGAAAAGACATTCTACAGGATAAAGGGAAATTTTTGCAAATGATATATTTGATAAGGGCCTTATATCTAGAATATATAAAAGATGTTACAATTCAATAATAAAAAAGACATGTCAGTTTGAAATGGGCAGATGATCTGAATGAATGTTTCTCCAAAGAATATGTACAAATGGACAACAAGCACAAGAAAAGATGGCCAATACCATTAACCATCAAGGAAGTTCAAATCAAACCCACAATGAAACTATTACTTCATACACACCAAAATGGCAATGATAAAAAAAAAATAATAATAATGGGTGCTGGTGAGGATATGGAGAATTTGGAACCTTTATACACTGTTGGTGGAAATGTGAACTGTTGCAGCAATTATGGAAAAGCAGGCTGGCAGTTCCTCAAAATTTTAAACAAAGAGTTGTCATGTGATTTAGCAGTTTCACATATAGGTATATACTCAAGAGAAATGAAAACAGATGTCCACAAAAAATCTTATACATAAGTGTTGTTGGCATTCATCATAGCTGCCAAAAAGTATTCACAGGCCAATTATCCATCAACTGATGAATGGATAAACAAACTGCAGTTTGTCCATGTAATCAAATCCTATTAACAATAAAACTAATGATACCTTCTTCAATATGGATACCTTCTTCGATATGGATGAACTTTAAAAACATTAAGCTAAGTGAAAGAAGTCAGTCATAAAGGACAAACACTTTATGATTCCATTTATATAGAATGTACAGAGTAGGTGAATCTACAAAGAGAAAAGTAGATTATTGGTTGCCTAGGTTGGAGGGACAGGGTATGGGGAGATCAGATGGTGATAGCTAAGAGGTATGGGCCTTCCTTTGGTGCAATGAAATTGTTTCATAATTGTGTCAATGGACACACAGCTCAGTGAATCTATTAAATCTACTGAATTTTATGAGAGAAATGTGTGGTGTGTAAGTTGTGTCTCAATAAAGCTATTAAACAAGAAAAAAAGCAATCATACAGCAGGCTGATTTTCACCAAATGGCTATGGTTTCCTGACCCTTGGCTTAGCCCATGGACTATTTTCAAACATGTTTTACATGTGCTTGAAAGGAATATACAGTCCCCAATGTTGAGTCTAAAGCTCTACTTATGACAAAAAATCTTTTTGTTTAATTTTGTGGCTCAAAACTTATCCTTATTATTATCCTTATTATGTTTTAGTCTCTTTTTAAAAATTTAATTTAATTTTATTTTTTAACTTTACAATATTGTATTGATTTTGCCATATATCAAAATTAATCTGCCACAGGTATACACGTGTTCCCCATCCTGAACCCTCCTCCCACCAATCTGTCAATTTATGCCTGAAATATGTTAAAATCACCTACTATATATTAAGACTGTTAACTGTGTCATTTCACATTTTGCTTTATGTATTTTGAGGCCTTTTTATGAGAGGCATACAAATTTTAAATGATGTCATCTTCCTGGTAAACTGGACTTCTTATCAATACCAACTTATCTATTTGTAGTAATGCTTTTGTCATATAATTTTGTCTATCAATAATATAAATAAATAAGATTTCTCTGGTTGGTATTTGCTTAGTGTATATTTTCCATTCTATGACTATCAAACTTTCTGATTATTATTTTCAAAAATATTATGTAGATATTTGACTTAATAAAGTCTAAAGTTAAGGAGCAAAATTCAGCATCCATTCATGATAAAAGCTCTTAACAAATTAGATATAGAAGAAACAAGAAATATTATATTATTCAACATAATAAAGGCTATATGTGACAAGCCCACAGCTAATATTGTACTCGGTGGTGAAAGGTTGAAAACTTTTCTTCTAAGATCAGGAATGAGACAAAGGTACTTAGTGTCACCACCACTTTTCAACACAGCGCTGGAAGTCCTAACCAGAGCAGTCAGGCAACAAAAAGAAAGAAAAGGCATCTGAATTGAAAATGAAGAAGTAAAATTGTCTCTATTTGTAAATGACCTGATTTTCTATATAGAAAACCCTAAAGACTGCAACAGAAAGCCATTATATTTGATCAAGTTCAATAAAGCTGCAGGATATAAAATTAGCATATAAAAATCAGAATTTCGATACACTAACAACAAATCTGGAAAAGAAATAAAGAAAACAGTGCCATATACAAAGCATTAAAAATAGTATGGAGATTTCTCAAAAAATTAAAGGTAGCATTATCAGATGGCCCAGCAATTCTATATGTGGGGATATATCCAAAAACACTATGTTGAAGAGATATTTGCACCCTCACACTCATAGAGGCATTGCTTAGAATAGCCAAGATATGGATAAACTTAACTATTTGTTGACAGATAAATGGATTACAAAGTTGTGGTGCATATAGACAATGGATATTATGCAGCTACAGTAAATCCTGCCTTTTGTGACAACATGAATGGAACTTTAGGGCATTATGCTAAGTGAAATCAGTCAGACAAAGACAAATACATGTCACTTATATGTGGAATGTAAATAAAACAAAACAAGAAACAAAAAAAAGACAATAGAACAAAACAAAAATCAACCAAACTCAAAGAAAAAGAAATCAAAGTTGTGGTTACCAGAGGCATGGGGTGAGGGGCAGGGAAATTGGACGGACGAGTTCAAAATACATAAACTTTCAGTTATAAGATAAATAAGTAATGAGGATGTATGACTATACTATGACTATAGTACAATTGCCATTTTGTATATTTGAAAATTGTTAAAGGAGTAGACCTTAACAGTTCTCACCATATAAAGGAAAAAGCAGTTTTTAGTATCTATATAAGATGATGAATCTTAACTAAACTTTCTGTGTTAACCATTTCACAATATATGAAACTCAAGTTATTATACTGTATACCATATGCTTACAGAGTGCTGTGTGTAAATTATATCTCAATAATATTGGAAAAATAAAATAACTGGATACAAATAAAGTTAGTGAGAATCTTTATCTTCTTTCTTAGCAAATTAAGGACTTAACTTTTATAACTGTAATAACTCCCTATCAATATATATGCAGTTTTCAAATTAATTCTATCTTGCTCTTTTCTCACAATATTAGATAGAAATCACAATATTTTTTAGCTTATAGTAAATGTATGTTTAGATTTATCCACGTTTATGAATACCTTCGGAGAAGGCGATGGCACCCTACTCCGGTACTCTTGCCTGGAAAATCCCATGGATGGAGGACCCTGGAAGGCTGCAGTCCATGGGGTCACTGAGGGTCAGACACAACTGAACGACTTCCCTTTCACTTTTCACTTTCATGCATTGGTGAAGGAAATGGCAACTCACTCCAGTGTTCTTGCCTGGAGAATCCCAGGGATGGGGGAGCCTGGTGGGCTGCCGTCTATGGGGTCATATAGAGTCGGACACGACTGAAGTGACTTAGCAGTATGAATACCTTTGCTCACTATTAACTCTAGGATCTCAGATCTTCTATCTAAGATCTTTCTCCAAATATCTGAAGTACATCACTTAGAATTGCCTTTATGGAAGATCTGATTTAAAACATTTTTATTTTAATTTGAATGATAGCTCTGCTGGGTAGAGAATTCTCTCAGTATATCAAAAGTAATTTACCACTCTCCTCTGCTACAATTATTATTCAGTTCAGTTCGGTTGCTCAGTCGTGTCCGACTCTTTGCACCTCATGAATTGCAGCACGCCAGGCCTCCTTGTCCATCACCAACTCCCAGAGTTTACTCAAACTCATTTCCATCAAGTCGATGATGCCATCCAGCCATCTCATCCTCTGTCATCCCCTTCTCCTCCTGCCCCCAATCCCTCCCAGCATCAGAGTCTTTTCCAATGAGTCAAATCTTCGCATCAGGTGGCCAAAGTATTGGAATTTCAGCTTCAACATCAGTCCTTCCAATGAACACCCAGGACTGATTTCCTTTAGAATGGACTGGTTGGATCTCCTTGCAGTCCAAGGGGCTCTCAAGTGTCTTCAACACCACAGTTCAAAAGCATCAATTCTTCGATGCTCAGCGTTCTTCACAGTCCAACTCTCACATCCATACATGACCACTGTAAAAACCATAGACTTGACTACACGGAGCTTTGTCGGCAAAGTAATGTCTCTGCTTTTGAGTATGCTATCTAGGTTAGTCATAACTTTCCTTCCAAGGAGCAAGCGTCTTTTAATTTCATGGCTGCAGTCACCATCTGCAGTGATTTTGGAGTCCCCAAAAATAAAGTCTGACACTGTTTCCACTGTTTCCCCATCTATTTCCCATGAAGTGATGGGACCGGATGCCATGATCTTCGTTTTCTGAATGTTGAGCTTTAAGCCAACTTTTTTCACTCTCCTCTTTCACTTTAATCAAGAGGCTTCTTAGTTCTTCTTCACTTTCTGCCATAAGGGTGGTGTCATCTGCATATCTGAGGTTATTGATATTTCTCCCGGCAATCTTGATTCCAGCTTGTGCTTCTTCGAGCCCAGCTCTTCTCATGTTGTACTCTGCATATAAGTTAAATAAGCAAGGTGACAACATACAGCCTTGACGTACTCCTTTTCCTATTTGGAACCAGTTGGTTGTTCCATGTTCAGTTCTAACTGATATGTTAATATAATTTATTTTTAATGTTTTGTTCAAGTTTTCCCTTCCTCACTGACTGATTTTGTAATATTCTTTTTTTCTTTAGCATTCTATAGTAACATCACTGTGATGTATCTAGTGTGAATTTCTTTTATTTGTCTAACTTGGGATTTGTCAGGATTGTAGGTTTTAAAGATGAATGTCTTTCAACAATGTTGACAAATTCTCAGTTATTTTGTTTTTGAATGTTGCCTTTTTCCTGCTCCATGATTGTGCTCTGGAAGTCTATTAGATATATATATTAGATCTAGTTAGATATATATTAGGTTTATCTGTACTACCTTCTTATCTCCTAACTTCTGATATTTTCCATTTTTTATGCTATATATTATGGATACTTTGTTTGCATCCATCTTCTATTTCCCTAATTCTCTCTTTAGCTGTATATATATGTTCTCTAATTTATCAGTATATATTTAATTCTACTATTCTATATTTTAGTTTGAGATATTCTATTTTATTCTTTTTCTAATATGTTTGTTTTTTCTTTATACTCTGTTCTTCCTTGTTTCTATTTTAACTATTTTATAAAGACATTTAACCACTTTAAGTAAAGTAAATTTTATATTCTAAATGTGATTGTTTTATATTTATGGTCTGTAGGTCAGATTATGATGTTTGTTGTTTCTGTTGTTACACAGATGTCTTGTTTCTTTGTATATTTTGTAAATTTTCACAGTGAGACGTTCATTTTCTTTGGAATTTTATACATTGAAATTTTTGAGGCTTAAATGAAAGTTGCATTCTTCTACAAAGCATTTGCTTGTCCCAATCATCTGTAAGAACTGCCAATCTGGGATCTCATCTTTCAGTTTTTCAGATGTCATTAGTATCTTGAATTAGGACTAAAAACTACAGTCATCAATGTAGAAATTCAAATTTGGCTTTGGTACTCAATTACTTTCAGAGTTCCTGCTTTAACTTCCTTTTTGACCATGGATTTTTTCCATTATCATACTAATTAAACAGTGAATTTTAAAATATTATTTTAAAATATTCATTTTATATTTTAACTTATATTTTAATTGCTTTCATTGGGAGGGTCATTTGAGGTATCTAGTAAAACACACTGCTAGAAATAAAAAATCTCTAGCCAGCTTGTAAAATAACAATGCTTTCTTCCTGTCACATATTTAATTGGAATATCAATAATTCCTGCTGCACTTTCCTTATAGGGTTCATGTGAGTCTCGAATGAGATAGCTGATATCAAAGTTCTATTATGTATAAAGCACCATTTAAATGACAATGGATTTCTATTGTTACAACTAAGTTCAAGCCAAAGCAATAGTGTGGGCTTAGGGGAAGGAGGTTGAAAGTTAAAAGGAGAGAGAACTGATTTCCCCTGAAGAAATCAGGAAAACATACTGGATTTGGCTTTTGAGCCGAGCCCTTAATGGGTAAGAAAGATTAACTTAGGCAGAAAAGAAGTCTATCATTTCACATGAATGGAACCACAAAAATGAAGACTAATAGAATATATTGCTCTATTCCCAAAAGGAAGACATTGGTCTGGTCTCTTGTCCATTAGTGCTTATATAATGGCATTGCCTAGGGTCTCCCAGGTGGCTCAGTGGTAAAGAATCTGCCTGCCAATGAAGGAGACACAGGTTCGATCCCTGGGTTGGGAAGATCTGTGAGAGAAGGAAATGGAAACCCACTCCAGTATTCTAGCCTGGGAAATCCCACGGACCGATGAGCCTGGTAGGCTATAGTTTGCGGGGTCTCAAAAGAGTTGGAAACGACTTAGCGACTGAACAACAACAATGACATTGCCTATACACTAGCTTCTGACCTGAACCATTAATAAAGTCCATACCACCTCCACCTCAGAGACTCCCCAAACAGTCACAACTTCCCATGTTTATTCTCGATAGGAGATATATCAATCAGAGTCTCTCGTCCATATCAAATTGTCCACGTACAGAATGACCCAAGAAGTATTAGTAGAAATGTACTATCACTGAGACTGGCAGGTGTCTTAGGTAAGGTGGCATGCTGTAGGGTGGAGGCTGCTGTGGAACACAAGCAGTGTAATACTGAGTGTGTTGCCAAATATGCTGATGACTGGACGTTTGCAAGTACAGCAAAAACTATAAGATTTTTCTATGGTAGAAATTCTAAAATATAGGAATAAGATTACAGGCATTGGAATGAGATAAAGCCAGAAATTCTGATTGACAAAATTCTGGTTTTAGTCAAAACTTTCACAGAATCTAAGAAGGCATATGAGAGAAGAAACCAGCCTAGTCTTTATCTCCCTTTCTTTATAAATGGGGACACTGTGGACCGGGAAGAAGAAAAGGACTGCTAAAGTTCACCTGCTAGTTAATGGCAGAAGCTGGTATTCTGATTTCTTATTCAATGCATTTATGCCTTTATAGACAAATATGCTCATAGGCTTTGTGGACACCCAGTGAATTGCTGTACTCCAGCAATCTCTAACCAGAGACAGAAATGAAAGCAAGAGGCTTGGAAAGACATTTGGGAGATGGTAGGGCTGGAAAAGACAATTTTTCCTCCCAAAAGTACTCATTTGAAGTTTAGGGAGTAGGTGGCTGCTCTGAAGAAATCATGGGCTCATACCAGACAACAGTTTCACTCCTGAGATGGGTAGTTGTAAAGACTATTCCATTTGTTCTTTCCTTATTCTTATCTGTAATGCAGCCTGCTTTCATTTCTTTGGGCCTCTATGCAAAGACTGAGAATATCACAAAAAATAAAACAAGCAAACTATATGGCAGTGATCAAAACTGTAGGCTTTGACAACAAACATACTTTAGAGTTCAGGCTTTATTACTTAGAAGTAATCTTGGGTCTGAGCCAGAAATAATTCGGGTCAAGGACTCAGTTTCTTCATTTATATTATGGGAGTAATTGTGCTCAACTCATAGGGTTAATGTAAGAATTAGGTAAGACACAATATAAAGATCTTTGCTTTAGCACTTCTTTTCACATAGTGTGTGCTCAATACATTTACCACTACTACTACTACCACTATTCCCTTGAGTCAATCTCTGTGTCACCTTTTATTGTATTCTTATACAATATGGTTTAACATAGGTTTCAACTCCTGAAACTAAGTATGTTATAGCTTTGTTCAAAAGTCCTTAGTTATCTCAACTGATGTTCTCTCATTACTTATTTGGTGTGGCAAGTAGCATGTTGGTAATATCCTAAGCATTGAAACTGGTAGAATTTTTTCTTAGTTATACTATAGGAAGTTCAAGATTTTCCCTTCAATATTGTCAATCTCACTTGTATTCATATTTGCTTTCTTAAGTGGGAGAGAAAGGGACTAAATAATAGCTATGTATCAGGTATTGCATATAATCCTGGAGGCTCCCCTGAGAGAATGTTACACATGTGGCTGTTATCTTTCACATGTCTTAACTGAAAATGACTAGCCTACAGAAGAAATTTCATTTCTTTGCAGGACATGCAGGCTTTTCACAATGGAACCTTGCTCGGATTCATCCAACTATTACTTCTTACTAGTTCCTTTTGCTTTGTTCCAAAGCAGAAGACATATATTCTTTCCAGCCTGCTCAGCTGCATTTCCTCCTGTGCATTTTCATGTCATTGTTCAAGGCCTGAGTCAGATATCATCATCTCTAGGAAGGTGAAATGTTATATATTTTTCTCCAGCATCTTCTCTGACATTCCTATTTGGATGAATGAATGAGGCCCCACATCCATAGAGCAACAAATTGGCAGGCTTCCCACAGCATCAACTATCCCTTATGAAATTGCTAATAATCCTCTCTTGGATATCTTGTCTGCCATCTTGGAAACTTGTGCCAGTGAGTGTCACCTCAGGAAGACCATGGCTTCCCAGGTGTTGGTAGTGGTAAAGAACTCACCTGCCAATGCAGGAAATGTAAGAGACGTGGGTTTGATCTCTGGGTCGGGAAGATCACCTGGAGAGGGAAATGGCAACTCATTCTAGTATTCTTGCCTGGAGAATCCCATGGACAGAGGAGTCTGGCAGGCTACAGTCCATAGGGCTGCACAGAGTTGGACACAACTCAAGCGACTTAGCATGCATGCAGGAAGGCCATGGCAGGTATATGTGGAATAGTAAACAGTGCATGCTGTCACCACAGAGACTGTTGAATACATTCAAAGAGTTATATCAGGTCCAGGTTTTTGATAGATTGTTCTAATGTGAGGAGCCTAAAACTGGAAATCAGGAGATTCAGGACTTCCAGTTCAGACTTAGGACTGTTAACTATTCAGGAACAGCCTTTGGGCCAATCACATCACTGTTCTGAGTGTCAGTTTTCCTATCTGCAAAATGGGCTTGATCTCTGGTTGGCCTGAATTCAGGATGTTATGAGGAACAGATGAAATCATTTGTCTGGGAACTGAAATGGTGGCAAAGATTCCTATAGCTCTCCTTTAACCTTGAAATAAAGGCTCAACTCTTCAGTGTGACACATGTGCACTCACTGATTTTTGCTTTTGCCTCTTTCTCTATTCTCTTCTCTCACAATCACCCTCTTTTTCAAATTTTTTCACTCAGGCTAGACTGTTTGTCTTTTCCTTTGCAAGGTTGCTGTCTCTTGCCTGAGAAAGAATGCCCCTTTCTCCTCTTCAACCCTTTTTTCATTGAACTTGAATCACAGCCTGGACTTCTCTAAGGAGTCTTCCCTGACCTTCCCATTAGACTGGGCTAAGCACCCTTCTTCTTCACCCCAACAGAATACTGTATACCTTAGCATACCTTCTCTTAACATTCATTACAATTGTGTGTCTGTCTGTCCTACTAGACTAGAAGTTCCATGAAGACAGAGACCATGTCTATTTTGTTCTTATGTCGATTACATAGTGGTTAAACAAACAAATGATTGTTGAATAAATGAAAGAACAAATGTATCATATAACTGTATATTGTCCTTTGCGAAGAGTCCCAGGAGTCTTTTGAGGTGGTGGGATTCTCTCATAAGATTAGTCCAACTTTGAAATTATCAACTCTTGGCACTGTGTTCAAGCATCAGGACTTGTTTCTGTTGGGGACAAGCATCTCTGCTCAGGTGGTAAATGTATGACACCCACAGCACCTTTCTGCTCTGTTGACCTCTTTTTTCGATCTTAGATTTGAAGTGCTCCAGTGTGGACTGGGGGACTATTTGCATAGAGTCTGGCTTAAGTCAGTTTCTTAGGTAGTTTTTCTGATTCGTACTCAAAGTTCTGCAAATGGTCTTCTCCTTGCTTGAAGCACCTTGGGAAAGTTGAAGGAAGAGGGGAAGTTCTGGCCTGAAAAATGGTGGCAGAAGAATCTGAAGGTTCGTATTGTTAGCATCTGCCTATTAACTCAGAAAACTAGGTTTTCATACTTCAGTGTGTCTTTTAATGTTTCTCACTGCTTCTACAGTTCCTATTCCAGCTTCCCCAGTAATTTTCTCCTCTCACTGTCTCCTGCAGTGATATGAAGAAAACCTCTGAGAGTCAGTACGTACTGCAGTTGGAGTAGAGATCCTTGGGCTGTATACATGGGAACCACAGATGAGACGTGGAGGCTCTTTAACCAAGGCTCTGAACCAGTATGCAAGGGGATGTGCCTGCAGGCACATGAAGGGGCTGTGGCCTGGATGTGCTAGAGCCAGTCCTTTGCCACAGTTTTGTGCCTGGACTTTCTCATGTGAAGAATGTAAAATTTGGGCTAGATGTTATCTAAGATCCCTTCTAGCTCTAAAAGGCAATAATTACAAATCAAGGGTAAGTCCAATCTTGTTTGGAGGATAGATGAGGGAGGGTTTGGGGTGGATTTCATGGGTTTAAGTCCCGGATTGGCCTGGTCTAAGGTATTTAATAGACTGTAAACTTCCAGGCTCCTCCGTCCAAATCCCATGGACGGAGGAGCCTGGAAGGCTGCAGTCCATGGGGTTGCTAAGGGTCAGACACGACTGAGTGACTTCCCTGTCACTTTTCTCTTTCATGCATTGGAGAAGGAAATGGCAACCCACTCCACTGTTCTTGCCTAGAGAATCCCAGGGATGGGGGAGCCTGGTGGGCTGCTGTCTATAGGGTCGCAGAGTCTGACACGACTGAAGTGACTCAGCAGCAAACTCACTGAAAGCATGGACTGTATCTTAACTCCTACTTATCTCTGCTATTTATGAGATCATTTAAGTGGAAAACAAATTATTTTACTTTTGAGTAGTAACCCCATCCATCAAGGGACTTGACAGCATCTATTACACAGGATTCAATTTTTTTTGACCCCCTGCCCCAGGTGTTTGGTAAATTTTTATTGAGTACAAACATCAGAATTCTAGTTACAAAACTGTGTTCTAGGGATAATAAAAGGCCCTTTGCTTTCCCCTTTATGTTACAATTTTTTAAAGTGTTGCTGTAGTTTGCAATAACTGTAGTATCCACACTGGAAGGGGCTCTCCATCTCTTCTAGTTCTATTTCATATCTTCAGGCACATTCATTTTATAGATGAGAAAATTAAGGTACAGAAAAGGGCAGAGGGTTGCCCAGTATCATATAGTGAATCAGCAGGCCAGAATCCTAGCTATACACTATATGATCATGATTAAGTCACATATAAGACTCCTGCCTCCAGGCTCTTTTTAATCCACTAGGTGACCGTTTACCCCGACCTCTGTGCCGTTATAATTTTGGAAAATCTATGATGATGATAACTACTGTATCACGAGCTGAGTGGTCAATGAAACCAGGTAGGGTGGCTGTTAGGTCACTCTCTGTAGATCCAAGAGAAGAGAAACTAAGCAATGGTCAGATGGGACTCTTCTGGAGGTAGACTCTGACTTCCACACACAACCCACAAACATTCATATTCTCTCTCTTTACTTAGACACAAAAATACACATCCTAAGAAGCTCTTGTTTTCTTCTCCTCTCAATCAAGCATTGCTCTCCATAAAAGTTTGAGAAATACATCTACTGTGAGGTAATGATAAACGTGGCTCAATGTAAGATCCCTCCCAGGGGTTCTGACATTTTAGCAGGGATCAAAGCCACAGCAATAAGCCCACTAGTTGGATCATATACATTTTTACTGAATCCCCAAGCTGGACTAGTAAAGAGGCACTGTGACAACTCCTATTATATGTGAGGACACTGAGATTATTCCGATTATTCCTTAACACATCTGTCACACTTCATGGATGGCCTGTATCTCAAGCCTAGTGTTCAATTTAGGATCTCGTTAAGTATTCACACTGAGAGGAGATGGGAGGAGGCTTTGCTTGAACTTTTGTAAACCCTAAAGAAGGCTGGCTCAGATGTTATATTGGTGGTCAAGGATGATATTGGCCCTGAAAACCACTGAGGATGTGAACATGCCCAGCTTAATCTGAAGCTTGGCAAGAACTAGGCTGTGAAGCATCCACTCATTTTATGCTCCCACGAAGATGAGAATGAGGGTGAACAGCTGGGTTTTGTGTAGCTTTCTCCTGACAAACTCAGGTTTTCTGATGAGATGTTGTAATGGGCAGCCAGTGTCCATCTGTGCTTGCTAACACAGACCCTTTGATATTTTGATGGTCCCAGGTCAAATTATGCTAAAGGCCAAAGCGGACAAATTTATAACCCCTGTGCAAAGATTTTTAAAAATATATGAAAATCAAAGTAGCATTAAAAAGTCACTGGGCATGACACCAACTCGACTTCAATAAAGACAGCCAATAAAAAGAGCTAATTAAAAGAACTCTGATGACATTCATCTGAAATTTTAGATTGTTTTATGTTTTAACAAATTAACAATGGTGATAAGAGGACATTAGCAGCTTTTCTTGGGTCTCTTTGTTAACAATAACTTGAGCCTGCAGCCACAACAGGGGCTGTGGCCAAGTTTTAGCTGGCAGGCCAGCAAGGCAGCATTTTACACAATGGATGACATTTCTGAAAGCAGAGACAGAGACAAACCCAGAGTCACACATGGATTCCAACAAACAAGTTTCTGCATTTTTAATTGTATTTAGAGCAACAAAAGATTCCAAGATTACAAAAAGAGAATAGAACACTAGCGCTTGGGGCTGGTTCTGCTGCCCAGTGGAGGCCAAGTGTCGTTGTGAGAACTGAAGCCCCATCAAAAGACATTTCAAGCAAAATGAATGTTTCTTAAAAAAAAAAAAAAAAACTTTATATGATGCTTTCTTTCTTTAAAATTTTTCCCTCAGCATAAAGTAAATTCTTACATCTGGTTACATAGTCTGCTCTCTTCTGCTGCCAAATTAATCTTGAGGACAGCCCAAGAATGTCATGTCTGAAGCACTCCTAATCAATACTCCAGTCTAGGGAAAAGCAGAAAGGTGTCAATGAGTGGGGGGAGAAACTATTTTGGTAGCTTGGGTCATCCCAATGGTGGGTACTCTCAGCAGCTGAGTGGCTTATGGGATTTAACAACCCCACAGGCACATCACTGCAGTACAACACCAAGGGCTAAAGCTGGGAGAGACTTCGGGCTTGGTTTATCTACTGTGCATGGAACAGAGTTCCAAAATGTGAAGCATTAGCCCAGGAGGGCACCAGCAGAGAAGCAGTATCATTCCAGAATTTCCTTTCCTTTGGGAATGGATGTGAGTTCCAGTATTGGTGGCCAATGGAATCTGCAGCTATGTGACAGCCTTTTAAAGTAATGCATGTGCAAACTGTTTTAAACCACAAGGGCTACTCAGGCCATAGCTTTTCATTTAATTCCATAAATCTAAGAGAGAAGTGGGATAAAGAAAGGAACCAGTACTCTTGCTCAACTGAATTGGGGTTAAAACCAATCAATGTGTATCATTTATTTTATGGCCAAATCTAATGAGGAAAAATCAAAGATGAGGAAAAATCAAAGATGAGTCAAAGGCTACTTTTCCCTTTAAAACTCTACCTGTCAAATTAAAATATTTACCACTTATTTTTGGAATGGAAACATTATGAATGGTTTGTTACTTCAGCTGAAGTGTTTTTAGAGGAGTGACTGTGGATTTTTCTGCCTTCACCTAGAAAAGGTTAAGGATTGGGAGGCTCTGGGCAACAGACCCCAGTGTCAATCTCTGAAGAAAAACATCCCTACCTGTGGGTAGAGATGGACCTGTACCTACAGATATACTACTTCTAGTACATTGATAATTTTTTAACAAATAGAAACACATTTTCATTGTCAAAATCTTTACAGAACATATCCAAAATCAGAATTAGAGCACAAAGACACCCAGTAGCAAGAGCACCTCAATCGCAGGTGAGTGAATTGTTTGAAATGGAGCACTTGCTCCAGGTTCCCAAGTGTAGGAAACTGCCCTTTTCTCACTGGGGTGATGAAGAACAAAGAATACCCTTTCTTCTTCCAGCTGCACAGGTCCCATTAGGGGTCCACTGGCTAATCGTTTGGGTGGGCCTTTGGCCCCAAGTATGGGCCTTCCTTATGGTAAATCCCAGTCCATTTCAATGGGACTTCACCACCCTTTACACATTCATCTGTCTTGGGCTAGTAAAGTGCAACACATAATGTACCCTACCCTTTTCCCTTCTCTGCTCCTTTGCAAGGCCTGTGAGTCAGGCCTCAATAGGAACAGAGATCTCTTGGTTATCTGATCAACGCAGGTGTCTTTTCCATTCTGAGAGCTTCTAAAATGTAGCTGTGGCCTCTCTTACAAGTACATGGTATCAGCTATGACCTGGAACCAAATATAAAGGTGCAGAGAGAGGTAAACCTATTAGAACACATTATATCTATATATATATAATTCAATTTTGAAACATGGATACAAATACTCATTTACAATATATTTCAACCTTCTGCCTTAAACTGCAGAGAAATTTTTTGTGCCATTCAAAGTGGGCAGAAATGAGGATTTCCGCCTGCTGTCCCTCTAGTGCAAAATCTAATCCTTTAAATGCTCCCTTCTCAGCAAGGGCTTCACATCTTCAGATAAGCTAACATCAGAACTAGCTAACACAGTGGCCAAGACAGCTCCATATCCAACCATTCAATGATGGAGCTTTAAGAATATGCTCAGCAACTACTACATGAAAGGAAAGCTAGTTCTTTTTATAAAAATCACTTACTGAAGGACCCATAATCCCATTATTTTTCAAAATTATCTTCCACTGTTCTAAACATGTATATTGTGGAGGGGAAAACCCCACAAAACTCTTATAAGTCAGTCACCAGCAAAGTCCTTTAGTCTGTTTTTGGATAGGTTACCAAAGAGGCACTAATGTTTGCTCCCTCCCCTGCCCTTAAAAATTTTGGTAAATTAGCAGATACAATGTAATCTTTGGTTACATAATGTGATGCACTGTCTTTTTTTTTTTTTTTTTTGGTCTCTTTGTCTTTTTTTTTTTTTTTAAACTGCTTTTACAGATTTTCAAAGAGATTAGTGGTGAAAACAGACCCGCCTAATAAAAGGCAGCACGGGTAGAAACTTCCTTTTATTAGATAGTGCACATGATAAATGGATTATTTTGACTTAAGTTTGGGATTGGATCTTGTGTTTTAGCATTTCTGATTCTCATGACCCCCTACATATAGTTGATCATGAACGTCACCCCCCTTGGGCCCAGTGTCCTCTCACCTGGGCAACTGCCATAAAATAATTAATATTCAACCTCTTGTCTTCCCAGGGCCATGTAGGAACCATGCAGGGATAGTTACTAAGCTGTCTGAAGAGAGTCTCATGAAGTGCAACCCTAGCACAAGACTGAGAGGGAGTAGAGGGAGTGGCTTGTACTTTTGAGTCATGCCCAGTATCAAGAAAGAAAAGGGGACAAGGGCATGTCTGTGCTGTGCCTAATGAAACAAACACTCAGAAGCTACTTGATGCTTAACATCAGATCATTTGTGTAGTATCAATATCATGTGGATGGTGGACCTATTTTCTCTTGAAGTACAAATAGAATATTTCTTGCTATATATTCATATATATATATATAGAAGTAGAGTATGAACAGAGAGGGATTCTAGCATCAGCGCATTATTTTTCAACCTGGAAAATCACTTCAGCAACTACCCAAAGGACAGAGTGAAACTCTTCCCCCCCACCACCTTTTTAAGTGCCAGTTAACATATATAAAAATATATGTATTACTGATTCTTTTTTTCAAAGATATATGACAGAATCCTTCAAAAATCTTCTTTCTTGTTAAAAAAATAATGAACTCTCCAAGAACAAAGATACTGTCTGTGGCATAGAAAAGCTATGGAACAAAGAACCCAACCTGCATTTCAACTCAGAGGTCAGGCCTGGGCAAGCTGCCCAATGAGCAAGAACTGAAACTGCCACACGACTCTTTTCCTTGACCACAGAATTTATGAACCTGGCAGCTGTCTGCTGCCCAGCACAGATGGGACTTTCTCCCTGGTGCTCCTTCTTTTCTCTTCCTCACTCTCTATCCCCATTGAGCACTGCAAACCTTTTTGGGAATAGTCTCCATGGCTTGTCTGGTGAGGGATCCTCAGCTTTAAACTCACCAGGTAAATAGATGTGGGTGGCCGATCCTTCAAAGGTGAGCACAATGTACCAACCATATCAAATCTGTTTGTAGAGCAGAGTGCATGCAAAATGAGACTTCTGTCAATTACACTGGCTGGAACAACAATGGGCAAAATAAAATAAAAATCCCCCTTTCATCTGTGGGAGCCAAAGCTAAGTAAGCTAAAATCTCTTTGCTCACTGAAAGTGAAGTCAAAAGTGAAAGTGAAGTCGCTCAGTCGTGTCCGACTTTGCGACCCCATGGACTGTAGCCTATCAGGCTCCTCAATCCATGGGATTTTACAGGCAAGAGTGCTGGAGTGGATTTCCATTTCCTTCTCCAGGGGACCTTCCCGACCCAGGAATCGAACCCGGGTCTCCTGCATTGCAGGCAGACGCTTTACCGTCTGAGCAACCAGGGAAGCCCAGTGCAAAAACAGTACACCTAAATCCTTGTTTAGGCCATTTTCTCCTTGTCTTGCCATTTGCGAGTTCAGAGTAATCTAGTTGTTTCTGTTTTTAACTACACTGCCATTTCACTGATTTTTGGCTTTCACAAGTAAAAAACATATACTCATAAAGACAAGAGTCACGATTGGGAAATCTATAAAGATGAAAACCTTGATAGCCAGAGAAATGGAAAGGAGAGCATCTAGTATTTACAAGGAGAGATATTAGAATAATATACTCAAATCCATGTACCATAAAAGATGAGGATCATTTCAAAACAGATGTAAAGGAACTATTAAAAAGTAACCTAGTTTAAATGAATAGAGTGGTGAATTTTTTTTCTCTTTAAAACAGCTAAAAGTGATCCTGTAAGCCAAATGGTGTCATAACAAAGAAAAACAGAATTGTTCTAACCTACCCTATAAAGAGAACCTGTCAGCTTTAGTTTTGTCCAGCAGACTTGGATTGGTGTAACACACATCTTAAGTTCCCCTCTCCCTTGTTATTTAAAGAAGCTGTTTTGCAGGTTCATTTGGCTATTAATATCAGCAGAAATCAGGGGAGGAAACCCATGTAGATCATATCATGTCACTCAGAAACTATCTTCTCAACAACAAGTAGATTGAACTAGCTGAAACAGGCAGCTTGGTGACTGGCTTCTAATTTGTTGTTTAGCAGATGAATTTAAGAGCTATGTGAAGACGCAGTGGCCAAGATGAGAAAGTAAGTAGGCATTCCCCAGTACTCGTGACTGGGGGACAAAGTCAACAGAACAAAGGAGTGCCAAAGGACTATATGAAACCAGTGTTGCAGGAACACACCAAGTTCATAGGTGGCAGCCCATCAGAGCCACACCAACCAGACCTTTCCAAAGGAGGCCATGGTTCGGTAGTTTCAATATTTCAGCTTCCTCTGGCCGAGAGGCAGCAACAAAGGTGGCTGAGTGAGTATGCCCAGCATTAGAGCCCAGAATCAGCAGCAGAGAAGGATGGTGAATAAACTCACCAGATGGTGCCCATCTGGCTTTAGATTTTGCTTCTGAAAACTTTTAATTTATTAGTTAGTATTCTCTTGATTTCTTCTCTCTTCTTTCCCTGACTTCTGCAGGTGGATATGTTGGATGGAAAGGAGAGAATTTACAGGATTTCCGTTTCTAGTGCCTTCATTTTTCTCACACTGGTAACAGAGTTTTCTCTTCAACACAGATCTGGGTAGCCCCTTTAGCTGCTCTGAAGGAGGAAGTGGGCATTCTTCACTTGGTGGGAAGGTGTCATCTCTGGGGGACAAGGGCAAGACGCCCAGCTTGTCCAATCCTGTTGATGCCTTCTTTCCAGTTTGTCTAAGGTCTCCAGAGTTCTGAGAGTTCAGTTGATGAGAGACATGGTAAGAAGTCTTTGAGCCTATTGGCATCTAGAGATAGACATCAAGACTGCTGACTAGCTAGCCTTCTTCGGGGTGGGAGTTCTTAGCAGAGAGTCTGAACGTGCCCAAGGAGTGGACAAGTTTCACCACTGTGGCTGTAGTGAAGTCTGGTGAAGCTCGGGCCCAGAAAACACAGAAGGGAGGATGGATGATGTTTGCAGCTGCATGGAGTCAGGCAGAAAACACTCAGGTCTCTTAAAGGTAGAGGCAAAGAAGGATCAAATCTTCAGTGTCCTAAGCAGGAGAACAGTCAAGCCACCACTTCCTTTTCCTCTGACTCTAGCCCCAGGCTCCTCCCTGGGCCACAAATGGGAATGCAGACCTGGATCAGAATGGGGCCTTACAAAAGGTCAGATCTCCCTCTCCCTTCTTGCTGGTCTGATTCTTCAGTGGAAGTGGCCAAGTTTTGGCTAAAGAGAACATTCAGTTCAAAGCTCTTAGAAAAGATATTGAAAGTCAATTTGAGGGTGGAGGCAGAGGATGTGAGAGAAAAGGGACTGGTGTGGAGAGGCATTCCCAACAGACAGGTTTTCAAACACGAAGCACATTTTTCAGTACCATGAATTGTGCTGCAGTTGAACAGCCTAGCTCTCAGGGGCCAAGGCTGTGGGCAGGTACTGGTGATCCATCTGTCCTATCTTAAATCTGCCCCCCATCCACCTCAGTTCTGGGGTCACCCTGCCCTGTAATGGCAATAGCCACTGGCAGAAAATAAAGTATCCCAGGGAGAGAGGGTTTGGGGAAAAAAGCAGTGACTCCCCATGGGCTTGCAATTTTCACCTTATTCTAGTTACTGTTGGCCTCTTTGGTAATTTCTGTTTTAATATTTTTTAAGAGGGAAAAACCCTAGTGTGTTTTTTGTTTGTTTGTTTGTATTTTGTTTTTCCAGATACTCTTAGCTCTCTAAACTTCACGTGGCATTAGGTGAGTAAACGTTTGTGTAGCTGGCACACAGCATAGTGCTATAAACAAGCACAACTTGACACTGTGCCACATGAGGATCATCACAGATTTAAAGAAATACAACAGCATTCAAAACACAGGTAAGAGCCACAGCAGGGAGTACAGTCTGAAAGTGCCATGGGAGAGTCAGATAGGAAGAAATAGAAAAGAAAGGAGGGAAAGAGAAAAAAAAAAAAAAAGCCCAGCAAATAGAATTCAAGAACATCTTCATGACAGACTGTACATAAATAGAGGAAATTCCCCAAGGCACTGCAGAGAAGTAGTGCAGAGTTAAAACAGGCAGAAGATATCTGAAAAAGGGAGTGAGGTGGGGGAAGAAAATGGGGGCTTCCAAAGCTTCACTGAGTGTGAAAATAGATAGGCTTGACTTTCCCGGAAAGGATCTTGGGCACTTGCACAGAGATGATCTCTGCCATCATTTCTGGAAAGTCCACGCTCACCATGTGAGACTTGATTAGCAGGTCAAAAGTGAACTGATGCAGCTCTCGTGCAATCTGCAGGAAGACAACAAGAGAGGGAGAAAACAAGGTTGACAAGGAGTTGGCTTCTTGTCAGGGTCTCCCCCATAGCCTTTGATTTCCTCCTCCTTCCTTTCATGTCCTTGGGCCTCTGTGAGTGTGTGTGTGTGTTTGTGTGCATGAGTACATACACACACACGTGCACTAAATTGTCTCCAGGGAGTCACTGAGAGGTCCCAAGAGATCTCTTAAACCACTGCAAGCTCTCTGACTCAGGACTGAGTGTTCCTTTTCCCCAGCACACACACATACACACACACACGCACACACACACTCTCTCTCTCTCTCTCTCACACACACACACACACACACACACACACACACACACACACAAAGTACATGCACATGACTCAAGGAAGAGGGAGAAAACATCCAGGTCTGTTTTGTCTGCCTAAAGAACTTATCTACTCTAAGCCCCTTCTCTGAGTCCCAGTTGCTCTGTTCTCAACTCCTCCACCTCTTTCACAACATCCAGCTGGGACACTGTGACCTGTGTTCCTTTCTTCTTCATTGGATTTTCTTCCTGGACCACACTCAAAGCCAGAGGGGAATGGAAGCACCTCCCAACAGGTGGTGCCAGACCCTAGAAGAGCATATTATCACTTGGCTCTTTCAGGCTGCTCTCCCTGACAAAGCACCCTCCATTGTTTGCTTACAGGCTGCACAGAGTCCAGGAGCTTGGTGAGCTGGTAGAAGCGCCTTGAGCAGGATGTGGGATTTTTTTCTCTTGCATGCAATGATACGATCAAGTTCCTTGATGTAGTTCATTCGAAGTTCATCAAAGAATTTTTGATTTTTCAGCCCATCCACTGGAACTGATGTGGGATGAAGACAGAATGGGGAGGGGAAGCATGCCCACGAAGGAGCATTAGACAAAGCACCAAGTTTTCTGACCACAAACTTGACCCCCACCCCCACAAGGAGGGAGCCATCGACTTGGCTTCCTGTCACTTAAGGTCTATATGCCTGGGGCCTTCAGGAAGTCTGCCAGGAAGGTCTTAGGGAGAAGGCTAGCTGGACACAGTCTGTAGGGCATCAAGTAAATAAAATTTACTGAGCCTTTCCTTTCTCTAGTCTTCACATCTATACATTTCTTGGTTTTACATCATCCACAGTCCAGCTCTGAATTAGACAATTAAAATATGTGGCCTTGAATATCAAATTTTATCTCCTTTCTCCCCCATAGGGGCTAAGACAGCACTCTGCTTAGAAAAGATATTAAAGAAATAATCCTTGGCTGCCAAATAAGCCTTGTCTGAGTTGCTTACATAGACCTTGTCTTTTTGGCAGAAGAAGAAATTCTTTCTACCCTACAAGAAATATAAGGTAGTCCTTGCCTGTTTCTATGGTAGAAGCTATCGAAAAATTCAGAGACCTGATAAAACTATCCCAAAAGGCCTTGTCCCAAAGAAAGATTGGGGGTAAGTGGGGATCTAATAGAGGTTGAACTGAAGCAAAGAAATTGGTCTCTAGCCATGAAATTCATCCTTGTTAGGGAAAAAAGATGCTAAGGGAGAGTGGAGGAGGGAGGGTGAAAGAAGAAGGGAAATATTCAGGAGCTGGCTTCTTCCTGATAATCCTTTAATGAAAAAGCCCCTCTCCTCTGATGCCATATGCCCCCTAGGGGCACTCTCTACCCTTCCAAGCACTTACTAATGCTAAAGAGCAGCAGTGCCTTCATGCACAGGAATTCCTGGGGGGTGATTTGGAGCCATCCAAATTCTTGGGAGAGGTGCCTCATTCGGACACACTGGCTGTACATCCGGGATTTGTGCATGCGGTACCTAGGAAGGAAACACACAGAGAAAAGAGAGGGATAAGAGAAGGCTTAGAATAAACCCAGAGAGACTGTCTGTAGATGCCCTCCCCTTTCCAGTTTCTCCAAGAAGAGCTTGATGTTTCTCTCTTGCTAGTGCTTCAATGACAAGGAACAGGTTGTTCTTTTTTTCCCCCAAATCGTGGTATCTTGATAACTACTCATCTTCCCTGGCCGGAGTTTTCAGGTCCCCATACCTCTCCTGTTTCCTGAGACAGGGAAAGGAAAGCCTAACCAAATGAATACAATGGCACATGGTCTCCCTGACTACAGTTATAATATTGCAACTACAGCCAGAGCCAGAACCTGCCTCCCAGACATTCAAACTTCAAGAATTTCTAAGAGACAAGCCTTAGAAATCAACTCCTGACATAAGGACACCAGGATTCCCAAGTGGCCACACATACTATACTAGAAATATCATTATTTCTTTAAAAAACTCCCAGAAAAGGAGATACCCCATTGCCCCTTTAAATGAGTTCCAATGCTTATCAAATCAGCCATAAAGTATTTCTGAATATCCAATCTAAATATCCCCTGCTGAAGGGGAACCTCCTCTTTCATATACTAGCTGTTCCTTACCACAGTTTGGGAGTTATAAAAATGTATGAACTGCCTTTATTATAGTGACTTGTGAACAGATCATCACATTATCACCGAAAAATTATATAGGGAAGTAGCCACGGCTTGGACAGCTTCTTGGGGAGAGCACCTCTGTTCCATGACTGACCGTGACAAGCCTGTAAGAGAAGATACACAGGTACACCATTCTTCTGCTAGTAGAACTTCCTAGTCTTCAACACATCAGAAATTGTGTGTGTGTGTGTGTGTGTGTGTGTGTGTGTGTGTGTGTGTGTGTGAGAGACAGAGAGAGAGAGAGAGAGACAGAGAGAGAGGTGGGGAAGAGGAGAGAGAGAATTTGATTTTATATCTTATAGAGAAAGGAAAGGAATTTGACACTCACTTAAATAGTGAGGAAAAAGGCCACTGAGATTGAGCCTGAAGCTTATGGTTTGACATTTTGGTCCCCAAACCACTAGCTTCATTGACAGGCTGAGCAGGCCTGATACTGGCTGAGTGGAAGCTCAGAATCCTATCTCAGAGAGATCTTGGCTGGCCTAGAGAAAGAGGGAAAAGAAGGAGCATAGTGTAGAAGCATTTAATGCAGGCTGGAGCCCAACTAGAAAAAGAAAGTGTTTAGGCAATGAAAGTGTTAGTTGATCAGTGGTGTCTGACTCTTATGACCCCATGGACTGTAGACCATCAGGCTCCTCATGTCCATGGGATTCTCCAGACAAGAATACTGGAGTGGGTAGCCATTTACTTCTCCAGAAGATCTTCCTGTCCAAGGGATTGAACCTAAGCCCCCTGCATTGCAGGCAGATTCTTTACCATGTGAGCCACCTCGGGTAGTATCACAAATCATTGACCAGAACGGTACTGCTCCAAGCTCTTTCTTCCTAGAGAATTTTTGAATAAGATCTGCTGAGTTTTGGGGGTATGGCCTTGCTCTGAGCTCTACTGTGCTTCCAAGCCTTTGTTGATGATAACACTGCAGTATATTTACCACTGAAATTGTGATCCTGACATGAAGGATTGCTATAGCACTGCTGAAGGCCCCAGGAACAGAGACAGTAGGCAAAGGACAGAAGAAAGGCAAGGGAAAGAATTCAAAGGAGAAAGGAATAAGACATGAGGAGAAAGGGCAAATAGAATGGGAGACAGCTAATGGGAAGAAAGGGATAGAAAGTGCAAGGTAGAAAACAAGGTGCAGGGATGGAATCCAGGAGGTGAGCAGAGGTAGGTGAGATTAAGAGAGTAGATGAATATTAGAAAAAATGATGGAGCACAGTGCCTGGCACATAATAATTGCTCAAAAAATGATACATTGGAAGGTGCCATTGTTACACTATTCGCTGTTCTACAGATGAAGAGAATAAGGTTCAGAGAAGTTCAGTGATTTACCCAAGGTTGCACAGCTAGGGTTCAGGCCCATTACTCTCACAGACTATGTTCTTTCAAAGATTAGAGGAGAAAAGAAGCAAGTGAGGTTGATGACAAGTTTGGTGTCAGAGAGATCAGCAAATGAGTTGGCCCAGAGTCCCTGTCTCTTTATTTGGGTATCAGTTTCCCCGTTAGTACCTTGAGGAGTTTAGCAGTAACAGATCGCTTTTAATCAGAGGGGTACTGCCACCTTAGTGTATGCGGGCAGTTTGAGCTATCACAGTGACTAGGATCCTATTTGGAAGACCCTGATGCTGGGAATGATTGAAGGCAGGAGGAGAAGGGGATGACTGACAGAGGAAGAGATGGTCGGATGGCATCACCAACTCAATGGACATGAGTTTGAGTAAGCTCCAGGAGTTGGTGATGGACAGGGAAGCCTGGCATACTGCAGTCCATGCAGTCGCAAAGAGTGACTGAACTGAACTGAACTGAACTGAGGCAGGTACTAGGGATGTTAAACATATTCCAACATGCAAAAATGTACTACACAATTAAAAACCATTTGTCAGGAAAAATCAATCCAAATTTAGAAGCATTGGTTTAGATGATTCTAGGGATTTTAAGAACTCTAACATAGTCAGTTTCTGATTCTAGGGATTTTAAGAACTCTAACATAGTCAGTTCCTATAAGAGGAAGGGGACCTGATATTTCAGGAGCCCTGGGGCTTCATGGAGTACCCTGACTCTGTGTGGAATCCTATAGTACCTTTTGATGAGGTGCATGGAAATGGACTAGAAAGCTGAGGTAGGGTGCCATACACACACACACACACACACACACACACACACGTGGAAGAGGAAATGAAGATATAGAAAATAGCCAATTATCACCTTACAAAGGTTCAAAGGTCTTTGGGCTCTGGATGGGGTAGGTGCCCAGTAGTTGATTTAATCACTGGAGAACAGCAAGAAGAGAACAGGAAGAGGGTTTTTTTAAGGCCTGACCCAGAAGATGGCATCATAGGTACCTCTTTGGATATCTGGAAACCATAAAGCAGGTTGTGCCAAAAGCTCATTGGTTATTCTTAGCTTCTGGCTACCAGGGCTGTCTGAGTTGGAAGAGGGCAGCTGGGGACACTTATTTTCCCCCATATTGCATTGCTGTAATGGGAGGAACCACTGGCCTGTAGTTTTTATTTTAAGGTTCTTCTGGGTTAGAGTGCTGGAGGAAAGGAAAGGTCAGTTCATTCCTGGACCAAAGGGGCTCTCTATGGTGAGAAACCAGAGATCAAGTTGCAAACATTCGGTGGATCATAGTGAAAGCAAGGTAATACTAGAAAAACATCTACTACTGCTTCACTGACTATGCTAAAGTCTTTGACTATGTGGATCACAACAAACTGCAGACAATTCTTAAAGAAATGGGAATACCAGACTATCTTACCTGTCTCCTGAGAAACCTGTATGCAAGTCAAGAAGCAACAGTTAGAACTAGACATGGAACTACAGACTGGTTCCAAATTGGGAAAACAATATGACAAGACTGTATATAGTCACCATGCTTATTTAACTTATATCCAGAGTACATCATTCAAAATGCCAGTCTGGATGAATCACAAACTGGAATCAAGATTTCTGGGAGAAATATCAACAACCTAAGATATGTAGATCATGCCACTCTAATGGTAGGAAGTGAAGAGGAACTAAAGAACCTCTTGATGGAGGTGAAAGAGGAGAGTGAAAAAGCTGGCTTACAACTCAACATTCAAAAAACTAAGATCATGACATCTGGTCCCATCACTTCATGGCAAGTAGAAGGGGAAAAGGTAGAAGGAATGTGACAGACTATTTTCTTGGGCTCCAAAATCACTGCAGATGGTGATTGCAGCCATGAAATTAAAAGATGATGTTCCTTGGAAGGAAAGCTATGACAAACCTAGACAGTGTATTAAAAGCAGAGATATCACTTTGTCAACAAAGGTCTGTTTAGTCAACGCTATGATTTTTCCAGTAGTCATGTACGGATGTGAGAGTTGGACCATAAAGAAGGCTGAGCGCCAAAGAACTGCTGCTTTTGAATTGTGGTGTGGGAGAAGACTCTTTGAGAGTCCCTTGGGTTGCAAGGAGATAAAACTAATCAATCTTAAAGGAAATCAACCCTGAATATTCATTGGAAAGGCTGAAGCTGAAACTCTAATACTTTGGCCATCTGATGTGAAGACCTGACTCATTGGAAAAGATTCGGATCCTGGGAAAGACTGAAGGCAAAGAAGAAGGGGGCGGCAGAAGATGAGATGGTTAGATAGCATTCAATGGGCATGAATTTGCACAAACTCCAGAAGAAAATGAAAGGCAAGGGAATTTGACGTGCTTCAGTCCGTGGTGTCACAAGGAGTCACACGTGGCTCCTGCAACTGAACAACAACATTCACAATACCATGAGGGACCTTAAATAGAGACACAGAAAAGATTATCACTACTAGGAAAAGAGAATATTGGAAAGGTACTTCTTTTTTTATTTCTTGCCCATTGTGAGCCATACATTTCACATCCATTAGCTCCTATTTTAGTTGTCATAACAAACCATTGAAGGAAGTTTTACTTTATTAACAGCTGAGGAAACTGTTAATCAGACAATGATGTAGGAAATAATACAACAGAGGTTTCAGTTAAGAAAAGTATACTTCTAAAATTTGAGCTCTTGGCCAAATTTATGAAGGGTAAATAGAGCTGGTAGGCAGGGCAAGTATTAATTAACCTTGTTTTTAAGAAGAAGGAACTGACTGGGCCAAGGTCACATGCCAGAAAATGGTGAAGTTGCTCTTCTTCATCACTTATGACCAGGAGGCAGTATAAAAGCTGGGAGTTACACAGTCATACTTTGAATTCTGTTGCCAACATGCATTATTTAACATTGTTGGATGAATCACTATTTGTTGAGCCTAATTTCCCCCATCCATTAAAAAATATTTTAAAGGTGAAATCAAGTTATCATAACTGGATTTCACCATTAAAATGTGGGCTTAATGAGAAAGAATTAGGAAAATATCTAGTATAGTCCTGGCACATAGGAGTTTCTGAACAAAAGGTGACTGGCAGTAGCTTTTGGTGGTGGCAAAGGGACCAAGGGAGCTTTAGCCTTCAGATCTAGAGTGTTTCTGTTCACTCCTTATGTTGCCCAGAGTGAAGAAGGACCCTGACATGAGGGTCTGAGATAAGCTAAAAGCAGGTTAGAAGCACTGCCAAATTACCAGGATTGTGTCTTGATCAGGAAATGTGATGGCCATCCCCCTTCCCTCCTATCAATTGGCCTTTCAGCCAGGCAAAGTCACTTTAGACTGAATAGGTTGGCTAGGCTTCTACTGCCTCATGTAAAGGTCAATGAAATAACTCTCATCATTACTTCCATTATCATCATCGCCATGAACCAGGTCAGTGTCTATGTGAGTTCTGGGCCCATAAGCACTTACTCATTGAAAACCAGGTCAGGGGCAAAGTAGAGCATCCTGGAGTTGACATTGGTGAAGGACCGCCAGCCCATGGCAAACACCATAAGCCCCATCCAGGAGTACTGAATGACTGCCATCTGGTCGTCCACGTGCAAGTTGCGGAAGCCTGGAGATAGGACAGAGGCAATGGTTAGACTGAGCACTGATGGTCTAAGTAAAGTCTGGGACTCTGCTGGACTGAGAATTTCTGGTACTCAGGCTGCCCCTGAGGAGACCCAGGGACCATCAATGATGGGGAGTAAAAAGAGAACAAAGTATATGGTGGAGATAATTATTTGTGCTCCCTAATTCATACAACTGCTAGAAAGAGATGGTAATGGAAGCAAAAAGTGCACTGCCCATTGGAAGAGAATAATAATCTAACACTGACTGCTTACAATGAATTAATTTTTTATAAGTATATTTCTTATATTAATTCATTTAATACTCAACAACAATCCAATAAAGTGTATATTATCATGCCCAGTCTGTGAATCAGTAGAAGTGAGTCACAGAAAAGTTAAAGAATTTGTCCAATATCTTAAGGCAGATAATACCTGGCAGATCAAGTTCCAAAGCTGGTCTTATTTCAAAGCTCATGCTCTTGATCTTCAGAATGGAGTGTAATAATCATTTTTCTTACATGAACAGCATTTTTCATTTTACAAAGCTCTTTTCTAGCTATAATCTTGTTTGTACCATCTAACAACCCTGGAAAAGGGATACTATTACATATCAGCATATGGTGAAATGCCTTTGACATCCATGCCTTCTTCTTCACCTTCAGGCTTCATCTCTTTTCTCCAATCCTTTCCTGTTTCCCACTTCTTTTCCATTATTTTCTATTCAACAAGTACCTGGCACTTCTAGTTTCCTACCCTACTGCCATTCCTGCCAACTGCCATTATGTACACACAAACAGGCTCTATATGACCTACCTTCTTAGACTAACTTCTTATCATTTATCTTCTCATAATTTAGGTTCTAGCTATTTTGAAAAACTCACAATTTGCTGAACACATATAACATATTTCATGCCTCTAAATCTCTGCTATCTCTGCACAGACAGTTGTCTTTCCCTAGAATGTATTCTTTCCTTCCCAGGCTTTCCATCTGATAAATGCCTACTCATCTTTCAAGTATACACTGGAAGGCTACCTTCTCTGTGAAGCCTCTTTCAACACATTCAAGCAGAAGACCTACTGATTCTTCTTTTACCATCTTAATGAATCTTAAGTAGTTCCATCTAATTATAGCACTCATTACACTGGACTGAAATTTATTTATGCACATATCTGTCTACTCCACAAGACTTAGAGCTTCTTGAAGACAGGGACGACCCCCTTTTTTCATTTTTTTCTCTCTAGTATATAATACAGCTCAGGTATTTGAGTAGGAGTTTGAGAAATATTAATTAAATGGATTAAGGACTCTCATTTTTTTCATTTTATAAAACGAGAATTAGATGATCTTCAAATTACCTCCCTTAAACTCAGAGAACAGAGGTTCCCAAATTCTGCTTCCACAAATAGTACATAGGTAAAACAGATATGGCTCTGCTCTCCCAAAGGTTTCCAAATAGTTGGATACTTAGAGTATCATCTCAGAGCTTATTCTTAACAGTACCCCATTTATCTTCTCCCTAACAGATCCAGAATTATCTAAAATTTTGTTCTGAAGAAGGCTGAGCGCCAAAGAATTGATGCTTTTGAACTGTGGTGTTGGAGAAGACTCTTGAGAGTCCCTTGGACTGCAAGGAGATCCAACCAGTCCATTCTGAAGGAGATCAGCCCTGGGATTTCTTTGGAAAGAAGGATGCTAAAGCTGAAACTCCAGTATTTTGGCCACCTCATGCAAAGAGTTGACTCATTGGAGAAGACTCTGATGCTGGGAGGGATTGGGGGCAGGAGGAGAAGGGGACGACAGAGGATGAGATGGCTGGATGGCATCACTGACTCGATGGATGTGAGTCTGAGTGACCTCCGAGAGCTGGTGATGGATAGGGAGGCCTGGCGTGCTGCAGTTCATGGGGTCGCAAAGAGTCACACACGACTGAGCGACTGATCTGATCTGATCTGATCTGATACCTCATTAGGAATGGTTATATGGATTTAGATAATGCTTCTAACTTTCCTGATGATGACCTC
Source organism: Tragelaphus eurycerus (assembly GCA_935064755.1). Classification (NCBI taxonomy): domain Eukaryota; kingdom Metazoa; phylum Chordata; class Mammalia; order Artiodactyla; family Bovidae; genus Tragelaphus; species Tragelaphus eurycerus. Next base: position 3,188,408 of record CAKXYN010000119.1, on the reverse strand, counting down.
ATTTAGCTCTCACAATTACCCTGGAGTATAGGCAATATGACACTTATTTTGTCAATAAGCAAACTGAGGGCCAGAGAAGTCAGAGCTCAAAACTACCAAGGTCACAAGTTTTTCTTAGCCATAGGGTCAGGTCTGAAATCTAAGCTATCTAGATACATTGTTCTGTTTGGTTGGTCCTTCCCACACACACACTCTATTTCCCTTTTTTGTTTCCTTTAGGTCCCAAGTCTACTAGACATCAGGCATGCCAGAGTTCCTCACATCACCACCCTTGACTGCAATCTTACCTCCCAGGCATGTGCCTCCCACCTTCACTGGTAATGATATGCTAACAGACTAGCTGCAGCTTCAGACACCAGAGTATTTCCTGCCTGAAGCCCTTCTGTAGAACAGAATGTCTTTGATGGACTCTTTGCAGTAGGAGACAAAAAGCAAGGGTCAAGCACATAACATCCAAGAATCTCTTTGGGAGGGGTCCAGGAGTTTGAACCTTGAACCTCTGGGGTGGGTGACAATGGGACTCAATGAAACCCTTGGATGGTGACGGTGTGAATATGAGGGTTCATGGAGGTATGAGGATTAAACTGTACTAGTACCAAGGAAGTCATCAATACTAATGATTTTTTCCTTCACTGAGATGTCAGAGAACTAACATAGGAGAAAAAGGGAATAGCTTAGTTTGGCTTAATACTAGTTAATGATCCTTAGTGAGAGCTGCTTAGAACTCAAACCTAATTACTATGTACACATCAGCAACATAGCGGGGTAAGTTTCCTATAGGTGTAATCTCATTATAATACCTAACTCTGTTCTCCAATATCCAGCCTTTGAAAAGGCCAGATAGTATGGTTGTCAAGGCATGAGTTGAGGAAACACTAACTTCAACCTACAGGTTTCCTTCAACATACATTCACTCAACTCTTATTTGGCAGTGCATCAGGCTGTTTTGGAAAAACAGAGAGAAGTCATTTTCAAGTTTTGAAACACACCAAACAGGTTAGGGAGCAGAGACAGTTTCTTGGAGACTCTGTTTTCTCAGCAGAATCCAATCAATATCACTTCTTAGCAAACTTGAGCAGAAACCTCTGGAAGAACATGTCTAAAGAAAGGTCAGTTAGGAAATCTTTGCAGCTTTAGTGCACCTGACAGCCAAGGTTTTCAAAGAAGACAATTCATCTTTGGGTCCATGAATGAACTTCTAGGCAAAGTTAGTGGCAGTTTAAAATGATTTTAGTGGTTTAGTTCCCAATCTTTGTAATAATGACCCACTATTTACAGAGACTATTCTATGTTCCAGCTATTGTACTCTTTATACATAATTTCTATGTTGATAACAATCTGCAAGGTAACAACTGCTCTACCATCTCTACAAACAAGGAAATGGAAGCATGTGCAGACACATGATTTACTCAAAGTCATGCTAGTGTATAGCTAAGATGCCAAGCCAGATACATCTGATTATAAATATACTGTGTACATAAAATCTACTCACTCTCTTTCAATAGTTATCATTTATTAATGTGCTGGTGCAAAACAAGGCAATTTACATGTACTATCACTATCAAAGAATACTTCACAACAAAATTTATGTGAGTAGGTACCAGCACTGCTGCTGCTGCTGCTGCTAAGTCGCATCAGTCATGTCTGACTCTGTGTGACCCCATAGACGGAAGCCCAACAGGCTCCTCTGTCCCTGGGATTCTCCAGGCAAGAACACTGGAGTGGGTTGCCATTTCCTTCTCCAAAGCATGAAAGTGAAAAATGAAAGTGAAGTCGCTCAGTCGTGTCCGAGTCTTAGCGACCCCATGGACTGTAGCCTACTGGGCTCCTCCATCCATGGGACTTCCCAGGCAAGAGTACTGGAGTGGGGTGCCATTGCCTTCTCCGAGGTACCAGCACAGTGCCTCTCAAAGGACAAGAGCTCAGTCTGTTCAATGAACAGATAACTTGAATTAGTAGGTGATTATTGATAACATGAATAACAGTTCTAATGAATATTGGCTTTATTTTGAGGCTATTCTTTTAAATGACTCAGGATCAGAGATTATTTCCTTGGACAAGCTGGATGGTAAACTGATATTAACTTGCAGACTTATTAATGTAAGGAAACAGCTTCTCATCCTGGAGGTTGGGCTGAGGAAATCCAGTGACTCTAAGTTGCATAAATTCTATCATGATGATTTGCACTAGATTATTGCTAAGACTGGAAATCAGAGGGTGTGAGCTCAAGCTATGGCTATATTTGTTAAGTCACCAAATTGAACAAGTTAATTTACCACTCTGAATCATGTCATATGAAATGGGAGTAAAAGCCCCTACGGTTCATAGAACTGCTATAAGGATTAAGTGGAATCATATGCAAGAAAAAGTCTGTAGCCTATAACATTGTAAGGTTAGGTGTCTGGCAACTGCTTGGAAGGATTAAACTGAATCTCTGTTCAGTTCAGCACAGTTCAGTCGCTCAGTCATGTCTGACTCTGCAACCCCATGGATTGCAGCACACCAGGCCTCTGTGTCCATCACCAACTCTTGGAGTTTACTCAAACTCATGTCCATTGAGTCAGTGATACCATCCAATCATCTCATCCTCTGTCGTTCCCTTCTCTTCCCACCTACAATCTTTCCCAGCATAAGTGCCTTTTCAAATAAGTCAGTTCTTCGCAACAGGTGGCCAAAGTATTGTCTAACACAATCTCTGTTAGACATATAACATCAAGACACTCAGCTGAATAACTGATAAGAATTAAAACAACTTTTAATTTTGTCATTATTTTTGTATTTTTCTTCCCTGTGTGAACTCTGTTTTTGGCACAGACAGTATCCTTGGGCCTTCTTCCCAAGAATTTTATTGGCTAGTCAACCTCAGATTTCCAAGCTAAGAAGGTGTTGCTGCTGCTGGTGCTAAGTCGCTTCAGTCGTGTCCAACTCTATGCAATCCCATAGACGGCAGCCCACTAGGCTCCTCTGTCCCTGGGATTCTCCAGGCAAGAATACTGGACTGGGTTGCCATTTCCTTCTCCAATGCATGAAAGTGAAAAGTGAAAGTGAAGTCACTTAGTCGTGCCCGACTCTTAGCAACCTCATAAATCTGGTGGTTGTATCTGGGCCTTGTGAATTGGAAAGACAAAAAAGGAGCTTGACAGTCAACATGCAATGTCTTCCACGTTATGACCCAACTGGCTTTGGATAACTTGGTCCCTCATTGTAAAACCCAAGGCTAGAGATCTATAAGAGTGCTACACAGACTATGGGATAGAATTTGATAAGGAGGGAATTTGGAGTTAGGAGGAGACCTGGGCTCAAGTTCTGGCCCTGCTATCTTCTGAATGTTCAACTGCTGGGCAAACATCAACTCTCAGAGCTTCATTCTTTATCTATAAAATAGGGAAAAGAATCCCTACATTAAAGAATTCTTATGAGGATCAAATCAGGTAATATATATGAAACTGCTCTGTTCAATATAAATTCCCAACTGTTTGGCAGTTATTATTATTTTCTTAATTAAATTTATTTATTTTAATTAGAGGCTAATTACTTTACAATATTGTATTGGTTTTGCCATACACCTGGTTGGGAAACTAAGATCCTGAATTTGGGAGTTACTATTAAATGGTGGGTTAATCTTTGATTCTACAAGAAGAGGTTTGGTTGTTGATGATTCAGAAGAATCTTTCAATCATGGAAGCTTATGATTAAGAGAATCCTTAAAGAGTTTATGCTTCACTTGTTTCCACATTGTGTTCCCTAGAGCCCTAAGATTCTGCAAGAGTGATCTGAGGCTTCTCTAGGCGTAGTGAGGGAGAGGCACTGGCTCTAAATCAACCAGCTCCACTTGGATGTGTACCATGTTTTTGAGAAATAAAGAGTTTGGCTGCTAAAAGAACATTTGTGAATCATTGTGAGGCATAAGGGATAGAGGATCTCTGAGGCTTCTTTAAACTCTAATATTTGAATAATTGTTTCTTTTCAAACAACAGATGGCCAAGGGAGGAAGTGAGTTCCGCATCACTGGAGGTAAACTTGCAGAAATTAGACAAACACTTCATATTTCTTTCACTATCACTTAATATACCCTTCCACTATGATGATCCTATTTTATTAAGGATTAATAAAATCCTTATTTTATTTTTTTTTCTTTTTTGGTCACACCCTGTAGACTGTGGGATCTTAGTTCCTCAACCAGGGATTGAACCCATGCCCTCAGTGAAAGCACAGTCTTAACCACTGGACTTCCAGGGAATTCCCTAAGATAGTTTTAAGAGCACTTATCAGGGAATTCCTTTGAAGTAAAACTGGAAAACTATTAATGCAGTCCAAACCACTTTTCACACATTATACATATAGAAAAACAGACCAGGAAAGGGAAGGGTAACATAATGAGTTACCAACAGAGCTAAGGCTAGAACCCAAGTATTCTGACTTTCAACCCTATGTTCCTTCTACCATACCATATTATAAGAGTTCCCATGGTATGGGTCCTAACTAATAGTGAAAACAGATTATGAGTTAGGTTCAAGATTATCTTTGGAGTGAACTTGTGTATGCACATGTAGAAAAGCATCTTAAGGTACATAAGGATATGTCTGCGTGATCCATGATTATGAGGAAATTTGCTGATTAAATCTGTGGGTTGAACATGATTGTTGTGTGATGATGTGAGGCATATGGGATACTCAGTAATGCTGTTCTTCTTGATTTTTGAGTTTCCTTATTTTTAACATGGGGATTTTTACCATTCTCTCCCCTCACAAGGTTATGGTGAGGATTGCATGAGTTAACAGATGGGAAAGGAACAGATGTGGTACATGGCCCAAAGGAACATTCAGTAAATATGATATCCCATATCCCATGCCCCCACTTACCAGGCAAGGCCTTGGCCCACTTGACCACATGTACAAGCTGTCTTTCACCCAGTTCATTGAGGCTAGAGAGTAAAGCTGCGAAGGAGTCAGGCTGGTTGTTGTCATGTCCAGCACACACCACCCCTGGCTCAATGGCTTCCAGGACATTCAGAAAGATGGGCTGACACTCATAGCCTTCAATATGTGACACTGTCAGCTTCTGGGATGGCTCCTCAGTGGGACTGGTGGCACTGGAAGCCTCCCCTTCCTCCTGTAGCTTCAGATTCCCAAGTTTCTTCAGTTTCCGGGCTATTGGGAAAGAAGGGAAAGTTGGATTTATTATCAGTGGCGAAAAACACACAGCACAGCTACCCTGTTAGAAAAGCTGCTTGAGCTAAGAAAACAACTATGATCATTTTTCCTGCTCACAGACTCTAAACTCCTTAAGAACAAATGTACATGTTAACCACTGGTTGAATAAATGGTTCATCATTCTAAATTCCTGTTAAACTCAAACCTTCATATCTTGCTTTCGCCTTTATCCTCTTGCCAGACATACCTAGTATATCTTTGGATTGGGCTCTGCCTAAATATGGTCTCCAGTATTCATACTTTGAATATTTAATTAAATCATTACTAATATATTCATGGTTCACTCATTCATTCAACAGATATCCATTGTTAAGGCTTACCTCTGAGTGACAAAAAGAACACAAGCCATAACCAGTTTGGGAGAGGAAAAATAAATGCCCACTAAAAAATCTAGCAGTTAGAAAATGTCAAACTGGTGAATGTTATAACAGGGGTATTAACAAAAGGGGAAGGTAACAATCTTTCTGCATAGGTGGGGTCAGGAAGTGATTATGGTGACATTTGACCTGGACCTTAAAGAATAGCAAGGACTTCACCAGGCAGAGAGGGATGGAAAGGGCATAAACAAAAGCACTGAGGGTTTAAGGGAAAAAGAGACCAGTGTGGCTGGAGTGTATATTTTATGTGTGGGGATAATGGCTATTTATGAGGTTGAAAATAATGATGGCATCTGACTTTGAAGGAACATGTATAACATATTAAGAAATTTGGGCCTTATCACACACCTGATAGGCAAATATGGAACGTTTTAAATCAAGAGAATTATTTACTTGTGTCTATGTCCAGCATGTCTAGCAGATTGCTAGGAAAGGAGATCAGAAAGGCAGATCTATTGAAGAAGGACTAGACTTGTTCTATCATCCCACTTTGGGGTAAATAAATGGGAATTTTCTGGTGTTGCAGCATTTCTCATTTCAACTGTAACAGCCCAAGTTATTGTTAGATATTTACACTCATAGTCGAACATACATTGCAACACATATATTGATTTTCTTCTTTAGTAAAGGAGAGAGGGGGAAGCTGAAGTCTGAAATCCCCAGCTGTATTAAAGAAATAACAGAATGTCCCTGCCTTTATAATCTGCCTGTAAAATGGGAACCATGCTAGGAAGCATCCATTAAAAAGGATATCAATAGAAATAACGTTATTTTAAAAAGCAACAATAATCTAAAATTCAAATCTTAAGAACCTTCCTCCTCCATGCTCTCAGACACATAATTTAGAGGTCCTTGAGCATCGTGATGTTTTACTTTGTGCTATTTTCCTTAGCATTTATATTGGCAGAAATATAAATAATTGAAAAGGTCATAACTCTGATGTCTAGCATAGACAGTTGCACTGGGGCAGACCATAAACCGCTTTTCTCTAATCTCTTTAAATAATAATAATAAATTTTAAAAGGTATATAACAAAGAGAGAAGCTGATTGCTCAATTTTAATGGATGAATACAACAAAACCTGTTGCTGATCTGTTTCTGGCTCGTGCAAAAAAAAAAAAAGATACTTAGCTGGAACTGGCTTTCAGCTTTAATTAAAAAAATAAGTCTTGCAATGCAAACTTCAATCATAGTGCAACTCAGTAAATCAATGAAAGAATGAATCACATGTTTGGATTAACAACCAGGATAGAGGAGGAGAAAATAGAGGGGTTGGTGCTACAGGAGGAGCACAGTGAAGAATTCAGGGTAAAATAACAAGGGAGCCTGGAAAATTAACAGAGTTCAAGATGACCTTGTCCAACAATCATTTCTGCAAGGCTTGGGCACAGTCAGTAATAAGGAGATATGCACACCCACTGTCAACTCCCACCTCCCATCAAGGGCACAAGCTGGAAGGTATGGGCAGGACTAAGCTCATCTTGCCCCAGAGCTAGAGGCCTGGCCCCCACAATATCTTGTCATTTGGTGAAACAGGTTGACACAATTGTTGACACAGGTTCATGTAGGCAGCTCTACATACTGGTAGTGCTTACTGGATCTGCTCCTCTAGTACAGTTTCTAGAGGTAGACAATCTCTTCCCCATCACTGGCATTTTCTGACTGAGGGCTTAGAAGTTGCCAAGCCATGTAGTTCCCCTTTCAGCCTGGGAGAGGACAGAAATATAATTAGCCCTATGCCTGAGTGAACTAAGAGACATAAGGATAAGTACTTTTCTCAGCCTTCTATATACCTTACTTCAAGAACGTATTATATCATTAAACTCCCCAATGATCTTAGGAGGTGAGGAATATTTCCTATCTCTGTTTTCCAAGTGAGTAAACTGAAGCAACACAACTATCAAGAAACAGAATCTAAAAATCTTAATGTAGTCTGACTGTAAAGCCAATATTCTTTCTACTATATAATACTGCCTACCCCAAGGAGCCTTAAACTCTACTTCTGGCCTAATAGAGTGGGACTAAGGTTATATCCTCCCTGCCTTCTTCCCTCACCCTTGACCCTAAACTTCAGTAACTATAATAGCATCAAATCCAGAAAGGAAAAGGTAGAAAGCTATGAGATTCCTCTGGCTGGGTGCCTAAAGCAGAAATACGTTTGGGGAACTGTAGTGACTGGAACTATAGTGGCTTAGTGATTCATAAAAATAACAAAATAGGAAAGGTCCTTAGAACTCATCACATCCAGGGGGTTCACAGAATGTGAACCTTCAGTGTCTACACATATAATACAGTTTGTATGTGTGTTTCTCTCTCTCTGGGTATGTGTTTATAGGAGAATGGTGTGAACTCTGGTGAACTAAAGTGAATGCTTAACCACCTTCCAGCCCCTACAATACAGGTACACATATACATACATATACACATACTGTTAGAAGGCATTCATATAATATTTATAAATTTTCCTAAAACTCATCTGTATCCCAAAGTTAAATTCAAGCTATAGCCTTTATTTTGGGGCTTCTGTTGCTAATCCAACATTTCATTTCAAGGATGGGGAGGCTGAGGCCAGAGTGAGTGAGGTCACCAAGTGGCAGAGCAGAGGCTCTTATTCCTAATCCAGAGTTCCCTGTGCCATATTAGCTCTCTTTTTGACTAAGTCATTTCTACTATATCTCAGTACCTGCCTCTCTGAGCTCCTTTTAGATTTGTACTGTCCAACACAGCAGCCACTAGACACATGTGACTACTTAAATGAATTAAAATAAAATAAATAATTCCTTAGTCTCACTTAGTAAGTCCAGTCATTCAGTCAGTTCAGTCACTCAGTCCTGTCTAACTCTTTGCATCCCCATGAACTGCAGCATACCAGGCTTCCCTGTCCGTCGCCAACTTCTGGAGTTTGCTCAAACTCATGTCCATTGAGTCGGTGATGCCATCCAACCATCTCTTCCTCTGTGGTCCCCTTCTCCTCCCGCTTTCAATCTTTACCAATATCAGGGTCTTTTCAAATGAGTCACTTCTTCCCATCAGGTGGCCAAAGTATTGGAGTTTCAGCTCTAGCATCAGTCCTTCCAATGAATATTCAGGAAATAATACTGATTTCCTTTAGAATGGACTGGTTGGATTTCCTTGCAGTCCAAGGGACTCTCAAGAGTCTTCTCAAACACCACAATCCAAAAATATCAATTATTCAGCACTCAGTTTTCTTTATGATCCAACTCTCACATCCATACATGACCACTGGAAAAACCATACCTTTGACCAGACGAAACTTTCTTGGCAAAGTAATGTCTCTGCTTTTTAATATGCTGTCTAGGTTGGTCATAACTTTTCTTCCAAGGATCAAGCGTTTTTTAATTTCATGGCTGTAGTCACCATCTTCAGTGATTTTGGAGGCCCCACTTCCCAAAAAATAAAGTCTGTCACTGTTTCCACTGTTTCACCATCTATTTGCCATGAAGTGATGGGACCATATGCCATGATCTTTGTTTTCTGAACGTTGAGTTTTAAGCCAACTTTTTCACGCTCTTCCTTCATTTTCATCAAGAGGCTCTTTAGTTCTTCTTCACTTTTTGTCATAAGGGTGGTGTCATCTGCATATCTAAAATCATTGATATTTCTCCTGGCAATCTTGATTCCAGCTTGTGCTTCATCCAGCCCAGTGTTTCTCATGATATACTCTGCATATAAGTTAAATAAGCAGGGTGACAATATATACAGCCTTGACATACTCCTTTCCCTATTTGAAACCAGTCTGTTGTTCCATGTCCAGCTCTAACTGTTGCTTCCTGATCTGCATACAGATTTCATAAGAGGTAGGTAAGGTGGTCTGGTATTCCCATCTCTTGAAGAATTTTCCACAGTTTTTTGTTATCCACACAGTCAAAGGCTTTGGCATAGTCAATAAAGCAGAACCAGATATTTTTCTGGAACTTTCTTGCTTTTTTGATGATACAACAGATGTTGGCAATTTGATCTCTGGTTCCTCTGTCTTTTCTAAATCCAGCTTGAACATCTGGAAGTTCATGGTTCACATGCTGTTGGAGCCTGGCTTGGAGAATTTTGAGCACTACTTTATGAGTGTGTGAGATGAACGCAATTGTGTGTCAGTTTGAGCATTCTTTGGCATTGCTTTTTGGGGATTGGAATGAAAACTGATTTTTCCCAGTCCTGTGGCCACTGCTGTTTTCCAAATTTGTTGACATATTGAGTGCAGCACTTTCACAACATCCTTTTTTAGGATTTGAAATAGCTCAACTGGAATTCCATCACCTCCAGTAGCTTTGTTCGTAGTGATGCTTCCTAAGGCCCACTTGACTTCCCATTCCAGGATGTCTGGCTCTGGGTCAGTGATCACACCATCGTGATTATCTGGGTCTTGAAGATCTTTTTGTAGAGTTCTTCTGTGTATTCTTGCCACCTCTTCTTAATATCTTCTGTTTCTGTTAGGTCCATACCATTTCTGTCCTTTATTGAGCCCATTTTTGCATGAAATGTTCCCTTGGTATCTCTAATTTTCTTGAAGAGATCACTAGTCTTTTCCATTCTATTGCTTTCCTCTATTTCTTTGCACTGATCATTGAGGAAGGCTTTCTTATCTCTCCTTGCTATTCTTTGGAACTCTGTGTTCAAATGGGTATATCTTTCTTTTTCTCCTTTGTCTTTTGCTTCTCTTTTTTTCACAGCTATTTGTAAGGTCTCCTCAGACAACCATTTTGCCTTTTTGCATTTCTTTTTCTTGGGGATGGTCTTGATCCCTGCCTCCCATACAACGTCATGAACCTCAATCCATCATTCTTCAGGCACTCTATCAGATCTAGTCCCTTAAATTTATTTGTCACTTCCATTGTATAAGTGTAAGTGATTTTATTAAGGTTATACCTGAATGGTCTAGTGGTTTCCCCTACTTTCTTCAGTTTAAGTCTGAATTTGACAATAAGGAGCTCATGATCTGAGCCACAGTCAGCTACTGGTCTTGTTTTTGCTGACTCTATAGAGCTTCTCCATCTTTGGCTGCAAAGAATATAGTCAATCTGATTTCAGTGTTGACCATCTGGTGATGTCCATGTGTAGAGTCTTCTCTTGTGTTGTTGGAAGAGGGTGTTTGCTATGACCAGTGTGATCTCGTCGCAAAACTCTACTACATTTTGCCCTGCTTCACTCTGCACTCCAAAGCCAAATTTGCCTGTTACTCCAGCTATTTCATGACTTCCTACTTTTGCATTCCAGTCCCCTATGTTGAAAAACACATATTTTTTGGGTATTAGTTCTAAAAGGTCTTGTAGGTCTTCATAGAACTGTTCAATTTCAGCATTACTGGTCAGGGCATAGACTTGGATTACTGTGATATTGAATGGTTTGTCTTAGAAAAGAAGAGAGATCATTCTGTCATTTTTGAGATTGCATTCAAGTACTGTATTTCAGACTCTTTTGTTGACTATGATGGCTACTCCATTTCTTCTAAGGGATTCCTGCCCACAGAAGTAGATATAATGGTCATCTGAGTTAAATTCACCCACTCCAGTCCATTTTAGTTCACTGGTTTCTAAAATGTTGATGTTCACTCTTGCCATCTCCTGTTTGAAAACTTTCAATTTGCCTTGATTCATGGACCTAACATTCCAGGTTACTATGCAATATTGCTCTTTACCGTATCAAACTTTATTTGTATCACCAGTCACATCCACAACTGGATGTTGTTTTTGCTTTGTCTCATCTCCTCATTCTTTCTGGAGTTATTTCTCCATTAATCTCCAGTAGCATATTGGGCACCTACCAACCTGGAAATTTCCTCTTTCAGCGTCCTATCCTTTTGCCTTTTCATACTGTTCATGGAGTTCTCAAGGCAAGAATAGTGAAGTAGTTTGCCATTCCCTTCTCCAGTGGACCATGTTTTTTCAGAACTCTCCACCATGATCCGTCTTCTTGGGTGGCCCTACACGTAATGGCTCATAGTTTCATTGAGTTAGACAAGGCTGTGGTTCATGTGATCAGATTGGTTATTTTTCTGTGATAGTGGTTTTCATTCTGTCTTCTCTCTGATGGAAAAGGATCAGAGGCTTATGGAAGCTTCCTGATGGGAGACTAGCCACAGTGTAAGTGCTCAAAAGTCACATGTTGCTTGCGGCCTGCTACACTGGACAGCATAGATACAGAACATAGCTTTCATCTTACAAAGTTCTATGGAATAGTGCTGTGAATCTAGACTGTACTCGGGGTCAGCCATCTCATTTGTCATGCCCTACTCATGTTATTGATAAAAAAAATCACGTGAACAGTGTATAGATGAATCCATGGTTTTTCTAAAAGGTAGAAGGACACATAGAACAGTTGGTGCTGATGCAATAAGCAAGGTACACACTCTGTCACCTTGACTCTTCCACCAGGGATTCAGATCTCAGTGGGGTGATGACTCGTGGACTTAAGCAAACTCATTACAAGCAAGTTCAATATGTGTAGAGACTCGGGGGGGCGGGGGGCATCAATATAAAATAATTTCCCTTCTCTGCATAATGCTAATGAAAACTTGGCTGGTATTCTCCTCTCTGCCTCCTTTAGACCTATAGGGCATCTGCTTGAGGAAGAGAAGCTGCATTCCCACTTGCCTCCAGGACCTGTATAATGTGCTGTCCCTGTGGCCACAGTGGCCCAAGCTGCACCAGGTGTTCTGGCCTCTCTGCCTAAAGAGAGTGACTGTACTGAACATAATTGAAATCAGATTCCATTCATTCTGCCTGGGGATCCTCTGTTCTCTGTCTGCAGCAGAGGCCAGCATGTTGCTAGACGACTTGGAATGCTGGACAATGAGGATTGCTAGTCTCAGCTGTTACTCAATGCCCAAGGCCTTGTTTTCATCCATGAAGGCCGCCCCCACACCGCTTGTGTCTCCTGCACCTGAGCCCCAGAGCCAGATCTAACTCTTGCATGCCAGGTACAGGCTCGACAGGCCCCTGTGTTATGGCAGAGACCCATTGGTTTGCTCAAATTGAGTAGTGAAGCCTGGTTAAAGGGGACAGTAAAGGTGGGTACTTCTAATAGTGTGTGAGCTGCTTTTCATCTCTTCCCTGTCTTTCAATCATAGATCAAAACAGTGACAAGAAAGGGACATTGGCAAGGCATGTCCTTCTCTGTACCTGATATTTAGGGGACTGGAGTCCTTTAAATGATCCCTGGATCCTGCTGCCTTGGACCTACTGGGAATTCACTTTTCAGCCTAGTGGCATTAGACCTCTATGAGGGCTGTCTCTACAACAACAGAGAATGATTTTTCCAACCAGGTACATTCCTCAGGAGAAGTAGATGTGATTAATCTGTAGCTTCTACAGCCACTGTGACCATTAGGCACTATTATAGCCTCATTCCTTGGTACCTCAAGATAGAGGTTTTCTCATCTATGGACAGAGAACAGGCAAGGTGAGGTGAAGTTTCCAAAGTCTTAGAAAGTCCAAGTTCCTCTCCTTAATGTCAAGGATGTTTCTCTTCCTAGGATCTCACCATGGAATTTGAAGCATAAAATAGTAACTTCCTGTGATAGGTAGACCTTTACGATAGCCACCAAGAATCCCCATGCCTGGTGTACACATGCCTTCTTCCAGTTATTTAGTCAGACACTAATATAGGTGCTGTTGTGAAAGAAATAGACAGATGTAGTTAGGGTCACAAGTCAGTTAAATTTTGAAGGTGATTATGCTTCATGGGCTTGACCTAATCATATAAGCCTTAAAAGGTACTGGCCTCTTTTTGGAGAGATATTCATGGACTCAGGTGACTGAACATATGGAAGATTGCAGGCTTTGAAACTGGAGGGGTTCACAAGGAAAGAAATGAGGGCAGCCTCTGGGGGATAAGAACAGCCTCTGATGGACAGCCAGAAGCAAACAGAAACCTTAATCATACAACTAAAAGGAACTGAATCCTGACATAATCACATGAGCTTCAAAGAGGACTGTGAACTCCAGATTAGAATGAAGCCTGGCCAATAGTTTTATTTCATCCTTGTGAGACAATGAGGTGAGAATCCAGTCATGCTGTGTCAGACTTCTGACTTACAAAACTGTGAGCTGATAAATGGGTATTAAATTTGAGGTAAATTGTTATGCAGAAGTGGAAAACTAATACACTTTCTTTACAAAAAGTGTGGTATTGGCAAGGTAATAGGCTTTGGAATCAGACAATCTTAGATTCAAAACACAGCTCCATCAATTACTAGCTTAATAACTTTGAGCCCATTGCTTAGTTTCTCTGGGATTCTGTTTCCTTATTTGTAAAATGGGGGTACCACCACCTACTTCTTAGGACACTTATGAGAACTAAATGAGAGATAATGCCTGGCACATTCTAGTGAGCCCTCCGAAATGATTTCCTTAATTCTCCATTCATTCCTGAAGAGTACAGAATGACTGGACTACAGGCAATGAAACCTGGATATGGAAAAGGAGGGACAGCAGGATTAACAGAGAACCAGAAACAGCAGAGAAGGGAAGAGTGACACATTATGAAATGAAAAAAAAAAAAAAAAAAAGTAGCTGAGTTTATTCAGCACATAATTGCTTATAAAACTAAATTCAGGTCTTAAGTGTAATTCTAAATGCTGACTAAACACAAAGGTACATTTGGTGCAGAGCTTCAAATTCTTTGTGAAACCAGACTAGGCTGTACTTATGTGAATGTTTGCAATTACGTGTGTGTGTGCGTGTGTGTGTGTGTGCACGTGCACACACACAGGTGCTTATATATTATAATACTTAAATCTATGGGTCATGAGCGTCAATATCTTCACTAGTCAAGACAGATACATAAATGAGTTAAAACAGCCTACTAAACATAAATAGGGTGGGTTGGGGACAGTGAAAGTGATTGATGCCCTGCCTAGGGGCAGTCTAAGTCTGTTTATGTTAGACAAGTAAAATTCTGCAAGTCAGTTTTGGCCTGTGGAAAACCAATTTGTGGCCTCTGGCTTAAATCATGCCAACCATCTTTCCATCCACTAGGATTAGAGTCAGGGGATCTCACTGTACAACTTTAGGCTTAGATATTCAGAGGAACACTAGATTGAGATCCAGGGGAGCCTGTTGTATGATCTCCAGAATATCCTTTTCCTTCTTTCGCTTTTGGTTTCTTGATATATGTATTAAGTGTAGTAGTTAACAGCAAATAACCTGGAGTCAGACTGCCTCAGGGTTAAGCTGGGCTCAATTGTTCACTAGCTATGTGACTTTGGGCAAGACTTAACCTCTCTGTACATTAATTTCCACATCTATAAATTGGCAGAACTATTAGCACCTAATTAATAAGGCTGCTAATGAGGAATATAGACACTGTGGTGGTGTCTGAGAGTAAAGGGAAGATTCGGCATCACCAGAAGAACCCTCCAAGACCACAGCATGGTGAAAAATTTCACTGAACTTAAGGAAGCAGAATGCAATGATGACATCAGAATTCTAAAATGGTACTCACAATAAAGGATTTTTATTATTGGTAGTGGCAGTCACAGTCATATGAGGTATCTGAACTTGAACATATACCTTGATTCCTTCTACACCTCAATTTTCTCATCAGATCAGGCTACTGCATAAGACTATTATTAGGAGAAAGTGAGATGATCTTAATGAAAGTGCTCTGAATTTTATAAAAGTGTATCCCAATGGGCAGGCTATGATATTTTCCAAGAATGAATCTCTAGCTAGACAACATTCTGAAAAGCTGTTTAGGGTAGCAACCTATAAAATATTGAATTCCATCTTGGGCAACTGGTCTCAAGCCAAAGATTGAGGACCATGTTATGCTATGCTATGCTATGCTAAGTTACTTCAGTCGTGTCCGACTCTGTGTGAACCCATAGACGGCAGCCCACCAGGCTTCCCCATCCCTGGGATTCTCCAGGCAAGAACACTAGAGTGGGTTGCCATTTCCTTCTCCAATGCATGAAAGTGAAAAGTGAAAGTGAAGTCGCTCAGTCATGTCCGACTCTTAGCTACCCTATGGACTGTAGCCCACCAGGCTCCTCTGTCCATGGGATTTTCCAGGCAAGAGTACTGGAGTGGGGTCCCATTGCCTTCTCCGATTGAAGACCATACTGATAGGTTTAAGAATCCTAAGATAAGATCTACCTCACAGAGTTGTTATAACCTTACCTAAGAGAATACACGTAAGGTGCTTAGCACAGAATATATTGCGTAAGACAATACACGATGCCTCTTATTCTCTTGCTAGTTGCTAAACCCTACATCACTACATGTCACTTCCTTTATCTCAAGTAGATGAATTTCTTTCTGAAAAAGCTAACTTATGAAACATACAGAGTTTTGACAGGGATTTAAACCAATTAGGAGAGAGAAACAAATTGGAAGTTCCCCCAGACATAAATCTACTGCAGTAATGGAGCCCCAGAGATTTTTAAAGGGCCCTGAGAGGAAGCAAAGTGGGGTGAGCATGTGACTCCAATAACCCTGTCTTCTGTCAAAGCAGTGCTTTATTCTGTATCTTCATTTGGGGCTCTACATCAGATAATGTTTGAAGAAAAGATTCCATTGCCAACAAGATGCTTGAAGGCCCCAAGTCTTGTCTATTTCTTTTTTTCCTATTGAAACTAATCCCCATTTTAAAGATGAGCAGACTGAAGGCCAAAGCCATGTCTTGCCCAAGGTCACACAGCTAGATAGTAGCAGAGCAGGAACTAGAATCAGGTATCCTGACTTCTCGGGTAGTACTCTTTCAATTTTATCAGGTAGGGTAGCATGTTAGTGGGGAGAAGGGTCAGCTGGAGATGAGTGAGGAATAACTAGAACAGGGATAAGAGACAGGCAACAGAGCCAGTTCTTGGCAGGCATGGAGTGAGAGATTAGTAGGGGGTGCATCCAAGTGTAAGTGTATACAAACAAGTATAGGCCAAATTCTCACAGGCAAGAAGGCTTCTTGGTCTTTCCACTCATACCCCCATTCTCCCAGTTCCAATTCTGAGTCAGAGGGATAGCCAGGGAAAAGAATATCAAATTTTATCTTTCAAGGTTTATGTTGGACTATTTAGTCTAATGTTTTTTAGTTCATGAAGGAGTAAACGTAATTAATAATAGAATGATATGCAATGCTGCACATGCTTGCCAAAGCACAGGATCTGGCAGAAAATATTTCCAAGTCTCCTCTCTCTGACTACTGAGCCAGAAGAAAGTGGTTCACTGTCCAGATACCATTCTGGGTGAGGGGAACAAGGTCATTACCCAAAACCTGCTCATGTGAAATTGCAGAGCCTGGAAATGGTTTCACATATCAGGCTTTTCCACTGGAAAAAGTAACTACATGAATTTAGAGAATACATGCTTTTACAATTACATTTAAACTGACATTAAAAACAAATGTGAAACAGTCCAAGCTGAACAGGTCAGCATGACCTGGAAAGCAAACGAGAGGAAAAAAAAAAAGAAAGAAAGAAAGAAAAAAGAAAAAGAAAAAAGGCCCAATGTTAACAGCATTAATTCTGTCAGTCTGTTGTAAATAAGAAAATACCACTGGTGTATTAATGGCTTTATTAAAGGAAAATTTACTAGCAGAAATATGCAACATTCAAACAAATAGAAAGCAGTTAAAAAATAAACCACATTAGCCTTTCGATTCACATTAGGGGAACTCTTGTTGGCCTGGAGATTAAAATTCTGTCCCAAAGAGGGAGAAATTAATTCTCTTCCCTCCTTGAAGTCTTTCCTTGGTATTTCTCCAGAATGTTGTTTAGTCAGGGGAAGGAGAAAGATATATATGTGTGTGTGTGCATGTATGTGTGTGTGTGTGTGTGTGTGTGTGTGTGTAGGTGGAGAGAGAAGGAAGAGGGTGGAAAATGCAGGCTCCAGGTAAGGCTGAAAGAGTGCTTCTGACCCTCACATTTGTCAGCCCCTGGGCTCAAAGATTCCACATCCACCAGAAGGAAGCTAGCTTCAATATGAAGTCTCTGAGGCAGAGACAGAGCATAGCAAAATATTGTAAATTCTAAGGCTCTCTCCTCTTATATCAATGCAAAGTTTGAGGCTGGCCTGGGAGAAGAACCAAACATCACACTTGATGGAGAAGCAAGTGTATGATGTAAGTGAATAGTGTGGGGCCCTAAAGCTAAAGCTAGAAGTTAAGACGTAAAATCTTATCAACTTTCTTCCATCATCTTAACTTCAATAGAAAATAAGAAAGTAGGCACTGGTTTTTAGATTTTGCCTTCTTTCACTTTATGAAATGTTCAAGTGTGTGTGTACTGCTAAAAGGGAAGTCACATTAACTTTGAGAATAGGGAGGAAAAGAATGTCTTACTGTACTCTCCTGGTCTGTTTGAAGAGATGGCTGGCTAGCTTCTTGGAGGTGTTCCTCCAGGGGAATCAGAAATCTGGTCTTTGTTTACTTAATTTGTATGGATCAGCTACTACCTTCAGCTCAATGATGGAGCCTAAGGTTATGATCAAACTCCATGGCAGATGTCCAGCAAAACAGAGGTAAGAGGAAACTTGTGAATTGTAAAATAACCAAGTGAAAATGACCACAGGAGCCTCAGATAGGGACAGTGGCTTCTTGTTCAAAGCAGCACTTTGAGTCCTGTTAGCTAAGCTTCTTTGCAGCAGTAGCACACTGGAAAGCAAGCAACTGCACCAGAGCTTCACTGCATTCACTTGAGTCAGTGCCTGATGCCACCATATATGATCAAAAAAAATCAAAGGGCCCTCTGCTAATACCAAGTCATATTATAGAAAACAACAATCATGATAGCCTGGCTACATGAATTGGTAACTCTACTACTTAGTCCTCACATAGCTATGAGGAAACCAGCCTCACTGGGAGGAGGCTGATGGTAAGAGAGTAGTCCCCAGCCCCAACATCAGAGTTTCTGTTGAGGAGCAGGGGCTTAAGTCCCCAAGTCTCTCATTCCAGGTGTTTCCAGGATACCCAATAAAAGCCTCTATAACCCTCATTTTGAATACAGCAAATCAGGTTAGCCTTTCTTCAGTGTCTGGTCATTATGAGATGTTTGCAATATCTACCCTGGAATTTTTCTAATACGGTGAACATAGCAACCTGAATATGTGTTAGCATGTTAGCTGGCTCCATAATCAGATACTTGAGTCAGATCCTCTGATGTAGGAGGCAGCAATGCAAAGTTGGGGAGAAGGGGTGTCTGCCATTTTGGACTAAAGATTTTCTTCTCATTTCCTATCTACCTGTAAAACAAAGTGAGACTGAGAAATGGAAAATTCTTTATTTGGAGTTTGGGGGGCTTTTCCTCTTTCTCTTTCTTTTCTGCTTTATTGATCAATATACTAAAGGACATATATGTGTTTGTATGTACCTCTTGGGCAAGACTTAAGTGGTGGTTGTGGTTGAGAGGAAAGGATATGGAGGGAGAGAAGGGAGGTGAAATTTAACAGTCTCCTTATAGCCACTCAGAGGCCAACAAAGTCTCCCTATTTGGTCTTTTGAATTTCTTGTAGTTGCCAAACAATCCCATACTATTACAAGCATTATTACTCATCCTAGAGATGGGGATGCTTCAAAATTAATGTCTCTGCACCTAACAGCTCACTAATCAAAGCTTCTATGCCTCATTTTCCACCCTAGTGAGAGTCCTCAGTCTCTTCCAGTTTCATTGTTGTCAGCATGATACACCACACTGTGCAGGCCCAGGCTGGTGAACTTTTGTCTTGGTCAAGATCCAGATTTTCTTTTTAGTTCCAAGTTCCAATCCAAGTTTTTCGCAGGTGATTTCTTCAGGATTGGTGCTTACATTTTTTTTTAAATTGCTGACTGTTAAAAGTCTGAAATGTCCCTCAACAATCAATTTTCACTTCAGCCACAGAACCACTGGTCCAATGGGGTATTAAACAGTGGAAAGAAATACATTCTATGCCAGGCTTACGAGATCTAAAAACTGTAGCAAGGATGAAATGGACTGAAGAGAATGGAACTTGGTTCTAACAGAGGTGATCCAGGGTAGCCATGCCACTTGCAGTTTACTTTCTATGTACCCGTTGTCATGGAAATATTATTGGTAATAGACAATTTGAAGGCTCTACTGGTTTATGGATGGTTGAGTATTTTCCCCTTAGTTCTACTTCATATAAACATGATCCCAAGGGATGTACAAAAGTCTCTAAAAAAGCAGCTTTCCCAGGTAAATTGTCTATGTAGAAGTTCAGGACAATAAGAAAATATTCTAAACACTTTTGTTGATCTTAAGGAATACATTCTCCAATTTGTAAGAACAAGTGGCACTTTTCTTAAATCAAAAGTAAAAGGTTTTCATACAAACAGTTATGTTATCAGCTCATATGAAGCTTTTTTCTAAATTGTTATATTTGGAAAATACCTGCTTTTGTATATATGACCTATTGTGTGCTGTGTACTCTTAGTTTTCCGCATAGTACCTTCAAAAATATTGCCTATGACATCATTTTACTCTCTCAAAAGCAACTGAGGGAATTTGGAGCACTCACAGCAAAAGTAAACAACAATAAAATCTGCTGCTATTACACTTTAAAAACTCAAGGATTTTAAGTGGTGATTTTACAAGTGTGATACTTATTCAGAAGCAGATATCATCAGTTTTGATGATCAGAGAAAATTATTTACTTCTAACCATAGTTCTATAAAAACAAATATTCAGAGACAGACTACAGCATATATATGCTGTCCCAGACAATATGGTTTGGAGGTAATTCCATATACAAGTTCACTTGAGAATTACAATTAGAGAGAAAGATAACTTACTCTCCAATATGTCACCAAATATGTATGTAACCAATTGGAAGATGGCAATACTGGCTTTGGAGGACAGATTACAAGGGTTAATTCAAGGGAAATTCAGAGACTGGAGAACCAAGGAACCAGTGCCAAAACTCATACTGCTATAGCAAAGAAAACAGGCTCCAGTGGTGACTGGGAGCACACAGACCAATTTTCATCTGAAAAAGGAAGTACAGTGATATTTATTGTGTACCTACTATGTGTTAGTTTCTTTATAAATTTACCACATTTTTGTAAGGGAGATTTTATTATTCCCATAATGTAGTTAGGAAATTGAGTTGTGGAAAGTGAAGCTCAGAGAGATTTAATGATTTACCCAAGGTCATCAAGATAGTAAGTGGCAGAGCTAGGACGAGAAACAAGGCCTGTCTGTATCCTAGTCCATCAAGCTATTTCCACTATACAGAGGACCTCCTAAAACACAAAACCAAAACAAAAAAAAGAAAACCAGAAACTGTAACTGCTGAGCCACATGTACATGTTGTTGTCAAAATTTATATGGTAATTATACTCCTCTGTGCATGCCTCAATTATGCAGATCTGTAGGACTACTTAAGTATCTAAGAAATGTGTGTGGGGAGTAGCACTTCTCAGAATTGAGACTTACTGCTTGCATCTCCAACCTAGAGACCTTTGGGGCTCTTATCTACAGAGTTAAAGTAGAAGGGAAGAAATTCCATTAACTGAGTTCTACATTTTTAAGTCTTTATGATACTCAATACTCTGCTGCTTGCTGAAAGGGGTTTTGAGGGGATTCAATCATTGGGTGGGCAGTGGGACCCAAAGTCTTAAAATTTGTGATTTCTAGGCCTCTGACATGAATAATGAAGGTATGTGGTAGCACCATGATGAGGTTCTGGGTGGATGTTGGAATGCTAGTCAGAGAAAAAGGACTGTTAAACTTTAGGGTAGAATATCTAGATAGCCAAAATATTTAGTGATCACTTTGCATGATGCTAGAACTCATCATGTTTCTCAGAAATAATGTATCTAGCATGCTCCTTGGGTAAGAAATGTGTACCTATGACCATTAGATAACTTACTTAGTAACCCTGCTTTGGTTTGAATTATATCTTATCCTTTGTGTATGACAATATTACTACATACCCAAAATGGTTTACTTTACTTGTTTTAGAAGGCATTGGTGCATACTCCTGAGATGTGGTGAAGATTGTTGGCTCTTGGTCATGAAGTCATTCTGAATTAATTATCCTTGTGAGCAATATACATGTAGATATATACATCTATAAATACATGACCTGGGCTAGTGGTATCATCTACTTATAAGATAGAGTATTTATCTATAACCAAGTTTTCCAAAGTGCATTCCAGAAAACATCAGTTTTATAGGATATTAGCAGGTGTTATATAAAAACAGGTTTCTGTGTGTGAGATAAATTTGGGAATCCTGAGTTATTAAGCTCCTCGAGTTATTTTAGGGCAATATTTGACAAGGTCTGTGATGGGATAACATGCACT
Organism: Tragelaphus eurycerus; assembly: GCA_935064755.1. NCBI lineage: Eukaryota > Metazoa > Chordata > Mammalia > Artiodactyla > Bovidae > Tragelaphus > Tragelaphus eurycerus. The sequence continues at coordinate 3,166,567 of CAKXYN010000119.1, read as the reverse complement.
GTAAATATTCTTGATCAAGACTATAATATGCAGGTTTTCCTAACTTATTCAATAATAAAAATAAATTTTCATGTATCATGTCACAGAACTCTTTTTCTCAGAACTTACACCAAGAAGCACTGGCCTAGATCAAAGCAACAGGCTTATATAAGGGAAGGGCTTATGCATGTGGTCAGTACTTGCATGTATCAATCTGAACAGAGGCAACTAACTCCAGGAACCAAAGCTGTAATCTTAGATGTTTAACAAAATTGATGCTAGAAACTTCTTTCTCACTACCTGGGCTGCTATCTCCTTTTATAAAACTTAAGTGAAAGTGAAGTCGCTCAGTCGTGTTCGACTCTTTGCGACCCGTGGACTGTAGCCCACCAAGCTCTTCTGTCCATGGGATTCTCCAGGCAAGAATACTGGAGTGGCTTGCCATTTATAAAACTTAAGCCCTCACTAATTCTTGTAAAAAACAAACATGCAAATAAAATGGATATGTGAACATGTCTATCCCATGTCATAGCTCTTCAACTGCCTGAAGTTCAAACCTTTTAGCATAATAACCAAGTATATTTTCAGTGTGGTTTCAGCTTGCCTTCCCTATTTCCCCAGATTTGGCCATGAAAGTAAAAGTGAAAGTGTTAAGTGTCCAACTCTTTGTGACTCCATGGACTATAGTTCATCAGGCTCCTCTGCCCATGGAATTCTCCAGGCAAGAGTATTGGAGTGGGTTGTCATCCCCTTCTTCAGGGGATCTTCCCAACCCAGGAATTGAACCCAGGTCTACCACATTGCAGGCAGATTCTTTTCCATCTCAGCCATCAAAGAAGCCCAAATCTGGCTATATTAAACTATTAATACTTGTGTTATTCCTCAAAACCTTGATGCTTATTAAAAATGTCTATCTGCATTTATTCAAACTGTGCACTTTGCTTTGAATGTCCTTTCCCTCTACCTCACTCAACTTCTTATTTATTAAGTAAATAATAAGTAATTTATTACTTCTTAAGTAATTAATTAATTCTTAAGTAATTACTTCTTAAGTAATTTCTTATTTATTCTTTAAGGTTAAGCTGTATTAGTTATTACTGCCTGTCTCCAATTATTTAAATTTTGAGGGCAGGGCTTGCATCTTATTCATCTATGTTCCCTCAAAATGCTTACTACAGAAACTGGCACATAGCTGGCACTCAAGGAATATTTGTTAAATGGATAACTAGATGAATGGAAGGATGGAAATATGAAAGCCTAGCTAGTTAGCTGGTTAGAAGGATGAATGGATAGACAGATGAATAAATGTGAAACTTGTCTCCTGAAGAATCAGGCTATGAGTGGTATTTCAGCACTGGAATCACTCTATTGCATCCAAGGCATCTGATCCAGAAGTAGTTGTGGTGGGCTGCCCATGAGCATGGGGAATGATGAAAGAGCTGATATCAAGGCTCTTGTCAACACTCGAAAATGATAAGGATCTTTGTAGTGCTCATGGTAACATCAGACCAGAATATCCTCTCAACTAGAGAATCATGGAGGTTGTTAAAACCTGCAGATCTGTTAATAGTTTTGAGTCTCAGGTGTGGAGTTTACCCCCCTAGAAGGAATGAGACTTCTCAAATATGTTAGAGTAACCCCAAGAAAATGCTGCATACTTCCAATTCTCACAAGCTCTGGGGCTTCGTTTTTCTTCTCCATGTCTGAGGTTTGGCTGTTACCTGAAATTCCTAAAAGGCCTATCATCTTCCATGGTTCAGGAGAGGAGGGCATAAGCAGGGGCCAATGTCATTTATTAAAAGTTGAGAATTAAAGAGTTGCTTAACACAAAAATAATGTTTTGGAAGGAAAAGGAAAGCAAATGAGAAAGAAAGAAGGGCCAGGGAAGAATATGGTGGGTAAAGGTAATTCTTTCTCATTCCATCTTCAAAACTGGGAGTATATAATTGAGAAGTACAGAGAAAAGTGAAGTGACTCTATTTACTTAAATTATGAACTATGAAAAAAACAGCAGTTAATTCATCAGAGAGAAAGTGCATCTTTGGACAGTTATATTTTTAAAAAATTTCTAAATGAAGGGTAGGCAAGAAGGTTAGATTATTGAAGCAATTAGAGACATGTGGTTTTTCCAAAGCAGGAAGAAACAAATCTTGTTCAAAGAAAAGCCTATCCCTGTTGTAGATGGGCAGTTGAGAGCCTAGAGGTAGTCTTAAAGGAAACCATGCTGAGAATCCAACCACCTCCAGGATCCTTTCAGAAACAATAAGAACAGCTAAAACAATAAGAATCAACAAGTATAGAGGCCTGGAAGCAAAAACAAAAGGGTATGTGTTTTAAGTATCTCTGAGCTGAGGAGATTCCATTACCAAACACTACAGAGAAAGCTAAATTAGAGACCTTGAGGCATCAAGATCAAGCAGCCATCGGTTGCAGAGAGCCAGCTTCTCTAAGATACAAAGACAGCCTTTCTGCCCTCCACTCCATCCATAACCTATCCATACAGTCTAGACACACAATATATCTTACTTAGGTGTGACTAGAAGAAAGCTGAGCACTGAAGAATTGATGCTTTTGAACTGTGGTGTTGGAGAAGACTCTTGAGAGTCCCTTGGACTGCAAGGAGATCCAACCAGTCCATTCTGAAGGAGATCAGCCCTGGGATTTCTTTGGAAGGAATGATGCTGAAGCTGAAACTCCAGTACTTTGGCCACCTCATGAGAAGAGTTGACTCATTGGAAAAGACTCTGATGCTGGGAGGGATTGGGGGCAGGATGAGAAGGGGATGACAGAGGATGAGATGGTTGGATGCCATCATTGACTTGATGGACATGAATCTGAGTGAACTCCAGGAGTTGGTGATGGACAGGGAGCCCTGGCGTGTTGCAATTCATGGGGTCGCAAAGAGTCGGACAAGACTGAGCAACTGAACTGAACTGAACTGAACTGAGCTGAGAGGTAGCTAAAGTCACTATGCGAGTCAAAGTACACAAGTCTAGACTAATCTATATTTCTGGGACAGTGAATAGATAATACAAAAAAGGACTGTCACAACTACAATTCTTTCTCTGTGAGCTTAGACACAGAATCACAAAATGGTAGTTCCTAAAATGTCCTTGGTGAAGCTCATTACCTTATTTTTATGATGAGAAAAATGAGCCTCAGAGGGGAGAAAGGAATTACCCAAAACCACATTCTTAGCTGCCATTTTGGAATATATTATATAATTTTGAATTGAGTGATAGGAAAAATAAAACAAAATTATATAAATCCTCCTTCAAGGTGATCAAAATGTTGATGCTAAACCCACATCTTATGAAAAAGGAAGTCTATTATTAGTATATTCAAAAGGATCACTGTATTGATGTTTGCTGTCTTTTTTCCATTTTTGAGTAAAGTTGTAGTATACACTGTAATTGCAAGATAAAAATAAACTTGGGAGGGGTTTTCAGCAGGGAATATGAAGTTAAGTTTAGCAAAATGGAAATGTTTGTTTCCCAAACAATAGTATCTAAGAGGGTAAATACTTAGGTTTTCATTACATGGTACTTAAATATACTGTATGAGTCCCTTAATTACTAGAATTGGCTTTCTTTTTTTATACATTTTTTAATTAATATAATATATTTTTTATTTTTTATATTTCTTTTTTATTTCTTTTTTTAATTTTTTTTTTACTTTACAATATTGTATTGGTTTTGCCATACGTCAACATAAATCTGCCACGGGTATACATGTGTTCCCAATTCTGAACCCCCCTCCCACCTCCCTCCCCATACCATCCCTCTGGGTCATCCCAGTGCACAAGCCCCAAGCTTCCTGTATCCTGCATTGAACCTGGACTGACGATTCGTTTCTTATATAATATTATACATGTTTTAATGCCATTCTCCCGTATCATCCCCCCACTCCCTCTCTCACAGAGTCCAAAAGACTGTTCTATACATCTGTGTCTCTTTTGCTGTCTCGCATACAGGGTTATCGTTACCATCTTTCTAAATTCCATATATATGCATTAGTATACTGCCAGGAGCCAGCGAGTGGACCTCCGCCCATGGCAAAGGTCATGACGAAGGAGGCTCGACATACGCAAAGGCGAGGTTGAGCCTCAGGAGTCCCCCTGGCAATCCTCGAGCATCTACCCCCATAACCAGAGCCTGCCTACTTTACTACTTTGTGCTCTCACCTACACCTCTGACTTTACAGGGGGCTGTCCCCCACCACCTCTATCGGAGAAGGAGTTAACTTAGAGCTCCAGTTAATAAAAATTCCTGGGCGTGACAGGAGTGTTTTAACCTACAAACTCCTCTGAAGGTTCTCTAGCCCACCTGACAGGTTTGTCCAGCCACATGTGATTACTCACAGCCTCCCAACAGTGGGAGGCACAAGATGCTTTTAATCTTCTAAAAACAAGTTCTTTAGAGAAGTTAGAAAACTATTAGTGGGCTGATTAAAAATTGTATTGATGAAAGGTTTTTCATTTGTTGAGCCAATGTTTGCTGCTAAGTCTCCACATCGCCTACCCTTACACATATTAATGAATATATAGAAGAAATAAGTATTAACCTTCGATATTAATCACTTAGACCTTAGGCTAAGTAAATTCTTTCCTTGATTAAAACCCACTACACCCTCACTCTATAGGAATGTAAATTTATCTAGTGGGGTCTGTTTTAAGAATAATCACCCCTGGAGAAATAAGTGTTCTGGTTGATTGACTGCTGTCACAAGGAGAGGGTCATAAATTGTCAGCAGGCCCCCTGGCCAGAAGATGATATATAACACCCCTAAGACCTCTGTATACATTTGTATGAAGCACCTGACTTTGATAAAAGTCAGGACTGCTGACCCCATGTGACTTTTGCATAACATCTCAGTGTATAAAAGTAGACCATGGAAAATAAAGAATTGGGATCAGTTCCTCAAAAGACTGGTCTCCCCATGTCGCTCTCTCTCTCAAATTCTGGTTGAGTCTCCATCTGGAGCGTGGAACCCACCATGCTTACTAATTATGCCTGGGCTTCTAAGATCTGACCTGAGAGGCCTCAGTGTCTCCTCTCCTTCCGGAGAACAGAAAGACGCCTGCAGCCTACGTAAGTGGTGCAAACTTCTTGTCTTGAAGTTTTATTGGTCTCCCGCATAAACCAAGCTACTCAGCCTCTTTTCTCCACTGAATTTCCTACTGAGCTATCCTCATTCTATTACTCTTTATATCTTTAATTAATATTTATTTATTGTGTCCTGACCCCCGCCGACGCCATCCTCGCTTCGAAATCCCTGGATCAGCCGGGGCTGGACCCCGGCAGTACACTATATTGGTGTTTTTTTTTTTTTTTTCTGGCTTACTTCAGTCTGTATAATAGGCTCCAGTTTCATCCACCTCATTAGAACTGATTCAAATATATTTTTTTAATGGCTGAGTAATACTCCATTGTGTATATGTACCACAGATTTCTTATCCATTCATCTGTTGATGGACATCTAGGTTGCTTCCATGTCCTGGCTATTGTAAACAGTGCTGCAATGAACACCGGGGTACACGTCTCTTTCAATTCTGAATTCCTCTGTGTGTATGGCCAGCAGTGGGATTGCTGGGTCACATGGCAGTTCTATTTCAAGTTTTTTAAGGAATCCCCACATTGTTCTCCTTCAAGCAGGATCTTAATAATACTTTTGTTTTGAGATGATTTCTGGTAATGATCTGTCTGTTAGAACTATTACATATTATAGGGCATGTCAAGTAACTCAGGATTAAAGCCAACTGAGAAGTGCTGTGAGCAGCTTCACCAGCTAAATTACCACTGACCTTACTATCATAAGTCCTTACATTTTTCTAGTCCTTTGTCATTTACCAAGAATGTTCACATTCATCATGTCATCAGATCCCTATTACAGCTCCATGAGAATGGTATGTCTAAATTGCTGCTGCTGCTGCTGCTGCTAAGTCGCTTCAATTGTGTCCGACTCTGTGCGACCCCATAGACATCAGCCCACCAGGCTCCCCCGTCCCTGGGATTCTCCAGGCAAGAATACTGGAGTGGGTTGCCATTTCCTTCTCCAATGCATGAAAGTGAAAAGTGAAAGTGAAGTTGTTCAGTCATGTCCAACTCCTAGGGACCCCATGGACTGCAGCCTACCAGGCTCCTCCATCCATGGGATTTTCCAGGCAAGAGTACTGGAGTGGGGTGCCATTGCCTTCTCTGATGTCTAAATTACAGATGAAAAAATTGAAGCTTAGAGGGGGAACAGTGAATAACAGTGCTGGGCCTTTAACCTAGGTCTGCCTTACTCCCAAGGTAAGACATTTACAAAACATCAAGAATCCTTGTATCTTGTGGACATTTCTTGAAGTTTTCCTGCCTGAAGCTCTATTGCCTAGCATGATTCCTTGTACATAGGAGACACTTAGTAAATGTAAAAAGGGAACTGAAACCAGAGAGAGCTACACCACTTCTCAGCTTCTTTTCATTGTGTTGACTAAGCTCATTCAAATTTGAATACCTTTATAAATCAATTTGAAAACTTAGTTTACCACTCTTCAAGAAATTAATTTATAGATTTATGTCAGACTGCTATATGGACTAGTGAAATTGTCTGTTATATACATACTTCTTTTCACAAGGAGTTCACTATAATCATGTTACAGATGCTTTACAGTGGATGATATTAGCTGACACATGAAACTAATTTTAGGATTTGGGCCCCAATGTTATGAAGACTTTCGTTATCATTAAACTTTACCTGTGTTAAAGCAGGTTTGCAATTTGTTACAGCAAATGGAAAACTACTGGGCTCTCTATCTGGAAGCCCCCATCTCTTATACATAATTCAGAGAGGGCTAAATAATTGAGAGTTGAGTGTATCAGAGTCGTCACCCTGGGGTGATCCCACCACCATGGTTGTGACAACACTCATATGGAGAATATTTCATCTTGACAATTCCTTTGTCAACTTTCCTGGCTGTCCTTCTGCACTTTTCCTCTATCCCCAGCCCTGTTTTTTCCTCCTCACTGTAGACCATAATTGTAGAATTTCTCTGTAGTAAGCCAAGCAAAAAATAAAGTTTATTTTTCTCAAATATTTGAATCTCATTTGATGTGGTTGTCTGGAAAACCACATGTAGAGCATCTGCATGCTATGTCTAGCAGTACTAGACACTAGTTGAAAGGCTGTCTCAAAATGAGCTTGTGTAAATTCATTTTTAATACTTTGGTCTTTTTAAAGAATATTACTAGCCTTCAAGGAGGCAAGGATACAGCTACCCACATGAAGACCCACACATGGTTAGAAAACTACCAAGTTGATTTCTGTAAATATGTACATAGGCAGACAAGGTATTGAGCACGTTGCAGAAAGCCAATGATAAACAAATACTCTAAATCAGTCTTGAGAAGGGGAGGGGAGAGGGAAGAATTATAAGCACTTGGATTTTTCAGGATGATAATAAGTAATCAGGTATAAGGCCACAGTTTCAGGTGTTCAGAAAAAGGCTTGTCTTTCTTCAAATTTCCAAATGAAAGTAAACTAATAAGCTTACTTTTCTCATGAAAGGTGCATCTTGTGGGAAGTGGCAAGTGGTAGGAAGGAACTTGGCAGAGAGCAGATATAAACATGAAGAAATAGGAATTTGAAGTGGGAAAATGTGTCAGTTAAATCTTTCTGTGATGGTGACAACAATCATGGTAGACATAGGCTAGAGGACAGAAAGCATTTTGATGGGTGTTTACCCTTGAAATAGCTGTATCTTCATTCTGTCAAACTACTCTGTTACTGAAAAAAATGCTTTTGGAAATTGTCAATAGATTTGCAAAGAAAGGGGAATGATTAAAAGGCCTGCTCATCCCTGGAAGATGTGGGATAGGAAATTGGCTCTGCTTGGCAGCCTAGTCATAGATTCCAAAGAAAAGCAGCTTTTCATTCCAGGTGGCCAGCTCCACAACACAGGCAGCAGTTAACTGAGGAATATTCCTGGGTGTTCAGGGCCAGTCTGTGCCTGGGTCATCCTGCACCTGAGACTGTTCTGAATTCCTTAGTTCTCTCATCCTAGCCATCATTTACGGGGGAGGCAATGGCACCCCACCCCAGTACTTTTGCCTGGAGGATCCCATGGACGGAGGAGCTTGGTAGGCTCCGGTCCATGGGGTCGCTGAGAGTTGGACACGACTGAGCGACTTCACTTTCACTTTTCACTTTCATGCATTGGAGAAGGAAATGGCAACCCACTCCAGTGTTCTTGCCTGGAGAATCCCAGGGACAGGGGAGCCTGGTGAGCTTCCGTCTGTGGGGTCGCACAGAGTCGGACACGACTGAAGCAACTTAGCAGCAGCAGCCATCATTTAACAACATAAAGTCAGTACCATTATGTCCCCTGGGAAGCCCTTCAAGTCAAGCCCATACTCACTCATCCTCTGATGGGTCCTGATCCTTGATTCACACCTCCTGTTCCTATGATGAGCCCCACAGTGTGGTGTAGCATGTTTAAGGATAAAGAAAAGCACCAACTGACTGATGGCCATGTTGGATGTGAAGGGGTCAACCTGTTTTTAGAGCATGGCTGGCCTCCTTGCTGCTGCTGCTGCTGCTAAGTCGCTTCAGTCGTGTCCGACTCTGTGCAACCCCACAGATGGAAGCTCACCAGGCTCCCCTGTCCCTGGGATTCTCCAGGCAAGAACACTGAGTGGGTTGCCATTTCCTTCTCCAATGCATGAAAGTGAAAAGTGAAAGTGAAGTCGCTCAGTCGTGTCCGACTCTTAGCGACCCCACGGACTGGAGCCTACCAGGCTCCTCCGTCCATGGGATTTTCCAGGCAAAAGTACTGGGGTGGGGTGCCATTGCCTTCCCTGGGCCTCCTTAGAAGCATCAAAGATAAAATCTGGTTTAAAGAGAGAATAAGAGAATAAGGGTGGGAAAGGAAGAAAGAAAAAGAGGAAGAACAGTATCATACCTCCCAGAGTCATCCCTGCTTCATAGCATTTCCGGAGACGACAAGATGGACAATTTTTTCTTCGGAATTTATCAATGGTGCAATCATTTCTGCTGGCACACAGGTACTTCTGTTTTCCTGGGAGAACAAATAAAAGAGTAGACAGCCCTGTTAATGTGTCACTAGAGCCTCTCTAGAAAGTATTTCTAGAAAGAAAAGGTGTGAAGACATATCTTACCCAATGAGAGAGGTTGATACCATTCGATTACAAAACTCTATTAAAGCAGGATGATTTAATTCAATGCTGTATTGTTTGATTTTCATAGGTGTTTTTCAAAGGGATGGACAGTTCAGGTCCTGCTAGTACCTCCTTTATTAGGATGACACAACATGGGTGTTTTTCATAATACAAGTACAGATGATCCTTCTATAAACGAGAACTCCATGTGATTTTTAATTGTTATGTGAGACAGCAAAAGAGAGATAGATATAAAGAAGAGACTTTTGGGCTCTGTGGGAGAAGGAGAGGGTGGGATGATTTGAGAGAATAGCATTGAAATATATATATATATTACCATATGTGAAATAGATGACCAGTCCACATTTGATGCATGAAACAAGGCACTCAAAGCCAGTTCACTGGGACAACCCAGAGGGATGGAATGGGGAGGGAGGTAGGAGAGGGGTTCGGGACAGGGGAACACATGTACACCCATAGCTGATTCATGTCAATGTATGGCAAAAACCACCACAATATTGTAAAGTAATTAGCCTCCAATTATAATAAATAAATTAATTTTTAAAAAAGTTAATGATCATACCACCAAGCTTTAAGGGTATAAAAATCAGAGATAAAGCCCACTCTTAGAAAACACAGCAAATGAAAGGAAGTCTTCTGAAGATAAAAGAAAAGCAATCACTGTCATGTACATGTGAAGTTATGAGAGATACACAGAAATATATACACACAAACACACCATACACATTCTCACACTCAGAAATCCTTAGGATCATAGCTGTTCAAAGAAAAACATGGAGTTCCACTCAAAAACATATAGTTCATTCTTTGTTCTTCACACAGGCCTGGCACACAGTAAGTCTTTAATAAACACTGACTGAATGAATGCTGAAGTTGAACGGAAAGATCTAGAGGCACATAGAGTTATTAGTATAAATCTAAAACATGCAGAACTTATGCTCTTTGTCCTGTCCCCAGCCTGAAATTTTTCTTCCCCCTCATCCCACCCCTTTCTTTCTCCAAGTCCTTGTTTTTTTGTTTTTTGTTTTTTCTCATTTGCTGCCATGCTTTACTTTATGGAATAGATCAAGATTTTCAGGAGACTTCTTTTGGCAGGGGAAGAATGTTTGTTGTAGGGAAAAGAAAGAAAAATTGAAGAACAATTGTTATTTGATATTGGGGGGAACCCACAAATTTAGCTACAGCTCAGCTTTCCTCCCTCTTCACTCAGCCTAAAATGTACATAACTGTCACAGAAAACTCATCTATTGCAGTAGGTTATTTTATGGTAGAGATTCAGTGTAACCAGATTATAAAATTTCCTTTTCCTCCCTCCCTCTCTTTTACTCTTCCCTTTGTCAAAGGACTCCAAAATGCTGGGCTTGAAGGAACTGTTAAAGTTCACACCAAAACAATGCTTTCATTCCAAGGATGAGTTCTGGGGAGGTGACTTGACTGAGGAACACTGAATTAGAGACACCAGAAGGAAGAAAAACTACCATTTAATAGGCATTTACTATGAACAAGGCTATGTGAGGGGATTTACATGTGCTATTTAAATAAATCACCTCAGCAATGCTTTGAGGTAGATACTATCATCACTTTCATTCAACAATGACAAAATTAAGGCCTCTAGGCCAACAATCTTTCTACCATACTGCAAGATTTTATTTGTATAAACAGAACACATAATTTGCAAACAGCTTCCTTGGGCTTCAAACTGAGGATGGTAATGTGTAGAGAAAGGATGGTACTATGATAACCGCCATACAGCTTTTGGGTACCAACTCCTAGAAGGCAGGCCCTGTACCAGTTCCAGTGGGTTCATTTCCAGTGCTGTGAATGTTCTAGAACTGGGACACCCTCACAGAATCAGTGTTCCTGCAATCCTGAAGACATCTCAGAGATATTACAGGTGTGGTTCCAGATTACTGCAATAAAGCAAATATGCCATTAAAGGGAGTCACATGATTTTTCAGTTTCTCAGTGCATGTAAAGGTTATATTTACAATCTACTATATGATACAGCTTCCCTGGTGACTCACATGGTAAAGAATCTGTCTATGATGTGGGAGACCTGGGTTCAATCTCTGGGTTGGGAAGATCCCCTGGAGGAGGGCATGGCAACCCACTCCAGTATTCTTTCCTGGAGAATCCTCATGGACAGAGGAGCCTGATGGGCTGCAGTCTATGGGGTCACAAAGAGTAGGACACAACTGAGCAACTAAGCACAAAGCACATATGATACATATTTATTTATATACTATATAACATATAAGTAATAATAAAATATATAAATTATAATAATATGAAATAAAAATCCATCCCCTTTGATTAGCTTGCAAAAGTTAATAACAATCTTGTACGAATTAAGTATAACAGGGATTACAACATACCTCATTATACAGCTGAAGAAAATGATGCTCATTAAAATGAAATTGACCAGCCTGGCACCACACCATTTATTTGTTCCATATCAGAGTGCATAAGGCTATGAATCTCACATATTGGAAATAACTAATCATTGGTCACACCATCTCTATTCCATACAAAGCTTGAATCCCCTCTATAGCATCCCTGTCCCATTTTTTCTTAAACTTTAGCCCACTTCATTTCTAGACTCTACTATAGGGCTCTTCCAGGAAACTGTATCTGCCTCCTTATAGCTCTGATCCCCAAATCATTTATTGAGGTATGTAAATGAAGACTGGAATTAAATGGAAAGATATACACTGTTCCTGGATGGGAAGATGCAATACTGCAAGGATGCCAGCTTTTCTCCCAGTCAAACCTACAAATTCAAACAAACCTGAACAAATTTTGACAAAATAATCCTAAAGTTTATCTAAAGGGATAAAATGTGTGATATTGCCAAGATATTATTTGAAAAAAAAAAAAAAGTAATGAGACTTTTCCAACCAGTATTATAACTCCATAATGGTTACAACAGTTTGGTATTCATTCCAGCATAGATTGATCAGACCAGAAAAGTCAAAAACAGACTGCATATGCAATACATCATTATAAATAAGCAAAGAAAGGATGATTTATTCATTAAATGGTGTCAGAACAACTGGTTACTCATTTGGAAAAGATAATAAAGTTAAATTACTAGTTGAAACCAAAATAAATTCCAGATGGATTAAATATGTCAATAGAAAAACAAAAAAAAAGAATTATTGAAATATTGTTAGATGTTGAAATATTGTAGGTGAACATTTTTTTTAATTTTTGAAGATTGAAAGGGGATTTTAGAACATGACAATAAAGAATATATAAGCGAAAATTCTGATAGACTTGAAAACATTTAAGCTTTCTTACATGAAACAAACATAATAATATAATCTGAAGACAATCACGAACTAAAAAATACATATTGGTATCAAGTATGTAAAAGCAGTGGTTAATCTCCTTGATATATAAAGATGAGTAGTATGATAGAAATATGGGCAACAGACATGAACAGGCAAATAAAAGAAGAAACAAAAAAGATCAATAAGCATATGAAAATTGTACAATTTCAATTTTATTACTAATTATAGAAATATGAAATAAGACATCATTTTCACAAGGAAGATTGGTGAACATTTACTACTAATTAATGGTGAAAAGGTATTGTTAGTGGGTGTGTAAACGTTTTAGAGTGCAATTTTGCCATATATCTGAAAAGTTAAATTCACACAAAGTTCAATCAGTAATTCCACTTTTGGAATTTTTCACAAGAAAATAGCAAGGTTAAGCACCAAAATGTAGTTTCATTTATCATTATATAAAAAGGTACAGGGAGGGAGGTGGAAGGGGGATTCAGGATGGGGAACACGTGTATACCCGTGACGGATTCATGTTGATGTATGGCAAAACCAATACAATATGTAAAGTAATCAACCTCCAATTAAAATAAATAAATTTTTAAAAAGTGAAAAAAAAAAAAAGGAAACCAGTCAGCCCTCAATATCCATGTTTCACATCCATAGATTCAACCAATCATGAATCAAAGTTTCAACTGCATTTATTCTACAATGTATTTTTATTATTTGTTTTTAAAGGTTTTTTCTTTATTATTGCACTACAGTTGACATGTTTGTGCATGCATGCTCAGTTGTGTCCGACTCTTTGAGACCCCATGGACTGTATGTAGCCTTCCAGGCTCCTCTGTCCATGGAATTTTTCCAAGCAAGAATACTGGAGCAGATTGTCATTTCCTTCTCCAGGGGATCTTCCTGACCCAGGGATCGAACTCACATCTCTTGTGTCTCCTGCATTGGCAGGCAGGTTCTTTACCATCTGGACCACTGGGGAAACTCCACAGTTGACATACAGAATTATATTAGTTTCAGGTGTACAGTATAGTGACCCAACATTTATATAGTTTAGGACTTAATCACCATGATAAGTCTAGTAACCATCTGTCATCATACAAAGTTATTACAATATTATTGACTATATTCCCTATGCTGTACATCACAGCCTTGTGCCTTATTTATTTTATAATTGGAAGTCTCTATCTCTTAATTCTCTTCACCTATTTCTCCCAACCTCTCACTCTCCTCCCCTCTGGTGACCACCAGTTTGCTCTTGGTACTGTTTTATTTATTTTTCAGAATCCACATATAAGTGAAATCATACGTTATTTACCTTTCTCTGTCCACTTTTTTTCACTTAGCATAATGCCTTCCAAGACCATCTATGTTGTCGCAAATGGTAAGATTTCATTTTTCCTTATGGTTAAGTACATATACAATATATCTTCTTTATCCATTCTTCTATTGATGGACACTTAGGTTGCTTCCATATCTTGGCTATTATAAATGATGCTGCAATGAACACAGGGATACATATATCTTTTTGAATTAATGTTTTCTTTTCCTTTGGATAAATGCCCAGAAGTGGAACTGCTGGATCATATGGTAGTTCTATTTTTAATGTTTTGAGGACTAACCATACTGTTTTTGCTTAGTGGCTGCATCAATTTACAATCCCACCAATAGTGCATGAGGGTCCTCTTTCTTCCACATCCACTCCAACACTTGTTTTTTATTGTCTTTTTGGTGATAGTCATTCTAACAGGTGTTAAGTGACATCTTACTGTGTTTAATTTTAATATAAATTTATTTAATTGGAGGTTAATTACTTTACAATATTGTATTGGTTTTGCCATATATCAAAATGAATCCACCATAGGTATACATGTGTTCCCCATCCTGAACCCTCCTCCCACCTCCCTCCCCATACCATCCCTCTGGGTTGTCCCAGTGCACCAGCCCCAAGCAACCAGTATCATGCATTGAACTTGGACTGGCGATTAGTTTAATATATGAGATTATACATGTTTCAGTGTCATTCTCCCAAATCATCCCACCCTCACCCTCTCCCACAGAGTCCAAAAGACTGTTCTGTACATCTGTGTCTCTTTTGCTATCTCTCATACACTCTCTGATAATTAGTGATGCTGAGTATCTTTTCATGTGCATTTTGGTCATCTATATGTGTTCTTTCGGAGAAGGCAGTGGAACCCCACTCCAGTAGTCTTGCCTGGAAAATCCCATGGATGGAGGAGCCTGGTAGGCTGCAGTCCATGGGGTCACTAAGAGTCAGACACGACTGAGTGACTTCACTTTCACGTTTCACTTTCATGCATTGGAGAAGGAAATGGCAACCCACTCCAGTGTTCTTGCCTGGAGAATCCCAGGGACAGCGGAGCCTGGTGGGCTGCCGTCTATGGGGTCACACAGAGTCAGACACGACTGAAGTGACTCAGCAGCAGCAGCGTATGTGTTCTTTGGAAACATGTCTACTCAGGTCCTCTGCTCATTTTTAAATTGCTTTTTTGAAATGTATGTTGAGTTGTGTGAGTTCTTTATATATTTTGGATATTAATCCTTTATCTGACATATCATTTGCAAATATATTTGCCCAGACAGTAAGTTGCCTTTTTGTTTTGTCAGTTTCCTTTACTATGCAAAAGTTTTTTAGTGTGATGTAGTCTCATTTGTATTTTCTTTTTATTTTGTTATTTTTGTCCAAGGAAACAGATTCAACAAAGAACTGTTAGGACTGATGACAAAAAATGTACTGCCTTTGTTTTCTTCTAGGAGTTTTATGGTTTCAGGTGGACTAAACCATTTTATATAGGGACTTGAGCATCCACGTATTTTGGCATCCACTGGGGCTCCTGGAACCAATCTCCAGCAGATACCAAGGGACAAATGCAGTGGAAAAATGTAAATGTCCAAAATTATGAGAATGATTAAATAAATTATTCCATATTCATGCAAGGGAACACTGTGCAGTCAATGTTTTTTTTTTTTTTAATTTCAAAGGATATTCACAATATACTATTTCATTAAAACAACAAAATGGTGTTATCAAACAACGTATTTTATTGAATCCAACTTTTAAAACAATACTTTAGAAACTATTCAAATTATTTTTTCTTTTACAATGAACTTTTTTTTTTTTTTTTTTACAAATGAAACATTAGTTACAGTCCCCATATACATAACAGATGAAAATTAAATCTAATGTATCTGAAGCAAGCATAGGAAACTTAAAACTCCAGCTAGATCTCTCCATTTCTCCCTTTTCTGTAGCTTTATCATTGTGATATGATAGTAGATATAAAATAACAAAGCATAAAGCATTATATAGATCTTATCTATTGATCATTATTTAATGATGGTATCATTATACCATCTAATGGTATCATATTTACTCCCCAGGGCTTTGCAGAAAAGTTTAGAAATCTACTTGACTTAGTTCAACTCTCATATCTCTTATTTCACAGATTAAGAAACTTAGAGTCCAACAATGAGGGGAAAAAAAAAAAGAAAACTTGCTTAAGATCATACCGTGAGTCCATGTCAAAGTAGGGACAAGAAACAAGAATTCATGTCTTTTTATCTCCA
The DNA here is from genome assembly GCA_935064755.1 of Tragelaphus eurycerus. NCBI lineage: Eukaryota > Metazoa > Chordata > Mammalia > Artiodactyla > Bovidae > Tragelaphus > Tragelaphus eurycerus. Next base: position 3,150,525 of record CAKXYN010000119.1, on the reverse strand, counting down.
GGCTAGCAGTTCTAGTAGTTCAGTGCTATCCTCACATTGATAGTAGATAAGTAGATATAAAATAACAAAGCATAAGACATTATGCAGATCTTATCTATTATTATTTAAATAATATACTCCTTGAATATCAGAAGAGGCTATGACATCTGCTGAGATCATCTAGTTCAATGCTCTCATTTTACAGATGAGGAAATCAAGATCCAGAAAGCAGAGTGGACTTGACCAAGATTAAATGAGTCAATGACAATGATAGCACTAAAACTCGGGTTTTTGCCCACAATATTCTTTGCACATTTCTTTTATTACTTCAAAGTCATTTTCATATTCATTACCTCGCTGAGCCTTCTTTCAGACTAGGGAGGATACAGGCCATTATCTTCAATTTATGAGGAAATCTAAGATACAGAGTGCCTTTTGATACCAAAGAATATACCCCAGTTTCAATAGAGGTTACCATATGCTTTCTACTGAACCACTATAACCAAGGAAATATTTTATTTGCCTCTCATATGACTTATTTGTCCTTTATTTTCTCCATATACCCACTGCCTCTTCCTAGTGTCAAGGAAGAGTAACACTTGAAGTTCCTTGGGAAAGCAATGGAGAGAGGAGGTAACCCATTGTGCTTTGCATACTATTCTAGGTGACTTCAAAGATGTTGAGTCATTTAATTCTTGTACAAATTCTTTTTTATAACTGCTATTCTTATTTTAAGGTTGAGGAAAATAAGGCTCAGAGATGCTGAATGACTCATTTACAGTCACCAGCTAATAAATGGCAAAAGCAGAATCAGAAGCCAGGTCTGTATGACCTGTGATATAGATGTTTGTCTTTGTCAGTGTGGTATCTTTTCTCATATGGGCCCTGATTCTATACTTAAAAGAAAGAGGTAGCAAAGAATAGTTAAAAAGCACAGAGCAAGAAGGAGAAAGACCTAAGGACCAGCCCTGCTGTCTCACTGAATCCCTATGTGACCAGGTGTATGATTTTACTTCTCTCTTGATCTTCCCTGCTCCTTCTCACACCCAATCTATAACTAGAAGGGAATCTTAGGCATAAGAGAACAGTAGAAGACTATGGAAGGTAGGTTCAGAAGTCTTCTATTCATATTAGAACTTGTGTTGAGAGTCTTAGAGTCCACCTGAGTGTGATTCAAGGAGAGCTAAAGCCAGTCTGCATTTCTATCTTGTTTTTCCAATCTCGACTCTCTTGACCTTAAAGGCTTTGTCTGAAAAACAAAAACACTTTATAGAAATAAGTAGCTAAGTGTATCTTCCCTGAGTGACCTACATAGACTGAAGGGAGACCAGCTCCTGTTTATAGTCACGTATTCTATGGACATTATTTCTCTGGGGCTGAGACAGTGTAGAACCTCTGCCCTAATCACCCAAGCAATCTCAAGCATTATTGTTTTCTAGTACTTTTTTTTCCTCCTACATTACTATCTTTGGGCCTGTGGAATAGGTTAGACAACTCTAAACAACACAGTCTGTACTCTACCAAAGGGCAGATCTTTTATGAGAAGGACTTATAAGGTAGCTGAGTCCTTATGATTCTAAGGATTTAATCATTCCCTTACCTGTCCCACCCACTCAGAAACACAGATGGCTATTAAACCAGTACCATGAATGGGCCCTCAGAAAGGCCCCTCAGGCATTGCTCAATGGGAAGAATTCTTGGGAGTGGTTATAAAGCCATGATCATTACTGATTTTTTCAACGTTATGGTTAGCTCTAGTGAGGACAATAGGAATCAAGCCCATACTTCTCTTCTTGGCTTTCTGGATCTTCTGTAATCTGGCCCAAGCTCCACAAAACAGAAATATAAAGAGTACTAGACTGGCAATCAGAACAGTAAGTGTCAAATCCCACCTCCAAATGGCCTAAGGCAAGTCTGAGGTTTGATTACTCTCTAAAAAAATGAGGATAAAAATGATGGCATTGTCTATATCCTAGAGTTTTACAAAACAAATTATATAGAATGTATGTGAAAGTCATTTGTAGTAGGGAAATATTAGATACGTGAGATGAGTTATATATAACGTTGCTGAATCTATCTTGTCTTTCATTTCACTCCAAGAGCAACCCTCTTATGACTATGCTGTTCTCTTCATTGGCCCCTCCCCTGGTCACAAGTATTCCATCTCTGCTTCCTGTCCCCAGTACACACACATATTTCTCTGTTAAAGAAAACCCTGCAATATTCAGTTCTAGACGATCTTTTCTGTCTATTGTATTCATATAGACCTCCTGCTTCAAGAATACAGGAAGTAGAAGGTGAAGGTGACAAATTAGATGGTGGCTAGGTCATAAATAGCCTTGAACACAAGGCTATGCAGTTAAACCCTTAATATAATGAAATATTTGAAGACATCACTGAATTCAACCATAGAAGATGTTTAATAATTATCCTATGAGATACCAAAGGAATATTTCATGCAAAGATGGGCTCGATAAAGGACAGAAATGGTATGGACCTAACAGAAGCAGAAGATAGTAAGAAGAGGTGGCAAGAATACACAGAAGAACTGTAGAAAAAAGAACTTCACGACCCAGATAATCATGATGGTGTGATCACTGACCTAGAGCCAGACATCCTGGAATGTGAAGTCAAGTGGGCCTTAGAAAGCATCACTACGAACAAAGCTAGTGGAGGTGATGGAATTCCAGTGGAGCTATTCCAAATCCTGAAAGATGATGCTGTGAAAGTGCTGCACTCAATATGCCAGCAAATTTGGAAAACTCAGCAGTGGCCACAAGATTGGAAAAGGTCAGTTTTCATCCCAATCCCAAAGAAAGGCAATGCCAAAGAATGCTCAAACTACTGCACAATTGCACTCATCTCACACGCTAGTAATGTTCAAAATTCTCCAAGCCAGGTTTCAGCAATATGTGAACCATGAACTTCCTGATGTTCAAGCTGATTTTAGAAAAGGCAGAGGAACCAGAGATCAAATTGCCAACATCCACTGGATCATGGAAAAAGCAAGAGAGTTCCAGAAAAACATCTATTTCTGCTTTATTGACTATGCCAAAGCCTTTGACTGTGTGGATCACAATAAACTGTGGAAAATTCTGAGAGAGATGGGAATACCAGACCACCTGACCTGCCTCTTGAGAAATCTGTATGCAGGTCAGGAAGCAACAGTTAGAACTGGTCATGGATCAACAGACTGGTTCCAAATAGGAAAAGGAGTATGTCAAGGCTGTATATTGTCAGCCTGCTTATTTAAACTTATATGCAGAGTACATCATGAGAAATGCTGGACTGGAAGAAACACAAGCTGGAATCAAGATTGCCGGGAGAAATATCAATAACCTCAGATATGCAGATGACACCACCCTTATGGCAGAAAGTGAAGAGGAACTAAAAAGCCTCTTGAGGAAAGTGAAAGTGGAGAGTGAAAAGGTTGGCTTAAAGCTCAACATTCAGAAAACGAAGATCATGACATCTGGTCCCATCACTACATGGGAAATAGATGGAGAAACAGTGGAAACAGTGTCAGACTTTATTTTTCTGGGCTCCAAAATCACTGCAGATGGTGACTGCAGCCATGAAATTAAAAGACGCTTACTCCTTGGAAGGAAAGTTATGACCAACCTAGATAGCATTTTCAAAAGCAGAGATATTTCTTTGCCAACAAAGGTCCGTCTAGTCAAGGCTATGGTCTTTCCTGTGGTCATGTATGGATGTGAGAGCTGGACTGTGAAGAAGGCTGAGCGCCGAAGAATTGATGCTTTTGAAGTGTGGTGTTGGAGAAGACTCTTGAGAGTCCCTTGGACTGCAAGGAAATCCAACCAGTCCATTCTGAAGGAGATCAGCCCTGGGATTTCTTTGGAAGGAATGATGCTAAAGCTGAAACTCCTGTATTTTGGCCACCATGGCTGGATGGCATCACTGACTCGATGGATGTGAGTCTGAGTGACCTCCGGGAATTGGTGATGGACAGGGAGGCCTGGCGTGTTGCACTTCATGGGGTCACAAATAGTCGGACACGACTGACCGACTGATCTGATGTGATCTGATGATAGTTAAAGGACAATCTTTGAGTGTATATCTATTATGTTTCAAACACAACTCTAGGCAACTGGGAAAACAACAGTGAACAATACAAAGGCCTTGCCCTTAAGCTAGGTGAACTTTTGGTGGAAAAAGACAAGCAATAAATGAGTGATAATAATTTAGATATTTTCAGATGGTGATACATAAAATGAAAGAAATATAACAGGGTGCTGTAATAGAACAGGAGAGCTTATTTTGTACAGTGGGAAAAGATTCTCTGAGGATGAGATTTTGAGATGAAACTTGAATAATAGAGACAGACATGCAAAATTCTCAAGAGAAGTAATACCAAATACAAAGCCTTAAAGTCATGAATGAATTTGATGTGTTGTTGGAACAGCAATTTGGCCCGTGTGGCTGGCGTATGGTAAGGGAGGGGAGGTGGTAGGTTAAGCTGATTTGACTGTAGAACCAGGTTGTGCAGGGCAGTAATTCTCAACTTGGGCTGCAAGCCAGAATCACCTAGGGAGATTTTACAAAATACTTATGCCTATTTTCACTCCTGATAGTTCTGATTCAATTGACTGGGGACAAGGGTAGGCACTGTGATATTTTTAAACACTTCCCTATTTTATCTAATGTGCAGCTAGGGAAGAGAACAGCTGATGTTGGCCCTTGACAGTGAGTTTATTACTTATGTAGTTTTGCAGGTGACACCAGGTAAAATAACTGGATGAATGTTTGACATTTGAATAGCATTTGACAATTCACAAAACACTTTTCTTTTTCTTTTCTTGCTTCTCAGGAGACTACTGAGGTTCAGTCCACTCAGATGAACAGTGTAGGAAGCATAAAACAGATGATGTTCTTCATATGGTATTTGGAAGACCACCTTGGAGAATTACAGGTTCCAACCTCATCAAGGAAAACAATATGAATAATAGGCAGTTCACTTCTGTCAAGGTCATCTGAGATTTGGTCAGACCCAAGTTTTATGTTGTCAACCTGTCTTCCCTTAAGTTCTGTCCAGTCTTGTGCTGGAGTTGGCTTGTAGTGATTCATTAGAAACAATTCTGAGCATCTCTTCACAACTTTACATTCAATGCTGACATACTGGTAGCTTGGAGAAGGCAATGGCACCCCACTCCAGTATGTTTGCCTGGAAAATCCCATGGATGGAGGAGCCTGGTAGGCTGCAGTCCATGGGGTCTTTAAGAGTCGGACACGACTGAGTGACTTCACTTTCACTTTGCACTTTCATGCATTGGAGAAGGAAATGGCAACCCACTCCAGTGTTTTTGCCTGAAGAATCCCGTAGACGGAGAAGCCTGGTAGGTTGCAGTCCATGGGATTGCACAGAGTCGGATACGACTGAAGCGATTTAGCAGCAGCAGCAGCAGCAGCAGCACTGGCAGCTTAAAACTGGTCCTCATAAGACTGTCTCAGTTCAGTTCAGCTGCTCAGTCATGTCTGACTCTTTGTGACCCCATGGACTGCACACCAGTCTGCCCTGTCCGGCACCAACTCCCTGAGCTTGCTCAAACTCATGTCCATTGAGTTGGTAATGCCATTCAGCCATCTCATCCTCTGTCATCCCCTTCTCCTCTTGCCTTCAATCTTTCCCAGAGACAGGGTCTTTTCCAGTGAGTCAACTCTTTGCACTAGGTGGTCAATGTATTGAAGTGCCAGCTTCAGCATCAGTAATTCCAATGAATATTCAGGACTGATTTCCTTTAGGATTGACTGGTTTGATCTTCTTGCAGTCCAAAGGACTTTCAAGAGGCTTCTCCATCACCACAGTTCAAAAGCATCAATTCTCTTGAGGTCAGCTTTCTTTATGGTCCAACACTCAAACCCATACATAACTACTGGAAAAACCATAGCTTTGACTAGATGGATCTTTGTCAGCAAAGTAATGTCTCTGCTTTTTAATATGCTGTCTAGGTTGGTCATAGCTTTTCTTCCAAGGAGCAAGAGTCTTTTAATTTCATGGCTGCAGTCAACATATGCAGTTATTTTGGAGCCCAAGAAAATAGTCTGTCACTATTTCCATTGTTTCCAAATATATTTGCTATGAAGTGATCGGACTGGATGCCATGATCTTAGTTTTTTGAATGTTGAGTTTTAAGTCAACTTTTTCACTCTCCTTTTTCACTTTCATCAAGAGGCTCTTTGTTCTTCTTCACGTTTGGCCATAAAGGTGGTGTCATCTCCATATCTGAGGTATTGATATTTCTCCCAGCAATCTTGATTCCAGCTAGGCTTTATCCAGCCCAGCATTTTGCAGGATATACTCTGCATATAAGTTAAATATGCAGGATGACAGTATACAGCCTTGACGTACTCCTTTCCCAATTTGGAATCAGTCTGTTGTTTCTTGTCCAGTTCCAACTGTTGGTCCTTGACCTGCATACAGATTTCTCAGGAGACAGGTAAGGTGGTCTGGTATTCCAATCTCTTGAAGAATTTTCCACAGTTTGTTGTGATCCACACAGTCAAAGGATTTGGTATAGTCAATAAAGCAGAAGTAGATGTTTTTTTTCTAAAACTCTTGCTTTCTAAATGATTCAACGGATGTTGCTAATTTGATCTCTGGTTCTTCTGCCTTTTCTAAATCCAGTTTGACCATCTGGAAGTTCATGGTTCACGTACTGTTGAAGCCTCACTTGGAGAATTTTGAGCATTACTTTGCTAACATGTGAGATGAGTGCAATTGTTTGAACATTCTTTGGCAATGCCTTTCTTTGGGATTGGAACGAAAGCTGATCTTTTCCAGTCCTGTGGCCACTGTTGAGTTTTCCAAAGTTCTTGGCATATTGAATGTAGCACTTTCATAGCATCTTCTTTTAGGATTTGAAATAGCTTAACTGGAATTCCATCACCTCCAGTAGCTTTGTTCGTAGTGATGCTTCCTAAGGCCCACTTGCCTTCAGATTCCAGGTTATCTGGCTTTAGTGAGTGATCATACCATCATGTTATCTGGGTCATGAAGATCTTTTTTGTAGAGTTCTTCTGTGTATTCTTGCCACCTCTTCTTAATATCTTCTGTTTCTGTTAGGTCCATACCATTTCTGCCCTTTATCATGCCCATCTTTGCATGAAATGTACTCTTGGTATATCTAATTTTCTTGAAGACATCTCTAGTATTTCCCATTCTATTGTTTTTTGTTTTTTTTTTTTTTTCCATTTCTTTGCATTGATCATGTAGAAAGTCTTTCTTATCTTACCTTGCCAGTCTTTGGAACCTTGCACTCAGATGGGTATAGCTTTCCTTTCTCCTTTACGTTTCACTTCTTTTCTTTTCTCAGCTACTTATAAGGCCTCCTCAGACAACCATTTTCCCTTTTTGCATTTCTTTTTCTTGAGGATGGTCTTGATCCCTGCCTCCTGTATAATATCAGGAACCTCTGTCCATTGTCCTTCAGGCACTCTTGTCTATCAGATGTAACTCCTTTAATCTAATTGTTGCTTTCATTTTATAATCATTAGGGATTGAATTTAGGTCATACCTGAATCGTCTAGTGGTTTTCCCTACTTTCTTCAACTTAAGTCTGAATTTGGTAATAAAGAGTTCATGATCTGAGCCACAGTCAGCTCCCAGTCTTGTTTTTGCTGACTGTATAGAGCTTTTTCATCTTTGCCTACAAAGAATATAATCAATCTGATTCCTATATTGACCATCTGGTGATGTCCATGTGTAGAGTCTTCTATTGTATTTTTGGAAAATGATGTTTATTATGATGAGTGTCTATATTATGGAATATTAATGAACACTACAAATATCAAAGCTTCCCACTGCCTCTGCTCCCTCACAGTCAGAAATCTAGTTTATTGGCACAATACCAGTCCTGCCCACATGATAGCTTTACTTTCTTCTACTTGAGTCTGACCCCCTTGTCCTTTTCTCCATTTACTTTCATCTGAGCACATCTCTGGGGCCTAGTAAAATGATTAAAATACCGTTTATATAGCCTCAATTGCATTTTAGAAACATTGCTATCTTCACATGCTTTACCCAATAGAAGTTTTCCTGGACAGTAATGTATATATCGCATTTCTTTTTTTTTTTGCAGGGGAAAATGGACAAAGGAGAGGATGGTGGAGAGAAGTATATGTAATTTCTTAACTAATGACTTTCTGTTTTTAATCACAAAGAACATTAAAAAAATCATATTAAATTCATCTTATATTAGGAGGTTTGATCTGGAAATGAAAAGTTCAGGAAACTAAAAGTCCAGTTTGGGTGTCCTCATCTTAGGCACATCTTGGTATTTTGTATTGGTAAGTCTATCTTTACAACAATATATTATTTAGGACAGGATCACATTTGTCACTTCTTCCTCCCTACTACCCAAAATGGTACTAGACCCATAAAATAGTCAATAAACATTTACAGAATGAACAAATGAGTCTATTTGTTTTTTAAAAAAACTCTCCTGAGTGAACTGAATTTTTTGAGGCTCATAAGTGAATATGTTTTCCTCTTTACTTTGTCTATTACAGCTAGATTGTATGAGTGAGGTATTAAAGTCTCCCACTATTATTGTGTTGTTATATATTTCTTCTATCATACTAATTAGTGTTTGTCTTAGATATATCAATGCTCCAATGTTGGGTGCATATATATTTATAATTGTTATAACTTCTTTTTGGGTTGTTCCTTTAAGTCGTTATGTGTAACCCTCATTGTCTCCTTTTCAGGACCTTTAAAGTCAATTTTATCTGATATGAGTATTGCTACTCCTGTTTTCTTTTGGTCCGTAGTTGCATAGAAAAACTTTTTCCAGCCCTTCATTTTCAATCAGAATATATCCCCTATTTTAAGGTGGTTCTCTTGTAGACAACATATATAGGGGTCTAGTTTTTGTATCCATTTGACCCGTTTAAATCTTTTGGTTATCTCTTATAGACAAGGTATGTTGGGGTCTTGTTTTTGTATCGATTTGGCCAGTCTTTGTCTGTTGATTAGGGCATTCAGCCCATTAACGTTTAAAGTAATTATTGATAAGTAAGATTTACTTTATTATTTTGGGTTCGAATTTATACACCCTTTTAGTGATTCCTATCTAGAGAATGTCCTTTAGTTTTTGTTGGAGAAATGGTTTAGTGGTGCTAAATTCTATCAACTTTTGCTTATCTGTGAAGCTTTTGATTTCTCCTTCATATTTGAATGAGATCCTTGCTGGATACAATAATCTGGGCTGTAAGTTATTTTCTTTCATCATTTTAATTATGTCTTGCCATTCCCTCCTGGCTTGGAGAGTTTCTATTGAAAGATCAGCTGTTATCCTTATGGGAATTCCCTTGCGAGTTATTTGATGTTTTTCCCTTGCTGCTTTTAATATTTGTTCTTTATATTTAATCTTGGTTAATTTGATTAATATGTGCCTGGGGGTGTTTTGCCTTGGGTTTATCCTGTTAGGGACTCTCTGGATTTCTTGAACTTGAGTGGTTATTTCCTTCTCCATTTTAGGGAAGTTTTCAACTATTATCTCCTCAAGTATTTTCTCATGGTCTTCCTTTTTATCTTCTTCTTCTGGAACTCCTATGATTCGAATGTTGTAGCATTTAATGTTATCTTGGAGGTCTCTGAGATTGTCCTCATTTCTTTTGATTGGTTTTTCTTTTTTCACCTCTGATTCATTTATTTCTAGGATTCTGTCTTCTAATTCACTAATCCTATCTTCTGCCTCTGTTATTCTACTATTTGTTGCCTCCAGAGTGTTTTGGATCTCATTTATTGCATTATTCATTATATATTGACTCTTTTTTATTTCTTCTAGGTCCTTGTTAAACATTTCTTGCATCTTCTCAATCCTTGTCTCCAGACTATTTAACTGTGATTCCATTTTGATTTCAAGATTTTGGATTAATTTCACTATCATTATTCAGAATTCTTTATCAGGTAGATTCCCTATGTCTTCCTCTTTGGTTTGGTTTGGTGGGCATTTATCCTATTCCTTTAGCTGCTGGGTATTCCTCTGTCTCCTCATCTTGTTAAAATTGACAAGTTTAAAGTGTCCTTACTATATTCTGGTAGTTTGTTGAATTCTCTTTATTGAGGCAGTTTACTGGTCTTTTCAATATCTAATCTCTGCCCTGTTACAGAGGGGGCAGAGATGAACACCCAAATCTAAGCCAGCCAGGTTCAGGCACTCAGATAGTCCTCTGAAGCACAGACTCGATTGAGTCTGCGTTTTGTGCCCTTCCCAGGTCCGAGTAGCGCAGATGATGAAGTGTTTAGTGAGCACAGCTGCTGCAACTTATCACCTCCCCGCCACTCAGTTTTCTGGGTATACAACCGGTGCACCTTCCCAGGCGGATGTTGACCATCCAGAGCCCCAAGAAGCGTTAGTTAACACAGAAACCTGCTTACAGTTTTGTAGATAATGTCTCTCTAGGGCTGTGATTGCCCGCTTCCGGCTCTGGCTGCCTGTCACCGGAGTGGGACGGTCTGCAACCGGCTATCTCCGTGCAGTCCTTTGTTCCATACGTAGTCCTGGTGGTGTCTAGGTTAGGGCTGGCTTTTGACGTATTAGATATCCAACAGTCTGGTTATTTCGCTCAGGTAGCACTTGAGATAGCCAGGCCAAATCCTTACTCAAAGTGATGCAGGCTGCGCCGCTCCTCCTTGCCCAGCCCCCACTTGCTAATAGCAAATGCTGGTGTCCGCTCCGCTTCTCTACAAAAGGAGTTACCACAGGGCTCATAATCTCCTTTCGAAGACAATGAATTGTCTTTCTAAGTGCCTGATGTCCTCTGCCGGCATTCAGAAGTTGTTTTGTAGAATTTACTAAGTGTTCAAATGTTCTTTAAATGAATTTGTGGAGGAGAAAGTATTCTCCCCATCCTACTCGTCCGCCATCTTAGCTCCTCCCCCAATCACATTTCTTTAAACTGAATTCTCATTTGAGTATACAGTGGGGATTGATTATTTAAAGAAACTTGGTATTGAATAGTGCTGTAAGGTCAAGATAATAATTATTTTGTAAAATTAACAGTAACTATTTCATTTAAAAATTTTATCAAATTCACATTTTGCATAATCTTACAATCTTTGACTAAAGCTTTCAAAATTAGAATGTATATATGTTTTAACCCAGCACATACATATGTGACATGACATATATACAAGAATATTCTCTGCAACATTGTTTATAATAACAGAAAACTGGAAACTAGATGAATGATCGTCAGTAGGTAGAGTTGTATAATGCAGCCATTTAAAAATGAAGCAGTTTTGTATACACTGAGTAGAACAATCTCCAAGATACATATTAAAGTGGGAAAAAGATGCAAAACAACACAGAACACAAATTCTCTGGGGAAAGTTGACATATTTTTCATATGTTTATAAATTAATATATTATGTATACAAGAAACTAAAAATTATTGGTTGCCTCTGAAGAAGAGAACTGCATGCCTGAATGATGGAGAGTTGGAATTATTTTTCACTTTTTAACCTTTTGTGATTTAACAGTTTTGAATCATGTGCATGTATTGTTCAATTTAAATAAATAATACTTAAAATAGTCAAACCTCTGTTATAAACTTCCCTGTTGCCTTGTAATAAATCATTTATACTCTCTGGGCTTTGGTATCACTACTTACACAACAAGGGGCTTGTTCAGAGAGGAAATCAAAACGAGGTGCCCCCAAGCACATCCTAGTTCCCAGTTTATTGAGTCACCACTCACAAAGGGTGTGTTGCCTGTTCACCATATTATGTAATTAGAGAAGCTGCTACTCTAATAAGGCCAGAGATGGTACTCCTGCTGTTGACAAAATAAACTAGTCAATAACTTTATAATACTATTGGCATCACTGACTCAGTGGACATGGGTTTGAGCAAACTCTGGGAGGTGGTAAAGGACAAGGAAGCCTGGCGTGCTGCAGTCTATGGAGTCACAAAGAGTTGGACATGACTGAGTGACTGAACAACAACAAGTTAGTCTACTAATAAATGTCTACTGAAAACCCAATAGTCAAGCCCTGTGCTGAGTCTCTAGAAGAGATAAAAAAATAATAACACTTGCCTTTTAGGAACTTGCAATCTAGTGGGAGATAAAATGAATACACATGAAATAACAATAATACAAAAGAGGATGAGAGAATTCTGGAATGAGGCAAGGAGGTGTAAGTCATGGCTTGACTACAAAGGCTCACTGTGAGGTGCTGGGCAAGTCAGTGCTTTCTATTAAGACTCAATTTCTTCATATATAAAATGATGGCAGAGCACAATGAGGAGAATTCAATAATCTCTCAATAAATTAATTCTCAGCCCAGAGTTTAAGAGACTATAGGCATAGACTATGAAGCTTCTATTACCTTTCTTAGCTATTTCTTAGTTGGCAAAGAAATATGGTGTGGTGGCAAGAACAGGAGCTTAGAAATCAAAGGGACTGCATTATGAGTCCCAGCAATGTCATTTACTAGTTATGGACATAGCATGTGCATGTGTGCTCAGTCGTTTCAGTTGTGTCCAACTCTTTGTGACCCTGTGGCCACTAGCATGCCAGGCTCCTCTGTACATGGGATTCTCCAGGCAAGAATACTGGAGTGGGTTGCCATGCTCTTCTCTGGGGGATCTTCCCGACCCAGGGACTGATCCAGCATCTCTTGTGTCTCCTGCATTGCAGGTGGATTCTTTACTGCTGAGCCACCAGGGAAGCCCATGGACATAGAAAAAACATTGGAAAATAGCATAAACCTTTCTGAATCTATTTTCCCCTTTGTAAAATAGGGATCATAACATCCACCTTTGGGAAGCCATGGACATTTAAAATAATATATGCAAAACATCTGGCAAATTCTAGGTACTTGGTAAACAAGAGTTGTTTGAATGGTGTGACTTTGCTGGAATCATGGAACGTGGGAAGTGCTGATAAAGGTTGAAGTTACTGCTGAAATCTTTATTGTGCAGCACTCAAGGATTGTGCTAATGCTATTTATTTATCAAGTGCTCTACAATAAAGCGTTTTAACAAAATACCTCAGAGTTTTCTTACTATATAGTTTTAGAAATAAAGGTCACCTAAGATCAAATTTGAAAACTGAAGATTAATCTGCAGCTCAAGCACACCTTCATTATACTCCATTTATGAGTGCTATTCTGATTTGATTTACTAAAACTTAAAAAAAAAAACCTTTTGATAATTATCAAGAGTATAGTGTATACTGTATCAAAACACTTACATGCCTCTTGACAAAATTAATGATGAGGAGGGAGAAGGAGAGGGAGAGGAGGAGGGGAAACAAAAGGAAAAAGGAGGAAAGGGAGGAAGAGGAAGAGAACTGGAAGGGGTCAGGGAAGAGGCAGGAACTAGGAGAAGGAAAAAGAGACAAAAAGAAAAGAAAAAGAAAATAAAAGGTTTATAGAAATAAAAACCCTATCCTGGGCCCCACTGAAGACCTACTGAGCTATGTGACAGCTTCAAGAAAAGCTGGAGAGGCCATTACCATCTCCCACCCCCCGCCAAGAGCTGCTTCACTGGGCTCAACATTGCCTGTGATGGTGGAAGCATTCCTGGTTGCAGCAGGGAAGATGTGAGCTTGTATCCCAATTATTTCATAGCCACCTTCTCCAAGTCTCTCCCAAACATTGTTTTGAGTTAGTTCCCTTTAAGAAGTCACACTGTGATGGACTCAGAGCACTAAGAAGCTGAAAATCCTTTTGGACTCTACGAAAGCCCCACAAAAGTACCTAAAGATTGACATGGGACACTCAGAAAAATCACTGGAAACTATAGAGAAAGGAGCCAGTATAGTATAGTAGAGAAAAAAATAAGGCATTGTAATTCTACAGATTTTATTCAAATCCCTGCTTACTAGATGGGACTTGGAAAAAAGTAACTTGATTTCTTTGGACTTCAGTTTAGCTCACAGTAAAATAGACTTACAGGTATGCTGGGACATGTAAATGAAACAAAGTGTGCAAAACAACTAACACAATGGCTGGCCCTCATAGACATTCACTAAATGTTGAAAGAGAAAAATAAAAAGAGAGGAGTCAATGAGTAAATTAAAAAAAAAAAAAAAAGGACCTAGGAGAATATGTATAATGAATGGGGAAAAATAACAGTTTTTATATAATATCACCAGAAGACAAAATAATGGGATGCTAGGATGCTGGAAAAGATGGAAGGCAAAGAGAGGAGGGGCAGGCAGAGATGAAATGGTTAGATAGCATCACTGACTCGATGGGCATGAATTTGAGCAAACTCCAGAAGATAGTGGAGGAGAGCCTGGTGTGCAGCAGTCCATGGGGTCATAAAGAGTCGGACACGACTTAATGATTGAAAAACAACAAAGTAAACTATAGTAAGAGAAATACAACTTGCGAATGTTGTTAAACTCTTAAAATGAAAGAATTAAAGAATAATTAGGGAGTAATCTTTATGGAAAAAAGAACTTCACTGAGTTAACAAAGCACAGATAGAGAATACCAAGTAAAGGAAATGATGTATTTGAAAGGCATGCAGGTTGGAAAGAGCCAAGATTAATGGATGAAACAAAGTGTGAAATTAATGACTTGTTTGTCATCAAAGACTAAAATATTCAGTTAAGTCTTAAAACATCAGCACTACTTGTCATTAGTTGAAAACTATTTTACATCCCTGATGTTCTAGGGTGAACCTCCTTCAACACTGGAGTTTAAAAAGTCATTTTGCTCTGAATTATTTGCCATGAAAGTGAAAGTCGCTCAATCATGTCCAACTCTTTGCAACTCATAGACTATACAGTCCATGGAATTCTCTAGGCCAAAATACTGGAGTGGATAGCCTTTCCCTTCTCCAGGGGATCTTCTCAACCCAGGGATCAAACCCAGGTCTCCCACATTGCAGGCCGAATCTTTACCATCTGAGCCACAAGGGAAGCCCAAGAATACTGGAGTGGGTAGCCTATCCCTCTTCAGCAGATCTTCCCGACCCAAGAATTGAACTGGTGTCTCCTGCATTGCAGGTGGATTCTTTACCAACTGAGCTATCAGGGAAGCCGGATTATTTGCCTTAGATGGAGCCAAATATGTTGGCTCTATTCCACTCTATCTTTACCTTTCTATTAAAAACAAAGTATTTTTTTCTTTTTATAACTACCAAAAGAGTTTGACCTGATCAGGAAAATAACAGCTGGAGGCTTGCAGGGCAGTAGAAGGAATCAGTTCAGGTGCTCAGTTGTGACTGATTCTTTGTGAACCCATGGACTGCAGCACGCCAGGCTTCCCTGTTCATCACCAACACCTTGAGCCTACTCAAACTCATGTCTATCACATTAGTGATGCCATCCAACCATCTCATCCTCTGTTGTCCCCTTTTCCTCCTGCCTTCAATCTTTCCCAGCATCAGGGTCTTTTCAAATGAGTCAGTTCTTCACATCAGGTGGCCAAAGTATTGGAGTTTCAGCTTCAACATCAGTCCTTCCAATGAACATTCAGGACTGATTTCCTTTAGGATTTACTGGTTTGATCTCCTTGTGGTCCAAGGGATTCTCAAGAGTCTTCTCCAACACCACAGTTCAAAAGCATCAATTCTTAGGCACTCAGCTTTCTTTATAGTCCACCTCTCACATCCATACATGACTACTGGAAAAATCATACCTCTGACTAGACAAACCCTTTGTAGAAGGAATACTGAGTGCTTACTTAAAAGCTTTACTTTACAACCTTCCAACAAGAAGGCAGAGAGACTACATTCATCAAGAAAGGTCCACACGTGCCATCAATCTGTCATAAAGATAATGTATTTTCCTGCCATATACTAGAGTTCCCCCAAATAATTCTCACTGAAAATGTTGAAATCAACTGAACTACAAACAAAAATAATGGTCACTGACAATGTGAGAAGTCTGTCATTAATCTTAAAATTCCTCTAAAAAGAATCAAATACATTACTCCTTTCCATTTGTGATTTGGAAAGTCAGAAAAATCCAAAGATAAATGTTGCTAGGCATTCCTTAATGAAAACCAAACCAAAACCAAACAACAACAACAAAACAAAACAATCAAAAAAATCCCAGCCTGGCCAACTTGAGGAACATGAGATGAAGACCAAGTTTAACTTTCTGTTCTTTTTTAATGTCTCAGAGTTCCCTAGGTATCTGAGAGTCTATGCATTTTGGAGTATATTTTCAGCACCAACAGCATCAGAGATTTTCCTAGGAAACATGGGAGTCATCTTTGGCTCCAAAACATGCAAAACATCAAAAACTCCTAACAATCTAGGGCTAAAAGACTTGCAAAGCTCCAGTATTGAAAGAGGCTCACCCTAGAACATTAGGAATGTAAAATAATTTTCAACTAATGACAGGTAGTGCTGATGTTATTCATGTTTAGTTCTCATATTGACTGTGCTCCTTCTCTGTTCCCTAAGCACTCACCACTAGGAATCAGTTTATATGTATTCATCATCTTACTAAATCATAAACATTTATATCAACTCCACCTTGCATTTGTTGATAGCTTTAAAACTTATAGGTAGTGTCCCTATGCATTATCTTGCTTGAATCTCACAACAATTCAGAGAAGTTATTATTATCATTTTACAAATGATGAAATTGAAGCTGAGAATGGTTAACAGAATTGTTGAAGCTTATACAGTTAAGTAAGAGATGAAATCTTTGCCACACAGTGTATTTGCTCATTCTGATTATTTTTCCATAGTTTTCCAAAATTCAACAAAAATGTTAAATTGCAGTCACTCTGCTATGTTCTGGATGGCATGAAAACCACTGTACCCATTACATGAAGAAATACATAAAAATGTTAAAACCTAGACTTTTTGGAGATCAGTTATCTGGGAAAATTCATTTAGGTTGAACAGTCCCTCATAGCTCAGTTGGTAAAGAATCTGCCTGCAAATGCAGGAGACCCCGGTTAGAATTCCTGGGTTAGAAAGATCTGTTGGAGAAGAGATAGGCTACTCACTCCAGTATTCTTGGGCTTCCCTTGTGGCTCAGCTGGTAAAGAATCTGCCTGCAATGCCGGAGACCTGGATTTGATCCCTGAATTGGGAAGACTCCCCTGGAGAGGAAAAGGCTATCCACTCCAGTATTCTGGCCTGGAGAATTCCATAGACTATAGTCCATGGGGTCCCAAAGAGTCGGACATGACTGAATGAATTTCACTTTCATTTACCTGAAAATACTAGAAAAATAAAGGGTTAGAAATGGAGCATAATATTCATTGTGTCATTCAATGAAAAATGGCTAAACACCTACTAAGTAGCAGAATATATAATAAGCATTGTTTTCTTTGCCATATGACAGATGAAATATTAAGGCAGAATTAATTAATTGGATATCTATTAAATATTTATGCCAAGCAATATTCTAGATGCTTGAGATATATCACTGAACAAATAATCACAAATCTATCTTGACTAATATCCATTTTAATGTGTGTGGGGATGTGAAAGAGGGAAGGAAGCAGACAATAAACAATACACATAATAAATTAGAAAAAATTAAATTGTATGTTGGAAAGCACCAAGTGCTATGAACAAAAAACATAGTAAAGGGAATGGGGAGTGCTTAGTGACAATGATTTTGAGTGGTGAAGACAGGTTTCATAGGGGTGATGCTTGGCCAAAACTTAAAGAAAGTGAAAGTGAGCCACACAAGTATCAAAGGGAAGCACATTCGTGGCTGAGGGAACAGCTGATGTAGGTCCTTGATGTGGGAGGATACTTATCATGTCTGGGAACTGGCAAAGAAGCCAGCGTGGCTACAGCTGTAGAAGATGAAGTCTGAGAGCTAACAGCAGAAGAGATCATTTATGATTATAAAGGTCATTAATTTATAGGTCAAATACTCTTACTATGAGTGAGATTGGGATACAATGGAGGATTCTGAATAGAGGGAGAACATGGTCTGGCTTATATTTTTATATCACATGCATAAAACATCTTTCTTCTTGCTTGTCAAACAAAAAACAACATTGGGGTAGTGACCTCAGTAACAGCAGAAAGATCCTGAAAATCCAAGTAACTTTCAGGGTCCTTTTACTGGACACTGTAGATATTCACTTTTTTTACAAAATTAATTTATTTATTTTAATTGGAGGCTAAGTAAAATATTGTAGTGGTGTTTGCCATACATTCACATAAATCAGCCATGGGTGTACATTTTGGGGAGTGCTTGATCAAACCATTTTAGACTGGAGTAATGTCAGAGTAAATGATGAAGTGAGGGACTCCTAAAATCCTCTCCTCCATGAAATAAATTGTAAAACTGGCCAAAAGATGGTCAGAATAAACATTTATAGAACTCTAGAAATTAAATGCTTGTATCAATCTGAAGAGGATTTATTCAAAGCTTTATGATATTTAAACTTGCCCTATTGCCCATCATCCCCTCCCAGCTCCATAGTTACCATGAAAACCAACAATCTGCAACGATGGTAAAAACGAGCAGATTGATAATCACTGGAGGAGACAGAAAGGGGTTGGAACTCCTTTAAAGCCCCTTTCTCAAAGAACTGTTACTGTTTGACCTGTCTGAGGATTCCCTGAAAGACTCTATTTTCAAGACTATGTTTATTTAACCTGACTCAGAGCTTGCCAGTGTGAATAGCTTTTTCCCTGGGGGAGTTTGTAGAAAATAATCAGAGACAAATGCCGAACATCAAGACTGGCTGAGTTGGTGGTAACAACTGTGGCAAACAATGAGCTAACCAAAGAGCTTAAAAAAAGAAGTAAAGAAATGAAATATCCACTGAAGGTTTTGAAAAGCTTCAACATATTCCCGGGCATTTAGAATTAGTTTTTAAAAACTCACTAAACAAGCAAATAACAAAGACAAGAATAAACAGCAGCAACAACAAACTATGAGGTTTAGCAGGTGTAAATCCTGCCTAATAAGTAATTAAGCGTAATTGTATTAAACACTGCTATTAAAAGAGATTTGAGGAGTGAATTGGAAAAAAAAGCATGAGATACAACTATACGCTGTCTACAAGAGACACCATAGATTCAGAGACAAACACTTTGAGAGTAAAAGAACAGAAATTCTATGTAAACAGTAACCAAAGGAAAGCTGGAGTGGGTATACTGCTGCTGCTAAGTCATGTCAGTCATGTCCAACTCTGTGTGACCCCATGGACTGCAGCCCAACAGGCTCCTCTGTTACTACTATCAGGCAAAATAGACATGAAGATAAAGTCTGTGACTGTTGACAAAGATGGCCATGTTGTAACAGTATCAAGTTGAATTCATTAGGAAGTCATACCGTTATACATATAAGAATCTAATAACAGAGCCTGAAAAACATAAAGTACAAACTGACAGAATTGAATGGAAAAATAGATGGTTAAATAATAGAAATTTAAAGACCTCATGTTCTTAAAAAAATTTTTTTAATTATTATTATTTTTTTTTACTTTACAATATTATATTAGATTTGCCATACATCAACATGCATCCACCATGGGTGTACATGTGTTCCCCATCCTGAACTCCCCTACCACCTCCCTCCTCATACCATCCCTCTGGGTCATCCCAGTGGAGATTCCTTAAAAAAAACTAGAAATAGAACTGCCACATGACCCAGCAATTTCACTGCTGGGCATACACACCAAGGAAACCAAAATTGAAAGAGACATGTGTACCCCAATTTTCATCACAGCACTGTTTATAATACCTAGGACATGGAAGCAACCTAGATGTCCATCAGCAGATGAATGAATAAGAAAGCAGTGATACATATACACAATGGAGTATTACTCAGCCATTTAAAAGAATACTTTTGAATCAGTTCTAATGAGGTGATGAAACTGGAGCCTATTATACAGAGTGAAGTAAGCTAGAAAGAAAAACATCAATACAGTATACTAACACATACATATGGAATTTAGAAAGATGGTAACGACCTCATTTTCAATAAGAATAGAATAATTAAGCAGAACATAAGAGAAGGGAAATAGTGACAACACTATAAAAATCAAGTTTAACAAATATCTATAGAATTCTCTAAACTAGTCAATCTAATCACACCAGGACCACAGTCTTGTCTAACTCAATGAAATTAAGCACTGAGAGCTCCCGGCCTGCCCGCGAGCGGCGCACTGAGAGCTCCCGGCCTGCCCGTGAGCGGCGCATTGAGAGCTCTTGGCCTGCCCGCCGGCGGCGCACTGAGAGCTCCCGGCCTACCCGCCGGCGGCGCACTGAGAGCACCCCCGAGAGGAGCTACCCAACGACTGAGGAAGGACAGCAGTGAGGACTGGCGCACTAAGCACGGCCAAGAGGAGCTACCCCACAACCGAGGTCAGGAAGGGCGGCGGTGAGGAGATACCCCTCCCCCAAGGTCAAGAAGGGCGGCGGTGAGGAGAGACCCCTCATCCAATGTAAGGTGCGATGGCTGTGCTTTGCTGGAGCAGGCAGGAAGAGATACCCCACGCCCAAGGTAAGAGAAACCCAAGTAAGACGGTAGGTCTTGCAAGAGGGCATCAGAGGGCAAATACACTGAAACCATACTCACAGAAAACTAGTCAATCTAATCACACCAGGACCACAGCCTTGTCTAACTCAATGAAATTAAGCCATGCCCATGGGGCAACCCAGGATGGGCGAGTCATGGTGGAGAGATCTGACAGGGTGTGGTCCGCTGGAGAAGGGGAATGGCAAACCACTTCAGTATTCTTGCCTTGAGAACCCCATGAACAGTATGAAAAGGCAAAATGATAGGATACTGAAAGAGAAACTCCCCAGGTCAGTAGGGGCCCAATATGCTACTGGAGATCAGTGGAGAAATAACTCCAGAAAGAATGAAGGGATGAAACCAAAGCAAAAAGAATACCCAGCTGTGGATGTGTCTGGTGATAGAAGTAAAGTCCGATGCTGTAAAGAAACAATATTGCATAGGAACATGGAATGTCAGGTCCATGAATCAAGGCAAATTGGAAGTGGTCAAACAAGAGATGGCAAGAGTGAATGTCGACATTCTAGGAATCAGCGAACTCAAATGGACTGGAATGGGTGAATTTAACTCAGAGGACCATTATATCTACTACTGTGGGCAGGAATCCCTCAGAAGAAATGGAGTGGCCATCATGGTCAACAAAAGAGTCTGAAATGCAGTACTTGGATGCAATCTCAAAAAAGACAGAATGATCTGTGTTCGTTTCCAAGGCAAACCATTCAATGTCACAGTAATCCAAATCTATGCCCCAACCAGTAACGCTGAAGAAGCTGAAGTTGAACAGTTCTATGAAGACCTACAAGACCTTTTAGAACTAACACCCAAAAAAGATGTCCTTTTCATTATAGGGGACTGGAATGCAAAAGTAGGAAGTCAAGAAACACCTGGAGTAACAGGCAAATTTGGCCTTGGAATACGGAATGAGGCAGGGCAACGACTAATAGAGTTTTGCCAAGAAAATGCACTGGTCATAGCAAATACCCTCTTCCAACAACACAAGAGAAGACTCTATACATGGACATCACCAGATGGTCAACACCGAAATCAGATCAATTACAGTCTTTGCAGCCAAAGCTGGAGAAGCTCTATACAATCAGCAAAAACAAGACCAGGAGCTGACTGTGGCTCAGACCATGAACTCCTTATTGCCAAATTCAGACTTAAATTGAAGAAAGTAGGGAGAACCACTAGACCATTCAGGTATGACTTAAATCAAATCCCTTATGATTATACAGTGGAAGTGAGAAATAGATTTAAGGGCCTAGATCTGATAGATAGAGTGCCTGATGAACTATGGAATGAGGTTCGTGACATTGTACAGGAGACAGGGATCAAGACCATCCCCATGGAAAAGAAATGCAAAAAAGCAAAATGGCTGTCTGGGGAGGCCTTGCAAATAGCTGTGAAAAGAAGAGAAGAAAAAGCAAAGGAGAAAAGGAAAGATATAAACATCTGAATGCAGAGTTCCAAAGAATAGCAAGAAGAGATAAGAAAGCCTTCTTCAGCGATCAATGCAAAGAAATAGAGGAAAACAACAGAATGGGAAAGACTAAGGATCTATTCAAGAAAATCAGAAATACCAAAGGAACATTTCATGCAAAAATGGGCTCGATAAAGGACAGAAATGGTATGGACCTAACGGAAGCAGAAGATAGTAAGAAGAGGTGGCAAGAATACACAGAAGAACTGTACAAAAAAGAGCTTCATGACCCAGATAATCATGATGGTGTGATCACTGACCTAGAGCCAGACATCCTAGAATGTGAAGTCAAGTGGGCCTTAGAAAGCATCACTACGAACCAAGCTAGTGGAGGTGATGGAATTCCAGTGGAGCTATTTCAAGTCCTGAAAGATGATGCTGTGAAAGTGCTGCACTCAATATGCCAGCAAATTTGGAAAACTCAGCAGTGGCCACAAGATTGGAAAAGGTCAGTTTTCATCCCAATCCCAAAGAAAGGCAATACCAAAGAGTGCTCAAACTACCGCACAATTGCACTCATCTCACACGTTAGTAAAGTAATGCTCAAAATTCTCCAAGCCAGGCTTCAGCAATATGTGAACCGTGAACTTCCTGATGTTCAAGCTGGATTTAGAAAAGGCAGAGGAACGAGAGATCAAATTGCCAACATTCACTGGATCATGGAAAAAGCAAGAGAGTTCCAGAAAAACATCTATTTCTGCTTTATGGACTATGGCAAAGCCTTTGACTGTGTGGATCACAATAAACTGTGGAAAATTCTGAGAGAGATGGGAATACCAGACCACCTGATCTGCCTCTTGAGAAATCTGTATGCAGGTCAGGAAGCAACAGTTAGAACTGGTCATGGAACAATAGATTGGTTCCAAATAGGAAAAGGAGTACGTCAAGGCTGTATATTGTCACCATGTTTATTTAACTTATATGCAGAGTACATCATGAGAAATGCTGGACTGGAGGAAACACAAGCTGGAATCAAGATTGCCGGGAGAAATATCAATAACCTCAGATATGCAGATGACACCACCCTTATGGCAGAAAGTGAAGAGGAACTAAAAAGCCTCTTGATCAAAGTGAAAGTGGAGAGTGAAAAGTTGGCTTAAAGCTCAATATTCAGAAAACGAAGATCATGGCATCTGGTCCCATCACCACATGGGAAATAGATGGAGAAACAGTGGAAACAGTGTCAGACTTTATTTTTCTGGGCCCCAAAATCACTGCAGATGGTGACTGCAGCCATGAAATTAAAAGACGCTTACTCCTTGGAAGAAAAGTTATGACCAACCTAGGTAGCATATTCAAAAGCAGAGACATCACTTTGCCAACAAAGGTTCGCCTAGTCAAGGCTA
Organism: Tragelaphus eurycerus; assembly: GCA_935064755.1. Taxonomy (NCBI): domain Eukaryota; kingdom Metazoa; phylum Chordata; class Mammalia; order Artiodactyla; family Bovidae; genus Tragelaphus; species Tragelaphus eurycerus. The sequence goes on along the minus strand of CAKXYN010000119.1, from coordinate 3,127,288 downwards.
TGGTCTTTCCTGTGGTCATGTATGGATGTGAGAGCTGGACTGTGAAGAAGGCTGAGCGCTGAAAAATGGATGCTTTTGAACTGTGGTGTTGGAGAAGACTCTTGAGAGTCCCTTGGACTGCAAGGAGATCCAACCGGTCCATTCTGAAGGAGATCAGCCCTGGGATTTCTTTGGAAGGAATGATGCTAAAGCTGAAACTCGAGTATTTTGGCCACCTCATGCGAAGAGTTGACTCATTGGAGAAGACTCTGATGCTGGGAAGGATTGAGGGCAGGAGGAGAAGGGGACGACAGAGGATGAGATGGCTGGATGGCATCACTGACTCGATGGATGTGAGTCTGAGTGACCTCCGAGAGCTGGTGATGGATAGGGAGACCTGGCGTGCTGCAGTTCATGGGGTCGCAAAGAGTCAGACACGACTGAGCGACTGATCTGATCTGATAGAATTCTCTACCCCCAAAACACCATCATACATATTTCTAAATGCACATTGAACATCCTCCATGAAAGAACATAGTTAAGGCCATAACACAAACCTCTTTAAGTTCAAATGGACCAAAATCATACAAAGGATGTTCTCTTTTAAAAAATATTAATAGAATTAAATGAGCAATCAGGAACTTTGAGAAATTCACAGATATGTGAAAGTTAATGCAGCCTAAACAATCAATTGTTCAAAGAAGGAATTACAAGGGAAATAAGAAAACATCTTCGGATAAATTGAAATTAAAAGACAATGTGCCAAAGCTGTTTGAATTCAATAAAAACAGTGCCTAGAAGAAAATTTATAGTGCATTTACATTATTTATAGGTGCTGAGAAAGAGCTCAAATAAGTAACATAATCTTCTATCTTAAGATACTAGAAAAAGGCAAGTAAACTTAAAAAAAAGAAAAAGCAGAAGGAAAAATGATTTAAAAATAAAGACATAAATAAACGAAATAGACAACAGAAAACAAAAGAGAAAATGAACAAATCAAATTTTGGTTCTTTTAAAAGATCGACAAATTGACAAACCTTTTAATAGGCTGGCCAAGAGAAAAAAAAGACTCAAACTATGAAAATCAGGAAAGAAAGAAGAGAGGATACTATGGAAATAAAGGTAATTTATTGAATCATTTTTACCAAACAAAATCTTACAGAAATAAAAAAAAATTATATGAGAATGCCACAAACAATTATATGCCAACAAGTTGAGTAACACAGATGAAATAAAAATTACTAGAAAGAAGCAAACTGTCAAATCTGACTCAAAACTAAAGTCAGAATATACCTATAACAAAGATATTGAAGAATAATAATAATTATAGTAATAATAATAATTTCCCACAAAGAACAGTCCAAGGACTCATGGCTTTATTACTGAACTCTACCAAATGTTTGAAGAAGAACTTATACCAATTCTTCACAAATACTTCTGAAAGAGGAAAAAAAAAGATGAAGGAACACTTTCCAATTTATTTTGAAAGTATTATTACCCTGATAACAAAATGAGACAAAGATAGGGCAAGACGAAAACTACAGATCACGTTTTCTAATGAATAGAATATGGAGGTAAAATCTGAACAAAATACTTACAAACCAAAAAGCAATACATAAAAAGGCTTATACCCCATAACCAAGTGAAATGTATCCCAGGATACATGAAAGGTTGGTTCAACAGCACAACAAAACTCAATCAATGTAATTTAACATTTTACCAGAATAAAAGACAAAAACCACATGTGATTTAAATAGACACAGAAAAAGCATTTAAAAGAATCCAGCAAGGTTTCTTGATAAAAATATTTCAATAAACCAAAACTAGAAGGAAACTTCCTCAACCTGATAATGGGTATCTATGAAAAACCCAGAGCTAACACCATACTTAATGATTAAAGACTGGAAGCTTTCCCCCTCAGACTGGGAACAAAACAAGGATGTCAGCTCTCATCACTTCTATTCAACATTGTACTGGATGTTCTAGTCAGGGCAATCAGACAAGAAAAAGAAATAAAAGGCATGCAGATTGGAAAAGAAGACAGAAAACTATCTCTTTACACAGACTGTTTTATCTAACACAAAGATAATTCTAAAAATATGCAAAATAACTATTAGAGTTGATAAATTAATTCAGCAAGGATGCAGTATAATAGATCAATATATACATATTAGTTACATTTTTGTAGCAATGAGTAATCCAAAATAAAATTAATAAATCAACTCCATTTACAAAAGCATCAAAAAGAATAAAGTCTTTAGGGATAAAATTAAAAGTCTATAAAATTTATACATTGAAATCTACAAAACATAACTGAAAGAAATTAAAGAACAACTAAATAAATGAAAAGACATCTTGTGTTCATGAATGTGAAGATTTAATATTGTTAACATGACAAAACTCCCCACTCTGACCTACCAAAACCCAACTATCACTTTTCCTGAAATTACAAGGTTTTCCAAAAATGCATATGAAAATGCAAGTGTCCTAGAATAGCCAAAACAATCTTGAAAATGAAGGACAAATTTGTTAGACTCACACTTTCCAATTTCAAACCTTACTATGATGCTACAGTCATTAGGATGGTGTACTGACTTCATCAGATCAGATCAGATCAGTCGCTCAGTCGTGTCCGACTCTTTGCGACCCCATGAATCGCAGCACGCCAGGCCTCCCTGTCCATCACCAACTCCTGGAGTTAACTTAGACTCACGTCCATCAAGTCAGTAATGCCATCTAGCCATCTTATCCTCTGTCATCCCCTTCTCTTCTTGCCCCCAATCCCTCCCAGCATCAGAGTCTTCTCCAATGAGTCAACTCTTCGCATGAGGTGGCCAAAGTACTGGAGTTTCAGCTTTAGCATCAATCCTTCCAAAGAAATCCCAGGGCTGATCTCCTTCAGAATGGACTGGTTGGATCTCCTTGCAGTCCAAGGGACTCTCAAGAGTCTTCTCCAACACCACAGTTCAAAAGCATCAATTCTTTGGTGCTCAGCTTTCTTCACAGTCCAGCTCTCACATCCATACATGACCACAGGAAATACCTGTGGTCTTGACTAGACTTGACGAACCTTTGTTGGCAAAGTAATGCCTCTGCTTTTGAATATGCTATCTAAGGTGGTCATAACTTTCCTTCCAAGGAGTAAGCATCTTTTAATTTCATGGCTGCAGTCACCATCTGCAGTGATTTTGGAGCCCAGAAAAATAAAGTCTGACACTGTTTCCACTGTTTCCCCATCTATTTCCCATGCAGTGATGGGACTTGATGCCATGATCTCCGTTTTCTGAATGTTGAGCTTTAAGCCAACCTTTTCACTCTCCACTTTCACCTTCATCAAGAGACTTTTTAGTTCCTCTTCACTTTCTGCCATAAGGGTGGTGTCATTTGATATCTGAGATTATTGATATTTCTCCCAGCAATCTTGATTCCAGCTTGTGCTTCTTCCAGCCCAGCATTTCTCATGATGTACTCTGCATAGAAGTTAAATAAGCAGAGTGACAATATACAGCCTTGATGTACTCTTTTTCCTATTTGGAACTAGTCTGTTGTTCCATGTCCAGTTCTAACTGTTGCTTCCTGACCTGCATACAGATTTCTCAAGAGGCAGGTCAGGTGGTCTGGTATTCCCATCTCTTTCAGAATTGTCCACAGTTTTTTGTGATCCACACAGTCAAAGGCTTTGTTTTCATAAGGAAAGATATACAGTTCAGTGGAATAAAGCTGAAAGTCCAGATATAAGTGCATATATTTATGATTAATAGTTTTTAACAAGGATACTAAGATGGCTATGGAGAAACAATACTCTTTTCAACAAATAATTCTGGGACAGCATGTTATCTACATGCAAAAATGGAGTTCGACTCTCACTTCACATCATCTAAAAAAAATCAACTCCAAATGGATCAAAAATCCAAATGGTACAGTTAAAACTACAAAATTCTTTGAAGAAAGCGTAAGTGTAAATGTCTGTGCCTTGGATTAGGCATAAAGTTTTAGATAAGACACCAAAACACAAGCAATAGAGGAAAAAGACGGATAAACTGAACTTCATTAAAAATTTTATTCTTTGATACCATCAAAAAAGTGAAAAGAGAATCTGATATCTTATAAGAGACTTGTATCTATAACTCACAAAGAATACTTACAAGTCAATAGCAAAAAAGAAATAATCCAATCAAAACATGGGAAAGGATATGAATAGTAATTTGATTATAGAAGATACACAAATGCCCAAAAACCATATGATAAGATGCATAACATCATCAGCTATTATATAAACACTAATCAAAACCACAATACAATACCACTTGACAGCCACTAAGATGGGTATAATAATAAAAAAATAATAATGCAATATAATAATGAGTTGGTAAAGATGTGGAGAAGTTTAAACCCTCATACAATGCTGATGGAAATGTAAAATGGTGAAGTCTCATTAAAAAAATAAAAAAGAAAGAAAGAAAGCCATTAGTCCCTGTTAAACGTAGAGTTACCATAAAAGTGCAAGTGTTAGTCACTCAGTTGTGTCCAACTCTTTGCGATCCCATTGACCATAGCTCACCAGGCTCCTCTGTCCATGGAATTCTCCAGGCAAGAATACTTCAGTAGGTAGCCTTTCCCTTCTTCAAGGGATCTTCCCAATCCAGGGATCAAATCCAGGTCTCTTGCATTGCAGCAGATTCTTTACTATCTGAGCCACCAGGAAAGCCCCATATAACCCAGCAATTATTATTCAATCAGAAAAAATGAAATACTAATGCATACTAAAACATGAATTAACATCATATTAAGTGAAAGGATCCAGATACAAATGTCATGTAATGTTCCATTGAGGTAAATGTTCAGAATTTATAAATCCATAGAGACAGAAAATATTAGCAGTTTCCAGGGCCTGAGAGGAGGGGAAATTGGGAGTAAGTGCTAATGGGTACAGGGTATCTTTTTGAGATGATGAAAATGTTCTGGAATCAAATAATGGTAATGTTTTCACGATTTCTTGAATATACTAAAACCATGGAATTAAACACATGTAGCATGTGAATTTTATCTTTAAAAAAATAGGCTCCTCTGTTCATGGGATTTTCCAAGCAAGAATTCTAGAGTGAGTTGCCGTTCCCTTCTCCAAGGGATCTTCCTGACTCAAGGATCAAACCTGGGTCTACCGCATTGCAGGCAGATTCTTTACCATCTGAGCCACAAGGGAAGGCTCCTAAAAAAAAACTCCTACCACGCCTTTTGGTGCCAATAATAGGAGTCAGAAAAGAAGATCAAGAGTGTCTTCTAAATTGTACCTCAAATGATCTAATATAAAGTCTGCAGAGGTCTTTAAAGACACTGGAAGTCATTAATGAAGGCAAGTCTACCTTTATAAGGTCCTAAAATCAATTTCATACATTTATAAGATATGGTAACATGAGCAAATCCCTTTCTATACATTACTCACAACATACTCATGAAGTAGAAAAAGCAAATACCATTAACAGCCTTGTAGATACAGAAGCAGAAGTCCAGAGAGCTTCAGTGACTTGCCTAGGGTCACATGCTAGCTTTCTTTTTTTTGTAGTGGTTTACTCTGCCATGATGCATACATAAAGTGTGTGTGTGTCTGTGTGTGTGTGTGCACATGTGTGCTAAGTCGATTCAGTTTTGTCAAACTTTTTGCAGCGCTATAGACTGTAGCCTGTCAGATTCCTCTGTCCATGGGATTATCTAGGCAAGAATACTGGAGTGGATTGTCATGCTCTCCTCCAGGGGATCTTTCCAACTCAGGGATCTCTTATGTCTCCTGCATTGGCTGGCCAGTTCTTTAACACTAGTGCCACCACTCTTTTCTAAAAGCAATTGAACACTTTAACTCTTCCCAACTTCTAATCTCATTTATGTCATTATCACCTATGTTCTTGCCTTTTGTGACAGCAAGATTTTATAACCTGCAGTGCCATGGGGTAACATTTCAAAATAGTTCTTTAAAACTGCAAATCCAGTATTTCATAATGGAGCCTTGAAAGTGGTTAGATCCACACTCAGCTTTTCTATCATTGTGTCATTACCATGTAAAGACATGCAGCAGCACATGAAATGTGACAGATCATTATAAAATGAAAGAATGGCTATCTTTATTAAATTGTGAACAAGACAAGGATTAAAAGTACTCTTTTTTGTCATTCCTGGTGTCTGGCAAAAAAAAAAAAAAATATCAGTTTACACTAATTGAATGCATGAGTGAATGAATGATTGATCTTTTAATATTTTGTTGGCTATGACATTTTTCTGAAATGTGCTTCTTAAGGAAGCAGCCCAAGTCCTAGAAGATTATGAGGTTTTGAACATCTCCTAAAAAAAGTAGTTATCTTTCTGGAGTGAAAAGAATCAACAAAGAAAGAACTGTAGTTTTTATAAATGCTAAGTCCCATTCCTTCCTTCTATAATGACTGTTTGAAATCCTGGTTCCCTTCAGTCCTAGTGAGTTTGGTGAGGCTGCTCTATGGAATGCTGGCCTGGAGCCTCTTGGATGATGGATAGAAGGGGTCAAGGGAAGCCAGAGGACAAAGCTTGGTTTGCTGCCACTTCACTGTCAGCCCACCACAGTCACTACTGACTCTGGTAGCTTGAGTATCAAGATAAAATAAAGAAAAGGACCTTGGAAGCAATTTCTCAAGGTTTCTATGTTAGCCATGCAGCAATGCCCATGAGCTTAAAGGGAGCATATTAAAGGCCAAGAGATGGCTCCATTGGGGGGGGGGCGGAACAGATAAAATTTTGAGGGTGATGAAATAGAAAAAGGCCATATATTTATAACTTACAACAAATGAATTCATTCAGATAATATCACTGTTCCCCCACAATTTGTATACTGCCATGCTGCCAAGTGCCAGATCAAAGTCATGTCTGCTGGGGATTAAAAACACTAAGCAATGAAACAAGGGCTTGCTTTTAGAGCGAGTTTTGCTTTTGCCATAAACACTGCAGCTTTTCTGCACAGACCTTTAGTAACCTTGCAAGTAAGACCCAAAAATGAGCTGTAAAAGAAAACCACTCTTCATGGCCTCTCTTGGCCATCTTCTAGCTACTCACTTGCTGGAAGAAAATAATTACCTGTATAAATAAAATTATCTGCCTAACCATATATCTTGCAAAAGTGGTTGGACACACTGTCAGTGAATTTGGAGGTTATCTTTGTGATAGACTATTTCAGGTAGGGGGATAAAATTCATTTTGAGGATCCTCAAGAGGTATTTCAAAGAGGTAATCATTCTGGTGTGACTGCAGATGTACTTTATTTACATGCAAATAAAGGAGCAATTTGCAAATTAAACTGTTTCTCCTACAGACAACTCTTTGCAAAGGGTCAGAGATGTCAGAGGCAAGTATTTACCTGAATGATGATAAGGAGATCTCCCAGAAACTAATACTCAAAGAATAATTTTCAATTTACACACTGTTTTCACAAGCATCAATTCCTTTGGCTTTTTCAACCACTACATTACCTCCATTTTTAGATGAATTAACTGAGGCTTAGAAAGGTCAAGTGAATTTCCTCAGGCTAAATCTACCACATCCTAGCTGCTTGGAATATGTCTGAAGCTAATCAGAGGACAGCTTATCTGCAGGCTCTATTCTCTGTACATATTCACTGGTGATAGCAAACTTTGGAATATTTCCCAGAACAACAACCCTCTCCTTGAAGCAATGCACCAATCACATTCTGCTCCAAAGAGGGGTCACGTCATTCACAGGTGTTTCTAGCAACATGGATGTTAAATGCTCACAGAATCATAAAAGAGCTTGCTCTTAGAGACTGACCTTCCTCTTACTGGATATGTGTCTAAATTTTTGGCATTTCCCTATGACCCCATAGGAGCATAATGGATAGATTAACAAGGAAGAAGGATTACCAAGTAAAGATTGGGTCAAGTTGACATCAGTAAAAGAAAGGGGGTACAGGAGAGGATAGGATGTCTTTTAATGGGGTGGAGGCTTCATGGAGGAGTGGGTACTTGAGTGAAGCCTTGAAGGAAGGTGGGACTTAAGAAAAGGCACTTGAAGCAGCAGGGGAAAAGCCTGAGTAAAAGTGAGGAAGGGGAAAGTGTGAGCATGCTTCCTTGGGACTCTGATTTAAACCAATTTTTTGTTGTACAATCTCTTTCCCATTTTGCACTTACCCCTCTTATGACACTTCTCTCAGCAGTACATAATATTTGTTTCCACACTGATATCCCCAAGTAAACTTTGAGATCTTTGCAGGAAAAACTGTGTGCCATTCATCAGTGAGTTTCCAGCATCAAACAGAAGGCCTGAAATATATTAACCTAACTGTGCACTTACTGATTTGTCCCATTGGACTGAGAATATGTTTTACTCATCTCTCCTTAGCACTTAGCACAGGTCTAGCATACAGTAGATGCTGACTGTTTGTTGAATTGAGATGAGTTAGTTCCCTCCCTGTTCTCTTAGTCTTTGAGACTTAGTTTCCCCATTTGTAAAATAAGGGTAGTAAGAATATCTACTACTTCCTAACATTGTTGTGAAGATTAAGTAAGCATTTAGTGTAGCATCTACCACAAAGAAAATGTTCAGTAAATATTAGCTGCTATAATTATTATCATCATTACCTTTTGTTGTTTTTGATAAGGCTTCCAGACCTGCTGATGGGAGTAGGCCCCTCAAACTGTGCCAATCTTGGTAAGGGCTGTCTTTAGGTATGGGGAGCTATGCCTATAGATTTTTATCTCCCCTGTCCCATCATACTGCTTCTGCTGCACTCAAATACCCTTTGTAGTGTAAAACTTTAGCTGACCTTGGAGGGCATGTCCATCAGACCAGAAGATCCCTGAGGACAGGGCCATCTCACACTCATCTCTGGACTCATACAGGGCCTCATACAATATATGCATGCTTTTAACAAAATGGATGAGTAAAAGCTACTCTTCCTCTTCTTCCTCCTCTTCTAGTCTACCTCCAGCTCTTCTTCCCTGACACTAGAATCACAAATGCCTATAGTCTGAAGTCCTTTCTAACTAAGACACAGGTACCAGGGAGCCCTGTGTTGCCTATCTCTGTTCTACATTTCATAGTTCTAGCTAACTCCTTTTAGGTCTTTGGTACTTGGGAATGAATATGTCTACAAAGCTGCAAAATGATTACAGTCTGATTTATGTCTGAAACATGACATATGTCTAAAAATAATTATTATCAAACTATCCATGTAAATAACAACAGGTGAATTATTTAACTTATACCTGCACAGAAGTGCAGAGTATAATAGAGTGAAATAATGGGACCCCTGGAACACATGCTGAAATTTGACATGGAGCTGATTTCTCATTCACACATTAAGAGGCATTGCCAACATTATTTGATTCACTTTTTTAGGAAGCCTGGCACTATGTAAGAAAACTTCTAGTTACTTTATCTCATGTAATCCTTAGAATTTTTCTAGTGGTCATCATTATCCCAATTTTACAAGCAAGAAAACTAAAGCTCAGGGATGACATGTCATTTTCCCAAGATCACAGAGTTAATAAACACTGGACTCAAATCAAGTCTTTTACTCCTATATCAATAGGGCTTCTGAGTAAAAAACACTTTATTTTTGTAGGATTTAACTAGTTAGGTGAGAAATCATTCCACATGTCCATAGTCCATTCTATTGTTTCCTGCATCTATCTCTGTTCCCATGGAAGCACAATCTAACCTAAACTTGCTAACTATTGTTTAGTAGCTAAGTCATGCCTGACTCTCTGTGATCCCATTGACTGTAGCCCATGAGGCTCCTCTGTCCATGGGGATTTCCTAAGCAAGAATACTGGAGTGGGTTGCCATTTCCTTTTCTAGGGGATTTTTCTGACCCAGGGATTGAACCCACATCTCCTGCACTGCAGGCACATTCTTTACCGCTGAGCCACCAAGGAAGCCCAAAAGTTGCTGACTAGTCCTCTTGAAATTGCAAAAGAGATAAGAAAATCTTCTTCCAAGTGACACGATTACAGAAAAGATTCTAGAGAGCCATGGAGGCTATAGAGGTGGGGTGGCAGAAAAGGCCCTGCAGGACATTGGGAAGCAGGAAGCCTTTAATCATAAGCAACATAAATGAATGATCCTGTCTCTGTTTTGAAGCTGAGCAGTGCTAAGGGATGTCAAGGATTGGCATCCTTAGCTTACTGATGAGCCCCCTCCAGGCCCTAAGCAAGATGTTAACCTCCCTTCTCTATATATAGGGTTTTGGACAAGATCTAAAGGTGAATCAGTTAGGAGTTAGTGATAAGTAGTATGTTACATGTGGGCTGGCTAACTTAATAGGATCAATAATGAAGAGTGGGTATGGATGTCAATCTATGGAAAGCAGAATGAATCATGAATCATGAGCAGAGTTTCATTTTATACACAGTAAGGTCACAGGCCACACTAAGGTATTATCTGATTTTTGAAAGAAATGCCCCTTCCCTCACAAATAACAAAGCAATAATAGTACAACCATACTACATTTTTCCAAAGGGTCCAAAGCACTAAGAATGTAGGAGACAGTACTCTAGATAAAATACAACCCAGCATGGTTTTAAAAAATACCCATCTGGCTTCAGGAAAAGAAGCTTTAAAATTGTATTTACACAGGTGCTGGCTCAGGTTTCTATTGAATCTGGCCCCAACATACTTTTAAGACACACCTCTGGCTAGATGAGGGAAACCAATGGCTGAAGAATGTGGAGGATAATTTATGAACTTTGTTAGCTTTTCTTCTGGCCTGTGGCTGTGGATCTCAATTTACCAGGGAGGTCAGACAAATCTTGTTGCAGACAAAAATACACAGAAAGCTCTGACACCTTCATGTCCAAGGCCCAGAGGTCAAGAGAGGCAATGGACACATGCATGCTGGGCTTTCTGGGAAATGTTATTCATAGTGTCCTGGGAGACAAAGAGGAAAGAGGAAGAGATTAACTTTTGCTATGTTCTTATACAAATGCTATTGGACCTTCAGATCACCAATTAAGTACACTGAAGATAAGTGGTTGTTTGAGAACCTTACACCAACCCAAGGCCTTCTTTACCAGGGAACTGCCATAAATACTATCTGCCACCTCTCCTCTCTGCTACCCAAGGGACATCATAAGTGTATGTATACTAATGACCATAGCTCCATTTCAGTAGATGGAATCAAAACTTACTGGGCTGTGCTAATATGAGCTGTGCTACATATCATTTAGCTCTTACAATAACCCTGCGACCTATTACTATCCTCACAGAGGCACAAAGTTACACGAGTTGCTCAAGGCCCAATATCTATCTATTTTGGAGCCAAGGATTGAACTCAGGTCTATTTTACAATGTTGATGCTTATAAAGTGAACTGCTGGCCAATGGAAATATCTGGAGTATCCATAAAATTTTAGAGATTTATTGTTAAAAAGATTTAGGCTGTTATAGATTTATTGCTAAAATATTCAAGTTCATTTAGCTCAATACTTTTATTATTTAAATGGAATTTTGAAGTGAAAAGAAGGAATGGTAGATAGAATCTGCTTCTCTTTCACTGCATTTCATTCCACTATCTAGATAGCAGCACGCTTCCAAAAAGCCCAGAAAGTAGAGGAGGATAGCGATGTACAGCTCAGCATTGGCACAAGGTGGGAGTGGGGAACAGGCATAAAAGGTCAATTGAAGGCTGATCAAGGGATCTGTTGCATCTGATGAACAGGTTCCCCTCAACCATCTCTGGACTCCAGAATGTTCCTTAAACAAGTATCCTGCTTTCATGCAGCCCTGTCTTTGGTCAGTCTGTTCAATATTCCTGAAGTTCATTTCCAACCTTTTGTACCTGGCAGACTATTGTTGTTGTTGATGTTTAGTCACTAAGTTGTTGTGTCTGACTCTTTGTGACCCCCATGGACTATAGCCCACAAGGCTCCTCTGTCCATGTGATTTCCCAGGCAAGAATACTTGAGTGGGTTGCCATTTCCTTCTAAAGGAATATTCCTGACTCAGGGATCAAACCCACATCTCCTGAATTGGCAGGAGGACTCTTTACTACTGAGCCACCTGGAAAGCCCATTATGTGGGAAACTCTGTGCCATGTTCACTTCATAGTCACTAAAGAGTCATATGACTTTGGGCAAGTCACTTTAACTCTTCTGTGCCTCAATTCCTTCATTTGTAAATGGGACAAATGATAATACCCACATCATAGGGTTATTGTGAGGACTGAATGAGAAAATGTCTACAAAACAACTAATATTTATTGAGTATGCAATAACTATGTTTTTGTTATTATCTCTTATCCTGGTGCCTTGTATAGGTCTAGTGCACATGACAAATAAACACTGACTGTTTGTTGAATAAATGGATGTTATCTGGGGAAAGTGCCAGTCATCAAATAGTCATTTTAGATATCCCTGCAGTCAAGATAAAAATTTATTATGTTGCCTCACATAATTCTTGGAGGTGCCAAGGCAACAATCTCTGAAGCTGTGAAGCTGGAGAGCGCCTCAGAAAAGAAATAAGAAACTACTGGAAAACCTTCATTTCTGTCATTTATATTTTCTATGAACCTAGGAAAGTCACTTCCTCTCTCTCTGGGCCTCAGTTTCCTCTTCTACAAAATAGCTTGGTCATTTTTTTTAGATTTTTAAGTTCTCTTCTTTTAATTTTTAGCAGGTTAGCATTTAGAGATCCTGTGGTTCAAAGCCCTGAATCTTTTAAGTCTTTTCATTAAATACCTCTTGGCTGAATCAATGCCGAGAGAGTGAAGGAACTTGTGAACATGGAACTATAGAAATGTGATTATTTAGCTTATGGACTCTGTAAGAGGGCCCACATCCAGGTACCACAGTGAAATCATGGTCCATCCACACTATCAGGTGTCCTAAGAGAGGAAGGACAATAAAAACCTTGATAAAAGAGAATATGATTTTGTCTCTGTGAATTTTTAGTTCTGTCCTGAAAGACAATATTTTCTAGTGTAGGACAACAAAGAGGAGGGGCATGGAGTTCTCTTTCTCCCAGCCCCATAGAAAACATTCTGTGGTACACTTCTCCAAGTAGGCTCAAAGCAAAGAGTCTAGGAACATGATTCTAACATTTGTATCCATACATACTGTCTGAGTTCTTCAGCTTGGCAATGAGAATTAAAATTCTCATGAGCCCAGGTTTTGAATCATGCTCCCTGTTCTGTGGTTCTGTGATAAGAGTGAATTAAGGAGATACCGAGCCTGGTTTCATCAGAATAAGAACTTTCCCTCTGAACATTAGGAGCTAGTGGAAAGACTATTGCTCACATGCCCCTGCTGCTGCTGCTGCTACTGCTAAGTCACTTCAGTCATGTCCGACTTTGTGTGACCCCGTAGATGGCAGCCCATCAGGCTCCCCCGTCCCTGGGATTCTCCAGGCAAGAACACTGGAGTGCTGCTGGCCCTAACTAATGAAGAGTTTCCAGTGAACCACTAGCTATTATAAGTGTGTTTGTTTGTTTTAAGGAAGAACATTCCCTGTGATGTTTGTGTTACTCACTGGTTTCTCCCCATAGTACTTAAAGTTTTTCTTCTTTAATTTCTGATTCTGTTGTTTCTCTTCAACTGTTATCTTTCTTGTTTTCACTTTCCTCTGCTTTAGGTTAGTATGTTATATATTTGAGAGGTAGCTGTGCCATAAGTAGTGACTGTTACCTTTGGACCCAGAAGACCTGGGTTTAAATCCAGATGCTCCACTTACTTCTGGAGAGGGAAAGGGCAACCCACTCCAGTATTCTTGCTTGGAGAATCCCATGGACAGAGAAGCCTGGCAGGCTACAGGCCATGGGGTCTCAAAGAGTTGGACAGGACTTAGCAACTAAACTACCACCACTAACTGTTGATTAACTGAAAAAAAAAAACATCAGTTTGCTTACATGGAAAATCAGGAGGATGACCTCTCCCTCTGTTCCAGGTGGTTGGCAAGTTCAAATGGAAATGAAATATGATGACTGAAGAAATTTAAAGGTGCCCAGGGTTATGATCACTAGGTTTCTTCAGGAAGGATCTGTATCTTGAGTATGTGAGCCTAATATCCCATGTGTAGTAATTATCCAACAAATGTATACTGACTGAACGCAAGATAGATTACCACCAGGCCAGTTCTTATGAAGTATTCAATAAAATGTAGGCACCAGTGTAGCCAGAAGCTGCGGTGATTCCAATGGGATGCATCAGAAGTCACAACATGGAGTGGAAACAAATGGACTGAGAATTCTAATCCCTGCTCCCTTTATAAAGAATCATTAACCCCAACTCTCAGTTTCCTTTTCTGGATAGAGGGAAGTTCCCGTTTCTGCGCTCTCTTCTGAAAGGTACAAAGCTTACCTGCCTCCTTGGAATTCTGAGAGCAATTGCTAGCTCTGAAGAGGAGTGTGAACACTTGAAAAATAGCTTCCAGAAGTATGCACACATGGCTATTATAACTGAAGAAATTGCTTTTTGAAATAATGGATTCTTCCAGAATTCAGTTGTTATGAGGGACAGTGTGTTGGTTGCCATGGGACTAGACTAGAGACTAAAGAAATAACTCCTACCTCTGAAGAAAAAGTGGGTCTAACACTTACCTGTGCAATAGCAGCCAACTGCTAAAATCTACCAGCCAGAGTTTCATAATTATCAAGAGATTCTCTTGGGATTAAAAAAAAAAAAAACTTCTGGCTGCAGTATATGGATGGGCTTTAAAAATATAACACACTGGGGAATAGTAAGGCAAGGTAAAGGGAGACAATGGACTCACACGATCTTGCAGGTGACATAGAAACTTCTTAATCATTGTTTCATTAAATGCATTTGCTATAAATTATCAGCCATCAGGCCTTATAGACCAGCAATGGCAAATTCTTGACATGGCCCCCAAATTGGGCTCTAATAAGAGACTTGGGTGGGCATCAACTAGAATGAGATAGAGAGCTAAATTATTTATTCTGCAGGCCTGTAGTCTAGTCCTATTATGAGGAAGACCAGAATTAAGCCAACAAATGTGTAAAGACAAAGAATCATAGGGAAATACATCATAAATTCATAACTCAACTGGCCACCTCGGCCCTACTTTCTCTGAGACAGAGAGCTTTTCCATAACACTTCATACCAGATAGTCCTCAAAGCTACCTTCCTCTATACTATCTGGGTTATATGTGGCATCTGAGGGCTTCCCTCATAGTTCAGTCAGTAAAGAATCTGCCTGCAATGCAGGAGACCCGTGTTTGACTCCTGGATCGGGAAGATCCTCTGGAGAAGGAAATGGCAACCAACTCCAGTGTTTTTGCCTGGAGAATCCCATGGACAGAAGAGTCTGGCAGGCTACAGTCCACGGGGTCGCAAGTGTCAGACACGACTTAGCAACTTAACTACTACTACTATGTGGCATCCAGCAAATTCACTCATACATATTTTATAATTATCCACATGGTTACAGTACAAAAGCCTAAAAATTATGTGGAATATTTTCAGTTTCTCCTCTGGGTATTGCAAGGTTGAGTGGTATACCAGATCATCAGAAAAAAGTATCCTCTTCTAGCATTCCAAGAATTTTTTTTTTTTCCTATTTAGTGAAAACAATGTTCAGAACCTAAGCATTCTAGGCAAGCAAGGTATACAAACTTTCACTGGCCATATCAGAAGAATGTTTAAAATTAGATAATCTAGAGAGTTACTAAGACACGGGAGATCAGAAAGAACCAAATTTACTATGCAGATTTGTAAGCAGAGGAGTGATCATCTAAAGCAAGAGTCAACAAACAGCAAAAATTCACAAGCCACATTTAATGTGCTTTTTCTTTTTGTGTGGAGCAAGAACTGATAATGAATTTTAGATTTAAAATAGCTGAAAAAAATAAAATATATTATTTAAAGGCATGTGAAAACTGAATGAAATATAAATTTTAGTGCCTATAAAGTTTTACTGGAGCACAGCCACACCCATTGGTTTTGTCTAGCACTGTTTTCATGCTGCAAAGGCAGAGTTGAATAATAGCATCAGAGACTATATAGGGCAAAAAGTCTGTTACTATCTGGCCCTTTACAGAAAAATGTTTGCTGACCCCTAATTATTGTAAAGTAAATAAATAAATAAATAATGTTTAAAAAATAAATAAATAAAAAGTAGCAAAAAAAATAAAGTCTGGCTATGATATTTTTAAAAAATCAGAGACAGATAAAAGATACTATGAGCTTTGTGAAAAAAAATTTCTAAGACTCGTGCAATAAGCATCAGTCAACTTCTTGGCCAGACACCGGATGAAGGCCCTTTTGAAGTTACAAGTAGGGCTTTCTAGGTGGAGATAGTGGTTTAAAAAAAAAAAAAAAAAGAAACCGCTTGCCGATACAGGAGACATAAGAGACTTGGGTTCCATTTCTGGGTAGGGAAGATCCCCTGGAGGAGGGCATGGCAACCCACTCCAGTATTCTTTCCCAGAGAATTCTGTGGACTGAGGAGCCTGGCAGGCTACAGCCCATAGGGTCGCAAAGAGTCAGACAGGACTGAAGCAACTTAGCATGCACATACAAAGTTGCAATTAGATCCTCCTAACATAGCTAACTTGCCCCTGGGAAATGTTACTCCTAAAGTCAGGGAGTGAAGAGGACACTGATATGCACCAAAAACTCTCTGCAAGACTCCAAACAAGAAGTAACATTCAATTCCACATGAGTCGAGGTGGGAAAGAGTAGATTTAAAGGACAGAAAGAGTTCAATGAGGGTTCACTTACATTTCTTCCCTCACAGAAACCTGGGGAGAGAAAGAGAATCAAAGCCATACTTATATAAAATTTGCCAAGGATACTAAATTGGGACATATTGTAAACATCAGTGAGGATGGTGTAATTCTTTGAGTTCAGAATGTAAACTACAGTTTCAGTTTTATGATGTGTACCAAACAGTGCTCCATGCGTACAAAACAAATGGATGTACAATCGCAATGTTTTACTAGAAAATGTCTGAAAAATAGTAAATTCTTGAGCACATAATGCACATGATGAATTAATTAACCCTCTTTGAAACATGATGAGGTAGAGATGAGGATTAATATCCTGATTTTCCAGATGAGAAAATGGAAAAGAAAGGAAGTTATCCAGCCATGGTCATAGTGCCGGGAGAAGAGGGAATCTGAGTCCTGATTTTAACTCAGCCCATCCACAGTGCACTCTCTGAGCTGGCTCTATCCTCATCTGAAGACTGGTTTTTGTAAGAGATGGGAGCTAGGATTCACCATCTTCTAGGAAGGCAAAACCAAATGTGCATACAGGTATAAACGCACATGTTTGCTGAAATAACAGTGATGGTGTTTGTTATTTATAGAATTGTCACAAAAAGTCTAAGCTGAAAGGGCATTTTAAAAATATCTTAGTTTAACTCCCTTATTTTACAGACAGGGAAAACTGAGCTCCAAACAGGGAAATTTTCTTAGCCAGTGTCACAAAACTAAACCCTCTGTGAGCCTCTACTCTGCTTAAGGATATCACCTTCCTTTGACTTCCTGGTCTTTTTGATAACATCCAACATGCCTTCCCCTTTCACCTTCCTACTCATCCCACCCACCACCATTAGCTAATTCTCTACATGCTTGTTTCAAACCCAGAGACCATCCTCTCAACAGAACATACCTAGACACACACATGCACACACACACACATTCTTTCAATAAGTTTCCATCAAGCAGGTTTTAATGATTTTTACCCCCGTGGCCTACAATTGTTTTTATCATCATTTTTAATCCCCAAATAAGCAGATTCTTCCTTGGCTAGCCTCACCTTCACCCTAAACTCCCAGCAATACTGACAATGAGAAAATGTGAGGTTCTCTTCTTCCTCAACAGGAAAACCTGGCTAGATTACAATCGACTCTTTGCTGAGTCTTGCACCAATGACAGCATTAAAGCCTCATGGTTTATGAACTACCAAAGCTAGAAATGGATTTTTTTTTCTGACGTGCCAGGCTTTTAAGTCTTGTACCTGTGCCCAGTCCAAAGATTTTTGAAACCCTGAATAAAGTGGTAATCAACACTCTGAATACTCCATCTGAGTTAACTGACAACAACAAACAAATTAGGAAGAAAAGATTTGTTCTCCCACTCCCTCTAAGACAGGTGGAATTCCAAGTTTCAACAAGGCAGATTCAGAATCACCTTTAGAAAGGCCATTTGGGCAATAAAGATGCACTGTAAAAATGAAAAAAAAAATCAATAAATGTTCTCTGCAGGTAATAAGACAGCCCCTTGCCTTCAAGTAGAGATAATAATGGCAGTAAACTGCAGCCACCAAACTTTAAAGGTAAAAGAAAACACCAATACATTTTTTTCTTTTTGCTTTGTTTCATGTTTTTTAAATCACTTTCTCCTGTCCCTCAAAGGGCTCAGGACTGGAAGTTGGGGTTCACATTCCATAGGAACCAATGGGCTCCATAGTTTTGTAAAGAACCCACTGGAGATTTTAATATTTCAAGGAATTTAGATCATTTGGCTCCATGAGCTCACAGAGGCTCATTTTCTCAAAGAAAATATTACCAAGTTCCTCTAACAAGTGATTCTAGGGTCTGAAGAATTTTGAGACTTTGCTGGATTTCCAAATGCTCGGCAATTTGAGTGATTACCCCTCTCCCAGCTTCCTTGTTCTCAAATAGTCCAAGATCTACATAATAGCAGAGCTCCTCCCAGGCAGCCCTGCCAGCTGCCCTTCTTCCTGCCTCTCTCCTTCAGCCCTAATTTCTGTAGAAAGCTCCCATGTGGAATATGTTATGACAGCAAAATCTTCCCTTTCACAATATAGTTGATCATTTCCACAGTTTTCCAAAAACAACAATATCGTGACCCAGATATTTAAAACCCAGAGGCAGCATCAAATACAATCCAATCTATCTAACTATTGAATTTGCTTTTCGCTTACTTTCTTGAACTCTTTTCCCATCGGATATAGTTGCTATTACTGTCGTGCCTGGGCTTACTGACACATTGCTTTAGATGGGTGCTATGGTTCATTTTCTGCTCTATAGATAGGGCCTAACTGAAGCCAAGGTATGGGGAAAAGGCAGATTCTCACTGGAGATGTTGGGGTGATCTGAAGTCTTTGGTGCTACTCCTCATTTCCTTTTCTGACAACCATCCTTTTGTGAGTAGTCTTAAGGAACGAAGATACTGATCTCTGTCTCTTTCCAAACTGCCTATGCCTGGGCACTGGGGCACTGGACCTCATATTGCTCAGTTTAAGCAGTAGCAATGTGCCACTCAGGGTTAGAGGTGGAACATGCAGCATGTTTTCTTTAATGCTATATCATATCTGTCTTCTTATTGCCTGGGGAACTAGAAGGAAACAAAATAGGTTTCCATTTTATAGGTACTCCTTCCACCTGGCCAAAATAGTGAAAAGATAATCATCATTCCAATTAGTTATCAATAGGGAGACCAGTTAAAGAGCACACATTTTCTAATTTTTCTCTAGTTGCCAAAAACACTGTGGTGCTTCTGCTGTCCTCTGATGGGTGTCACCACATTCCTGCTGAAAGGTGTGGCCAATATACCTGCCACTTTTAAGACTGTCCTCAGGGATTATAGCTTTATATAAGGAAAGGCTGTCTCTTTCAGTTCTGACTTAAAATTTCTAGGCCAGTGAGAAGGAAGAAAAAGGTCTTGGCAGGAAGTACTTCCTTTGTGAAAAGTGGAGGCAGGAGTAGATACTGGTGTTTAGCAACTGAGTCTGCTCCCAGAGCAGAGCATCTTTGTCTAGAAGCTGTTCATTAGTGTCTTTTCAAGAAGGAATACTTAGTACAGGATGGGGAGTGAAGTGCATGGGAAGGAGGCTTAAGCCTAGGGAGATTGGAAAGGAAGGAGGCAATAGCATATATAGGAGGTCTGGAAGTGTAAGAGGTCTTCCTGTTGTAAGATGTAGCCTGAGCATCTCTTGGGGCTAAGCAGATATTAATTATTTTAAACTAAATAATACTAAGGAGCCAGTTTTTGAGGACACTTAGCCAAATATAAGATACAACTAAGCTTAGGGTTATGGGCTATTGGACAGGGTCTGAGGGAGAGAATAAAAGTTTCTTATCACTTTGGATACTTATCTACCTAGGAGCTATTAATGCAAAAAGGCCCCAAGGAGGCAGCAGCAGGAGGGAGCAGGTGCATAGACTGATGGTCTGCTGAACAGTGAGAACACTTCCTTTCTGGGGTCGAGGCCAGGAAGCCTTCACTAAGGAATAGTCTTGTATTCACCACAGAGTACAGGCTGGGGACTTAGTCTGGATTTCTCCACTTCTAACCTCTCTAATAAGGACATTTTTTCCCTCACCAGGCAGGAGAATGGAACACAAGCAAGAAGGAAATTAAATCTTTTCAAATCATTAATTTTTTCTTTTGTTCCTAGGACCCACCAAGCTCCAAGAACCAGCTGGGACCAACTTCATTGCTTTCATTGCCTGTACTAACAACGCTGCCAAAGACAGGGGTCCAGCAAGTATGAAAATTGACTTTTTAAGGCTCTTAGGTTCTTTGAACCAACACTGCCAGTAACTTTGTCCCAGAGATCATAAAATCCTGAGTCCTGATAGACCGGTGTCTCTTTTTAGAAGAGAAAGGGAGAGAAAAGTGAATGTCCAAGATCCTTTACCTTCAGCGGCTCTTTTAAAAAAGACTTTGCAGCTTCCACAAGTGAGAGCTCCATAGTGACAGCCAGAAGCTTCATCCCCACAAATCAGGCAGGTCTTCTGGGGTGGAAAGTAATAGTCGATGGGCAGAACATGGTCCCTCGTGGTCTCCAAACTGAAAAGACCCAAGAGGAATAATGCAACACATGTCAGTATTTGGCAGAAACAAGAAGGTAGAAGTCTTAATTTTCAGGATTAAACTGCATGTGTAAATTATTATTTATTGCTTAACAAAGTCATTGTGAAGCTGAATTTTCCTTGGACTTCTCCTAGGGATTATTTTTGTAGGGTTTCCTATCATGTGGACAGAGCCATTCTGGATCCTATGAAAGGATTTGAGAAGTTTTCTGAAATCAGCCAGTCCCTAGGGCTATGTCTGCATGAGGGACGGATGAAGGCAGAAACCTGAGGTAAATGTCTCTAACTTAAGGTGGTGGTCATGAAACAATTTCAGAGTAATTAAATGGTATGAACTCAGTCCTAAAACCTTACTTATCCAAAGGGAGACCTATGGTGATACCAGACTAAGCATCAAAGCAGTTTGATGTGCTTTGTTCTAGTTCTCTGAGCCTTACTCTCATCTGTAAGTAGGAATAATATTACCCAGCCTACTGAGCTACTTGTGTGAGCAGAAGTATAAATAAGCCAAAAGGATAAAAAGCTCTTGTAATGAATACAGAAGGGAGGAATTACAATTAGTATTTTCATGCTAGTCTTTTTTTTTTTTTTTTCCATTCCCTTTCTTTCCTTAGGAGTCTATCTAGATAACATGGACATTTCCCCATTCCCATTCTATAACATAAAGTAGCAGTTAAGTAATACACAGTGATGCTGGAAATCTTTCAGGCAACCCTCTAAACACTTAGCCATTAGAATACTCATGTTCTTTGATTTAAGAGTTCTAAATGTCACCTAGTTAACTGTCTATCTCCAAGAGGATCTGTGCCTGTGTCCTTCCTGGTGGCCTGAAAGAGAGGGCCAGAAACCCAATCCTAAAACCTTAATGGAAAGGTAGATCTTAGTCTCCTACAGTAATAAATTCAAGTTTAAATAAAGGGAACATGGTTCATACTACTCAAAGGTAAACTTTTTTCTCTCCTGTCTTATGCCTAATCATTAAACAAAACATAAGTGGTTTCCTGGGTTAATCTGCTACAGGTATGTGACAACTGCCTATTCTCTTATCCACAAGAATGCAACAACTATTTTATTTACTTTTTGTGCTTTTACTTATTTATTGGAGTATAATTGATTTATAATATGGTGTTAGTTTATGCTGTACAACAAAGTAAATCCGCTATATGAATACATATATCCCTTCCCTCTTTAACCTCCCTCCCCCCATCCCACTTTCTCTAAGTTCTCACAGAGTACCATGCTGAGCTCCCTGTGCTATACAGTAGCTTCCCACTAGCTATTTTACATATAGTAGTGTATACATGTCAATCTACTCTCCCAATCCATCCAACCCTTCCTTACCCCATTGTATCCACATGTCCATTTTCTATGTTTACATCTCTATTCCTACCCTGCAAACAGATTCATCTGTACCATCTTTGTAGATTCTATACATGTTCATCAATATATATTTGTTTTTCTCTTTGTGACTTATTCCACTCTGTATGACAATAAAGGCTGAGGAAAATGTGGAGAAAACAAAAACCCTCTTCCACTGTTGGTGGGAATGTAAATTGATACAACCACTGTGGAGAAGAGTATGGAGGTTCCTTAAAAAAATAAGAATCTATAGCTGCCATATGACCCAGCAATCCCACTATTGGGCATATACCCTGAGAAAACCATAATTCAAAAACACACATGTACCCCCAGTGTTTACTGCAGCACTATTAACAATACCCAGGACATAGAAGCAACCTAAATGTCCATAAACAGATGAGTGGATAAAGAACTTGTAATACATATACACAGTGGAATATTACTCAGCCATAAAAGGAACAAAATTGGTTCATTTGTAGTAATGTGGATGGACGTAGAGTCAGTCACCATTTTTATGAGTACTTCTTTCTTACTAAGGCAAGAAGGAAGGAAAATAAGCTCTAATGACAGCCTTTTTGCTGTGTTGCATGATTTCAACTCCTCAAAACACCACTGTGAAACATTTATTATTATTATATCAAATGAAGAAATTCATACTGAGAGTGGAGAAGCACAAAACTTTTTGAAATCAAGTACAGGAATCTCTGACTCCAAATCTAACACAGTGTCCATTATCCTATTGTCTTCTCAGTAATCACCTTCACTTTCTACCCATGACTCTTTGGTTATCATATTCAGCACAACCATCAGAATCCCCCCAAAAGCACGAAATGTTATGCTCCTCCCAACCCTAAGTGAGAAACCTTGGCAGGGCGAAAGCAAAGAAGGCTTTCACTCAGGCTACACTTGACAAGCACTTTATCTCTAAGAGACAAATATTAGCCTTTATTCACAGCCAAAATTTAACAGAAAACACTCAGAAACTTCTGCTGATATGCAAACCCAGCAGCTGATTATGGTAGCCTATCTTTTCCCCCATAATTCATCCCAAGCCAGCAGGAGTCTATCCACCAAAATAAGACTAGGAGGGCCATGAGTTCCACAGGAAGAGCTCAGTTTCCATATATGAATGAGCCAAAAGCTGAGAACATCATTCCTTTGGCTAAAAATGTCATTTCCTTGGTAAAAATTGTCATTAAAAAAATTAATTTATTATTCATCATCTTACATTTCATGAGTTCAATAACTAATAAAAATAGTTCAAATAAAATCAAAAGGACAAGTAGTATTAAGGCACTTTATGTGCTAAGCCATTTCATATATATCATCTCATTTAATCTCCCCAACGACTGTGCCAGGTAGTTCTGTATCATCCCTATATTATAAGAGTGGAAGCTGCTGCTCAGGAAAACTCAGTAAACTTGTTCAAGATCACTGTTCTTGTAAGCGAAATGCTAGGAACCATCCTAGGTAAGTCCAACTGCAAAGTGTAGATTTGTAACCAATGACTAACCATATTATGAAATTGAAAGTCTAAATTAGATGATAGGTTCAACTCAACTTCTATGGACCAGGTACAGGTCTAGGTTTTGGGACTATACTAATGATCAAGGTATGAACTTTGCCTCTAAGCAACTTACTATCTACTACAGGAGAAAGACAGGAAGCAAAGAACTATATAATAACATAGTAGATGATATAATAAAGCAAAGTGTGTACTGCTACAGATGAGAAAGTACCTCAAAGATAGAAATGCATTTGAAAGGTATGTTGTTGTTTATCAGTCGCCAATTTGTGGCCAACTCTTTGTGACTCCATGGACTGTTGCATGCCAGACTTCCCTGTCCTTCATCATCTCCCAGAGTTTGTCTAAGTTGAAAAGTATAAACATATGCATATATGTATTTACATTGAGTGACTGAACTGAACTGATACTTACATATATAAAAACACAGTAGTTATTATTATATGAATGAAAAGTAAATATTAAATAAATAAAATATTACATATATATGTGTGTCTGATTCAATGTGACCATTCAATGTCACTGTGACCATTCAATGTCACAGTAATCCAAATCTATGCCCCAACCAGTAAAACCGAAGAAGCTGAAGTTGAACAGTTCTATGAAGACCTACAAGATCTTTTAGAATTAACACCCAAAAAAGATGTCCTTTTCATTATAGGGGACTGGAATGCAAAAGTAGGAAGTAAAGAAACACCTGGAGTAACAGGCAAATTTGGCCTTGGAACACGGAATGAAGCAGGGCAAAGACTAACAGAGTTTTGCCAAGAAAATGCACTGGTCATAGCAAATACCATCTTCCAACAACACAAGAGAAGACTCTATACATGGACATCACCAGACGGTCAACACCAAAATCAGATCGATTACATTCTTTGCAGCCAAAGATGGAGAAGCTCTATACAGTCAGCAAGGACAAGACCAGGAGCTGACTGTGGCTCAGACCATGAACTCCTTATTGCCAAATTCAGACTGAAATTGAAGAAAGTAGGGAAAACTACTAGACCATTCAGGTATGATCAGGTATGACCTAAATCAAATCCCTTATGATTATACAGTGGAAGTGAGAAATAGATTTAAGGGCCTAGATCTGATAGATAGAGTGCCTGACAAACTATGAAATGAGGTTCGTGACATTGTACAGGAGACAGGGATCAAGACCATCCCCATGGAAAAGAAATGCAAAAAAGCAAAATGGCTGTCTGGGGAGGCCTTACAAATAGCTGTGAAAAGAAGAGAAGCGAAAAGCAAAGGAGAAAAAAAAAGATATAAACATCTGAATGCAGAGTTCCAATGAATAGCAAGAAGAGATAAGAAAGTCTTCTTCAGCGATCAATGCAAAGAAATAGAGGAAAACAACAGAATGGGAAAGACTAGGGATCTCTTCAAGAAAATCAGAGATACCAAAGGAACATTTCATGCAAAGATGGGCTCAATAAAGGACAGAAATGGTATGGACCTAGCAGAAGCAGAAGATATTAAGAAGAGGTGGCAAGAATACACAGAAGAACTGTACAAAAAAGAGCTTCAAGACCCAGATAATCATGATGATGTGATCACTGACCTAGAGCCAGACATCTTGGAATGTGAAGTCAAGTGGGCCTTAGAAAGCATGACTACGAACAAAGCTAGTGGAGGTGATGGAATTCCAGTGGAGCTATTCCAAATCCTGAAAGATGATGCTGTGAAAGTGCTGCACTCAATATGCCAGCAAATTTGGAAAACTCAGCAGTGGCCACAAGATTGGAAAAGATCAGTTTTCATCCCAATCCCAAAGAAAGGCAATGACAAAGAGTGCTCAAACTCCGCACAATTGCACTCATCTCACACGCTAGTAAGTAATGCTCAAAATTCTCCAAGCCAGGCTTCAGCAATATGTGAACCGTGAACTTCCTGATGTTCAAGCTGGTTTTAGAAAAGGCAGAGGAACCAGAGATCAAATTGCCAACATCCGCTGGATCATGGAAAAGGCAAGAGAGTTCCAGAAAAACATCTATTTCTGCTTTATTGACTATGCCAAAGCCTTTGACTGTGTAGATCACAATAAACTCTGGAAAATTCTGAAAGAGATGGGAATACCAGACCACCTGATCTGCCTCTTGAGAAACCTGTATGCAGGTCAGGAAGCAACAGTTAGAACTGGTCATGGAACAATAGATTGGTTCCAAATAGGAAAAGGAGTACGTCAAGGCCGTATATTGTCACACTGTTTATTTAACTTATATGCAGAGTACATCATGAGAAACCCTGGACTGGAAGAAGCACAAGCTGGAATCAAGATTGCCAGGAGAAATATCAATAACCTCCGATATGCAGATGACACCACCCTTATGGCAGAAAGTGAAGAGGAACTAAAAAGCCTCTTGATCAAAGTGAAAGAAGAGAGTGAAAAAGTTGGCTTAAAACTCAACATTCAGAAAATGAAAATCATGGCATCTGGTCCCATCACTTCATAGGAAATAGATGGGGAGACAGTGGAAACAGTGTCAGACTTTATTTTTCTGGGCCCCAAAATCACTGCACATGGTGACTGCAGCCATGAGATTAAAAGACACTTACTCCTTGGAAGAAAAGTTATGACCAACCTAGATAGCATATTCAAAAGCAGAGGCATCACTTTGCCAACAAAGGTCCGTCTAGTCAAGGCTATGGTTTTTCCTGTGGTCATGTATGGATGTGAGAGCTGGACTGTGAAGAAAACTGAGCGCAGAAGAACTGATGCTTTTGAAGTGTGGTGTTGGAGAAGACTTTTGAGAGTCCCTTGGACTCCAAGGAGATCCAACCAGTCCATTCTGAAGGAGATCAGCCCTGGAATTACTTTGGAAGGAATGATGCTGCAGCTGAAACTCCAGTACTTTGCCCACCTCATGCGAAGTGTTGACTCATTGGAGAAGACTCTGATGCTGGGAGGGATTGGGGGCAGGAGGAGAAGGGGACGACAGAGAATGAGATAGCTGGATGGCATCAAGGACTCGATGGATGTGAGTCTGAGTGAACTCCG
Organism: Tragelaphus eurycerus; assembly: GCA_935064755.1. Classification (NCBI taxonomy): domain Eukaryota; kingdom Metazoa; phylum Chordata; class Mammalia; order Artiodactyla; family Bovidae; genus Tragelaphus; species Tragelaphus eurycerus. The sequence goes on along the minus strand of CAKXYN010000119.1, from coordinate 3,100,650 downwards.
GGAGATGGTGATGGACAGGGAGGCCTGGCGTGCTGCGATTCATGGGATTGCAAAGAGTTGGACATGACTGAGCGACTGAACTGAACTGAACTTAGTATACATAGATCAGATCAGATCAGATCAGATCAGTCACTCAGTCGTGTCCGACTCTTTGCGACCCCATGAATCGCAGCACGCCAGGCCTCCCTGTCCATCACCAACTCCCGGAGGTCACTCAGACTCATATTCATCGAGTCCTTGATGCCATCCAGCCATCTCATCCTCTGTCGTCCCCTTCTCCTCCTGCCCCCAATCCCTCCCAGCATCAGAGTCTTCTCCAGTGAGTCAACTCTTCGCATGAGGTGGCCAAAATACTGGAGTTTCAGCTTTAGCATCATTCCTTCCAAAGAAATCCCAGGGCTGATCTCCTTCAGAATGGACTGGTTGGATCTCCTTGCAGTCCAAAGGACTCTCAACAGTCTTCTCCAACACCACAGTTCAAAAGCATCAATTCTTCGGCGCTCAGTTTTCTTCACAGTCCAGCTTTCACATCCATACATGACCACAGGAAAAACCATAGCCTTGACTAGACGGACCTTTGTTGGCAAAGTGATGTCTCTGCTTTTGAATATGCTATCTAGGTTGGTCATAACTTTCCTTCCAAGGAGTAAACGTCTTTTAATCTCATGGCTGCAGTCACCATCTGCAGTGATTTTGGAGCCCAGAAAAATAAAGTCTGACACTGTTTCCACTGTTTCTCCATCTATTTCCCATGTAGTGATGGGACCAGATGCCATGATCTTCGTTTTCTGAATGTTGAGCTTTAAGCCAACCTTTTCACTCTCCACTTTCACTTTCCTCAAGAGGCTTTTTAGTTCCTCTTCACCTTCTGCCATAAGGGTGGTGTCATCCGCATATCTGAGGTTATTGATATTTCCCCCAGCACTCTTGATTCCAGCTTGTGTTTCTTCCAGTCCAGCATTTCTCATGATGTACTCTGCATATAAGTTAAACAAACATGGTGACAATATACAGTCTTGACGTACTCCTTTTCCTATTTGGAACCAGTCTGTTGTTCCATGACTAGTGCATATATATATTTATGTACATATAGAATAATGATGGTAGCTATTATTATATGACTGAAAGGTAAATATTAGATAAACAAATGGGAGCCTGCATAGAGTAAATAAGTGGTCTTTTTAGAGACTTTAAAAATAGAGAATTTCATCCATATTAAAATTTAAAATACAAGTTGTTTAAAAGAATCTAATCAAGTTTATAGTCAATACTCCAAGACTGAAAAAAATCATCATTTTATTTATTGGGGCTTCCCTAGTGGCTCAGACAGAAAAGAATATGTCAAGAATGCAGGAGACCCAAGTTCAACTCCTGGTTCGGGAAGATCCACTGGAGACGGAAATGGTTAACAATTCCAGTAGTCTTTCTTGGAGAATTCCATGGACAGAGATGCCTATAGGGCTACTGTCCATGGAGTCGCAAACAGTCGGACATGACTGAGCAATGAACACTTGATTTATAAGATATGAATATAATGAAACACACCTCACATAAAAATAACTATAGAGAAAGAAGCTGTGGTACATATATACAATTGAATATTGCTCATCCATAAAAAGGAACACATTTGAGTCAATTCTAATATGGTGGAAGAATCTAGAGCCTATTATATAGAGTGAAGTAAGACAGAAAGAGAAAAACATATATCGTGTATTAACACATAATATATGGAATCTGTAAAGTTGGTACTGATGAACCTGTTTGCATGGCAGCAATAGAGATGCAGACACTGAGTACAGACTTACGGACAAAGGGAGTGGGGAGGAAGGAGAGGGTGGGTTGTATGGAGAGAGTAACATTGAAACATATACACTGCCAAATGTGAAATAGATAGCCAATGGGAATTTACTGTTTGACTCAGGAAACTCAACCCGGAGCTCTGTAACAATCTAGAGGGGTGGGATGGTGGTAGGAGGTGGGAGGAAGGTTGAAGAAGAAGGGGACATACGTATACCTAAAACTACACAAAAAAAGATCTTCATGACCCAGATAACCATGATGGTGTCATCACTCACCTAGAGCCAGACATTCTGGAGTACAAAGTCAAGTGGGCCTTAAGAAGTATCACTACAAACAAAGATAGAGGAGATGATGGAATTCCAGTTGAGCTAGTTCAAATCCTAAAAGATGATGCTGTGAAAGTGCTGCACTGAATATGCCAGCAAATTTGGAAAACTCAGCAGTGGCCACAGGACTGGAAAAGGTCAGTTTTCATTCCGATCCCAAAGAAAAACAGTGCCAAAGAGTGTTTAACTTACTGCACAATTGCACTCATCTCTCATGCTAGTAAAGTAAAGATCAAAATTCTCCAAGCCAAGCTTCAGCAGTATGTGAATCATGAACTTCCAGATGTTCAAGCTGGTTTTAGAAAAGGCAGAGGAACCAGAGATCAAATTGTCAACATCTGTTGGATCATAGAAAAAGCAACAGAGTTCTAGAAAAACATCTGCTTTTGCTGTATTGACTATGCCAAAGCCTTTGACTGTGTGGATCACAACAAACTCTGGAAAATTCTTAAAGAGGGGAATATCAGACCACTTTACCTGCCTCCTGAGAAATCTCTATGCAGGTCAAGAAGCAACAGTTAGAACTGGACATGGGACAACAGACTGGTTCCACACTGGCAAAGGAGTACGTCAAGTCTGTATATTGTCACACTGCTTATTTAACATACGCAAACTACATCATGTGAAATACTGGGCTGGATGAAGCACAAGTTGGGATCGAGATTGCCAAGAGAAATGTCAGTAACCTGAAATACACAGATCTGTATGTGTATTATGCTTATGTCAGAAAGTGAAGAAGAACTAAAGAGCCTCTTGGCGAAATTGAAAGAGGAGAGTGAAAAAGCTGGCTTAAAATTCAACATTCAAAAAACAAAGATCATGGCATCTGGTCCCATTACTTCATGGCAAATAGATGGGGAAACAGTGACAGACTATTTTCTTGGGCTCCAAAATCACTGCAGATTGTGACTGCAACCATGAAATTAAAAGATGCTTGCTCCTTGGAAGAAAAGCTATGAGACCAACCTAGACAGCATATTAAAAAGCAGTCTGCCAACAAAGGTCTGTGTAGTTAAAGCTATTGTTTTTCCAGTAGTCATGTATGGAAATGAGAGTTGGACTATAAAGAAAGCTGAGTGCTGAAGAATTGATGCTTTTGAATTGTGGTGTTGGAGAAGACTGTTGAGAGTCACTTGGACTGCAAGGAGATCAAACCAGTCAATCTTAAAGGAAATCAGTCCTGAATATTCATTGGAAGGACTTATGCTGAAGCTGAAACTCCAATACTTTGGGCACCTGATGCGAAGAACTGATTCATTGGAAAAGGCCCCAGTGCTGGGAAAGATTGAAGGCAAGAGGAGAATGGGATGACAGAGGATAAGATGGTTGGATGGCATCACCAACTCGATGGACATGAATTTGAGCAAGCTCTGGAAGTTAGTGGTGGACAAGGAAGCCTAGCGTGCTGCAGTCCATGTGGTCGTGAAGAGTTGGACACGACTGCATGACTGAACTGAACTGATGGCTGATTCAGGTTGAAGTGTGGTAGAAACCAACACACTATTATAAAACAATTCCCCTTCAATTAAAATTAAATAAATTTAAAATGTAAAAAAAAAAAAAAAAAAACAACTGTAAAGGATGTGGAAGAGTAGGAGAAATAATGAAGGCAATTTTACAATTTGAGTTTTTCCTAATTACAACCCACTCTGGCTAGAGGCCTGAGATATGACCTTACCATGCCAGTATTTGCCAACCTCCTACCTCCTCTCTCTGGCAAAATTATTTGGACAGAATTCCCACTGACACTGACAAAGGGAATACTGCCATTCTGTCTCATGGACTGATCTTCTGGCACTAGAAATGAAAATTCTGATTGCAAACCTTCTCCCATGTTTGTATTCTAGAGAAACTCATGCATGTTTGTACCAGGAAGTATGTGCAGAAATGGACATTGCAGCTTTGTTTATAGAAGCAAAAATGATACAGGAGAAAAAATGAATAAATTATATCATATTCATTCAATGAAATACAATTCAGCAATGACAAGGAACAGAATGCATCTATAAACAGTTGAATTTTCACAAACTAATGTTGCAGGAAAAAACATAACTCATAATAGCCTACATACTATATGACTCAATCGGATAAAGTTTAAAAAGAAGTAGAAGCAAACAATATGTAATTCGGGAATATATACGTGAAAAACATAAAAATGCCAGGGAGTAATAAACCCCAAATATAGCATAGTGGTTATCCCTGAGGGAGTAATTATATAATGAAGGGAGGTACAAACGGATTTATGCATTCAGTAAAAAACATGTATTAAGCACCCGCTACATATTATGCATCATTAGGCATCATTCTAGGTCCAAGGGTTAGGTTAGGGAAAATAAAAATGTTAATGTTCTCATTACTTAATTGGGGTTCATGAATGTTGTTTTATTATCATACTATATAAGTAACTTGAATGTTACATGTATTCCTTTGTATAGCTATAACATAACACAATTAAAAAAATAAAAGACTAAAAGAACAAACTCTGAAATTTCTAACACATCCCTAAATAACTCTAACTGGAAGCAGAGCAGAGGTTTCCTTTGAGAATGTGTAAGTGCAGAATTTGCACACAACACTGTGTTTTTTCCCACCTCCCCTAGGTTATGTGCTCATTCATTATCCCAATGCTCAGCATTCAGTTTTATGAAGTTTGAAACAAAAGCCCTGCCACATAAAATGGAAAATTTCCAAACAAGAACATGATTTACTTTTCTCCAATGGTTTCACAATTAATTAAATGAAAGTGGATTACTAGAAAGCTATAGGCCTACAAACGCCAGCTCAACCATGAGCAAGTTGGGCTCAGAAACCCTTAGCACCCAGTTATAATCTCAGTCTCTCTCTCTCTCCCTCCCTCCCTGTGTCTCTCTCCCTTTCTCTCTTTCTCACTCCTTCTCTATCTCTCTGGATCTCTCTCTGTCTCTCTGTCTTTCTCTATCTCTTTGTCTCTCAGACTTGAGGATACTTTAGATACCTTAAGGAGTCTGACTAATGTAAGCAAAGATCCTCAATGACTATGGAACCAGGATGAAATGTAAAAGCCACAGACCAGTCTTCCCTGTTTGGGAGAAAATATAAAATCAGTAGGGCTTTTGAGCAAGCCAGACCTGGGTTAAAACCTTGCTTCCACCACTGAACCTTGGGCCTAGTAGTTAGGCTCTCTGAGATCAACTTGCCTTATCTAAAAAGTGAGGATATTTTCTACTCTTAGGGCTTTTGTGAGACTTATATTGAATAACAAATGTTAACCTCTTCCGTCTATGCCTGTCACATGGTGGCTGTGTTGTAAGTCTAGGGTGCCATTACCTTGTGTTTTGCCTTAAAAAATGAAATCTCTTATAGTCTTAAAATAAAAAGGACCATTGTTCTTGGCTATACAGTGTTTTTAGTGAAAGTGTTAGTCTAGTTCAATCATGATTGGCTCTTTGAGACCCCATGGACTGTAGCCTGCCAGGATCCTCTGTCCATGGAATTCTCCAGGCAAGAATACTGGAGCGGGTTGCCATTTCAATCTCCAGGGGATCTTCCCAACCCAGGGACTGAACCTGGGTCTCCTGCATTGCAGGCAGATTATTTTCCATCTCAGCCACCAGGGAAATCCAATACAGTGTTTTTAAGGAACAGCAAATACAGATGGAGAAAGAAGAGCAAAAGGCTATATATGTGAAACTGTATCATTTTTATACATACCTCTGTACTTTTCAAACAAGAAAAGATTTAGGAAATCACCAAATATCTTTACAGAGCATCATATTTTTCCTCATGTGGAATAATTAAAATGTTTTTATTAATGACATTGTGGAATATAATGAAAACTTTACATGAATTTCTAAGATAAAAATCAAAGCATTCAAAGTTATTTTCTCTTCACAGATGGCTTGAACCTACTTTTTGAGGGTATAATGGATATTTCAGTAGTAAGTCTCTTTCCCCCGGAAAGCCTGAGATTTGAAATTTGATGAATATCTGTTCAAGAAAACAGTCATGGTTTCTTTTAAAAGTATTACATGAGCTTATGTTATATCTCTCAAATTCTCTTTAGTGATGCCTTTTGTTGAAGTGGGAAAGTAAACAGGTAGAACATGTGGTTTTCATGGTCATCTTTGACATTTTATAATAAGTGACTGAACAAATAATTTTACTTAAATTTCTTCATGTGCAAAATGTATAAAGAAATACAGAACTCACAAGACTGCTATGAATATTCCATAATGTTCTGGAGGTAAAGCAGCTTACATCATTGCTGAGAAGACAGTTGGGATTTTGAGAAACATGTCTTGAATCCATGGAAAGTATTACCATCTTAACAATGTTAAATATTCTCACAACAGAACCCAACTCCACACACCAGTCAGTCAGCACCAGCACCAAGACTCTTGGGGCCACAGAACAAGCTGCACCAAGCCTCAGCCCTCCCCATCCACAAGCTGGTACCAGGCTTGGAACCTCACAGGATGTGAAGCCAGCCATACCAGGGCCAAGCTCTGCCTATCAGGGGTTGGCACTAGCCCCAGGAAGCCTTTGGACAGAATGCCAGCTGAGTCAGGATATAGCCCCACCCACCATCATGCTGGCAGCTACTGCCTAAAGGAAGGCCTGGCAGCCAATCAAGCTAGAAATCAACCACACCTACCAGCATTCCCACAGTAGTCAGCCTTGTCACAACAGAAGGGCAAACACATATATAAGGGGGCACCATCAGAACATATTTCTCTGATGAACAGAGGGGAAGTGCTTCTGGGTCTCATAGAACATTCTCTATATTAGATCACTTCACCAAGACTGTGAAAAACAATAACTGATCTGCTTAATAAGCAGAATAAAAACAGAAAATTAGGTAAAATGAGGAGACAGAATATATTCCAAATGAAGGAACAAGACAAAACCTCAGATAATGAACTAAATGAAATGGAGATAAACAATATACCCAAAAAAGAGTTCAAGTTAATGATAATAAAGGTGCTTGAAGAACTTTGGAAAAGAATGGTTAAACAGAATTTTTAAAAAGATATAGAAAATATAGAGACAAATCAAACAAAGCTGAAGAATACAACTAAAATAAAACATAGATTAGAAGGAATCAACCATAGATTAGGTGGTAGAAAGGAATGAATCACCAAACTGGAATATAAACTAAGCATCCAGACTGAAGACTAAAAAAAATAATTTAAATTTAAATATCTAAATGAGAAAAGTTTAAAAGATGTATGGGAAAACATAAAGCATACAACCAATCACATTATAGGGATTCCAGAAAGAGAAGACAAAGATAAATGGGCATATAGCTTATTTGAAGAAAAAAGGCTGAAAACTTCCCTAACTAGGGAAAGGAAGAGGACACTAAGGTCCAGAAAACACAAAAAGTCTCAAACAAATGAATGTTAAAAGATCCAGGTGATGGAAGTAAAGCTCGATGCTGTAAAGAACAACATTGCATAGGAATCTGGAATGTTATATCCATGAATCAAGGTAAATTGGAAGTGGTCAAATAGGAGATGGCAAAAGTGAGCACTGATATTTTAGGAATCAGTGAACTAAAATGGACTTGAATGGGTGAATTTAATTCAGATGAACATTATATATACTACTGTGGGCAAGAATCCCTTAGAAGAAATGCAGTAGCCCTCATAGTCAACAAAAGAGTTCAAAATGCAGTACTTGGGTGCAATCTCAAAAACGACAGAATGATCTCTGTTGGTTTCCAAGGCAAACCATTCAATATCAGAGTAATCCAAGTCTATGCCCCAACCACTAATGCTGAATAAGCTGAAGTTGAATGGTTCTATAAAGACCAATAAGAACTTCTAGAATTAACACTGAAAAAATACGCCCTTTTCACCATAGGGGACAGAATGCAAAAGTAGGAAGTCAAGAGATACCTGGAGTAACAGGCAAATTTGGCCTTGGAGTACAAAATGAAGCATGGTAAAAACCAACAGAGTTTTGCCAAGAGAAGACATTGGTTATAGCAAACACCCTCTTCCAAAAACACAAGAGACGACTCTACACACAGAAATCATCATATGGCCAGTACCAAAAGCAGACTGATTATATTCTTTACAGCCAAAGATGGAGAAGCTCTATACAGTCAGCAAAAACAAGACCAAGAGCTAAATGTGGCTCAGATCATGAACTCCTTATTGCCAAATTCAGACTTAAACTGAAGAAAGTAGGGAAAACCACTAGACCATTCAGGTATGACCTAAATCAAATCCCTTACTATTATACATTGGAAATGACAAATAGATTCAAGGGATCAGATCTGATAGACAGAGTACCAGAATAACTATGGATGGAGGTTCAGGACATTGCAAAGGAGACTTATCAAGACCATCCCCAAGAAAAAGAATGCATAAAGGTAAAATGGTTGTTAGAGGAGGCCTTACAAATAGCTAAGAAAAGAAGAGAAGCTAAAGGCAAGGGAGAAAATGAAAGATAAAACCACTTGAATGCAGAGTTCTAAGGATAGCAAGGAGAGATAAAAAAGCCTTCTTCAGTGATCAATGCAAAGAAATAGGGGGAAAAGAAGAGAATGGAAAGACTAGAGATGTTTTCAAGAAAATTAGAGATACCAAGGGAATATTTCATGCAAAGATGGGTACAATAAAGGACAGAAATGGTATGGACCTAAAAGAAGCAGAGATATTAAGAAGAGGTGGCAGGAATACACAAAAAACTATACAAAAAAGATCTTCATGACCCAGATAACCAAAATGGTGTGAACATTCACCTACAGCCAGACATCCTGGAGTCTGAAGTCAAGTGGGCCTTAGGAAGCATCACTACAAACAAAGCTAGTGGAGATGATGGAATTATCAGCTGAGCTATTTCAAATTCTAAAAGATGATACTGTTAAAGTGCTTCATTCAATATGCCAGAAAATTTGGAAGATTCAGCAGTGGCCACAGGACTGGAAAAGATCAGTTTTCATTCCAATCCCAAAGAAAGACAATGCCAAAGAATGTTCAAACTACCGCACAGTTGCACTCATCACACATGCTAGCAAAGCAATGCTCAAAAGTCTCCAAGCCAGGCTTCAACAGTACATGAACTATGAACTTCCAGATGTTCAAGCTGGATTTAGAAAAGACAGAGGAACCAGAGATCAAATTGCCAACATTTTCTAGATCAAAGAAAAAAGCAAGAGAGTTCCAGAAATATATCTACTTTTGCTTTGTTGACTACAGCAAAGCCTTTGATTGTGTGGATCACAGCAAACTGTGGAAAATTCTTCAGGAGATGAGAATATCAGATCACATTATGTGCCCACTGAGAAATCTATATGTAGGTTAAGAAACAACAGTTAGAACAAGACATGTAACAACAGACTGGTTCCATATTGGGAAAGGAGTATGTCAAGGCTGTATATTGTCACCCTGCTCATTTAACTTAAAGGCAGAGTACAGCATGATAAACGTTGGGCTGGATGAAGCACAAGCTGGGAGCAAGTTTCCCAGGAGAAAAATCAATACCTCAGTTATGCAGATGACACCACCCTTATGGCAGAAAGTGAAGAAATAAAGATGCTCTTGAGGAACGTGAAATAAGAGTGAAAAAGCTGGCTTAAAACTCAACATTCAAAAAACGAGATCAGGGCATCTGGTCCCATCACTTCATGGCAAATTGATGGGGAAACAATGACAGACTTTATTTTCTTAGGCTCCCAAACCACTGCAGATGGTGAATGCAGCCATGAAATTAAAAGATACTTGCTTCATGAGAAATGCTGGACTGGAAGAAACACAAGTTGGAATCAAGATTGCCGGGAGAAATATCAATAACCTCAGATATGCAGATGACACCACCCTTATGGCAGAAAGTGAAGAGGGGCTAAAAAGCCTCCTGATGAAAGTGAAAGTGGAGAGTGAAAGGGTTGGCTTAAAGCTCAACATTCAGAAAACGAAGATCATGGCATCTGGTCCCATCACTGCATGGGAAATAGATGGGGAAACAGTGGAAACAGTGTCAGACTTTGTTTTTCTGGGCTCCAAAATCACTGCAGATGGTGACTGCAGCCATGAAATTAAAAGACGCTTACTCCTTGGAAGGAAAGTTATGAGCAACCTAGATAGCATATTCAAAAGCAGAGACATCACTTTGCCAACAAAGCTTCGCCTAGTCAAGGCTATGGTCTTTCCTGTGGTCATGTATGGATGTGAGAGCTGGACTGTGAGGAAGGCTGAATGCCGAAGAATTGATGCTTTTGAACTGTGGTGTTGGAGAAGACTCTTGAGAGTCCCTTGGACTGCAAGGAGATCCAACCAGTCCATTCTGAAGGAGATCAATCCTGGAATTTCTTTGGAAGGAATGATGCTAAAGCTGAAACTCCAGTATTTTGGCCACCTCATGCGAAGAGTTGACTCATTGGAGAAGACTCTGATGCTGGGAGGGATTGAGGGCAGGAGGAGAAGGGGACGACAGAGGATGAGATGGCTGGATGGCATCACTGACTCGATGGATGCGAGTCTGAGTAACCTCCGGGAGCTGGTGATGGACAGGGAGGCCTGGCGTGCTGCGGTTCATGGGGTCGCAAAGAGTCGGACACGACTGAGCGACTGATCTGATCTTCTGATCTGCTTCTTGGAATAAAAGCTATAACCAACCTAGACAGCACATTAAAAAGCAGAGACATTACTTTTCCAACAAAGGGCCGTCTAGTCAAAGCTATGTTTTTTTCCCAGTAGTCATGTATGGATGTGAGAGTTGGACCATAAAGTTGCTGCTGCTGCTGCTGCTGCTAAGTTACTTTAGTCGTGTCCAACCCTGTGCGACCCTGTAGACAGCAGCCCACCAGGCTCCTCTGTCCCTGGGACTCTCTAAGCAAGAACACTGGAGTGGGTTGCCATTTCCTTCTCCAATGCATGAAAGTGAAAAGTGAAAGTGAAGTTGCTCAGTCATGTCCGACTCTTAGAGATCCCATAGACTGCAGTCTACCAGGCTCCTCCATCCATGAGATTTTCCAGGCAAGAGTACTGGAGTAGGGTGCCATTGCCTTCTCCGAAAGAAAGCTGAGCACTGAAGAATTGATGCTTTTGAACTGTGATGTTGGAGAAGACTCTTGAGAGTCTCTTGGACTGCACGGAGATCAAACTAGTCCATCCTAAATCAGTCCTGAATATTCATTGGAATGACTGATACTGACGCTGAAATTCCAATACTTTTGCCTCCTGATGCAAAGAATTGGCTCATTGGAAAAGACTGTGATGCTGGGAAAGATTGAAGGCAGAAGGAAAAGGGGACAACAGAGCATAAGTTGGTTTGACGGCCTTACCCACTCAATAGACATGAGTTTGAGCAAGCTCTGGGTGTTGCTGATGGACAGGGAAACCTGGCAAGCTGCAGTCCATGGGCTCATAACAAGTAAGACATGACTGAGCACCTGAACTGATGCTCAGAATAAGACACAGAAATGAAATGGCAACACTTAAAGATAATCTTAAAAGCAGCAAGAGCAAAAAAAAAAAAAAAAAAACTATTAGAAAGATTCACAAGACTATTAATTGACTTTTCATCTCAGTCTTTGCAGGTGTAAGGGAATAGGAATATGTATTAAAAGTGATGAAAGGGAAAAGCATACAACCAAGAATACTCTCACTGACAAGGTTATCATTAAGATTTAAAGGAGAGATAAAGAGTTTCACTGCCAAAAAAAGCTATCAGTAAGAGTTTACTACCTCTAAATATACAGTATAAGAAAATAACATAACTAGAAATATGAAAAGTATGAAAAACTTTCATTAGTATAGGCAAACATATAATGAAGATAATACATTAACCACATAAAAAATAGGAAAATGACAAAAGTAGTAAAATCATCGATGCTCTTCTGTAATAAGTAATCAACACACACCCAAAGTAAGATGCAAAATATGATGTCAAAACAATAAATGTTTTGGGGGAAATAAAATGCAGGGTTGTTAGAATAAATTCAAACTTAGGAGATCATCAATTTCAAATAAGATACACACACACACACACACACACACACACACACACACACGCACACGTATACCATATATATCATGATGACCAAAATTCTATAATAGGTACATACACAGAAAAAAGAAAGAAACCTAAACAACACTAAAGAAAGTCATCAAATCAAATTAAATAGAAAGAGAGAGGAAGAAGATAAAACATGCAAAACCTACCAAAAACAATTAACAAAAGGGTAATGAGTCAATAGTTACTTTAAATGTAAATAGACTACATGCTCCAATCAAAAGACATAGAGTGGGTAAATGGGTTAAAAAAAGTGAGACTGATATATATGCTGCCTATGAAAGTCTCACTTCAGACTGAAAGACACACACAGACTAAAAGTGAAGGGGTGTAAAAAGGTATTCTGTGTGAATGAAATGAAAATAAAGCTAAAGTACCAATACTTATATCAAACAAAATAGATATCAAAGATATAAAAAAGATTACTAAGGGCATTAAGTAATCAAAAAGGGATTAATTGAACAGCAAAATATAATAGTAAATATATAAGTGCCCAACATAGGAGCACCTAAATACATAACGCAAATATTAACAAACATAAAGGGAAATTCTGACAGTAACAGAATAATAGTAGACCTTGGCATCCCATGTATATCAATGAGAATATCATCTGGACAGAAAATAAATATGGAAACCTGGGACTTGACACATTTGATTAGATGAACTTAACAGATCTATATAGAATATTTCATCTACAAGCAGTAAAATGCACTTTCTTTTTAAGGGCACATGGAAGATTCTGCAGGAATGATCACATGCTAGGTGACAAAACAAGGCTCAATAAATTAAGAAGACTGAAATCATATGAAAATCTTTTCTGACCACAACAGAATGAAGCTAGAAGTCAACTACAAGAAGAAAAAAAAGGAAAAAATATAAACACCTGGAGGCTAAAAACATGCTACTAAACAAACAGTAGATCACTGAAGAAATCAAAGAGTAAATAAAAAATACTTAAGACAAATGAAAATGAAAACATAGTGATCCAAGATCAATGGGATGCAGCAAAAGCTTTTTGTAGAGGAAATTTTAAATTTTTGTAGAGATAGCTATAGAAACCTACTTCAAAAAAAGAATAAAAGAAAAAGAAAAAAGTATCAAACAACCCCAAAATTTACACCTAATTCCCAAAAAAAGAAAGAATGAACAAAAACTGAAGTAAGTAGAAGTAAACAAATAATGAATAAAACAGAAGTAAACAAAATAGAGATAAAAAGCAATAGAAAATAACAATGAAACAAAGAAATGCCAACTTGATAAGATAAAGAAATGGCTCTTTGAAAAGGAAAATAACTAAAATCGATAAACCTTTAGCCAGACTCTTCAAGAAAAGGCCCACATAAATAAAATCATAAATTAAAGAAAGTTACAAATGACAGTTCAAAAATACAAAGGATAATAAGAGATTGCTACATATACTAATATAACAATAAAATGAACAATGTAGAAAAAATGGATAGGTTCTTAGAAACATGGAACCTCCCAAGATTAAATCCTGAAGAAATAGGTACTATGAAGAGATCAATTAACAATAATAAAATGGAATCCATAATTAAAAAGAATCCAAAGAAAGAAAAGTGCAGGACCAGACAGCTTCACAGGTAAATTCTTCAAAACAGCTGAAGAAGATTTAACATCTACCTTTCTGAACAATAAATGAGCAAGAAATGCTTCCAAACTTATTGTATGAGGATAACATCATCTGACAAGAATACACAGAAGAACTGTACAAGAAAGAGCTTCAAGACCCAGATAATCATGATGGTGTGATCACTGACCTAGAGCCAGACATCCTGGAATGTGAAGTCAAGTGGGCCTTAGAAAGCAGCACTACAAACAAAGCTAGTAGAGGTGATGGAATTCCAGTGGAGCTATTCCAAATCCTGAAAGATGATGCTGTGAAAGTGCTGCACTCAATATGCCAGCAAATTTGGAAAACTCAGCAGTGGCCACAAGATTGGAAAAGGTCAGTTTTCATCCCGATCCCAAAGAAAGGCAATGCCAAAGAGTGCTCAAACTACTGCACAATTGCACTCATCTCACAGGCTAGTAAAGTAATGTTCAAAATTCTCCAATCCAGGCTTCAGCAATATGTGAACCATGTACTTCCTGATGTTCAAGCTGGTTTTAGAAAAGGCAGAGGAACCAGAAATCAAATTGCCAACATCCGCTGGATCATCGAAAAAGCAAGAGAGTTCCAGAAAAATATCTATTTCTGCTTTATTGACTATGCCAAAGCCTTTGACTGTGTAGATCACAATAAACTGTGGAAAATTCTGAGAGAGATAGGAATACCAGACCACCTGACCTGCCTCTTGAGAAATCTGTATGCAGGTCAGGAAGCAACAGTTATAACTGGTCATGGAACAACAGACTGGTTCCAAATAGGAAAAGGAGTACGTCAAGGCTGTATATTGTCACCATGTTTATTTAACTTATATGCAGAGTACATAATGAGAAATGCTGGACTGGAAGAAACACAAGCTGGAATCAAGATTGCTGGGAGAAATATCAATAACCTCAGATATGCAGATGACACCACCCTTATGGCAGAAAGTGAAGAGGAACTAAAAAGCCTCTTGAGGAAAGTGAAAGTGGAGAGTGAAAAGGTTGGCTTAAAGCTCAACATTCAGAAAACGAAGATCATGGCATCTGGTCCCATCACTACATGGGAAATAGATGGAGAAACAGTGGAAACAGTGTCAGACTTTATTTTTCTGGGCCCCAAAATCACTGCAGATGGTGACTGCAGCCATGAAATTAAAAGACGCTTACTCCTTGAAGGAAAGTTATGACCAACCTAGATAGCATATTCAAAAGCAGAGACATCACTTTGCCAACAAAGCTTCGCCTAGTCAAGGCTATGGTCTTTCCTGTGGTCATGTATGGATGTGAGAGCTGGACTGTGAAGAAGGCTGAGCGCCGAAGAATTGATGCTTTTGAACTGTGGTGTTGGAGAAGACTCTTGAGAGTCCCTTGGACTGCAAGGACATCCAACTGGTCCATTCTGAAGGAGATCAGCCCTGGGATTTCTTTGGAAGGAATGATGCTAAAGCTGAAACTCCAGTATTTTGGCCACCTCATGCGAAGAGTTGACTCATTGGAGAAGACTCTGATGCTGGGAGGGATTGGGGGCAGGAGGAGAAGGGGACGACAGAGGATGAGATGGCTGGATGGCATCACTGACTCGATGGATGTGAGTCTGAGGGACCTCTGGGAGTTGATGATGGACAGGGAGGCCTGGCGTGCTGCAGTTCATGGGGTCGCAAAGAGTCGGACATGACTGAGCGACTGATCTGATCTGATCTGAACATCATCTGGATACCAAAACCAGACAAAGATATAAAAGAAGAAAATTACTTGCCAACATCACAGATGAACATAAATACAAGAATACTTAGTAAAATATTAGCAAATCAAATGCAATAGTACCTTGAAAGAACCATATGTAGCAATCATGTAAGGAAATTCCTTGGCAGTCCAGTGGTTAGGACTCTGTGCTCTGAGGACTGCTGAAGGCCTGGGTTTGACCTGTGGTCAGGGAACTCAGGGCTTCCCAGGTGGCACTAGTGGTAATGAACTCGCCTGCTAATGCAGGAGACATAAGAGATGCAGGTTCAATCACTGGGTCAGGAAGATCTGCTGAAGGAGGGCATGGCAACCCACTGCAGTATTCTTGCCTGAAGAATCTCATGGAAGGAGGAGCCTGGTGGGCTACAGTCTATAGGATCACAAAGAGTCAGACACAACTGAGATGACCTAGCACAAACACAGGAAAATAAAACCACATAAGCCATGCCACACAGCCAGAAAATGAAGATCAAGTGAGGTTTATGCCAAGATACAGGATGGTTCAATATCTGCAAACCAATCACTGTGATACACCACTTTAGAAATCAAATAAAAAATCTTATGATAATCTCAAAACATATAGAGAGTTTTTGACAAAAATTCAACATGCACTTTTGATTAAAAACAAACAAACAAACAAAAACTTTCGAAAAGTGGATCTAAGGGGAACATACCTCAACATAATAAGGGCCATTATTGAAAAACCTACAGTCAACATAATCCTCAATGGTGAAAAGCTAAAATCATTGCCTCTAAGATCAGGGACAAAACTAGGATGCTCACTCTTTTCTCTTTCATTTAACATAGTATTGGTAATTCTAACCAATGCAATCAGATAAGGAAATTGAGTTAAAAAAAAAAAAACTTCAAATTGGAATGCAGGAAATAAAGCAGTCAGTGTTTGCAGACAGCATGATACTATATATAGAAAATCCTAAAGATATCACAAAAAGCCCTTATAACTAACAACAAATTTAGTAAAGTGGCAGGATAAAAAACAGAAATCTGCTGTATTTCTATAAGTTAATAACAAATATCTGAAAGAGAAATAGTGAAAAAAACACCCATCTGCAATAAAATTATACAGAATAAAACAGAAAAAATTCAACCAAGGATGAAAGATCTGTACACTGAAATCGAAAAGACACTGATGAGATAAACTGAAGTCAATACAAACAAATGAAAAGATATACCATGCTTAAGAATTAGAAGAGTTAATATTGTTAAAATGACCATTCTCTCAAGGCAATATAAAATTTCAACACAATCCCTACCAAAATACTAATGGCATTTTGCAGAGAACTAGAAAATATAATTCTAAGATTTGTATGGAGACACAAAAGACCCTAAATAGCAAAAACAGTCTTGGGAAAGAACAAAGCTGTAGATATCATGCTCTGTAATTTCAAACTATGCTATAAAGTTACAGTAATTAAAATAGTATGATATTGGATCAATGGAACAGAATCAGTAGCCCACAAATAAACCCATATTTTTATTGTCTGTTAATGGAGACAAAAGAAGCAAGAATATACAATAGGGAAAAGATAGCGTCTTCAATAAACGCTGTTGGGAAAACTGGATACCACATGCAATAGAATCAAATTGCAAAATTATCACATGATATACAAAAGTAAGCTCAAAACTGATTAAAAAGTTAAATTTAAGATGTGATATCATAAAATCTTAGATGAAGACAGGCAGTGTGCTCTTTGATTTTTTATATGTCTCTTCAGGTATGAGGAACAAAAGCAAAAATAAACAACTGGGAACAAATGTTACTGCATCAAACTAAAGTGTTTTTGCACAGTGTCTGAAACTATAAAAAAATGACAATGCAGCCTATTGAGTGAAAGAAAATATTTGCAGATGATATATCTGACAAGGCGTTAATGTCCAAAATACGTAAAGAACTCATAAACTCAACATAAAAAAAATTTAAAAATCGGCAGAAGACCTGAGTAGACAATTTTCCAGAGAAGACAGATTGCCAACAGTCACAGGAAAGATGTTCAGCATCACTAATCAGGGAAATGCAAATCAAAATCATGAGATACCACTTCATATTTATTAGAATGCACGTGTGCAAAGTCACTTCAATGTCTGATTCTTTGTTACCCTATGTTAACCTTTGTTACCCAGGCTCCTCTGTCCATGTGATTCTCTAAGTAAGAATACTGAAGTGGGTTGCCATACCCTCCTCTAGGGGATCTTTCTGACCTATGATTGAACCCACGTCTCTTATGTCTCCTGCATTGGCAGGCAGGTTCTTTATTAGTAGTGCCACCTTGAAAACTCATCTGTTAGGATGGCTATCATCAAAAAGACAACAAAAAACAATGTTGACAAGGATGTGGAGGAAAAAGACCCCTCATGCACTCTTTGTTGGAATATAAATTGGTGCAGCCACTATGCAAAACAGTAGGAAGGGCCTCAATAAATTAAAAACAACTACCACATGATTCAGCAGTTCTACTTCTGAGCATTTATCTGAAGAAAATAAAAACACTAATTCAAAAAGTTATATGTACC
Source organism: Tragelaphus eurycerus (assembly GCA_935064755.1). Taxonomy (NCBI): domain Eukaryota; kingdom Metazoa; phylum Chordata; class Mammalia; order Artiodactyla; family Bovidae; genus Tragelaphus; species Tragelaphus eurycerus. Next base: position 3,082,639 of record CAKXYN010000119.1, on the reverse strand, counting down.
CCTATATTCATTGCAACATTATTTACTATAGTTAAGATATGTAAGTAATCTAAGTACCCACTGATAGATGAATGGAGAAAGAACATATGGTAGACAAATACATAGTGGAATACTACTTGGCCATTAAAAATATAAAATTTTACCATTTCTAACAACATAAATGGATCTAGAAGGTATTATGCTATGTGAAATAAGTCAGATAGAGAAAGACAAATTCTGTTTGGACTATGTGTGTGGAATATAAAAAAACAATAAAAACAAAACAAAAAGTGACTTATAAAGAGAAGAAATGGGTGGTTTCCAAATTAAAGGATGTTGGGGGATCGAAGGATAGGTGAAGGGGTTTAAGGGATCCAAACCTCCAATAATATGATAAATCACAAGGATATAATATATAACATAAATAATTTTGTCAACAATATTTTAATAATTTTAATGGGGACAGATGGTTACTAAACATCATAGTAATCATTTCACAATATATACAAATGTCAAATCATTTGTAATGACAAATACACTTGAAACTACATTAACTATATTTTAACAAAAAGTAAAATAAAACATTAAATCTTCAGATCAATAAACATGGAATATTAAATTGATTTAAATCTTAAAATTATTTCAATAGTGATTTGTAGTTTTTTTTTTGAACTGAAGTATAGTTGATTTCAGATCAGATCAGATCAGTCGCTCAGTCGTGTCTGACTCTTTGCGACCCCATGAACTGCAGCACGCCAGGCCTCCCTATCCATCACCAACTCTCAGAGGTCACTCAGACTCACATTCATCGAGTCAGTGATGCCATCCAGCCATCTCATCCTCTGTCGTCCCCTTCTTCTCCTGCCCCCCAATCCCTCCCAGCATCAGAGTCTTCTCCAATGAGTCAACTCTTCGCATGAGGTGGCCAAAATACTGGAGTTTCAGCTTTAGCATCATTCCTTCCAAAGAAATCCCAGGGCTGATCTCCTTCAGAATGGACCAGTTGGATCTCCTTGCAGTCCAAGGGACTCTCAAGAGTCTTCTCCAACACCACAGTTCAAAAGCATCAATTCTTCGGCGCTCAGCCTTCTTCACAGTCCAGCTCTCACATCCATACATGACCACAGGAAAGACCATAGCCTTGACTAGGCGAAGCTTTGTTGGCAAAGTGATGTCTCTGCTTTTGAATATGCTATCTAGGTTGGTCATAACTTTCCTTCCAAGGAGTAAGCGTCTTTTTAATTTCATGGCTGCAGTCACCATCTGCAGTGATTTTGGGGCCCAGAAAAATAAAGTCTGACACTGTTTCCACTGTTTCTCCATCTATTTCCCATGTAGTGATGGGACCAGATGCCATGATCTTCGTTTTCTGAATGTTGAGCTTTAAGCCAACCTTTTCACTCTCCACTTTCACTTTCCTCAAGAGGCTTTTTAGTTCCTCTTCACTTTCTGCCATAAGGGTGGTGTCATCTGCATATCTGAGGTTATTGATATTTCTCCCAGCAATCTTGATTCCAGCTTGTGTTTCTTCCAGTCCAGCATTTCTCATGATGTCCTCTGCATATAAGTTAAATAAACATGGTGACAATATACAGCCTTGACGTACTCCTTTTCCTATTTGGAACCAGTCTGTTGTTCCATGACCAGTTATAACTGTTGCTTCCTGACCTGCATACAGATTTCTCAAGAGGCAGATCAGGTGGTCTGGTATTCCCATCTCTCTCAGAATTTTCCACAGTTTATTGTGATCTACACAGTCAAAGGCTTTGGCATAGTCAATAGTTGATTTACAATATCATTATTTTCAGGTACATGGCATAGTGATTTAGTATTTTTGAAAATTATACTGTCATAGGTTGTTACAAGGTAAGGTGATAATTTTCTGTGTTTTGCATTATATCTTTGTTGCTCATCTACCAAACATTATAGTTTATATTACTTAATCCCATACTACTCATTCGTCCCTCCCATATTGGATAAACACACATCTGCTTTCTGTATCTGTGAGTCTGTTTCTGTTAGGCATATACATTCACTTATCTTATGTTTTAGATTCCACATACAAGTGATATCTTGCAGTATTTGTCTTCCTTTTTCTGACTTATTTCGATAAGCATGATATGCTCTAGGTCCATGCAGGATACTTTAAATGGCAGAATTTCAATTTTTAGTGTGTGTATGTGTGTGTGTGTGTATCACCTCATTAATCCAGTCGTCTATTGATGGGCACTTAGGTTGCTCCCATGTTTGACCTATTGTAAACAGTGATGCTATGAACACTGAGATGCATGACTCTTTTCAAATATCTGCTTTCATTTTTTTCTGGATATATATCCAAGAGTGGAATTTCTGAATCATACGATATTTCTATTTTTAGCTTTTTGAGGAAATTCCACACTGTTTCCATAGGTGCTGCACCACTGTACATTCCTACCAACAGTGTACACGTTTTCCCTTTCTCCACATTCTCTCCAACATTTGTCATTTGCAGACTTTTAGTTGATGGCCTTTTTGACAAGTGTGAGGCTATTTCATTGTTGTTTTCATTATTAACAACTTGAGAATCTTTTTATGTACCTATTGGTCATCTGTATTTCTTCTTTGGAAGAATGCCTATTCAGGTCTTTTACCCATATTTAATTCAGTTGTTTGCTTTTTTGATATTGAGTATTATGAACTGTTGATTTCTTTTGGATATTAACCCCTTGCTGGTCATAACATTTGTAAATGTTTTCTCCCAGTCCATAGGTGGTCTTTACCTTTTGTTGATAATTTATTTTGCTGTGCAAAAGCTTTTAAATTTAACTAAGTCCCATTAGTTTACTTTTGTTTTAATTTTTCCTGATGAGACCAGTCCAAAAAAAAAAAAAAAAAAAAGCTACAATTTATGTCAAAGAGTGTTCTGCCTATGTTCACTCTTAGGAGCTTTATGATTTTCATTTTTATATTTAGGTTTTTAGATAATTTTGGTTTTATATTTGTATATGGTGTATTTGTATTTGTATATGGTGACTCTCATTATTTTACACATGACTGTCAGATTTTCCCAGCACTGTTTATTGAGTGGACAATCTTTTCCCCATTCTTTTTGTCTTCTTTGTTATAGATTAAATATAGACTTTTGGGTTTGTTTCTGGGTTGTCTGTTTTGTTCTATTTATCTGCATGTCTTTTTGTGCTAGTACCATACAGTTCTGATTACTGTAGCTCTGTAAATTAGTATGAGAGGGTAATATCTCCAGTCTTGCTCTTTTTTTTTTCAAGGTTTCTTTGGCAAATTGGGGACTTATGTGGTTCCATATGAATTTTAGGATGATCTGTTTTAGTTCTGGGAGAAATTTCATTTGAAATTTTATAGGATTCCATTAAATCTGTAGATTGTTTATGATAATATTGACATTATTTCAACAATATTAATCCTTCCAATTGAACAACACAAGACTTCTTTTTTCATTTCTTGGTATAATCTTCAATTTCTTTCATCATTTTTCATAGTTTTCAGAGAATAGTTCCTTCACCTCCTTGGTTATGTTTATTTTTAGGTATATTATTTTTAATGTAAGCTTAATTTAAAATTTTCAAAAATCTTGTTATTTCATCATAGTACATAGAAATCCAACAGATTTTTGTATACTAATATTATATACTTAAACCCTGCTGAATTAATTTCTTGGTTCTAACAATTTTGAGATGGAGACTTTAGGGTTCCATATATAACATATCATGTCATATGCAAATGGTGACAATTTTACTTTTTTATTCATCCTTTTGTTTTCCTAAGTTAATGAATGATTTGTGGATGATGAACTGTCCTTGCATTCTTGGAATAAATGGAACTTGATCATGGTGCATGATGGTTTTTGTATATTGTTGGATTCAGTTTGCTAACGTTTTGTTGAGAATTTTTGCATCTATATTCATCAAAGAATTGACCAATAACTGAAAGCTGATCTCCCCAGGTTGGTAGGTGCCCAATATGCTATTGGAGAAGAGTGGAGAAACAATTTCAAAAATAATGAAGAGATTGAGCCAAAGCTAAAACAATGCCCAGGTGTAGATGTGAGATGGAAGTAACATCTGTTGCTGTAAAGAACAACATGGCATAGGAACCTGGAATGTTACATCCACGAATGAAGGTAAACTGGAAGTGGTGAAACAAGAGATGGCAAGAGTGATCATTGACATCTTAGGAATCAGGGAACTAAAACGAATAGGAATAAGTGAATTTAATTCAGATGGACATCATATCTACTACTGTGGGCAAGAATCCCTTAGAAGAAATGGAGTAGCCATCACAGTCAACAAAAGAGTCCAAAATGCAGTACTTGGACGAAATCTCAAAAATGACAAAAAGATCTCTTCGTTTCCAAGGCAAGCCATTCAATATCACAATAATCCAAGTGTATACCCTGACCAGTAATGCTGAAGAAGCTGAAGGTGAACAGTTCTATGAAAATCTACAAGAACTTCTAGAACTAACACAGAAAAAAAAAATGTGCTTTTCATCATAGGGGACTGGAATGCAAAAGTAGGAAGTCAAGAGATACCTGGAGTAACAGGCAAATTTGGCCTTGGGGTACAAAATGAAGCAAGACAAAGTTTAACAGGAGACAATTCTATACATGGATGTCACCAGATGGTCAATATGGAAATCAGATTGATTATACTCTTTGCATCAGAAGATGGAAAAGCTCTATACAGTCAGCAAAAACAAGACTGGGAGCTGACTGTGGCTCAGATCATGAACTCCTTAATGCCAAATTTAGAAGTAAATTGAAGAGAGTAGGGAAAACCACTAGACCATTCAGGGATGACCAAAATAAAATCCCTTACTATTATACAGTGAAAGTGACAAATAGATTCAAGGGATTAGATCTGATAGGCAGAATACCTGAAGAACTATGGACGGAGGTTTGTGACATTGTACAGGATGCAGTGATCAAGACCATCCCCAAGAAAAAGAAATGCAAAAAGGCAAAATGGTTGCCTGAGGAGGCCTTACAAATAGTTGAGAAAAGAAGAGAAGCAAAAGGCAGGAGAAAAGGAAAGATATACCCACCTGAGTGCAGAGTTAAAGGAGGCAAGAATATACAATGGATTAAAGACAATCTCTTTAACAAGTGGTGCTGGGAAAACTGGTCAAGCACTTGTAAAAGAATGAAACTAGAGCTAACACCATACACAAAAATAAACTCAAAGTGGATTAAAGATCTAAATGTAAGACCAGAAACTATAAAACTCCTAGAGGAAAACATAGGCAAAACACTCTCTGACATACATCACAGCAGGATCCTCTATGACCCACCTCCCAGAATATTGGAAATAAAATCAAAAATAAACAAATGGGACCTAATTAAACTTAAAAGCTCCTGCACAACAAAGGAAACTATAAGGAAGGTGAAAAGACAAGTAAAATTTAAAAAAAAAAAAGACAGCCTTCAGAATGGGAGAAAATAGTAGCAATTGAAGCAACAGACAAACAACTAATCTCAAAAATATACAAGCAACTCCTACAGCTCAATTCCAGAAAAATAAATGACCCAATCAAAAAATGGGCCAAAGAATTAAATAGACATTTCTCCAAAGAAGACATACAGATGGCTAACAAACACATGAAAAGATGCTCAACATCACTCATTATCAGAGAAATGCAAATCAAAACCACTATGAGGTACCATTTCACACCAGTCAGAATGGCTGCGATCCAAAAGTCTACAAGCAATAAATGCTGGAGAGGGTGTGGAGAAAAAGGAACCCTCTTACACTGTTGGTGGGAATGCAAACTGGTATAGCCACTATGGAGAACAGTATGGAGATTCCTCAAAAAACTGGGAATAGAACTGCCTTATGATCCAGCAATCCCACTGCTGGGCATACACACTGAGAAAACCAGAATTGAAAGAGACATGTGAGCCCCAATGTTCATAGCAGCACTGTTTATAATAGCCAGGATATGGAAGCAATCTAGATGTCCATCCGCAGATGAATGGATAAAAAGCAGTGGTACATATACACAATGGAGTATTACTCAGCCATTAAAAAGAATACATTTGAATCAGTTCTAATGAGGTGGATGAAACTGGAGCCTATTATACAGAGTGAAGTAAGCCAGAAAGAAAAACAGCAATACAGTATATTCACACATATATATGGAATTTAGAAAGATGGCAACAATAACCCTGTATACGAGACAGCAAAAGAGACACTGATGTATAGAACAGTCTTTTGGACTCTGGGAGAGGGAGAGGGTCAGATGATTTGGGAGAATGGCATTGAAAAATGTATAATATCATATATGAAACGAGTCGCCAGTGTAGGTTCGATGCCTGATACCAGATGCTTGGGGCTGGTGCACTGGGACGACCCAGAGGGATGGTATGGGGAGGGAGGAGGGAGGAGGTTTCAGGATGGGGAACACATGTATACCTGTGGCAGATTGGTTTTGATACATGGCAAAACCAATACAATATTGTTAAGTTAAATTAAATTAAAAAAAGATAACAGGCAAAAAAAAAAGAAAAACAAGGAGAGATAAGAAAGTCTTCCTAAGTGATCAGTACAAATAAATAGAGGAAAACAAGAGAATGGGAAATACTGGAGATGTCTTCAATAAAATTAGAAATATCAAGGGAACATTTCATGCAAAGATGGGCACAATAAAAGACAGAAACAGTATGGACTTCACAGGAGCAGACGATATTAAGAAAATGTGCCAAGAATACATGGAAGAAATATACAAAAAAGATCTTCATGACCCATATAACCACGATGGTGTGATCACTCATCTAGAGCCAGACATCCTGGAGTTTGAAGTAAAGTGGGCCTTAGGAAGTATCAATATGAACAAAGCTAGTGGAGATGATGGAATTCCAGTTGAGCTACTTCAAGTCCTAAAAGATGATGCTGTTAAGGTGCTTCACTCAATATGCCAGCAAATTTGGAAAACTCAGCAGTGGCCATAGGACTAGAAAAGGTCAGTTTTCATTCCAGTCCCAAAGAAGGGCAAAGCCAAAAACTGTTGAAACTACCAAACTATTGAGCTTATCTCACACACTTGTAAAGTAATACTCAAAATTCTCCAAGCCAGGCTTCATCAGTACATGAACCATGAACTTCCAGATATTCAAGCTGGATTTAGAAAAGTCAGAGGAACCAGAGATCAAATTGCCAACATCCGCTGGATCATGGAAAAAACAAGAGAGTTCCAGAAAAACATCTACTACTTCTTTATTGTCTACACCAAAGCCTTTGACTGTTTGGATGACAACAAACTATGGAAAATTCTTCAAGAGATGGGAATACCAGACCACCTTACCTGCCTCTTGAGAAATCTATATGCATGTTAAGAAGCCAAACATGTTATAACCAAACATGGAACAATGGACTGGTTCCAAATTGGGAAAGGAGTACATCAAGGCTGTATATTGTTACCCTGCTTTATTTAACTTCTATGCAGAGTACATCACATGAAATGCTAGGCTGGATGAAGCACAAGCTGGAGTCAAGATTGCCAGGAGAAATATCAATAGCCTCACACATGCAGATGACACAACCTTTATGCCAGAAAGCAAAGAGGAACAGAGGAGCTTCTTGATGAAAGTGAAAGAGGAGAGTAAAAATGTTGCCTGAAAACTCAACATTCAAGAAATGAAGATCATGGCATCCGGTCCCATCAGTTCATGGCAAACAGATGGGAAAATAATGGAAACAGTGAGAGGCTTTATTTTCTTGGGCTCCAAAACCACTGCAGATGGTGACTGCAGCTATGAAATTAAAAGACTTTGTTCCTTGGAAGAAAAACTATGACCAACCTAGACAGCATATTAAAAAGCAGAGACATTACTTTGATGACAAACGTCCATCTAGTCAAATCTATGGTTTTTCTAGGAGTCGTGTATGGATGTTAGAGTTGGACCATAAAGAAAGCTGAACTTGAAGAATTGAAGCTTTTGAAATGTGATGTTGGAGTAGACTCTTAAGATTCCCTTGGACTGCAAGGAAATAAAACCAGTTCATCCTAACCCTGGCCTGCTGCAGTCCATGGGGTTGCCAAGAGTCAGACATGACTGAGCCATTGAACTGAACTGAACTTTCTTTTTTATAGTGTCTTTGTCTGTTTTTTGGTATCAGTGTAAAGTTGGCCTCCTAGAATGAATTTGAGCAACTTTCATCCTCTTCAATTTTTTTTGTAATATTTTGAAATTAATAGGTATTAATTTTTCCTTTGATGTTTGTAGGAATTCACCTATGAAGTCCTCCAGTCCTGATTTTGTTTGCTGGAAGATTTTTGTTTTTATTACAAACTCACTTTCACTTCTAGTCATTGATCTGTGCAAACTATTTATTTCCTCTTGATTCATTCTTGGCAGGTTGAATCTTTCTAGAAATTTGTCATCTTAATAAAAATGTTTTTCTTACTTCCTCTACAATCTGTATGATTTTTGCTTTCTTTTCCTTGTCTATTTTCCCTGGCTATATTCTCTAATACACTGGTGAATAGAAATGGTGACAGCGAACATCTTTGCCTCGATTAGCTCTTACAGGGAAATCTTTCAGTCTTTCACTCTTAAATATGATGCATGCATGCATGCTAAGTCGCTTCAGTCATTTCTGCTCTTTGAGACATTGTGGACTGTAGCCTGGCAGGCTCCTCTATCCAGGAGATTCTCCAGGCAAGAATAGTAGAGTCGGTTACCATGCTCTACTCTAGGGGATCTTCCTGATCCAGCGATCAAACCCACATCTCTTGTGGCTCCTGCATGGAAGGAGGATTCTTTACAACTGAGCCATCAGGGAATCCCCGTAATTATGATAGCTGCTGGTTTTTTCATAGATATCCATTTTCAGTTAGAGCAAGTTATTTACTTTTCCTTGTTTGTTACTAATTTAATCATGAAAAAGTATTAGAGATTTTTCCAATTATTTTCAGCATCTATTGAGATGATCATGATGCCTTTGTTCTCTTAAATATAGTGCATTATATGTATTAGTTGATTTTCTAACCTTAACTTCCTGAGATTAATCTCAATTTTACATTCTTGATATAAACCCTATTTGGTCAATATACTGCTCCTTATTTGATGCTGGTTTGCTATTATTTTGTTGAAGAACTTTTTTAAAATCTATGTTCATAAGTGATCTCTAGTGTGTGTGTGTTTGTGTGTGTGTGTGTGTGTGTGTGTGATATCTTTGGTTTTCGAGAATCACAGAAATTTGAAGGCAGTGTTTTCGCTTGTATTTTTGGAAGAGTTTGTGAAGGATTGGTAATCAGTTCAGTTCATTGCTCAGTCATGTCCAACTCTTTGCAATCCCACAGCATGCCAGACCTCCCTGTCCTTCATCAACTTCTAAAGCTTGTTCAAACTCATGTTCATTGAATCGGTGATGCCATCCAACCATCTTGTCCTCTGTCGTCCCCTTCTCCTCCTGCCTTCTATTTTTCCCAGCATCAGGGTCTTTTCCAATGAGTCAGCTCTTCTCATCAGGTAGCCAAATTATTGGAGCTTCAGCTTCAGCATCAGTCCTTCAATAAATATTCAGGACTGACTTCCTTTACAAAATGGCAAAAGGATAAGCAAGCTTTCTGGGGCCTTTTATAAGAGCACTAATTCCACTCAGTGCAGGTACCATGCTCATATACTTAGTATTTCCTAAAGGTCCCAACTTCTAATACCATCATAGGGCATTAGGATTTCAACATATGGATTTATGTGGGGATAATATTCAGACCTTAGAAATAGGCATTCGTAGCTATAAATTTCTCTTTAAATACTGCTTTAGCATATGTGTATCCCATAAATTTAGTAGTGTTACAATTTTGTTTTATTTACCTCAAGTATTTTCTTATTTCTGATGTGATTTTTTTTCTTTGACCCATTGTTTATTTAGGATTGTGTTTCACAGCTTTCCTTCTGGTAGTTACTTCTATTATGATCAGAGAACATACAGCAGTTTTACTTGAATAAATGTTCCTCAGATTAGTTGCAAGCCTTTTTGTCCTTTTCAGAATTCTGGAAAAGTTAATTTTCACAATTTTTTCTAGTGTGTATGTTGATTTTAAGAAAGAGTAGATTTATGGGAGTATTCACTTTACCATTCTTGAAGCCTTATTTTCCAAGTCAGTTTATATTTCATGTGATACAAGAATCTCTCCTCCCCCAACACACACACACTAATCCTCATCATACATCAGAAAGGGGGAAAGAAGTTGCTAATACTTTTCTTTCATCCATTTGAAAATTCATAACATTCATATATTATGGAAAGCTCTGCTAAATGGTGGTTACATAAAGATGAGAAAGACACAGCCCGTGTCCTTTAAGAGCTTTCATGGGCTCATTTTGGTCCATGACAAGTATCTAAATGATCAATGCAAGATATAGCAAGAGAAATACTATAAAAGGGGCCAAGATGGTGATTACTATAGAATCAGAAAATGTGTGTGTTGCCTGAGGGGTTTAAGGAGTAAAGCCCTGCTGCTGCTGCTGCTATGTCGCTTCAGTCGTGCCTGACTCTGTGTGATCCCATAGACGGCAGCCCACCAGGCTCCCCTGTCCCTGGGATTCTCCAGGCAAGAATACTGGAGTGGGTTGCCATTTCCTTCTCCAATGCATGAAAGTGAAAAGTGAAAGTGAAGTCGCTCAGTCGTGTCTGACCCTCAGTGACCCCATGGATTGCAGCCTTCCAAGCTCCTCCATCCATGGGATTTTCCAGGCAAGAGTACTAGAGTGGGGTGCCATTGCCTTCTCCCGAGTAAAGCGCACCATTTACTAAATCCACTTACTAACCAGGCTAGATGTTTTACATATTCATCAGTTACTCTAGAATAGATCAGATGCCCATAGCTCTAATGCATAGTCAAGTCTCAAACCTGACATTCAGAGACTGCTTTGTGCAATACACAATGACAAATAGAAAAATACATCACTATGCACCAGGCAGTTATAGGCCTACTTATGATTTCCATTTTCCTGCAGTTTTTATCGTGGACGAGCATGCTAAGACAGCAACACATTTTTTTTAATCAGTGTACCCCACCAAAATGTCAAGGCTGTCCTTTTCCCCATAAATCACTCTCACAAATGGGGCTGAACACAGAATCCTTACTGCAGTCATGTCCTTATAATGTCCCAAGTTACATCTGCAGTATTCTGTGAGCCAAAATCTTCCCAATGGCCTCTGAGCCATCAGAGCCAATTGGTCACATAAGAACTAGCCAGATTCCTTTCTGCAGTGTCATCAAATCTGAGGGCTGAGAGCTATTTCCACATTCTTTGTTTCCAGAATCCACTGCCAAGAAAGCAGAAAATGAGAAAACAACTTGATTTTAATTTACCTGTCAAATATTACTAGACCAATATTTTCCTCATAGCCTCTATTTGAAATCTGATACTAAAAGTATTATTTACTGAAGGCATACTGTGTGTTAAGCACTGTTGAAAGTGCATAATCACCAAAATCACTACTGTAGAATACGTAGAATATATTTTTAAAAGAAAAGCCAGAGGCATTGAATAATTTATTCAAGATCACACAGCTAATAAAGTAGAAAAGTCAGGACTTGAATGCATATCTGACTAACTTCAAAACCTATACTTTGTTCACCATGCTATCTATATGGCACTGCTTCTCAGTGACTGTCAGGGCTGGATGGCTCTGAAAGATCATCTAGTCCAGTGTTTCTCATCCTTGGGTACACAGTAAAATTGCTAGAGAAGTTTCCCATGCAATGGAGATGCCAATGCATCTACCCACAATCCCAATTTTGATTTAATTTAACTAGGGTGGAGTCTGGGAATCCAAATTTTTCAAAGCTCCTCAAAGTAATTTAATTTCCAATCAAGGCTGAAACTCCCTGCTGTAGTTTAACTCCCTTATTGTTCAGGGGAGAAAATTTTGGGGCTGAGAAAGTACAGAGGACTGACCTGGAGAAAAAAAAAAAAAATTCAGAGCTGGACCTGAGACTAGAATGCAAATATTATGATTCCTATGCCAGAATTCTGATGTAGAACAATATTTCTAGTTACATTCTACACACTAAGTTTTCATAGGACCTAGTGTCTAGAATCGGAGAAGGCAATGGCACCCCACTCCAGATCTCTTGCCTGAAAAATCCCATGGACGGAGGAGCCTGGTGGGCTGCAGTCCATGGGGTCACTAAGAGTCGGACATGACTGAGTGACTTCACTTTCACTTTTCACTTTCATGCATTGGAGAAGGAAATGGCAAACCACTCCAGTACTCTTGCCTGGAGAATCCCAAGGACAGAGGAGCCTGTTGGGCTGCCATCTCTGTGGTTGCACAGAGTCAGACACGACTGAAGTGACTTAGCAGCAGCAGCAGCAGCAGCAGTGTCTAGAATAGTCAACCTATAAAAAATCTATATAATGACCAACATCAGTCACTCAGCTATATTCCAGAACCCTTCGAAAAAATGGTAATAGCATTAAACAGTATAGCAGCTCCCAAAATGTATTTCATCCATTATGAAACTACCTTCTTTTATTAGAAAGAATCAGGAAATATTTATTGAGTGCTCTACTCTGTGGCTGGAAAAGGAAATGGCAACCCACTTCTGTATTCTTACCTGGAGAATCCCATGGACAGAGGAGCCTGTCAGGCTACAGTCCATAGGATTGCAAAGAGTCAGAAATAACTGAAGTGACTTAGCACACACACACATGCACGCTATAATGTGGCAGACACTGTGAGAGGCACGTCAGTTCAGTTCAGTTCAGTTCAGTCACTCAGTCATGTCCAACTCTTTGCGACCCCATGAACCCTGTCCATCACCATCTCCTGGATTTGACTCAGACTCACGTCCATTGAGTCAGTGATGCCATCCAGCCATCTCATCCTCTGTCGTCCCATTCTTCTCCTGCCCCCAATCCCTCCCAGAATCAGAGTCTTTTCCAATGAGTCAACTCTTCGCATGAGGTGGCCAAAGTACTGGACTTTCAGCTTTAGCATCATTCCTTCCAAAGAAATCCCAGGGCTGACACCTTCAGAATGGACTGGTTGGATCTCCTTGCAGTCCAAGGGACTCTCAAGAGTCTTCTCCAACACCACAGTTCAAAGGCATCAATTCTTTGGTGCTTAGAATACATTAAAGGCCCAAAGATACAAATACTGCTGTCCCATATCCTAAGTCTTGCTTTACAAGATTTATCATCATACAGAGCAAAGGTTACAGCATCCATTTTACAAAAAAAAATTTTTTGAAAAGCTCAGAGTAAATGGTGTTTTATAGTAAGTTGCAGTGTCACAAGAAAAAAAAAAAGGCTTTAGGGGCCCAGAAACTTGGATTTAAATCTATTACTGATCACTGGGGCTTATCAGGTAGTTCAGTGGTAAAGAATCCGCCTGTTAATGCAGAAGATGCAAGAGATGTGGGTTTGATCCCTGGGTCAGGAAGAGCCTCTAGAGTATGAAATGGCAACCCACTCCAATATTCTTGCCTGGAAAATCCCATGGACAGAGGAGCCTGGTGGACTAGAGTCCATAGTGTTGCACAGAGTCAGACATGACTGTATGACTGACCAAACACACACACACACACACACACACACACACACACACACACACACACACACACACTACTGATCACTAGCTATGTGATGTTGGGTACAAAATGAACCTAATGCCCTACCATCAGTTTCATTATCTACAAAATGGGGATAACAATATACCAGCCTCAAAGGAGTTTTGTGACAAATGTCAGATAACATAGAAAAAGGCCCGGAACACTTAAAAGGTCATTTATCCCCAATTTTCTCATGCCATCACAACTTCTCCTCAGGACTAAAGTCCAGGACATCTAACTCCCAGTTCAGTGAGCTCTGAAATACACCATACTGCCTCCTACACTGTCAGACACTACTGGTTAAGGCAGAGAAGAAGCAATCACTGCTATCCTTTGTGAAAAACTTATGAAAGCACTGAAAAAACTAACTTTATCTTTAAAGTACTTTTGTGACTTGGTCTGAGGCAACAAAAATACAATGTAACTTAAGAAATGTGAAAATGTTCAGCAGTGTCTGAGGGCTTCAGAAACCCAAAGAAAGAAGATAGCACCATGAGAGCAGGCACAACATGGGGAGGAATGAAATGCTGATGAGATTCCAAGCTCAGTTCACAACTGGGAAATCCAAGGTTAGACATTTCATGTTGGCCAAAAGAACCTACAAGCTCCAAGAAAACAGCTTCATTGAGACACTCACCAGCAACAGGTCTTCCCCTGTTCTCTTAAACACACAAAGAACAAGGCCTGCCCCAAGGCAAGACAAGGCTAGGTATTAACTTGACACTTGGGAAAGTGCTTTGCTCCCTAACCTAAAATACAGATTTTGATTGTGGGGAGACGGGGTCATTGGCAGAGAATAAAAATCCCCTACCTCATCTCAATCCAGTATACTATCCCAACATATGGCATAATAATAACAGCTAACATGTGCTGCCCAAGACCCATAGACAATAAATGATGGTTGTAAGGTTTGAACTCAGGTCTCTCTAACTCCAAGATCAATTATTAGACCATAGTTTCTCACAGGGGATGATAGTCTCCAATGATTCAACCCAGAAAACTACAAGCCATTTTGTATTTAATGTAATACACTTTCTCATTGTATCCCATGAACTATCCATATCTAGTCATCAGTGACTAGTATCTGCTAATTTTACTACCTAAATCATACCCTGCCACACACAAATACACACACACACACACACACACACACACACACACAAATCAACCTTCAAAATAACTTCAGCTCTAACTCAAGTCTTTCTGCCTACTGTCTGATGCTCTCCAATCCACAAAACACACTGGATCACAGAGGAATCTTGTCTAAAATATTTGTTTCTGTAACTCCTCTTCTTAAGAGTTCTCAGAACTCCCCATGGTTTACAGCAATGGCCTTATTCACTGATGTATCATAATTAATTGATAGCTTGAGTTGCTACTTAGCAATACAATTGACCTTCCATATCTGCAGATTCTGCACCCACAGGTTCAACCAACTGCAGTTCAAAAATATTCTTTAAAAAATTCCAAAAAGTTCCAAAAAGCAAAACTTGAATTTGCTGAATGCTGGACATCACTTTTATAGAATTTACACTATATGTACAACAATTTATATAGCATTTGCATCATATCGTTTCCTAGGTGGCACAGTGGTAAAGAACCTGCCTGCAAATGCAGGAGACACAAAAGATGCTGGTTAAATCCCTGGGTCAAGAAGATTCTCTGGAGTAGAAAACAGCAACTTTCTCCAGTATTCTTGCTTAGAAAATTCCATGGACAGAGGAACTTGGTGGGCTACATGTAGTCCATGGGGTCACAAAGATCAGACACAACTAAGCATACATACACACAGTAACACAGTACATTGCATTAGGTATTATAAGAATCTAGAGGTGATTTAAAGTATACTGGAGGATGTGCATAGGTTATATGCAAATACTATGCCATTTTATATAAGTGACTTGAGCATCTGTGAATTTTCGTATGCATAGAAGCTCTGGAACCATTCCTCTGTGGACAGTGAGGTGAGGGACTTTACAAAGATTTTGTCCCACCCCTACTTAGCCCAGAGTCTTCTGAATCTGCAGCTACAGGTAAGACCTAAGGGTTTATAATTTTATAAATGCTTAAGCAATCTTCTTGGGTAGGCACTGAAAAATGCTTATCCTACAGCATACACATTCAAAGCACTAGGTTGGTATTCAAGGCTTATTGCTAGCTCTTTCTTTCACCACTTCCACAACACTATCCAAATGACCTCCCAACAGTACTACCTTATTTCAGTTCTCCAATCTAACCTGCTGTTTGACACCCTAGTGTCTTTGCTTACATTACCATCCCTTCTATCTGGAATGACCTTAACCTGCCCCCAACCATCTCTCTCCCTTGGCACATCTCAGGTCTCAGCTCAAGAGGCCATCACCTACTCTATGAAGCCCTTCATGATCCTATATCCCTTACATGGAATATGATCACGTCCCCAACTTATTATGGCTTTCAGAACATTTGTAACGTTTTGTACTACAAATAATCCATTTATGTATGTTTTTCCCACTCTTCATATGGCCTTCATTGATGAATTTCCAGTGTCCAGCCCAGATGCTGCCTGAGAATTTCCTAATTAACTGTCCTCCCTCTTTCTTTTCTGTTCCACTTACTTTTTGGCCAAACACCAAAGTTTGAAAACCACCAATGTTGCCTTTCAAGTAGGATGTTAATTTGAAGGCCAAGATGGACCCTGAACAACATTTGAGTTCTAATTAAGACACTTAACCTATATCAATGGAGAAGGAAATAGCAACCCACTCCAGTATTCTTGGTGGGAATATCCCATGGACAAAGGAGCATAGCAGGCTATAATCTGAGCACATGGCCTATATCAGATGAACTAAAAGCTTTTTAAAATATACCAAGGATTTCACAGTATCAATTTAATCACAGTACAGCTCACATCCAAGCCCGAAACTCTTCCTCATATCTAATCTAAATCCCTCAGATTACTTTTTCCTTTGTATTCAATAAAAATAGCAAATGTTAAATACTCTTTAGTCAGTTAAGTTCAGTTCGGTTGCTCAGCCATGTCCAACTCTTTGTGACCCTATGGACTCCAGCACACCAGGCTTCCCTGTCCATCACCAACTACCAGAGCTTACTCAAATTCATGTCCATTGAGCCATTGATGCCATCCAACCATCACATCCTCTGTTGTCCCCATCTCCCCCCACCTTCAATCTTTCCCAGCATCAGGGTTTTGCAAATGAATCAGTTCTTTACATCAGGTGGCCAAAGTACTGGAGTTTCAGCTTCACCATCAGTCCTTCCAATGAATATTCAGGACTGACTTCCTTTAGGATGGACGGGTTGGATCTCCTTACTGTCCAGGGGACTCTCAAGAGTCTTCACAAACACCATATTTCAAAAGCATCAATTCTTCAGCACTCAGCTTTCTTTATAGTCCAACTCTCACATCCATACATGACCACTGGAAAAACCATAGGTTTGAGTAGATGTACCTTTGTTGGCAAAGTAATGTCTCTGGTTTTTAGTATGCTGTCTAGGTTGGTCATAATTTTCCATCCAAGGAGTAAGCGTCTTTTAATTTCATGGCTGAAGTCACCATCTGCTGTGATTTTGGAGCCCCCAAAATTAAAGTCTGACACTGTTTCCATTGTTTCCCCATCTATTTGCCATGAAGTGATGGGACCGGATGCCATGATCTTAGTTTTCTGAAGGTTGAGCTTTAAGTCAACATTTTCACTCTCCTCTTTCAGTTTCATCAAGAGGCTCTTTAGTTCTTCTTTGCTTTCTGCCATAAGGGTGGTGTCATCTGTATATCGGAGGTTGCTGATATGTCTCCCAGCAATCTTGATTCCAGCTTGTGCTTCACCCAGTCCAACATTCTGCATGATGTACTCTATATATAAGTTAAATAAGCAGGGTGACAACATACATCCTTGATGTATTTCTTTTCCAATTTGGAGCCAGTCTATTTTTCCATGTCCAGTTCCAACTGCTGCTTCTTGACCTGCATATAAATTTCTCAGGAAGCAGGTCAGGTGGTCTAGTATTCCCATTCCTTGAAAAATTTTCCAGTTTGTTGTGATCCACACAGTCAAAGGCTTTGGCATAGTCAATAAAACAGATGTAGATGTTTTTTTGGAACCCTCTGGCTTTTTTGATGATCCTACAGATGTTAGCACTTTGATCTCTGGTTCCTCTGACTTTTCTATAACCAGCTTGAACATCTAGAAGTTCATGGTTCATGTACTGTTGAAGCCTGGCTTGGAGAATTTTGAGCATTAGATTGCTAGTGTATGAGATGAGTGCAATTGTGCAGTAGTTTGAGCATTCTTTGGCATTGCTTTCTTTGGGATTGGAATGAAAACAGGCCTTTTCCAGTCCTGTGACCACTGCTGCGTTTTCGAAAGTTGCTGGAATATTGAGTGCAGCAGTTTCATAGCATCTTCTTTTAGGATTTGAAATAGCTCAACTTGAATGACATCATCTCCACTAGCTTTGTTTGTAGTGATGCTTCCTAAGGCCCACTTGCCTTCACATTCCAGGATATCTGGCCCTAGGTCAGTGATCACATGATCTTGATTATCTGGGTCATGAAGATCTTTTTTGTATAGTTCTTCTGTGTATTCTTGCCACCTCTTCTTAATATCTTCTGCTTCTGTTAAGTCCATACCATTTATATCCTGTATTGTGCCCATCTTTGCATGAAATGTTCCCTTGGTATCTCTACATACTCTTACCTTGCCTTATTCTTTTGTTATATTACAGGTAAACACAAGCTAGACAAAATGTTATCTAGGATAAAACCTGAGAAATAAAATGTGTCAGTTTTGACATCTTTTTGAACTAGGTAAAATAAAGTAGTAAAGAGTTCATGGAACTATCATTGTTAGATAAACGTACATAAAGAGTTCAATTTGATGAACAAGCTCTTTCTGTTCTGCAGAATGATCATGTGGTCTCTTACACATTACCTTCTAAGTTCCACTTTTCCATTATGATGAAGAGACAAAGAGTCAGTCAGACAGACCCTGCTTTCCCTTATCCCTGACCACTGTCTACTTTCCTCCACTGTTTCTGCTCTCGAATCTGCCTCAGCATAATAGAATAGGAGTTGGAAGCCTGAGATTCCATTATAAATTCTGACATTAACTTGTTGCATGACCTTGGACCAGTTACCTTTTTCCTGAGTCTTAGTTTTCTCATCTTATAAATCTATAGAGCATTTTAAGCATGCAAAGCACGGATATTATCTCCTGATATCTGCATAGCCATTCAGTAAAGAAAATGAAAAAGTTAAGGGAAGTTTGGGGAGGTTAAGTAACTTGTTTGAAGTGGAGCAGCTAGAAAGTAGCAGGATTGTAATGTGAACTCTGGTTTTAATTGTCTTTGAAGATCTATAAAACATGGTGGTTGGATTAGATTTTTTTTTTAACCAATGATTATATGTATAACATTTAATAAATGCAAAAATACCCTCACATTCATTATCATCAATTTTGTCAATAAAAATTTATTCAGTATCTACCATAAACCAGTACCTACGAGGCACAATCTGACTAGGGATATAGTGATGAACAAGTCAGACAAAGTCAATGACTGCCTTTTGAAGGTTTTCATTTTAGGGAGGGTACATGAACAAGTATATAAAGAATCACAAAATAATTTCAGATATTGATAAGTACAGCAGGGTATGTAGATACAGAAGTATTTTATTTAATCTCCCAATACCCCTGATATGGAGAGATTTTCATTAACTTCATTCTCCAGATGAGCAAAAAGAGGCAGAGAAGCTAAATGTCTTAGCCAGTGAACAGGAGAGCTGGGCCTAGGCACAACAACTTCTGACTGTTCCATCCTCATTCCTTTCTGCTGCCTCAATCCTGGCACTAGTTTTCTAATCTTCTGTGATTCCATCTCCAAATGACTAACTCTTGAGTACTTGGTTTAATAATGCTCTATCTCTGAAGGAGGATGAAACTTGGGCTAGATGTTATTTGATCATAACACTGAGAACACCAGACACTTAGCCTTCAAACCAGGACCAGGGTATATGATGGTTCACTTTATCTCTATCAGTTCCTTGAGAGTAGAAGAAACTCTGCTTTGCTCACTCTTCTATTCCCATGACTTGGCTCTTATACTGTTTATCAAATATTTACTGAATCTACAGATAGATGAATGAGTGCACAAACAAATGAAAAACACATTAATACAGCTTTTAGAAACCTAGGTTTGTATATTCCTGGAAAAAAGCTAAACTACCCTGAACTTTCACCTGAAAGAAAGCTTCAGTTATTTTCTCCCAGCAACAAACAACCATGGCAAGGAGATACATAGGAACTGGCATCTGAAAGAGAAAGGAGCATCATGCTACAAGAAACATAATCAGGTCAGTTGAAAATTAACTGCATCCTCTAAGAAGTCATTAGGACAGGGTTGTGATATGATTTTCTTCTTCTCTTAGCCCTGGAGAGAGAAAATTTATTTTCTGTACTTCCTAGATGATGAAGAAATAGTAGATCTGAAATGTGATGGTTCTTGCTTTCTGCACATTTTGAATGCTAAAAAGGACAATATTCTAGCCAATGAGGACTAGAGTCACCTGGGGACCTTTGATAGGGCTAAGTAATACCAGGCTGCCTGGGACTTTCATTAAATGTCCTAGTCACAATTTGCCTAGATTATTGTGCTATACACACATAAAAACAGAGTGTTCTCTCAGCATCTGCAACTGACTCAGATGGAGAGTGGGAAAAGCACATAAATCTAAACTATAATGAATAATCTTCCAACAAACAAAAGCCCAGGACCAGATGACTTCACAGGTGAATTATACCAAAAATTCAGAGAAAAGTTAACACCTATCTTACTCAAACTCTACCAGAAAAGTTCAGAGGAAAGTAAACTCCCAAACTCATTCTATGAGGCTGCTACTAAGTCCTGTCAGTCATGTCTGACTCTGTGCAACCCCATAGACGGCAGCCCAGCAGGCTCCTCTGTCCCTGGGATTCTCCAGGCAAGAATACTGGAGTGGGTTGTCATTTCCTTCTATAAGTCTATGCTATGCTATGCTATGCTAAGTCACTTCAGTCATGTCTGACACTGTGCGACCCCATAGATGGCAGCCCACCAGGCTCCCCCATCCCTGGGGTTCTCCAGGCAAGAATATTGGAGTGGGTTGCCATTTCCTTTTCCAATGCATGAAGGTGAAAAGTGGAAGTGAAATTGCTCTGTTGTGTGGGACTCTTAGCGACCCCATGGACTGCAGCCTACCAGGCTCCTCTGTCCATGGGATTTTCCAGGCAAGAGTACTGGAGTGGGTGCCATTGCCTTCTCACCCTAATACCAAATCCAGACAAAGATAGTACAAAAAAAGAAAACAACAGGCCAATATCACTGATGAACATAGATGCAAAAATCCTCAACAAAATTCTAGCAAACAGAATCCAACAACATTAAAAAGATCATACCTCATGACCAAGTGGGCTTTATCGCAGGGATGCAAGGATTCTTCAATATTTGCAAATCAATCACATTAACAAATTGAAGGCTAAAAACCATATAATTATCTTAATAGATACAGAGAAATCCTTTGACAAAATTCAACACCCATTTATGATAAAAACTCCTAGAAAGTAGGCTTAGAAGGAACATACCTGAACAGAATAAAAGCCTTATATGACAGACAGAAAATATTATCCTCAATGGCAAAAAAATTTAAAGCATTTCCCCTAAAGTCAGGAACAAGACAAGGGTGCCCACTCTTACCACTACTATTAGACATTGTTTTGGAAGTTTTAGCCACAGCTATCAAAGAAGAAAAAAATAAATAAATAAAAAGAATCCAGACTGGCAAGAAGAAGTAAAACTATCACTGGTGCAGATGACATGATCCTCTACATAGAAAACCCTAAAGACTCTATCATCAGAAAATTACTAGAGTTAATCAATGAATATAGTAAAGTTTCAGGATGTAAAATTACCACATACAATTCCCTTGTATTCCTGTCACTAACAATGAGAAAATGGAAAGAGAAATTAAAGAAAAATCCCATTCACCATTGCAACAGAAAGAATAAAATAATTAGGAAAAATCTACCTAAAGAAACAAAGACCTATATATAGAAAACTATAAAAGGCTGATGAAAGAAATCAAAGAAGACACAAATAGATGGAGAAATATACCATGTTCATGGATTGGAAGAATCAATATAGTGAAAGTGAGTATACTACCCAAAGCAATCTAAAGATTCAACGCAATCCCTATCAGGCTACCAACGGTATTTTTCACAGAACTAGAACAAATAATTACACAATTTGTATAGAAATACAAAATACCTCGAACAGCCAAAGCAATCTTGAGGAAGAAGAATGGAACTGGAGGAATCAACCTGCCTGACTTTAGTCTCTACTACAAAGCTACAGTCATTGAGACAGTATGGTACTGGCACAAAGACAAAAATAAAGAACAATGGAACAAAATAGAAAGCCCAGAGACAAATCCATGCATGTCTGGACACCTTATCTTTGACAAAGGAGGCAAAAATACACAGTGGAGAAAAGACAATCTCTGTAACAAGTTGTGCTGGTAAAACTGGTCAACCACGTGTAAAAGAATTAAACTAGAACACTTTCTAACACGATACACAAAAATAAACTCAAAATACAGTAAACATCTAAATCTAAGGCCAGAAACTATAAAACTCTTAGAGGAAAACATATGCAAAACACTCCCTGACAAAAATCACAGCAAGATCCTCTATGACCGACCTCCCAGAGATGTGGAAATAAAAGCAAAAATAAACAAATGGAACCTAATTAAACTTCAAACTTTTGCACATTGAAGGAAACTACAAGCAAGGTGAAAAGACAGCCTTCAGAGTGGGAGAAAATAATAAGCAAATAAAACATCTGACAAGGAATTATCTCAAAAATATACAAGCAGCTCCTGCAGCTCAGTTCCAGAAAAATAAATGACCCAATCAAAAAATGGGCCAAAGAACTAAACAGACATTTCTCAAAAAAAGACATACAGATGGCTAACAAACACATGAAAAAGTGCTCAACATCACTCATTATCAGAGAAATGCAAATTAAAACCACAAGCAGTTAACATCTCACGCCGGTAAGAATGGCTGCTATCAAAAAGTCTGAAAACAATAAATTCTGGGGAGGATGTGGAGAAAAGGGAACCCTTTTCTGTTACATTGTTGGTGGGAATGCAAATTAGTATAGCCACTATGGAGAACAGTGTGGAGATTCCTTAAAAAAACTGGAAATAGAACTGCCATAAGTTCAGTTCAGTTCATTTCAGTCACTCAGTCTTGTCCAACTCTTTGCGACCCCGTGAATTGCAGCACACCAGGCCTCCCTGGCCAACCATCTCCTGGAGTTCACTCAAACTCACGTCCATCGAGTCTGTGATGCCATCCAGCCATCTCATCCTCTGTCATCCCTTCTCGCCCTGCCCCCAATCCCTCCCAGCATCAGAGGCTTTTCCAATAAGTCAACTCTTCACATGAGGTGGCCAAAGTACTGGAGTTTCAGCTTTAGCATCATTCCTTCCAAAGAACACCCAGGGCTGATCTCCTTTTGAATGGAGTGGTTGGAGCTCTTTGCAGTGCAAGGGACTCTCAAGAGTCTTCTCCACCACAATTCAAAAGCATCAATTCTTCGGTGCTCAGCTTTCTTCACAGCTCAACTCTCGCATCCATAGATAACCACTGGAAAAACCATCGATAAAGGACAGAAGTAGCATGGACCTAAGAGAAGCAGAAGATATTAAGAAGAGGTGGCAAGAATATACAGAAGCACTGTGCAAAAAAGATCTTCACGACCCAGATAATCACGATGGTATGATCACTCACCTAGAGCCAGATATCCTGGAATGTGAAGTGAAGTGGGCCTTAGGAAGCATCACTGCAAACAAAGCTAGTGGAGGTGATGGAATTCCAGTTGAGCTATTTCAAATCTTGAAAGATGATGCTGAGAAAGTGCTGCACTCAATATGCCAGCACATTTGGAAAACTCAGCAGTGGCCACAGGATGGGAAAAGGTCAGTTTTCATTCCAATCCCAAACAAAGGCAATGCCAAAGAATGCTCAAACTACCACACAATTGCACTCATCTCACATGCTAGTAAAGTAATGCTCAAAATTCTCCAAGCCAGGCTTCAGCAATACATGAACCATGAACTTACTGATGTTCAAGCTGGTTTTAGAAAAGGCAGAGGAACCAGAGATCAAATTGCCAACATCCGCTGGATCATGGAAAAAGCAAGAAAGTTCCAGAAAAACATCTATTTCTGCTTTATTGACTATGCCAAAGCCTTTGACTGTGTGGATCACAATAAACTGTGGAAAATTCTGAAAGAGCTGGGAATACCAGACCACCTGATCTGCCTCTTGAGAAATTTGTATGCAGGTCAGGATGCAATAGTTAGAACTGGACATGGAACAACAGACTGGTTCCAAATAGGAAAAGGAGTACGTCAAGGCTGTATATTGTCACCCTGTTTATTTACCTTATATGCAGAGTACATCATGAGAAATGCTGGACTGGAAGAAACACAAGCTGGAATCAAGATTGCTGGGAGAAATATCAATAACCTCAGATATGTAGATGACACCACCCTTATGCAGAACGTGAAGAGGAACTAAAAAGCCTCTTGATGAAGGTGAAAGAGGAGAGTTAAAAAGTTGGCTTAAAGCTCGACATTCAGAAAACAAAGATCATGGCATCTGGTCCCATCACTACATGGGAAATAGATGGGGAAACAGTGGAAACAGTGTCAGACTTTCTTTTTGAGCTCCAAAATCACTGCAGGTGGTGACTGAAGCCATGAAATAAAAAGACACTTACTCCTTGGAAGAAAAGTTATGATCAAGCTAGATAACATATTGAAAAGCAGAGACAGAACTGCCATCAGATCAGATCAGATCAGATCAGTCGCTCAGTCGTGTCCGACTCTTTGCGACCCCATGAACCGCAGCACGCCAGGCCTCCCTGTCCATCACCAGCTCCCGGAGGTCACCCAGACTCGCATCCATCGAGTCAGTGATGCCATCCAGCCATCTCATCCTCTGTCGTCCCCTTCTCCTCCTGCCCTCAATCCCTCCCAGCATCAGAGTCTTCTCCAATGAGTCAACTCTTCGCATGAGATGGCCAAAATACTGGAGTTTCAGCTTTAGCATCATTCCTTCTAAAGAAATTCCAGGATTGATCTCCTTCAGAATGGACTGGTTGGATCTTCTTGCAGTCCAAGGGACTCTCAAGAGTCTTCTCCAACACCACACTTCAAAAGCATCAATTCTGCGGCGCTCAGCCTTCTTCACAGTCCAGCTCTCACATCCATACATGACCACAGGAAAGACCATAGCCTTGACTAGGCGAACCTTTGTTGGTAAAGTAATGTCTCTGCTTTTGAATATGCTATCTAGGTTGGTCATAACTTTCCTTCCAAGGAGCAAGCGTCTTTTAATTTCATGGCTGCAGTCACCATCTGCAGTGATTTTGGAGCCCAGAAAAACAAAGTCTGACACTGTTTCCACTGTTTCCCCATCTATTTCCCATGCAGTGATGGGACCAGATGCCATGATCTTCGTTTTCTGAATGTTGAGCTTTAAGCCAACCTTTTCACTCACCACTTTCACTTTCATCAAGAGGCTTTTTAGCCCCTCTTCACTTTCTGCCATAAGAGTGGTGTCATCTGCATATCTGAGGTTATTGATATTTCTCCCGGCAATCTTGATTCCAACTTGTGTTTCTTCCAGTCCAGCATTTCTCATGATGTACTCTGCATATAAGTTAAATAAACATGGTGACAATATGCAGCCTTGACGTACTCCTTTTCCTATTTGGAACCAGTCTGTTGTTCCATGACCAGTTCTAACTGTTGCTTCCTGACCTGCATACAGATTTCTTAAGAGGCAGATCAGGTGGTCTGGTATTCCCATCTCTTTCAGAATTTTCCATAGTTTATTGTGATCCACACAGTCAAAGGCTTTGGCATAGTCAATAAAGCAGAAATAGATGTTTTTCTGGAACTCTCTTGCTTTTTCCATGATCCAGCGGATGTTGGCAATTTGATCTCTGGTTCCTCTGCCTTTTCTAAAACCAGCTTGAACATCAGGAAGTTCACGGTTCACATATTGCTGAAGCCTGGCTTGGAGAATTTTGAGCATTACTTTACTAGTATGTGAAATGAGTGCAATTGTTCGGTAGTTTGAGCACTCCTTGGCATTGCCTTTCTTTGGGATTGGGATGAAAACTGACCTTTTCCAATCTTGTGGCCACTGCTGAGTTTTCCAAATTTGCTGGCATATTGAGTGTAGCACTTTCACAGCATCATCATTCAGGACTTGGAATAGCTCCACTGGAATTCCATCACCTCCACTAGCTTTGTTCGTAGTGATGCTTTCTAAGGCCCATTTGACTTCACATTCCAAGATGTCTGGCTCTAGGTCAGTGATCACACCATCATGATTATCTGGGTCTTGAAGCTCTTTTTTGTACAGTTCTTCTGTGTATTCTTGCCACCTCTTCTTAATATCTTCTGCTTCTGTTAGGTCCACACCATCTCTGTCCTTTATTGTGCCCATCTTTGCATGAAATGTTCCTTTGGTATCTCTGATTTTCTTGAAGAGATCCCTAGTCTTTCCCATTCTGTTGTTTTCCTCTATTTCTTTGCATTGATCGCTGAAGAAGGCTTTCTTATCTCTTCTTGCTATTCTTTGGAACTCTGCATTTAAATGTTTATATCTTTCCTTTTCTCCTTTGCTTTTCGCTTCTCTTCTTTTCACAGCTATTTGTAAGGCCTCCCCAGACAGCCATTTTGCTTTTTTGCATTTCTTTTCCATGGGGATGGTCTTGATCCCTGTCTCCTGGACAATGTCACGAACCTCATTCCATAGTTCATCAGGCACTCTATCTATCAGATCTAGGCCCTTAAATCTATTTCTCACTTCCACTGTATACTCATAAGGGATTTGATTTAGGTCATACCTGAATGGTCTAGTAGTTTTCTCTACTTTCTTCAGTTTCAGTCTGAATTTGGCAATAAGGAGTTCATGGTCCGAGCCACAGTCAGCTCCTGCTCTTGTTTTTGCTGATTGTATAGAGCTTCTCCATCTTTGGCTGCAAAGAATATAATCGACCTCCCGACCGCGCGCTCGGCGACCTCGCCTGCCCGCGACCGGCGCGCCATCTAAGAGCGACCTCGCCTGCCCGCGACCGGCGCGCCCCCCTCCCCCCATCTAAGAGCGACCTCGCCTGCCCGCGACCGGCGCGCCATCTAAGAGCGACCTCGCCTGCCCGCGACCGGCGCGCCATCTAAGAGCGACCTCGCCTGCCCGCGACCGGCGCGCCATCTAAGAGCGACCTCGCCTGCCCGCGACCGGCGCGCCATCTAAGAGCGACCTCGCCTGCCCGCGACCGGCGCGCCATCTAAGAGCGACCTCGCCTGCCCGCGACCGGCGCGCCATCTAAGAGCGACCTCGCCTGCCCGCGACCGGCGCGCCATCTAAGAGCGACCTCGCCTGCCCGCGACCGGCGCGCCATCTAAGAGCGACCTCGCCTGCCCGCGACCGGCGCGCCATCTAAGAGCGACCTCGCCTGCCCGCGACCGGCGCGCCATCTAAGAGCGACCTCGCCTGCCCGCGACCGGCGCGCCATCTAAGAGCGACCTCGCCTGCCCGCGACCGGCGCGCCATCTAAGAGCGACCTCGCCTGCCCGCGACCGGCGCGCCATCTAAGAGCGACCTCGCCTGCCCGCGACCGGCGCGCCATCTAAGAGCGACCTCGCCTGCCCGCGACCGGCGCGCCATCTAAGAGCGACCTCGCCTGCCCGCGACCGGCGCGCCATCTAAGAGCGACCTCGCCTGCCCGCGACCGGCGCGCCATCTAAGAGCGACCTCGCCTGCCCGCGACCGGCGCGCCCCCCGCGCGCCATCTAAGAGCGACCTCGCCTGCCCGCGACCGCCTCGCGCACTAAGAGCGCCCCGCCGGCTGCGTCGCGCACTAAGAGCGCCCCGCCGGCTGCGTCGCGCACTAAGAGCGCCCCGCCGGCTGCGTCGCGCACTAAGAGCGCCCCGCCGGCTGCGTCGCGCACTAAGAGCGCGGCCGAGAAGAGCTACCCCACGACCGAGGTCAGGAAGGGCGGCGGTGAGGAGAGACCCCTCGTCCAAGGTAAGGTGCGATGGCTGTGCTTCGCTGGCCGGGAGCAGCCAGGAGCAGCCGGGATGAGATACCCCACGCCCAAGGTAAGAGAAACCCAAGTAAGACAGTAGGTCTTGAAAGAGGGCATCAGAGGGCAAATACACTAAAACCATTCTCACAGATAACTAGTCAATCTAATCACACAAGGACCACACCCTTGTCTGACTCAATGAGATTAAGCCATGCAACCTGGGATGGGCGGGTCATGGTGGAGAGATATGACAGGGTGTGGTCCGCTGGAGAAGGGAATGGCAAACCACTTCAGTATTCTTGCCTTGAGAACCCCATGAACAGTATGAAAAGACAAAATGATAGGATACTGAAAGAGAAACTCCCCAGGTCAGTAGGGGCCCAATATGCTACTGGAGATCAGTGGAGAAATAACTCCAGAAAGAATGAAAGGATGGAGCCAAAACAAAAAGAATACCCAGCTATGGATGGTGTGTGGGGGGAGAAAAAAAGAAGGCGGTGAGGAAAAAAAAAATAATGGAAAAGAAGAAAAAGGGATGGGGAGGAAAAAAAAAAAAGGAAAAGTGGAAAAAAAAAAAAAGAGGAGAGAATGGTGAAATTCTATGAAATAAGGAAATAAAAAAG
The DNA here is from genome assembly GCA_935064755.1 of Tragelaphus eurycerus. Taxonomy (NCBI): domain Eukaryota; kingdom Metazoa; phylum Chordata; class Mammalia; order Artiodactyla; family Bovidae; genus Tragelaphus; species Tragelaphus eurycerus. The sequence continues at coordinate 3,054,310 of CAKXYN010000119.1, read as the reverse complement.
AATGGAAAGGGGGAATTTAAATTAAGAGAACCATTTATCTAATAACTGGGGGAAGGAACCCTCAGAAGAAATGGAGTGGCCATCATGGTCAACAAAAGAGTCCGAAATGCAGTACTTGGATGCAATCGCAAAAACGATAGAATGATCTCTGTTCGTTTCCAAGGCAAACCATTCAATGTCACAGTAATCCAAGTCTATGCCCCAACCAGTAACGCCGAAGAAGCTGAAGTTGAACAGTTCTATGAAGACCTACAAGACCTTTTAGAACTAACACCCAAAAAAAAAAGAACTGCCATACAACCCAGAAATCCAACTGTAGGGCCTACACTGAGGAAACCAGAATGGGAAGAGACACGTGTACCCCAATGTTCATCACAGCACTGTTTACAATAGCTAGGACATGGAAGCAACCTAGATGTCCATCAGCAGATGAATGGATAAGAATATTGTGATACATATACAAAATGGAGGGGAAGGCAATGGCACCCCACCCCAGTACTTTTGCCTGGAAAATCCCATGGATGGAGGAGCCTGATAGGCTCCAGTTCATGGGGTCGCTAAGAGTTGGACACGACTGAGCGACTTCACTTTCACTTTTCACTTTCATGCATTGGAGAAGGAAATGGCAACCTACTCCAGTGTTCTTGCCTGGAGAATCCCAGGGACGGGGGAGCCTGGTGAGCTTCTGTCTATGGGGTCGCCCAGAGTCGGACACGACTGAAGCGACTTAGCAGCAGCAGCAGCATACACAACAGAATACTACTTAGCTATTAAAAAGAACACATTTGAATCAGTTCTAATGAAGTGGGTGAAACTGGAGCGTATTATACAGAGTGAAGTAAGTCAGAAAGAAAAACACTAATACTATATCTTAACACGTATATATGGAATTTAGAAAGATGTTAACCATGACCCCATATATGAGACAGCAAAAGAGACACAGATATAAAGAAAAGAATTTTAGACTCTGTGGGGAAAAGCAAGGGAGGGATGATTTGTGAGAATAGCATCGAAACATGTATATTGCCATATGTGAAATAGATCACCAGTCCAAGTTTGATGCATGAAACTGGGCACTCAAAGCCAATGCACTGCGACAACCCAGAGGGATGGGATGGGGAGGGAGGTGAGATGGGGTTTTGCAATGGTATACACATGTACCCATGGCTGATTCATGTCAATGTATGGCAAAAAAACAACATAATATTGTAAAGTAATTAGCCTCCAATTAAAATAAATAAATTAATTTTTAAAAACAGCAAAAAAAAAAAAAATGCTCACGGAAAAATGGAAGCCAATATTTTACTTAGGATTGACCACACTCCAGCACTGTGATACCTATAGTCATACATATTGGGTAAGGACAGTTTCCCATGTATGAATTGGGATATGAATGTCTACCCACCTGATTGTTGTGTGGATTAAGTAAACTAATCCATGTTAGGTGTTTTGCACAATGCCAGGCATGTAATATGCATTAACAAAATGAGCCTCCACTGCCATCATTGTCACCATCATCTATGTGCAGCGAATGTTTTCAGTGCTTTTATATCAATCATCATAAGCATCCTCTCAACAACACTGCACAGTAGAGATGATAGAAGAGGAAACTGAAGCAAACTTAGACATACTAACTTGCCTAAGGTCCTGCAACTTGAAAGAAACACAGCAAAAAGTAGCAGCTAGATTTATTTGACTATTCCTTCATTGTATCACACAAGTCCAAAATAAAGCTTGGCATCAAGTAGTCACTGATGTTCAGAAATTTTGAAAGACTTACACTAATTCCATCTGCATGCCATTGTTAGAAGTAAATGTAATTATATCTTGAAACTCCATTTTTATTCCTTGATAAGTTAGGGGTGGTTGCTAAAATTGAAAAAATATGAAAGATATTGCTTGGAGTTTAGAAGGGAAAAAAGAACATACTTTTATAAAATGTAATAAAAATTGACAGTTTTAATATAAGATAGGCTGAATTTCATTTATGATAATGGAGAAAGCACATTTCCTGCAATAAGCCCCTCTACCATGGAACTGATATCTTATAGATTTACATATAGATAACAAAACTTCCATATTCTTTTAAATTTTATTTTTATTGAAGTTTAGTTGAATTACAATGTTATGTTAATTACTGCTATATAGCAGAGTGACTCAGTTATACATATATATATATATATATATTCTTTTTCATTTTGTTTTCCATTATAGTTTATCACAATATATCAAATATAGTTACCTGTGCTATGCCCATAGGACCTTGTTGTTTATCCATTCTATATATACCAAAATTGACATATTTTATACTTTATATAATTCATTGTCTTTATCAAAGTCTTCATATCCATTCAAAATGTTGCAACTGAATCCTATGAGTCAGGGAAACAGAAAGGATCAGGCTGCAGACCTTGTCTCTTGAGGCTATCATTGGCAAATGGTAAAATGTCACTTGAAAAAATTCATGAATTAGAACAATACAGAATGATGCAATAAAAACATGGTATGGGGAGGGGTAGGAACACAGTCGTTTTAACAGTTTTACTGAGATATACACGCCATGATGTTCACACATTTAAAGTATAGAGTTCAATGGTTTTAACGCATTTACAGAGCAGTGCAAATATCACCACCATCTAATTCCAGAATGGTTTCATCACCCCAAAATAAAACCTATACCCATTACCAGTAAATCCCCATCATCCCTCATCAAAGACCCTTTGAATCTTTATGGCTTAATGGATTGGCACATTCCAGGTATTTCATATAAGTGAAACCATATAATTTGTACCTATTCACAACTTGTTTCCTTAACTTACTGTTGTCAAGGTTCATCAAGTTGTAACAAATAACAGTACTTCATTCTTTTCAATGGATGAGTAATATTATATTAAACAGATATATCTCATTTTATCTCTCTCTTCATTAGTTGATCATTTGAGTCGTCTCTACTTTTTAACTAACATTAATAAACCTGCTATCAACATGTACAAGTTTTTGAGTGGACATATGCTTTCAGTTGTCTTGATATATACCTAAGAATGAAATTCCTATATACTTGTATGTATATACCTAAGAGAGAATTGTTATGTTTATTAATTTTTTGAGAAATTTCCAGAAAGTATTCCCCAAAAAGCTGCAACACTTTACAGATGCGAAGGGAAAGGAGAAAGGGAAAGATGTACCCAACTGAATGCAGTGTGTGCTGTGCTTAGTCGCTCAGTTGTATCTGACTCTTTGCAACTCCAGTTCCAGAGAATAGCAAGGAGAGATAAGAAAACCTTAAGTGAACAGTGCAAAGAAACAGAGGGAAACAATATAATTGGAAAGACTAGAGATCGCTTCAAGAAAACTGGAGATACCAAGGGAACATTTCATTCAAAGATGGGCACAATAAAGGACAAAAATGGTAAAAACCTAACAGAAACAGAAGAGATTAAGAAAAAGTGGCAAGAATACACAGATCTGTACAAAAGAGCTCTTAATGTCCAAGATAACCATAATGGTGTAGTCAATCACCTAAAGCCAGACATCCTGGAGTGTGAAGTCAAGTGGGCCTTAGGAAGCATTACTACGAAAAAAGCTAGTGGAGGTGATGGGAATTCCAGCTGAACTGTTTCAAACCTTAAAAGATGATGCTATTAAAGTGCTGTACTCAATATGCCACTAAAATTGGAAAATTCAGCAGTGGCCACAGGACTGGAAATGGTCGGTTTCATTCCAATACCAAAGAAAGGCAATGCTAAAGATTGTCCAAATTACCATACAACTGGACTCATTTCACATGCCAGCAAGATTATGCTCAAAATCCTTCAAGCCAGGTTTCATCAATGTGTGAACTGAGAACTTCCAGATGTACAAACTGAATTTAGAAAAGTCACAGGAACCAGAGAGAGGTCAAACTGCCAACAATTTCTGGATCATAGGAAAAACAAGAGAATTCCAGAAAAACACCAAATTCTACTTCACTGGCTACACTAAAGCCTTTGACTATGTGGATCATAGCAAACTGTGGAATATTCTTAAAGAGATGAGAATACCAGACCACCTTAACTGCCTCCTGAGAAAGCTGTATGCAAGACAAGAAGCAACAGTTATAACTGGACATGGAACTACAGACTGGTTCAAATTGAGAAAGGAGTACATCAAGGCTGTATATTGTCACACAGCTTATTTAACTTCTATGCAGAGCACATCATGTGAAATGTCAGGCTGGATGAATCTCAAGCTGGAATCAAGATTTCCAGGAGAAATAACAACTATGTAAGATATGCAGGTGATACCAATTTAGTGGTAGAACGTGAAGAGGAACTAAAGAGCCTTTTGCGGAAGGTGAAAGAAAAGAGTTAAAAAGCTGGCTTAAAACACAACATTCAAAAAACAAAGATCATGGCATGCCATCCCAACACTTCATGGCAAGTAGACGGGGGAAAAGTGGAAATAGTGTCAGATTTCATTATCTTGGGCTCCAAAATCACTAAGGATTGGGACTGTAGCCATGAAATTAAAAGATGCTTGTTCCTTGGGCAAAAAGCTATGACAAAATTAGACAGTGTACTAAAAAGTAGAGACATCACTTTGCTGACAAAGATTTGTATAGTCAAAGATATGGTTTTACCAGTAGTCATGTATGGATGTGAGAGCTGGGCCTTATAGAAAGCTGAGTGCCAAAGAAGTGATGGTTTTGAACTGTGGTGCTGGAGAAAACTCTTGACAGTCCTTTGGACAACAATGAGATCAAACCAATCAATCTTAAAGGAAACCAACACTGAATATTCGTTGGAAGGACTGTTGCTGAAGCTGAAGCTCTAACACTTTGGCAACCTGATGCGACAAGCTGACTCACTGGAAAAAGCTCCTGATGCTGGGAAAGACTGAAGGCAAGAGGAGAAGGAGGTGACAGAGGATGAGATGGTTGGCTAGCATTATGGACTCAATGGACATGAGTATGAGCAAACTGAGGGAAATGGTGAAGGACAGGGAAGCCTAGCATGCTATGGTTCATTATTAGGTAGTAGAGTCAGACATGACTTTGCAACTGAACAACAGCTTCTTATTTTCCATATGATTATAATTATGATTATGACTATTACTGCCATCCTAGTGGATTTCAAGTGATATTTCATTATGATCTTGATTTTCATTTCCTAATGTCTAGTAATATAGAGCATTTTTCATTAGTATATCTTCTCTGGAGAAATGTTAATTCAAATTCTTGTTCAGTTCAGTTGCTCAGTCTTGTCCGACTCCATGTGACCACATAGACTGCAGCATGCCAGGCTTCCCTGTCCATCACCAGCTCCAGGAGCTTGCACAAACTCTTGTCCATCAAGTCGATGATGCCATCCAACCACCTGATCCTCTGCAATCCCCTTCTTCTCTTTTCCAGCAACAGGGTCTTTTCCAATGGGTCAGTTCTTCTCATCATTGGCCAAATATTGGAGTTTCAGCTTCAGCATCAATCCTTCCAATGAATCTGCAGGACTGATTCCCTTTAGGATTGCCTGCTTTGATGTCCTTGCAGTCCAAGAAACTCTCAAGAGTCTTCTCCAACACAACAGTTCAAAAGCTTCAATTTTCAGTGCTCAGCTTTCTTTACAGTCCAACTCTCACACCTATTCCTAACTACTGAAAAACCATAGCTTTGACTCGATGGACCTTTATCGGCAAAGTTATCAATCTGCTTTTTAACACACTGTATAGGTTTGTCATAGCTCTCCTTCCAAGAAACAAGTGTATTTTAATTTCAAGGCTGCACTCACCATTTGCACTGATTTTGGAGCCCCCAAAGTAAAGTCTATCACTGTTTCCACTGTTTCTCCATCTATTTGCCATGAAATGATGGGACCGGATGCCATGATCTTAGTTTTATGAATGTTGAGTTTTAAGCCAGCTTTTTCACTCTCCTCTTTCATTTTCATCAAGAGGCTCTTTAGTTCCTCTACACTTTCTGCCATACAGGTTGTGTCATCTGCATATCTGAGGTTATTGATATTTCTCCCAGCAATCTTGAGTCCAGCTTGTGCTTCATCCAGCTCAGCATTTCCCACGATGTACTCTGCATAAAAGTTAAATAATCAGGGTGACAATATACAGCCTTGATGTACTTCTTTCCTGATTGAGAAACAGTCTGTTGTTCCATGTCCAGTTCTAACTGTTGCTTCTTTACCTGCATAGAGATTTCTCAGGAGGCAGGTCAGGTGTCTGATATTCCCATCTCTTGAAGAATTTTCCAGAGTTTCTTGTGATTATCACAGTCAAAGGCTTTGGCGTACTCAATAAAGCAGAAGTAGATGTTTTTATGGTATTCTCTTGCTTTTTCAATGATGCAACAGATGTTGCCAATTTGATCTCCGGTTCCTTTACCTTTTCGAAATCCAGCTTGAACATCTGGAAAGTCACATTTCACGTACTGCTGAAGCCTGGCTTGGAGAATTTTGAGAATTACTTTGCTAGCGTGTGAGATGAATGCAATTGTGCAGTGGTTTGGTCATGCTTTGACATTGCTTTCTTTGGGATTGAAATGAAAACTGATCTTTTCCAGTCCTGTGACCACCGCTGAGTTTTCCAAATTTGTTGGCATATTGAGTGCAGCACTTTCACAGCATCATCTTTTAGGATTTGAAATAGCTCAATTGGAATTCCATCACCTCCACTAGCTTTATTCATTGTGATGCTTCCTAAGTCCCACTTGACTTCCCATTCCAGGATGTCTGGCTTGGTGAGTGCTGACATCATCGTGGTTATCCTGGTCATGAAGATCTTTTTTGTACAGTTCTTCTGTGTATTCTTGCCACCTCTTATTAATATCTTCTGTTTCTCTGTTAGGTCCACACCATTTCTGTCCTTTATTGTGCCCATTTTTGCATGAAATATTCCTTTGGTATCTCTAATTTTCTTGAAGACATCTATAGTATTTCCATTCTATTGCATTCCTCTAATTCTTTGTGTTGATCACTGAAGAAGGGTTTCTTATCTCTCCTTGCTCGTCTTTGAAACTCTGCATTCAAGTTGGTATAGCTTTCCTTTTCTCCTTTGTCTTGTGCTTCTCTTCTTTTCTCAGCTATTTGTAAGGCTTCCTCAGAAAACCATTTTGCCTTTTTGCATTTCTTTTTCTTGGAGACTGTCATGATCCCTGACTCCTGTACAATGTCAGGAACCTCTGCTCATAGTTCTTCATAGTCTATCAGATCTAATCCCTTGAATCCCTTTATCACTTCCACTATATAATCCTAGGTAAGTCACTTCAGCCGTGTCCGACTCTGTGTGACCCCATAGACGGCAGCCCACCAGGCTCCCCTGTCCCTGGGATTCTCCAGGCAAGAACACTGGAGTGGGTTGCCATTTCCTTCTCCAATGTGTGAAAGTGAAAAGTGAAAGTGAAGTCGCTCAGTCGTGTCCGACTCTTCGCGACACCATGGACTACACAGCCTTCCAGGCTCCTCCCTCCATGGGATTTTCCAGGCAAGAGTACTGGAGTGGGGTGCCATTGCCTTCTCCAGTATAATCCTAAGGGATTTGATTTAGGTCATCCCTGAATGGTCTACGGGTTTTCCCTACTTTCTTCAATTGGAGTTTGAATTTGGCAATAAGGAGTTCATGATCTGAGCGACAGTCAGCTCCCAGTCTTGTTTTTGCTGACTGTATAGAAATTCTCCATCTTTGGCTGCAAAGAATATAATCAATCTGATTTCGGTATTGACCTTCTGCTGGGGTCTATTTGTAGAGTCTTCTCTTGTGTTATTGGTAGAGGGTGTTTGCTACGACCAGTGCATTCTCTTGGGAAAACTCTGTTAGCCTTTGTCCTGCTTCATTTTGTACTCCAAGGCCAAATTTGCCTGTTACTCCTTGACTTCCTACTTTTGCATTCCAGTCCCCTATAATGAAAAGGATATCTTTTGGGGGTGTTATTTCTAGAAGGTCTTGTAGGTCTTCATAGAACTGTTCAACTTCAGCTTCTTCAGCATTGCTGGTCAGGGCATAGACTTGGAATACTGTGATTTGAATGGTTTGCCTTAGAAACAAATAGAAATCAATCTGTCTTTTTTGAGATTGCATCCAAGTACTGCATTTCAGACTCTTTTGTTGACTATGATGGCTACTTCATTTCTTCTAAGGAATTCTTGCACATGATAGCAGAATGGTCATCTGAGCTAAATTCACCGACCCCAGTCCATACCTGAATGGTTTAGTGGTTTTCCCTACTTTATTCAATTTCAGTCTGAATTTGGCAATAAGGAGTTCATGATCTAAGCCACAGTCAGCTCCTGATCTTGTTTTTGTTGACTGTATAGAGCTTCTCCATCTTTGGCTGCAAAGAATGTAATCAATCTGATTTGGTGTTGACCATCTGGTGATGTCCATGTATAGAGTCTTCTCTTGTGTTGTTGGTAGAGGGTGTTTGCTATGACCAGTGCAGTCTCTTGGCAAAACTCTATTAGTCTGTGCCCTGCTTCATTCCGCATTCCAAGGCCAAATTTGCCTGTTACTCCAGGTGTTTCTTGACTTCCTACTTTTGCTTTCCAGTACCCTATAATGAAAAAGACATCTTTTTTGGGTGTTAGTTCTAAAAGGTCTTGTAGGTCTTCATAGAACCATTAGACTTCAGCTTCTTCAGCGTTACTGGTTGGGACATAGACCTGGATTACTGTGATATTGAATGGTTTGCCTTGGAAATGAACAGAGATCATTCTGTTCTTTTTGAGATTGCATCCAAGTACTGCATTTTGAGCTCTTTTGTTGGCTGTGATGGTTACTCCATTTCTTTTGAGGGAGTCCTGCCCGCAGTAGTAGATATAATGGTCATCTGAGTTAAATTCACCCATTCCAGTCCATTTTAGTTCGCTGATTCCTAGAATGTTGATATTCACTCTTGCCATCTCTTGTTTGACCACTTCCAATTTGCCTTGATTCATGGACCTGACATTCCAGGTTCCTCTGCAATATTGCTCTTTACAGCATCGGACCTTGCTTCTATCACCAGTCACATCCACAGCTGGGTATTGTTTTTGCTTTGGCTCCATCCCTTTATTCTTTCTGGAGTTATTTCTCCACTGATCTCCAGTAGCATATTGGGCACATACTGACCTGGGGAGTTCCTCTTTCAGTATCCTATCATTTTGCCTTTTCATACTGTTCATGAGGTTCTCAAGGCAAGAATACTAAAGTGGTTGCCATCGCCTTCTCCAGTGAACCACGTTTTGTCAGAACTCTCCACCATGACCCGTCCATCTTGGATGGCCCTACACAGCATGGCTCATAGTTTCACTGAGTTGAACAAGGCTGTGTTCCATGTGATCAGATTGGTTACTTTTCTATGATTGTGGTTTTCATTCTTTCTGCCCTCTGATGGAGAAAGTTAAGAGGATTATGGAAGCTTCCTGATGGGAGAGACTGACTTAGAGGGAAACTGGGTCTTGTTCTGAAGGGCAGGGCCATGCTCAGATCATATCAGATCAGATCAGTCACTCAGTCGTATCCAACTCTTTGTGAATTACAGCATGCCAGGCCTCCCTGTCCATCACCAACTCCCGGAGTTCACTCAGACTCACGTCCATTGAGTCAGTGATGCCGTCCAGCCATCTCATCCTCTGTCGTCCCCTTCTCCTCCTATGCCAAATCCCTCCTAGCATCAGAGTCTTTTCCAATGAGTCAACTCTTCGCATGAGGTGGCCAAAGTACTGGACTTTCAGCTTTAGCATCATTCCTTCCAAAGAAATCCCAAGGCTGATCTCCTTCAGAATGGACTGCTTGGATGTCCTTGCAGTCCAAGGGACTCTCAAGAGTCTTCTCCAACACCACACTTCAAAAGCATAAATTCTTTGGCACTCAGCCTTCTTCACAGTCCAGCTCTCACATCCATACATGACCACAGGAAAAACCATAGCCTTGACTAGACAAACCTTTGTTGGCAAAGTAATGTCTCTGCTTTTGAATATGCTATCTAGGTTGGTCATAACTTTCCTTCCAAGAGTAAGCGTCTTTTGATTTCATGGCTGCAGTCACCATCTGCAGTGATTTTGGAGCCCATAAAAATAAAGTCTGACACTGTTTCCACTGTTCCCCCATCTATTTCCCATGAAGTGATGGGACCAGATGCCATGATCTTCGTTTTCTGAATGTTGAGCTTTAAGCCAACCTTTTCACTCTCCACTTTCACTTTCATCAAGAGGCTTTTTAGCCCCTCTTCACTTTCTGCCATAAGAGTGGTGTCTTCTGCATATCTGAGGTTATTGATATTTCTCCTGGCAATCTTGATTCCAGCTTGTGTTTCCTCCAGTCCAGCGTTTCTCATGATGTACTCTGCATATAAGTTAAATAAACAGGGTGACAATATACAGCCTTGACATACTCCGTTTCCTATTTGGAACCAGTCTGTTGTTCCATGTCCAGTTCTAATTGTTGCTTCTTCACCTGCATACAAATTTCTCAAGAGGCAGATCAGGTGGTCTGGTATTCCCATCTCTTTCAGAATTTTCCACAGTTTATTGTGATCCACACCATCAAAGGCTTTGGCATAGTCAGTAAAGCAGAAATAGATGTTTTTCTGGAACTCTCTTGCTATTTCCATGATGCAGCGGATGTTCGCAATTTGATCTCTGGTTCCTCTGCCTTTTCTAAAACCAGTTTGGACATGAGGAAGTTCACGGTTCACATATTGTTGAAGCCTGGCTTGGAGAATTTTGAGCATTACTTTACTAGCATGTGAGATGAGTGCAACTGTGAGGTAGTTTGAGCATTCTTTGGCATTGCCTTTCTTTGGGACTGGAATGAAAACTGACCTTTTCCAGTCCTGTGGCTACTGCTGAGTTTTCCAAATGTGCTGGCATATTGAGTGCAGCACTTTCACAGCATCATCTTTCAGGATTTGGAATAGTTCCACTGGAATTCCATCACCTCCACTAGCTTTGTTCGTAGTGATGCTTTCTAAGGCCCACTTCACTTCACATTCCAGGATGTCTGGCTCTAGGTCAGTGATCACACCATCACGATTATCTGGGTCATAAAGATCTTTTTTGTATAGATCTTCTGTGTATTCTTGCCAACTCTTCTTTATATCTTCTGCTTCTGTTAGGTCCATACCATTTCTGTCCTTTATCGAGCCCATCTTTGCATGAAATGTTCCTTTGATATCTCTGATTTTCTTGAGGAGATCTCTAGTCTTTCCCATTTTGTTGTTTTCCTCTATTTCTTTGCATTGATCACTGAAGAAGGCTTTCTTATCTCTTCTTGCTATTCTTTGGAACTCTGCATTCAGATGTTTATATCTGTCATTTTCTCCTTTGCGTTTCACTTCTCTTCTTTTCACAGCTATTTATAAGGCCCCCCTGGACAGCCATTTTGCTTTTTTGCATTTCTTTTCCATGGGGATGGTCTTGATCCCTGTCTCCTGTACAATGTCACGAACCTCATTCCATAGTTCATCAGGCACTCTATCTATCAGATCTAGGCCCATAAATCTATTTCTCACGTCCACTGTATAATCACAAGGGATTTGATTTAGGTCATACCTGAATGGTCTAGTGGTTTTCCCCACTTTCTTCAATTTAAGTCTGAATTTGGCAATAAGGAGTTCATGGTCCGAGCCACAGTCAGCTCCTGGTCTTGTTTTTGCTGACTGTATAGAGCTTCTCCATCTTTGGGGCATGCTCAGTAAATCTTTAATCCAATTTTCTTTTGATGGGCTGGGCTGTGTTCCCTCCCTGTTGTTTGACCTGAGGCCAAACTATGGTGCCAGTAATGAAGACAATGTCAACCTCCTTTAGAAGGTCCCATGCAGACACTGCTGTGCTCAGGGCCCCCAATCTGCAGGACTCTGCTGACCTCTGCCTTCACCAGAGACTCCTGGACACTCACGGGCAAGTTTGGGTCTGTCTCTTGTCGTGTCACTGCTCCTTTCTCTTGGGTCCTGGTGCACACAAGCTTTTGTTTGTGCCTTCCAAGTGTCTGTTTCATCAGTCCTGTGTAAGTTCTGGTGGTTCTATGGTGGGGTTAATGGCTTATGCCATACCCAAGTTTACTGCACCCAGAGCCCCTGACCCTGCATGAGTCCACTGCTGACCCACTGTCTCCTCTTCAAGAGACACTCAGACACAGTTCTGGCTCATTCTCTGTGGGGTCTCTAGGCCTGGTGCACACAAGGTTTGTTTGAGCCCTCCAAGCATCTCTGGAGGGTAGATACTCAATAATAGAAAAATGGTTTAGCATATTATGGCACATTTACTCTATGGCTGTACTTCCCAGGTGGCTCAGCTGGTAAAGAGTCTGCCTGTAGTATGGGAGACCCGGGTTCAATCCCTGGGTTGGGAAGATCCCCTGGAGTAGGACATGGCAAACCACTCCAGTATTCTTGCCTGGAAAATCCCATGGACGGAAGAGCCTGCCAGGCTACAGTCCATGAGGTGGCAAAGGGTCAGACATAGCTGAGTGACTTCACTTTTCATACTTCCTTATGGTCTTCCCTGGTCACTCAGTGGTAAAGAATCCACCTGCCAATTCAGGAAACACAGGTTTGATCCCTGGCTCGGGAAGATCCTCTGGAGAAGGGAATGGTAGCCCACTCCAGTATTCTTGCCTGGGAAGTCCCATGGAGAGAGGATCCTGGGAGGTTACAGTCCATGGGGTCACAAAAGAGTTGGACATGACTTAGCGACTAAACATTGGCAACACATATTTCCCTTTAGAACTTTCTTTGTTGATTAACATGTTATATATCTGCACAGTCCAAAACAGTATCTAAGACACTATTGAACCCTTGATTTGTGGTTAATGAGATTGTGGAACTGAAATTTTAAAAGACAAAATATAAAAGAATTAAACCATGACAAAAGCATGTTTTATATGAACCAGATATAGAAACACAGATTACATGGATAAATACACAAAATTATAAAGGATAAATGTTTGTATAAACATGAAAGATAATTTTAATAGGGTGATTAGGTAACTAGTGACAACTTTTACCTGTTTTTAATTTTCTTTTACTATTTTCCATCTTAAATCTTTTTTAAAAATTACACTACAGCTTGGAATTTCAACTCTTATGGTACAAAATTCTTGAATATGCATTAGATTCACTAATACTGACTCATCAATTCAGCCAATAGAGTATCTCTTTAAAGGATCTAATTTTCTTTATCAAGAGTAAAGAGACAAACAATCATGATCTTCACAATGTCTTGTCCTCAAAAGTAACAGTTTGAAAATATGATATGATCAATGAAAGTCAAATGGGAGTGTGAAGTCAAATGGGCCTTAGGAAGCATTACTACAAGCAAAGGTAGTGGACGTGATGCAATTCCAGCTGAGCTATTTAAAATCATAAAGATGATGCTGTTAAACACTGCATTAAGTATGCCAGCAAATATGGAAACACCAGAGGGCAATACCAGAGAATGTTCATACTACCATAAAATTGCCCTCATTTCACATGCTAGCAAGGTAATGCTCAAAATCCTTCAAGCTAGACTTCAATGGTATGTGAACCAAGAACTTCCAGGTGTACCAGCTGGATTTAGAAAAAGCAGAGGAATTGGAGCTCAATGACCAACCTCCACTGGATCATAGAAAAAGCAAGGAAATTCCAGAAAAACATCTACTTCTGCTTCATTAACTATCCTAATCATGAGAAATGCTGGACTGGAAGAAACACAAGTTGGAATCAAGATTTCTGGGAGAAATATCAATAATCTCAGATATACAGATGACACCACCCTTATGGCAGAAAGTGAAGAGGAACTAAAAAGCCTCTTGAGGAAAGTGAAAGTGGAGAGTGAAAAGGTTGGCTTAAAGCTCAACATTCAGAAAACGAAGATCATGGCATTTGGTCCCATCACTACATGGGAAATAGATGGATAAACAGTGGAAACAGTGTCAGACTTTATTTTTCTGGGCTCCAAAATCACTACAGATGGTGACTGTAGCCATGAAATTAAAAGACGCTTACTCCTTGGAAAAAAAGTTATGATCAACCTAGATAGCATATTCAAAAGCAGAGACATTACTTTGCCAACAAAGGTTTGTCTAGTCAAGGCAATGGTTTTTCCTTTGGTCATGTATGGATGTGAGAGCTGGACTGTGAAGAAGGCTGAGCACCGAAGAATTGATGCTTTTGAAGTGTGGTGTTGGAGAAGACTCTTGAGAGTCCCTTGGACTGCAAGGAGATCCAACCGGTCCATTCTGAAGGAGATCAGCCCTGGGATTTCTTTGGAAGGAATGATGCTAAAGCTGAAACTCCAGTATTTTGGCCACCTCATGTGAAGAGTTGACTCATTGGAGAAGACTCTGATGCCGGGAGGGATTGGGGGCAGGAGGAGAAGGGGACGACAGAGGATGAGATGGCTGGATGGCATCACTGACTCGATGGATGTGAGTCTGAGTGACCTCCGGGAATTGGTGATGGATAGGGAGGCCTGGCGTGCTGCAGTTCATGGGGTCGCAAAGAGTTGGACACGACTGAGTGACTGATCTGAGCTGATCTGAAAGCCTTTGACTGTGTGAATCACAACAAACTGTGGAAAATTCTTTTGGAGATGGGAATATCAGATTACCTTACTTACCTGTCTCCTGAGAAATCTGTATGCAGGTCAAGAAACAACAGTTAGAACTAGACATGAAACAATGGACTGGTTCCAAGTTGGGAAAGGAGCACATCAAGGCTGCCTATTGTCACCCTGCTTATTTAACTTCTACGCAGAGTACATCATGTGGAATGCTGGGCTGGATGAATCACAAGCTGGTTTCAAGACTGCCAGGAGAAATATCAACAGTCTCAGGTATGCAGATGATACCATTCTAAAGGCAGAAAGTGAAGGGGAAATAAAAGGTTTCCTGATGAAGGTTAAACTGTAGAGTGAAAATATTGGCTTAAAACTCAACATTCAAAAAACAAAGATCATGGTATCCTGCCCCATCATTTCAAGGCAAATAGATGGGGAAACACTGGAGACAGTGACAGACTTTTTTTTCTTGGGCTCCAAAATCATTGCAGATGCTGACTGCAGCTATGAAATTAAAAGGTGCTTGCTCCTTGGAAAAAAGACTATGACAAACCTAGACAGTATATTAAAAAGCAGAGACATCATTTTGCCAACAAAGGTCCATACAGACAAAGCTATGATTTTTCCAGTAGTCATGTACAGATGTGAGAGTTGGACCATAAGGAGGGGTGAGTGCCTAAGAATTGAGTCTTTTGAGTTGCGGTACTGGAGAAGACACTTGAGAGTCCCTTGGACAGCAAGGACATCAAACCAATCAATCCTAAAGGAAATCAATCTTCAATGTTTATTTTAACGACTGATGCTGAAGCTGATGCTCCAATACTTTGGCCACCTGAGGCAAAGAGCTGGCCCAATGGAAAAGACCCTGTTGCTGGGAAAGATTGAGGGCAGGAGGAGAAGGATGCAGAGAGGATGAGATGGTTGGATGGCATCATCAATTCAGTGGATGTGAGTTTGAGCAGACTCAGGGAGATAATAAAGGACGGGGAAGCCTGGTGTGCTGCAGTCAATGGGGTCACAAAAAGTTGAACATGACTTACCGACGGAACAACAAAGAGAACCAAAAGCCAAAATAACTTAAGTTCCAATGAAATTAAAATAAAAGAGAATGGAGAGAGAATTACTGCAAGGCTTCTGTTGACTTGGTGAAATGAACAGTGGGATAGAAGAGTTTGAAAGTGTCTTTATCTAAGAATTTTAAAAGTAAGGATGGAAGCTGCTCTGGTTTTCCCCCTCTATCTGTAATCTCATAGATAAAGGCAGAATTTCCAATTGACTGTTAATTCCACTGGAAACAGCACACCATGGTGGAGTCTGCCTGGTAAGATATTTCTGCTGATCATAAGCAATATGAAGCTGGATTTCCAGATTATGCCTGGTTTCAATGGTGATTGCTATTTGTTGAAAAACCTGTGGCCTTGCTAGGCACAAAACTTGATGATTTGTATCTGGTCAATTTGAATATAAGGAAACTTGGAATTTCTGTTGGACATGAGGTCCTGTACCCAAATTTAGCATGCACACGGGTAAGGTAACTGAATATGAGCGCGATGTCTGTGACAGCTCATGTAGAATAGTGAAGTGAAGTGAAGTCACTCAGTCGTGTCCGACTCTTTGTGGCGTCATGGACTGTAGCCTACCAGGCTCCTCTGTTCATGCAGTTCTCCAGGCAAGAATACCGAAGTGGGTTGCCATTTCCTTCTCCATGTAGAATAGGTGCTCTGTTAATCCCAAAGCCAAACTTTGACAGGAGATAAGCTAATGCATAGAATCTTTTGATCCCATTTGATTCTATTACATGTGAGATCCAGCCTGTCAACATTAAGTGGAGATTAATCTGCACAGTTCTGCCATGAGTCACAGTGGAGACAGAACATCTGGATACAGAATGTATTGCTTTATTATTTTCATTGATTCTTAACATTTGAATCACATTTAAAGTTAACCAAGTGCTTCCAAATCCATTATTCCATTTGATGCTCCTAACAGTTCTGTGAGATAGGCACAATATCCAGTATATTTAGTAACAGTTACCTCAATAACCAATATTTGTAAAGTACACTCTTTCACATGTATTATCTCAATTGTTCCCCATAACTCTAGGAAGTAGCTAGCAAGTTTCAAACTCTCATTTTATAGTTAAGGAGACTTCAAAGAAGAAGAGCAAGATTCCTATGGATTCACAAGTAGTTACGCAATAGTGTCAGGGTTTCAACTCTGATATTCCAATTCCAAGTTTCAAGTTTTTTCAAAAACAACATGTAGTTTCTTTGTATTCATATATGTTAACTATATGCCTGAATTATTTCATTCAAATTTTATGTATTTGAAATCTCTAGAACCATCCAAATAAACATACTGCCCATCCTTTTCTGCCCATATACAGACTAGTGTAGGCAGTAGCTTCCTGAATGACCTCACTACCTCTAGTTTCACCACTGTCATCTTTCTAAAGTGCAAATTCTCAGAGTCACATTTCTACTTAAAATCTTTCTAAGGACATGCAAACTAAAAACAACCCAACCTCAGTGGAGAAAACTAATGTCTTAGAAGGTAATACTCACTTCATGCAGTGTCTTGTACAAGAATTGATCAAAATTATTTTTGCATTAATTAAAAAATTATTTTAAGTCCTTCTGAAACTGTGTCCACATGATAAATTCAAAACCTTCATGATGACATCCAAAGCCCCTTATAACCTAATAACTACCAGCACTCTGCTTATGAAACACTGGACTATTTGCCATTCCCTCAAACTCAATGTACTAGCATGATTCTCTGCTAGTTTCTCTGTCTAGAGTACCCTTCTTTCCTCAACTTGACTCCCTCTGGAAACATGCCATTATCACTCTTTCCCTCAGAATTAATCACATTTTCAGTATGTTATATCCATATACACTATGACATTTTTAAAAAGTAGCTATTTGTTTATGTTTGTGTACCCTATCAGAATGAAAATACCAAGAGGACAGAAATTTGTCTCATCTTTCTTAAGAGAATGCCTAGCACAGGTGCCTGTTACATGGCAAGCAAGCACCTTGGATTGATTCACCTCAGTGAAGGAGTACCAATTATCTGTCAGTTATGCTATCTGAAACCCCCTGCCCCCCCAAAAAACCCCCAGAAAATCACATGTCCAGTTGGGGCAAATACAAACTGATAAACTTTAGATTTGGTGTTCCCGCACAGTTCCTGAATGGTCTCAAGACAGACAGATGGAAGAAAATCATAAGGCTTCCCTGAGTTATTCTTTTGCTGTTTGGTAGCCAATGAAGACAAGCAGGAAAAAAAAAAAAAAACTGATTGTCTTAGACAAATAAAGAGGCCAGGTTACCATTTTTCAGCCTGTGGAGTGGTTGTAAAACAAAGTGCCAAATCACTCCACAAATGCTTTCTTATAAAGAAGGCTCCAAGATGGAATGAACACACATGTACAACAAATTGGCCCTATGGAGAGTCTATCTGTCCACAGTGAAAGTGAAACCATCAAAGCAAAAAGGGTGAGTCATCTCAAAACTCGGCATACATCTTCCCTTAAAATTAGCAGGGAATTCTAACAGTGTACCCTATAAAACAGGTCACTAGAAGAATCCTTTGGGAATGCCTGAGGCTGGGGCCTTGGTGCTTCCCAGTGCATTGAGGTTCTTACCTAACGCAATCCAAAATAAACAGATCCTATCCTAATTATTTCAGGATTTTACTTAACCAGTTCCAGCCCATAAAATTCCTTTAACCACACTGGTCCCTGAGGAACTAAATTGAAGGAGACCATTCTAAAGAGGCCATGACAATCAACCTTGCAAAGAATGTTCAGAAAACATGGTATGGTTACCATCACCAGGTCAGGCTTCTTTCTCTGAGAGCAGACAATGGTGACTCACAGTGACAATTATTATACTAGTAGTATAAAAATTGATCTCTTTGAATACTTTGGCTACCTGATGTGGAGAGCTAACACATTGGAAAAGACCATGATGCCGGGAAAGATTGAGGGCAGGAGAAGAAAGCGGTGACAGAAGATGAGATGATGGGATAGCATCACAAATTCAGTAGACATGAGTTTGAGCAAACTCTGGGAGATAGTGAAGGACAGGGAAATCTGGCATGCTGCATTCCATGGGATCACAAAGAGCTGGACACGACTCAGCAACTGAACAAGCATAAAAATTTCACAGAAGAAAAGAGAAATGTAAGGATAATTTTTCTTTTCTTTCTTTCTTTTTTTTAGTTTCTTTTAAGGTCAGGACAAAATTTCTTCAGGCTGAAGAAATGAAGTGGTTGAATATAACATTAAGGTTAATTTGATCTATTGTTAGTCACACATAATTTGTTGACAATCAAGAAAGAATTTTTTTAATTTTATTTTATTTTTTAACTTTACAATGTTGTATTGGTTTTGCCATATATCAACATGAATTCGCCACAGGTATACACGTGTTCCCCATCCTGAACCCTCTTTCTTCATCCCTCCCCTTACCATCCCTCTGGGTCGTCCCAGTGCACCAGCCCCAAGCATCCAGTATTGTGCATCGAACCTGGACTGGCAACTTGTTTCATATATGATATTATATATGTTTCAATGCCATTCTCCCAAATCATCCCACCCTCTCCCTCTCCCACAGAATCCAAAAGACTGTTCTATACAACAGTATCTCTTTTGCTGTCTCGTATACAGGGTTATTGTTACCATCTTTCTAAATTCCATATATATGTGTGAGTATACTGTATTGCTGTTTATCTTTCTAGCTTACTTTACTCTGTATAATAGGCTCCAGTTTCATCCAGCTCATTAGAACTGATTCAAATGTATTCCTTTTTAATGGCTGAGTAATACTCCATTGTGTATATGTACCACTGCTTTCTTATCCATTCATCTGCTGATGGACATCTAGGTTGCTTCCATGTCCTGGCTATTATAAACAGTGCTGCGATGAACATTGGGGTACACATGTCTCTTTCAGTTCTGGTTTCCTCGGTGTATATGACCAGCAGTGGGATTGCTGGGTCATAAGGCAGTTCTCTTTCAGAATTTTCCATAGTTTATTGTGATCTACACAGTCAAAGGCTTTGGCATAGTCAATAAAGCAGAAATAGATGTTTTTCTTGAACTCTCTTGCTTTTTCGATGATCCAGCAGATGTTGGCAATTTGATCTCTGGTTCCTCTGCCTTTTCTAAAACCAGCTTGAACATCAGGAAGCTCACGGTTCACATATTGCTGAAGCCTGGCTTGGAGAATTTTGAGCATTACTTTACTAGCTTGTGAGGTGAGTGCAATTGTTCGGTAGTTTGAGCATTCTTTGGCATTGCCTTTCTTTGGGATTGGGATGAAAACTGATCTTGTCCAATCTTGTGGCCACTGCTGAGTTTTCCAAATTTGCTGGCATATTGAGTGCAGCACTTTCACAGCATCATCTTTCAGGACTTGGAATAGCTCCACTGGAATTCCATCACCTCCACTAGCTTTGTTCATAGTGATGCTTTCTAAGGCCCATTTGACTTCACATTCCAAGATGTCTGGCTCTAGGTCAGTGATCACATCATCATGATTATCTGGGTCTTGAAGCTCTTTTTTGTACAGTTCTTCTGTGTATTCTTGCCACCTCTTGTTAATATCTTCTGCTTCTGTTAGGTACACACCATCTCTGTCCTTTATCGTGCCCATCTTTGCATGAAATGTTCCTTTGGTATCTCTGATTTTCTTGAAGAGATCCCTAGTCTTCCCATTCTGTTGTTTTCCTCTATTTCTTTGCATTGATCACTGAAGAAGGCTTTCTTATCTCTTCTTGCTATTCTTTGGAACTCTGCATTTAGGTGTTTATATCTTTCCTTTTCTCCTTTGCTTTTCACTTCTCTTCTTTTCACAGCTATTTGTAAGGCCTCCCCAGACAGCCAATTTGCTTTTTTGCATTTCTTTTCCATGGGGATGGTCTTGATCCCTGTCTCCTGTACAATGTCACGAACCTCATTCCATAGTTCATCAGGCACTCTATCTATCAGATCTAGGCCCTTAAATCTATTTCTCACTTCCACTGTATAATCATAAGGGATTTGATTTAGGTCATATCTGAATGGTCTAGTAGTTTTCCCTACTTTCTTCAATTTAAGTCTGAATTTGGCAATAAGGAGTTCATGGTCCGAGCCACAGTCAGCTCCTGGTCTTGTTTTTGCTGACTGTATAGAGCTTCTCCAGCTTTGGCTGCAAAGAATATAATCGATCTGATTTCGGTGTTGACCATCTGGTGATGTCCATATATAGAGTCTATGGAAAATTCTGAAAGAGATGGGAATACCAGACCACCTGATCTGCCTCTTAAGAAAGCTGTATGCAGGTCAGGAAGCAACAGTTAGAACTGGTCATGGAACAACAGACTGGTTCCAAATAGGAAAAGGAGGACGTCAAGGCTGTATATTGTCACCATGTTTATTTAACTTATATGCAGAGTACATCATGAGAAATGCTGGACTGGAAGAAACACAAGTTGGAATCAAGATGGCTGGGAGAAATATCAATAACCTCAGATATGGAGATGACACCACTCTTATGGCAGAAAGTGAAGAGGGGCTAAAAAGCCTCTTGATGAAAGTGAAAGTGGAGAGTGAAAAGGTTGGCTTAAAGCTCAACATTCAGAAAACGAAGATCATGGCATCTGGTCCCATCACTACATGGGAAATAGATGGGGAAACAGTGGAAACAGTGTCAGACTTTGTTTTTCTGGGCTCCAAAATCACTGCAGATGGTGACTGCAGCCATGAAATTAAAAGACGCTTACTCCTTGGAAGGAAAGTTATGAGCAACCTAGATAGCATATTCAAAAGCAGAGACATCACTTTGCCAACAAAGGTTCGCCTAGTCAAGGCTATGGTCTTTCCTGTGGTCATGTATGGATGTGAGAGCTGGACTGTGAAGAAGGCTGAGCGCCGAAGAATTTGATGCTTTTGAATTGTGGTGTTGGAGAAGACTCTTGAGAGTCCCTTGGACTGCAAGAAGATCCAACCAGTCCATTCTGAAGGAGATCAGCCCTGGAATTTCTTTAGAAGGAATGATGCTAAAGCTGAAACTCCAGTATTTTGGCCACCTCATGCGAAGAGTTGACTCATTGGAGAAGACTCTGATGCTGGGAGGGATTGGGGGCAGGAGGAGAAGGGGACGACAGAGGATGAGATGGCTGGATGGTGTCACTGACTTGATGGGTGAGAGTCTGGGTGACCTCCAGGGGCTGGTGATGGACAGGGAGGCCTGGCGTGCTGCGGTTCATGGGGTCGCAAAGAGTCGGACACGACTGAGCGACTGATCTGATCTCTGATCTGATCTGAAGGCAGTTCTATTTCCAGTTTTTTAAATAATCTCCATACTGTTCTCCATAGTGGCTGTACCAGTTTGCATTCCCACCAACAGTCTAAGAGGGTTCCCTTTTCTTCACACCCTCACCAGAATTTATTGCTTGTAGACTTTTGGATCCCAGCCATTCTGACTGGTGTGAAATGGTACCTCATAGAGGTTTTGGTTTGCATTTCTCTGATAATGAGTGATGTTGAGCACCTTTTCATGTGTTTGTTAGCCATCTGTATGACTTCTTTGGAGATATGTCTATTTAGTTCTTTGGCTCATTTTTTGATTGGGTCATTTATTTTTTGGAATTGAGCTGTAGGAGTTGCTTGTATATTTTTGAGATTAGTTGTTTGTCTGTTGTTTCAACTGCTACTATTTTCTCCCATTCTGAAGGCTGGCTTTTCACCTTGCTTATAGCTTCCTTTGTTGTGCAGAAGCTTTTAAGTTTAATTAGGCCACATTTGTTTATTTTTGCTTTTATTTCCAATGTTCTGGGAGGTGGGTCATAGAGGATCCTGCTGTGATGTATGTCAGAGAGTGTTTTGCCTATGTTCTCCTCTAGGAGTTTTATAGTTTCTGGTCTTACATTTAGATCTTCAATCCATTTTCAGTTTATTTTGTGTATGGTGTTAGAAAGTGTTCTAGTTTCATTCTTTTACAAATGGTTGACCAGTTTTCCCAGCACCACTTGTTAAAGAGATTGTCTTTAATCCATTGTATATTCTTTCCTCCTTTGTCAAAGATAAGGTGTCCATATGTGTGTGGGTTTATCTCTGGGCTTTCTATTTTGTTCCATTGATCTATATTTCTGTCTTTATGCAAGTACCATACTGTTTTCATGACTGTGGCTTTGTAGTAGAGCCTGAAGTCAGGCAGGTTGATTCCTCCAGTTCCATTCTTCTTTCTCAAGATTGCTTTGGCTATTTGAGGTTTTTTGTATTTTCATATAAATTGTGAAATTATTTTTTCTAGCTTTGTGAATAATACCATTGGTAGCTTGATAGGAATTGCATTGAATCTATAAATTGCTTTGGGTAGTATACTCATTTTCACTATATTGATTCTGCCAATCCATGAACATGGTATATTTTTCCATCTACTAGTGTCCTCTTTGATTTCTTTCACCAGTGTTTTATAGTTTTCTATATATAGGTCTTTAGTTTCTTTAGGTAGATATATTCCTAAGTATTTTATTCTTTTTGTTGCAATGGTGAATGGAATTGTTTCCTTAATTTCTCTATTTTCTCATTATTAGTGTACAGGAATGCAAGGGATTTCTGTGTGTTGATTTTATATCCTGCAACTTTACTATATTCGTTGATTAGTTCTAGTAATTTTCTGGTGGAGTCTTTAGGTTTTTCTATGTAGAGGATCATGTCATCTGCAAACAGTGAGGGTTTTACTTCTTCTTTTCCAATCTGGATTCCTTTTATTTCTTTTTCTGCTCTGACTGCTGTGGTCAAAACTTACAAAACTATGTTGAACAGTAATGGTGAAAGTGGGCACCCTTGTCTTGTTCCTGCCTTTAGGGGAAATGCTTTCAATTTTTCAGCATTTAGGATAATGTTTGCTGTGGGTTTGTCATATATAGCTTTTACTATGTTGAGGTATGGTCCTTTTAACTGCAGTAAGGGATCCTACTCTCATTGTTTAGGTAAATGGTCTAGACTTTAATTATCAGACAGGATAGATGCAGGGAGATATGTATATATCAGAATCTCTGGGAGAAGGTGTCATTCAGAAAAATATATTCAGTATCATAATTGCTTTGATTATTCTGGCACAATGACTAATTTATTTGGAGATTTCTAACAACAAATAAGGATAAATAAAACAAAGAATTTTCACATTTACTGAAAACAAATATGTGTATGATACAAATATTTATTCCTGAGCCTCATTAAGTCTGAAGGTGAGCCCAGGAATCTGCATTTGCCACAGGCACACAGGAGACCTTATAGGCAGTCCTGGGGTCATATGTTACAAATCCTTCAATAGACTATTTTATTTGGGAAGTCTCCCAAGGCCTTATCCTATAAGTGCTACCTATTTTCCAATGGATCAGGCTATACATGCCATGTGTCAAGCAGAGAATTAGAAAATCTTTTAGAACAGAATCAGAACAAATAAATGTGGATTCCAAAAATAACCTTCAGGCATATTGAAAAAGAGTCATCCTATTTGACTGTTTATAATGGGGTGAAGCCCAGTGAACTGATCCAAATTTCTAAGGCCTCTCCATAGAGCAGGTGAGTGCTGATGGCTCAGATTTCACTGCAGTGGCTTTGCCTCATCTGCTGCCCACTTTCACTTCCAGAAGCAGTGTATATGCACACACATAAAAAAGGCATAGGTACCAGAGAGCAAATTGCCAACATCTGATGCATCATTAAAAAAGCAAGAGAGTTCCAGAAAAAATATCTATTTCTGCTGTATTGACTATAACAAAGCCTTTGACTCTGTAGATCACAATAAACTGTGGAAAATTCTGAAAAGGATGGAAATACCAGACCACCTGACCTTTCTCTTGAGAAACCTGTATGCAGGTTAGGAAGCAACAGTTAGAACTGGACATGGAACAATAGACTGGTTCCAAACAGGAAAAAGAGTATGTCAAGGCTGTATATTGTCACCATGCTTATTTAACTTATATGCAGAGTACATCATGAGAAATGCTCAGCTCGATGAAGCACAAGCTGGAATCAAGATTGCCAGGAGAAATATCAATAACCTCAGACATGCAGATGACACCACCCTTATGGCAGAAAGTGAAGAAGAACTAAAGAGCCTCTTGATGAAAGTGAAAGAGGAGAGTGAAAAAGTTGGCTTAAAGCTCAACATTCAGAAAACTAAAATCATGGCATTGGGTCCCAGTGGAAACAGTGGCTGACTTTTTTGTGGGGAGGGCTCCAAAATCACTGCAGATGGTGACTGCAGCCATGAAATGAAAAGACCCTTACTCCTTGGAAGGAAAGTTATGACCAACCTAAACAGCATATTGAAAAGCAGAGATGTTACTTTGTCAACAAAGGTCTGTCTAGTCAAGGCTATGGTTTTTCCAGTGGTCATGTATGGATGTGAGAGTTGGACTATAAAGAAAGCTGAACACAGAAGAATTGATGCTTTTGAACTGTGGTGTTGGAGAAGACTCTTGAGAGTCCCTTGAACTGCAAGGAGGTCCAACCAGTCCATCCTAAAGGAGACCAGTCCTGAATATTCACTGGACGGACTGATGTTGAAGCTGAAACTCCAATATTTGGCCACCTGATGCGAAAAGCTGACTCATTTGAAAAGACCCTGATGCTGAGAAAGACTGAGGGTGAAAGGAGAAGGGGATGACAGAGGATGAGATGGTTGGATGGCATCACCAACTCAATGGACATGAGTTTGGGTAAACCTCGGGAGTTGGTGATGGACAGGGAGGCCTGGCATGCTGCAGTCCATGGAGTCACAGAATCAGACACAACTGAGTGATTGAACTGACTGACATGAAACACACTTACACTATACCCCAACTTCTAGCCTTCAATCAACACTGAGGAAACAAAAACTGAAAAATACACATATATCCCAGTGTTTACTGCAGCACTTTTTGCAATAGCTAGGACATGGAAGCAACCTAGATGTCCATTGACAGATGAATGGATAAGGAAGTTGTGGTAAATATACACAATGGAATATTACTCAGCTATAAAAAGGAATGCATTTGAGTCAGTTCTAATGAGGTGGATGAACCTAGAGTGAAGTATGTCAGAAACAGAAAGACAAATACTGTATATTAACCCATATATATGGAATTTAGAAAGATGGTACAGACAATCCTACATGCACGGCAGTAAAGCAGACACAGACATAAAGAACAGACTTTTGAACTCAGTTGGAAAAGGCGAGGGTGGATTGATTTCAGAGAACAGCATTGAAACATGTACAATACCATATGTAAAATAGATGACCAGTGTCAGTTTGATGCATGAAGCAGGGCAACCAAAGTTGGTGCTCTGTCACAGCCTAGAGGGATAGGGTGCAGAGGGAGGTGGGAGGGGAATTCAGAATGGGGGGACACATATATATCTATACATCATATTGATGTATGGCAAAAAATCACAAATTATTGTACAAATTTTATTGTAAAGTAATTATCCTCCAATTAAAAAAAAAAAAAAAAGAGCAGCTGGATATTGGATGCAAGTGCTGCTCCTGTCACATTGCATATAAAAGTGTTCTTTTCTTTGACTTTTTCTGTTCTCCACAATCATCCTGACTGATATTTCCTAGCTGTGTGCCTTCTACCTATCTCAGCACTTTACAAACCTCTTGATCATTGCCTTCTAGTTGTGTCCATTTTTCCTCAGTGACTCCTCTCTCCTCAAACCACTCTCCTAAGTCATGATTTTATCATCTTTCCTTTCTTTCTTTCCTAAATTGCCTTTCTCTAGTCAGCCTAGTTGCCTTTTAAATTTCACCAGCAACCCTTATCCCCGTGGCTGACAGAATTTTTTTTTCTAAATTATAAATCTGATCAGCTCACTCTTTTGTTCAAAAAACATATGATAATGTCCAGATTCCTTAACACAGAAATCATGATCTTCTATGATCTGGCCCCAACATATTCTTCTAAACTCATTTTCTATTATATTTACGCTTCTTACACTTCAGTTATACTGAACTATTTGTTATTCCCTCATGCGACCTTCTAGGTTATCAATATCTTTGCTTATGTTCTCCCCTCTAGCTGGAATGCTTTTCCTTCTCTGTCCCTTGCTATTCAAATCCTCACTGTTCTTCAAGACCCACTTAGTTCATAAGCAACCTTCTCTGAACTCTCAACGAACTTTGTTCATCTCAAAGCATCAAGCAATGCCTAACTTGGAGTATAGCTAGTATGACCCCATATCTTCTCTCTTCTACTACCTTATGTGTTACTTGAAAGCCAAGACCATGTCTTATTCTTTTCCCTTTTATATTATCTACAGAGCTTACTACAGTGAAAGGTACAGCCTGAGTTCTCAATAAGTATGTGATATGAATGAACAGTTTTACAGGTTCTCTATTTTCTCTGCTACAGTAGAAATGCAGGTATGCTGCTGCTGCTGCTGCTGCTGCTGAGTCGCTTCAGTCATGTCTGACTCTATACGACCCCATAGATGGCAACCCACTAGGCTCCTCTGTCCCTGGGATTCTCCAGGCAAGAATACTGGAGTGGGTTGCCATTTCCTTCTCCAATGTATGAAAGTGAAAAGTGAAAGTGAAGTCACTCAATCATGCCTGACTCTTAGCCACCCCATGGACTTCAGCCTACCAGGCTCCTCCGCCGTCCCTGGGATTTTCCAGGCAAGAGTACTGGAGTGGGTTGCCTTCACCACTGCAGGTATATGACCTGGTTATCCTAAGGTTACATTGTGGGAAATTCTACCTAGGGTTCAATTATATTCTTTTACTTTTTTTTTCCATGTGTGAAAAGCATTTTTACAGGCCTGGGAGAATAAAATCATTCTTAGTAATACCACTAAGGTAAATAATATGTCTCATTACTGTGGGAGTCATGCTTCACAATTACAATTTCAAAGCAGTATAGATTACTTCCAATATGACTGGCAAAAGGAAACTGAGGCACGTAAATTTGATAAATGGCTTACCTTAGACCACATGGTACATGTTTCAATTTTTATATTGCTGCATAACAAACTATCACAAACTTAGAAGATTAAAATAACAGGCATCTATTATCTCAAAGTTCTGTATGTCAGAAGTCATGGTGGGAGCAGTTGGGTTCTCTGCTCAAGGTCTGACAAGGTCAAAATTAAGGTGAACCAGACTGGTCTCTTATATGAGATTCTGGTGTAAGAATCTACTTGCAATTTCATTGGTTGTTGACAGAATTCATTTCTCTGTAGTTCTAGACTGAAGGTCTCCATTTTCTTGCTGGCTGTTAGCTGGGGATCTTTCCTAAAAGCCACTTTACTCTCCATGTGGCTCTTTCTATCTTCAAGCCAGTATTGGCCCATAAAATCACTTTTTAAAATTTATTTATTTTAATTGCAGGCTACTTACTTTACAATATTGTAGTGGTTTTGCCGTACATTGACATGGATCAGCCATGGGTGTAAACATGTTCCCCATCCTGAGCCCCACTCCCACCTCTCTCCCCATACCATCCTTCTGGGTCATCCCAGTACACCAGCCCTGAGCACCCTGCCTCATGCAATGAACCTGGACTGGTGGTCTGTTTCACATATGATAATATACATGTTTCAACAGCAAAAGAGACAGAGATGTATAGAACAGTCTTTTGGACTCTGTGGGAGAAGGCAAGGATGGGATGATTTGAGATAATAGCATAAAATCACTTTTAAGATTCAAATCTCTTTCTATTCTATTATTTGGTAAGTAAAAGTGTCTGCTTTTAAAAAGTTTGTATAATTAGACCCTTCTTAAGTCAGTCATGCCATATAATATAATCATGGGAATGATACATATTCATACAATCTACCCATACATAACTTATTGCCATATTTTTCAGGACAAATTACTATGGTCAAGGCATAATGCAAAAGGGGACTTGAAAGTGGTGTGAATACCAGCACATGAAGCTCACTAAAACAGAAGGCAACAGACCAAATTAAGTCTGACATAGTGTGTGACTTTGAGCAAGTCTCTGCCAGTCTGTGGGCTCACCCATAGATAAAATGAAGGAGTTGGACTGAGTTACCTACAAGCTCCCATTCATTTGAATCTGTATATGGTTCTACTTCTCATTCACCACTCTACACTATTCTTGTGGATTAAAGGTGTACCTTTCAAGAAACTACACTTGCTGATAAAGAGCTAACAAAATGAATCCAGCGAAGGAGTCCATAGTGTAAACATTTGAATCTGAAAAAGAAACTTTTTAAAAACAATTTTCTGCAAGCCTATAAAAAGCAAAACAATAATCCAAATTTTTATTATAAATAATTTAAAAGCATCTACTATACTGTAAGACTCAAAAAATCTCTTCTCTGAATAATTAAATAACTACATTGTTGAATGCCTACTCTGTATTTATTATTTCCTACTACAAGGAGATTTCAAGTGTCATATAGGTTGGACTGAGTAGATGGTGTTCAAGATTTCTTTCAACTCTGAAATACTAAGATTCAAATTCTATATCTTAAATTATTAATTCTAAGATATAAATAAATTTTTACAAGATACATAGCTTTTACTATCAAAAAACTTACAACTGTACTGGGAAGTAAAGGTGCCCCAAATGTGCTTTTATTCCTTAATTGATGAATAATTAATAAGAAAAAGGTACAGACTGTGAGCTGCTGTATAACCTCTTATTATTCCATGTATTTTCATGATTATCTGCCTGAAATATCCATTTGATTTACTTTAAAAGCACACACAATTTCTACTTCAAACTTAAATAACTAAAAATACATAATACATCATTTTACCCAAAAACAGTGTCATTAGAAAAATTATCTTAAAGAACTAAGCAGAATTTGTTGAAGAATCCTCTTTTGTAAGTGATCATCATTGAACTAGTAGACAAACATGTACCCCAAATGCCTAATTCAATGGGAGATCTATTTGTTCCCTCCTAATTACTTTTGCCTTGTTTAAAACTTGCATTGACCTGTTCTAATTTTAGTACCAGAATTTTAAAGCAATTTTTTAAATTACATGAGTAATTCATAATCATTGTTATAAAACTCAAATAATACAGGGTGTATAATATAAACATTGAGACCCAGCTCTCTTCCATCCCAGTCCTCAGGAGGATCCACTTTAAGAAAAATGTGAGATATATTCCACCAAAGCTTTGCTTATATACATATAAACATATGTACATTCAAATGTAGTGATTTTATTTTTACAAACTCAGATGATACTTAACAAATTGATTTGAAATATTCTTTTTTTAAAAAATATTTATTCTAATTGGAGGCTAATTACTTTACATTACTGTGGTGGTTTTTGCCATACATCAACATGAATCAGTCATGGGTATACATGTGTCCCACCATCCTGAACCACCCTCCCACCTCCTTCCTCACCCCATCCCTCTGAGTTGTCCCAGAGCACCAACTTTGGGTGCCCTGCTTCATGCACTATTTTACATATGGTAATATACTCAACAATGCAGTGTGTCAGTATATGCATAGCTTCCTGATTTAATGGCTGTGTAATATTCCATATTATGAGTATACCATAATTTAACAATTTCTCTGCACAATGACATGCAAAAATCTTGTTTGAGAAAAATAAAATAAGTAAAATCACTTCATCTTTCAGACTTGTCATTTAGTTTCAAACTTATTTTGAAATAATCAATATGGTGAATCTCTAAAATGAAAATTGACATGTAGCTCTAAGTAGTAAAAATTGCCTTTATAATTATGTCCCTTTGTCAAATAGTAAACTTCATGGGCTCCTATTATTCATAGTGTAAATAAGTATTTATTGAGCACCTGTTTGGTGCTATGCACAGGAGGAGAGAGACAGAGATGAACAAAAATCTGTCTCCCTCCTCAAGGCTCTTACACTGTAGTAAGTGGAAGACAAATATAGGCTCTTTCATTCAATCACATTATGGGTGACATAGAAATTGCCCAAATGAGCTTCCTGAATCAAGTGAAATAAATCCAGCTTCCTAATTAGCCACTTAAATCAAATCCATTCTCAGGGTCTAATTTCAGTGGTGAACTCACTGTGACATGAATCTATCCACTGAACCTCTTGTATTTTCCATGTAGCAAAAGAAGCATATTGTCCCCCATTGTCCTGTACTCTTATAGATATGTAGGTATTCAGTGTGAAAAGTGAAAAAATATGTTATCTACATAGCAACTTTACCTATATAACACAGAGATGAGATTACATCCATCAACGTCACACATAGGTGAAAGCAAAGAATATAGGAGCAAGTAATGTCACACATACTACTTTCCTTAATGACTTATAGCCCTCTTTTTTTAAGAAACACTTATTCCTCATCTATTTGAGTACCTTCCACTGGATAATTCTCTTCACCTCTTACACCGTCTCTTACATTTCTATTAGAACTAGTGACACTTCATGTGATCCATAGTTGTGTGTTGCTACGGAGAAGGCAATGGCAACCCACTCCAGTACCCTTGCCTGGAAAATCCCAAGGACGGAGGAGCCTGGTAGGCTGCCGTCCATGCGATCACTGAGAGTCGACACGACTGAGCGACTTCACTTTCAATTTTCACTTTCATGCACTGGAGAAGGAAATGACAACCCACACCAGTGTTCTTGCCTGGAGAATCCCAGGGACAGCGGAGCCTGGTGGGCTGCCATCTATGGGGTTGCAGAGTTGGACATGACTGAAGCGACTTAGCAGCAGCAGCAGCAGCAGTGACTACATAATGGACAGCATAGATCTAGACTGAGTTCTCTGAGACCAAGGATTCTACTCTGTTCTTCACACAATTAGGCACTCAGGAAATTGACTGTGGGTAAGTTATCATCATGCTTGTCTTAAGATCACAGCAGGATATTCTTTGCTTTAAACTTTGCCTTGGGTTGAAAAGAAAGTATAAAAACGATGAGATGGACAGAATGGCTAAGAAAGGTGGCTATAAGGACTGTGGTTCCAGTCAGACTCAAGTAATTCTGCATTACTAAAAAAATTTGAACTAATGTTTTAAGGGTAAACTGGTATCCTTATTCGGAGAAGGCAATGGCACCCCACTCCAGTACTCTTGCCTGGAAAATCTCATGGACAGAGGAGCCTGGAAGGCTGCAGTCCATGGGGTCGCTGAGGGTTGGACATGACTGAGCGACTTCACTTTCACTTTTCACTTTCATGCATTGGAGAAGGAAATGGCAACCCACTCCAGTGTTCTTGCCTGGAGAATCCCAGGGATGGGAGAGCCTGATGGGCTGCCGTCTATGGGGTCACACAGAGTCAGACATGATTGAAGTGACTTAGCAGTAGCAGGTACCCTTATTATAGGTAAACTCATCAAAGAGCCAAGGATTACTTTTCTTTTTTTTTTAATATAAATTTATTTATTTTAATTGGAGGTTAATTACTTTACAATACTGTATTGGTTCTGTCATACATCAACATGAATCTGCCACAGGTACACTCGTGTTCCCCATCCCGAACCCCCTTCCTCCTCCCTGCCCATACCATCCCTCTGGGTTGATCCAGTGCACCAGCCCCAAGCAACCAGCATCATGCATCAAACTTGGACTGGCAATTCGTTTCATATATGATATTACACATGTTTCAATGCCAATAGAAACTAATTACTACAAAGTGTTGCAAAAAAGCAATAAAAGTGAAAGCAGTAGATTTTCAGCACTTTTTGGACTAATGGTCCACTCATCTCAATTATTCCATCATTTTTACATGTGGCAGTGCTGGGCCACTTTCATATCCATTATCTCCTTTAGTTTTCAGAAGAACCCTGAGGAATAATTGTAACCATTAGCCCCATCTCAAAGATGAAAAACCCAAGACTCACAGAGGGGAAGTTACTTGCCCAAAGCTATAAACACTGTGGTTAAGTTGGTAGTAATGGCAGCTAAGACTTCAAAATCTTGCCCAAGTGTTCTCTTCCTGCAACAGGCTGTCTTTCACTCAAAGTGTATTTGTTCTGCTAAGATGATTTTCATCCAAGAGAATTCATGTCCAATTACAAAGTGATAGCTGGAAAATTCTTTTTTCCCCTTTTCTATCCAGCCTTGCTGGAACACATCTATTCCAAAAGCAAAGGATATCCACAACTTCTATGCCATGACTAGCAAAAAGTTCTGTGAAGGAAGGGCAGGGCACCTACTCACCTGGGAAAAAGTTACCAGGGCAGTGAACAGATAGTCATAGGCCACTATAAGCCAACTGTTCTGCATTCCACATCAAACAGTTTTCTGGAAAGTCTGTGTGTCAGCTTTTGTGAAAGGGCCAAAGGTGGGGCTAGAATAGAGCAAATCAGATCAGTGCCTAGGCTGTGGTAGAATAATTCAGGGGGTTAATTTCTGGCAATCTGAGGAGCCCAGAGTTTTAAGGGTGCTCTTACTTAAGTATCTAATGCAATTTTTAACTTAGCTATGCTCCCAAAGGGCAAAGAGGAGGGCAAATGTATATACCAAGCAGAGTCATGGAACTTTAAGGAATGTTCAAAAGCAGGGATGGACAACCTATGGCCTACATGCCAAATTTCAGGCTGCTATATTTTTTTCTAAAGTTGTACTGGGACACAGCCATACTCATTCATTTATGTACTATCTATAGCTGCTTTTGTGATACAACAGCAAATTTGAGTGCTGTGACAGACCCACAAAGCCTAAAACATCTAGTATCTGGGACATGGCAGAAAAGTTTGCTGATCCCTGCTCATGAGATACCAGATTTTTCCAATATTTTGATGAAATGTTTTTTTTTTTTAATGAGTTATAATTAACACACACTATTATATTGGTTTCAGGTGTACAAATATCAAATCGATAAAATGACATTTTGAAGAACTTTCCACACTGAGCAAACTACTTTTCAGCTATGTAATTTGGGGCAATTCACATGCTTCTGTTTCTTCTCCTGTAAAATGGGTGTGATGTGGCTGTAAGGCACAATATAAAATCTAGCTACTGGTTTACTGCATAGAACGATTGGCATACAGTACCAAGATAGACAGGAAGAACCAGAACAGCTGCTCTTAAAGGAGTCACTAATTCTCAGTACAAATTAAGGATCACTTTATTGCTTGAACTACCTGAGAAAACATCCCCACATGTGTTTTTTTTTTTTAAGTGAGATTTCTGCAGGAATGACACAACCAGTTTCTCTGGAGAAATGGTATGTAATGTGTGGTATTCACTAATCTGCTGCTGCTAAGTCGCTTCAGTCGTGTCCGACTCTGTGCGACCCCATAGACAGAAGCCCACCAGGCTCCCCCCGTCCCTGGGATTCTCCAGGCAAGAATACTGGAGTGGGTTGCCATTTCCTTCTCCAATGAATGAAAGTGAAAAGTGAAAGTGAAGTCGCTCAGTCGTGTCCGACTCTTAGCGACCCCATGGACTGGAGCCCACCAGGCTCCTCCATCCATGGGATTCTCCAGGCAAAAGTACTGGGGTGGGGTGCCATTGCCTTCTATATATGTCTAAAATGAGTGTGTGAAGATTACCATGTACCATGATAATCTCATCGTCCATTTGAGTAGCTTCTTACAGGGTTGTGTGGGAGAACTTAATACACATAGCCCAAACACACACAGAATTTTCAAGGTAAACAATATGCTTAAAGTGTGCTGTTTGTTTAATGGCATACGTATGATACGGAAGATTTTTAAACCACCTTAAAAATCAGATATTAAAAATAATAAAATAAGATTTATATTTAAACTGATTTATGTAAAACAGATTTTAAAAGGCTTTAAAGATATCTAGATATATAGTTGGAGAAGGCAGTGGCACCTCACTCCAGTACTCTTGCCTGGAAAATCCCATGGACAGAGGAGCTTCGTAGGCTGCAGTCCTTGGTGTCGCTAAGAGTCAGACAGGACTGAGTGACTTCACTTTTACTTTCATGCATTGGAGAAGGATATGGCAACCCACTCCAGTGTTCTTGCCTGGAGAATCCCAGGGATGGGGGAGCCTGGTGGGAGGCCGTCTATGGGGTCGCACAGAGTTGGACACTACTGAAGCGACTTAGCAGCAGCAGATATATAGATATCTCTCTACATATTAGTTTGACAAAAAAATAAAAATTACTTGAAAAACAAAGTAAATACATCATCTGGAACGCTATCCAAACAAAGAAAAAATCAGAGTCACCAAGGAACCCTTCTTTCTGATAACAAAGAGACAATCATAAGGTTTCATAGGTTTTTAAGCTTTTGATGCCGAAAAATTCATTAAAGATCATGTAACTCAATTTATCATTTTGCAATGAGGAGACTGAGGCCCAGAGAAGTGTTAAATAACTTGGTGGTTAGTAGCAGAATTGAGACTACATTCCAAGTTTCCTGGATTCAATTATACCCAGATTTCTCAGTCTCCACACAATTGACATTTGAGGCCAGATTGTTCTTTTTTGTGGGGGCCTGATTTGTGCATTATAGGATGTTTAGCAGGATCTCTTGATTCTACACTACATGCCAAGAGCACTGTTCCCATCCCAGTTGTACCAAAAATGTCTCCAGACATTGCCAAATGTCCTGGGAACAGGAGGACAAATTTGGCCTCAATGAGAATCCCTACTGCTGCTGCTGCTAAGTCGCTTCAGTCGTGTCCGACCCTGTACGACCCCATAGACGGCAGCCCACCATGCTCCCCCATCCCTGGGATTCTCCAGGCAAGAACACTGGAGTGGGTTGCCATTTCCTTCTCCAATGCATGACAGTGAAAAGTGAAAGTGAAGTTGCTCTGTCGTGTCCGACTCTTAGTGACCCCAAGGACTGCAGCCTACCAGGCTCCTCTGTCCATGGGATTTTCCAGGCAAGAGTACTGGAGTGGGGTGCCATTGCCTTCTCCGGAGAATCCCTAAGCTACATGATAAAACTAGTAATATTTTTCTCCAACTTATTGAGACATAATTGACATATAACATTGTGTGTGTTAAAGGTGTACAATGAGATGATTTGATCCTTGTATATGTTGTGAATTGATAACTCCCATAAGGTTATTTAACACCTCTATCACCTCACTATTTTATTTTTTAGTGATAACACTTAAGATCTACTGTCTTAGCAACTTTCAGGTAAATAATACAGTTTTATTAACTACTGTCACCATGCTGTACCTTAGATTCCCAGAACTTATTCATCTTATCACTGAAAGAAGTTTATACTCTCTGACCAATATCTCCTAATTCTTCCCACCATTCAGTCCCTGGAAATCACTGTTCCAGTTTCTGTTTCCACGAGTTCAGCTTTAGATTCCATATATAAACAACAAATATATTTGTCTTTCTGATTTATTTAACTTATACTGATAGCAAGTTAATAGCATTTTATTCCTTATCTTTATGTTTTGAAGAAAAATTAGAGACACTAAAAAAATAAAAAGGAAAAAGAGTACCCAGACCAAACAGGAAAAACAGTGAAGGTTTCCCAAATCCATAAGATTAGTAAAGCATAAGAAAAAGATTTTATATACAGTAATTAGGTTATACAGATGAAGTCTTTCACTGTTTGAATTTAAGTGAATAGATGGAACAGTCTCCTCTCTTAAATCCATCACCAAATCAGAAATTTCATGACCTAGTGAAATCAAAAGTCCTTCTCATGAATTTTTAAATTCCATGGAAAGCTTACAATAAAATAATAAATAAAGGTGAAAATGATCATTTAGATTTAAAATAATCTTCATCTGAGTTAGACTGAAGTATATAAACAGAATTATGAAACTAGGATTATAATTAGTACCTTTCCATAGTATTTATAAATAATATGGTCCATGGCTTTTTATAAAAGGTTCTTTAAAAAAAAAAAAAAAAAAAAAACAAGCTGTGACAGGCCATGATTCTTTTTCCTCAAACTCATGCTGAATTTTTCAATAATCAGTATGAGGGTTTTCTAAATCTTTAATTACCGGAGTTGTGACACAACACCCATCAACAGTCTTTCTACAGTACTTTGTGCAGTGTTCAAGCTAAGACCTTTCCAGTAATCTGCTTGCTCAGAATGTTTTAAGAAAAGTAGATTTAAGCTTTGATGAGGCACATTTTAATTTAACATATATTCTAGTTTAAATCAAAACTGCAACATGTATAGATTTAAAATAGTAACTGTCTTCCTTTGGAATCTATCACATGCTACATTGGGAAATTATTTAGGAATTTAGAAAAATAGGGAAGTTTTTTACTTCCTAATTATCAGTATATAGAAAGAGGAAGATGATGAATAAATTGATCCCATAAGCCAATATTTTAAGTTTTCCATACCAATTTGGATAAAATTTATGTAGTGATTTTTGTTGCTATTGTAATTTAGAAAACAACCTCAACTGTAAGGGTTTTGTTTGGTTTGTTAATGCTGAAATTAACATTATTAACATATTCCTGTTTGCTCCCCTGGTTGAAACATTTATGTTTGCTGTTCAAAATAAAAAGTTTTATTCATTTCCATTAAGCAAAAATATTACAAAGGCCATCCTTTTCGGGGTAGCTGCTATTTACTACATAAATTATGGCAAAAACAGCTCCAATTATCTATAATTTGTCCATTATTGTGGAAATTGTTTTCTTCCCAAAGAGTCACAAGATCTAAAAGAAATGAATCTTTCCTCAATTCTCTTTGATTAAAGACTTTTGATGTCTGGAATTAAGCAAATAGAATCAGTTACCTTTCTGAAAATTAATATGAAAAAAATTAACTACTCCCTTAAATATACTATATGTCTTCTAAATTTAGAATCATCTCTCTACTAGTGTTCCTTGGAAGAAATGCTATAACAAACTTAGACAGCATTAAAGCAGAGACATTATTGTGCCGACAAAGGTCCATCTAGTCAAAGCTATGGTTTTTCTAGTAGTCACGTATGGCTATGACAGTTGGACTAAAAAGAAAGCTGAGTGCTGAAGAATTGATGCTCTTGAACTGTGGTGTTGGAAGACTCTTGAGAGTCCCTTGAACTGCAAGGAGATCCAACCAGTCCATCCTAAAGGAAATCATTGAATATTCATTGGAAAGACAGATGTTGAACCTGAAACTCCAATACTTTGGCCACCTGACTCATTGGAAAAGACCCTGATGCTGGGGAAGACTGAAGGCAGGAGGAGAAGGGGAGAACAGAGGATGAGATGGTTGGATGGCATCATTGACTTGATGGATATGAGTTTGAGCAGGCTCCGGGAGTTGGTGATGGACAGGGAAGCTTGGCATGGTGCAGTTCATGGGGTTGCAAAGAATTGGACATAACTGAGCAACTGAACTGAACTAATCAACTAGTTGCAAAAATATGTTCAATGTTATAAAGACATTAGTTGACTGAGGAAAAAACATAACTTAAGAAAAATCCATGTGTATTTGCCATTGTTTTATGAAATGATTTAAAATTCATAACAAACAACATTGTTACACTTGTTACATAACATTCATAACATCGCCTAACAAAAGACTTTAAATTAAAAGAAAAGAAAATCGAACAACTAAGAAATCACTTAAAGAAAACTTATTACTGGAACCAATTGTAAGAGACCCAAAGCCAGCAGTCTAAGAAGTTCAGAAATTCGGGTAAGGAAAATGATCAAAAGAAACTAAAGATTAAAGGTGCATTTCCAAAAAGATGGTTTAACCTTCAATTAAAAAGTGAAAGATTCAAAAGAAACCAAATGTGAAAAAGGCTGAGTAAGGAAATTTAAGGTGCTGCACATTTAAAGAACTAAAGTGAAAAGTAAACAAAAAAGAATAATCTTAACAGTAATGAAACATTAGAACTTTGATTCTTAAATCATCTGGGAATCACCCAAAGTATAATTATCAAAGTAAAGGAGTTATAGGCTTTTAGGTAGTTAGGTTATATTCATTTTCCCTGGTACTATTTCATTTTTTTAAATAGAAATGCTAGAGTGGCATTTCCTTGGGCTTTCTTAGTTTTCCACTTATTCACACTATCAAAAGCTATCAAAACCAGAGGCATCAAAATCAGTTACTAGTTAGGACTCAATGAAACACAGTTTGTAGAGTATGTAACTATTTCCCTTAGGATATGCTCAAAACTCTCCAGTGATACGAATATCACAGAATCTTTATAAATAGTTGATAATGGCCTAATTTAAATAAATTTATCTTTAGTCTTATCCATCATATCTAGTATACTAAAGAAAGTTTTCATTAGGAATATTGATAAGACAAGAAATCATCAAGAAAAATGATGTTATATCCAATAAGTTAATTTTACAGTCTCTCAAGAATGCAAAATGCATATAAATGGAAGCACATTTCCTAGAAAGGTAAGTGTATATACACCCAGCCATTCTTGAAATGTATTCAGGGAGCTTCCTGTTTAAAAGGAATCTTACTCAAAATCTTTTAAGGAAATGAAAATGAGGATAATCATTTCCTAATTAATTATTTGTGTAATCTTCACTTTCTTTTATTGTGTTTGCTTAGTATGAGAAGTACCTATAGTTTGTACCCTTACATATTGTTTAGCCAATGTCTCTGCCAGCTCCAACCTGCAATGGAGGCTGCAGGTGGTGGACGCATGTCCACACATCTCCACATAAAGTTAACGTGGCTGAATGAACAACAAACACCCAATTTATCTTTATTAATTAACCAATATATCTTTATTAATAAACCTATGTGGTGGTTGGTGGTTTAGTTGCTAAGTTATGTCCAACTCCTGCAACCCCATGGACTATAGTCTGTCAGGCTTCTCTGTCCATGAGATTCTCCAGACAAGAATACTGGAGTGGGTTGCCATTTCCTTCTCCACGGGATCTTCCAAACCCAGGAATTGAACCTGGGTCTCCTGCATTGCAGGCAGATTATTTATCAACTGAGCTATGAGGGAATGTATAGTCAATGAAAACCCAACTTATCTTTATTAGCAAACTTTTAGCCATTGCCCTCCTCCAGGGGTCTTTCCAACTCAGGGATCGAACCTGGGTCTCCTGCATTGCAGGTTGATTCTTTACCATCTGGGCCACTAGGGAAGCTCTATCTTGAATATGCTTCTTCCCAAATCCTCTAATCTACTTCTGTAAAGAGAATCACCCCTAACATAAAGAAAATACTCCCACTGAGGGTTCTTCTAGAGAACTCGTCTTTAGTCATTTAAAGGATTATACCTTCTGCTTATTTAGAGGAAGACATTATTTACAAGTTGTCAACAGTAGAAACAAAGGAGGGGTGATGGCAACTCAAAGGAAGTTGGGGTGTTGGCACTGCTGCAAAGATGCTCTTCCAGGTTGTGGTTTTCATCTCATGGCTCGTTTTGAAGCAAGCCCCTCTGGGGACTCTATGTAATCAATTCTAAGAGATGATTTTCTTTATCTACCTTCATGTAATATACATGTATTTTCAGGAGCATTCCTTCTCAGAGAGCCCTGTTAAGCATTTCTGGGGATGTGGAGGGTTCATGGTGCTCAGCAAGAGGTACAACCTATCCAATAAGCCCACCTTAAGGATTCAACTTTCATCTGCCACAGAAGGGAACCAAATTTGCTGCATTTAGAGTAAATACTTTTAATGTTATGCTTGCTTCTTGCCCACAGCTTTGACTTTCCCCTCTCAGGATGTTTTTTTTTTTTTTTTTTTTTTCAGGCCATGGCCCATACAGATACACATGGCTGGCTTAAAGTTTAATCTGATACCTGGAAGAAATTCCAACATAAAATGCAAAAGGAGAACTCTGGGATAAGTGTGAAGTTGGTGAAAAAGCAAATAAAATGTAACACTATTACAGGCTTATTGTTACTCCAAGCAGGAATAGGATTCAGAACCCAGCCAGTTTCCTGTCATTTACGTTTTACTATTTATTTGCACAATGGTCAGACAACAGAACTTAATGGAGGAGCACTATCTCCGATTACACTTTGAGACATTATCAAGATTTATAAGTTCCAGATTTCTACTCTGTCTTAAAAGATGATTCTTCAACTTGGGTTAGTCTGGAAGGGTAGACAAAAGTATAGTTTACAAACTCTTAAACTAGGAAAGAGCCTACAAAGTCACCTAGTCCGTCCCTCTGTCCGCAACCACACCTAAATCATCTATGCTGTACAAAAGGCAAGAAAATTGAAGTTAGGAGAAGAGTATGAAGGGAAAATAAGAATAGCTTTTTAGATCATAATACCAGTTTGTCATTTACAAAGTATTTCCTCATTCATTATCTGATTCAATTCTGTCCTTACTGAATTCATCATCAACTCCTATGAGATAATAATTATTGTCATAATTTCCATTTCACAGATTAAGAAAATTCAAAGGTTAAATCACATGCCTGAGATCATTAAATGGTGTGGCAAGGCCTTGAACCAAAATCTTCAGATGAGAAGATCTGAGCAATTCTTATTACAGCAAAAAATTATTCTTTGCCAGTGATATCTGTGACAATTCAAGGCTTTTCACTCTGAGTTCTTAGTTCTTTTTTCTGCTTAACCCTGAAAGGAAAGAAGACTTTACCTCCCCAACTACAACTTAGTTCTTGAATTTCCATGTTGCTTTACAACCTAAACCAAACACCTGACCGAGGGGAGCAATTATGAGACCCCTGCAGATCATCAAACACCTGGGAAGAGGAAGGAAACAAAACAAAACAAGAATGAGAGTTTCATAGTGAAAGCTGTAGCTTTAAAAAACTCAAAAATCAACTTAAGGAGGGGAAATAGGTTCCTTCAAGCCTCAAGTTTCTCTTAAAAATATGAAACTTTAAATGAGGCTGCCAATCCCAATGTGTCCTAAGTTTCTCTCTGTGTGTGTTAAGTCGCTTCAGGGGTGTATGACTCTTTGCAATCCTATGGACTGTAGCCTGCCAGATTCCTCTGTCAAAGGGATTCTCCAGGCAAGAATACTGGAGTGGGTTGCCATTTCCTTCTCCAGGGGATCTTCCCAACCTGGGGATAGAACCGCATCTCTTATGCCTAATACATTGCCAGGTACATTCTTTACCACTAGCACCACCTGGGAATAGCAAATAGTCACCTAGCTAGGGCCAGAAACCATTGGGCATGCTCCACAATCTAACTCCTTCCCCAGAGGCTTGGCTCCACCTCTCGGCTATGTAAGCAAGGGAGGAAAAAGAGGAGAAACTGGCTGCTTGAATCCCACCTGCCTGTAGAGCAAAAACACAGCTTGCATGTCTAATTTTAGGCCTGTCTGCCTTGAGAGTAGTCCTATAATTCTCATTTTAGCAAGGCACCA
Organism: Tragelaphus eurycerus; assembly: GCA_935064755.1. Classification (NCBI taxonomy): domain Eukaryota; kingdom Metazoa; phylum Chordata; class Mammalia; order Artiodactyla; family Bovidae; genus Tragelaphus; species Tragelaphus eurycerus. Next base: position 3,012,652 of record CAKXYN010000119.1, on the reverse strand, counting down.
GCAGTGATCACTGCTAAGCAGATGGGAAAGGTGCAACCTATTCAAGTTTACAAGGGCTTCCCTGGTGGCTCAGACTGTAAAGAATCCGCCTGACAGTGCAGGAGACCCAGTTCTATCCTTGGGTCAGGAAGATCCCCTGGAGAAGGGAATGGCAACCCACTCCAGTATTCTTGCCTGGAGCATTCCATGGACAGCGAAGTCTGAGGGGCTATAGTCCATGGGGTCACAAAAAGCTGGACAGGACTGAATGACTAATGCTTCACTTTTTCATTTAACTTTAGTCTGCTCTCAAAAAGTTATCAATAACTAATTTTTCCCTCTTGGACTCCCAAGGAAGACAGAGGTGACTACAACAGGAAGAGAACTTGACTGGTATTCAGAACAAAAGCCAATTCAAGTCAAGTCTCAAACACAAACCAATTAGAAGGTCTAGAGGAGGGGAGTTTATTTCATTTTAATATACATACTCTTTGCAAGGCCATGAGTGAAAGTCTATTCTGTGGGATATGGAAATAAACAAGGTAACCTACAAATTGTGGGGAGAGTTAGAAGATAAGATGTAAACAATGGAGTGCTTGAAAACTTTTTAACTATAGTTAACATTGTTTGAGGGTTTACTTTATGTGCCTATGAAGTACTGAAGATAGAGAGGTGAACAAGAGGACATAGCTCTTGCCTTCATGAACCTTAGTGTAATAAGAAAATTTGAACAAGTGGTTACAAGTGTGTTGAGTGCTACTAAAGGGAAAGAAGCCCAGGGAGCTATTGCACTTTCACTTCCAAAGCTTTCCTTGCTGGAAAAGCAATGGTGTGATAATGAGGAAAGAAAAAAGATAGACCGAATAGGAATCACCCTAAAATGACACACCATCTACCACTTGTCTGATCTTTGCCTGAGAACATGTTGGAGATGGGGAAGGGGAAAGAATAATAAAGAAAGATGTAAAAAGAACAGATGAGAGAAAAGGAGATGAAGGGCAAAAACCAATTGTGAGGCCATGTCTACCCTATTTGCTCAAGCTAAGGAATTACTATGGCATCAGCTTGGCATCATCACATTCTACTTTTTGATAGAAACAAATTTGCCTGAGCTGGTTATTCAGGTGAAATTTGAAGAGCCAAGGGCACTTTCACAAAGGGTACATAGGGAAACTGCCAGCTAACATTCCCTCCCTCTCTGCTCGTCCAATAAAAACAGGCTTGATGATCCCAGGCTGGGCATGACTAATTGTGTTGGGTGGCGGCCGCTGCACTGGACTGTGTGGCTTTGGTGCTTGTCATATTGCCTTGCAAAGCCCTTTGGGATACTTTGAGAGCAGAAGGCACTACCAATCACTCTGATTCTAGTCTGTATAAATAAGCTCAGTGAATTTAAAGTGCCCCCTTTAATCAAATGATGTGGGGACAATGGCAGCTTGAGAAATCTACTCCCTGGACAAGTCTGAGCCTGGTCTTTTCACCCTTGAGATGAATTTGGGTACAAGAGGCAGTGCAATGCATGACGCATACATGGGCTCCAAGACCTGGAGTGTGCCTTCATATGGAGCGTGCAAAGAGCAATTAGGAGTTCTAGCCAGGAGATTGAGTAACAGCCTCTGATACTCTTCAGAACATCCTGTACCTACCCACTCTGGGAGCCCCTAGAAGCAAGGGGGTGCCTAGGGAGCCCTGGAAGAAAGAAAATTAGATAATCAGTCCTTGCAAGAGCTGTGCATTTCAGCATAAAGCAGTAGGCCAACCTCTAAATGTATACTGGTGGGTAACTAATGGCTGAGAGAACAGGGCTGTGGTGTGGAGTAAGAAAGAAATAGTTTACCAAGTGGCTTCAATGCGCTGGGTGCTGCATCTCATTTTCATTCTCACAACAGTCAAGCAAGATGGGATTTTATAATTCCACTCAAAGTACAAGAAAAGTGAAGTTCAGAGAAGCTGAATAATTTACATAGAGTCACACTGTGAGTGACTATGAACTAAATCTAATTATTTTCAAAGTCCCCTGTTTTTTCCATTGTACCATGCCACCTTCCCAGAAGCATTTTAGTAGAATTCCCTATACAGCCAAATGTGGTGATGATGCTCATTAGTCTCTACATCAGAAAATATTTGGGGGCTCAATAATATTTTCAGATGCAGTAATGAAATAAAATATATACTAGAGTCATATTCCATCACTAAGAAGTATGTTTTTCAAGTAGGCAGCCCACTTTGAAGGAAAGCATTCAAACTTTATGGCTGTTTGTCTATACTTGCCCTAGCTTGCCTTCCTGCTGGGAAGCATATGGGTAGCCAAAAAATGAAATGAACATTACTGAATCCTTATTAAGCATAAATCATTACTGCCTTCCAGCAAGGATGTACACATTTAGGCAAACACCACACATGACACTCCATTTCTCACCTAATTTTACTGTCTACTTGGTGATCCACAGTGGTACAATAAAAAGAGCAATGGTAGAAACAAAGAGGTAGAAACACCTGATTAAACTCCTGCCTCCTCCACTTCCCAGCTGCATTATCTTTGAGAAGTTACTTCACCTAGTTTAACCTCAGTTTCCTCATCTGAAAAAATGAGAATGCTTTTTTATAGAATCATTCTAAGTATTAAGTAGGATAATGGGTATGGAAGGATCTTGTAAATGACAGAGCTACAGAGGAGTGCAGGGGTGTTAATATTTTCATTTGGCAAGTCCAAGAAATCAACAAATGAACTGGAATTGAAAGTGGTGAATTTCTACCCTTTTGTTGGCATAAAATAGGGTAGTGTCATTTTTAACCTTGGCCTTAAAGAGAAGCAATACAGTGAGGATTAACTCTATAACAATTGGGTCTAGAGCAGGCTTTACTATATTTGAGCAGTATTCAAGAACTATGTAACTCCATAATGCCTTAATAATAGATGGTCTGTGTATGCAGGTATTAACAATCTAACTTCATCCTCCAAAATTAATTTTTGTTTGGCTCTTCTTTGCAGGGGGAAAGCTGGGCACCTGAAACAGTGAAGGTCATTCATTAACTAATTCACTTAACCTTCAACCATTCACAGAGTGCATTCCATATGTCAAGGATATGAGGCTCAGAGGTAGAGAGGTCAATTTCTTTTCTTGTAGAGGTATAACTGATGAGTGAATAGACTCAACAGCAGAGATGTGATAAGAGAAGTATGAAAGATGTTTTAGGGACTTTCCTGGAGGTCTAGTGGTTAAGATTCCAAGATCCCAATGCAGGGGACCCAGATCTGGTCTCTGGCCAGGGAACTAGATCCCACATGCCACAAGTAAAAGATCCTGCACACTGTAATGAAAATCAAAGATTTCCCATACTACAACTAAAATCTGGTGCAGCCAAATAAATAAATAAATAAAAATATTTTAAAAATATGACATAGGTAAGTAAACTGACACTGAACTAGGATTTTGTCAGGTGAAAAGGGGGAAAGAACTTGCTAGGCAGAAGGAAAAGAAATACAAACCCACAGAGAAGTGAAAGGAAATAAAAGTTTCATGTGACTGAAGCAGACAGTGTGTGTATGTTTAGATGCTTATGGGGAAGGAGGAGCAGTTAGAAGGAAATAAAGTGCTCTTATATGGATGTAGAAGAGGCTCTCATCTCCAGCCATGATTTGAGTGGTACATGGAAGATTCTCCTCTCTCAAAGTATCTACCCTTATACACTTGCTAATTCCTAAAATTCCATTTGGGATTCTGAGTTTCCTCTATCCTTTAAGAGTCCCCTATTAAAATGCAAGTGCCTTTGAAAGAAGCCACTGCTGCTGCTGCTGCTAAGTCGCTTCAGTCGTGTCCAACTCTGTGCGACCCCATAGACGGAAGCTCACCAGGCTCCCCTGTCCCTGGGATTCTCCAGGCAAGAACACTGGAGTGGGTTGCCATTTCCCTCTCCAATGCACGAAAGTGAAAAGTGAAAGTGAAGTCGCTCAGTCGTGTCCGACTCCCAGCGACCCCATGGACTGGAGCTCACCAGGCTCCTCCACCCATGGGATTTTCCAGGCAAAAGTACCGGGGTGGGGTGCCACTAGGAGCCATAATAGGAATAGTGGATAGTCAGCTGAGGGCAAGGAAGACTTGCAAGAAGGGAACAAAGGGAATGTCTTGGCGATCTGGAAGGAATGTATATAGATACCAAAGATGCCCTTCACTAACAGTGTCAATTTTTCACAGAAGACAATCTCGGATGCAGGATTATAGAGTGTCTGTTGTCATCAATACAGTATAGGTGTTGATTCCTATGTTTTAAATACAACAGAGCTGTACAATAGGCTGTACTGTGGGGTAATCACTGCCCATAGGCTACTGTGACTCATTCATATCTTTTCCCCATGTCTAAATACTTGGGACCATGATTGTATATGATTTCTAAACCTGATTATTGGTGGTAGGTATAGACTGTGGTCAGAGAAAAAGGAGTCAAGTATCTCAGGCAGGACTCAAAGTCTTGAATGACCCTGGCCTCATTAAACAATGCATTGTTACCTCAGTGTGAGAAAACCTCAAACTCAGATATTTCACTCCAGGGATATGCCTTTACATAGACGATGAACTGACCAGGCCCGTCATTTGAATCATACTAATGTTCATCATGGATTGCCAAGTGATTGCTAGAGTTAAGGTAATTTATAATGCTTATAAAAGAAGCCAAATAACTATTTATATCACACCATGATCCATTTCACTGTTCCACTCCTCAGAAATTCAATCCATACTGCTTATTGTTATTCTTAATAGTGCTGATTCTAAATGACAAAGAATTTTGGGACGCATAATATGGATGGATATTTTGCTATCAACTCTTGCACTTTTTCACAGGAGAGAGAATTTCTCACTGTTGAAGAGACCTTAGTGAGACTACTATGAGTTAATACCCTCCAAATTAATCTGGATTCAGTTGGATATATCTTTCCCTTTCCTTTTGCTTCTTTTATTTTCTCAGCTATTTGTAAGGTCTACTCAGGCAACCACATTTCTTTTTCTTTGGTATGGTTTTAGTCACTGCCTCCTGTAAAGAAGGCTGAGTGTTAAAGAAGTGATGCTTTCAAATAGTGGTGCTGGAGAAGACTCTTAAGAGTCCCTTGGACAGCAAGAACATCAAACTAGTCAATCCTAAAGGAAATCAGTCCTGAATATTCATTGGAAGGACTGATGCTGAAGCTCCAATACTTCGGCTACCTGATGCGAAGAGTTGAGTCATTGGAAAAGACTCTGATGCTGAGAAAGATTGAAGGCAGAAAGAGAAGGGGGCAACTAAGGATGAGATGGCTGGATGGCATCATCGACTCAATGAACATGAGTTTGAGCAAACTCCGGGAGATAATTAAGGGCAGGCAAGACTGGCGTGTTGCAGTCCATGAGGTCACAAAGAGTAGGACATGACTTAGCAACTGAACAATGAACAACAAAGTCATCTGAGATCTCAAAATACTGCGGCTCACAGAACAACTCATAAGGGATAGAAAAAGAAACCTATTCAACACAAAAAGAGTTACAAAACCAAACTTGCCAACAAAGAAGCCTGGGAGAGTTGAAAGACAACATGAGAGAATATAAGAATATGCCTCTTGGTTTCTTACATTTTCCCTAACCTACCTCTTGACTCCTAGGAAAAGGTTATCAACAGTTCCAAAGTTATTCAATGAAGGGGGACCATCTAACAACAGGAAAGCAGGGCAGTTAATTTTCATGGATTTGAGCATTTATTAAGTGTTTTTCCCATAAATGATCTGATGTTGAAACAATCCTTACCTAAGTTCTTTTTTTGTTTTAATTTTATTTTGCTTAACTTTACAATATTGTATTGCTTTTGCCATACATCAAAATGAATCCGCCACAAGTATACATGTGTTCCCCATCCTGAACCCTCCTCCCTCCTCCCTCCCCATACCATCCCTCTGGGTCATCCCAGTGCACCAGCCCCAGGCATCCGTTATCAGGCATCGTACCTGGACTGGCGACTCGTTTCAAATATGATATTATACATATTTCAATGCTATTCTCCCAAATTATCCCACCCTCTCCCTCTCCCAGAGTCCAAAAGACTGTTCTATACATCAGTGTCTCTTTTGCTGTCTCATAAACAGGGTTATTGTTACCATCTTTCTAAATTCCCTATGTATGTGTTAGTATACTGTATTTGTGTTTTTCTTTCTGGCTTACTTCACTCTGTATAATAGGCTCCAGTTCCATCTTGTAAGTGACAAAGCCTGTAGTCAAATGCAGATCTGTCTGAATCTAAGTCAAGTACTCTCTCAATAAGAGTTCAGAGGAGTTCCTTCTGAAACAAGATTCCAGCCTACTTTTCTGCAATGTCATCTCCAGAATCCTTACGCAAAATCTCCAGAGCCTATACGATTCACTTTCATCTATATAAGCCATAGCCATGGTCTACAAAGACCCTGAGCTTCTCTTATACCTATTGCTTTGATATCTATCTCCAAACTTTAAGGTATAGCTCAACTTCTCCCTTTTCCATGAACTTTCCGCTGAATCTATGAATGTGGAGACAGGATTTCTTGAGTGGCAAAGAGGTCTGGGTGAACAGTGGAAATATAAACTATATATTCTTCTCCAAAATCCCCAGTAAGCACTATAAAAGGAAAATGGAAAAGAAAGAGTTTCAATTAGCATTTGGGAACAGATTTCTGTCAGGACTCTGAGGTACTAGTTTTCCCCCTGGAGATGGCTTTTTGTTCCTTGGGGATCTTTAGGAAAAAGACATCTATCTGCCTAAGATGAATTAAGAACTCTTGTGGAGTTAAGGAGTAGGTTATGAAAACTATGTGTGAGAACTGTTGAGTTGTGGCTGAGGCAAGATCAAAAGAGACAAAAAAAAATGACCACCCCACCTTTGCTGTTGGGGTCATGTGCCACCTTTAAGAAAGAGAAGCAAACCTACATAGAGACCTACAGCAACACTCACAGAAGGAACTAATTCAACTTTCCCAATCTGCCATTTTGTTTTGAAAAGGTTGAACTAATAAATGAAAAATTATAATGTTTGCATTGATGATATCTGAAGGAAAACAAACTTATTTATTGTTTTTAACCAAAAAGAAGAGTGAGAGCAAGAGAGAGAACAGCACAAGCGTGCAAGTGAGAGCCAGTGTGATCTCTAACTGGATTAAATATGCTTTGTTTAATAGCTACATAGAAACCTGAAGCTCATAAATTTTCCTTCATGTGCCCAGGACAACAGAGAATTGCAGATTTATGAGCTTTGTGTTAGAAATCTGTAACAGTATCTTCTACATTATACAAGATTTGTTGAAATGACATTTCAAGGACTGTTTGCTGGACATTAAAGAAAATAGTGCAAGACAGTCATCTACATTTTCACACATGTTTAAAGTCTTTTCTTCATTCAAAATGTCCATTTTGATCTCACAACACTCTTCTGAATTGTGCTTTTAGGAAATACAAAGTAGCCTTACAAATAGCTTACGTAGGAAATCTATCAGCTCTAAAAATGAGGTCTGTGCACCTACTCTTCTGCAGTTCTTTCCAGTTTTCAGTGTCCTTTTGAAGGCAAAACTGTTCACCAGGACCACCTGGGGTATTAAGATATTCAATGACAATTCTATAGGTACATTAACAGATGCAGAGCCATGAAAATTTTTGCCCAAGGTAAGCCACTGAAGGGATCTTCAAGATAACAAGCTGGCAAAATAATGCATTCCTACTATGTATAACATAATGAGTCGAAAAAGGGGTATGTTGGGAAATAAGAATTGGATTTTGGTTCAGATTCTGTCACTGAGCTGCTGGGTGAATTTAAACACATATCTAAGTGTCTCTGAGCCTCAGTCATCTCATCTGAAAAATGGAATTGATACGGACCACACATCTTCTTCAGAGGCTGTTTATGAGAGGACAATGAAACAAGGAACATTAAGTACTTCTAAAAGCACAAAACAATCTACAAATGTAAGAGATCATCACTAGGAGAAAGTTCTGCTGGCTAATAGTCTAAAAAGTGAAGTTACCAGGAGAATAAACTGTCAATAGCTACATAGCACTTATGCCTAGATGAAGGAAAAAATATATGCCAAAAGTCCTTCCATTTTCCCAGTCATTGAATATTAAAAAGCAGAGACATTACTTTGCCTACAAAGGTCCATATAGTCAAAGCTATGGTTTTTCCAGTAGTCATGTACTGGACAATAAAAAAGGCTGAGTGCCGAAGAACTGATGTCTTTGAACTGTGGTGCTGGAGAAGACTCTTGAGAATCCCTTGGACATCAAGAACATCAAACCAGTCAATCCTAAAGGAAATCAACCCTAAATATCCATTGGAAGGACTGATGCTGAAGCTGAACGCCCAAAACTTTGGTCACCTGATGTGAAGAGCCGACCCACTGGAAAAGACTCTGATGCTGGGAAAGCTTGAAGGCACAAGGAGAAGGGGACAACAGTTGGATGGCATCACCGACTCGATGGACATGAATTAGAGCAAACTCCTGGAGATGGTGACGGACAGGGAAGCCTGACATGCTGCGGTCCACGGGTTGCAGAGTTGGACACAACTGAGCGACTGAACAACAAAGCTACAGAGCACATATGCCTAGATAAAGGAGAAAATAAATGCTCAAAGTCTTTTCATTTTCCCAGCCTATTCTGTTTTGTGGACTCTCTGCTACCATTCCAGATTAAATTAAACCACCAATGTACAGTTGGGGCTTCCCTCGAATCTCAGTTCGTAAAGAATCTGCCTGCATTACAGGAGACCTGAGACCCAGGTTCAATCCCTTGGTCGGCAAGATCCCCCCTGGAGAAGACAATAGCAACCCACTCCAGTATTCTTTTTTTTTTTAATTAATTAACTTATTTTAATTGGAGACTATTTACTTTACAATATTGTGGCAGTTTTGCCATACATCGACATGAATACAGGCATCTCCCCATCCTGAAACCTCCTCCTACCTCCCTCCCCATCCCATCCTTCTGGGTTGTCCCAGAGCACCAGCTTTGATTGCCCTGCTTCATGCATCAAACTTGCACTGGCCATCTATTTTACATATGGTAATATACATGTTTCAGTGTTATTCTTTCATATCGTCCCACCCTCGCCTTCTCCCCCAGAGTCCAAAAGTCTGTTCCTTACATCTGTGTCTCTTTAGAGAGGACCCTATATAGGGTCATCGTTACCATCTCTCTAAATTCCATATATTTACATTAATATACTATATTGGTGTTTCTCTTTCTGACTTATTTCACCCTGTATAATAGGCTCCAGTTTCGTCCACCCTATTAGAACTGACTCAAATGCGTCTGTAGAATTCCATGGACAGAGGAGTCTGGCAGGCTATAGTCCATGGAATCACAAGAGTCGGACACAACTAAACCACCACCAATATACAGTTGCCCATTAATAAACCCACTTGTCCTTATCCTCAAATACAAAAATAATGACTAGCTTACTGAGCACATATGTGGCACATGTATATACTGGTACATACACATACTGGAGTGTGTTGCCATTTCCTTCTCCAGGAGATCTTTCTGACCCAGGGCTCGAGCCCAGGTCCCCTGCACTGTAGGCAAACTCTTTACCATCTGAGCCACCAGAGAAGCCCTTCATATGTGGTAGACACTTTACATACATCATCTTATTTAGTCCTCCTCATAGCAATTTGAGAGGTAGGTTTTCATATACCTCACCAATAAAGAAATGGAGACTCAGAGAAGCTAAGTAGCTTGTGTAAGGACACAGCTAAGAAATAGAAAAACCAGTATTTGAAATTCGGGTCTGTGCAATTCCCAAACTTTTTCTTATGTGGAGTTCCATGACTTTCCACTTTAGGTTATTTTATTTTTAAATCACCAATATAAATTGCTAAAAGAAAGTGGGGGTATTCTTCATGTCTATGGTACATAGAAGGCTTTCCTTGTGGCTCAGCTGGCAAAGAAAATGCCTGAAACGTGGAAAACCTGGGTTTCATCCCTGGATTGGGGTTGCAAAGAGTCGGACATGACTTTGCCACTTTCACTTTATTGTACATAGAAACCACACACAAAGCAAAAATGCATTTGTGTAGGTCTAATCAGTACCTCAGTGCTTAAAATGAGAGATTTTTTTCAGCCAACTGACCTGTCACACAAATCAACATAAATATGTTGATTTGAATAAAACCTACACACTTTTCTATTACAATTTCTTATGCCCTTCCTTCCCTGTTCAAGTCTGCACAAGGCAAAATAAAAAAAAAAAAAAAAAGGTCTCAGACTCAACCAAGCTAAAGTAAATAATAAAACAACCAAAGACATGGACTTTTAAATGTAGATTCTCCTTGTCCCAGATTAGGATGGGGGTGGGGTGGGGGCTTAAATGGCACATTTCTGATACATTTCTGATAAATTTCTGTTCCTGGGCTGCATTCTTAGCAAGGAAGCCAAGGTCACTTAGATTCTGCTGACATTCATATTCAGCAAAGTGGATAATGCAGCTAAAATATGTAACACCAGTAGGACCACACAAATAACAGCTAGAAAATATCATATAACTGTAAGGTACCATCCTTAAAAAGACAAAAGTTATCCAAAATATATTTTAAAATCTTACAACTCAATAATAAAAAGAAAAGTAACCCAATTAAAAATGAGTAAAGGATCTGAATAGACATTTCCTCAAAGAAGATATATAAACAGCCAGTAAGGAAATGAAAAGATGTTCAATATTACTAACTGTCAAAAGAAATCAAAACCAATACAATATTGTAAAGTAATTAGCCTCCAATTAAAATAAATAAATTTATATTAAAAAAAAAGAAATGCAATTCAAAAGCACAATGAGATACTGCTCCACACCCACTATGCTATGCTATGCTATGCTAAGTCACTTCAGTCGTGTCTGACTCTCTGCGACCCCATAGATGGCAGCCCACCAGGCTTCCCCGTCCCCCGGATTCTCCAGGCAAGAACACCGGAGTGGGTTGCCATTTCCTTCTCCAATGCATGAAAGTGAAAAGAGAAAGTGAAGTCGCTCAGTCATGTCCGACTCTTAGCGACCCCATGGACTGTAGCCTACCAGGCTCCTCTGTCCGTGGGATTTTCTAGGATAGCTATTAACAACAACAAAAAACTAAAATGGACAATAACAAGTGTTGCCTAGGATGTAGAGAAACTGAAATTCTAATACATTGCTGGTGAGAATGTAAAATGGTACAGTTGCTTAGGAAAAGTCTGGCAGTTCCTCAAAAGGTTAAACACAGAATTACCATATGACACAGCAATTCCTTTCCTAGGTATATATCCAAGGAAAATTAAAACATATGCTCACACAAATATACACAAACGTTCATAACAGCACTATTTATAATAGCAAACAAGTGGGAATAACCTGAATGTCCATCAACTGATGAAAAGATAAAGAAATGTAGTGCATTCATACAATGAAATAGTAGTCAGTCATAAAAATGATACATTCTATGTAATACACTGTGGCTAAACCTTGAATACATTATGCCAATCTAAAGAAGCCAGATGGAAATAGCACATATCACATGATTCAATTTATATGAAATGTCCTGAAAAGAAAAATCAATAGAGATCACCCAGGGCTGGAGAAGACAGGGAGAAATGGGAAAAGTAACCACAAATAAGTATAGAGTTTTGGGGGGTGATGAAAATATTCTAAAATTAGCTATGATAACAGTTGCACAACTCTGTGAATATATCAATGTACACTTTATTATTAATGTACACTTTAAAAAATGGGTGAATTTTATGGTATATAAATTTTATATCAACAAAGCTATAAAAAAGCAATATGCCTTGTCTATGAAAATATATCACCATTTTTTTTAAAGAGAAAGAGGAAAAATCACAATAAACTATGGAAAATTCTGAGAGAGATGGGAATACCAGACCACATGATCTGCCTCTTGAGAAATTTGTATGCAGGTCAAGAAGCAACAGTTAGAACTGGACATGGAACAACAGACTGGTTCCAAATAGGAAAAGGGGTACGTCAAGGCTGCATATTGTCACCATGTTTATTTAACTTATATGCAGAGTACATCATGAGAAACGCTGGACTGGAAGAAACACAAGCTGGAATCCAGATTGCTGGGAGAAATATCAATAACCTCAGATATGCGGATGACATCACCCTTATGGCAGGAAGTGAAGAGGAACTAAAAAGCCTCTTGATGAAAGTGAAAGTGGAGAGTGAAAAGGTTGGCTTAAAGCTCAACATTCAGAAAACGAAGATCATAGCATGTGGTCCCATCACTACATGGGAAATAGATGGGGAAACAGTGGAAACAGTGTCAGACTTTGTTTTTCTGGGCTCCAAAATCACTGCAGATGGTGACTGCAGCCATGAAATTAAAAGACGCTTACTCCTTGGAAGGAAAGTTATGACCAACCTAGATAGCATATTCAAAAGCAGAGACATCACTTTGCCAACAAAGGTTCACCTAGTCAAGGCTATGGTCTTTCCTGTGGTCATGTATGGATGTGAGAGCTGGACTGTGAAGAAGGCTGAGCGCGAATGAATTGATGCTTTTGAACTGTGGTGTTGGAGAAGACTCTTGAGAGTCCCTTGGAGTGCAAGGAGATCCAACCAGTCCATTCTGAAGGAGATCAGCCCTGGGATTTCTTTGGAAGGAATGATGCTCAAGCTGAAACTCCAGTATTTTGGCCACCTCATGCGAAGAGTTGACTCATTGGAGAAGACTCTGATGCTGGGAGGGATTGGGGACAAGAGGAGAAGGGGACGACAGAGGATGAGATGGCTGGATGGCATCACTGACTCTATGGATGTGAGTCTCAGTGAACTCTGGGAGTTGATGATGGATAGAGAGGCCTGGCGTGCTGTGATTCATGAGGTAGCAAAGAGTTGGACATGACTGAGTGGCTGAACTGAACTGAACTGATACTTAACACGGGGGCTTCCCTGGTGGCTCAGACAGTAAAGAATCCACCTGCAATGCTGGAGACCTGGGTATGATCCCTGGGTTGGGAAAATTCCCTGGAGAAGAGCATGGCAACCCACTCCAGTATTCTTGCCTGGAGAATCCCCATGGACAGAGGACCCTGGTGGGTAACAGTCCATGAGGTCACAAAGAGCTGGACATGACTGAGTGACTAAGCACAGCACATACTTAATAGGGCAGCTCCTCAACAGGAACAGCAGAAGATGAGTATAATGCCAAGGAAGTTAGGGCTGGGTTCAGTTTACAGTGAATTCTATTTGTAAACTACACAATGGAACCAAACAGGGATATAGCTGTCATCACTTTTTACATCAACAGTCCCAAAGGAAAAAAAAAAATTTAGTGGAGGGCTGAACTAAAAACCTGCTCTAACCAGAGATTCCAAATTACCCATATTCCAATTCTCCATTAGGACTATGGTCAGCAGCCATATTACTGATGAAGAAGTGTAATTATTTCTCTTTCAGACAGAGCAACCATTTTTTGGTATACATTTGAAGTCTCTTGGTCTCAATGGTTTGGTAATCAGACAACAGAAAATTTTTCCTATGTAATATACATAAACCCACAAGTTTCTTGGACATTTCAAATATGATTCTTTGACTCTTTTTGTTCTTTCATTCTGCTTTGAGAAGGTATTCTTTTCCTTGCCAATTCATGTGAAACTTAAACAAATAAAGCTTTAGTTGAAAAAAATGAGCTTGTATTTACCAAAACAATGCACATAGTTTTCTGTGTAAGCAGAAACAAACCACATAAACAGAATGGTTATTATAATAGCCCATTCCAAATAGATACCCAAGTCTAAGGGGTAAAGGAGATAACATTTGAAGTTATTGATACATTTCTGAGATAGTAATGGAATGTCTTCTCAAATGACTTACAAGGAGGGAAGAGATGATGGCTCTTCCATATTAAGCCCTTCTCAGTATCTCAGTTTAGCACTGAAGTTTTTAAAAGCCTCTACTGCCTTATTTTAGGTACCTAATCACACGTATTTAATTTCTTCTTTTAAACAAAAGCATTATCATTTGCAATGCTATTCCATTTTGATAATTCAGTTTTTGGCATAGGCACATATTGTATAAATTAAAACAGATTCTGAAGTCATAGTGTAAAAGTTCTGCCCACAGCCAGAGCTAAGCTACCTACAATTATTTCTACATCCTCTCAACATTTTGCAATAGAAAAGAGAACTTTACTCTCTGACCTTTACAATTGTCAGTGAGGGAAAAAACAAACAAACACTATCATGTTTAAGAAGTCAAGGATTTTTGGATCTCTTTCAAGGTTTCTTTTTAATGGATGGATGACCCAGTTTTTCCTTTTCTTGCTCCCTCTCCTTTTAAAAAATAATCACAAATACTTCTCACTACCCCCACCATGCCCTCTGCACTGTCCAATAAGTTATTTTTTTTTTTTTGGTTTTCAAAAATGTGTTAATTCTTTGCCCAATTGTTAAAATCTCAGCAGATCTTCCTCCTCTACCCACATCCAAATGCACTTGAAAGTAGACCCAGATCCGTGCTGTCTGCACTTTTTTGATTACAAAAAGTCTTTCCTTTATCTTTCTGAAAGTCACGAGTCAGACATCATCCCCAAAGAAAGAAAGAAAATAGGCTCTATTATTTGGGTTTATCTTTCTGCTGCTGCTGCTGCTGCTGCTGCTAAGTAGCTTCAGTCATGTCCGACTCTGTGCGACTCCATAGACGGCAGCCTACCAGGCTCTGCCATCCCTGGGATTCTCCAGGCAAGAACACTGGAGTGGGTTGCCATTTCCTTCTCCAATGCATGAAAGTGAAAAGTGAAAGTGAGGTCCCTCAGTCATGTCCGACTTTTCACCACCCCATGGACTGCAGCCTACCAGGCTCCTCCGTCCATGGGAGTTTCCAGGCAAGAGTACTGGAGTGGGTTGCCATTGCCTTCTCCAATTATCTTTCTAGTTACCTTATTTCGCTTAATATTGTTTGGCACTACCAAAAAATCAGAAGCTTAAGCTTGTAGCCTTTGCCACATATTGAGGAGTAAAATATTCAGCTCTGAGTTTTGCTAGTAATCACAAGGTCTTAGGCTAATTGTTTCCATCCCAGCAATTCCCACACCTGTAAGAATAAAGAATGCTTTATTGACATTGTTTCCTTTACTTGGTTTAACTGTAGAGCTTCTGTAAGAGAGTTTATCTTCTAAAGCTTGAGAACTAATAGGGAGATGTCTAGAAATACTACATTTGATTCAAGCTTTTATAACTCAACACTATTGCCAAGGTTCTGAAGATGAGAGCCTCTGCTACAAAGTCAGTGAAGGAAAATTGAGAGGCAATAAGTGAGCTATTATGACAGATATTTCCTGGCTCAGTGACACAGAAGTCCTCAGCAGATTAGGGAGTGGGCCTAAGCAAAAACTGAGAGCACTGAGCACATACACATCTTAACTAGTCAAGTGGGTCATTGAGGCACTTGAATATATTTCCATTTTGACAAAAGGTGTTTTCAGGAATATCATCTTATGGGAAAGTATATAAATGGGTGCTGCCTCTGTTGTTTGAGAAGGTGGGTAGAGAATGGAATGAAAGCCAAATTCAACTCTGAGGAAAAGTTAGAACTCATTACCATCAAGAAGACATGTCAGGAAAGAACACAGTTAGTCACTAGTGCTTTTTTTTTTTGTTGTTTTTAAAACAAAACTACCTTCTACGGGTGGTGTCCAGCTTCTAGAGCTGAAGTGAAGTAAATCACCACTGAGAAGAACATACGTCCTAATGTGCTGGCAAGAGCCTTAGAGAGCACTGACTTATCTTTCCTACATTTCCATCATGTTTTACAAATGAGGAAAATAGAAAATGGGAATGAATTTTATCCATTTCAATCGTGGTAATACTCAAAGCAATGTTTCCTCAACTGTGAAATATATACTGGTGGTAAGATCATGAGATGAATTATGGTGGCACCTCAATAAACTTTTTTAGTAGTTATACATTTATTTTAATCAGCATGTTAAGAGCACAGGTTCTCACAGACTATTAGATAATATTTGGAGACTATTATTATTTTAGGTATGCTGATAATTTTATGGTTATGTTAAAAAGAGAAAGTCCTTACCTGTTAAGTATACACACTGAAGTATTTACAGGTGAAATAAGTCTGAGATTGGCTTTGAAACACTGCAGCAAGAAAAAAAAAGTGAGTAGGGAATAGATGATACAAGAACTATGTTGATAACTATTGAACCTAAGGACAGGTACGTGAAAGTACATTAGGTTGTTCTAATTTTGCGTAATTTTGAATTTTTCTACAATCTGTTTTTTAAATAGAGGAGGAAATACTGGTTTCTCATGTACAATACTGATGTGAAAGTTTCTTCTTAAAATAAATTTATTAAGTGCAAAAGGCAAGTCAAGAAAAAATATATTAAGTACAGAGGAGTAAAAATGGTATGCAGGGTCAAACCTGTGAAGGTTAAGTTCACTGAGAATGAATGATGTTCAGGAAACACTGCCCTAGACCAACAATCCCAAGAGAAGTATGAAATAGGAAAGTATTACTGACAAATACTATGGACAAGTTCTTCTCCTCAAAGTCCTCCTAGATGACAATAATTTACTTTTAACTGGATCTTTAGTCACTAATTGGAGCAATTATATTTTAAGTGCTACTTCTAATGATCTTTTCTAAGACTTTCACAATAAGCTGAAACACCAGGGATAAAACTACCTATTCTACAAATTTGAAATAGATACTTACTCTGGCAATAACTAGCTGCATGACCCTGGGAAATTCCCTTTAACACTTAGCCTCAACGTCTCCTTATACACAATGAGAGGGTGTTAACAACATTTGTCAAAGGGTGGTGGGGTAAGAACCTCAGTCTATATCCCCAGGGGGTCAGCTTGCAGCCTTATAGTTAAACACAAAGGCAATGGAGATGTTATCACAGACCTGATCTGTTGATCCTGAGAAAACCTCACAGATTCAAAGAGTTACGAAGAACTTTTAAAAGTCAGTCAGTACAGTCCTCTATGTGCTATCCAGAAAACCAATCCATTTGTACTGAATCTGCTGTCCTCAAATGAGAAACATTACAGGGCTATTCAGAACAAATAAGACTGTTGGCCCAGACTTCAGAAGAGCAAGATAAATAAATGCTGATCCAGAGAAGAACTGGTTCCTCCATCTTACTCCACCTTTCTTACGCAAATCCAAATTATCTAAGGTTGAAAGTTACATATGTACTTTCTGAAGGTGTCTGTATTTCAGTTGTCTCTGTTTGCTTTTCTTTAACTTGGTCATTGTTCACAGTCCTCTGAAAGTACAGACACTTCATCTAAATGACCTTCCAATCTCTGTTTTGTAGAATGGTTAACCTCAGAGAGCAGAGGCCATGGTTGGTGAACAGACTTCCATATAATTATAAAACTAATACTTATAGGAAAATGACTAACTATGGGCTAGGTTCTAATCCTTAATAAAACACATTCTAGCAGAAGAATCCTAGCATAGTTTACATCTTTCAGTCTTAATTTCTTCTTCTATAAAATGGACATGATGATTACTACCCATCTCACTGGGTTATTGTGAAGATTAGAATGTCAGAGCACTTTACACATATATAACTTTGCAATAAATAAGGTAAGTTGGTCCTGGAAAGCATTTGAGCATAGTGGAACAAATTTCAGAATGCTGATTTGAGGATATAAACTTTTTTTGAATACCCATGATGTAGTGAACTAGCCAAACACATGGCAGAGCTTCCTTCTTGAAAAGTGATTTGATAGACTGGTTTGATTACTTTTATTCTTCAAGGATCAAGGCTTACTTTGCAGTCTAACGAGCTACTTACAACTTGAAATCCAGCTTCTATCACACTAACAAAATAAATCACAATAAACTGTGGAAAATTCTGAAAGAGATGGGAATACCAGACCACCTGATCTGCATCTTGAGAAACCTGTATGCAGGTCAGGAAGCAACAGTTAGAACTGGGCAAGGAAAAACAGACTGGTTCCAAATAGGAAAAGGATTATGTCAAGGCTGTATATTGTCACCCTGCTTATTTAACTTATATGCAGAGTACATCATGAGAAACGCTGGACTGGAAGAAACACAAGGTGGAACCAAGATTGCCGGGAGACATATCAATAACCTCAGATATGCAGATGACACCACCCTTATGGGAGAAAGTGAAGAAGAATTAAAGAGCCTCTTGATGAAGGTGAAAGAGGAGAGCAAAAAGTTGGCTTAAAGCTCAACATTCAGAAAACGAAGATCATGGCATCTGGTCCCATCACTTCATGGCAAACAGATGGGGAAACACTGGAAAAAGTGGCTGAATTTATTTTTCTGGGCTCCAAAATCACTGCAGATGGTGATTGCAGGCATGAAGTTAAAAGATGCTTACTCCTTGGAAGGAAAGTTATGACCAACCTAGACAGCATATTGAAAAGCAGAGACATTACTTTGTCAACAAAGGTCCGTCTAGTCAAGGGTATGGTTTTTCCAGTGGTCATATGGATGTGAGAGTTGGACTATAAAGAAAGCTGAGCACCAAAGAATTGATACTTTTTGAACTGTGGTGTTGGAGAAGACTCTTGAGAGTCCCTTGGACTGCAAGAAGATCCAACCAGTCCAACCTAAAGGAGATCAGTCCTGGGTGTTCATTGGAAGGACTGATGTTGAAGCTGAAACTCCAATACTTTCGCCACCTCATGCGAAGAGCTGACTCATTTGAAAAGACCCTGATGCTGGGCAAGATTGAGGGCAGGACGAGAAGGGGACAACCGAGGATGACATGGTTGGATGTCATCACCGACTCAGTGGACATGTGTTTGGGTGAACTCTGGGAGTTGGTGATGGACAGGGAGGCTGGCATGCTGCAGTTCATGAGGTCGCAAAGAGTGAGACACGACTGAGTGACTGAACTGAAACTGAAAACAAAATAGAAAAAACAAATTTGGATTGTTTCAAGGCAAATCAAAATAAGTTTCAAAAAGCTGCCCTTTTCCTTTTACACACTAAATTTTTTTAATTTAATATTTTATCAGTAATTGGACCAACACCTAAGACCTCCATTCTTTTAAAGGACATGAACAGTATATTTATAATAATATTTTTGAAAATGGCATTTTGCTTGATATTCTGATTTGAAATTTTTTTACAAAAAATTGAAAATAATAATATAAGTCCCTACACACCTGACGTCCTAACAGCTATCACTTAAATATTTGTTGATTAACAAAATTGGACACTTTATGTCATATGTATAAAATATTGTTTTTATCTAGAATGTATTATCTCACAAAAGTCATGATTCTCCCTCAACAGAATACTCATTCTCTTTCCCTAGAAATCAGTTCTAATGAGGTGGATGAAACTGGAGCCTATTATACAGAGTGAATTAAGCCAGAAAGAAAAACACCAATACAGTATACTAACGCATATGTATGGAATTTAGAAAGATGGCAACGACAACCCTGTTTGCGAGAGGAAAAGAGACACAGATATATAGAACAGTCTTTTGGACTCTGTGGTGGGGGAATGATTTGGGAGAATGGCATTAAACATGTGTAACATCATATAAGAAACGAATCGCCAGTCCAGATTCGATGCAGGATACAGGAAGCTTGGGGCTGGTGCATTGGGATGACCCAGAGGGATGGTATAGGGAGGGAGGTGGGAGGGGGGTTCAGGATGGGGAACACGTGTACACCCATGGTGGATGCATGTTGATGTATGGCAAAACCAATACAATATTGTAAGTAAAATAATAATAATAATAAAAAATTAAAAAAAAAGAAACCCTTCAGTATTTTTCCAAACAAAACAAAATGACCAGGGTTTGCTTCAAAAGACCATATCAGAATATTATTTTAATAAATTTTGTTTTATGAAATATCTATCCATTTTCCTAATTTTTTCTTATTTTTCTCCAAATAAGTTTGCCATGTACAATCATTTGGTACTTATTGAGGTAGTCTTTATTATGGCCATTATGCAAGTGAGGAAATCAAGATTTGATGTTGTCAGGTTTGGCTAGAATGGAGGTTTATACGTAGACTGCACATTCTAGCCAGGATGACAGACTCCTCTGTATTCAAATCAATGTAACAAAAGAAAAATTCATGTCTGGATTATAAAATATGATAGATTTTACCCCCTTGGTTTTGTTATTTGCATTATTTTACATTCAGTATTTCAAACTAAGAGAGTCTAAGCAGATAAAATTATTTAATCATCATGTCAATTGTATATAAACAGTATGTGTAGATGTTTGTTAATTTAAAAAATATTTTAATTATATTTTCTATAATTATATAGGAGGATTATATTAAAATACTCCTAGGTAACTCAGCTGTTACCACTGAGCCTAGTCCTCTACTACTGACTACTTCCTTGGCAAGGCTTACCACAATTGAGAGTAAACTCTACTCTTTAGAATTCTGCATATACACTAATAGCTCGGCTGGTAAAGAATCTGTCTTCAATGCAGGAGACCCTGGTTCAATTTCTGGGTCAAGAAGAAATCCCCTGGAGAAGGGATAGGCTACCCACTTGAGTCTTCGTGGGTTTTCCTGGTGGCTCAGACAGTAAAGGATTCACCTGCAAGGCAGGAGACCTGGGTTTTATAGTCCACGGCGTTGCAAAAAGTTGAACACAACTGAGCAACTAAGCATAGCACACATATACACTAAACAAATGAATAAAGGGTGATAGAAAAATTGTGGCTGCCCCTAGAAAGGATCACAGGTAATCTGGGGAAAGTGGGACTTATCAGGTGCCACTAGTGGTAAAGAACCCACCTGCTAATGCAGGAGACGTATGAGACATAGTCTCAATCCCTGCGAAGATCCCCTGGAGGAGGAAAAGGCAATCCACTCCAGTATTCTTGCCTGGAGAATCCCATGGACAGAGGAGCCTGGCAGGCTACAGTCCATAGGGTCACCAAGAGTTCATCATGACTGAAGCAACTTAGCACCCATGCATGCAGAACTGTCACAAAGTGTCCCTAACCCTATCAGTGGATAAGTTTGTATGACAGTGGTGGTGACATTTCATAATCTCTCTTTAATATCTTGCATACAAACAAGTATAATAAACAGGTGAACCAGGTTTGGAAGTTCCCTTTTGGCAGTGGAAGAACAAACACCAAAAAAGAGTACATAAAGCAAAGAAAGCGACACAAAGAATTTAAAATTTAAATACAGGAGATCACCTTCTACCAGAAAAAAAGGAGAACTGGCCTCGTCCTCATGGCTTCTCCCTCACTGCCATGAGGGAAAGACACAGGAGCCCAGGACAAGGAAAGATGGGATCCTGCTAAGCTTTTCTCTGGTCCTCATCATTCCATTTCCTATGAATTCCATCTTGAGCCCCCATCTCACTCATATAGATGAAGAACATGTCCATCCGTCTGTCATTTTTCATTCTCCACTGTGTCTTTTCTCTTTTTGCTCTAAGTCCACTTTAGAGCTATCTGTAGTAACTTCTCAAGACAAAAAACCCAAACAAAACCAGAAAAGTAACACCTTCTAACCCAATAATGAACATCACAAATAAGACTTCATGGTACAAATACAAGCTTTTTCTACCATCAGTATGCTGAGTTTTTCTGAAAGGATATATCTTATATAACCACTCATTTCAAAGTTAATTCACTGACACAGTGAAATTAGCTTGAAAAGGTTTACAATTTAAATACCACTCATTTACTAAGAATTCTCCATACAAGGTGTCCTGTCGATAAAGAAAACATGCACTATTCTTAAATGAATCTTTGACATCAGTTCAGTTCAGTTCAGTAACTCAGTCATGTCCGATTCTTTGTGACCCCATGAACCACAACACGCCAGGCCTCCCTGTCCATCACCAACTCCCGGATTCTACCCAAACCCATGTCTATTGAGTCGGTGATGCTATCCGACCATCTCATCTGGCGTTATTTCTCCACTGATCTCCAGTAGCATATTGGGCATCTACCGACCTGGATTAAAAACTAAGCCATGCTGTGTGGGGCCACCCAAGATGAACAGGTCATGGTGGAGAGGTCTGACAAAATGCAGTCCACTGGAGAAGGGAACGGCAAACCACTTCAGTATTCTTGCCTTGAGAACCAATATGACATCACACATGAACAATTACATGGACAATGCACACCTATGTACCATGGTGGCTGGCAAGCCCAAAAATAAGCAGTAAGTAAGTTCAACACATCTGTGATACCTCACAAAATAGTCCAGTAGATTCCTCAGAAAGCAGATGGACATCTTGTGAAATCAATGGGTACATATAAACAGGCATATAGCTAAAATACATGAAACAGACACCAACACGGAGAGATACATAGAAATATCTGGTCACAGAAAAACAGAAAGATACATGGACCATTAAACATACAGTCAGATATACACCCAGGGACACAGAAAGAGACAAACATACACGACAGATGACAAAGATAGTTCTACCAAACAAACTAAATAAAGGCACATGCACAAAAAGATGAAGAGGCCAATTCCAAATGATGCGTACAGAAACATAAAAAAGGCAAAACTTACAAGAACCAAGAAAAGCAAAACACAAGTATACAACCAGAGAAGCATGAACTAAGTAGGCAGATGCACCAAAATATATACATAAAAAGACATACGAAGACAGGAACTTTCAGATCAGATCAGATCAGTCACTCAGTCGTGTCTGACTCCTTGCAACCCCATGAACCGCAGCACGCCAGGCCTCCCTGTCCATCACCAGCTCCCGGAGGTCACTCAGACTCGCATCCATCGAGTCAGTGATGCCATCCAGCCATCTCATCCTCTGTCGTCCCCTTCTCCTCCTGCCCTCAATCCCTCCCAGCATCAGAGTCTTCTCCAATGAGTCAACTCTTCGCATGAGGTGGCCAAAATACTGGAGTTTCAGCTTTAGCATCATTCCTTCCAAAGAAATCCCAGGGCTTATCTCCTTCAGAATGGACTGGTTGGATCTCCTTGCAGTCCAAGGGACTCTCAAGAGTCTTCTCCAACACCACAGTTCAAAAGCATCAATTCTTCAGTGCTCAGTCTTCTTCACAGTCCAGCTCTCACATCCATACATGACCACAGGAAAGACCATAGCCTTGACTAGGCGAAACTTTGTTGGTAAAGTAATGTCTCTGCTTTTGAATATGCTATCTAGGTTGGTCATAACTTTCCTTCCAAGGAGTAAGCGTCTTTTAATTTCATGGCTGCAGTCACCATCTGCAGTGATTTTGGAACCCAGGAAAACAAAGTCTGACACTGTTTCCACTGTTTCCCCATCTATTTCCCATGCAGTGATGGGACCAGATGCCATGATCTTCGTTTTCTGAATGTTGAGCTTTAAGCCAACCTTTTCACTCTCCACAGGAACTTTAGGGGCAAATAAAAAGACATACAGAGAAGCAAATACACAGGGAAGGACTGATCATTTTGGTTCATTCGCTCAGTCTTGTACAACTCTTTGCAATCTCATGGACTGCAGCATGCCAGGCTTCCTTGTCTATCACCAACTCCTGGAGCTTGCTTAAACTCGTGTCCAGCAAGTTGGTGATGCCATCCAACCATCTCATCCTCTGTCATCCCCTTTTGCTCCTGCCTTCAATCTTTGCCAGCATCAGGGTCTTTTCAAATGAGTTAGCTCTTCGCATCAGGTGCCAAAGTACTGGAGCTTCAACTTCAGCATCTGGAGCTTCAACTTCAGCATCAGTCCTTCCAATGAATATTCAGGATTGATTTCCTTTAGGATTGACTGGTTTGATTTCCTTCATGTCCAAGAAACTCTCAAGAGTCCTCTCCAGCAACACAGTTCAAAAGCATCAATTCTTTGGTACTCAGCTTTCTTTATGGTCCAACTATCACATCCATACGTGACTACTGGAAAAACCATAACTTTGACCAGAGGGACCTTTGTTAGTAAAGTAATGGCTCTGCTTTTTAATATGCTGTCTAGCTTTGTCATAGCTTTTCTTCCAAGGAGCAAGCATCTTTTAATTTCGTGGCTCCAGTCACCATCTGCATTTTGGACCCCAAGAAAATAGTCTGTCATTGTTTCTATTGTTTCCTCATCTATTTGCCATGAAATGATAGGACTCGAAGCCATGATCTTAGTTTTTTGAATGCTGAGTTTTAAGCCAGCTTTTTCACTCTCCTCTTTCACATTCATCAAGAGGCTCTTTAGTTCCTCTTCACTTTCTGCCATAAGGGTTGTGTCATCTGCATATCTGAGGTTATGGATATTTCTCCCAGCAATCTTGAGTTCAGCTCATGCTTCATCAAGTCCAGCATTTCACATGATGTACTCGGCCTATAAGTTAAATATGCAAGGTGACAATATACAGCATTGACGTACTCCTTGCCCAATTTGGAACCAGTCTGTTGTTCCATGTCTAGTTCTAACTGTTGCTTCTTGACCTGCATACAAGTTTCTCAGGAGGTAGGTAAGGTGGTCTGGTATTCCCATCTCTTAAAGAATTTACCACAGTTTGTTGTGATACACAGTCAAAGGCTTTAGCTTAGTCAATGAAGCAGATTTTTTTTTCTGGAATTCTCTTACTTTTTCTATGATCCAGTGGATGTTGGCAATATGATCTCTGGTTCCTCTGCTTTTTCTAAATCCAGCTTGAACATCTGGAAGTTCTTGGTTTACATACTGTTGAAGCCTAGCTTGGAAAATTTTGAGCAGTACTTTGCTAGCATGTGAAATGAGTGAAATTATGTGGTAGTTCGAGCATCTTTTGGCATTGCTCTCCTTTGGGATTGGAATGAAAATTGACCATTTCCAGCCCTGTGGCCACTGATGAGTTTTCCAAATTTGCTGGCATATTTAATGCAGCACTTTCACAACATCATCTTTTAAGATTTGAAATACCTCAGTTCGAATTCCATCACCTCCACCAGCCTTGTTCCTAGTGATGCTTCCTAAGGCCCACTTGACTTTGCACTCCACAATGTCTGGCTCTAGGGAAGTGATCACACCATCATGGTTATCCAGGTCATTAAGATCCTTTTTGTATAGTTCTTCTATATATTCTTGCCACCTCTACTTACTATCTTTTCCTTCTTTTAGGTCCATACCATTTCTGTCCTTTACTGTGCCCATCTTTCCATGAAATGTTCACTCGGCATCTCTAATTTTCTTGAAGAGATCACTAGTTTTCCCATTCTATTGTTTTCCTCTATTTCTTTGCACTGATGACTTAGGAAGGCTTTCTCATCTCTCCTTGTTATTCTATGGAACTCTGCATTCAAATGGGTATATCTTTCCTTTTCTCTTTTGCCTTTCACTTCTCTTCTTTTCTCAGCTATTTGTAAGGCCTCTTCAGACAACCATTTTCCTTTTGCATTTCTTCTCAGGGATGGTTTTGATCACTGCCTCCTGTACAGTGTTATGAACCTCCATCCATAGTTCTTCAGGCACTCTGTCTATCAGATCTAATCCCTTGAATCTATCTGTCACTTCCACCGTATAATCATATGGGATTTGACTCAATTCGTACCTGAATGGTCTAGTGGTTTTCCCTACTTTCTTCTATTTAAGTCTGAATTTTGCAGAACTCTGTTAGCCTTTGGGAAGGGCTAATAGACACAGAAATGGTCATCTCAATAACAGGCTTGCATAGGCACTCGGAATCCCAGTTGTTAGGGGAAGCACATTGACTGGAACCGCCCACCCTGGCCAGGCACCATAGTAACCATTTGCATGAGTTGTTTTACAACAGGAGTTCCTGGTAAGGAACATGGAAATATTAAGCCACCGCCAACCTGAAGAGTTCAAGAAAGGTCAAAAAGAGACCACATGTCCAACCACCTCCCAGAATCCTCTCTGGCATCCATCTTGGGTGAACAAGGTGTGCAGCACCCGGAAGGACTCTGTCAGAATGATTGGCTAAAGATCACGGGAAACTAATCCCATCACCATAAAACCCAAGACATGGCAGAGCCACATGGCAGAGCAGATCTACTGGTTTCCCTTAGCCTACTGCTTTCTGCCTGGATGCCCTTTCCCAATAAAATCTCTTGCTTTGTCAGCACACGTGTCTCCTCGGACAATTCATTTCCGAGTGTTAGACAGGAGCCCACTCTCGGGCCCTGGAATAGGGCCCCCTTCTGGCAACATAGTCAGGCATAGATATTCATACACTAACAGAAACAAAGAGCTCTATACATAGAAGCAGTGACACACGGGCATGGAGTCAGAGAAGCCCACAAAAATAGATACATGTCCAAATCCAGAAGGAAAAAATACAGGAAAGCACAGAGACGCAAGAAGAGAAGAATGGATAAAAAGAGACAGGGGCACATCGATTCAGTAAGATGCATGATTAACTTATAGACACAAGTACAAAAGAAGAGACAGGGTCCCACTAGCAAAGCATAGTTAGATGCTGCTTCTAAGTTTCTGTGCCACAACTCTTCAGAAAGGAATTCACATAAAGAGACAAAATTATACACAATCATCAAGTCAGAGTACATGTGCAGAAACTCATACCTATTCTGTGCACAAAGGCTGAAAACTGGAAGACAACAAGTATGCTGCTTACTGCCAGCAGGCAAGGCCAAAATGCATGAGAAAAGTAGCCTTGGTTTAGGAGATTAAGTGCTTTTTTTATGTTAACAATAATGAATTTCTCACTCTCCACCACAGTCCCCAACCTACACCGTCAGTCAGTCAGTCAGTTCAGTCTCTCAGTCCTGTCCCACTATTTGCACAGGCCTCCCTGTCCATCACCAACTCCCAGAGTTCACCCAAATTCATGCCCATGGAGTCAGCAATGCCATCCAGCCATCTCATCCTCTGTCGTCCCCTTGTCCTCCTGCCCCCAATCCCTCCCAGTATTAGAGTCTTTTCCAATGAGTCAACTCTTCACATGAGGTGGCCAAAATACTGGACTTTCAGCTTTAGCATCATTCCTTCCAAAGAAATTCCAGGGCTGATCTCCTTCAGAATGGACTGGTTGGATCTCCTTGCAGTCCAAGGGACTCTCAAGAGTCTTCTCCAACACCACACTTCAAAAGCATCAATTCTTTGGCACTCAGCTTTCTTCACAGTCCAACTCTCACATCCGTACATGACCACTGGAAACCATAGCCTTGACTAGACCGACCTTTGTTGGCAAAGTAATGTCTCTGCTTTTGAATATGCTATCTAGGTTGGTCATAACTTTCCTTCCAAGGAGTAAGCGTCTTTAAATTTCATGGCTGCAGTCACCATCTGTCGTGATTTTCGAGCCCAGAAAAATAAAGTCAGCCACTGTTTTCAATGTTTCCCCATCTATTTCCCATGTAGTGATGGGACCAGATGCCATGATCTTTGTTTTCTGAATGTTGAGCTTTAAACCAACTTTTTCCACTCTCCACTTTCATTTTCATCAAGAGGCTTTTTAGTTCTTCATTTATAAATAAAAAAACAGATATTATTTTGTCAACTAAGGTCCATCTAGTCAAAGCTATGGTTTTTCCAGTAGTCATGTACAGATATGAGAGTTAGACTATAAAGAAAGCTGAGCACCAAAGAATTGATGCTTTTGAACTGTGGTGTTGGAGAAGACTTTTGAGAGTCCCTTGAAGTGCAAGGAGATCCAACCAGTCCATCCTAGAGGAAATAGGTCCTGAATATTCATTGGAAGGACTGATGCTGAAGCTGAAACTCCAATACTTTGGCAAACTGATCTGAAGAACTGACTCATTTGAAAAAACCCTGATGCTGGGAAAGATTGAAGGCAGGAAGAGAAGGGGACGACAGAGGATGAGGTGGGTAGATGGCATGACTGAGTCAACGGACATGAGTTTGAACAAGCTCTGGGAGTTGGCGATGGACAGGAGGCCTGGCATGCTGCAGTCCATGGGGTCGCAAAGAGTCGGACACAAATGAGTAGCTGAACTGAACTGAAGCTCCATGATTTTGACCCTTTCTGCAATACATTGGGTATGATGGGATCTGAGATTCCAGCTCTTGCTAAAGTGGAAATATGTCCCTCTCCTCCCCTTTCTTTTTACAGGGACATGGAAGTTGGAAGAACTGTGATTATCATATATAATAGTTTACCACTGTCTTCATGAAAATCACATTTGTGAACTTTGAATTAGCAAAGAAATGATTAGCATAGGGACAGCATGTTTGTTTATCTGCTCCCTTCTATCTCCCACTTTCTGCATAACAATAAGTTTTTTCAGCTCTAATTTGCCAAGCTACTCTCTTCTCCTCTGGGTTAAGAGCAGAGAGGGATTCCCCACATTTTATCTGTTTCATCTTATCACCTATGCAAAAGCCTGCCTTCAAGGTGCTTGAGGCTTCCTTTTAACAGGACCTTGTACAAGTACACCAGGGAAATGAATGCAGAATGCTTCTGACATTTCTTTTCACTTTCTGGTTTAATACTCTGGCCTCATATGTGCAAGGTTTTTGGCTGAAAACTTGAAACGCAATGGTGAGTGCTGTAAGTTTTGGACCATGACCTGTAAGATGTAGCCACACCATTACCCACTAAGTACAGAGATCAGCTTGCTTATTAAGCTATCTTAGCATTCAGTGGTTTGAGGAAGATCTTCAGACCCAGATAATCACGATGGTGAGATCACTCACCTACAGCCAGACATCCTGGAATGTGAAGTCAAGTGGACCTTAGAAAGCATCACTATGAACAAAGCTAGTGGAGGTGATGGAATTCCAGTTGAGCTATTTCAAATCCTGAAAGATGATGCTGTGAAAGTGCTGCACTCAATATGCCAGCACATTTGGAAAACTCAGCAGTGGCCACAGGACTGGAAAAGGTCAGTTTTCATCCCAATCCCAAA
This sequence comes from Tragelaphus eurycerus, assembly GCA_935064755.1. Taxonomy (NCBI): domain Eukaryota; kingdom Metazoa; phylum Chordata; class Mammalia; order Artiodactyla; family Bovidae; genus Tragelaphus; species Tragelaphus eurycerus. Next base: position 2,983,913 of record CAKXYN010000119.1, on the reverse strand, counting down.
GGAAAGCAATGCCAAAGAATGCTCAAACTACCACACAATTGCACTCATCTCACACATTAGTAATGTTCAAAATTCTCCAAGCCAGGCTTCAGCAATATGTGAACTGTGAACTTCCTGTTGTTCAAGCCGGTTTTAGAAAAGGCAGAGGAACCAAAGATCAAATTGCCAACATCCGCTGGATCATGGAAAAAGCAAGAGAGTTCCAGAAAAACATCTATTTCTGCTTTATTGACTATGCCAAAGCCTTTGACTGTGTGGATCACAATAAACTGTGGAAAATTCTTCAAGAGATGGGAATAACAGGCCACCTGACCTGCCTCTTGAGAAACCTATATGCAGGTCAAGAAGCAGCAGTTAGAACTGGACATAGAACAACAAACTGGTTCCAAATAGGAAAAGGACTACTTTCTGCCATAAGGGTGGTGTCATCTGCATATCTGAGGTTACTGATATTTCTCCCAGCAGTCTTGATTCCAGCTTGTTCTTCATCCAGCCCAATGTTTCTCATAATGTACTCTGCATATAAATTAAATAAGCAAGGTGACAATATACAGCCTTGACATACTCCTTTTCCTTTTTGAAACCAGTCTGTTGTTCCATGTTCAGTTCTAACTGCTGCTTCCTGACCTGCATACAGATTTCTTAAGAGGCAGGTCAGGTGGTCTGGTTTTACCATCTCTAGGAATTTTCCAGAGTTTGTTGTGGTCCACACAATCAAAGGTTTTGGCATAGTCAATAAAGCAGAAGTAGATGTTTTTCTGGAACTCTCTTGCTTTTTCGATGATTCAATGGATGTTGGCAATTTGATCTCTGGTTCCTCTGCCTTTTTTAAATCCAACTTGAACATCTGGAGATTACAGAACATCCGAGCTGAAAAGGACCTTAAAGTGCATCTAGTACTGATGTGGGAGTAGTAGCCTTTGATTTTCAACCTGAATGAATTACAATGAGTTTTGTGAACTAGGTCTAATCCCTTTTCTTTCCCAATTCATAAAAAAAGATACTGACTTTGAGAGTCCCCTCTAAATTCTGATAATCTCTGATTCTTTGATATAAGTTCACCCCTTTCAACTCACTGTTTTTAACTGATATCTAGAGCAGAAACACAGTTAATCCTTAGAAATGGAAAGGAGAGTAATGTTTTTCACCAAGTCCACAAATGCTTGCTATATACTAAAAAAAAAAAAAAAAAAAAAAAAGCCCAGATAGATATGCCTACTTGAAACAAGCTTCAAATGTTAAGACTGAATAAATAAGAGGCGCTTTAGAGAGTGAGAGATGGACTTGGTCTTCTTTACCTGCCATCTGTTGACCCCTGAATGTGTAACTCTTTTTATATTTTCTCAGTGCTTAAATAGTCCACTGCCTTCAGCCCATAGTTACTCCAATTATAATGTGGCTGGTACAGGGACAGACTAACCCCTTAAGCCACATGTGTTCAGAGTTTTACCAAAAACAGGACAATGTTTCATGACTGAAGAATAGCATTATTTTGTGATCATAAAAAGCAACACTTCAAATATATAAACCATTTCTGAGTATATGAAACAATTTTAGACTTACCCTTTCATCTATAAAATTAGAATGTATGTTCTAATTTATAGATGAGAAAATTCTGACTCACAACTGTTAACGTGTCCAAGGTTACACGGATAGTAATCAACAAAGTCTGGATACAAATCGTGATATTTGAAAAATACATTCACTGTTCTTTCATGTACCTCTCTGCCTTTTCCTTCACTCATAGTCCTCCTGGAAATCATTCAACTTCTTCCACTTTGGTCCAGCAGGAGGAAAAGAAAACTCTGGCATCAACTCAGGGCTGAAAGGAACTCATGTCTAACTCCCACCTCCATGTCTGCACAGAAAATAGGGAAGCAGGAGAGGATGTGGCACTTGGCTGAAGGGCTCTTGGAAAAGAAGGGAAGGAAGCCTTTCTCCATCATTTTCATTACAGTTCGTTCTCAGAGAACACTGTGGGTAAGTTTATGAAGGAAGGAAGTAAAAGAAGTAAAATAGAGATGACAAGCTGCCCAGGAAATTCACATCCCAAACTAATTTTTCCTGAATTAGCTATGACTTTGATTTTCCATTTTAAAGTTAACCAAGGCACTTAAGAGCCTGGATTAAGCTCTGGGTCACAGTATCCATGAAGGCTGTAAACCATTTTCTGAGAATTTCTTAAGAATATTCTACAGAAGAATAATGTTGAAGGGAGGCAAGAAGCTTTGGCTAATGGAGAGTAGCTTTAATGGTCTCTAAAAAATAAAGCTGAAGTCTGTAGAATAGCGAAAACAGCAATGTGGCCAGAGGGCCAAAGGCTGAAAATTGAAATTCAAATCCCAAATCCATGGAAGTACTCACTGTGTGACCTTGAACAAGTCATTAATCTCATCTATAAAGTGGAATTAATAAAAACTGTCTAGGATCAGACAGTTCTTTAATTTAAGGATTTAATGTAAATATTAAATAATAAAATACCTTGACAACATCTAACATACACCTAGCACTGAGAGGTAGATGCTCAAAAATATAATATTTGATTGTAATTAGTTTATCCATGCTAGGAAATAGCCTTAAGTATCATGTTGTCAAAACAAGTGGAATAGTGATGCTCTAGTTCTGCTGACCAGTTACTTTAAAAAAAAAAAAAAAAAAAAAACTAAGATCAACTCTTTTACAACAATCCTTGTCACCCCAATCCTCTATATAATACATACATACAAGATTGGAACTCACTAGAACAACTTAAGCACCCTCATAGCTCCTAATTAGCAATCCCTAAGTTCCAATCTAACATCACACACCCAACCCACAACAAACACACACATGCACACACAGACACACACACATGGATTGAAACTGTCACTTCTGTACTCAGGAAAATAGTATCAGATTAAAAAGCAGTTAGTCATAAAGCTTCATATTCAATACTCAAAATGAAAGACATGCCCATTTTTAGGAGGGCCGTACTCACTATGCAAGAGGGATATGACTTGAAATTTTGGTAATGGCATTTCGTAAGTATCTGCTTTTATGTTTACTATTGGGATGTTAGTCCCCAGTGTCTGAGATCTTTGAAATCTGAGATGTTGTCTCATTTCTCTTTTTATCCTCAGAATCCGGCACAGGGTCTGTTACAAAGTTGGCATTCAGGAAATGTATTAGTGAGTAAAAGAATAAATTAGCAATTTAATGAATGAAATATTTTTCATTTGACCACACTGAGATTGCTGAAAATTAAAATGTTGATACCCAAATAATGGGGAAAATTTTTAATTGAAAATAATGCTCCAAATCAAATATGTACTCATTCATTCACTTATTCAATAGCAAATCTCTACAGTGAATTGGAAAAAATTACAACCAGAAATGTGTGTGTGTGTGTGTGTGTGTGTGCATTCAGGTGTTTCACCTGTATCTGACTCTTTGCAACCCCATGTTCTGTAGCCCACCAGACTCTTCTGCCATGGTCCAAATCCTGGTTCTTCCGTTTACTGTCTAAATTACTGTGGAATGTCCCTCAAGTGCCTCCAGCCTCAGTTTCCTCATCTGTGAAATGGGGATGTTAATCCATGTTGTGACTACCTCCAATTTGGTTTTGAGAACCAAATAAGACAATATGCTTGAAAGTACTTCGTGAAATTTCAAGCAGTTTATACTACTTAGGAATTGAACTCATTTAATCTCAGACATATCCAATGGCTCCATTCCCATTTTCCAGTCCTCTACCATTTTTGATATCAATTGGATATAACAAAGCCAGCTACCATATCCTCTGAAAACCATCTAAAACATAATCCAAAAGGGAAAGGATATACAAGTATGGAACCATTATGTTGTAAACATGAAATTAACATATGTGAATAAACTGTGGAAAATTCTGAAAGAGATGGGAATACCAGAACACCTGACCTGCCTCTTGAGAATCCTGTATGCAGGTAAGGAAGCAACAGTTAGAACTGGACATGAAACAACTGACTGGTTCCAAATATAAAAAGGAGTATGTCAAGGCTGTATATTGTCACCCTGCTTATTTAACTTATATGCAGAGTACATCATGAGAAACGCTGGACTGGAAGAAACACAGCTGGAATAAAGATTGCTGGGAGAAATATCAATAACCTCAGATATGCAGATGACACCACCCTTATGGCAGAAAGTGAAGAGGAACTAAAAAGCCTCTTCATGAAAGTGAAAGAGGAGAGTGAAAAAGTTGGCTTAAAGCTCAACATTCAGAAAACAAAGATCATGGCATCTGGTCCCATCACTTCATGGCAAATAGATGGGGAAACAGTGGAAACGGTGTCAGACTTTATTTTTCTGGGCTCCAAAATCACTGTAGATGGTGATTGCAGCCATGAAATTAAAACTCTTACTCCTTGGAAGGAAAGTTATGACCATCCTAGATAGTATATTGAAAAGCAGAGATATTACTTTGCCAACAAAGGTCCATCTAGTCAAGGCTATGGTTTTTCCAGTGGTCATGTACGGATGTGAGAGTTGGACTGTAAAGAAAGCAGAGCGTTGAAGAATTGGTGCTTTTGAACTGTGGTGTTGGAGATGACTCTTGAGAGTCCCTTGGACTCCAAGGAGATCCAACCAGTCCATCCATCCTAAAAGAGATCAGTCCTGGGTGTTCATTGGAAGGACTGATGCTGAAGCTGAAACTCCAATACTTTGGCCACCTCATGTGAAGAGTTGACTCATTTGAAAAGACCATGATCCTGGGAGGGATTGAGGGCAGGAGGAGAAGGGGATGACAGAGGATGAGATGGCTGGATGGCATCACCAACTCTATGGACATGAGTTTGAGTGAACTCTGGGAGTTGGTGATGGACAGGGAGGCCTAGCGTGCTATGATTCATGGGGTTGCAAAGAGTGGACACGACTAACTGACTGAACTCTACTGAACTATATAAACAAATTAGGGGCTTCCCAGATGGCCCAGTGGTAAAGAATCTGCCTGCTAACCCAGAAACCACAGAAGATGCAAGTTCGATCCCTAGGTCAGGAAGATCAGCCAGAGAAGGAAATGACAACCCACTCCAGTAGTCTTGCCTGGGAATTCCCATGGACAGAGGAGCTTTGAAGGCTATAGTCCATGGGGTTGCAAAGAGTTGGACATGACTGAGCAACTGGGCACAAATAAATTATACCCCAGTAATAGAAGATGGTAGGGAAGAAGGCAGAGGCCTAGTTCTCCTGTCAGCTTCAAGCAAACTTTGACTTACCTGATTTCTTCTAGGCTCTGGACATGGCTGCCTGAACAAGCTATTGCTACTGCTACTGCTGCTAAGACATTTCAGTCGTGTCTGACTCTGTGCAACTCCATAGACGGCAGCCCACCAGGCTCCACCGTCCCTGGGATTCTCCAGGCAAGAACAGTGGAGTGGGTTGCCATTTCCTTCTCCAATGCATGAAAATGAAAAGTGAAAGTGAAGTCACTCAGTCGTGTCCAACCCTCAGTCACCCCATGGACTGCAGCCTTCCAGGCTCCTCCGTCCATGGGATTTTCCAGGCAAGAGTACTAGAGTGGGATGCCATTGCCTTCTCCGAAAGCTATTGCTACTACTGATAAAAAAAAATCTTAATGCTAATCTTTTAAACTCATCCAAGAAGCAGCCCTTTTGTATCCACTCAGGCTCCTATGACCAGCAAAGCGAAGGGTTGTAAGGAAGATTCTGATGGGAGAGAGAAGGCATGATAGAAGGAGAGGGTGAGGCTATGTAAATCATGAGATAAAAATGGTGTTTTCAGATTTACATTGCTTTTAGCTACCTATAGCAGAAAGAAACTTTATGATTTTTAGATAGCTTACCCACTGATACCTGTGCTCCCTCCTTCTCATCCTTATGCTTTTATAAACTGATAAGGAACCCCAAAGTGATAGACTAAGAAGTCTTAATAGATGCTCTCTAGAGTCATGGGGGCTAGAAGTGGGTGATCTTGCCCATCCCCATTGGAGGAAGTCAGATTTCACCTCTCAACTTACTCCCCCATAAACTAGGGTATAGTCCTTGCCTCCTATGATATGCCAGCCTGCTCTTCAGTGACTCAGCATGTCTTTAAATATACCCAGGCAAGGAGCTGCTCTGAGACACAGTAAAAAAATATTTTAATCTGTTTGGGGTGTTGAGAGGCAGTCAGGAAGGTCCTTTATTAACACTGGGTTCCCAAGCAAAGTCAGGATTGCTATGAGCTCGCTCTCTATGGTAAGAGGCTTGTTTTTGTTCTGCTGTCTGCTGTTTGCCAGCTGTGTAGAGCACAAGGATGAGAAGGGGGATGGTTCCAGGCCATGGGAAGAGTCAAGGAAATTCCTGCCCAGTGATTATGTGGGGGATGGGGACCTATGTGGGCAACTGGTTTAAATGTAAGGGCTCCAAACTCACCAAGAGCCCAGACCCTTTGCACTGGGTCGTCCTGTTCCCTGTGGAGGACCATGACCTCTAGCTGAGAGAGGGGTTCTTCTCACTCTCCCTGTCTTCTCAGACCAGCTCAGTCTTGCACTTTGAAACAAGTGTCAACTAGTAAAAGATTTCAGCTGGGCTGAGGGAAGTAACTGAATAACTCTCATTACCAAAGCAAATCATGCTCCCGTTATCTGCAATGACCTCACACTTACATTCCAGCCAAAGCATTTTGGAGACAGAGCTTTGTGGAGGGGAGGAAGGGGCAGCAGTGGCCTGAGGAAAGGTTCATATAATTTAGTCAGAGTCTAGCTACACGTTTTCCGAAGTTTTCCTGGTCTAGTGGAATAATAATAATAATGACAAGTAGGAGGAGAACCATTTATCAAGTTTTCATTCTGGGTCAGGCACTGGTCAAGATTTCTTACATGCATTATCTCACTTATCTTCACAAGAACCCAAAGAGAGAAGTATTAATATCTTCACTATATGAATGAGGAAACTGAAAATAAAATTAAGTGGCCCAGATCACAAAGTTGGTAACTGTCAGGCTCAAGATTTAAACTAAAATCTGTCAGATGCCAAAACCTATGTCTGAATCTCAATATATTTATTATACTTTAATCCTGACACCAACTTTTTCCTCAAGAGTCCTAACCTCCCTGTTGTTTATTAAAAATCCCTACCTCTGTGAGGTACGTCTACAATAATCCAGATGGGCATTTTAGAGTTATTGATCAGATCAGATCAGATCAGTCGCTCAGTCGTGTCCGACTCTTTGCGACCTCATGAACCGCAGCACGCCAGGCCTCCCTGTCCATCACCAGCTCCCGGAGGTCACCCAGACTCATACCCATCGAGTCAGTGATGCCATCCAGCCATCTCATCCTCTGTCGTCCCCTTCTCCTCCTGCCCTCAATCCCTCCCAGCATCAGAGTCTTCTCCAATGAGTCAACTCTTCACATGAGGTGGCCAAAATACTGGACTTTCAGCTTTAGCATCATTCATTCTAAAGAAATTCCAGGATTGATCTCCTTCAGAATGGACTGGTTGGATCTCCTTGCAGTCCAAGGGACTCTCAAGAGTCTTCTCCAACACCACACTTCAAAAGCATCAATTCTTCGGCGCTCAGCCTTCTTCACAGTCCAGCTCTCACATCCATACATGACCACAGGAAAGACCATAGCCTTGACTAGGCGAACCTTTGTTGGTAAAGTAATGTCTCTGCTTTTGAATATGCTATCTAGGTTGGTCATAACTTTCCTTCCAAGGAGTAAGCGTCTTTTAATTTCATGGCTGCAGTCACCATCTGCAGTGATTTTGGAGCCCAGAAAAACAAAGTCTGACACTGTTTCCACTGTTTCCCCATCTATTTCCCATGCAGTGATGGGACCAGATGCCATGATCTTCGTTTTCTGAATGTTGAGCTTTAAGCCAACCTTTTCACTCTCCACTTTCACTTTCATCAAAAGGCTTTTTAGCCCCTCTTCACTTTCTGCCATAAGGGTGGTGTCATCTGCATATCTGAGGTTATTGATATTTCTCCCAGCAATCTTGATTCCAGCTTGTGTTTCTTCCAGTCCAGCATTTCTCATGATGTACTCTGCATATAAGTTAAATAAACATGGTGACAATATGCAGCCTTGACGTACTCCTTTTCCTATTTGGAACCAGTCTGTTGTTCCATGACCAGTTCTAACTGTTGCTTCCTGACCTGCATACAAATTTCTCAAGAGGCAGATCAGGTGGTCTGGTATTCCCATCTCTTTCAGAATTTTCCATAGTTTATTGTGATCTACACAGTCAAAGGCTTTGGCATAGTCAATAAAGCAGAAATAGATGTTTTTCTGGAACTCTCTTGCTTTTTCGATGAGCCAGCAGATGTTGGCAATTTGATCTCTGGTTCCTCTGCCTTTTCTAAAACCAGCTTGAACATCAGGAAGTTCACGGTTCACATATTGCTGAAGCCTGGCTTGGAGAATTTTGAGCATTACTTTACTAGCGTGTGAGATGAGTGCAATTGTTCAGTAGTTTGAGCATTCTTTGGCATTGCCTTTCTTTGGGATTGGGATGAAAACTGACCTTTTCCAATCTTGTGGCCACTGCTGAGTTTTCCAAATTTGCTGGCATATTGAGTGCAGCACTTTCACAGCATCATCTTTCAGGACTTGGAATAGCTCCACTGGAATTCCATCACCTCCACTAGCTTTGTTTATAGTGATGCTTTCTAAGGCCCATTTGACTTCACATTCCAAGATGTCTGGCTCTAGGTCAGTGATCACATCATCATGATTATCTGGGTCTTGAAGGTCTTTTTTGTACAGTTCTTCTGTGTATTCTTGCCACCTCTTCTTAATATCTTCTGCTTCTGTTAGGTCCACACCATCTCTGTCCTTTATCGTGCCCATCTTTGCATGAAATGTTCCTTTGGTATCTCTGATTTTCTTGAAGAGATCCCTAGTCTTTCCCATTCTGTTGTTTTCCTCTATTTCTTTGCATTGATCACTGAAGAAGGCTTTCTTATCTCTTCTTGCTATTCTTTGGAACTCTGCATTTAGATATTTATATCTTTCCTTTTCTCCTTTGCTTTTCGCTTCTCTTCTTTTCACAGCTATTTGTAAGGCCTCCCCAGACAGCCATTTTGCTTTTGTGCATTTCTTTTCCATGGGGAAGGTCTTGATCCCTGTCTCCTGTACAATGTCACGAACCTCATTCCATAGTTCATCAGGCACTCTATCTATCAGATCTAGGCCCTTAAATCTATTTCTCACTTCCACTGTATAATCATAAGGGATTTGATTTAGGTCATACCTGAATGGTCTAGTGGTTTTCCCTACTTTCTTCAATTTCAGTCTGAATTTGGCAATAAGGAGTTCATGGTCTGAGCCACAGTCAGCTCCTGGTCTTGTTTTTGCTGATTGTATAGAGCTTCTCCATCTTTGGCTGCAAAGAATATAATCGATCTGATTTCGGTGTTGACCATCTAGAGAGCAACTGTGGAAGTCATCTAATGTGAGTCCCAACCTCTTCCCTGTCTACATGCTTTCCACCAACTCCAGCTTCTTCTTGAACACCTTCAATAAGAGTGAATTTACTAATTAAGAGTGATACTCCAATGGACATAAATAATGAGATGAATAAGAAAAAGTGAACTAATATTTCAGCATCTACTAAATGGCATGCCCTTTATATAAGCTGTTTTATTTAGTCTTAATGGTGTATTGTGAGGAGTGAAAGTCGCTCAGTTGTGTCTGACTCTCTACAACCCCGTGGACTATACAGTCGATGGAATTCTCCAAGCCAGAATACTGGAGTGCATAGCTGTTCCCTTCTCCAGGGGATTTCCAAACTGGGGTCTCCTGCATTGCAGAAGGATTCTTTACCAGATGAGTTACCAGGGAAGCCCTTATACTGTGAGGAGAGCATAATACAAATGAAGGAGTTGAGGTTCAGAGATTGTTACTCACTCAGGGTCATACATGTGATAAATGGCTGTGGCAGAACTGAGGGCCAGGTCAGACTTGATTGCAGCATCCCTTGTACTTTAGTTCCTCCTAAATGAGGAGGAAAAGCCCTTGGGGTAAGGAAGGATGTAAAAATTTGCCCAGGTCCTTGATCTTACAGAGATGGCAAATTCAAATGACTAGGAGTTACTTAATTAATACAAGTAACCTAAATGAATAAAGCTGCATGCTCCATCTAGAGGAGTACCTCGCTCCTCACCTGCAGCTGGTCATTGTCATGCAGGAATGTGGTTCCAATAATGCCAGATCTTCATTTCCAAAGCTGGAAACCTGAATTTTTCTGTGAAATATTGGCAAATAATTTGATAAACCGCCCCCCCCACACACACACACACACTTCAAAACTCATTTGGTGTTTGTTGAAAACTTCCGATATAGGGTGAATCTACTATGTCTTCCTTTTACTGAACTGTAATCTATCCTCACTGGTTTTGCCCTTTGGGGTACTACAGAAAATATCGAATTCCTTTATTCGATGACAGTTCTTCATGTATACTGAGACAATATTTATATCCATTGCTCCCTGCTTCCCTTCCCATATCCAACTCAGCATCTCAGCTTCTCCATGCTTTGCAAGAGATGTCCATGAATAACGGGAACACTACATTGTAAATATGGTCTGACCATAATTCACTTCCTTTATTCTAGATTCTACATTTCTGTTAATCAAACTTATGATCCATATTTGTTTTTGGCACTTAGGTTGACTGACTGAAACTCAATAAATAAATATTTATGGATACCTACTATGTAACAAGCTCTAAGCTATGTGTTTTGTATAACTTACACAAATATATCCATGAAAGAACTTTTGCCCTAAAAGAGGGCACAATTTGAAAAGATATATGAGAAGCACAAAAATAATTATAATTTAAGAACTGAGTACCATATCAATGGAGAAGGGAAAAAGGGCTGAATCTACAAGATATTAAGCACTAGTTATTGACTTAGAGTTGACCTCCCCCATGTCATCTGATTCTCTCCTCACAAAAGTCTTATAATTTACACATTTTGAGTCTTAGTTTACAGATGAAGAAAACTGAAGCTTATGTTCTTTTAACCATATCATGTCATATAGATAACATTCTCAGTGGATTATGGGATGAGAAAGTTCATCTCATATGACACTGTTTCTGAGCTAAGGCTAGAAGAATGGATAGTATTAAAGTTGGGATAGCCTTTAAGGCCAAAGGAATAATAGGAAAAACAACAAATTCAAAGAAAAAAAGAGTGAGGATGGTTTAAGGTGACAGACCCATTTGGCTGGAGTTAAAAAATTTTGCAGGGGAATTATAAGTATTCAGGATAGAAAAGCAATCCAGGTCATGAAAAGCTTTGAACACCAGACTTAAAGAATCTGTATTTTAACCTATTAAGCAAAGGGAGAGGAGCTGCAATTTCAAACATGCATCACATAACTGCTCAGCAAGGTTTCCTCTGTGCTAAGCATTGAGAATACAGAGATAAACAGAGTTCTAACCCTCAAGGAGCTTATAGACTAATGGATGTTTAAAGGAAGATACTAACAATGTTATAACTGAATTTTGAGAAGGTTAACCTGGTAGGATGAATACAATATGAATCAGAGAGCAGCACAGAGGACTAAGGAAAGCATGCATGAGGTTGCTGCACTAGTCAAGGCAAAAGGTGATAAAGACTGGAACTCAGGGAGGGGGAATGACAGAGAAAGCGTTGGGAAACAACAACACATCATTTCACCACCTTAATCCCCAAAGCATCCAGTGTAGCTTTTCCCAGACACTGTGGGGCCATCTTTGATGATGGAATATTTCAAGTCAATCTAGCACCTCAGCAAGGCTCAGCAGGTGTCCAAAGCAAACAGCATGAAAATATGAGTATGGTTAAGGTTTATGGTTTATTGTTAAGTAGTTGATGACTTAAATATCTCAGTCTAACTTGGTCTTTTTTACTTAAAGGGCTAATTAAACAAATCTTTCAAATGAACAACTGGAAACTCCAACAGACTACCCACTTGATAACCTTTGTATTTTTAAACAGAAATGAAAGGGAAAGAGGGATAGGTAAACAGACTCAAAATATGTTTTGGAATCCTATCTGTACCCAAACGTTAAATATCAAGAATTTCCATCTTACTCCCAACTCTCAGTTTATGCGATCTCATCATCTAATTAGAAGTTGGTCAATGTTTCAGAGAAGGGGACCAATAAGACACTTTTGGAAAGATGCTTTCTCTTATGTAATGCTAATTTTCAAAAGAAATGCCTAACTGATTGTCATTTATATGAGTGGGAAGGTTGTATTTTCCTTTAGAAAAATCTGGAGAGAAGCAGACACTCACAGTATCCTTGTTTCATCTCCACGGTAACAAAAAAGTCACCTGACAACTACATTCATGATTTCCTATGGGATCCTGCACAACTCATTTGGGGCTAAAAGAACAGAGGTAGCATTTTTCTCATTCTGGGAAGTTCCCTTTCTTACTTAGGGCAAATTCCATATGCTGACATTTTTTCCTGATGCTTTTGTTCCTTTTGTCCAATGTCTGGGAAGGCCATGGATTCTGATCATTTTCCCTGTTCTCTGTCCAATCTTGCTGATGCAGAAAGTCAATTTTTAAAGAAAGGTGAGAAGCAGGGCCATACAGAAAGTGGAATAGAGGGAGACAAGTCAGCCCGAGAATGGAAACAGAGTAATAAAATGCAAAGAGGTTTGGCAGTCAGTAGTCTCAACTTTAAGCTCTAGTTCCCCTAATTACTTACCATATACCATTGGATAAGTACCTTTCCTCCTAAGAGTCCTTAAAAGAAGCTAATATATTGTAAGGACAAGTTGCTCAAATGTTTGAAACTCAGGCACAATGTTTCTGCATTAAAGAATTCTATAATATGACTAGCACTCATTTCCCTAAATGTAGTAAAAAATTATATAAATTTGGAGCTGAGCTACCTATCTTCTAATATAGGCTCTTTCACTTACTTGTTCTATACCCTTGGGCATGTTGCTTAATTGTTCTGTTCTTATTCACTCACCAGTAATATGACAATGATAATTATACTTAATTCAGAAAGTAATTTTGAGATTTCTATGAATCAACACATGTAAAACACATAAAAGAGTTCCTGACTTCAAAAAATCAACTATTTTATTTTTCTTAGCTCAGATTTTCTCTTATTTAAGCAGGCATTGAACTGTCCAGGTTTCTAGCAGGCACTGAGATTTTTAACCACCTTGAGCTTTTTCAATAATTTCTATAGTTTTGCTTTCCAATCCCTATTATAAATGATTAGCTCCTTTCCATCACCCTCTTTATGTCCCTCCACCTCCACTTTAATCTCCAGGATTTAGCTATTCCATGAGGATCAGCAGACTATAATAGGGTCAGTGCATAATGACAAGTCACCAGTCTCTTGAGATAGTAGAGGAGAATGACTAGCTAATCTGAGAAGTTGTTAGTACTAAACAGTAGTTAGAACCTCACAGTTACAAGCCAGACTTCTGCTAATTCCTAGCTGCATGACCTTTGGGCAAGTCACTTAACCTCTCTGAGTTTATTTACCAAGATTTTTGTGAGAATTAGTTAACCCATGTAAGGCTCCAAAATTTGGCATATAGTAAGCATTATCATTATTATTGCTGTTAATTAGAGGCTAATTACTTTACAATATTGTATTGGTTTTGCCATACATCAACATGAATCTGCCACGGGTGTACAAATGTTCAGGACTGGGAACACGTGTACACCCGTGGCTGATTCATGTTGATGTATGGCAAAACCAATACAATATTGTAAAGTAATTAGCCTCTAATTAAAATAAATAAATTTAATTTAAAAAAAAGAAAAAAAATTCTTTGTTCTGAGCAGGTAAATACTTTTCCAACAGAATTTTCCAAAGAAGCAACAGACAGCTAACCCTCAGAATAGGTTCTGACTAAAGAAATGAGCTTTCTGTGTGACTTTGGTCAATTATTTTCCATCTCTATGCCTCAGGAACCTCATTCATAAAATGACCAAACTGGACAAGATGGCCTCCCATGTTTCATAAATTCTAATATCCTACAATCTCAGGCCATTTATGTTCCAGATCTCTGTAAGTTTCATCTCAGATCAAAGTTCAATGACCTTTAAAATCTGCTTACTGTGTTTACCATAGATAAATTATTTTCACATGTGGTTCAGTAAAAACATAATAGTAATATTTTGGTTTGATTGGAGGCAGCAGCCAGTTTGTGTGATGTTGTAGGTTTTATGCATTCTTTAGTTTAATTACCTGGTTTAACATTTGGGCAAGAAGAAGAAACTCACTGTATCCCCAAAATGAGGTGTCAGAATAACACTAATTAAAGGACCAAGCTGCTGCTGCTGGTGCTGCTGCTGCTAAGTCGCCTCAGTCGTGTCCGACTCTGTGAGACCCCATAGATGGCAACCCACCAGGCTTCCCCGTCCCTGGGATTCTCCTGACAAGAACACTGGAGTGGGTTGCCATTCCCTTCTCCAATGTATGAAAGTGAAAAGTGAAAGTGAAGTCGCTCAGCCATGTTCAACTCCTAGCGACCCCATGGACTGCAGCCTAGCAGGCTCCTCTGTCCATGGGATTTTTTCAGGCAAGAGTACCGGAGTGGGGTGCCATTGCCTTCTCCAAAAGGACCAAGCTAGAATCCAGGAAAACTGAGTCTGTGATCGAGTTATCCTGCCAGCTTATTGTTTCACCCTAGACAAGACTCCACTCCTCTCTAGCCCTGTATAAAGTAAAAGGGAGAAGGGAGGGGGCAACAAAGGTCTAGGTGATCTCCAGTTCAGTTCAGTCATTCAGTCGTGTCTAACTCTTTGCAACCCCATGGACTGCAGCATGCCAGGCTTCCCTGTCCATCGCCAAAAAGATGATTTCTAAGATCTCTTTTAATCTTCTTGAAAAGCAGAAAGATAAGGGCACTGCATAAAAACTGAAAAGAAAACAATAGGATGTTCACCAAATAACTCAAACTTTGTACATTAAAAACCAACCTCTTGATTCCTACCCCACAAACACACACAAAGTGGCTTTACCTACAATCTGCATCATCTCAGTAAATGGTAGTCACATTTTTCAAAGTGCTCAGATTAAAAGCTTGGCAATCAGCATTGACTTTTCTCTTTTTCTCACAATGAGTATCTAATCTGTTAGTAAATACTGTAAGCTCTACCATGAAGACAAATCAAGAATCCAGTGTCTCAACTCCTCTACCAATAATCTCTGGTCCAAGCCACCATAATCTCTCACCTGGATCACTGCAGCAGCCTCATCTCCTTGCTTCCCCTTCATTATTTCAGTATTTTCTCCACACAGACAATAAGTAAACAAACAAATGTATAAAATATCAAAGAATGGTAGATATTTTAAAGAAGAGGATCTGTTAAAGTATCAGTCAGCTCATGTTATCCCTCTACTTAAAATCTTTCATTGACTCCCCATGCCAGAGTAAAAACTGAAGTCCTAAACAAGACCTGAGAAATCTCTCATTAACTCTGATTTCATCTCATCACTTTCCATTACTTAAAATTCCATCCAGGCCTCTCTGCTACTCTCCATCATACAAAGTATGCTCCTGCCTCTGGCCCTTTCTACTTGTGGTTCCCTATGCCTGGAATGTTCTAATTTCAAATATCCCTATGGCTCACTTCCTAATTCCCTTCAGGTCACTGCTTAAATATCACCTTCTCAGTAAGGCCTTTTCTAGCTAACAAATGTAAAATACTTCTTTCCACTATCATTATATGTTCCCCACACTCTGCTAAATTATTCTTCATGACATTTATCACCATCAGATATATTCTACATGTCTCCTCTCACTAATTTGTAAACTCCATGATGGGAAGTAATTTTCATCTTCCTTGTCCATTGCTGTGTCAATGGTGCCTAGTATAGAATTTGATATATAAAAAGCTCAGTATTTGTCGAATAATGCAATATATAAAGTAGGATGGCAAGACTGTCAGTGACTTGAATGCCCACACAACCCAATCCATCAGTCCAATAAGTGGATAAAAGACCCAGGAGCCTTAAGAGCTTCACAAATTTCTAGGGATACTGGTTAAGGTTATTTTACCTCTCTGACTCTCTATTTCCTATCTATGAGGTGAGCAATCTGTGTGGTAGAAAAAAAAAAAAAGGAACACTTGATTTGAGGAACAAAGAGTGGGGGCGAAATCCCAGCTCTGCTACCTTGCAGCTGTTTGACTTTAGACATGTTACTTAACTTCTTTGAACATAATATTTGCAATGGGAATGATAGAATTGTAACAGCATGAAGAGTATTAAAATAAAGTAAATCTGTCTCCTTGTATAGGATAGAAATGAGGATGAAATGCAATAATGGAATACAAAACCATTCTGCAGACTGTGAAATGTTACTGGAATATGTCCAATGTCATTATTCCCTATTCTACATTCAGAGAAAGGTGACAGGAGTTAAATAGTGCTACTAAAATATTTTGTACTTTGGAAAAGAACATCCCAAATTAAATACTAAGTACCACTATAGCTCATTTATTGTCTGGTACCAGGAGGTTCTGGCTCAAGTTTTCCTGTGATATGCTGAATCCACCAAAGGAGTCCAACTGTTTCCAGGGAAAATCTGTCACAGGACACTTGCAGTCCTCCAAGCGTCCAGATAGCGGGACTACACTTCCACAAGCAAGAAACTACTCAACTTGCAGAAAACAAAACCCATAATTAAGAAGTGTGTCATTTTAAAACTACATCATCTAATTTAGCAAAAGCCTTATTAGAAAAAGTTTACATATTCCCCTTACTCCCAGTATTGTTTGATTTGTGCTTCTTGCTTCCCTCCCTTAACCAATACCCTGAAACTCCATTTCTACAGAACCTCAAAGCAAGCCACCGTGATCAATGGAAAACTTGAGAACCGAATAATAATTCTTGATCTGATCACCACACTGGGCATCTTTATTGCCTCTCATGACAAACTTAGACGTATTCATCACCCTCAATTTTAACTAATTGCTAATATATTGCAGTTAAAGACATCAAAACATGTTCTTAGCAAGTGCAACAAAATAGCCCAAAATGAGAAAGAAACTAGTAAATAACTTGACTGGTGTGGCACTATTAAAAAAACAGAAATAGATTCCAACCCCTTACTCCAGTTCACTCATCATTGTCTTTCCAGAAATACTACCTTCTGGTATCTGAAATATCCATCAAGATCTATAATTATTGCTTGAGTTTAACCATATCCCAACTTAATTCATATAGGATAAGAAGCAATGACAGATAAGACCATTAACCACTTCCACCTATGTTGATCCATTTCTTTTTTGAATATTTACATTTAAAAAATACACAACACATAATCCAACATCTCATCATACTGGTATCATGGTGTTGCTATTCTTTTTTGTTTTGGTTTTAATAGCTATAAGTTTCTTGAGGACAGAAACCTTGAGATTCTCACTGAATTATGTTCCCTTTACCGTAATCTCCAACTAGTACACAGATGGGCATATAGCAGCTGTTTAATGAAAAGTGGTTGATTGATGAAGACTTTTTAAAAATCAGTTTATTAAGGTCATCTCTAAAGACAACTAGGTCACAATAGAACCTCTTCTTATATGGCCTGCAGTTTACTTACCATTTTCAGGACACAATGGCTATAGCTGATTAGTTATGACCCTAAGCCCAGAGTGTTAATGAGACCAAAGTTCAATCCCTTTATAGGTAAATTTTATCTCTTATTTATGTTTATAGAGTGCATTCTTGAAAAAAAGTCCAAATTATATGAGAGTAAATAAACCACTTCTTCATCTACAAATACATACCAGAAGGAGTGGGGGCATTTACTTTATCTAAGGGACACATTTAAATACATAAATACACAAACTCAAACATAAGCCAAATATAGTTAGTTAGTGATTTCTTTGGTTTAGTTTGCATCTGTTACCTCTTCATGTTAGTTTTCTACATAGAAATTATTATTCCTCACCCCCTTGCTCATAGTTCCCAAATCCAAATGCTAGTAGTTCCCAAATCCAAATATGAAAAAGAGAACTACTAACTGCATTAACCTTATTAATATGTTCCTTTCCTGCTGTTCTCTAATGACCGGAAAATATTAGATTCTAATTCACAGTTGAAGAAAGTTGAGAACAGTGTCCTTATGCAGCCTTCATACCAGATGAAACAAAGTATGCTTTAATTTTCAGCACAGCAACAGAAACCTTTTGCCTCTTAAATCCTGCTGCTGCTGCTGCTGCTGCTAAGTTGCTTCAGTCGTGTCCGACTCTGTGCGACCCCTAGACGGCAGCCCACCAGGCTCCCCCGTCCCTGGGATTCTCCAGGCAAGAACACTGGAGTGGGTTGCCATTGCCTTCTCCATCCTAGAGGTGTTCAAAACTCAGGTAGTTTCAGGGAGCTTGCAAGATATAAAATCAATTTTCAAAAAATCAATTATATTTCTATACATTGTCAATGAACAATTTAAAAGGATACTAAGAAAATTGTATTCATAATAGCATCAAAAATTAAAATATCGAGGAATTAATTAAACAAAAGAAGTGTAATATTTATACTCTTAAATCTACAGAACACTGTTGAAAAAAGTGAAGATGATATAAGTAAATGGAAAGACATTCCATGGCCATGGATCAGAAGACTTCATGTGGAGATGCAACATTTCCCAAATTTATCTACCTCCTCTATTAGAATCCCAAATGACTTCTGTAGAAATTGACAAGCTGATCCTAAAACTCATAGAGAAATTTTTTAAAATCAACAGTATTCAAAAGCAATCTTGAAAAAGAATAATAAAATTAGAAAACTCACACTTACTAATTTCAAAACTTATTAAAAGCTTACAGTAATTAAGACACTGTGGTATTGGTATAGGATCCATGTAATATAGCCCACAGTCCAGAAATAAACTTTCATATTTTCAGTCAACTGATTTTACACAAAGGGTGCCAAGATAGTTGAAGTATTCAACAAATGGTGCTGTGGTGATTAGATTTTTACCTAAAAAATTAAGTCAAAAGTGAACAAAAACATAAATTTAACAGCCAAAACTATAAAACTCTTTAGAAGGAACCCTAAGTGTAAATCTTTGTGACCTTGGATTAAGCAAAGCCTTCTTAGTCATGATACAAAAATCAAGCTACATAGAAAAAAAATAGGTAAAAAAATAAGTTGGGCTTCAAAAGTTTGTTGTTCTTTAATAAATACTATCAAAAAAGTGAAAAGACAATGCACATATATGATAAAATACTCACAGATCATAATTTGTTACAGGATTTGTATCTAAAATATATTTTTTGAAACTCTTACAACTCAATAAGAGTAATACATATAATCTAATTAAAAATGACCAAAGACAAGAGTATATACAGTCAATATGCACATAAAAATATGCCTAATATTATTAGAATATTACTAGTCATTGTGAAATGAAAATCAAAGCCACTTTCAGATACTTCTTGACACCCACTTCACACTGGGATTAAAAAGACAGTAACTCCCAGAAATAAACCCATGCACCTATGATCAATTAAACTATGACAAAAGAGGCAAGACTACACAATATTGGAAACACAGTCTTTTCAGCAAATGGTGCTGGGAAAACTGGACAGCTGAATGTAAAAAATGAAATTAGATCATTCTTTAACTCCATAGATGCACAAAAAAGCTCAAAATGGATTAAAGATTTAAATTTGAGACTGGACACTATAAAACTTCTAGAGGAAAACATAGGTAGAACACTGACATTCATAAAGCACAGCAACATCTTTTATGATCATCTACCAGATTAATGAAAATAAAAACAAAAATTAAAAAATTGGTACCTACTAAAACTCAGAAACTTTTGCACAGTAAAGGAAACAATAAACAAAATGAAAAGATAACCCACAGATTGAGAGAAGATAAATGCAAATGATGTGACCAATAAGGGATTAGTCTCCAAAATTACAAACAGCTCAGGATGCTTAACAGCATCAAAACAAACAACCCACTCAAAAAATGAGCAGAAGACCTGAATAGACATTTCTTAAAAGAGAACACACAGATGACCAGGTACATGAAAAGATGGTCAACATCATTAGTTATTGGAGAAATGCAAATCAAAACTACAATGAGATATCACCTCACACCAACCAGAAAAGCTATCATCAAAAAATCCACAAACAACAAATGCTGGAGAGGGTGTGGGGAGAAAGGAACTCTCCCACACTGTTGGTGGGAATATTAGTTGGTACAGCCACTATGGAGAACAGCATGGAAGCTCTTTAAAAAACTAAAAATAGAGCTACCAATGACCCTGCAATCCCACTCCTAGGCATATATCCAGAGAATATATGGGGGATAATACATATATACACATGTATCTATTCACATCCTTATTCTCTATTCTCTTTCACTATTCACCTGAAACCAGCACAAATTTGTTAATTGGCTATCAGATTAGATCAGTCGCTCAGTCGTGTCCGACTCTTTGCGACCCCATGAATCGCAGCACCCCAGGCCTCCCTGTCCATCACCAACTTCCGGAGGTCACTCAGACTCACATCCATCGAGTCAGTGATGCCATCAAGCCATCTCATCCTCTGTCGTCCCCTTCTCCTCCTGCCCCCAATCCCTCCCAGCATCAGAGTCTTCTCCAATGAGTCAACTCTTCGCATGAGGTGGCCAAAATACTGGAGTTTCAGCTTGAGCATCATTCCTTCCAAAGAAATCCCAGGGCTGATCTCCTTCAGAATGGACTGGTTGGATCTCCTTGCAGTCCAAGGGACTCTCAATAGTCTTCTCCAACACCACACTCAATACAAAATAAAAAGTTTAAAGTTTGAAAAATAAAAATAATTGGCAAGATGTGGAAAAATTGGACCTTCATACGTTGCTGGTGAGATTGTAAAATGGTATAGCCACTTTTGAAAACAGTTTGGGAGAGCCTCAAAAGGTTAAACAGAGTTATCATATTACCCAGAAACTTTACTCCTAGGTATATAGCTGAAAGAATTAAAAACCTGTTCACAAAAAGAAACTTGTACATAAATGTTCATAGCAATATTATTCATAATAGTCAAAACATGGAAACAACTCTAATGTCCGTCATAGATAGTATGGTACATGCATAAAATGAAAAGTATTGAGATGTGCTTCAACATAGATTAACATTGAAATATTTAGTCTACATGAAACTAGTCACAAAATACTACGTAGTACATGGTTCCATTTATAAGAAATGTAACCAAACCCATAGAGAGTGAAAGTAGACAAGTGGTTGATAGTTGCTCATTGTTAGGGTGGAGTTTGACTGTTAAGTGATGAAAGTGTTCTAAAATTGATTGTGGTGATGGTTCCCCAACTCTGAATATAATAAAAGCCATTGAACTATATACTTGGGTGAATTACATTATTTACTGTGAATTACATCTCAATAAAGCTGTTGATTAAAAAAATAAAACTCAAGTACTGTATGATCTAAATTGGCAGCATTCTCAAGTAACCAGCATACGCTTGTCCATCTAAATTGGCAGCATTCTCAAGTAACCAGCATACGCTTGTCCAGATTAGCCACTCTCAACACTGCTCTGCCCTGTCAGATGGCAGAAGGAATCGGTGTGAGAGAGAAGGGATAGCAACACTCATGAGTGTGCAAGAAATTATGCATAAAACACAGAAATTGGGCATAAATCTCTATGCAGCAGCCACCAAATGTAGTCTTTACTAAGCAAAAATATCTGTCAAGTGGGAAACTTTAAGAAAAAAAATGTTGGGAAGTGTCACTCTACAGAGGTTTATCCACATGATAAACAAATGTTATAGAAAATGCAACAAATTCTACTCCCTCAACTAATAGAAGGATATTCATTAAGCACCCTTCTGGCATACTCAAACTTACATGGGTGCTAGTTTGTAAACTGGAAGATGCTGGGTCTTTTCTCTGAAAAGTGTGCTATATAAATATGATATTTCATAATTATCTTCAATATCACAAAATCAATAAGTACTGATAACTGTATGGAGTTTTACAAGAAATGACAGGGGGAGGTGGGGGTTGGTCAATTTTATGTCTCGGATGACAGTAACTTACTCTTGAGTTCAACATCTCAGAACTTGATGTAATGCTGGCAGGCAAATTCTGAGGCAGATTACTTTCTTAATACCTTTCTTTGTTTTAAATGATTAATTTACATATAACTTCACCACATTAGCCCAGCCAGACACTTTTAGCAAGCACCATCACATACAGATTAGGTGTTGCATGTGAAAGCCCTGCAGAAATCTGACCCACACAGACCTGTCTCAGAGGTGGGAAGGTCCAGTTTTTCTCAAGTTTTGCGAAAAGGTTGCCAAAATAGCCAGTAGACAGAGAGAGACAGAGAACAAAAGACAAACAGCAGCCAGCAAATTTCTTCATTAAATCACCAGGTCCTCAAGCATCTAGTTCAGCTCCCTCAGTAACTGTTGAATCAGGCTCTAACCTCAAGGTAATTCATTTTGCAATCTCCTCAAGTCATCTAGTCTTAAAAGAAAGGTGCTGGGGTTGATCTGATCTGTTACTCTCTAGATTAAAAAATATTCTTTAGGAGCATGCCACAGGTATAATGAGAAAAATATCCTGAAAAGTAGAAAGAAGAGTTTATATTTCAATGTCAAAAGCATGAAAGGAGTAGAATGAAAGAAAATCAGGAACAGGCAGCACTTAAGGAAGCTGCAGACAAAGAGAAAATGGTGGAGGTAGTGGGTGGGGAGAGATTTCCCTTTACCTCTCCAACCAACCTCACAAAACTTGATTTTTATTTGCTCTCTATTTTTTCGGAATCATGATTTCAGGTCTGGTTATAAAATAAGCTCCTTCCTTACCACATTGAGCCAGTGTTCTGCTCCCTGCTTAGCAGAGTTCTGAATGAAACTGGTGGTCTTGATATCACCATAAATATCAATAATAGTAAAATTGCCCATGTCCCTAACTCCAACTCACACATCCCACCAAGAGCAGACACAGTACAAGTAAGAGCAGGAGACCAAAGAACTGTTTGGTTTAAATGCACATATGTATACCAGATAAGAAGATTACCGATGGGGTGGGGGTGGGGGAAACATTTTAAAAGAAAATTATATATGCCAGCAAATTAAATATATTAATATCCAAGTTTACAGCTCAAAAAGAATGGAAGTCTCATGAGGTAAAATTAACATTGGCAAGAAAGCACCCTTAAGTGACCTTGCAATTGGAAAGCTACAAGCTTTTTCAAAAATATGTCTCACTGATGTTAACCTTTGGCAGAGCTGAGAGAGATACTTTGTAGACAACTAAGAGAATTCTATCGCTACATCTTGCACATATTTCTAAATGGGGTACCATCCTGTGTGACTATCTGGTGCTTGAGTTCTAATTACTGGTATCCAAAGAGATCTTACCAGTTATTTGCTGACTGTGAAGAAAGGATGCTTCTTCCCAACATATTGACCCCGAAGGTCTATAGACAGAGAGCGTCATTCCCAAAGCAAAACTCAGATTTACGAAACAGACAAACTGCTCCTTGCAAAATAGTCATTAAAAAGCTGCTTGATAACTGCAGAGAGGAAAGTAGATAGAAAGGGAAATTAATAAAATGACCTCTTTTGAAATAACTAATGGAGAAAGGCAGGATTTGCCAGTTTTAAAGCATTACTAAAATTCTACCTATTATGAAGACCAGAACAAATTATCAACAGAAAAATTAAAATGTTCTTTTTGCATCTGGATAATTTATTTAAACCCCAACTTTAATTCCTGCATAGGCTTCTCTTGGTTTCATCTCCCAAGAATAAATATTTGTCATATTATTATGCTATTTGCTGGGATATAAAGGGCCTTACTTCTATCAAGTGAGACAGTGGTCAATTAACAAAGTTGTAGTCTTATTTGATCTCTGAAAGAAAACAGCTTCATAAAATGTTATCAGGGTTTCATACCAACCCTATCACTTTTTATTATTCCTTCCACAGCTCAAACCACATGCTAATATATATATATATATATATATATATATATATATATATATATAAGAGACCATCTAAGGCCTTTCTCCTCTCAACAGAAGCATTGTAGATGTATAAGAACACAGAATTATTCCAGAAGTTCACACACAATTGGAAAAGGGAGGAATCCAACATATTATTGAAAGTCTCTAGAATGTTGAGATTTTTCACTGAAAGATGGCATATAATGTATGTAATACAGAGAGAGTGGAAGCTCTAGCTTTGACTTAAGAAAAATTCCTTCCCTTCACCAAATTGTGCCCTATAAAATGTGAGAAAGAAAGAGAAAGTAAAAGAATATCAACTTTTAGATTGGGGCTGGTTGAATTATGATAAAATTGATAAATTTTCAAAAACCCAATTTGAAGATTTTCTCTATTTTACACATGAAAAATCTTTGTCAACTCACAAGACAGAAATACCAGTTTTACCTCTCACTAGACTCCTATAA
The DNA here is from genome assembly GCA_935064755.1 of Tragelaphus eurycerus. NCBI lineage: Eukaryota > Metazoa > Chordata > Mammalia > Artiodactyla > Bovidae > Tragelaphus > Tragelaphus eurycerus. The sequence goes on along the minus strand of CAKXYN010000119.1, from coordinate 2,959,531 downwards.
CCAATGCAGCAATCACAAACCAGGAGAGAATAAATAATCTTGTACTTTCTTAGGTTACTACTTATTTCTCACTATTTGAGGTCACTAATTTATACAGGTTTTAGAAATAGAGAAGTTTTTCCATGAAGATCTGAGATAAAATCACCTAGCTTACTGCATACCTGGTGGGAAAAACTTTTTAAAAACTCTTTTAGCCACTTTTCTGAACATTTCAGGTTATGCCTTTGAAAACACACACATCCCTTAATGTGGAATCATTCATATTCTCCATGTTAATTGAGTTACTTATTTGGGTGTTGAGGGAGGTATACAGAAAAGGGACGGTTCCAGCGACTAGGCAAGTCCTGAAGCACCTTATACAGTCCACCCCCTCCCCCGCTCCGCCAAAACAAACAAACAAACAAACCATTCACATTAAAAAGAGAGTTCTGCTGACAAGCAACAGCCCTGGGGGGGGGGGGGGTAAAATATACTCTAGCAAGTGAGTCTGTTCTTATAAAATGAAGACCTTTTGTCCCACAGTATGCCCACTTTGAAAAAAATTTTTTTTTAAAGAATGAGAATATAAATGAACCCTTTGAAAATCTTGTAAGCCAAACCTTAAAAACCTAAAAAATGCAAAGCCTGGTTAGAAGCTATTTCTTCAGTAGCCCAGGAAATAATATTTTATGAAATCCTATTCTCCTCTTTCTTTTCTAACATTATGCTATCAATCTTCCAAGAACAGAAGCATCAGTGAAAGTAAGCAAGTTGTTGGTTTAAGTCTCCAAACAAACATGCTAAGGCTAATAAACTGAAAATGTCACAGGTAAAGAAAATAGCTACAGAAACTCGGAACAAGACTCAAGTCCATGAAGACATCAACACCCAGCAGTTCTGAGGAGTTAGTTCCCCAGTTAATATTCCCTCCTTCACAGAGATAAACTAATATCTTAGTTTGTTCAGGAAAAAATCTTTAATTTTTTATAAAATTAAAACAGCTTTTTGGTCTCCAAAAAGCTCAGTTGCCATAAGGAAGAAATTTTAACAGACAAGATGAAACTGACTGCTACTTTTTTCATATCCTAATTAAAACTCTTGGGCAAGAGTAAGGCTCACAGGTCCCTAACAGTTCTTACCCAATTTGTTATCATGTTTTAAAATGCAAGTATATCCTTAAAATGAAGGAATATAGTGAAGAATATTTCCCTTCACAAAAGCAGATTTCTGAATACACTGCAATAGCAGGAAATCCTTTTAAACTTTTCCCTCAACACTTTTGTAAGTCAGACTCAAGTCTGGTTAAATTGTTCATTAAAAGAACATTCTCTTCCTTATAGATCTGATGCAAACTCAGAGTATGAATTGTGGATCTTTTATAATTCATACAGAAAATGAACACTTTACAAGAGAAATCCAACTCTTCCATCTAGGTCCAACATAGTCAAACTGGGAGAGCAAATCTTACCTATCGTTTATGAGGAAACTTGTCATTTGGTTTTCCCATACCTTTGCCTGCTCTAACTGTTGGAGTCTGTCTCCTGACCACCAACCCTGGGGCAAGTCCTCCTTTGTTGCCAGCAAAGGGACTTCACTTCATCTTCCCATACAGAGGCCCTCACAACCCAGAGACCACCTTCTTCCCATAATCCCATACTTCCTTTCATCTCTTTGGAGGAAGCGGGTTGAGAAAAGCTTGGGCCAGTCATTTTGCCTCTAACCTGCCAAGACAAGCTGGAGGGGCAAACCCTAACAGACCTTAAGAGGAGAAAGTGCCCACATTTCTTGTCTAGGGTCTCTGATTGGGGGGAGGGGAGAAGGAAAAGTAGTGGAGGGCTTAAAAGGGTTTATTTCGTAAAATGGTCCTTGGAACTGGATTTAAATTTGGAGCCGGCAGGACATGGAGTACCAAGTGGCAGGGAAGATTTTAGGAGGCTTAGTGGAGAGTTGTCAAGTCAAGGAATCTAGAAAGGCTTGCACCAGCATCCAGGATTCACAGGGTGTGGGCTGGGGCACACTGTTGCGGTTCAGAGAGCAAAGGTCAATCTTTGGTAGGCCAAGAGTCCAGGGAAGGCTCCAGATTTAAAGCGGCCCTTTCTGTGAAACTCTGTTAAGCTCTCCCAGGAACAGAATGTTCGCGCGGGGAAGAGAGGGCTGACTCTAGGCTTAAAAACATTTTTAGGAGGAGAGACTTACCGCATGTCCCCATAAGGTCCAGAATAGTTCTCCATCCAGGGACCCACTTCACTTTTGACACAACTGGGACTTGGATAGGGCACTCTGCTCACCACGCCGCCTGAATACCACACATCGGGTGGGGAGAAGTCGCCTTCTTGGCCCGCCAGCCCCTGAGGTGGCCGAGTGTAGCCATATGGGGCTACAGCCCCTGCTTCGCCTGCACTGCCGCCCCCGCCTCCGCCACATACAGCTGGCCCATACAGCTGGCCTTCTTCGGCCGTGAAGAGAGTGTGCCAGGAAGAGGAGGCGGTGGCTGAGGGTGAGCCTGAGCCCGGTCCTGCTGCACCCCCGCCATGCAGGCTCGCCAGGTCCCCATAGCGGCACTGCGCTGCAGCGGCCGCCCAGGCGCTGCCGTAGTCCAGCGGGTTCTCCAGCTTAATGCGGGCATGAGGATGGGGAGGTGGTGGAGGGGGCGGCGGCCCGGCCAGGGCTAGCGGAAAGTTGTAGTAGTCGCGAGTCTGATAAGCTGCTACCTCGTCCAGTGCTCCAGACTTATAGAGAGACAAGGTGGATGGCAGCTCAAGTGTTCCAGAGCCCCCTGCTTCGCCGCTGCCAGAGCAGCCCAGGCTCTCAGTGTCCAGACCTTTGGTGTAACCTGCCTTGAAAGGGGAATACTCAGCAGTCTCTTCAGTGCCCTTGCTCGGGCCATCATCCAGCAGAGAACCTTTGCATTCAGCCAACGGGGCACAAGGAGCGGGACGCACCGCGGCTGGTGGACCTCCCAGGAGCGGGGCGTACATGCAATCCCCCCGAAGCTGCTCCCCAGGACTCAGATGCTCCAACGCCTCCACACCCAAGCCCATGGACACCGACACTGCCTTACACAACTCCTTGGCGCTGTCCGAGATGGTCGAACTGCCTCCTAGGTAACTGTCCTTGGAAGAGATGGGAGCCCCAGTGGCCTCCCTCGCTCTCCTGCTGCTGCCTTCGGATACCGCCTCCTGCTGCTGCTGTTGCTGCTGCTGAAGAAGTTGCATGGTGCCGGCCTCGCTCAGGATGTCTTTAAGATCGGTGGAGCAGCTGCTTAAGCCGGGGAAAGTGGGGCCCAGCAGGGACAACGTGGATGGGTCAGCTGAGTCATTCTCATCCAGAGGTGCTGGCGGCGGCTGCTGCAGCCCCTTGCCGGCAGCCGAGGCAGCTCTGGGCTCTGGGACGCAGCCACTCTCCGGGTGACTCTCGGGGGCTGAGTGATGTTGTGAAGGCTGCTGTTCCTCTTGCAGGGCCAGGTAGCCTGTGGGGCCTCTGCTCTGGACTTGGGGAGAGCCATCCTCTCTCTGCTGCTGCTGTTGCTGCTGCCGCCGTGGACTGGTCTCCTGCTGCTGCTGCAAACGGGCGCCGGGAGGTGCTGCGCTCGAGGCCTCAGGGTGCCGGGGGAGCGGGTTCTGGATCACTTCGCATACACTCTGAAACAGGTTCTGGAAAGCTCCTCGATAGGTCTTGGAAGGTGGCCGGGGATAGACCCTCCCCAGCCCTAACTGCACTTCCATCCTGAAGCTTGGCTCAATCTTTTACCTAATTCCTTTATCCTGCTCCCCTTTTCTTGCTGAGAAGAGTTCAACAGGCTGCAGTGCGTAGTTGCTGCAGCTAGTTGCCCACCTGCGGGTAGCTCCTGGTAAGGAAACTTGCAGGAATAACCACCCCAAAGCGTTCTGACAGCCTCAAAGTCTAGTGCAGAGGAAACACGCCCTGGACACGATCTTCCCTGGTAGGCTCACAATCTGTTCCTGAATACTTATAGGGTAGATTCAAAAGATGCTTCTTGAAGGTAGGGGGGACCCTCCGTCTTCTGAATTTGTTATCCACTGAAGCAGGTGCAAATAGGAGCCTGGTTATTTTCTCTTTGGTTTATTTTGGGTTTTGCTGTTGGGTTTCGTTTGTTTGGTTTGGGTTGGGGCTTTGTTATGCTTTGTCCCTTTTCTTTCTTTCTTTCTTTCTTTTATTTATTTATTTATTATTATTATTTTTGCGGGGGAGGTTGGCTACTGAAGTCCTGACTGCCTTTTCATCGTTTGATCTCTGGCCCCACAAACTGGTGGGAAGGAGGAGCAGCGTTCAGGGGAGGTGGAAAGGGAGTAAGAGGAACCAGGGGGTCTGACCTGTGTACCGCCTAACCAGCCAGATTCTGGCTGCAGCGCTGAAGCAGCTCCCAGGTCTCCTGGCACCCCAGAGCCGCCTTTGCAACGTGCAGCTAGCTCGCCCGCTCGCAGCCAAAGGGAGTTACCTCTCTGCAAACTCGGGCTGGCCGCGCCGGACTGACTAGAAGCGGGGGGGCGGGGGAGGTTGAGGGGGCTGAGAGGAACAGACAGAGGCAGCAGCCGTAGAGGAGACCCTGGGCGGGGGGGGGCGGGGGGGGGCAGGGGGAGGGGGAGGAGGACAAAGGCAGCCGTCAGTCCTACCCAGCACTTTCCTTGCTTCCTCCGAGTCTCTAGCAGCTTTTAAAAACTTCACCGAAGAAGAAAGGGCAGCTCCGGGGCGGCGACTTAGAAGCCGCCGCGGTGCTAGAGGCGTTGGCTGTCGCCAGAGCCCTCTGGGGTTGACGCGGTGCGTCCCTTAGGCTCCTGTCCCGCACGGAAGCAGCTAGCTCGTTCGCTTTCCCTCGGTCGCTGGCTCTGCCTCCAGGCTTGCTCCGGACCCTCCTGCGCTCGCTGCACACTGGCTCCCCGGGATCTCGGAGCGGGTGCTGGGAGGTGGAGAGCAAATGCAACAGTTTGCTAGTCGGGTCCCGCCCCCGCCGGGCCTGCCTCCTTGCCTTCCCACCTCCTTTCTCCCTCCCCCTCCCCTTTCCTTTTCTCCCCTCCCCTGAACGCGCAGGAAAGCCGGGTGGCTTTGGAGAAACAAGTGCTGGCGCAGCGTGGGTGAGGGCAGAAAAGGATTGGTCTTGCTTAGGAGGACCCCAGCTCCCCGACTATCTCTTGCTTTTCTGGACCAGATTTTTAAGCGACAGGGCTGACTCTTTAAGCTTTAACTCTGAGCTTTATTTTAAAGACAGGGCCACTGAGCTCTCAGAGGCCAGCATTTACCAGATTTGGTTCTGAAGTCCAATCTCAAAACAGACCCTGTGCACGTGTGGGGGCGGAGGGAGTGGGAAAGGGAGATAAAAATATAGAGGAAATACGAGGATCTCCTTCAGTGAGGGACTATATTCAGGGCAGGCCCTCCAAGAAGTGCAAATGGGAGGTCTCCTACAAACTGAGGAACTAGCTATGATGGCCAAGCCAGCCTGTACTTGTTGAAACCTTTCAGATTTTCCATAGGGGTAGATTGGACCTTGTGGGGTGGTTTCAGGTGCTCTAGGAACCCTCTGCCTGGGAAACAAAGGTAATCTCTACCCTCTTCTCGTCCGTTTTTCCTGTCTAGAGTTACTTCTAAGCACACACTTCTCACTCATCCAGATGTACAAAGGAAAATCACTCAGAAAAGCAGGCAAACACCTGAATACTAGAAATACTTGTCATGTACACAGAGACCTCAATTTTGTCCAGGGTTTTGCAGACATTTGCTTATATACAGGCACTTGCTTTTCCAAGTTGCCTTTCCATATTTTAAGTTTGCAAACTGCATTATTCAAGGAATGGAACCTGTATAACACTGTTTTTCTTCCTTTTTGTAGACAGCCAGAAGTGAAAGGTGATGTGGGCTATTGCAATTGTTCTTTTATGGAAGTGGTCTCATCTTCTCTGTGTAAAGGTGGAGAGGCAAGTGGGAATCAAAGAGTAGAGAAAATGAAAAGGTTAGTCTATAGAGAAAGAGGTGTCCCTTGGTGTCAGCAGGATCTCTGGGCCTTCCTAGCTTTTAAAACACTTAGACTTATGGATCTGGGCAGGGTTTGTCTGTCCCAGAGAACTAGTGGAGTTTTTCACATGGGCCTGTTCTGCTTTTTGCAGGTTTCTACAGAGTCTCATCTTGTTCACAGCCAAGCATCATGAGAATTTACTTACAGTGACCAAAAGAAGTAATACTAAAGACGGGGATGAGTGGGCATGATCTGCTTTATTTGCCAGATGAAGACACTGAAGCAAGGACATAATTTGTTCTATGTTCCACTTTAGTAGAACCTAAACTACTCTTCCATCTCACTGCTATTTGAGCTAGACTCATCAGTATCAAGGGAACTTGAGAAAGGGCTATAAACGAAACTTCCAGAAGCCTGAGGAGCTTTTTATCTGAAGAAGTGAAAAATTGTCTTCTGGGACTTCAATGACTGAACATCCCAGATATACTCCCTTTGTTGGTAAAGAGTCTCACAAGATACTCTTATGGTTAAGGCACGGTCTTATTCTTAAAGACGTCCAATTGTAACAGGGCAATTCTCAATTCCTTATTGTAATGGAAAACGGGAGTATGTAACTGAAATGCATAGATACTTTGAAAACCTTATTTAAATAATCAACATGACCTTTAGTTCCATCAAAGCTTTTAACGAAGGTTGCTCAAAGTTAATAAAGTAAATTGGACTGGCAGGAAAGTGAAATGTGAAAGTTGTTCAGTGGTGTTTGACTCTTTGTGACCCCGTGGACTATACAGTCCCATGGAATTCTCTAGGCCAGAATACTGGTATAGGTAGCCGTAGCCTTTCCCTTCTCCGGTGGATCTTTCCAAACCAAGGATCGAACCCAGGTCTCCTGCATTGCAGGCGAATTCTTTACCAGCTGAGCCACAAGGGAAGCCCAAGAATAATGGAGTGGATAGTCTATCCCTTCTCCAGCAGATATTCCCAACCCAGGAATTGAACCAGGGTCTCTTGCATTGCAGACAGATTGTTTACCAACTGAGCTATCAGGGCAGGAAAGTGGAATGGAAATAACGTAGGACTCAAAGCCAGAAATTTGTCTTAAGATTGACAATGAATCTCTTCCTCTCAGTAAGCTTAATTTCTTGCTCTGTGAAATGGGGTGGGGAGAAGGTAGATGCTGGATCTGACAGTCTTTCAAACACTGACAATTTAGAGTGCTGTGACTCACTTGAGTTTTCTTCTTATCTATACGCTCCATAGAGGATGAGTATGGAAGGGGCTGCTAGTGATAGTGAAAAACTCAGTGGACAGAAGTGAGGAGGATAGTTATAAGTAAAGAAGCTTGAAAAAAAATAAACTGAGAAATAATTTCTCAGAGTTGCCCATTGAATAAATGGCATCCTAACAGACATTCAAACCCAGGTCTGAAGAAATTCCAAAATTCATGTTGCTTTCACAGCACCAAAATTATCTCCAAAATTTTCTTATAAAATTCCAGCCAATAATACATATCTTTGAAAGACTGATAATTAAAGATTATATGTATGTAAAAATTTAAACAGGAAGTTCAGTTCAGTTCAGTCGCTCAGTCGTGTCCGACTCTTTGTGACCCCATGAATCACAGCACGCCAGGCCTCCCTGTCCATCACCAACTCCCAGAGTTTACTCAAATTCATGTCCATCGAGTCAGTGATGCCATCCAGCCATCTCATCCTCTGTCGTTCTCTTCTCCTCCTGACCCCAATCCCTCTCAGCATCAGAATCTTTTCCAATGAGTAAACTCTTCACATGAGGTGGCCAAAGCACGCCAGGCTTCCCCATCCTTTACCATCTCCCAGAGTTACAGGAAAGCATTGTACAAATCTGAAAGATCACCTTGTTATGTTTTATTTTTAAAGGTGGTGCTACCAACATTTATGTTATGGTCAAGGAAGACTAACTACTATGAACATAATAAGAATTTATACTTTATTTTGAATTTTGAGCTCTGATCTCCAATCTAAAATCTTATCTTTCCCCCATTGCTTTAAAGAAGATCAAGAGATGTTACTGGAGACTATTACATAAATCATGTGCTTGTACAATCTTTCTCTTTTTTTTTTTCTTTGCAATTTTTAACAACCACGTAATTTACATTAGGGTTTACTCTTGGTGTTGTTGGAAGCCACTGGGACTTCCTTGGTGGCTTAGATGGGAAAGCGTCTGCCTACAATGCGGGAAACCCAGGTTCAATCCCTGGGTTGGGGAGATCTCCTGGAGAAGGAAATGGCAACCCACTCCAGTATTCTTGCCTGGAGAATCCCATGGATGGAGGAGCCTGATAGGCTACAGTCCACAGGGTCGCAAAGAGTCGGACACAACTGAGCAACTTCACTTTCACTTGGTGTTATATATCGATAGGTTTGAACAGATGTATAATGACATGTATGTATCTTTAAGTATTATACAGAGATTTTTCTCTGCTCTAAAAGTCGTTTGTGCTCCACATATTCATCCCACCTCCCCACCACTGATCACATATTTAGGCAACCACTGATCTTTTTACCATCTCCATAATTTTACCTTTTCCAGAATGTCATATAGTTGGAAATATATAATATATATTATATTAATCATACTATATGTAGCCTCTCAGATTGGCTTCTTTCACTTAGTAATATGTATTTAAGGTTCCTTTATGTCTTTTCACGGAGAAGGCAATGGCAAGCCACTCCAGTACTCTTGCCTGGAAAATCCCATGGATGGAGGATGCTGGTGGGCTGCAGTCCATGGGGTCGCACAGAGTTGGACACGACTGAAGTGACTTAGCTTAGCTTATGTCTTTTCATGACTTGATAGCTTGTTCCTTTTTAGTACTGAATAATATTCCATTGTCTGGATGTACCACTGTTTATTTATCCATTCATTTACTGAAGGACATCTTAGTTACTCCCAAGTTTTGGCAATTATGAATAAAGCTACTGTAAACATTGGGTGCAGGTTTTTGTGTGGATATACATTTTCAGTTTGTTTGGATAAATACCAGAGAATGTAATTGCTAGATTATATAGTAAGAGTATATTTGTTTCTATAAGAAACCATCAAACTGTCTTGTAAGGTGGCTGTACCATTCTGCATTCCCACCAACAAAGGATGAGAATTCCTGTTGCTCCACATCTAGCACCCAGTGTTGTCAGTGTTCTATTGTTGGCCATTCTGGTAGTGGTATCTCATTTCTGTTTAAATTTGCATTTCCCTCATGTCATATGATGTGGAACATCTTTTTTAAATTAAGTTTTATTGAAGCATAGTTGCTTTTTGTTGTGTTAGTTTCCTCTGTACAGCAAAATGAATCAACCAGACATATACCCTAACCCTGCTGCTGCTGCTGCTGCTAAGTCGCTTCAATTGTGTCCAACTCTGTGCGACCCCATAGACGGTAGCCCACCAGGCTCCCCAGTACCTGGGATTCTCCAGGCAAGAACACTGGAGTGGGTTGCCATTTCCTTCTCCAATGCATGAAAGTGAAAAGTGAAAGTAAAGGCGCTCAGTTGCGTCCAACTCTTAGCGACCCCACAGACTGCAGCCTACCAGGCTCCTCTGTCCATGGGATTTTCCAGGCAAGAGTACTGGAGTGGATTGCCATTGCCTTCTCCCTTTCAAGAGCAGAACTTTTAATTTTTAATGAAGTCCAATTTATCAGTTCTTTTTTTCATGGATTGTGCCTTTGGTGTTGTATGTAAAAAGACATCACCACACCCACAGTTATCTAGGTTTTCTCTTATGTTATTGTCTAGTGATTTTATAATTTGCATTTTACATTTAGGTGTGATCCATTTTGAGTTAATTTTTGTGAAGACTGTCTAGATTCATTTTTCACATGCAGATTGCCCTTATTCCAGCACTGTTTATTGAAAAGACTACTTTCACTCCATTTTATTGCCTTTGATCCTTTGTCACTGATCAATTGACTACATTTATATGGGTCTATTTCTGGGCCTTCTATTCCAGAGGGGTTTTCTAAAACAACCATATTAAAGGTATTATTGACATACAAAATGTGCACATATTTAAAGTTATATAAATTGGTAACTTTTGTCATATGCATACACTTATGAAATCACCATCTAATCATGGTAGTGAAAATATTTATCACCCCTAAAATTTTTTGTGCCCCTTTTACTTCCTCATTCCATCCCTCCATACACTATCCTTTTGGCAAGCAATTTTTTGCATTTTGATTAGTTTTCATTTTCCAAAATTTTATATCAATGAAATTATCATCTTTTTTGTTTGGCATCTTTCACTCAGCATAATACCCTTGATTAGAGGAGGACATGGCAACCCACTCCAGCATTCTTGCCTGGAGAATCTCCATGGACAGAGGAGCCTGGCTGGCTACAGTCTGTGGGGTCACAGAGAGTCGGACATGACTGAGCAACTGAGCATAGATGCATGTAATACCCTTGATATCCATCCAAGCTCTTACATGTAACAGTAATTTTTTGTTCTTTATTGCTAAGTATTATCCCATTGTATTGGATGTACCACAACTTTTTTACCCATTAGCTTGTTGATGGAACTGATGTTCTTTACAATTTTTGGATATAACAAGTAAAGTTTTTATGAACATACATACATACATCTTTGTATGGACATATACTTTTGCTCCCTTTGTCTGTATATTTAGTAGTGGAATCACTATGTTCACTAGAGTAGGGATACATTTACCTTATTAAAAAAAAAAAAAAAAAAAACTGCTAAGCTGTTTTCCAAAGTATTTGTGCCATTTTATGTTCTAACCAGGATTTCCTCTACATCCACACCAACACTTGGTATGGTCAGTTTTTTAAATTTAGCCTTCTAATTTGATATCTAAGCATTTCTCATTTAATTTGCATTTCTCCAATGAATAATAATATAGAGAGTTTTTGATGTGCTTATTTGCCATTTGTATATTTTTATTGGGTAAAGACAGCTTAATTTTTTTTCTATATTTGGCTGCTTATATTTTATGAAGGTTTTAGAATTATTTGTATATTTTAACACAAATTCAATATGCCAGCAAATTTGGAAAACTCAGCAGTGGCCACAAGATTGGAAAAGGTCAGTTTTCATCCCAATCCCAAAGAAAAGCAATGCCAAAGAGTGCTCAAACTACCGCACAATTGCACTCATCTCACATGCTAGTAAAGTAATGCTCAAAATTCTCCAAGCCAGGCTTCAGCAATATGTGAACCGTGAACTTCCTGATGTTCAAGCTGGTTTTAGAAAAGGCAGAGGAACCAGAGATCAAATTGCCAACATCCGCTGGATCATGGAAAAAGCAAGAGAGTTCCAGAAAAACATCTATTTCTGCTTTATTGACTATGCCAAAGCCTTTGACTGTGTGGATCACAATAAACTGTGGAAAATTCTGAGAGAGATGGGAATACCAGACCACCTGATCTGCCTCTTGAGAAATCTGTATGCCGGTCAGGAAGCAACAGTTAGAACTGGACATGGAACAACAGACTGGTTCCAAATAGGAAAAGGAGTACGTCAAGGCTGTATATTGTCACCATGTTTATTTAACTTATATGCAGAGTACATCATGAGAAATGCTGAACTGGAAGAAACACAAGTTGGAATCAAGATTGCTGGGAGAAATATGAATAACCTCAGATATGCAGATGACACCACCCTTATGGCAGAAAGTGAAGAGGAACTAAAAAGCCTCTTGATGAAAGTGAAAGTGGAGAGTGAAAAGGTTGGCTTAAAGCTCAACATTCAGAAAACGAAGATCATGGCATCTGGTCCCATCACTGCATGGGAAATAGATGGAGAAACAGTGGACACAGTGTCAGACTTTGTTTTTCTGGGCTCCCAAATCACTGCAGATGGTGACTGCAGCCATGAAATTAAAAGACGCTTACTCCTTGGAAGGAAAGTTATGACCAACCTAGATAGCATATTCAAAAGCAGAGACATCACTTTGCCAACAAAGGTTCGCCTAGTCAAGGCTATGGTCTTTCCTGTGGTCATGTATGGATGTGAGAGCTGGACTGTGAAGAAGGCTGAGCACCGAAGAATTGATGCTTTTGAAGTGTGGTGTTGGAGAAGACTCTTGAGAGTCCCTTGGACTGCAAGGAGATCCAACCAGTCCATTCTGAAGGAGATCAACCCTGGGATTACTTTGGAAGGAATGATGCTAAAGCTGAAACTCCAGTATTTTGGCCACCTCATGTGAAGAGTTGACTCATTGGAGAAGACTCTGATGCTGGGAGGGATTGAGGGCAGGAGGAGAAGGGGACGACAAAGGATGAGATGGCTGGATGGCATCACTGACTCGATGGATGTGAGTCTGAGTGTCTGAATGACCTCCGGGAGTTGGTGATGGACAGGGAGGCCTGGCATGCTGCAGTTCATGGGGTCGCAAAGAGTCGGACACGACTGAGCAACTGATCTGATCTGATCTGAACACAAATTCATTATCAGAAATATGACTGATATTTCCGATGAGAAATAATATTTTCTCTCAATTTATAGTTTGTCTTCATCGTCTTACAGTTTTTTTTTTAAGAATAAAATATTTTAATTCTGATCAAGTTCAATTTATTAATTTACTTATGGATTATGATTTTGGTGTCAAATTTAAGATATCTTTTTCTAACCCATCATCACAAGCTATGTTTTTAAAAGCCTGTGTTTTTTTCCTAGAATTTGTATAGTTTTCAGTTTTATACTTAATATGATCCATTCTCAGTTGATTTTTGTATATGGATATCAAGTTATTTTTGTATCAGTGTCCTGTTGTTTCAGCCCCATTTGTTGAAAAGACTATTTTTCTCCTTTAAATTGCCCTTAGACCTTTTTAATAATCAATTGTCAATATATGTTTCTGTAGAGAGTTGTTTTTAAGTTGAATCTGATCATTCACTCACTTAAATTCTGTCTCTGGCTTTCCATTCCTCTTAGTATAAATGTCCAAATGTTCAACCAGATGCTGTATGATCTGGTGTCTTGTAACCTCTTTGATTTTATCTCATACCACTTTTCCTCCTGTTTTCTGAGCCTTGCTCACACTGGCCTTTACTCAGAGTTTCTCAAAGACCCAATAGTTCTTCATGCCTTTTCATATGCTGTTCCCTGTATGTGAAATGCTGGCTTATCCTTCTCCTTATTCATTTAGCTAATGCCTATGCATAGAGCATTTCCAGAAAGACATCCTAGACCTCCTGGGCTACCTCAAATTCTCCATTCATTCGCCTTTTAATGTGTTTTAACAGTACCCAGTATTTCTCTGTTAGAAGTTTTCTCACTAAGTGTTGTTTAGTCACCCAGTCATGTCCCACTTTTTGTAATCCTGTGGACTGCAGCAGGCCAGGCCTCCCTGTCCCTCACCATCTCCTGGAGTTTGCCCAAGTTTATGTTCATTGCATCGGTGATGCTGTCCAGCCATCTCATCCTCTGACACCCTCTTCTCCTTCTGCCCTCGATCTTTCCCAGCATAAGAGACTTTTCCAGTGAGTTATCTGTGTGCATTAGATGACCAAAATACTGGAGCTTCAGCTTCAGCATCAGTCATTCCAGTGAATTTTCAGGGTTGATCTCCTTTAAGATTGACTGGTTTGATCTCCTTGTCATCCAAGGGACTTTCAGGAGTCTTCTCCAGCACCACAGTTCAAAGACCATCAATTCTTTGGCATTCTGCTTTCTTTATGGTCCGGCTCTCACAATTGTACGTAACCACTGGGAAGACCATAGCCTTGACTATACAGACCTTTGTCGGCAGAGTAATGTCTCTGATTTTCAACACACTGTAGGTTTGTCATCATTTTCCTGCCAAGAAGCAATTGCCTTCTGATTTCCTGGCTGCAGTCACCAGCCACAATGATTTTGAAGTGCAAAGAAGAGGAAATCTGTCACTACTTCCTCCTTTTCCCCTTCTATTTGCCATGCAATAATGAGACCAGATGCTGTAATCTTAGATTTTTTAAAAAATTTAGTCTTATGCCAGCTCTTTCACTCTCCTCCTTCACCCTTGTCAAGAAGCCCTTTAGTTCCTCTTTGCTTTCTGCCATTAGAGTGGTTTTATCCACTTATCTGAGGCTGTTCATGTTTCTCCCACCTATCTCAATTCTGGCTTGTAACTCATCCAGCCCAGCAATTTCTCATGATGTGCTCAACGTATAGGTTAAACAAACAGGGTGACAGCAAACAGCTGTACTCCTTTCTCCATCTTGAACCAATCAGTTGTTCCATACAGGTTCTAACTGTTGCTTCTTGAACCTGCATACAGGTTTCTCAGGAGAAAGGTAAGATGGTCTGGTTTTCCATCTCTCTAAGAGCCTTCCACCGGAGAAGACAATGGCACCCCACTCCAGTACTCTTGCCTGGAAAATCCCATGGATGGAGGACCCTGGTAGGCTGCAGTCCATGGGGTCACTGAGGGTTGGACACGACTGAGCAACTTCACTTTCATTTTTCACTTTCATGAATTGGAGAAGGAAATGGCAACCCACTCCAGTGTTCTTGCCTGGAGAATCTCAGGGACAGGGGAGCCTGGTGGGCTGCCGTCTATGGGGTTACACAGAGTCGGACATGACTGAAGTGACTTAGCAGCAAGAGCCTTCCACAGTTTGTCATGATCTACAGAGTCAAGGCTTTAGTGTAGTCAGTGAAATAGAGATAGATGTTTTTCTGAAATTCCCTTACTTTCACTAACATCCAGCGAATGTTGGCAATTTGATCTCTAGTTCCTCTTCCTTTTTAAGCCCAGCTTGGACATCTGGAAGTTCTTGGTTTACATAACGCTGAAATTTAGCATGCAAGATTTTAAGCATGACCTTACTAGCATGGGAGGTGAGTTCAACTGTCCTATGATTAGCACATTCTTTGGTACTACCTTTTTGGTAATTGAGATGAGGATTGACCTTTTCTTGTCCTGTGGTCACTGCTGAGTTTTCCAGATTTGTTGAAATAATGAATGCAAAACTTTGATGGCTTCCTCCTTTAGAGATTTAAATAGTTTTGCTGGAATTTCATCTCATCCACTAGCTTTATTAACAGCAGTGCTTCTCAAGGCCCACTTGACTTCACCCTCCAGAATGTCTGGCTCTGGGTGACTAATCACACCATCATAGTAATCCCATTCATTAAGATCTTTTTTATACAGTTCGTCTGTGTATTCTTTCTATCTCTTTTTGATCTCTTCAGCATCTACTAGGTCTCTACCATTTTTATCCTTTATTTTGCCCATCTTTGTGAGGAATTCTCCCTTGATGTTTCCAATTTTCCTGAAGAGATATCTAGTTTTTGCCCTTTTGTTGTTTTTTTTTTTCTATTATTAAGCACTGCTCATTGAAGAAGGCCTTGTCTCTTCTAGCTACTTTTTGAAACTTTGCAATTAATTGGATGTAGTTTTCTCTCTCTCCTTCGCTTTTTGCTTCTCTTCATTATTCTGGTATTCATAAAGCCTCCTCAGGTAACCACTCTGCCTTCTTGCTTTTCTTTTTCTCTGGGATTCTTTTGTTCACCACCTCCTGTAAAATATTACAAACCTCTGTCCATAGTTCTTCCAGCAAATACAATTATGTTAATTGTGCATTCAGTTGTTTAATACCTATTTTCCTCACTAGACTGTAAGTTTGTTTCCTGATAGCAGGGACCTTGTTGATTATATTCATCATCCAATCCTTAGGACTCAGTCTGGCATGGCACATAGTCATTACTTAGTAAATATCTGTTGAATAAATGGATGGTATCTATTTCCACTGAAATAGAATCCTATTTCCAAAGAGAGTTTGGCTTTTGGGGTTTGCAGAAACCCTTGTGGTTTGAGCATACTTAGGCATGCAGTAAGCCTTTTCTCCACCTACAAGTAGAGAATTTCTCCAATTCATGCATTGAAGGGGTATTAAACATTTACTGCTTGACAAGCCCTGTGCTAGGCACTTGGGATTCCCTGATAAATGGGATACTGTGGACTGTGTCTTTGAGGAGCTTATTCACAGTCTAAAACAAGAATGAAAAATCATTCAAATATCTATATTTGAGTTGGGCTGGAAAGAGTGGGGCTTATAAATAAATGCTCAGAGTTTTATCTTCTGCTGATTTGTAGATGTTTGCTATTTCCTCCATTTAGAAAGTTATGAGACTACTTTCTCATCTCATATTTTCTTCTTTCTCCCTCCATCTTACCCTTCCCCACAGCTCCAGCCCTAACTTCTCCCCTGACCATCTTCTTCAAGGCTATCTTCAATAGAATCAAAATCAGAGGGTTCTTTATTAAAAAATAACTCTGATAGCCTTGCTTCTCTTCTCTATAAACTTTAATTGCCTATACGAGGGGTTTCAGACCTGAAAGCCTCTTTAAACGAAAATGAGTGAAGAGAACCTGGTATTAGAGAGAGAAAAGGTTGTGGTGGTGGAGAGTGTGGCCAACTAGAAAAAATATGCCCCAACTCAAGGAGGCAGCCTCCACTCAACTCCAACTGGTTGTTGCCAACCAGGAATGAAACCTCAGTATTCCAGATGTTCCATTATGTTTAAGAATAGCATTCCAGACTTTAATGTAAAATCTCCTTAATTTTTTAAAAAGTTGGCAACTAATTCAATTGGTTTAAAAACACCATCTAGGCCAACTGTTTTCCAGCCAAAAAAAACATGTCTGTGGACAAAATTTAGTTTGTGGACTGCCAATTTGCAAACTCTGACCTGCAGGTTAAAGTCCAAGTTTCATAGCCTAGCCTTTAAAATTTATCACAGTTAGATCCTAATCTCTCTCTGCTGCACCTCTCCCATCTCATTCTCCTGCCATTCACCCACCTCTTCAACTATATCAGACATCCTGGGCTCTCTCTGAAAACATCCTGTACTCTCAGGCCAGCCTATGTTGGGTTATGCTGTTGGCTTTTACAAAAATGTTATTCCTTTGCTTCTCTCATAACTAAATCCAACTTAACTTTCAAAGCACAGCTCAAATCTTGAGCTTTATGGGAAGCATTTTTGGATTTGTTAGCCATAATTAATTTATATAACTCTATTATTTCACTTTTAAAACACTTATCACAGCCTGACATATTATATAAATATATCTAATATAAAAACTTCTTCCTCCACCAGGCAGTATCCCACGCCTTGTACATTCCCATTCATTAATTTTTCAACAAATGTGTGGAACTCTTACTGTGTGCCAGGCACTCTACCAGGCACTATGACTAAGAGCTCTAGATGTTCTGTTTAGCCAAAATATAGGTATAAAATTTTAAATGCATGCAGATTACAAAAGTAGCATAGAAAGAGAGAGATTTTCCCACACATCTACTATTTAACTGCTAATAACGATAATTCTGTAGAAATCCACTGGCTTTACAAGACATTTTTAATCACTTTTGTATAATAAACCAGGTGAATAGGAGTTAATTCTATTTTGTAGAAGAGGAAACTGTGCAAAACCAATACAATATTGTAAAGTTAAAATAAAAATAAAATTAAAAAAAAAAGAAATATTAAGTATTTTTTCCAAAGTCAGCTGATAACAGGTAGGGCCAGTACAGCTATGAATTTAGATGTTCTATCACAAAGCAACTGATCTTTTACCACTATACCTCAGTGGCCTCTCTTATACTCTGGAGAGGTGCCCTATCTATCCGTAGTATGCAGGTCAAACATTAGATGAGCTGGGACAGTACTGAATCTATGGTAGAGCAAGACATTTCATAATAGGTTTCATAGCAACATTTGATGAAGAATAAAAATACTTTCTACTCCTATTTATGTGCTATGTGACCTCTGGTAATCTTCTAGTTTGGGCCTCCTTTTACTTTTTTCTAGAATGGAGATAATAATTTTATTCTTCACAGTTTGCTGTTAAAACAACAAAAAAAAACCTCAGAGTATGCAATAAGGATTATTATAATAATCTGTCCATTATGTGCTTACAAGAGCTCTTCAAGAGATACACTGCTGTTATTATTCCCATTTTAAAGATGACTATATTTAGGCAGACCTAGAACTTGAAGCCTACTCTCTATGACACAAAACAGAATGTCATATTGCCTCTCATGCATTAGGTAACAGTTAATTGCTGGTATCTTCTGTATACTTCTGTTTACTTTTCAAAATGCCTAAGGATGTTTGACCCCAAGTTCAAGTGCCAGGGACAACATTTGGGATTCAAAGTTTAAACTCCATATTTAAAAGGTTTCAAAATATGTGAGGCAGAGGTCAACAGTTGGAAATCATTTCAGCTAGATCTTTCTTTCTTCCTACTCATATCTCACCCTTCTCCAGAAAAAAGGCCTGATCTTATTCTACTCTAGAAATGTCCTTGACAACTTTTATTGTGGAAAACACATTTGTAGATGGCAATATACAGGGAATCTTGGCTCAAATTTATTTTTACTTTACCTGGTAAGGAGGCAGGAATCAATAGCTGCCAAAAGGGAAAAATGACAATCAATCAGAGACCGTGTATCACCTATAGGCCTTTAAGAATGGAATGTTTTGGGGAAATCAGAGTAAGACCAAAAGATGCCCTTGAGATCATTGCTATCTTTCATAGTAACAGAGCTTCCATATAGAGATTAAAGCTAGAAAAGATGGACCACTGAACAACAGCTATCATATTCATGTTATTTCTGTAGTTAACAAAAGAGGAGTGTCTTTACCCTATCTTCATGGTATCTCTGCAGCTTCAGGCCTTGACAGCAGTGAGTTTTACATCGGAAAATATGATTCACAAAAATATATGCATATAATACCCCAGTTTTCATAGAAACTTTGGGAGTTAAGCAGAGCATGCACAATTAACTCTGTTAATTAGAAAAGGAGTCTACCCTCTGAACCTGAAGTGACCTGGTCAAAGATCATTCAGCTATCCAAATGCAGAGAAATGTGGAAACAGCATTCTCCTTTGTCAGAGTTCTTTCTTCCACACCAGAATTTTTAGTGATAAACAAGTGATCCCCTTTTCCCAGAGACACACATTATTTGTAGCTAACTGAAAACTTTGGTTAGAGTTGGACTAGCTCTATCTTGAAATTGGGACAAATTCTCTGGAGTCCACTTTCCTGGCAGATTCTTTGGGGCATGAGTGAGAGTGAAGACCCAAGGGGGTAGAGCTGAGGTTGTGTTATAGATAGAGTTCTATAATCCTTTGCTACTGCCTTCTGCAATATGATTCCCTTTCAGAGAAGTGTGAATTATCTCACAAGTCCCTGAGAAAATGTCCTAACCAATTAAGTTCTACCTTTGACCAGGGAAGTTAACTCCTTAGAGCATCATGAATCAATCTGTGAACATCAACAGTTTCTTTATTGTTTTGGCTGAGTTTAAATGCAAATCAATAAAAAAATGAAAGGAAGGGGTATCATTATCTTTTATCTTGGAAAGTAGAGAGTTATTAGTAGAAATTCTTATACTTTGCTGAATGAATCACAAATAGTGTTCTGATATTTGTCAGTTCAAATTTTATTACTTTATTTAGATAGATGATTCAGGTTTGTGTATACTGGAATCATGAGTTATTATGATCAAAGCCATAAAGAAGAGCAAACTATTTTCCAACAGACCAAAACAGATTACATTCTCATAGAATTGCAAACTATACCAATTCTGGTTGTTTTCCTTTGTGAATCAACCTAAACCTGGGACTAAAGCAAATTCAAAAACAAAGATCAAATACTAGCTTATCAGCAATATGTCCTTTGTCTCCTATCCAACATTATCATTCCTTATCACCTGCTTTCCAATGCTGGCCAAAATGCAATTGCATGTGCTATGGCAGTGCCTGGAAAACTTGTCTGCAAAGCTGTTAAAATCATCCCCTATCACAGATAGTAAACCACGACAGGGATATATGCCTAGAAGAATATAGCATTGCAAGAGCATTTGGATTGTGTGTTCAAATTGAAACAAAAGGGTCTCATTTAGTAACAACTGGGTTGTGGCTCTCTTCACCAGAGAGAAGTCTATGGAATGGAATATAATAGCACTAATATTTATTGTACTTATTATGTGCTAGCCATTCTTTTAAAAGAGCTTCCATGAACTAATTCATTTAGTACTAAGAGCACTTACTCTGTATTCAACCATTGTTCTAACAGCTTTATGTGAATTAAATCATTTAATCCTCACAACAATCCTATGAGAAAACTACTATGATTACTCTTATTTTATAGATGAGAAAAGAAAAATGAAGCTTGGAGAAATACAGCAACTTATCTGAGATCAAACAGCTAGCAAGGGATAGAGTCAGGTTTAGAAACCTGGCACCATTGCTTATGTTATCCTGACTACTAAATGATATTTGTATATCATCTGTATGGTCCTTTTCCCATTGATAAAATGCCATAAAGTCTTAATAAGTAACTGACTTTTTTCTCAGTACCCACTATGTGCTAGGAATACCCTCAAGAAATATTCAATAGAAAATAACCAAACATACTATTTTCAGCATTAGTAGAATGAACTTTTATTTTGTTAAAAAGTCAGAACAATTAGGACATGTTTAGCTTTTAGAACTTTTAGAGTTTTTTCCTATGCTCAACCCTATCAACTCTGTGAGTTTAGCTAGGAAGGTATTTTTCATCTCATTTCACAAATGAGAGAACTGGAGCTCAGAGAGTTTGTTTCTTGCTTAGAACCACACAGTTTGAAAGTTATATAGACAAGATTCAAAGATCTTCTGACTCAACAAATTATGCTCTCTTAACTACTGTATGCCATGGTACATAAAATGAACGTGACAACCACTGTGGACTCAGAATGACTATACTCATATGCTTTAAGAGCTTTAGGCCCATAGATTCTGTCACTCAGGTGGTTAAAGGAAATCTTTGGCTTTTACTCTGCCATCTCTATGGCATTTTTCACCAGTGCAAACCCAAGCCCCCTCAGTTTGGTCTGGGACAATGAAATTAATGAATAATCCAAAATAATAACACTTTTATATCTGCCCTAGCTCTGATATTGACCCTTGATAAGCCTTAGCCTTGCTATGTGCCTCAGTCTCTATAGATTTCTTAACTATTCAAGTAGCACCTGGTCTACAAGTTCTGTCATTAACATCATATGTGGGGGATGGAAAAAGGTATTCCATGTAAATGGAGACTTAAAAATGCTGGCATAGCAATACTCATACCAGATGAAATAGATTTTAAAATAAAGACTGTTATAAGAGACAAAGAAGGAAAATACATAATAATCAAGGGATCAATAAAAGAAGATAAATATATATGCACCCAACATAAGAATATAATATAAAAAGAGAAATCGACAGTAACACACAAATACCCTACTTTCATCAATGGATACATCATCCAGACAGAAAATCCATAAGGAAACACAGGCCTTAAATGACACATTAGATATTTATAGAGCATTCCATCCAAAGGCGGCAGAATACATACTCTTCTAAATTGCACATGGAACATTCTCCTGGATTGACCACATACTGGGCCACAAATAACACCTTGATAAATTTAAGAAAATTGAAATTATATCAAGCATCTTTTCTGACAACAGTTCAATTCAGTTCAGTTGCTTAGTCATGTCCGTCTCTTTGTGACCCCATGGACTGCAGGACACCAGGGCTCCCTGTCCATCACCAACTCCCAGAGTCCACCCAAACCCATGTCCCTTGAGTCAGTGATGCCATCAAACCATCTCATCCTCTGTCGTCCCCTTCTCCTCTGGCCTTCAGTCTTTCCGAGCATCAGGGTCTTTTCTAGTGAGTCAGCTCTTCACATCAGGTAGCCAAATTATTGGAGTTTCAGCTTCAGCATCATTCCTTCCAATGAATATTCAGGATTGATTTCCTTTAGGATTGACTGGTTGGATTGTCTTGCAGTCCAAGGGACTCTTAAGAGTCTTCTCCAACACCACAGTTCTAAAGCATCAATTCTCTGGTGCTAAGCTTTTTGTAGTCCAGCTCTCACATCCATACATGACTACTGGAAAGACCATAGCTTTGTCTAGATAGACCTTTGTTGTCAAAGAAAGGGCTCTGCTTTTTAATGTTCTGTCTAGGTTGGTTATAGTTTTTCTTCCAAGGAGCAAGCGTCTTTTAATTTCATGGCTGCAGTCACCATCTGCAGTGATTTTGGAGCCCCCAAAATAAAGTTTCTCACTGTTTCTATTGTTTCCCCATCTATTTGCCATGAAGTGATGGGACCGGATGCCATGATCCTAGTTTTCTGAGTATTGAGTTTTAAACCAACTTTTTCACTCTCCTCTTTCACTTTCATTAAGAGGCTCTTTAGTTCTTCACTTTCTGCCATAAGTGTGGTGTTATCTGCATAGCTGAAGTTATCGATATTTCTCCCAGCAATCTTGATTCTAGCATGTGCTTCATCCAGCCTGACATTTTGCATGATGTACTCTGCATATAAGTTAAATAAGCAGGGTGACAATATACAGCCTTGACATACTCCTTTCCCAAGTGGGAACCAGTCTGTTGTTCCATGTCCAGTTCTTCTAACTGTTGCTTCTTAACCTTCATACAAATTTCTCAGGAAGCAGTTAAGTTGGTCTGGTATTCTGATCTCTTTAAGAATTTTCCACAGTTTGTTGTGATCGACACAATCAAAGGCTTTGGCTTAGTCTGACCACGACAGTATTTGATTATAAATAAACTACAAGAAGAAAACTAAGAAAAACAAACATGTGGAGATTAAACAATATGCTACAAAACAATCATTGGATCACTGAAGAAATCAAAGAGGAAATAAAAAATACCTAGAGACAAATGAAAATGAAAGCAAAATGATCCAAAACTTCTGGGATACAGCAGAAGTCGTACTAAGAGGGAAGTTTTTAACAATACAGTCTTATCTCAAGAAACAAGAAAATTTCAAATAAACAACCTAACATTACACCTGAAGCAACTATAGAAAGAAGAACAAGCAAAACCTAAAGTTAGTGGAAGGAAAGAAATAATAAACACCAGAACAGAAATAAATGACATAGAGACAAAGAAAATAATGGCAAAGATCAAGGAAACTAAAAGCTGAAGGTTCTTTGAAAAGATAAACAAAAATGATAAACCTTTAGCTAGACTCACCAAAAAAAAAAAAGAGAGAGAGAGAGAGAAGTCAGATCAATAAAATTAAATATGCAAAAAGAAGTTAAAACTGACACCACAGAAATACAAAGGATCATAAGAGACTACCACAAGCAACTGTATATCAAAAAAATGGACAACCTGGAAGAAAGGGATAAATTCTTAGAAAGGTAAAATTTCCCAAGACTGAACCAGGAAGAAATGGAAAATATGAGCAGTCTGATCGTAAGGACTGAAATTGAAACTGTGATTTGAAAATTCCCAACAAACAAAAGCCTAGGACCAGATGGATTCAACAGTGAATTCTATCAAACATTTAGAGAAGAATTAGCACCTATTCTTCTGAAACTGTTCCAAAAAATTGCAGAGGAATGAAAACTCCCCAACTCATTCTATGAGGCCACCACCACCTTGATACCAAAACCAGACAGAGATACCACAAAAAAAGAAAATTATAGCCCAATATCACTAATAAACACAGATGCAGAAATCCTCAATAATATGCCAGCAATCTGAATCCAATAATACATTAATATTATCATACAACCATGATCAAGTGGAATTTAACCCAGAGAAACAAGTATTTTTCAGTATCTGAAAATCAATCACTGTGATATACTGCATCAGAAAATTAAAGCATAAAAACCATAAAAAACGTGTACGCCCGTGGCAGATTCATGTTGATGTATGGCAAGACCAATACAATATTGTAAAGTAATTAGCCTTTAATTAAAATAAATAAATTTAAATTAAAAAACAAAAACAAAAAAAAACAAAAACAATAAAAAAATGTGATTAAGTCATAACAAAAATAAAAACAAAAAAGCCTATACAGTGGTCAGAGATCAGATCAGATCAGTCGCGTCTGATTCTTTGCGACCCCATGAACTGCAGCACGCCAGGCCTCCCTGTCCATCACCAACTCCCAGAGTACACTCAGACTCACATTCATCGAGTCAGTGATGCCATCCAGCCATGTCATCCTCTGTCGTCCCCTTCTCCTCTTGCCCCCAATCCCTCCCAGCATCAGAGTCTTCTCCAATGAGTCAACTCTTCGCATGAGGTGGCCAAAATACTGGAGTTTCAGCTTGAGCATCATTCCTTCTAAAGAAATCCCAGGGTTGATCTCCTTCAGAATGGACTGGTTGGATCTCCTTGCAGTCCAAGGGACTCTCAAGAGTCTTCTCCAACACCACACTTCAAAAGCATCAAATTCTTCGGTGCTCAGCCTTCTTCACAGTCCAGCTCTCACATCCATACATGACCACAGGAAAGAGCATAGCCTTGACTAGGCGAACCTTTGTTGGCAAAGTGATGTCTCTGCTTTTGAATATGCTATCTAGGTTGGTCATAACTTTCCTTCCAAGGAGTAAGCGTCTTTTATTTATTTATTTATTTTTTTTTTGTCGAGGCCACTCGACATGGACGGCGTGAAGCGGAGCTTGTCGTCGGGCAGAAGGCAGTTCTCCAAGGTGATGAGCACCCCGGAGTACAGCCGGTCCCCGATCAGCACCCCCTGTGACGCGGGGGCTGTGCCTCCGGAGCCCGGCGTGCCAGCCACTACCGCGGGGGCCGTCGACCCTGGAGCCCCGGCTCCGGCCGCCGCCGCCATTTTGTGCCGCCGACTCTCTCTCCAAGCGTCTTTTAATTTCATGGCTGCAGTCACCATCTGCAGTGATTTTGGAGCCCAGAAAAATAAAGTCTGACACTGTGTCCACTGTTTCTCCATCTATTTCCCATGTAGTGATGGGACCAGATGCCATGATCTTCGTTTTCTGAATGTTGAGCTTTAAGCCAACCTTTTCACTCTCCACTTTCACTTTCATCAAGAGGCTTTTTAGTTCCTCTTCACTTTCTGCCATAAGGGTGGTGTCATCTGCATATCTGAGGTTATTGATATTTCTCCCAGCAATCTTGATTCCAGCTTGTGTTTCTTCCAGTCCAGCATTTCTCATGATGTACTCTGCATATAAGTTAAATAAACATGGTGACAATATGCAGCCTTGACATACTCCTTTTCCTATTTGGAACCAGTCTGTTGTTCCATGACCAGTTCTGTTGCTTCCTGACCTGCATACAGATTTCTCAAGAGGCAGATCAGGTGGTCTGGTATTCCCATCTCTTTCAGAATTTTCCACAGTTTATTGTGATCCACACAGTCAAAGGCTTTGGCATAGTCAATAAAGTAGAAATAGATGTTTTTCTGGAACTCTCTTGCTTTTTCCATGATCCAGCGGATGTTGGCAATTTGATCTCTGGTTCCTCTGCCTTTTCTAAAACCAGCTTGAACATCAGGAAGTTCACGGTCCACATATTGCTGAAGCCTGGCTTGGAGAATTTTGAGCATTACTTTACTTGCGTGTGAGATGAGTGCAATTGTGCGGTAGTTTGAGCACTCTTTGGCATTGCCTTTCTTTGGGATTGGGATGAAAACTGACCTTTTCCAATCTTGTGACCATTGTATAAATATAAAAGCTCACTAATGAGTTACCTTTCTTTTCATAAGTATGAGGCTTTACTAGTTTAGGAGTATGTTTGCAAATAATAGAAACCTAGCTAAGGTAAATAAGAAAAAAAAAGAGAATTTGAATAACTTAACATACAGAACTATTTATATTAATAATTGAGTGTATAGGGATGTCTTACAGAACCAGGACTCTTCTAGGACTCAAGCAATTAGAACAAGAGACTCTGTACTATCAGGTCTCTTTTCTTTTTACTGTCTTTCCTTCTTTTGTCATGTTTCCTCTGCCTCCTCCTCTCTATAAACCACTTTCTTCATTCTAAGTTCACCCTGGAGAAAATGGATACTGATAACATCTCTACAATTAAAGTTAAGAGCCAAACTGCCTTGGAATCTACAAAAACCAAGATAAAGTTTGATTGTAAAAACTTGTGTTACATGTCCATCCTTTGGTCAGTTAAATGTTACCAGGGAGAAAGCACATTGTAGGAGCATAGTAGCTCTCAATAACATGTGCCTGGGATATTTCTTCTGGAAAAAGTGACAGTTTCCTTCAAAGAGGATTTCCAGGAAAACAATCGAATGAATATATTTTTCTACAGAAGCAAAGAATATACATTTTTGCCAACTAATGCAGCCTGAGGACCTTACTAGTGATATTTAAATATGGTTTTCTATGTGCTGACAGATCTGTGTCCTTCCCCAATCATAACAATGGTTCCTGAAAGACCTATGCTTTGAAGATTTCCAGGGATATTAGCTATCACTTCTCCATTCTCTTCTAGAAGAACAGATGAATGAGTAGTGTTCTAGTGAACATACTTGAGAAATCTTTTAGTGCCTATATTTTCTGGTTCTATTATTGTTAAGTCTTTTATCCACCTGATTTCAGAGGAACTCAAGCTTTATCAATACTCCTCAGAATTCTACCAATTAGTATTCTATTTCTTTATCTTAAGACTTAGCCCCCAACTCAATGTCCCTTTCCTTGGAAGTGGTCATCCATGAAGATCTTTCAGTCATTGACCCATTGGTATGAATTCATTGACCAGATATTGTCCCTAGAGCAGATTCACTTAGAGTGGGTAAAAGGGGGAAAATTGGGAAGACAATGGGGATATAGACTTTCTGACAGGAAAAGTGGGAACATGACTATAAGAAAGAGTGGCTAGATGCCAGGACAAAGGGTTTCTCTTTCACTATTAAAGACAGCCAGACCTCCCTGGCTGTACAAAGTGCATGGGTACCTCCAACAGCTGGCCCTTCATGTTGATGACTTTCTCATAGTCGCTCCAGTTTGGTCAGGCTCTTGATCAGGATTCTGTGGCAATATGCACTCTGGTACGCATAAGTAGCAACTCTTGCTAGTCTGGTCAAGATTCTGTGATAATGTATTCTCTGGTATCTACACCTACCAAGTTATGTTTTTTAGCCCCTCTTGCTATCAAATAGGAACACAAATACTAATAATCTTATTAGTACAATAATTTGCAGTTCATAAGAATGCTTCCATGTACATCATCTAATCTGGTTCTCACAACTTCTTAATATAGTATGTTGGGGAATGACTACCATTCCATTGAGCAAACTGAGGCTCAATGGAATTAAATATTATAGGCACATAGCTTATATTTCATAAAGCCTTTGCCTGTACACTGTGTAAAAATAAAAGTGTTGTTTGCTTTGTTCACTGTTCTTTCTCCAGCTCCTAGCACTGAGCCTGACACTTAAGAGGAACTCAATTGCAATTTGCTCAATGAATTTGTCTTCACTTGGGTCTATATCTTCTCTGACCCTCAAAAGTATGCTCTATAATGCCCAAGAACCAAACAAGAATTGATATGTGAGAAACATTCCAGGCATTATAGATACATACTTTATTCAATCCTCATGAAAATTCTACAAAGTACGGATTATTCTTTCTCTCCAAGCCTCAGTATAAGTTCTCATGGTTAGTAAGTGACAGGGCAAGGATTTGAACATTCCTTCTAAAGTTTCTACAGTGCTTTTCTGCTTTTCAGAAGGCCTGGGAAACTGCCATTCAGTTGGAACTTAACAGAGCATAGCCAATGTTATTAATTTTTATGTATACATCCTTCTACCCAGCAAGCAATTGGTGTCCAATATTGTTAATGCTCCTAATAATATACCTTTAATTCCCCCCCAAAAAAGTTATGACCAACCTAGACAGCATATTAAAAAGCATAGACATTACTTTGCCAACAAAGTTCTGTCTAGTCAAAGCTATGGTTTTTCTAGTAGTCATGTATGGATGTGAGAGTTGGACTACAAAGAAAGCTGATTGCAGAAGAATTGATGCCTTTGAACTGTGGTGTTGGAGAAGACTCTTGAGAGTCCCTTGGACAGCAAGGTGATCCAATCAGTCAATCCTAAAGGAAATCAGTCTTGAATATTCATTCCAAGGACTCATGCAGAAGCTGAGACTCCAATACTTTGCTCACCTGATGCCAAGATCTGACTCATTTGAAAAGACCCTGATGCTGGGAAAGATTGAATGTGGGAGGAGAAGGGGACAACAGAGGATGATATGGATGGATGGCATCACTGACTCAATGAACATGAGTTTGAGTAAACTCCAGGAGTTGGTGATGGACAGGGAGGCTTGGCATGCTGCAGTCCATGGGGTCACAAACAGTCGGACACAACTGAGCAACTGAATTGAACTGAATTCCTCCAAATGTATAAACATAAAATTTAGTTCATTTCAATTAAGAAATACTGAATGCTTACTCTAGAGGAGATCTAACATGTGATATAGAAAGCCTTTCATGTATAATGATAAACCTGAGGAGGCCTAGATCCGTTGTCTTTCAACTGTGTGAATTTATCTGTCTCTATAAAAGTTTTCAGTTTCTTCATCTATAAACAGAGGCTAGAAATAACTTCCTTGCACAGTGCCTGGCAGGTAGCAGACTTGCAGTAATTATTTTGCAAAATAGGGAATCAATATATATATTTCATAGGGTGAATGTAACTGTCAATTGGGATCATGTATTAAAGAGTGCCTTGCTAACCATCTTTGTAAAGAAAATTATCAATGACCACAATTCCATAAATGAAGAAAACTTGGTATGGTATCCAGCTAACCAAGTTGTTGATAAACTTGTTCAGGAAGATGGAACCAACACACAAAACATAGCAACCAGAAAAATACTATATGGACCAGAGTAGTATAAAATGACTTCTTGGAGTTATGGAACATGAGCAAAGTGGTGTAGATAGCAAGCCTCAGCATAAAGAAAAGTTTGAAGGAATGCTGAAGTTGGTATGGATGGGGTACAAAGTGTGAAAAGGGCACTCTGCTTAAGAAAAGTCTGTGCAGAGGAGGGCTGACAGAAAAAGTTGGCTGGATATGACAGGGACAGTTTATGGAGAGTCTTGTAGCGGTTTGGGCAGAATGATGTGGAATTAATATGGGGAGGGAAAGGAAGTCATTACTTATTTTTGAGCTATGGAGGTGATAGGATGCACATGGTCTTTAGAAAGCCACGTTAGACAAAGTTGGAAGATACAGGGAAACTGAAGTCAATGAAATCATTTAAAGTGAAAGTGAATTCGCTCAGTCGTGTCCGACTCTTTGCGACCCCGTGGGCTGTAGCCTACCAGGCTCCTTTGTCCACGGGATTTTCCAGTCTTGGAGTGGATTGCCATTTTCTTAAGCAGATCTTAATTTGGTCTAGGGCCAAGGTCTTTGTTTTTCTACCACAAAATACTATATTGTAATTTTTTTCGTCTCATGAAAAAGGGTCTTGAAGTTTCAGGCTTGATCTTGAAACAGGCAACCTAAGATCCAGATAAGGGTCCTAACACTTACCAACTTCTACCAACTCTCATCAGTGTCTTTTTGTTCTTTTACCACTAATTAAGTACTAGTAGCCCCACCACCCTGAGGCCATCACTAATTGCTAAGCAATTAGTAAATTATAGGGATAGTAAAGTTAGTGCCTGTGTTTCTGAAAACTTATGGTTTCCTCATCTGCAAAATGGAATATCATAATAGAGTGGGAAGAATATCCATTTTATAATCAAGGAGACCTGGGCTCAAAATCAGGCTTCTGCTTTCTAGCTGGGCAAACTTGGGTAACTTATTTAACCACTTTGAGCTTCAGTCTGAAGGTGAGAAAGATAATATCCTGTTTTTAATAAATAGTAATTATGCACTAATTTATATTTGGCTCTGTGCTAGGCACTAGAGATACAATGAGGAATATATTAGCTAAAGTAAAATAGCTGATATAACAAACTACCCAAATTTCTGTGCCTTTCACCACCACCAACAAAAGCTTACTTTTTGTTCACATAAGAGAGAAATACAGATATTCTTACTCAACAGAGAGCGTTTCTCCATAGTGTTCCAGTGATTCAGAAGCCATGCCTAGGCAGTAGTTCTCAGCTTTGACTACCCACTAGAATATCCTAAGGAGCTTAAAAAGTACTGATGCCTGGCTGTCCACATACAGAGATTTAATTGATTTGTCTATCAGAAATTTTTAAGTTTCTAGGTGATTCTAACATTGCAGTCAACTTTAAAAACCACTGCCCTAGGGCCTCAGAAGACTCTAGGCAGGAAGAGTACAAAGAGAAGATAAAGATGGCATACCTGCTTTTTAACTTCTGTGGCCCAGAAATGACATATGTCTGTTCATATTGCATTAGTAAGAACTGGTCATACGAACCTTTTCTTTCCCCAGTATGTTAGGAGAGCTGATAAATATAGTTTCTGGCTAGGCAGCCACCTCTCAACAACTTTATATTATAGACCTATCATAATTAAATACTCATGCCCACTCATGTAAAATTGCAATTATGATAAGACAAAGAAAGATACCAGTTGTCATGAGTATGTAACAGAGAGGATTAACATAAACAATGAAGTCAAGAAAAGTTACCTTAAAGTAATTATTGAGTTGAGACCTGAAGTATTAGTACAACTAGGCAAAGATATTAATAAGTGGGAAAAACTATTCAAACAAAAAGAAAAGCAGGTGCAAAAGCCCTGAGGTTCACTTGAGCATAGTTATTATAAGAATCAATTAAGATAATTTATGCAAAAAAGGGATTTTTCATAGTAAAGCACTATGCAAATACTATCATTTTATATTGTCATTATTATTTATCTTCACACTCTGCCCTGGAACTCTGACACTCACTTCTCTGGGCTCAGCCAAACCAATATTGTCCAAACTTGGGAGGACAAATGGGCTACAGTTACAGTTTGGAAGTAGTAATAAAGGAATCAGAAAAGAATCAGGACTCCATTTTCACATTAAATAAAAAAAAATATGCAAATTAAATAACAACACATTCTATTAGTCATCCTTTTGCAAATGTTATTAAGCTTTTCCCCTTTATTTCCAGGCAGCTAGGAAAGGTCCTGTTAATATGTTTAATTCCTTTTTTTTTTCTTGCCTGGCTTGTGTTACTGTGGCTTTGATTTCACAACCAAATCCAGGAAAACATCTAGCTTTTTTAGACTGGAGTTTATCAGCAGATCTCTTGATGTAAGAAAGCTGCAAATGAATAAGCATGTACCCTATTGGAATTTAATTTACAAGACTCACTTTGTGCACTATTTTGTATAGGCTTTCATGGGCTACTGCAGCTAAGTAAAGTCAACTCAACACAACTCTAAATGCCACTGTGCATCATGGAAAGGAAGGGAGTGGAAGCTTTTTCCATTTTGAGTGAGGCTTTCTAAATTATCTCTTAGATACTTTTCCTAGTGTTCATTTATCACAGTACTTTACATTTTTTCTTCTCAACCCAGGTGTTTTATATATCCCCTTGCCATATCCTCTCTAGAACTCTAAGATATAGGAATGTGGATAATACGAATAATATAATCCTAGAGAATTGGATCTGAATTGGGAGAGAGATTGATAAACTTTTAGGGATTCAGTTGGGATACATACATAGCTTGGGACTACCAAGGTACAGAGGTAGAAAAAGACGACTACAGTAAGTAGACATCAGGACATGGAGTGAAATCTCAAGTCCTATCTCACATCTTACACCTTGGTGATTGGTGCTTTTTCTGCTACACCCCACAATTAAATCCTTTCAGTGTCAAAGTTATTAGAAAGATCTGTTTCTAACCTTCTATTTTAACTGGTTGATCTTTACATTCTTTCAATCAACATTTCAATAAGTGATAATTATGTAAAGTCGAGAATGTAGAAATAATTAAGGCATCTTCTTTGTTTTCAGGAAGCTCATGCCAAGTGGGGAATACTCAGGGAAACAGCGATGTTACATCACTTTGTATTAAAAGCTATAAAGCTATTATAAACAGTGCTATGATGAACACTGGGGTACATGTGTCTCTTTCAATTCTGGTTTCCTCAGTGTGTATGCCCAGCAGTGGGATTGCTGGGTCATAAGGCAGTTCTATTTCCAGTTTTTTAAGGAATCTCCACACTGTTCTCCACAGTGGCTGTACTAGTTTGCATACCTGTGGCGGATTCATGTTGATATATGGCAAAACCAATACAATATTGTAAAGTTAAAAAAAAAAAAAAAGCTATAAAGCATGAGTAGGGTCCTACAGGAAAACAGAGGAAAAATAGAGTAGTACTCAAGGAATACTTCTTAGAGAAAATATTAATTGACCTTATTCTCAAAGAATTATTATGAATTCACCAGAGAAGGGACACATAAAGGTACCAATTAGTAATAAGGAATAGCATGAGCTTTAAATGAGTAAAAAGACTGACTTTTATGTGGCTAGAGAACAGAGTGAGTTGAGAATAGAAACAGATTAGAGAAGCCTGGTGTGAACCAAGCAAATGAATTCTGGCTTTCTTCTGTGGGCTCCTGGGAAAACTGCTCATTTTCAGGTAAAGTTGTGACATAGATGTATGTGTTTATTCATTCATATATTCAGTGCATTCCAAGTGATCTTTGACAAATCTTCTCAGCTTAGAACTCTTAACTCCTAACTCCCTTCACCTTTAGTATATAAGCTAAACTCCATAATGTGATATTCAATACTCCATGACTACTTCCCCATCCATCTCCCTCTCTACTCTCGTTTCTTACCACTCTAAACTTTGAACTTTAAATTTTTATTTTCTTGACTCTCCATGGTTCCCTGAGCATAGAGTGCTATTAGACACTCCTTTGTCATTGCTATTGCTGTCCATTCTTTAATATTTATTTCTCATCTTTTTTTCTCACTAACTCCTTTGAAACCTACATGTTGAACTCTCCTTCAGGAAATCTTCCCTGATGCCTCTAGGCTGGGTTGGGTGTTTCTCCTCAGTGCTTTCAAGACATCAAGTTCTCATCTCTTGCCTATTGTTAATCACAATACATTGAAATAATCTGTTTACTCCTCTGGCTTTGTAAATAGGCTGTGAACTCCTGAAGGGCAAGGACTAGGTCCAGTCCATTTTGTACCTTTAGTTCTTGGTACTGACCTTGGCACAGAGCAATTGGCTCCATAAGTGCATGTTGAACTAGGCTGTGAGTTGCCAGTTAGAAGCCTTTAGTAGCCTATTTAGGCTCTCATGACTTTGAAATCAATTCAGGTCTCCAGTGCCCCAGAGCCAAGGGCCAAAGGCAAAACAAGACCTTAAGCCATGCCCGAGGAGCTTCTGAAATCAGATTATTTTAAGAGCATCAACTGGTTTTGGTTAAGGTACAGCTAGCAGCTGAATTTCAAGAGTATGCAGGCAGCCAGACATTGCTAAAACTCCAGGAGCTGAAGAAACAAAGATTCTTCACCTTTGCCCCATGACACAAGTACTGAGGTGGCCTGGTTTAACCTGGCCTACAGTTCACACAGGAGGCAGGTCAGGGAGGTGAGACAAGCCAGAGTTGAGTGGACATATTCCCAGTCCAAGGCTCGGGCTGAAACTAGAGCCCCAAGCAGAGCCCAGTCTAGCTTACACTGCTGCAGCTCTCTGCTGTTAGGGTACTATTGCGAAGAGGAGCATTCTGAGTAATCCAGTCATACCTTACATGGAATTAAAAGTGTAGATCCCCTTCTCCTTCCTTTCAGGAGAGAAGATAGTGTCCCCTCAGAAGTTTTGGGGGAAATAAGCTCAGAATCAACTTCTTAATTCCCCCACAACCACAGCTTCTAGTAAGTGCCTTCACATCATCAGAATAATAAGATAGAAAATGCTAACAAAATCAGTTAAATCAATTATTTAGCAGTCAAAACCAAAGGTATGTGTAAAACTACTGTGATTATTTTTGATCTGTGTCTGTTTGTTTTTTTCAGGTTTCAGTCAAACCAGTTTCTGTGTGTAGACAAAGACTAAATGCCAGCCCACAGACAAGGTATTGCTGAGTATACTTCACTTAATAATATGAAGTACTTCCCTACTAAGAACCATCTTCAGAGTATGGTGTGTGCGTGGGGAAGGAAGTGGGTAGGTACTATGGGCCAGAGAAACAAGACAGCCAACACTTCTCTTCTAAAGCAACCAAGGCATTCAGTATTGGAGCTGGGGAAAGGCTCACCAGTTGTTATAGTCTCTTTAATTTGCTTTTGCTATTTCACCCAAAGGAAAGTACAGCCACTCAACTACAAAAAATCTGTCAAAGATTACATTGTGTGGTAGGGGTAATTTTGAGAGGAGGTCCAGACCCCAAAACTTTCTGTTCTATCCAACTCCAGTGTTTCTTCTCTTCACCAAGGATTCATCTTCAAAGTATTTTTATAAATATTAACTAGTGAAGGCTTTGACCCAACTGTGTGGGATGAGAGGAGCAGTCATGCACTGATCCAGTGAATAAATGTGAAGTGGCAAGAAGCCAATATGAGTTATTAATTATGTTCAAAAGAGATTCTGGACTTTGTCAGTATCACAGAAGTCAACGAGGGTGACAGAAATAGTATCATTTTAAAATATTGATAAAAGGTCATTTAATCAATTCCTCTGTCTCTAGGAAGTCACCGTCTCAACTAGCAAAGTCTCTGAATGGTTCTTTAGCATCATTAAGAGACTTGTATTTTCTCTTCTTGCAACATTCCAAAATATAATCATCACATAGGAGATGATAGTTTATTAACCATTATGCCCATCAAGTTTTCTGTCAAGGGACATTTTAAATGTGAGAATCACACGTTCTGGTTTCTGTATAAACAGGAAGTAAGGATGGCTTCATGAGTGTGTGACCTGTGCAGTCACAAAGAACCCTATATTTAGAAGGACCTAAGATTGGCTTAATGATCTGTAGTCCCAATCATGAAACTGTAATAATTTTAGGAAAGGGTCACACATTTTTATATAGTACTGGGCTTCTGCCACTCCTGGCAGCTTCACATTCTCTCTGACCCATTTACATGTCTGCATTTCTGAAAACATACACTGACAATTCTGAGTCCATATAGCATGGGAAATACAGGAACTGGTATTATGAAATTTTAAAGACATGTCTAAGGACACTGCAAATCTCTCCCAAATTGCACCCTGCCAAGAGAACAGGTGTTCGTGATTTGAATTTAGATACAATTTAGGGAACTGATGGCCAAAAAAAGTGGATCTTTAAAAAAAAAAAACAAAAACTACCCCAGTGCCTCACATTTAACCTCTAGCCACTCCATTTTGAATGTATTCAGGGTACATGTTGAAACAAGAAATACCTAAGTGCCAAGCTTCTAGTCTCTGCCAGGCTTGTGAAAAGCACACATGACTCTTTCCTCTTTGTACTTTCATTTGTGGGAAAGGTTCTAGAAACTGGTGTTGGCAGAGTTTTAGAGTGGTACGCGAGGCAGAACCCAATCCAGCTCACTCTTTTCACAGCTGTCCTGGCTTCTAACAGCTGCAAAATTAGTTTTGTCAAGTATGCAGCTCTGATTCTAAACAGGCTGCAGAAGAAAGAGGTACCTGGGAAGCCAATTGCATAGCTTTTAGTTCCTGACCACAAGACCTCTCAATGGTTGATAGTTCTTCATCAGAAAATGTTCATTATAAACTTGTCAGTTAAACTAGTGCTGCTTGGCTTATTTCCTAGGGCAACAAAGCAGCAGCATGAGAGGCTTCAGTTCAATTCAGTTCAGTCACTCTGTTGTGTCTGATTCTTTGCAACACCATGGACTGCAGCACGTCAGGCTTCCCTGTCCATCACCAACTCCCAGACCTTGCTCAAACTCATATCCATGGAGTCAGTGATGCCATCCAACCATCTCATCCTCTGTCGTCCTCTTCTCCTCCTGCTTTCAATCTTTCCAAGAATCATGGTCTTTTCCAATGAGTCAGTTCTTCTCTGGCCAAAGTATCAGTTTCAGCTTCAGCATAAGTCCTTTGAATGAATATCCAGCACTAATTTCCTTTAGGATTGATTAGCTTGATCCCCTTGAAGTCCAAGGGACTCTCAAGTGTCTTCTCCAACACCACAGTTCAAAAGCATCAATTCTTTGGCACTCAGCTTTTTTTTTATAGTCCAACTGTTATATCCATATATGACTACTAGAAAAACCATAGCTTTAACTAGACAGACCTTCATTGGCAAAGTGATTTCTCTGCTTTTTAATGTGCTGTTTAGGTTGGTCATAGCTTTTCTTCCAAGGAGCAAGCATCTTTTAACTTCATGGCTTCAGTCACCATCTGCAGTGATTTTGGAGCCCCCAAACATAAAGTCTCTCACTGTTTCCCCATCTATTTGCCATGAAGTGATGGGACCGGATGCCATGATCCTAGTTTTCTGAATGCTGAGTTTTAAACTAACTTTTTCACTCTCCTCTTTCATTTTCATCAAGAGGCTCTTTAGTTCTTCACTTTCTGTCATAAGGGTGGTGTCATCTGCATATCTGAGGTTATTAATATTTCTCCTGGAAATCTTGATTCCAGTTTGTGCTTCATCCAGCCTGGCATTTCACATGATGAACTCTGCATATAAGTTAAATAATCCAGGTGACAATATACAGCCTTGATGTATTCCTTTCCCTATTTGGAACCAGTCAGTTGTTTCATGTCCAGTTCTAACTGTTGCTTCCTGACCTGCATACAGATTTCTCAGGAGGCAGGTAAGGTTGTCTGGTATTCCCATCTCTTGGAGTAAAACTATTAATTCATGTGGAAGTTTGAAGGTATTTTCCCCTGGGAGTGTAGTTATATAGGCTTTATTCCATGTAGCAGGAAGAGGGAGGAGAGTCAGTTAATACTCTCACAACTTTCATTTTTTGTCAGTTTTAATTTACAGTTTTTTCTGTCTACAAACTTGTCCTAGATAATTTTGAGAGTCGTTTCAGGCCATGCAAACTTGATACTATCCGTAAAAAAAAAAATAATCACAAGAAAACACAACCTGGGTTGAAAAATCCCTGAGTCCAAACCCAAGCTTTGGGTTCCAAGCCATATTTTCAAAATTTTAAGAGATCTAGTGTGTGTTCAGAGTTCTGGGATAATCTTGACCAAGGTTTTGCTGAAGAGAAAAACCTTATTTCTGCTCATCTCCAGATAGAGCAGTAAAGAAAAATAAAAAACTAGGTTTGTGCCTAGTCTCTGCCCCTTAGTAACTATGTGGCTTTTTTGCCTCTCAAAACTTCAAATTTGTTATCTATCAGATGGGAATGATGACCCTTGTACTACCTATGGCATAAGTATTTGTAAAGATGAAACACTATCATTAATTTTTTCAATAAACATTTAGAGCTAGTTGTACAAAATACGGGGGCTTCCCCAGTGGCTCAGCAGTAAAGAATCTGCCTGCAATGCAGGAGATGCAGGAGACGCAGGTTAGATCCCTGGATCGGGAAGATCCCCTGGAGGAGGGCATGGCAACCCACTCCAGTATTCTTGCTTGGAGAATCCTATGGACAGAGGGGTTTGGTGGGCTACAATCCATAGAGCCACAAAGAGTTGGACATGAATGAAGTGACTGAGCACACATGCACATGTACAAGATACAATCTTAGAAATATAGGGCTGAAGGATAAAGAATTATAGAAGAAAGAGCTATGAGGCTTCACATGAGGTAAAACTTATTTTTAGCTGCAGGAATCTTGGAAGGTTTCATGAGCAAGAAGACTAAAGCTGACATTGAAAAATAGTCAGAGTTATCCAGGAGGAGATGGGGCAAGGGGTAACTGTGGAAAGAGTAGGCTCTTCTGGAAAGCACAGATAGTGTGTGTTTGTATGTGAGAGAGAGAGAATGAAAGAGAGAAGGAGAGAGGGGGTGAGATGGGAAGAAATACTGGGGAATTCAGATCTGACAGAGCACAAAGTGAAAGGCCAGACTTGTTCCAAGTCACAAAGCCAAAGCCAATATGTCAGAAACTCTTCAACTACCCAGTTTTTTCTCTCTTACTATCTGGATCCCTGGCTTTAGGGAAAGTGAAAGTGAAAGTCACTTGGTCGGTCATGTCCAACTCTCTGTGATCCCATGGACTGTGTAGTCCATGGAATTCTCCAGGCCAGAATACTGGAGTGGGTAGCCTTTCCATTAACCAGGGGATCTTCCCGACCCAGGAATCGAACCAGGGTCTCCTGCACTTCAGGCAGATTCTTTACCAACTGAGCTATGAGAGATGCCCTGGCTTTAGAGAAAACATGGAGCAATAGTAATCCTGTAGCATCTCATGATTCCTATAGTCATCAGGCCTTCCGTTTGTGTTTCACTCATGTCTGTCAAGAGAACCTGCCTGGGAACTACCTCTTCCTCACTTACTCTGCCCACAAGGAGGCAAGAAGACAGGTTGAGTAGTACAATCTATAGTTTCTTAATATCACATGAAAAATGGACATTCATTTGTGAACATGATGGGTACCAGAGTGCCACTAGTTTCTTCTCAGCAGGCTTGGACCAAATGTCACCTTTTGTCATTTTCTGCAGATGATAGATATGCAATTAGTCCCAATTCTACCTCTAATTTATTGTGAGATCTTAGACAAGATACTTTGCCTTTCTGGGTCTTTTATTTTTCTCATCTGGAAAACAAGTGTGTTACAAAAGTAAGAGAATGGTTAAGCAAGAAATTTCATTAAAGTCTAAATTCAAATGGTCTATCAGTATAAGGAATATATAAATAAAACAGAGTTGAGGTAATTGCAGTGGAAACATGGAGTTCACTTCAGTCTGTTACTGTTAGGTCTTGGGCAAGTCCCTTCCCCTCTCTGAGCCTCATTGTCCTCATTGTGACACTGGACTGGGAGTGGGGTTGGGTTGAACTCAAGAATCTATGAGTACCTCTAAGCACTGACATCCTTTGAATTTGTGCAATAATGTTAAATGAAGAAAGCAGATCATAAAATTCACATGTACATGACTAATTCTGTAAATGTATATGTGTGAGCACTGCCCAGAATCAGTGCAGGACTCAGACTGATTTAAATAACTGTGTTCAAAATACTTGAGACTTTTTCCTAAGTGTACAATAATATTAAAAAAAAATTGAATATCTATGGACACATTGTGTAATGTTTGCCCAGTTCAATATTATAGGATTTAACCTTCAAATACATTTATTTAATAAAAATGAGCTGTCAGTATATATATGTGTGTGTATGTATATATATATCCTGACAAATTTTCTTTTCTTTTTTTTCTGGCTTCTGCTTTTATTTATTTATTTTATTTTTTATTTTATTTAACTTTACAATATTGTATTGGTTTTGCCATACATCAAAATGAATCCACCACAGGTATACATGTGCTCCCCACCCCGAACCCTCCTCCCTCCTCCCTCCCTGTACCATCCTTCTGGGTCGTCCCCATGGACCAGCGCGAAGCATCCAGTATCGTGGATCGAACCTGTACTGGCGACTCGTTTCATATATGATATTATACATATTCCAATGCCATTCTCCCAAATCACCCCACCCTCTCCCTCTCCCACAGAGTCCAAAAGACTGTTCTATACATCAGTGTCTCTTTTGCTGTCTCGTATACAGGGTTATTTTCTGCCTTTAATTCTTGTTACTATTAGATTTATAATAACACTTTCAATGAAATAGTTCTGTAGCTGGCAAGCTTTTTCTGTATAGGGCTCAATAATGAATATTTTAGGCTTTGAATATTTTGGGCTGTTCAGTCTGTGTTTCAAATACTCAACACTACTAATGCAGTACAAAAACATTCAGAGACAATATGTGAAAAAATAAGTGTGGCTATATTCCAATGAACCTTTATGTATAAAACAAGCAGTGCCTGTAGATCACCAAACCCTGAAATAGTTGATAATAAACTCTAAAAATATAGAATACTTAGCAAAATGATCAGTAGTTATAAATACCATCAAAGTATTTTAGTTTTAAACATTTAAAAGGGAAAATATTTTAAATGTATAGTTTTGGAAACAATTCTGCATTTTAATTAAATTATCTTCTGACACAATTTCCTGATAGATAAATCGTGTAATTTATGATAAAGTTTACACACCCATACCTAGTCTTGCCTTGTGTGTCACGATCCTTCTGTTATTGTAGGCTCTGGCATATATGAATTACACAGAATGCCAAGTGAAAGTAGAAGAAAAACATCAGTTTCAAAAAGCCCTTGGTATTTCCTGGTGCTCATTCAGGCCAAATAGCAATACTAGGCTTTATATTTCCTTATGAGAGTCTCACCAGGGTCAGTCCAGGAAATGATTTGTGAATTTATCTCAAAATTAGTCAAAATGAAGTTATTGATGTATTTGAGCATGTATGTGTCACCAAAGTTCTATGTCACTTCAGATGTGGGAGAAAGGGTTGACATGTGGTTTGGGTGGTACAGTTTGGATGATAAAATATTGAATTTCTGGTACAATTCAAGGGTTTATAGAGATATTAGGAGAGACTATTCACAGTCAATATTATCCTGAATTCCAGTACTCTAGTGACCATGTCTTTATATGTTGTTTTACATGTGTTCATTTTTTCTCCTTTGATAGTCTGTAGGATCTTTGAAAGCAAAGACAGTGTCTAATGTTTCTTTTATCCTCAGTATACTGATTAGCACTGTGTAAAGCACATATTGGGTGCTCAATACTTATTTTGGAGTCAGTTGAACACTTAAACTATTCTAGTGCTCAGCATGTATTTAGGGAAGTTTAGAGAGACATGTGCTAAAGCCAGACAGCCTGTGTTTTAATCCTAGCTATCATTTTTTAAACTGTGTGACCTTACATGATTTATATAACCTCTCTTATGCCTAAGATTTCTATCTTAAAAAAATAATAATAGTACCTGTCTCATAGGGTTGTTATATGAAATAAATGAGTTAATAGGTGCAAAGTCCATAGAATGGTAAAAAGGAACTTATTAGATGCTATCTGTATTAGCTATTATTATTAATATTTGTTGAGTAAATAAAAGGATGGATAAATGAAGTCTCTAGCTTTTATGGACTTAACATCAATGCTGTTGTATATTAAAAGGTGTAGACTAGCAGTGACTTGAATAACACTTAATCAATGAAAAAACTCCTTTTGCCCAAGGATTCCTCAAGACTGATTTACATTTCCAAAACTTAAGTAGTGACCTGTTGAGAAACAGGACTTCCAGTGAGGGGAAGATGAAGGGGCTTATGTGTGTGTGTAAGAGTGTGTGTGTGTGTGTGTATGATTCCTGGAACAAAGGCCTAGAGCAGTTTAACTGTTGAAAAAATACTCTGTGAATACCTGTGGCTAGAGACCAAAAAGTAATCTTCCCATATGCTCAAAAAGCAAGACTTCTTAATTGCTCAATAGATATGTTGTTCACTCACAAAAGTCAGTAATTCTTTATAGAGCTGTAATTTTTTTTTTCAGTTGGAAAATGAAGGATAGGTGCACATGTTCTCTATCTCCTTCATAATGGATTTCTAAATGATAATTTATATATCTGCCAGGGTGACAGTGTGGTTTGTGGAAAGGCCATGGACTCTGGAATTGGGTTTGAATTTCACAGCTATCACTTAATGTCACTTACTAGAGTGTTCTTGTGTTTTTTGATCCTCAGTTTTATCGTCTATAAAATGACCAATTTTTACTGGGGAAACAAAGGAAGCAGTGACAAACTTTATTTTCTTGGGTTCCAAAACCACTGCAGACGATGGTGACTGCAGCCATGAAATTGAAAGTCACTTGCTCCTTGGAAGAAAAGCTATGATGAACCTAGGCATCATATTAAAAAGCAGAGACATTACTTTGCCAAAAAAGGTCTGTATAGTCAAAGCTATGGTTTTTCCAATAGTCATGTATGGATATGAGAGTTGGATCATAAAGAAGGCTGAGTGCCGAAGAACTGATGCTTTTGAGCTGTGGTGTTGGAAAAGACTCTTGAGAGTCCCTTGGACTGCAAGGAGATCAAACCAGTCAATCCTAAAGGAAATCAGTCCTGAATATTCATTGGAAGGACTGATGCTGAAGCTGAAGCCCCAATACTTTGGCCACCTGCTGCAAAGAGCCAACATATTGGAAAGACCCTTATGCTGGAAAAAATTGAAGCCAGGAGGAGAAAGAGATGATAGAGGACAAGTTAGTTGAATGGCATCACTGACTCAATGGACATGAGTTTGAGCAAGCTCTGGGAGATGGTGAAGGACAGGGATGCCTGGCATGCTGCAGTCCATGGGGGTCACAAAGAGTTGGACGTGACTGAGGGACTGAACAATAGCAGCAAAAGTTACCATAAAAAGATACATTTCACAGATGTGCTGTGACAATTGAATGTGATGTGACAATCAAATAATATGATGTATCCGTGTTATACAAGGTAGCGTTTAATAACTTTAGAGTAAGACAGCCAGGCATGGGCAAAAGTGTTCCACAAATATTATATCATTTAGTCCTCATAGCACCTATATGGAGGAGTGCTATTATTATTGCTATTATACAGAAAAATAAAGGATATGACAATCTTAACTTGTAAAAGTTAACAAATGCAGGAATGGTTATTTGTTTCCAAAAATGAGTTTATGCTTATGAAGAACTGTAGCTATAAAGAACTGTAGCCATAACGACACTCCCAGTCATGTAACTTCCTTCTTAGAGATTGGGGCCCAGAACTAAGCATATAATGTTGGTATGACCTCGAAAAACCCATGGACAGAGGAACTTGGCAGGCTGCAGCCCATGGGGTTGCAAAGAGTTGGACACAGCTGAGCGACTTCACTTTCACTTTCTTTTCTTTCATGGGCAGATTATCACATAAGATATAGGTGTCAACTCTCTTTCTGGACACTGTTTCCTTTGAAATGGCCTAACGTCACATTGCATTTCCCAGTGATAGCACATTGTTGATTAACATGCAGTTTACCATTATTCACTAAAACCAAGTTTTTTAGTGTGTATTGCTGGAAAGCATCATTTTCCTGCCATCTCATGCGATTAGATATTGGACTCCTCAACAGAACTATATAGTTATTACAATTAAATTTTATCTCATTAGATTTAAGCTTATTTTTGGATTCTCTGTTGGTTATATAATAATCTATTTATCTATCATATATCATTTACTTAAGTGCCTTTTTTTCTGTTTTCCCTATTTCTTAACATTAATCAAGCACCTACTATATACCAGGCATTCTTGATGTGGATATTAGATCCAAAAATGAATTAAATATCTGCTGCCTTCAAAGGCTTCTCATGTTCTTGGATAAGACTAATTATTCATAATAAATTTGAAAGCAAATAGGTAGAAACAACTAAATATGTCCAGAGTGAGGTGTGAGATAAGAGAATCTTCACAAAGCAGATGATATTTTAGGCCAGATTTGATAATGATGATAATAGGCATTATTATTCCCTAATATTCATTCAATAAATACTGACCAACTTATCTAATGATCAATTGTTGAATGTTGATCATATTTCTGGCATCCACATTGGGAGTTTCAGTAGTGAATCACACAGACATGGAGCTTAGTGTTTAAAATAATTGAATAATTACAAGCTATTAAGTAATTTATTAAAAGTGAGTGTCAACATAATATAGTGCTTTAAAAGCATGGATTTTAAGACCAGACTATCTGGTTACAAATTCCCAGTTCTACTACTTACCAGATATATGACTTTATGTAAATAACTTTTTTTGTACTTCTTTGTACTTCGTACTTCATCTGAAAAATGGGAAAGAAATAGCACCCACTTTATTGGATTGTTATGAGGATTGCATTGAATAATAATCTAAAGTGCTTGGAATAGTTCCTAGCCCATAGCAAGTGATATATAGGTATTTACGCACAAAGTACACAAAACAAGAAATATTGTGAGACTTGGAAGCACATAGCATATAATAAGGGGAAGGGACAACCTGGTTTGGGAATTTAGGAAAAGATACCTGAGGATGTGATGATTAAACTAAGATCTGCATTAGGGAAACCTTTTTAAAAGAAGGGACATGAAAGTTGACACTTCTGAAAGAACAGTAGGAATTTGTGATGCCAGGTTCTTGAGAGCTGGTTTAAACAGACTGATCTTTGTCACAAAGAAATGGGAGGCCATTGACATGTTTTAAGTGGGTGAGTGGTATGATAAACTTTGTATATTGGAAAAGTCACTTTTAATTAATTTTTATTGGAGTATAGTTGATTTATGATGTATTAGTTTCTGCTGTACAAAAAAGTGAATCAGTTATACATATATACACTTTTTTTTTAGATATC
Organism: Tragelaphus eurycerus; assembly: GCA_935064755.1. NCBI lineage: Eukaryota > Metazoa > Chordata > Mammalia > Artiodactyla > Bovidae > Tragelaphus > Tragelaphus eurycerus. The sequence continues at coordinate 2,915,551 of CAKXYN010000119.1, read as the reverse complement.
CTTCCCATTTACATCACCACAGATCACTGAGTAGAGTTTCCTGTGCTATTCATGTTTGAAATGAAAATAGATTAGAATGGGAGAAAGCTAGAAATAAAGATACTAGTTAAAAGGCAATGGCAATATACAGATGAAAGTTATTGTGACTGGAAATAAGGAATCAATCAACTGATTCATAATATCAACTGGAATGAAGAGACTTGAATAGATCTGAGAAATATTCAAGAGGTAGAAATTGCATAATTAGCTTAAGAGCTAAGTAATTTAGCGTGTGTGTGTGTGTGTGTGTGTGTATTTATCAGTGAAAAAGGTAGTGATGAGAGAGATGGAGGAATTAAGGATAATATCCAAATCTTTTACTTTGAGTAACTAGATGAATAATGAGACCTTACACTGAGTAAATAAAACTATGGTGGAGAAGGTAATTCATAAGGAAGATAAATGAGTTCTGTTGCTGATTTATTAATATGTACTAGGTATCATATTATATACTTTGCATGCATTATCAATATTTAGCAGTCCTGTGAGATGAGCATTATCATTTTACACTAATTAGTCTTTTTCAGATTATGAAATCAAGGCTTATGCTATGCTATGCTAAGTCACGTCAGTCGTGTCCGACTCTGTGTGACCCTATAGACAGTAGCCTATCAGGCTCCCCTGTCCCTGGGATTCTCCAGGCAAGAACACTGAAGTGGGTTGCCATTTCCTTCTCCAATGCATGAAAGTGAAAAGTGAAAGTGAAGTCGCTCAGTCGTGTCTAACTCTTAGCGACCCCACAGACTGCAGCCTACCAGGCTCCTCTGTCCATGGGATTTTCCTGGCAAGAGTACTGGAGTGGGTGCCATTGCCCTCTCCAAATCAAGGCTTAGAGAGGTTAAATAACTTTCTCAAGGTGGCATAGCTAAACAAGTGGCAAAGTTGGAATGTGAAACAGGGCCTGTCTGACCCTTTAAGCCCGTGTTAATTCCATATTTCTCCATAGTTTCAGAGAACGACTTGGATCACCCTTTTCAACTCCAATCAGCACCAAATTCCTGAACTCTTCCTTGATTTCTTTCTCAATATCTGCCTCAATGACTAAAATAAAGTTCTTCAATGTAAGAAAAATTTCCACGATTATGAAGTAAGCTCTGATTTTGCAAGCTAGAAAGGGTGGGAAACTTGAGAAACAAAAGCAATGGAGAAAATTCAATACAAGTAGCTTTCCATTCCGCCTAACATTACCCGATCACTACTAGGATGTCAGCTTTCCTGCTGGCACTCTTGCTCCTCTGATTTGTCCTTCCATATAACTGGTGACAGGCTTCTTTGCACTTCCCTGGTGGCTCAGATGCTAAAGAACCCACCTGCAATGTGGGAGACCTCAGTTCGCTCCCTGGGTCGGGAGATCTCCTGGAAGAAGGCATGGTAACTCACTGTAGTACTTACCTGGAGAATCCCCATGGACAGGGGAGCTTGGCAGGCTACAGTCCGTGGGGTTGCAAAGAGTCAGACACGACTGAGCGACTAAGCACAGCATGACACATAACTGGTGACATGATCATTTTCCTTACTAATAATGGTATTTTCCTAATTCTGAATTGGCACAAACAGTCTACAAAGGGATTTTGTTCTATGTTCAGTTGTAAAAAAAGAATACATTTGGATTCATTGGATACATTTGGATACATTGTGGATATATTCTGGTTACCAAAATTTTGGAATTTCTTGGACATTTTGAACATTTTGGTGGTGTCTTGGAAGATGATATCTGAAATCAGGCTTGTTCTAAAAAAACTGAGTCATTTGCTTCCTCTTGCCATATCCCAACTTGCAATTATTCCAGTATATCTTCCCACTCTTCACTTAGACCACTGATAAATCAGTGAATGGGAAAAGGATGAGGCTTTTTATTTATGTTTATGTCAGCCTTTTATTTAGTTACTCATCACCTTTACTAGTTGGCCCTGAGTCATTTGTGAGCCATATTCCACTATAGCCTCTATCTATAAAAGATTAGAATGAGAAAGCTTACTGAAGTCTCACACTCTATTCTCTTGCATAGATACCCTGTTAATAGCACAAGCAAAAACAAAGTTGATTTATCATCAGTTGTTTTCAGTGAATGTGTGTTGGCTTCAAGTACATACTTTTTATAAGTTTTCAAGGATCATTCCTTAAACAAGCCATTGTTTGAATCTCACCTGAATTCAAAAGGTTCATTTGTGTTTTATCAAAAGCACCCTCTTCCACTTTCTGATAATGCTTACTCTGGTAAATTATCTTTAGCTTTCAAGCTTCTCTGCAATCCTCCAGAGCTGTTTAATACTCATTGGTTTAACCTTTCTCACAATTTCGTGGTATGTGATTTTTCTGATTTAGGAGCCTTGAACTAATTTAAAGTAATCACATCTTTTACAGTCACCTCATATCATTTGTATTTCAAATACTTCTAAGCAATGTTTATGTCTAGGCTCATGTCTAACCAATGTTCATATTTAGGCCTGAGGACCATTCTCCTTGTCACTTTATTTAGTGCTGGAAGTAATTTATCAGATTAGCTAGTTGTCTCCCAGAAGAGTGCAGTACCCTGAGCTGTGAGATAGTGTAATAAGTCTATAAAATCTCTGAAAATTTTCTCTAATAGTCTATCAATAGGGAGGCTGCTGCTCCATGCAGCAAAATTTTGTGAATTTGAAAAAGTCATTCTCACACTCTCCTTTACCCCTCACACCCCTAACAGTCCCAGTTATGCAAGAGAAAACTTCCTTTGGGGAGATGATATAGCTTGAAACCAGGACACATAGGACAAGAGGAATAGGAACTGGATTTCAGCCCTCCCTCATGCTCTTCACTAGGCTCCCTTGTGCAGTGAATAACTTACAAAACGGCACACAGTGAGTGCTGTCTATGAGGAGAAGAAGAAACACCAATAGATAAGACAAGGTTGCTGTCAAAACTTCCCTACATCAATGTTGCTAAAGGTTGTCTTGGGACACGGAATTCAGTTTCCATCTTAATTTCTTGACATTATATCTGTGCTTTCAAAAAAATTCATCTATGTAACATTTGTCTCATAGAGATTAACATAAATATTAATTCCATGTAAAATAGATCAATCGATTTTTATTTTGAAACAATTATTCAGAAAAGGCATTCAGATGTTAAAAATGGGACCACTATCCTGTCTGAACAAGATGTCTCCTATAATTTCCCTGTCAAATGACAAGAATAGAAGAAATGGCCCTTTCTAGTGTGTTCAGTGGTTCAAATCATGGGATCTTGAGTCAAACTACCTGAATCCATAACTTGTCTCTGCCACTTCCTAACTGTAAACGGGAGCAGGTCATTTAATCTCTGTGTCTCAGTCTCCTCATTAGTCAAATGAGAATCATAATAGTATTTACTTCATAGATTTGTTGTGATAATGAAATGATATGGTACATGTAAAGTATTAAGTATAATGCCTGACACATGGTGAGCATGTAGTAACTATTAATTATTAATAATAATCAGAAAGTTTTGTAGAAAAAAATAATGTCAGATCTGGAACAGAAGTTAGTCCACTCTAATATATGTGGATTGAAAGGAATTCCAGAGAATCTAAATGTTCAAACCAGAAAAGTGCCAATTGTATAGGAAAGTGAATCTTGATGAAAAGAAATTTGGCTTAGGTAACTCAGAGAGGTAGTGACCTCTTCTAACCCAGTATATCTATTGTTACATAGTTCTTAACTGGGATTGTATATATGGATTGCTGATGAAGATGATTATTCAAAAATTATAACATAACAGGCCTGTTCTTTCTCTCCAGTTCTGCTAATGGACCTCCCCTCATTACTTGAAGGAAGCCAGAACTCTAATAACTTAGTGGTTAAACTGGCCCATAGATGAATAGCAAAGAGACTATGCAGTTTGATGTCCAGAGTCTTGAATTCTAGTACTGATTTTGCCACTGAACTAGCTGTGTGAAATTGGGACAACTTGCTTGCCCACTTGGTATTTCAGTTTCCTCATATGAATAAGAATAGTTGTTTTGCTTTCTTGACAGAGTTCTTGGAAAGCTGAATGCAACAGTAAATGCATATATCAAATGCACTCTTAATGATGATTGAATTTGTATTGATTATATCATGTTAATTCTGGTCATTTATGACACTTCCCAGGATGTGTTACAGGATGCACTACTTGGATGCAATCTCAAAAACGACAGATGATCTCTGTTTGTTTTGAAGGCAAACCATTCAATATCATGATAATCCAAGTCTATGCTGTGACCAGTAATGCTAAAGAAGCTGAACGGTTCTATGAAGATCTACAAGACTTTCTAGAACTAATACCCAAAAAAGATGTCCTTTTCATTATAGAGGACTGGAATGTAAAAGGAGGAAGTCACTAAATACCTGGAGTAATAGGCAAGTTTGGGCTTGGAGTACAGAATGAAGCAGGGCAAAGGCTCATAGAGTTTTGCCAGGAGAATGCACGGTCATAGCAAACACCCTCTTCCAACAACACAGGAGATGACTCTACCCATGGGCATCACCAGATGGTCAATATCAAAATCAGATTGATTATCTTCTTTGCAGCCAAAGATAGAGACGCTCTATAGAGTCAGCAAAAACAAGACCAGGAGCTGACTGTGGCTCAGATCATAAACTCCTTATTGCCAAATACAGACTTAAATTTAAGAAAGTAGGGAAAACCACTAGACCATTCAAGTATGACCTAAATCAAATCCCTTGCAATTATACAGTGGAAGTGAGAAATAGATTCAAGGATTATATATGATAGACAGAGTGCCTGATGAAAAATGGATGGAGGTTCATGACATTGTACAAGAGGCAGCAATCAAGACCATCCCCAAGAAAAAGAAACGCAAAAGCAAAATGGCTGTCTGAGAAGGCATTACAAATAGCTGCGAAAAGAAGAGAAGTGAAAAACAAAGGAGAAAAAGAAAGATATACCCATTTGAATGCAGAGCTCCTAGAATAGCAAGGAGAGATAAGAAAGCCTTTCTCAGTAATCAATGCAAAGAAATAGAGGGAAACAATAGAATGGGAAACACTAGAGATCTCTTCAAGAAAATTAGAGATACCAAGGGACTTTTTCATGCAAAGATGGGCTCAATAAAGCACAGAAATGGTATGGACCTAACAGAAGCAGAAGATATTCAGAAGAGGTGGCAAGTATACACAGAAGAACTATACAAAAAAGATCTTCTTGAGCCAGATAATCACAACAGTGTGATCACTCACCTAGAGCCAGACATCCTAGAATGTGAAGTCAAGTGGGCCTTAGGAAGCATCACTATGAACAAAGCTAGTGGAGGTGATGGAATTCCAGTTGAGCTATTTCAAGTCCTAAAAAATGATGCTGTGAAAATGTTGCACTCAATATGCCAGCAAACCTGAAAAACTCAACAGTGGCCACAGGACTGGAAAAGGTCAATTTTCATTCCAATCTCAAAGAAAGGCAATGCCAAAGAATGCTCAAACTACCGCACAAGTCCACTCATCTCACACTCTAGTAAAGTAATGCTCAAAATTCTCCAAGCCAGACTTCAACAGTACATGAACTGTGAAATTCCAGATGTTCAAGTTGGTTTTAGAAAAGGCAAAGGAACCAGAGATAAAATTGACAACATCTGTTGGATCATCAAGAAAGCAGGAGAGTTCCAGTAAAACACCTATTTCTGCTTCATTGACTATGCCAAAGCCTTTGACTGTGTGGATCACAATAAACTGTGGAAAATTCTGAAAGAGATGGGAATACCAGACCACCTGACCTGCCTTCTGAGTTATCTGTATGCAGGTCAGGAAGCAACAACATGGAACAATAGACATGGAACAACAGACGGGTTCCAAATAGGGAAAGGAGTAAGTCAAGGCTATATATTTTCACCCAGCTTATTTAGCTTATATGCAGAGTACATCACGAGAAACACTTGTCTGGATGAACCACAATCTGGAATCAAGATTGCCAGGAGAAATATCAATAACCTCAGATATGCAGATGACATCACCCTTGTGGCAGAAAGTGAGAAGAACTAAAGAGCATCTTGATGAAAGTTAAAGAAGAGAGTGAAAATGTTGGAGTAAGGTTCAACATTCTGAAAAGTAAGATTATGGCATCTGGTCCCATCCGATGCCATAATCTTATTTCATGGCAAATAGATGGGGAAACAGTAGAAATAGTGACAAACTTTATATTTGGGGCTCCAAAACCACTGCAGATGGTGACTGCAGCTATGAAATTAAAATTTGCTTCTTCCTTGGAAGAAAAGTTATGATCAACCTAGGGAGCATATTAAAAAGCAGAGACATTACTTTCCCAACGAGTTCCATCTAGTCAAGGCTATGGTTTTTCCAATAGTCATTATGGATGTGAGAATTGGACTATAAAGAAAGCTGAGCACTGAAGAACTGATGCTTTTAAACTGTGATGTTGGAGAAGACTTTTGAGAGTCCCTTGGACTGTAATGAGATATTCAACCAGTCCATCCTAGAGGAAATCAATCCTGAATATTCATTGGAAGGACTGATGTTGAAGCTGAAACTCCAATACTTTGGCCACCTGATGTGAAGAACTGACTCATTGGAAAAGACCCTGATGTTGGGAATGATTGATTGTAGGCAGGAGGAGAAGGGGCCAACAGAGGATAGATGGTTGGATGGCACCACCGACTCAGTGGATGTGAGTCTGAGTAAACTCCGGGAGTTGGTGATGGATACCGAGGCCTGGCATGCTGTAGTCCATGGAGTAGCAAAGGGTTAGACATGTGAGTGACTGAACTGAACTGAACTGAGGATGTCTTACTTGAAGTGCCTTTATAGGGTGGAGGGAGAAGATGGTTAGCTTGCTTTTGCAATTAAAACACCATCCTTCTTTGCTTGGGGAAACTGAGTTTTATTTCCCCACTGGCTGTGTCAGTCACTGGACATGTATGTTTCCATTTTTGTGAATGATCTCTAAACTCTAGATTCTCTTTGCATCTGTTCAGTTCAGTCTCACTTAGTCATTTGACTCTCTGCGACCCCATGGACGCCAGGCTTCCCTGTCCGTCACCAACTCCCTTTACTTGTTCAAACTCATGTCCATTGAGTAGTGATGCCATCAAACCATCTTGTCCTCTGTCACACCCTTCTCCTCCTGCCTTCAATCTTTCCCATCATCACAGTCTTTTCTAAGAGTCAGTTCTTCACATTAGGTGGCCAAAGTATTGGAGTCACAGCTTCAACATCAGTCCTTCCAATGAATATTCAAGACTGATTTCCTTTAGGATTGACTAGTTCGATCTCCTTGCAGTTCAAGGAACTCTCAAGCGTCTTCTTCTACACCACAGTTCAAAAGCATCGATTGTTCGGTGCTCAGTTTTCTTTATAGTCCATCTCTTGTATCCATACATGACTACTGGAAAAACCATAGCTTTGACTAGATGGACCTTTGTTGGCAAATAATGTCTCTGCTTTTGAATATGCTATCTAGGTTGGTATAACTTTCCTTCCAAGGAGTACGTGTGTTTTAATTTCATGGCTGAATCACCATCTGTAGTGATTTTGAAGCCCAGAAAAATAAAGTCTGACACTGTTTCCACTGTTTCCCCATCTATTTCCCATAAAGTGATGGGACCACATGCCATGATCTTCGTTTTCTGAATGTTGAGCTTTAAGCCAACTTTTTCACTCTCCACTTTCACTTTTATCAAGAGGCTTTTTAGTTCCTCTTCACTTTCTGCCATAAGGGTGGTGTCATCTGCATATCTGAGGTTATTGATATTTTTCCCAGCAATCTTGATTCCAGCTTGTGTTTCTTCCAGTCCAGCATTTCTCATGATGTACTCTGCATATAAGATAAATAAACAGGGTGACAGTATACAGCCTTGACGTACTCCTTTTCCTATTTGGAACCAGTCTGTTGTTCCATGTCCAGTTCTAACTGTTGCTTCTTGACCTGCATACAGATTTCTCCAGAGGCAGATCAGGTGGTCTGGTATTCCCATCTCTTTCAGAATTTTCCACAGTTTATTGTGATCCACACAGTCAAAGGCTTTGGCATAGTCAATAAAGCAGAAATAGATATTTTTCTGGAACTCTCTTGCTTTTTCCATGATCCAGCGGATGTTGGCAATTTGATCTCTGGTTCCTCTGCCTTTTCTAAAACCAGCTTGAACATCTGAAAGTTCACGGTTCACATATTGCTGAAGCCTGGCTTGGAGAATTTTGAGTATTACTTTACTAGCATGTGAGACGAGTGCAATTGTTTGGTAGTTTGAGCATTGTTTGGCGTTGCCTTTCTTTGGGATTCGAATGAGAATTGAACTTTTCCAGTCCTGTGGGCACTGCTGAGTTTTCCAAATGTGCTGGAATATTGAGTGCAGCACTTTCACAGCAACATCTTTCAGGATTTGGAATAGCTCAACTGGAATTCTATCACCTCTACTAGCTTTGTTCATAGTGTTGCTTTCTAAGGCCCACTTGACTTCACATTCCAGGATGTCTGGCTCTAGGTCAGTGATCACACCATCGTGATTATCTGGGTCATGAAGTTCTTTTCTGTACAGTTCTTCTGTGTATTCTTGCCACCTCTTCTGAATATCTTCTGCTTCTGTTAGGTCCATACCATTTCTGTCCTTTATCGAGCACATCTTTGCATGAAATGTTCCTTTCGTATCTCTGATTTTCTTGAAGAGATCCCTAGTCTTTCCCATTCTGTTGTTTTCCTCTATTTCTTTGCATTGATCGCTGAAGAAGGCTTTCTTATCGCTTCTTGCTATTCTTTGGAACTGTGCATTCAGATGTTTATATCTATTCTTTTCTCCTTTGCTTTTTGTTTCTCTTCTTTTCATAGCTATTTGTAAGGCCTCCCCAGACAGCCATTTTGCTTTTTTGCATTTCTTGTCCATGGGGATGGTCTTGGTCCCTGCCTCTCCTGTACAATGTCAGGAACCTCATTCTATAGTTCAGCAGGCACTCTATCTATCAGATCTAGGCCCTTAAATCTATTTCTCACTTCCACTGTATAATTATAAGGGATGTGATTTAGGTCATACCTGAATGGTCTACTGGTTTTCCCTACTTTCTTCAATTTAAGTCTGAATTTGGCAGTAAGGAGTTCCTGGTCTGAGCCTCAGTCAGCTCCTGGTCTTTTTTTGCTGACTGTATACAGCTTCTCCATCTTTGGCTGCAAAGAATATAATCAACCTGATTTTGATGTTGACCATCTGGTGATGTCCATGTGTAGAGTCTTCTCTTGTGTTGTTGGAAGAGGGTGTTTGTTATGACTAGTGCATTTTTTTGGCAAAATTCTATTAATCTTTGCCCTGCTTCATTCCATATTCCAAGGCCAAATTTGCCTGTTACTCCAGGTGTTTCTTGACTTCCTACTTTTGCATTCCAGTCCCCTACAATGAAAAGGACATCTGTTTTGGGTGTTAGTTCTAAAAGGTCTTGTAGATCTTCATAGAACCGTTCAACTTCAGCTTCTTTAGCATTATTGGTTGGGGCATAGACTTGGATTACTCTGACATTGAATGGTTTGCCTTGGAAACGAACAGAGATCATTCTGTCGTTTTTGTGATTGCATCTAAGTTCTGCATTTCAGACTCTTTTGTTGATCATGATGGCCACTCCACTTCTTGGGAATTCCTGCCCACAGTAGTAGATATAATGGTCATCTGAGTTAAATTCACCCATTCCACTCCATTTGAGTTTGCTGATTCCTAGAATGTCAACATTCACTCTGGCCATCTCTTGTTTGACCACTTCCAATTTGCCTTGATTCATGGACCTGACATTCCAGGTTCCTATGCAATATTGCTCTTTACAGCATCGGACCTTGCTTCTATCACCAGTCACATCCACAGATGGGTATTCTTAAATCCGTGGCTGTGCTGGTGCAGGAGGGCCTAGAGGAGCTATCCCACATTGAAGGTCGGGAAGGGCGGCAGTGAGGAGAGAACCCTCATCCAAGGTAAGGAGCAATGGCTGTGCTTTGCTGGAGCAGCCGTGAAGAGATACCCCATGCCCAAGGTAAGAGAAAACCTAGTAAGATGGTAGGTGTTGCAAGAGGGCATCAGAGGGCAAACACACTGAAACCACATTCACAGAAAACTAGTCAATCTAATCACACTAGGACCACAGCCTTGTCTAACTCAATGAAACTAAGCCATGCCCGTGGGGCAACCCAAAATGGGCGGGTCATGGTGGAGAGATCTGACAGGATGTGGTCCAGTGGAGAAGGGAATGGCAAACCACTTCAGTATTCTTACCTTGAGAATCCCATTAACAGTATGAAAAGGCAAAGAGAAACTCCCCAGGTCAGTAGGTGCCCAATGTGCTGCTGGAGATCAGTGGAGAAATAACTCCAAAAAGAATGAAGGGATAGACTCAAAGCAAAAACGTAATATATGTATATATTAACATATATATATATATATATGTTTAATGTACATTTATTATATTCATGAAAAATTGAAATTCCCATAAACATTTTTATCAGTAGAGGTTACTTAAATTTATACTTCTTTACAATGAAATATTCTGAAGTCACTGAAACGTAATAAGATTGATCTATATGTGCTGACAAAGAAAGATATGCATAAAATATTAAGTGAAAAAGGAAAATGGTAAAACATTAGGTATATATGTCCATGCTATGCTATGCTATGCTAAGTCACTTCAGTCGTGTCTGACTCTGTGTGACCACATAGACAGCAGCCCACCAGGCTTCCCCATCCCTGGGATTCTCCAGGCAAGAACACTGGAGTGGGTTGCCATTTCCTTCTCCAATGCATGAAAGTGAAAAGAGAAAATGAAGTCGCTCAGTCATGTCTGACTCTTAGCAACCCCATGGACTGCAGCCTACCAGGCTCCCTCCATCCGTGGGATTTTCCAGGCAAGAGTACTGGAGTGGGGTGCCATTGCTTTCTCCGATGTATGTCCATACACACGTAAAATAAACAATAAAATATGTCTAGGAAAGAAAGAAAGAGAAGTCGCTCAGTCATGTCTGACTCTTTGAGACCCCATGGACTGTAGCCTACCAGGCTTCTCCGTCCATGGGATTCTCCAAGCAAGAACACGAGTGAGTTGCCATTTCCTTCTCCAGGGGATCTCCCCGACCCAGGGATCGAACCCAGGTCTCCCGCATTGGAGGCAGACACTTTAACCTCTGAGCCACCAGGGAACAGGTACAAAATGTGTCTAGGTGTATATATAAAATCAGATCAGATCAGCCACTCAGTCGTGTCCGACTCTTTGTGACCCCATGAATCACAGCACGCCAGGCCTCTTTGTCCATCACCAACTCCTGGAGGTCACTCAGACTCACATCCATCGAGTCAGTGATGCCATCCAGCCATCTCATCCTCTGTCGTCCCCTTCTCCTCCTGCCCCCAATCCCTCCCAGCATCAGAGTCTTCTCCAATGAGTCAACTCTTCGCATGAGGTGGCCAAAGTACTGGAGTTTCAGCTTTAGCATCATTCCTTCCAAAGAAATCCCAGGGCTGATCTCCTTCAGAATGGACTGGTTGGATCTCCTTGCACTCCAAGGGACTCTCAAGAGTCTTCTCCAACACCACAGTTCAAAAGCATCAATTCTTCGGCGCTCAGCCTTCTTCACAGTCCAGCTCTCACATCCATACATGACCACAGGAAAGACCATAGCCTTGACTAGGCGAACCTTTGTTGGTAAAGTAATGTCTCTGCTTTTGAATATGCTATCTAGGTTGGTCATAACTTTCCTTCCAAGGAGTAAGCGTCTTTTAATTTCATGGCTGCAGTCACCATCTGTAGTGATTTTGGAGCCCAGAAAAATAAAGTCTGACACTGTTTCCACTGTTTCCCCATCTATTTCCCATGTAGTGATGGGACCGGATGCCATGATCTTCGTTTTCTGAATGTTGAGCTTTAAGCCAACCTTTTCACTCTCCACTTTCACTTTCATCAAGAGGCTTTTTAGTTCCTCTTCACTTTCTGCCATAAGTGTGGTGTCATCTGCATATCTGAGGTTATTGATATTTCTCCCAGCAATCTTGATTCCAACTGTTGCTTCTTCCAGTCCAGCATTTCTCATGATGTACTCTGCATATAAGTTAAATAAACAGGGTGACATTATACAGCCTTGACGTACTCCTTTTCCTATTTGGAACCAGTCTGTTGTTCCATGTCCATTTCTAACTGTTGCTTCTTGATCTGCATACAGATTTTTCAAGAGGCAAATCAGGTGGTCTGGTATTCCCATCTCTTTCAGAATTTTCCACAGTTTATTGTGATCCACACAGTCAAAGGCTTTGGCATAGTCAATAAAGCAGAAATAGATGTTTTTCTGGAACTCTCTTGCTTTTTCCATGATCCAGCGGATGTTGGCAATTTGATCTCTGGTTCCTCTGCCTTTTCTAAAACCAGCTTGAACATCAGGAAGTTCACGGTTCACGTATTGCTGAAGCCTGGCTTGGAGAATTTTGAACATTACTTTACTAGCGTGTGAGATGAGTGCAATTGTGCAGTAGTTTGAGCACTCTTTGGCATTGCCTTTCTTTGGGATTGGGATGAAAACTGACCTTTTCCAGTCCTGTGGCCACTGCTGAGTTTTCCAAATTTGCTGGCCTATTGAGTGCAGCACTTTCACAAATAATATGTAGTAAATAAATATTATATAATTATCTATAGTACTTGTCCAATAATTATATTATACATGCAATATATATTTAATCTAGAGCAGAGTTCATCAAATGACAACTCATTGGCCAAATTCAGCAGTACCACCTATTTTTGTAAGTAACGTTTTATTGGAAAGCAACCTTGATCATTTTTTTATGAACTCTCTCTGATAGTTCTCATGATATGGTCCACAAAGCCTAAAATATTTGCTATTTGCCTCCTCATAAAAAGTTTCTGGGTTACTGATTGAGAGAAATATATTCTGTACCATTAACATTTATAACCTCAGAGTGGTGAACTTATGAGAGACATTAGCTTTCTAAGATACGTTTCTTCAAGGGAAGACTATACCTTTGATCCGATTTCTTTAAATGGCTGTATCTTACATCATTATAGTATTGATGCAAAAATCAAGAATTTGACATTGGTAGAATGTGTAAATATAGTTCAGTGTCATTTGATAATATGTGTAGATTTGTATAGCCATCATGGCAATTAAGATACAGAATTATTCCATTACCACAAAGATCTCCTTTGTGCTGCTCCTTTGTATTTACTCACCTTTTTCCTCATCTCACTATGTCTAACCCCTGGCAATCACTAGTCTCTTCCCATCTCCTTAAATTTCTTATTTCAAAATTGCTATATAAATGGAAGATAAAATATATCACCAATGGAAAGTGTCTTCTACTCACCATAATGCCTTTGAGACTCATTTAAGTTATTGAATCAATAGTTCATTGCTTTTATTGCTGATTGGTTTTCCACTATAAGGATGTTCTACATTTGTTTATTTATTTATATATTGAAAAACAATATATATATTTAACGGTTCCAATTTATTCAGAATTAATATTTTGTCATGTTGTTCCTTGTTTGTCTGTTTAAATTTTTATTGTAATATAATTGATTTACAATGTTATTTTCATGTATACACAAAGTGATCCAGATACATTTTTTGGATTTTTTTTCCATTATTATAAGATACAGAATATAGTTCCCTGTGCTGTATAATAGGTCTTTTTTGGTAATTTATTTTATATATTCAAGAAGGAAATGGCAATCGACTCCAGTATTCTTGCCTGAAAAAAACCCATGGACAGAAGAGGATGGCAGGCTACAGTCCTTGGAATCACAAAGAGTTAGATATGACTTAGTGACTGAGCATGCATTTTATACATCCGTTCCATTCAGTCCAGTCACTCAGTCGTGTCTGACTCTTTGTGACGCCATTAACTGCAGCACATCAGGCTTCCCTGTCCATCACCAATTCCTAGAGCCTACTCAGACTCATGTCCATCAAGCCAGTGATGCCATCCGACAATTTCATCCTCTGTCGTCCCCTTCTCTTCCCACCTTCAATCTTTCCCAGCATCAGGGTCTTTTCCAATGAGTCAGTTCTTTGCATTAGGTGACCAAAGTATTGGAGTTTCAGCTTCAGCATCAGTTCTTCTAATGAATATTCAGGACTTATTTCCTTTAGGATTGACTGGTTTGATTTCTTTGCAGTCCAAGGGACTCTCAAGAGTCTTCTCCAACACCACAGTTCAAAAGTATCAATTATGTGGTGCTCAGGTTTCTTTATATTCCAACTCTCACATCCATAAATGACTACTGGAAAATCCATAGCTTTGACTACATGTAACTTGGTTGGCAAAGTAATGCCTCTGCTTTTTAATAGGCTACATAGGTGGTCATAGCTTTTCTTCAAGGAGCAAGTGTCTTTTAATTTCATGGCTGCAGTCACCATCTGCAGTGGTTTTGGAGCTCCCAAAATGAAGTCAGTGTTTCCATTGAAACCCCATCTATTCGCCATGAAGTGATGGGACTGGATGCAGTGAGCTTAGTTTTCTGAATGCTGAGTTTTAAGCCAACTTTTTCACTCTCCTCTTTCACTTTCATCAAGATGCTCTTTAGTTCTTCTTCATGTTCAGCCATAAGGGTGGTGTCATCTGCATACCTGAGGTTATTGATATTTCTTCTGGCAGTCTTGATTCCAGTTTGTGCTTCATCCAGCCTGGCATTTCTCATGATGTACTCTGCATATAAGTTAAATAAGCAGGGTGACCATGTACAGCCTTGATGTACTCCTTTCCCCATTTGGAACCAGTCTGTTGTTCCATGTCCAGTTGCTACTTCACCTGAATACAGATTTTTCAGGAGGCAGATAAGGTGGTCTGGTAATCTTAACTCTTTCAGAATTTTCCACAGTTTATTGTGATCCACACAGTCAAAGGCTTTGGCGTAGTCAGTAAAGCAGAAATAGATGTTTTTATGGAACTCTCTTGCTTTCATGATGATCCAACAGATGTGGGCCATTTGGTATCTGGTTCCTCTGCCTTTTCTAAATACAGCTTGAACATCTGGAAGTTTACAGATCATGTATTGCTGAGTTCTGGCATGTAGAATTTTAAACATTGCTTTGCTAGCATGTGAAATGAGGGCAACTATGTGATAGTTTGAAAATTCTTTGGCATTGCCTTTCTTTGAGATTGAAATGAAAACTGATCTTTTCCAGTCCTGTGGCCATTGCTGAGTTTTTCAGATTTGCTGGCATATTGAGTGCAGTACTTTCACAGCATCATCTTTAGGATTTGAAATAGCTCAACTGAATTTCCATCACCTCCACTAGCTTTGTTCATAGTGATGGTTCTTTTTTTCCCCCATAGATTCCATATATTTATTATTATTTTTTATTTTATTTAACTTTACAATATTGTATTGGTTTTGCCATGTATCAAAATGAATCTGCCACAGGTATACATGTGTTTCCCATCCTGAAACCTCCTCCCTCCTCCCTCCCCATACCATCCCTCTGGGTCGTCCCAGTGCACCAGCCCCAAGCATCCAGTATCGTGCATCAAACCTGGACTGCCGACTTGTTTCATATATGATATTAAACATATTTCAATGCCATTCTCCCAAATCAACCCACCCTCTCCCTCTCCCAGAGTCCAAAAGACTGTTCTATATATCAATGTATCTTTTTCTGTCTCGTATACAGGGTTATTGTTACCATCTTTCTAAATTCCATATATATGCGTTAGTATACTGTATGGAGAAGGCAATGGCACCCCACTCCAGTACTCTTGCCTGGAAAATCCCATGGACAGAGGAGGCCTGGTGGGCTGCAGTCCATGGGGTCACTGAGTTGGACACAACTGAGCGACTTTACTTTCACTTTTCACTTTCATGCATTGGAGAAGGAAATGGCAACCCACTCCAGTGTTCTTGCCTGGAGAATCCCAGGGATGGGGGAGCCTGGTGGGCTGCAGTCTCTGGAGTCGCACAGAGTCGGACACGACTGAAGTGACTTAGCAGCAGCAGCAGCAGCATACTGTATTGGTGTTTTTCTTTCTGGCTTACTTCACTCTGTATAATAGGCTCCAGTTCCATCCACCTCATTAGAACTGACTCAAATGCATTATATTTAATGGCTGAGTAATACTTCATTGTGTATATGTACCACATTTTCTTATCCATTCATCTGCTGATGGACATCTAGGTTGCTTCCATGTCCTGGCTATTATAAATAGTGCTGCGATGAACATTGGGGTACACATGTCTCTTTCAATTCTGGTTTCCTCAGTGTGTATGCCCAGCAGTGGGATTGCTGGGTCATAAGGCAGTTCTATTCCTAGTTTTTTAAGGAATCTCCACACTGTTCTCCATAGTGGCTGTACTAGTTTGCATTCCCACCAACAGTGTAAGAGGGTTCCCTTTTCTCCACACCCTCTCCAGCATTTACTGCTTGTAGACTTTTGGATCACAGACATTCTGACTGGCATGAAATGATACCTCATAGTGGTTTTGATTTGAATTTCTCTGATAATGAGTGATGTTGAGCATCTTTTCATGTGTTGGTTAGCCATCTGTATGTCTTCTTTGGAGAAATGTCTATTTAGTTTTTTTGGCCCATTTTTTGATTGGGTCATTTATTTTTCTGGAATTGAGCTGAAGGAGTTGCTTGAATATTTTTGAGATTAGTTGTTTGACTGTTGCTTCATTTGCTATTATTTTCTCCCATTCTGAAGGCTGTCTTTTCACCTTGCTTATAGTTTCTTTTGTTGTGAAGAAAATTTTAAGTTTAATTAGGTCCCATTTGTTTATTTTTGCTTTTATTTCCAATATTCTGGGAGGTGGGTCATAGAGGATCCTGCTGTGATATATGTCAGAGAGTGTTTTGCCTATGTTCTCCTCTAGGAGTTTTATAGTTTCTGGTCTTACGTTTAGATCTTTAATCCATTTTGAATTTATTTTTGTGTATGGTGTTAGAAAGTGCTCTAGTTTCATTGTTTTACAAGTGGTTGACCAGTTTTCCCAGCACTACTTGTTAAAGAGATTGTCTTTAATCCATTGTATATTCTTGCCTCCTTTGTCAAAGATAAGGTGTCCATATATGCGTGGATTTATCTCTGGGCTTTCTATTTTGTTCCATTGATCTGTATTTCTGTCTTTGTGCCAGTACCATACTGTCTTGATGACTGTGGCTTTGTAGTAGAGCCTAAAGTCAGGCAGGTTGATTCCTCCAGTTCCATTCTTCTTTTTCAAGATTGCTTTGGTTATTCGAGGTTTTTTGTATTTTCATATAAATTGTGAAATTATTTGTTCTAGCTCTGTGAAGAATACCATTGGTAGCTTCATAGGGATTGCATTGAATCTATAAATTGCTTTGGGTAGTATACTCATTTTCACTATATTGATTCTGCCAATCCATGAACATGGTATATTTCTCCATCTACTAGTGTCCTTTTTGATTTCTTTCACCAGTGTTTTATAGTTTTCTATATATAGGTCTTTGGTTTCTTTAGGTAGATATATTCCTAAGTATTTTATTCTTTTCATTGCAATGGTGAATGGAATTCTTTCCTTAATTTCTCTTTCAATTTTCTCATTATTAGTGTACAGGAATGCAAGGGATTTCTGTGTGTTGATTTTATATCCTGCAACTTTACTATATTCATTGATTAGTTCTAGTAATTTTCTGGTGGAGTCTTTAGGGTTTTCTATGTAGAGGATCATGTCATCTGCAAACAGTGAGAGTTTTACTTCTTCTTTTCCAATTCTGCTCTGATTGCTGTGGCCAAAACTTCCAAAACTATGTTGAATAGTAATGGTGAAAGTGGGCACCCTTGTCTTGTTCCTGACTTTAGAGGAAATGCTTTCAATTTTTCACCATGGAGGATAATGTTTGCTGTGGGTTTGTGATAGATAGC
This sequence comes from Tragelaphus eurycerus, assembly GCA_935064755.1. Taxonomy (NCBI): domain Eukaryota; kingdom Metazoa; phylum Chordata; class Mammalia; order Artiodactyla; family Bovidae; genus Tragelaphus; species Tragelaphus eurycerus. The sequence goes on along the minus strand of CAKXYN010000119.1, from coordinate 2,897,694 downwards.
TTTTATTATGTTGAGGTATGTTCCTTCTATTCCTGCTTTCTGGAGAGTTTTTATCATAAATGAATGTTGAATTTTGTCAAAGGCTTTCTCTGCATCTTTTGAGATAATCATATGGTTTTTATTTTTCAATTTGTTAATGTGGTGTATTACATTGATTGATTTGCAGATATTGAAGAATCCTTGCATCCCTGGGATAAAGCCCACTTGGTCATGGTGTATGATCTTTTTAATGTGCTGTTGGATTCTGATTGCTAGAATTTTGTTAAGGATTTTTGCATCTATGTTCATCAGTGATATTGGCCTGTAGTTTTCTTTTTTTGTGGCATCTTTGTCAGGTTTTGGTATTAGGGTGATGGTGGCCTCATAGAATGAGTTTGGAAGTTTACTTTCCTCTGCAATTTTCTGGAAGAGTTTGAGTAGGATAGATGTTAGGTCTTCTCTAAATTTTTGGTAGCATTCAGCTGTGAAGCCATCTGGACCTGGGCTTTTGTTTGCTGGAAGATTTCTGATTACAGTTTCAATTTTCGTGCTTGTGATCGATCCCTTAAGATTTTCTATTTCTTCCTGGTCCAGTTTTGGAAAGTTGTACTTTTCTGAGAATTTGTCCACTTCTTCCACGTTGTCCATTTTATTGCCATATAATTGCTGATAGTAGTCTCTTATGATCCTTTGTATTTCTGTGTTGTCTGTTGTGATCTCTCCATTTTCATTTCTAATTTTATTGATTTGATTTTTCTCCCTTTGTTTCTTGATGAGTCTGGCTAATGGTTTGTCAATTTTATTTATCCTTTCAAAGAACCAGCTTTTGGCTTTGTTGATTTTTTGCTATGGTCTCTTTTGTTTCTTTTTTTTTAATCAAATTTTATTTTGCTTAACTTTACAATATTGTATTGCTTTTGCCATACATCAAAATGGATCCACCACAAGTATACATGTGTTCCCCATCCTGAACCCTCCTCCCTCCTCCCTCCCCATACCATCCCTCTGGGTTGTCCCAGTGCACCAGCCCCAGGCATCCGTTATCAGGCATCATACCTGGACTGGCGACTCATTTCAGATATGCTATTATACATATTTCAATGCTATTCTCCCAAATCATCCCACCCTCTCCCGTTCCCAGAGTCCAAAAGTCTGTCCTACACATCTTTTGTTTTGCATTTATTTCTGCCCTAATTTTTAAGATTTCTTTCCTTCTACTAACCCTGGGGTTCTTCATTTCTTCTGTTTCTAGTTGCTTTAGGTGTAGAGTTAGGTTATTTATTTTATATTTCTCTTGTTTCTTGAGGTAAGCTTGTATTGCTATGAACCTCCCCTTAGCTTCCTGACCTGCATACAGATTTCTTAAGAGGCAGATCAGGTGGTCTGGTATTCCCATCTCTTTCAGAATTTTCCATAGTTTATTGTGATCCACACAGTCAAAGGCTTTGGCATAGTCAATAAAGCAGAAATAGATGTTTTTCTGGAACTCTCTTGCTTTTTCCATGATCCAGCGGATGTTGGCAACTTGATCTCTGGTTCCTCTGCCTTTTCTAAAACCAGCTTGAACATCAGGAAGTTCACGGTTCACATATTGCTGAAGCCTGGCTTGGAGAATTTTGAGCATTACTTTACTAGCGTGTGAGATGAGTGCAATTGTTCGGTAGTTTGAGCACTCTTTGGCATTGCCTTTCTTTGGGATTGGGATGAAAACTGACCTTTTCCAATCTTGTGGCCACTGCTGAGTTTTGCAAATTTGCTGGCATATTGAGTGCAGCACTTTCACAGCATCATCTTTCAGGACTTGGAATAGCTCCACTGGAATTCCATCACCTCCACTAGCTTTGTTCGTAGTGATGCTTTCTAAGGCCCATTTGACTTCACATTCCAAGATGTCTGGCTCTAGGTCAGTAATCACATCATCGTGATTGTCTAGGTCTTGAAGCTCTTTTTTGTACAGTTCTTCTGTGTATTCTTGCCACCTCTTCTTAATATCTTCTGCTTCTGTTAGGTCCACATCATCTCTGTCCTTTATCGTGCCCATCTTTGCATGAAATGTTCCCTTGGTATCTCTGATTTTCTTGAAGAGATCCCTAGTCTTTCCCATTCTGTTGTTTTCCTCTATTTCTTTGCATTGATCACTGAAGAAGGCTTTCTTATCTCTTCTTGCTATTCTTTGGAACTCTGCATTTAGATGTTTATATCTTTCCTTTTCTCCTTTGCTTTTCGCTTCTCTTCTTTTCACAGCTATTTGTAAGGCCTCACCAGACAGCCATTTTGCTTTTGTGCATTTCTTTTCCATGGGGATGGTCTTGATCCCTGTCTCCTGTACAATGTCACAAACCTCATTCCATAGTTCATCAGGCACTCTATCTATCAGATCTAGGCCCTTAAATCTATTTCTCACTTCCACTGTATAATCATAAGGGATTTGATTTAGGTCATACCTGAATGGTCTAGTAGTTTTCCCCTACTTTTTTCAATTTCAGTCTGAATTTGGCAATAAGGAGTTCATGGTCGAGCCACAGTCAGCTCCTGGTCTTGTTTTTGCTGATTGTATAGAGCTTGTCCATCTTTGGTTGCAAAGAATATAATCGATCTGATTTCGGTGTTGACCATCTGGTGATGTCCATGTATAGAGTCTTCTCTTGTTTTGTTGGAAGAGGGTATTTGCTATGACCAGTGCATTTTCTTGGCAAAACTCTGTTAGTCTTTGCCCTGCTTCATTCCATATTCCAAGGCCAAATTTGCCTGTTACTCCAGGTGTTTCTTGACTTCCTACTTTTGCATTCCAGTCCCCTATAATGAAAAGGACATCTTTTTTGGGTGTTAGTTCTAAAAGGTCTTGTAGGTCTTCATAGAACCATCCAACTTCAGCTTCTTCGGCATTACTGGTTGGGGCATAGACTTGGATTACTGTGACATTGAATGGTTTGCCTTGGAAACGAACAGAGATCATTCTGTCATTTTTGAGATTGCATCCAAGTACTGCATTTCGGACTCTTTTGTTAACCATGATGGCCACTCCATTTCTTCTGAGGGATTCCTGCCCACAGTAGTAGATATAATGGTCATCTGAGTTAAATTCACCCATTCCAGTCCATTTTAGTTCGCTAATTCCTAGAATGTCGACATTCACTCTTGCCATCTCTTGTTTGACCACTTCCAATTTGCCTTGATTCATGGACCTGACATTCCAGGTTCCTATGCAATATTGCTCTTTACAGCATCGGACTTTGCTTCTATCACCAGACACATCCACAGCTGGGTATTCTTTTTGTTTTGGCTCTATCCTTTCATTCTTTCTGGAGTTATTTCTCCATTGATCTCCAGTAGCATATTGGGCCCCTACTGACCTGGGGAGTTTCTCTTTCAGTATCCTATCATTTTGTCTTTTCATACTGTTCATGAGGTTCTCAAGGCAAGAATACTGAAGTGGTTTGCCATTCCCTTCTCCAGGATATGACAGGACCACACCCTGTCATATCTCTCCACCATGACCCGCCCATCCCAGGTTGCCCCTCGGGCATGGCTTAATTTCATTGAGTTAGACAAGGGTGTGGTCCTTGTGTGATTAGATTGACTAGTTTTCTGTGAGAATGGTTTTAGTGTATTTGCCCTCTGATGCCCTCTTTAAAGATCTACTGTCTTACTTGGGTTTCTCTTACCTTGGGTGTGTGGTATCTCATCCCGGCTGCTCCTGGCTGCTCCCAGCGAAGCACAGCCATCGCATAAGGCCTTGTTAAACCTTTCTTGCATCTCCTCAATCCTTGTCTCCAGGCTATTTATCTGTGATTCCATTTTGATTTCCAGATTTTAGATTAATTTCACTATCATTATTTGGAATTCTTTATCAGGTAGATTCCCTATATCTTCCTCTTTTGTTTGGTCTGGTGGGCATTTATCCTGTTCCTTTACCTGCTGGGTATTCCTCTGTCTCTTCATCTTGTTTAAATTGCTGAGTTTGGGGTGTCCTTACTGTATTCTGGCAGTTTGTGGAGTTCTTTGTTGTGGCGTTTCCTCACTGTGTGTGGGTTTGTACAGGTGGCTTGTCAAGGTTTCTTGGTTAGGGAAGCTTGTGTCAGTGTTCTGGTGTGTGGAGCTGGATTTCTTCTCTCTGGAGTGCAATGAAGTATCCAGTAATGAGTTATGAGATGTCTATAGTTTTGGGGTGACTTTGGGCAGCCTGTATATTGGAGCTCATGGCTGTGTTCCTGTGTTGCTGGAGAATTTCCTTGGTATGTCTTGCCCTGGAACTTGTTGGCCCTTGTGTGGTCCTTGGTTTCAGTGTAGGTATGGAGGCATTTGATAAGCTCCTGTCAATTAATGTTCCCTGGAGTCATGGTTTGAACTTAAGCCTCCTGCTTCCAGTTATCGGTCTTATTTTTACTGTAGTCTCAAAACTTCTCCTTCTATACAGCATCATTGATAAAACATCTAGGTTAAAGAAGAAAAATTTCTCCACTGTGAGGGTCACCCAGAGAGGTTCACAGCATTACATGGAGAAGAGAAGAGGGAGGAGGGAGTTAGAGGTGACCCAAATGAGATGAGGTGGAATCAATAGAGGAGAGAGCAGGCTAACCAGTAATCACTCCCTTATGAGCACTCCACAACTGGACTGCTCAGAGATGTTCACGGAGTTATACAGAGAAGAGAAGAGGGAGGAAGGAGACAGAGGTGGCCAGGAGGATAAAAGGAGGGAATCAAAAGGAGAGAGACAGATCCAGCCAGTATCAGTTCCCTAAGTGTTTTCCACTGTCTGGAACACACAGAAATTCAGAGTTGGGCAGAGTAGAGAGGGGTTAGGGAGGAGACACAGGCGACCTGGTGGAGAAAAAGGAGAGTCCGGAGCAGGAGAGAGAAGTCAAGCCAGTAATCTCACTCCCTAGTAAAAAATGGGTACTGAAGATTGGGTTCTTAAAGGTACAAAATTGGTAACAAATACCTAAAAGCAAAAATTAAAAATCTGAGGTAGAGTTTGAAATTTCAAAAATAAAATGTTAAAGAAATGAAGAAAAAAAGAAAGAGAGTGAAAAAAAAAGAAACCAAAAACAAACAAAGTCACAAAAATTATAAAGAAGATATAGGTACACAATTGATAACAAATACCAAAAAGTATAAATTAAGAATATAGAGTAGAGTTTGGAATTTCAGGAATACAGTGTTAAAGAAAAGATGAATAGAAAGAAATAGAGAGAAAAAAAAGAGTCACAAAAGTTATCAAAAAAAAGGTACAAAGTTGATAACAAATACCAAAAAGCTAAAATGAAAAAATCTAGAGAAGAGTTTGGAATTTCAAAAATACAATGTTAAAGAAAAGAAGAAGAAAAAGAAAGAGAAAAAAAGCAAGCAAAGTCACAAAAATTATAAAGAAGATATAGGTACAAACTGATAAGAAATACCAGAAAGCATATATTAAAGATAGAGAGTAGAGTTTGAAATTTCAGGGATACAGTGTTAAAGAAAAGATGACGAGAAAGAAAGAGTGAGAGAAAAAAAGTCACAAAAGTTATTAAAAAATAGGTAAAAAATTGATAACAAATACCAAAAAGCTAAAATTAAAAATCTAGAGCAGAGTTTGAAATTTCAAAAATACAATGTTAAAGAAAATAAGAAAAAAAAAAAAAGGAAGAAAGAGAAAAAGAAAAAAAAAAAACAAGGTCACAAAAGTTATAAAAAATATATATATGAAGTTTGCTTTTTAAAAAAGGGACTTTTTTTTGCAAAGTAATAGTAGGTTATAAAAGTGAAAATTAAAGTAGTAATAGATGACTTAATTTTTTTAAAAAAAAATAAAAAATAAAAGAAAGAATGATCATAAAAATAGTAAAAATATATATAGGACTTTCTCTGATATTGTTGTGGGTATTGTGGGTTCAGTTCATTTTTGGCTAGTTTTTTGTTCAGGTTTATATTTCTCAAGATCTATAGGCCCCTTCTTATGTAGTCGGTACTAACCATGGGGTTTTAGTTTATTGCCTGTCGCTTCCAAGGCAGCTTCTTCTGTTATAGCTTCTTCTGTTTGCTGGTCTCTTCAGTGTCTGATTTCTGCCCTGATACAAAGGGGGTGGTGGTGGACATCTTTTTTTTTTTTTTTTTTTTTTAAGGCTCACTTGTTCAGTCGTGCTGTGGGGAGGGAAGGATGCTGCAAACAAATAACACTGGCGTGTGCTTGCAGTGCCTTAGCCACACTGGGCCTGCCCCCGCTCATGGTGTGTGTAGCCTCCCTGCCCACACTGCTCAGGCTCTAGGTTGCTCTGCCAGGAACAATTCGCAGCTGGCCCTGGGCTGCTTGCACATCCCAGGTCTAAGCTGCTCAGCTTCAGGGACTAGGGTTTTCCTCAGAGGCACAGACTCGGTTGGTCCTGCGTTTTGCGCCCTTCCCAGCACAGGTGATGAGTTGTTTGGGGAACACGGTTGATGCAACTTTTTTGCCTCCCCACCACTCGGTTATCTGGGTGTACAACCAGCGCACCTTCTCAGGCGGATGTTGACTGTCTAGAACCCCAAGAAGTTTTAGTTATCAAATAAGCCTGATTACAGTTTTGTAGATAATGTCTCTCTGGGGCTGCGATTGCCCCCTTCTGGCTCTGGCTGCCTGTCACTGGAGGGGGACGGTCTGCAGCCGGCTATCTCTGTACAGTCCTTTGTTCTGGGCCTGGTGGTGTCTTAAGTTAGGGCTGGCGTTTCGCGTGGTAGATATCCCACAGTCTGGTTTGCTAGCCCAGATTATTTCGCTCAGGTAGCGCTCAGGGTATTCAGGCCAGATCCTTACTCTAAGTGATGCAGTCTGCACCGTGCCTCCCTGCCCAGCCCCCACTTGCTAATGGCAGATGCAGGCGTCTGCGCTGCTTCTCCGCTGGGGGAGTTACTGTAGGGCTTGTAATCTGTGGGTTTTAATTGTTTATTTATTTTTCCTCCCTGTTATGTTGCCCTCTGTGCTTCCAAGGCTTGGCACAGACTCGGCAGTGAGAATGTTTGCTGGTGTTTGGAAACTTCTCTCTTTTTAAGACTTCCTTCCCAGGACAGAGCTCCGTCCCTCCCTTTTTTGTCTCTTTTTTGGTCTTTTATATTTTTTCCTACCTCCTTTTGAAGACAATGGGTTGCTTTTCTGGTGCCTGATGTCCTCTGCCAGCATTCAGAAGTTGTTTTGTGGAATTTACTCAGCGTTTAAATGTTCTTTTGATGAATTTGTGGGGGAGAAAGTGTTCTCCCCGTCCTATTCCTCCACCATCTTAGCTCCTCCCCCCATAGTGATGCTTCTTAAGGCCCACTTGTCTTCACATTCCATGATGTCTGGCTCTAGGTGAGTGATCACACCATTGTGGTTATCTGGGTCATGAAGATCTTTTTTTGTCGAGTTCTTCTGTGTATTCTTGCCACCTCTTCTGAATATCTTCTGCTTCTGTTAGGTCCATACAATTTCTGTCCTTTATTGTGCCCATCTTTGCATGAAAAAGTCCCTTGGTATCTCTAATTTTCTTGAAGAGGTATCTAGTGTTTGCCATTCTACTGTTTTCCTCTAATTCTTTGCATTGATCACTGAGGAAGGCTTTCTTATCTTTCCTTGCTATTCTTTGGAGCTCTGCATTTAAATGGGTATATCTCTCCTTTTCTCCTTTGCATTTAGCTTCTCTTGTTTTCTCAGATATTTTTAAGACCTCTTCAGGAAACTTATTAGGCAATATTGCCTATTGCATCTCTTTTTCTTGGGAATGGTCTTGATCACTGCCTCCTGTACAAGGTCATGGACCTCCATCCATAGTTCTTCAGGCACTCTATCAGATCTACTCCTTTGAATCTATTTCTCACTTCCACTGTATAATCATAAGGGATTTGATTTAGGTCATACCTGAATGGTCTAGAGGTTTTCCCGACTTTCTTCAATTTAAGTCTGAATTTGGAAGTAAGGGGTTCATGATCTGAGCCACAGTTGACTCTTGGCCACAGAAGATAATCAATCTGATTTCAGTATTGACCATCTGGTGATGTCTATGTGTAAACTCATCTCCTGTGTTGTTGGAAGAGGGTGCTTGCTATGACAAGTGTGTTCTCTTGAGAAAACCCTATTAGCCTTTGCCCTGCTTCATTTTGTACTTCAAGGCCAAACTTGCCTGTTACTCCCGGTGTTTCTTGACTTTCTACTTTTGCATTCTAGTCCCCTATAATGAAAATAACATCTTTTTTGGGTATTAGTTCTCAAAGGTCTTGTAGGTCTTCGTAGGACAGTTCAGCCTCAGCTTCTTCAGCATTACTGGTCAGAGCATAGACTTGGATTGCTGTGATATTGAATGTTTTACATTGGAAACAAACAGAGATCTTTCCGTTGTTTTTGAGCATGCACCCAAGTATTGCATTTTGGACTCTTTTGTTGATTATGATGGCTAGTCCATTTCTTCTAAAGGATTCTTGCCCACAGTAGTAGATATAATGGTCATCTGAATTAAATTCACTCATTCCAGTCCATTTTAGTTCACTGATCCTTAAAATGTCAATATGCACTCTTGTCATCTCCTGTTTGACCTTGATTTATATACCACTTTACCTTGATTCATGCACCTATCATTCCAGGTTCCTATGCAATATTGTTCTTTACAGCCTTGGACTTTACTTCCATCACCAGTCACATCCACTACTGGGAGGTGTTTTTGCTTTGGCTCCATCTCTTCATTGTTTCTGGTGTTATTTCTCCACTTTTCTCCAGTAGAATATTGGGCACCTACAGCCTGGATAGTTCATCTTTCAGTGTCATAATTTTTTCCTTTTCATACAGTTCATGGGGTTTTCAAGGCAATAGTACTAAAGTGGTTTGCCATTGCTTTCTCCAGTGGACCATGTTTGTCAAAACTCACCACCATGATCCTGTTTTCAGTGGCCCAACAAGACAAGGCTTATAGTTTCACTGAGTTAGACAAGGCTGTTAGACAAGATATATAGTAATCTCAGATTCCTAATTTATCCCTTTCCTCTTTGCTAACCATAAGTTTCTTTCCTATGTCTACAAGTTTATTTCTGTCTTGTAAATCTGTTCACTTGTATAATTTTTAAAATATTCCACAGACAAGTGATTTCATATGATACTCCTCTTTATCTATATGACTTATTTCACTTGATATGATAATCTCTAGGCCAGTCCATGTTGCTACAAATGGACTTATTTAATTCTTTTTTATGACTGCATAATATTCCATTGTGTATGTATACCACATCTTCTCAATCCATTCATCTGTCAATAGGCACATAGGCTCCTTCCATGTCTTGGTTACTGTAAATAGTACTTCTGTGAACATTGGGGTACATATATATTTTTAAATATATGTATGTTTTTCTCCAGATACATGCCCAGGAGTGAGACCATTAGATGATATTGTAAGTCTGTTTTTGCTTTTTAAGGAACCTCCATACTGTTATCCATAGTGACTGCACCAATTTACATTCCCACAACCAGTATAAGAGGCTTCCCTTTTCTCCACAACCGTCCAGCATTTATTATTTGTAGAATTTTTTGATGATCATTCTGACTGGTGTGAGGTGATACCTCATTGTGGTTTTGATTTGCATTTCTCTGATAATTAGTGATATTGAGAATATTTTCACGTGTCTGTTGGCCATCTGTATGTCTTATTTGGAAAGATTTTTCAATATCCTCAAATCAATCAATTTGATACACCACATATAGAAAAATTAAAGAAAAAAAGGCATATGGTCATCTCAGTAGATGAAGCAAAAACTTTAACAAAATTCGACACCTGTTTATGAGAAAAACTCTCCAGAAAGTGGGCATAGAGGGAACATACCTAAACATAATGAAGTCAATATATGACAAACATACAGCTAATATCATAGTCAATTTTGAAAAGCTCATAACACTTCCTCTAAGATCAGGAACGAGATAAGGATGCCCACTCCTCACTTTTATTCAGCACATTTTGGACATCCTAGACACAGCAATTAGACAAGAAAAAAGAAATATGAGGAATCTAAGTTGTAAAAGAAGTAATAAGATGCCACTCTTTGTAGATGACATGATTCTATATATAGAAAATCTTAAAGATACTACCAGAAGGGGCGGTCCTAAGATGGCAGAGGAATAGGACAGGGAGACCACTTTCTCCCTCACAAACTCATCAAAAAAACGTTTAAACGTGGAGTAAATTCCACCAGACCACTTCTGAATGCCCACAGAGGACATCAGGCACCCAGAAAAGTAGCTCATTGTCTTCGAAAGGAGGTAGGAAAAAATATAAAGAAAAAAAGAGACAAAAGAGGTAGGGATGGAGCTCTGTCCTGGGAGGGGAGTCTTAAAAAGAGAGGTTTCCAAACACTAGGAAACACTCTCACTGCCAAGTCTGTGGTGAGCCTTGCAAGCACAGAGGGTAACACAACAGGGAGGAAAAATAAATAAATAATCAAAATCCACAGATTACGAGCCCAATGGTAACTCCCCCAGTGGAGAAGCAGCGCAGACGCTTGCACCCGCCACTGGCAAGCGGGGGCTGGGCATGGAGGCGAGGGCTGCATTGCTTAGAGTAAGGACCGGGGCCTGAATGCCCCGAGAGCAAGCTAAGGGAACTAACCTGGGTTAGCAAACCAGACTGAGGGATAGCTATCATGCAAAAAGCCCTAACCTAAGAAACCACAAGGCCCACACACAGAACAAAGGACTGAACAGAACTAGACGGATGCAGACCATCCCCCTCCTGTGACAGGCACCCAGAGCCGGAAGGGGGCAATCGCAGCCCCTGGACAGACATTATCTACCAAACTGCAAGCAGGCTTCTTTGCTAACTAAAATTTCTTGGGGTTCTGGACAGTCAACATCTGCCTGAAAAGGTGCGCTGGTTGTACACCCAGAAAATTGAGCAGCAGGGACAAGGGAGGTGATAAGTCGCAGCGACCACGCTCAACAAACACCTCATCACCTGAGCTGCTTGGACCTGGGAAGGGCACAAAACACAGGCCCAACAGGGTCTGCGCCTCTGAGGACTACCCAAGTGCCTGAACCTGAGCGGCTTAGACCTGGGAGGTGCATGCAACTCAGGGCAGGCCTCGGACGGTTCCTGGTGGAGCAACCTAGAGCCTGAGCAGTGTGGGCAGGGAGGGCACATGCTCCATGAGCGGGGGCAGGCCCAGTGTGGCTGAGACATTGCAAGCACATGCCAGTGTTATTTGTTTGCAGCGTCCCTCCCTCCCCACAGCACGACTAAAAAGTGAACCTAAAAAAAGTGTCCACCACCACCCCCCGCTTGTGTCAGGGCAGAAATCAGACATTGAAGAGACCAGCAAACAGAAGAAGCTAAAACAGAGGGAAGCGCCTTGGAAGTGACAAGTGCAATAGGTTAAAACCCTGTAGTTAGTATTGAGTACATAGGAAAGGGCCTATAGATCTTGAGAACTATAAATCAGAACAAGGAACTATCTGAAAATGAACTGACCCCACACTGCCCACAACAACACCAGAGAAAGTCCTAGATATATTTTTACTATTTTTACAATCGTTGTTTTAATTTTTTTAAAAATTTTAAGTCCTCTATTACTCCTTTAATTTTCATTTTTATAAACTACTATTACTTTGCAAAAAAAGACCCTATTTTTTACAGCAAACTTCATACACATATTTTAAAAAAACTTGTGACTTTTTTTTTCTTCTTCTTCTTTTCTTTAATATTGTATTTTTGAAAATCCAACCTCTACTCTAGATTTTTAATCTTCACTTTTTGATATTTCTTATCAATTTTGTAGCCATTAAATTAAACTGTAGCCATGAAATTAAACTGTAGCCATGAAATTAAAAGACGCTTACTCCTTGGAAGGAAAGTTATGACCAACCTAGATAGCATATTCAAAAGCAGAGACATTACTTTACCAACAAAGGTTCGCCTAGTCAAGGCTATGGTTTTTCCTGTGGTCATGTATGGATGTGAGAGCTGGACTGTGAAGAAGGCTGAGCGCCGAAGAATTGATGCTTTTGAACTGTGGTGTTGGAGAAGACTCTTGAGAGTCTCTTGGACTGCAAGAAGATCCAACCAGTCCATTCTAAAGGAGATCAATCCTGGAATTTCTTTGGAAGGAATGATGCTAAAGCTGAAACTCCAGTATTTTGGCCACCTCATGCGAAGAGTTGACTCATTGGAGAAGACTCTGATGCTGGGAGGGATTGAGGGCAGGAGGAGAAGGGGACGACAGAGGATGAGATGGCTGGATGGCATCACTGACTTGATGGGTATGAGTCTGGGTGACCTCCGGGGGCTGGTGATGGACAGGGAGGCCTGGCGTGCTGCAGTTCATGGGGTCGCAAAGAGTCGGACACGACTGAGCGACTGATCTGATCTGATCTGATCAATTTTGTACCTTTAAGAACCCGATCTTCAGTACCCATTTTTACTTAGGAGTGACATTACTGGCTTGACTGCTATCTCCCCTTTTGGACTTTCCTTTTTCTCCACCAGGTCGCCTCTGTCTCCACCCTCCCCCTTCTCTCCTCTACCCAATTCTGTGAATCTCTTTGTGTTCTAGATGGTGGAGAACACTTAGGGAACTGATTACTGGCTGGATCTGTCTCTCTCCTTTTGATTCCCCCTTTTATCCTCCTGGCCACCTCTGTCTCCTTCCTCCCTCTTCTCTTCTCTGTATAACTCCGTGAACATCTCCGAGTGGTCTAGACTGTGGAGTGCACATAAGGAAGTGATAACTGGCTAGCTTGCTCTCTCCTCTTATGATTCCACCTCATCTCATTCGGATCACCTCTAACTCCCTCCTTCCTCTTCTCTTCTCTATGTAACTCTGTGAACCTCTCTGGGTGTCCCTCACTGTGGAGAAACTTTTCATATTTAACCTAGATGTTTTAACAATGGTGCTGTATAGAAGGAGAAGTCTTGAGACTATTGTAAAAATAAGACTGAAAACCAGTAGCAGGAGGCTTAAATCCAAATCCTGAGAACACCAGATAACTCCTGACTCCAGGGAACATTAATCGACAGGAGCTCATCAAATGCCTCCATACCTACACTGAAACCAAGCACCACACAAGGGCCAACAAGGTCCAGAGCAAGACATACCACTCAAATTCTCCAGCAACACAGGAACACAGCCCTGAGGTTCAATATACAGGCTGCCCAAAGTTATTCCAAACCCATTGACATCTCATAACTCATTACTGGACACTTCCTTGCACTCCAGAGAGAAGAAATCCAGCTACATCCACCAGGACACCGACACAAGCTTCCCTAACCAAGAAACCTTGACAAGCCTCCCGTACAACATCACCCACAGCAAGGAAACTCCACAATAAAGAAAAACCCATAAACTGCCAGAATACAGAAAGGCCACCCCAAACTCAGCAATATAAACAAGATGAGGAGACAGAGGAATACCCAGAAGGTAAAGGAACAGGATAAATATTCACCAAACCAAACAAAAGAGGAAGAGACAGGAAATCTACCTGATAAAGAATTCCAAATAGTGATAGTGAAAATGATCCAAAACCTTGAAATCAAAATGGAATCACAGATAAATAGCCTGGAGACAAGGATTGAAAAGATGCAAGAAAGGTTTAACTAGGACCTACAAGAAATAAAAAAGAGTCAGTATATAATGAATAATGCAATAAATGAGATCAAAAACACTCTGGAGGCAACAAATAGTAGAATAACAGAGGCAGAAGATAGGATTAGTGAAGTAGAAGATAGAATGGTAGAAATTAATGAATCAGAGAGGAAAAAAGAAAAACAAATTAAAAGAAATGAGGACAATCTCAGAGACATCCAGGACAATATTAAATGCCCCAACATTCGAATCATAGGAGTTCCAGAAGAAAAAGACAAAAAGAAAGACCATGAGAAAATACCTGAGGAGATAATAGTTGAAAACTTCCCTAAAATGGGGAAGGAAATAATCACTCAAGTCCAAGAAACCCAGAGAGTCTCAAACAGGATAAACCCAAGGCAAAACACCCCAAGACACATATTAATCAAATTAACAAAGATCAAACACAAAGAACAAATATTAAAAGCAGCAAGAGAAAAACAACAAATAACACACAAGGGGATTCCCACAAGGATAACCCCTGATCTTTCAATAGAAACTCTTAAGGCCAAGAAGGAATGGCAAGACATACTTAAATTTATGAAAGAAAATAACCTACAGCCAAGATTACTGTACCCAGCAAGGATCTCATTCAAATATGAAGGAGAAATCAAAAGTTTTACAGACAAGCAAAAGCTGAGAGAATTCAGCAGTACCAAACCAGCTCTCCAACAAATACTAAAGGATATTCTCTAGACAGAAAACACAAAAAAGGTGTATAAACTCGAACCCAAAACAATAATGTAAATGGCAACAGGATCATACTTATCAATAATTACCTTAAATGTAAATGGGTTGAATGCCCCAACCAAAAGATAAAGACTGGCTGAATGGACACAAAAACAAGACCCCTACATATGTTGTCTACAAGAGACCCACCTCAAAATAGGGGACGCATACAGACTGAAAGTGAAGGGCTGGAAAAAGATATTCCACGCAAATAGAGACCAAAACAAAGCAGGAGTAGCAATAGTCATATGTGATAAAATAGACTTTAAAACAAAGGCTGTGAAAAGAGACAAAGAAGGACACTACAGAATGATCAACAGGCTTAGAAGTCATGGTGCACAGACTTCTTTGCTCTGCCGTATGTGGGATCTTCCTGGATCAGGGATTGAACCTATGTCTCCTGCACTGGCAGGAGGATTCTTCACCACTGAGCCACCAGGGCAGCCCAGGATTATGGTTTTGTTTACACTTTTTCCTTTTATGTTGTTAGAATGATAAAATTATCATTGGTACATAATAAACTATATCACAATATGTAATGAATTATATTTATTTTAAAAGTGTTTTTGGATCTTTAGGAGAATAAGATGTATTCAAGTGTTAGCTCCATGCAGAACTTTTAAAATTATATTCATTTATTCATAATTTTGTAGACCTCAAGTTTGCTTATTTTTCTTTTGCACATGATCTGGTTTCTGCATATGGACTCAATATGAGTGACCAAATTCACTCAAATTCTGAGGCAAACCATGAATCTACCTTTTTTTCCCCCTTTATTATTTCTTGTTAATCTGAAAGAAGAATTTTGTGAGTTTGGTCAATGGCTCTTCAGGGTTAAGATTCCTAAGTAATCTAGGTAGCTCAGTTCATGATACTTGAAGATTTCTCTTATTTGACTGTTAACTGTTTGCTTTGGATATCAAGGAGTACAGCAGAATCTCCTAGGTAGAACAGAGAACCAGGATCCAGAGTACCCATTGTCTCTAGACAGATGCTTCTCAACCTCAATACTTGGCTTAAATGAAACCATACTCTCCCAAGGTCACCTCTTCTTGAGACTTTGGCACTATGTATTTCCACATTCATACACTGTTGAATTTGTAAATCTTAAGGTATGGGTTTCAATTGTTTTTCACCCCTTTCAATTCAGTTCAGTTCAGTCACTCAGTCATGTCCGACTCTTTGCAACCCCATGGACTCCAGCACACCAGGCCTTCCTGTCCATCACCAACACCCGGAGTTTGCTCAAACTCATATCCATTGAGTTGTTGATGCCATGCAACCATTTCATCCTCTGTCAACCTCTTCTCCTCCCGCCTTCAATCTTTCCCAGCATCAGGGTCTTTTCAAATGTGTCAGTTCTTCACATCAGGTGGCCAAAGTATTGGAGTTTCAGCTTCAAAATCAGTCCTTCCAATTAATATTCAGGACTGATTTCCTTTAGGATGGACTGGTTGGATCTCCTTGCTGTCCAAGTGACTCTCAAGTGTCTTCTGCAACACCACAGTTCAAAGTATGAATTCTTCGGCACTCAGCTTTCTGTATAGTCCAACTCTCACATTCATACATGACCACTGGAGAAACCATAGCTTTGACTAGATGGACCTTTGTTGGCAAAATAATGTTTTGCTTTTTAATAAGCTGTTTAGGTTGGTCATAACTTTTCTTCCAAGGAGAAAGCATCTGTTAATTTCATGGCTGCAGTCACCATCTGCAGTGATTCTGGAGCCCAAGAAAATAAAGTCTGCTACTGTTTCCCCATATATTTGCCATGAAGTGATGGACGAGATGCCATGATCTTAGTTTTCTGAATGTTGAGTTTTAAGCCACATTTTTCACTCTCCTCTTTCACTTTCATCAAAAGGCTCTTTAGTTCTTCTTTGCATTCTGCCATAAGGATACTGCCATCTGCATATCTGTGGTTATTAATATTTCTCCTGGCAATCTTGATTCCAGCTTGTGCTTCATCCAGTCCAGCATTTCTCATGATGTATTCTGCATATAAGTTAAATAAGCAGGGTGACAATATACAGCCTTTTAAGTATACTTGTTTTCTCCCTTCCCCTAAAAATATCCCATTTCGAAAGTTTTACTTTGGAATTTAGGATGACAAATACAAAATACACCCAATAGTAGTGCCAGAAATATGCTTTAGTCCCTTTACAATGAAAAGGTTTCTAATTTAATTTTTTTCTCTTCCAGTTTTTGTTAGCTTTATTTTCTTTATCTTGATTTTTTAAAAATAGGTATCAGTTACTTAGTTTTATTTCCAGTTTGTCCAGTATACTGTCATCATTCTGGTTTCATGAGCTAGAGATACTTTTTTTTTTTTTAATGTGTTTCCTTCCAGTCTTTATATATACTTAGACTTAATTTTTAAAATTTTTTATTGAACATAATAATATACATATTTTTATTAAAATGTTCACTGTGAGCATTTCTCTGTGTTTATTTTCCTCTATAATAGGATTTTAAATGCTGCATAATTGTCTATCATACAGTTATTTAAAATTTATGCAATGAATTCTCTATTATTGAACATTTAGATTGTTTCTTATTTTTCACTCTCATGAATAGTAATTCAATACAGTATATGCATATATTTGTATACATCTCTATTACCTTAGAATATCTAGATGTAGAATTGCTAAGTTAAAGGAAAACTGTGAGCTTTAAGGCTTTTTATAAAGATTGTTAAATATCACTCTAGAAAGATTTTGCCACTTTGTTTGCCAGAAATAAGAAGGAATGTTTTATTCTCATAAAAACTAGGTAACTAAGAAAATGGATATATCATTCTGAACAGTAAAATTGTATCTCATTTTTTAAATTTGCCCTTTTAAAAATACTTTTAGGCTAATCTTTTATAAGGTAACTATTGGCACTTCCATTTTTTACTTATGAATTTCCTTGTAAATTGTGGTTGATTTTTCTATTAACATTTCTTTTGTATTTATTTAGTAGAGCTCCACATTCTTATAAGCTATATATATTACATACCAGATAAACCTCTTGTCTATAGTATATGATTTAAAAAAAACTTCCCCATGAGTTTGTCATTTGCCATTTAATTTTCTTCAGGATATGTTTTAATGTTAAAAAATCTAAATTTACCATGAAATTAAATCTATCAGTATTTTCCTTTATAAGTTTCTCCTTTACTTTCTGATGACTAAATAAATATTCCTCTGTGTTTTCTTTTACCTGTTTTTTTTTTTTTTTTAGTTTCATTGCTTTTTTTAATAACTCTGGAATTTATTTTGATTTATTACTTGAGTTAGGGAACATTTAACGAACATTCTCACAAATTTAGTCAGTTGTTCTAATAGCATTTTCAAAATGCCAGATTTACATATATTATATTTTTCTAAAGCTAAAGGTATGCTTCTAGTCTTTTTTTATGTATTTCTACTGTGTCTGTTTATTCTTTTATCAGTATCAAAAGTCTTTAATTAGTATAACATTATAATAATGTTTAACACTATGATAATTTTAAACATATGGTATGTGAGTTCCCATTATCATTCTTTATTTTAAATTTAAAAAATTAATTTAGTTATTTTAATTGGAGGCTAATTACTTTACAATATTGTGGTGTTTTTTGCCATACATTCACATGGATCAGCCATGGGTGTACATATGTCCCCCATCATGGAACCCCCTTGCACTCCCCTCCCCATCCTATCCCTCTGGGATGCCCCAGAGCACCAGCTTTGAGTGTCCTGCTTCATTCATTGAACTTGCATTGGTCATTTTACATATGGTACAAAACATCTTTCAGTTTTTTTCGCTCAAATCATCCCACCCTTGCCTTCTCTCACATAGTCCAAATGTCTGTTCTTTACATCTGTCTCTTTTGCTGTCTTACATATGGGGGTCACCATTACCATCTTTCTAAATTATACATGTATGCAGTAATGTTCTGTATTGGTGTTTCTTGCTCTGACTTATTTCACTGTATAATAGGCTCCAGTTTCATCCACTTCACTAGAACTGACTCAAATGTATTCTTTTTTATAGCTGTGTAATATTCAATTGTGTACATGCACCACAACTTCCTTATCCATTCGTCTGCTGATAAATGTCTTGGTTGCATCCATGTCCTAGCTATTGTAAACAGTGCTGCAATGAACATTGTGGTACATGTGTCTCTCTCAATTCCAGTTTCCTCAATATGTATGCCCAGCACTAGGATTGATGGGTCATCAGATCAGATCAGATCAGATCAGTCGCTCAGTCCTGTATGACTCTTTGCGACCCCATGAACTGCAGCACGCCAGGCCTCCCTATCCATCACCAGCTCTCGGAGGTCACTCAGAATCACATCCATTGACTCAGTGATGCCATCCAGCCATGTCATCCTCTGTCGTCCCCTTTTCCTCCTGCCCCCAATCCCTCCCAGCATCAGAGTCTTCTCCAATAAGTCAACTCTTCGCATGAGGTGGCCAAAATACTGGAGTTTCAGCTTTAGCATCATTCCTTCCAAAGAAATCCCAGGGCTGATCTCCTTCAGAATGGACTGGTTGGATCTCCTTGTAGTCCAAGGGACTCTCAAGAGTCTTCTCCAACACCACAGTTCAAAAGCATCAATTCTTCGGCACTCAGCCTTCTTCACAATCGAAGTCTCACATCCATACATGACCACAGGAAAGACCATAGCCTTGACTAGGTGAACCTTTGTTGGCAAAGTGATGTCTCTGCTTTTGAATATGCTATCTAGGTTGGTCATAACTTTCCTTCCAAGGAGTAAGCGTCTTTTAATTTCATGGCTGCAGTCACCATCTGCAGTGATTTTGGAGCCCAGAAAAATAAAGTCTGACACTGTTTCCACTGTTTCTCCATCTATTTCCCATGTAGTGATGGGACCAGATGCCATGATCTTTGTTTTCTTGATGTTGAGCTTTAAGCCAACTTTTTCATTCTCCACTTTCACTTTTATCAAGAGGCGTTTTAGTTCCTCTTCACTTTCTGCCATAAAGGTGGTATCATCTGAATATCTGAGGTTATTGATATTTCTCCCTGCAATCTTGATTCCAGCTTGTGTTTCTTCCAGTCCAGCATTTCTCATGATGTACTCTGCATATAAGTTAAATAAACAGGGTGACAATATACAGCCTTGACGTACTCCTTTTCCTATTTGGAACCAGTCTGTTGTTCCATGACCAGTTCTAACTGTTGCTTCCTGACCTGCATACAAATTTCTCAAGAGGCACATCAGGTGGTCTGGTATTTCCATCTCTCTCAGAATTTTCCACAGTTTATTGTGATCTACACAGTCAAAGGCTTTGGCATAGTCAATAAAGCAGAAATAGATAGTTTTTCTGGAACTCTCTTGCTTTTTCGATGATCCAGCGGATGTTGGCAATTTGATCTCTGGTTCCTCTGCCTTTTCTAAATCCAGCTTGAACATCAGGAAGTTCACGGTTCACATATTGCTGAAGCCTGGCTTGGAGAATTTTGAGCATTACTTTACTAGCGTGTGAGATGAGTGCAATTGTGCGGTAGTTTGAGCATTCTTTGGCATTGCCTTTCTTTGGGATTGGGATGAAAACTGACCTTTTCCAATCTTGTGGCCACTGCTGAGTTTTCCAAATGTGCTGGCATATTGAGTGCAGCACTTTCACAGCATCATCTTTCAGGATTTGAAATAGCTCCACTGGAATTCCATCACCTCCACTAGCTTTGTTCCTAGTGATGCTTTCTAAGGCCCACTTGACTTCACATTCCAGGATGTCTGGCTCTAGGTCAGTGATCACACCATCATGATTATCTGGGTCGTGAAGCTCTTTTTGTACAGTTCTTCTGTGCATTCTTGCCACCTCTTCTTAATATCTTCTGCTTCTGTTAGGTCCATACCATTTCTGTCCTTTATCGAGCCCATTTTTGCACGAAATGTTCCTCTGATATCTCTGATTTTCTTGAATAGATCCTTAGTCTTTCCCATTCTGTTGTTTTCCTCTATTTCTTTGCATTGATCGCTGAAGAAGGCTTTCTTATCTCTTCTTGCTATTCTTTGGAGCTCTGCATTCAGATGTTTATATCTTTCCTTTTCTCCTTTGCTTTTTGCTTCTCTTCTTTTCGCAGCTATTTGCAAGGCCTCCCCAGACAGCCATTTTGCTTTTGTGCATTTCTTTTCCATGGGGATGGTCTTGATCCCTGTCTCCTGTACAATGTCACGAACCTCACATACGGCAGTTCTATTTCCAGTTTGTTAAGGAATCTCCACACTATTCTCCATGGTGACTATATTAGTTTTCATTCCCCCCAACAGTGTTAGAGGGTTCCTGTTTCTCCACACCTTCTCCAGCATTTATTGTTTGTAGGCTTTTTGATAGCAGCCATTCTGACTTGCCTGAAATGGTACCACATTGTGGGTTTGATTTACATTTCTCTGATAATGAGTGATGTTGAGCATCTTTTCATGTGTTTATTAGCCATCTGTATGTCTTCTTTGGAGAGATTTCTGTTTAGTTCTTTGACCAACTTTTTGATTGGGTTGTTCATTTTTCTGGTATTGAGCTGCATGAGCTGCTTGTATATTTTGGAAAATAATTCTTTGTCAGTTGTTTCATTTGCTATTATTTTCTCCCATTCTGAAGGGTGCCTTTTCCACTTGCTTATAGCTTCCATCATTGTGCAAAAACTTTTAACTTTAACTAGGTCCCATTTGTTTGTTTTTTCTTTTATTTCCATTACTCTGGGAGGTGGGTCACAGAGGATCTTGCTGTGATTTATGTTAGAAAGTGTTTTGCTTATGTTTTCCTCTAGGAGTTTTATAGTTTTGGGTCTTACATTTAGATCTTTAATCCATTTTGAGTTTATTTTTGTGTGTGGTGTTAAAAAGTGTTCTAGTTTCATTCTTTTACAAATGGTTGACCAGTTTCCCCAGCACCAATTGTTAAAGAGATTGTTTTTTCTCCATTGTGTATTTTTGCCTCCTTTGTCAAAGGTAAGATGTGTGGATTTATACCTGGACTTTCTATTTTGTTCCATTGATCTATATTTCTGTCTTTGTGCCAGTACTATACTGTTCTGATGACTGTTTTTGTAGTATAGTCTGAAGTCAGGCAGGTTGATTCCTCCAGTTCCATTCTTCTTTCTCAAGATTGCGTTGGGTATTTGAAGTTTTTTGTGTTTCCATACAAATTATGAAATTTTTTGTTCTAGTTCTGTGAAAAATGCCACTGTTGGCTTGATATGGATTGCTTTGAATATATAGATTGCTTTGGGCAGTATACTCATCTTCACTGTATTGATTATTCCAATCCACGAACATGGTATATTTCTCCATCTATTTGTGTCATCTTTAATTTTTTTCATCAGTGTCTTATAGTTTTCTATATATGTCTTTTGTTTATTTAGGAAAATTTATTCCTATGTAATTTATTTTTTTGTTGTTGCAATGGTGAATGTTACTGTTTCCTTAATGTTTCTTTTCATTTTTCAATTTTTTTTTATTTGACCCCAGATCAACACCACAGGCCATGTCAGCCCCAAGGGCTGCCACAGGTGCTCAGCAGCAGCGCGATCCTCCATGATGTCAAAGAGGACGGCACTGGCGCCCCACTCCCCGGCCATCTGGGCACTCGCCAAACTCCCAGAATCGAGCCAAGTGGGTGAGCAGATGGCAGAGCCAGAGAGAGAACCAGAAGCGGGAGTTGAGGGGCTCTGGGGGTGCGAAGACGCAGGAGCTGAAGCCGCAGTGGAGGCGCGCGGGCAGAGGACTGGCAGACGCAGCACTCTGCGGCCTCCCTTGGGTGCACACGCCCTCCAGGCCACCGGACTGCTGAAGGCCTGGGGCTGGGGCCTCGGGGCCAGGGCCTTCCTGCAGGTGCTCTTTTTTCAATTTTCATGTATGGGGATTCAAAGGATTTCTGTGTATTAATTTTATATCACACAACTTGACCATATTCATTGATTATCTCCAGTAATTTTCTGGTGGATTTAAAGATTTTCTATGTAGAGGAGCATGTCATCTGCAAACAGTGAGAGTTTTACTTCTTCTTTTACAATTTGGATTCCTTTTATTTCTTTTTCTTCTCTGATTGCTCTGGCTAGGACATCCAAAACCATGTTGAATAGTAGTGGTGACAGTGGGCAGCCTTGTCTTGTTCCTGATTTTAGAGGAAATGCTTCAATTTTTTGCCATTGAGGATAATGTTTGCTATTGGTTTGTCATATATAGCTTTTATTATGTTGAGGTATGTTCCTTCTATGCCTCCTTTTGGAGAGTTTTGATCATAAATGGATGCTGAGTTTTGTCAGAGGCTTTCTGGATTTATTGAGATAATCACATGGTTTTTATACTTCAATTCATTAATATGGTGTATAGTATTGATTGATTTGCAAATATTGAAATCCTTGCATCCTTGGGATAAAGCCCACTTTGGCATGTTTTATGCTCTTTTTAATATGTTGTTGAATTTAGTTTGCTAGGATTTTGTTGAGGATTTGTGCATCTATGTTCATTGGTGATATTGGCCTGTAGTTTTCTTTTCTTTCTTTCTTTCTTTTTGGCGTCTTTGTCTGGTTTTTTTTATTTTAGGGTGATGTTAGCCCCAGTACTTTTGCCTGGAAAATCCCATGGACGGAGGATCCTGGTAGGCTCCAGTCCATGGGGTCGCTAAGAGTCGGACATGACTGAGCGACTTCACTTTCACTTTTCCCTGTCATGCATTGGAGAAGGAAATGGCAACCCACTCCAGTGTTCTTGCCTGGAGAATCCCAGGGACGGGGGAGCCTGGTGAGATTCTGTCTATGGGGTCGCACAGAGTCGAACACGACTGAAGCGACTTAGCAGCAGCAGCAGCTTCATAGAATGAGTTTTGGAGTTTGCATTCCTCTGCAATTTTGTAAAAGAATTTGAGTGTGATAGGTGTTCACTCTTCTCTAAATTTTTGGTAAAATTCACCTGTGAAGCCGTCTGGTCCTGGGATTTTGTTTGTTGTTGGAAGATTTTTGAGTAGTTTCAATTTCCATGTTTGTGATGGGTTGGTTAAAATTTTATATTTCTTCCTCGTTCAATTTTGGAAGGTTATACTTTTCTAAGAATTTTTGCATTTCATCCAAGTTGTCCATTTTATTGGTATATAACTGCTCATAGTAGTCTCTTATTATCTTTTGTATTTCTGTGTTGAAATTTCTCCATTTTCATTTCTAATTTTATTGATTTGATTCTTTCCCTTCTTTTTGCTTGGCGAGTCTGGCTAACGGTTTGTCTATTTTATTTATTTTCTCTAAGAACCAGATTTAGTTTTGTTGATGTTTGCTATAGTCTCCTTCCTTTCTTTTTCATGTATTTCTGGTCAGAATTTTATGATTTCTTTCCTTCTACTAAATTTGGGGTTCTTCTTTTCGTTTTTTTCTTGTTGCTTTAAGTGTAAAGTTAGGTTGTTTGTTTGATGTTTCTCTTGTTTCTTGGGATAAGCTTGCATTGCTCTGAATGTCCTTCTTAGCACTGCTTTTAAAGAATCCCATAGGTTTGGGGTTGTTGTGTTTTCATTTGTTTCTATGCATACTTTGATTTCCTTTGTGATTTCTTCCATGATCTGTTTGTTAATCAGAAAGGTGTTTTCTAGCCTCCACATGTTTGTATTTCTAATATTTTCCTCCTGTAGTTGACATCTAATCTTACCACATTGTGATAAAAAAAGATGCTTGAAATGATTTCAATTTCTTTTAATTTACCAAGGCTAGATTTATGGCCTAGGACATGATCTATCCTGGAGAATGTTCTATGTGCACTTGAGAAAAAGGTGAAATCCATTGTTTTTTGGTGAAATATCCTATAGATATCAATTAGGTCTAACTGGTTCATTGTATCATTTAAAGCTTATGTTTTCTTGCTAATTTTTTGTTTGGTTCATCTATCCATAGGTATCAGTGGAATATTAAAGTCTCCCACTATTATTGTTACTGTTAATTTCACTTTCATGCTTGTTAGCATTCACTTAATGTATATAGGTGCTCCTATGTTGGGTGCATATATACTTATAATTCTCAGACTGATCCTTTGATCATTATGTAGTGTCCTTCCTTGTTATCATGGCCTTTATTTCAAAGTCTAGTTTATCTGATATGAGTATTGCTACTCCTGCTTTCTTTTGGTCTCCATTTGCATGAAATATCTTTTTCCAACCCCTCACTTTCAGCCTAGGACTTCCCTGTAGCTCAAATGGTAAAAAATCTGCTTGCAGGGCTGAAGGCCAGGGTTTGATCCCTTGGTTGGGAAGTTCCTCTAGAGAAGGGAATGACAATCCAGTCCAGCATTCTTACTTGGAGAATTCCATGGATGGAGAAGCCTGGCAGGCTACAGTCTGTGGGGTCACAAGTCAAACACGACTGAGCGACTAACACACACTTTCAGTCTGTATGTGACCCTAGGTTTGAAGTGGGTCTCTTGTAGACAGCACATATAGGGGCCTTGTTTTTGTATCCATTCGGCAAGTCTTTGTCTTTTGGTTTTAGCATTTAATCCATTTACATTTGAGGTAATTATTGATAAGTGATTCTGGAAAGATTGAAGGAGAGGGAGGAGGAGACAACAGAAGATGAGATGGTTGGATGGCATCACTGACTCAATGGACATGAGTTTGAATAAACTCCTGGAGTTGGTGATGGACAAGGAGGCCTAGTTTGCTGCAATCCATGGTGTTGCAAAGAGTCAGAGATGTCTGAGTGACTGAACTGAACTGATAATCCTGTTTCCATTTACTTTTTTGTTTTGGGTTCATTTTTATCTTTTCTGTATTTCCATCTAGAGAAGATCCTTTAGCATTTGTTGAAGAACTGGTTTGGTGGTGCTGAATTCTCTCAGCTTTTGTTTGCCTGTAAAGCTTTTCATTTCTCCTTCATATCTGAGTGAGATCCATGCTTGGTAGAGTAATCTTGGTTGTAGGTTTTCTCTTTTATCACTTTAAGTGTGTTCTGCCATTCTCTTCTGGCCTGAAGAGTTTCTATTGAAAGATCAGCTATTATCTTTATGAGGATCCCCTTGTGCGTTATTTGTTGCTTTTCCCTTGCTGCTTTTAATATTTGTTGTTTGTGTTTGATCTTTGTTAGTTTCATTAGTATGTGTCTTGGGGTGTTTCACCTTGGGTTTATCCTGTTTGGGACTTTCTGTGTTTCTTGGACTTGAGTGGCTATTTCTTTCCCCATTTTAGGGAAGTTTTTGACTAGTACATTTTCAAGGATTTTCTCATGCCTTTTCTTTTTGTCGTCTTCTGGGACACCTACCTATGATTCGAATGTTATGGTGTTTAATGTTTTCCCAGAGGTCTCTGAGGTTGTCTTCTTTGCTTTTAATTCTTTTTTTTTTTTTTTTTTTTTTTGCCCTCTGCTTCATTTATTTCCAGCGTTATATCTTTCACCTCACTTATCCTCTTTTCTGCCTCTGTTATTCTACTGTTGGTTCCCTCCAGAACATTTTTCATTTCAGTTATTGTATTGTTCATTATTGATTGCCTCTTCTTTATTTCTTCTAGGTCCTTGTTAAACATTTCTTGCATCTGCTTAATCCTTGTCTCTAGTCTATGTAATTCCATATTGTTTTCAAGATTTTGGATCATCTTTACTATCATTATTCTGAATTTTTTTTCAGGTAGACTCCCTATCACCTCCTGTTTTGTCTGGTTTGGTGGGTTTTTATCATGTTCCTTCACATGCTGAATATTTCTCTGCTTTTTCATTTTGTTTTTATTTCTGTGTTTGGAGTGCCATTTCTGAAGGCTGGAAGCTTCTAGTTCCTCTTAATTGTGGCGTCTGCTTCCTCTGGGTGGGGTTGGAGCAGTGGCATGTCAAGATTTCTTGTTTGGAGGAGCTTGTATTTGTATTCTGGTGGGATGAGCTGGATCTCTTCTCTCCGGAATGCAATGAAGTGTCCAGTAGTGAGTTTTGTGGTGTCAATAGGTTTGGCATGGCTTTTGGCAGCCCTTCTTTTAATGTTCTATTTAATGTTGTGTTCCTATTTTGCTGTAGAATTAGTGTGGTGTGTCTTGCACTGGAACTTGTTGGCGTTTGGGTAGAGCTTGGTTTCAGTGTTGGTATGGAGACTTTTGGGTGTGCTCTCATCAATTAATGTCCCCGGGAGTCAGGAATTCTCTGGTGTTCTAAAGTTCTGGAGTTAAGCCTCCTGCCTCTGGCTTTCAGTCCTTCTCTTACAGTAGCCTCAAACTTCTCCATCCATACAGTACAGAAGATAAAACTCCTAGGTTAACGGTGAAACAATTCTTCACAGCCAGGTACACCCAGAAAGATTCACAGAGGTATATAGAGAAGAGAAGAGGGGAGGTGGGAGATACAGGTAACCAGGAGGAGAAAGTGAAAGTGAAGTGGCTCGGTCATGTCCGACTCTTAGCGACCCCATGGATTGCAGCATCCCAGGCTCCTCTGTCCATGGGATTTTTCAAGCAAGAGTACTGGAGTGGGGTGCCATTGCCTTCTCCTAGTAGGGACATTGGTCAATTTTAAATTCACATGGCCAGGATGCCTCAAGTCCCTCCTTGTTCATGGATCAGAAGATATATCTCCTGTCTGTTTTGGAGTACAGTCTCTGTCAAGCTGTGTTGGCTCTTTAGAGTTATTCTGAGAAATTTTATCCCCAGAAACCAGATTTTGGGGGTGTTCATTAGAACGACACTCATTGGTAGTTCTTAATAGGTATCTGAGATCTCCCAGGGGCTCACAGGTGTATCTCACAGGAGGAGAAAAGGGGGAATCAAAAGAGGAGAGAACACTCTAGCTAGTAATTAAATCCCTAAATGCTCTCCACAGCCTGGAACACCCATAAAAATTCACAGAGTTATGTAGAGAAGAGAAGAGGGAAGGAGATAGGGGTGACCTGGAGGAGAAAAAGAGAGTCAAAAGGGGAGAGATCAATAGAGCCAGCGATCAAATCCCTCCTTTTGAAGAAATCAGGCTGCTTTTCTGGGTGCCTGGTGTCCTTAGCCAGCGTTCAAAGGTTTTTTTGTGTGTGTGTGTGTGGAAGTTGCTCAACATTCAAATGATCTTTGATGGATTTGTAGGGGAGAAAGTGGTCTTCCTGTCCTATTCCTCCACCATCTTGGGACTTCCCCACAGCTAGAGATATTTTGAAATCCAGTCTATGTCAAACTACTCTCTTATTCTTTCTCAAACATGTGGACACCTAGAACTTGTCATAATCTGCTTTATATTTTGTTTATCATGTTTCTCCTCTGTTTTATTGGAAGTTCCTTAAGCATAACTACTATCACTTACTGCCTTCAGAAACCCCAGGCATATCACATACATTTCCATGGGGAAGACTCATTTGTGGTCTTGAGTTAATTTCTTTTGATTGACTTGACTTTTAAAAATTAATAGAGAACATTATTTGGAGCAGTTTTAGATTCACAGCAAGATTTAGCAGAAGGTACAGAGATTTCTCATTTATTCCCCACCTCCATTAGATTGTATTTCTTCCAGAGTATTAGCTTTATTTATTTATTTATTTTGTACTATACAGTAAGTCCTTTTTGGTTATCCATTTTAAATATAACAGTGTGTACATTTCAATAATAAACTCCTAGCTATCCCACTAGACTTCATTTTTAAACTATTTTGGATTTACAAACAATTGAGAAGATAATACAGTGTTTCTGTATAGCCAGCACCCAGGATTCCTTATTATTAATGTTCTACATTAACACTGAACATTTGTTACAACTAATAAACAAATATTGGTACATTATTATTAGTTAAAGTCCATTCAGATTTTCTTAGATTTTATGTAATGTCCTCCTCTGTTACAGGACCCCCTTTAAGATATCACATTACATATGTCTTGTCTCCTTACATTGGCTGTGACAGATTCTCAGACTTTGTTTCTCATGATCTTAGTAATTTTAAGGAGTATCAGTTGGATATTTTATAGACTGTCTTTCAATTTAGGTTTGGAAAACCATGTTTTCATGATTAAACTGGGATATAAGTTTTGTAAAGCAGACAAAGAGATGAAGTGCACCTCACAACACATCATATCAATGATACATATTTTCAACTGATGTTTACTGTGAATGTCTGGATTGAGTAGTATTTGTCAGGTTCCTCCCTGTTACTTCCACACCTGACTGTATGTTGTCCACTTTGGAAGGATGTCCCATACTTAAGGAGTGAGGAGTTATATTATACCACTCTGAGGGAGGAATTTTAGCCCATTGACTACATTAAATACCCATTATTCTTTACCAATATAAATATATGTGCATGTGTGTGCATGCTCAGTTATGTCTTCCATGTCCGTGGAATTTTCCAGGGAAGAATACTGGAATGGGTTGCCATTTTTCTTCTCCAGGGCATCTTCAAGTCTGAGGGACTGAACCCATGTCTTTTGTGTCTCCTGCATTGGCAGATGGATTCTTTACCAGCTAAACCACCAAGAAAGACCTGATTTAAATAAATAATTCAATAATTAAGTAAATGGAATGGGTGGAATATCTTCTCCTTCAGTTCAGCTCAGTTCAATCGCTTAGTTGTGTCCAATTATTTGTGATCCCGTGGACAACAGCACACCAGGTTTCCTTGTTCATCACTACCTTCTCCTTACAGTAAGCTTTTAACTATTACATATGGAAATAAAGAGAGAAATAGAACATCACCATCCAGCAAGTACCACAGTAATAGGTGTTGCAGAAAAGATCCACTTTGTTGTTCAGTCACTCTCAGTCGTGTCTGACTCTTTGCTACCCCATGGACAACACACCAGGCCTGCCTGTCCTTCACCATATCTGAGAGCTTGCTCAAACTCATATCCATTGAGTCGGTAATGCCATCCAACCATCTTGTCCTCTATCGTCCCCCTCTCCTCCCACCTTCAATCTTGCCTAAGATTAGGGTCTTTTCAAATGTGTCAGTTCTCATCAGGTGGCCAAAGTATTGGGGTTTCAGATTCAACATCAGTCCTTCCAATGATGATTCAGGACTGATCTCCTTTAGGATGGACTGGTTTGATCCTTGAAGTCCAAGGGACTCTCAAGTGTCTTTTCCAACAACACAGTTCAAAAGCAGTTCAATTCTTCGACACTTAGCTTTCTTTATAGTCCAACACTCACATTCACACATGACTACTGGAAAAACCATAGCCTTGACTAGACGGACCTTTGTTGGCAAAGTAATGTCTCCCCTTTTTAATATGCTGTCTAGGTTGGTCATAGCTTTCCATCCAAGGAGTAAGCGTCTTTTAATTTCATGGCTGCAGCCACCATCTGCAGTGATTTTTGGAGGGCCCCAAAATAAAGTTTGCTGAAAGGTTGTTCTTTACCAGCTGAGCTATCTGAACCATGAAAGATGCCAGGATTCTTGGCCTCCAGAGGAGAAGAATTCAATCCGAGGCCAGAGAAGAGGCTTGATCACTCAGAGCTTTTGTGCAATGAAGTTTTATTAAAGTATAAAAGAGATAGAGAAAACTTCTGACATAGACATCAGAAGGGGGCAGAAAGAGTGCCCCCTCGCTAGTGTTAGCAATGGAGTTATATACCTTTTAATTAGCTATTACAATGAATCAAAAGGATGTCTGGAGGTTGTAAAGATCTTACTAGACCCACTCTCATAATTTACATTTTAAGATAACAGAAGGTTTTTTTCCAGAAACCGTCCTCAAGCAGGATACATTATTGCTATATAACCCTAAGGAATGTTGAGGAAAAACAAGTTTGTGATTTCCTCCTCCTTGGGAATTCCAAACCCCTATATCCTTGGGGACCCCTGGACTTCTTATCAACCAGGCTAAGAATAGACTCCCTCACTGCCTCTGTTTCCACTGTTCCCCATCTATTTGCCATGAAGTGATGGGACCAGATGCCATGTCTTCGTTTGCTGAATGTTGAGCTTTAAACCAACTTTTCCACTCTTCTCTTTCACTTTCATCAAGAGGCTCTTTGGTTTTTCTTCGTTTTCTGCCATAAGAGTGGTGTCATCTGTGCATCTGAAGTTAGTGGTATTTCTCCCGGCAATCTTGATTCCAGCTTGTGCTTCATCCAGCCCAGTGTTTATCATGATGTGCTCTGCATATACGTTAAATAATCAGGGTGACAATATATAGCCTTCATTGTACTCCTTTGCCTATTTGGAACCACTCTGTTCTTCCATGTACAACACTTCTCACTGTTGCTTTCTGACCTACATACAGATTTCTCGAGAGGGAGGTCAGGTGGTCTAGTTTTCCCATCTCTTGAAGAATTTCCCACAGTTTGTTGTGATCCACACAGTCAAAGGCTTTGGCATAGTCAATAAAGCAGAAATAGATGTTTTTCTGGAGCTCTCTTGCTTTTCTGATGATCCAGCAGATGTTGGCAATATGATCTCTGGTTCCTCTGTCTTTCTAAAACCAGCTTGAACATCTAGAAGTTCATGGTTCACACATGGTTGAAGCCTGGCTTAGAGAATTTTGATCATTACTTTACTAGCATAGGAGAACAGTATGAAGGATTGTTTTATTTCCTTGGAGAATTGACCCCTTTAGCATTATGTAATATTCTTCTCCATCCCTGAACATTTTCCTTTCTCTGAAGTTAGCTTTGTCTGAAATTAAAGTAGCTACTCCAACTTTCCTTTGATTAGTATTAGCATGTGAATCTTTCTATATTCCTTAACATTTTTGGTTGTTATGGCTGTATATTTGCAATATAAAATTCACCATACAACCATTTTAAATTGTGCAATTCAGTACACTTAGTATACCGACAGTGCTGTGCAAACATCAAAACTATGGTGTCCCAGAACATTTTCATCACTCTAAAAGGAAACTATGTATTAAGTAGTCACTCCACAACCCCCTCCTTCTGGCCCCAGATACAATTAATCCAATTTCGGTCTCTGTGGATTTACCTCTTCTGAATATTTCACATAAATGGAATCTTATATGTGGCTTTTGGTATCCAGTTTCTTTCACTTAGATTGATGTTATCAAGGTTCATCCATGTTGAAGCATGTATCATTACTTAATTCCGTGCTATTAAAAAAAATACTCTATTGCCTGAATATACCATATTTTTTGGTTCATTTTTTAACAAATATTTGGGTTGGTTTTGGATGCTATTCAGTTGCTCAGTCATGTCAATGATGCTATCCAACTATCTCGTCCTCTGTGGTCCCTTTATCCTCCAGCCTTCAATCTTGCCCAGCATCAGTATCTTTTGTAATGATTCAGCTCATTGCATCAGGTGGCTGAAGATTTGGAGCTTCAGCTTCAGCATCTGTCCTTCCAATGAATATTCAAGGTTGATTTCCTTTAGGAATGACTGGTTTGATCTTGTTGCTGTTCAAGAGACTCTCAAGAGTCTTCTCCAGCACCACAGCCCCAAAGCATCAATTCTTCAGCACTTGGCCTTCCTTATGGTCCAACTCTTACAATCATACATGACTACTAGGAAAACCATAGCTTTGAATAGATGGACCTGTGTTGGCAAAGTGATGTCTCTGCTTTTTAATATGCTATCTAGGTTTGTCATAACTTTTCCTCCACAGAGCAAGTGTCTTTTAATTTCATGACTGCAGTCACCATCTGCAGAGATTTTTGGAGCCCAAGAATATAAAGTCTGTCATTGTTTCCATAGTTTCCCCATCTATTTGCCATGAAGTGACTGATTTCCATGATCTTCATTTTCTGAATGTTGAGCTTTAAACCAGCATTTTCACCCTTCACTTTTACTTTCATCAAGAGGCTTTTTAGTTCCTCTTCACTTTCTGCCACAAAGGTGGTGTCATCTACATATCTGAGGTTATTGATATTTCTCCTGGCAATCTTGATTCCAGCCTGTGCTTCCTCCAGCCCAGCGTTTCTTATGATGTACTCTGCATATATATTAAATAATCAGGGTGACAATATACAGCCTTGACATACTCCTTTCTCAATTTGGAACTAGTGTGTTGTTCCATGTCTGGTTCTAACTGTCATTTCTTGACCTGGATATAGGTCTCACAGGGGGCAAGTAAGGTGGCCTGATATTCCCATCTCTTTAAGAATTTTCCACAGTTTGTTGTGATCCATACAGTCAAAGGCTTTAGTGTAGTCAATGAAGCAGAAGTAGATGTTCTTTTGGAATTCTCTTGCTTTTTCTATGAGCCAATGGATGTTGGCAATTTAATTTCTGGTTCCTCGTTTTTTTTTTTTTTTAATCAAGCTTAAACATCTGGGGGTTCACAATTCACGTACTTTTAAAGCCTGGCTTAGAGGATTTTGAGCATTACTTTGCTAGCATGTAAAAAGAGAACAATTGTGTGATTGTTTGAAACTTCTCTGACACTGCTAATTGTGACTAATGCTGCAGTTAACATCTGTGCACACATTTATCTTGAATGCCTGTTTTAATTCTTATGGATATATATCTAAGTGTGGAAATGCTGACTGAGTGAATTAAGGTCTCTCAGTAGTGTCTGACTCTTTGCAATCCTATTGACTATACAGTCCACGGAATTCTCCATGCTAGAATACTGGAGTGGGTAGCCTTTCCTTTCTCCAGGGGATCTTCCCAACCCAGAGATCGAACCCATGTTGCCTGCATTGCATGTGGATTCTTTACCAGCTGAGCCACAAGGGAAGCCTAAGTTTAACACTTAAAATGCTGTGTTTAACCCTTTGAAGAACCCAAACTCTCTTCTACTGCACTTGCTTTATTTTACATTCCCACCAGCAATGTATTGTGATTCCAGTGTCCTCATATCTTGGCCAATACTCGCTATTTTCTACTGTTTATTGTCATTCTGGTGTATGTGAAGTGGTATATCATTGTGGTTTAGATTTGCATTTCCCTTATGACTAATTACCTTGAATATTTTCATGTATTTATTGGCCACTTGTACCTTTTTCTGAGAAATGTCAATTCAAGTCTTTTGCTTATTTTTAAATTGAGTTGTCTTTTTTTCTCATTGAGTGGTAAGAGTTCTTTATGCTGGTTACTACACACTTATCAGATATAGAGCTAAAAGTATGTTGTTCAGTCCTTTGCATTATATTCTATTTTTCTCAGTAGCATTCTTTGCAGCATGAAAAATTTTAATTTTGAATATGCACAATTTATCTATTTTTCCTTTGTTACTTGTTCAACTAAGTTCAGCTGCTGATTTGTGTCTGACTCTTTGTGACCCCATGGACTGCAGCACTCCAGGCTTCCCTGTTCATCATCAATTCCAGTTACTCAAATTCATGTCCATTGAGTCAGTGATGCCATCCAATCATCTCATCCCCTGCATTCCCCTTCTCCTCCCTCCTTCAATCTTTTCCAGCATCCAGGTCTTTTCCAAAGAGTCAGTTCTTCGCATCAGGTTGCCAAATTATTGGCGGTTCAGCTTCAGCATCAGTCCTTTCAATGAATATTCAGAACTGATTTCCTTTAGGATTGAGTGGTTGGATCTCCTTGCAGTCCAAAAGACTCTCAAGAGTCTTCTCCAACACCACAGTTCAAAAGCATCTATTTTTGGCACTCAGCTTTCTTTATAGTCCAGCTCTCACAACCATATATGACTACTGGGAAAACCATAGCTTTGACTATATGGATCACTGTTGGCAAAGTAATGTCTCTGCTTTTTAGTATGCTGCCTAGGTTGGTCATAGCTTTTTTTCCAAGGAGCAAGAGTTTTTTAGTTTCATGGCTGCAGTCACCATCTGCAGTGATTTTGGAGCCCCCAAAATAAAGTCTGACACTGTTTCCACTGATTCCCCATCTATTTCCCATGAAGTGATGGGAGCAGATGCCATGATCTTAGTTTTCTGACTATTGAGTTTTAAGCCAACTTTTTCACTCTCCTCTTTCACTTTCATCAAGAGGCTCTTTAGTTCTTCACTTTCTGCCATAAGTATGGTGTCATCTGCATATCTGAGGTTACTGATATTTCTACAGGCAATCTTGATTCCAGCATGTGCTTCATCCAGCGTGGCATTTCACATGATGTACTCTGCATAAAGTTAAATAAGTAGGGTGACAATATACAGCCTTGACTTCCTCGTTTCCTGATTTGAAACCAGTCTGTTGTTCATGTCCAATTCTAACTATTGCTTCTTGACCTGCATACAGATTTCTCAGGAGGCAGGTAAGGCGGTCTGATATTCCCATTATTCATTTGATGTCATATCTAAGAAACCATCAACAAATCCAAAGTTATGAGAACATATTGCTATATTTTCTTCTAAAAGTTTTATACTTTAGCCCTTTTCTTATATATATATATATATATATGTAAATAAATATATATATATATAAAATTAACCCTTTGTCTAGAATTTTGATCCACTTTGAGAGCTTTCAGAATTATTTTGTATATGATGTAATTTCAGTGTCCAGCATCATTCTTTTACATGTGGACACCCATTTTTTTCTAGTGATATTAGAGTTTTATTATTTTAGCTCTTCTACTTAGTTGATCTACTTAAATTTTTATATGGAATAAGGCAAGATCCAACATTATTCTCTAATCTGGATATGGATATCCTTTGCCCCAAAACCATTTGTTGAAAAGACTATTTTTCCCCATTGAAGTATCTCCACACCATTGTCAAAAATTAATTGATCATCAACATTTGGGTATATTCCAGTTGAGCTATTCCAAATCCTGAAAGATAATGCTGTTAAAGTGCTGCACTCCATATGCCAGCACATTTGGAAAACTCAGCAGTGGCCACAGGACTGGAAAAGGGCAGTTTTCATTCCAATCCCAAAGAAAGGCAATGCCAAAGAATGCTCAAACTACCGCACAATTGCACTCATCTCACACGCTAGTAAAGTAATGCTCAAAATTCTCCAAGCCAGGCTTCAGCAATATGTGAACCGTGAACTTCCTGATGTTCAAGCTGGTTTTAGAAAAGGCAGAGGAACCAGAGATCTAATTGCCAACATCCGCTGGATCATGGAAAAAGCAAGAGAGTTCCAGAAAAGCATCTATTTGTGCTTTATTGACTATGTCAAAGCCTTTGACTGTGTGGATCACAATAAACTGTGGAAAATTCTGAAAGAGATGGGAATACCAGACTACCTGACCTGCCTCTTGAGAAACCTATATGCAGGTCAGGAAGCAACAGTTAGAACTAGACGTGGTTATTACTCAGCCATTAAAAAGAATACTTTTGAATCAGTTCTAAGGAGGTGGATGGAACTGGAGCCTATTATACAGAGTGAAGTAAGCCAGAAAGATAAACACAAATACAGTATACTAACGCATATATATGGAATTTAGAAAGATGGTAAAAATAACCCTGTTTATGAGACAGCAAAAGAAACACTGATGTATAGAACAGACTTTTGGACTCTGGGACCGGGAGAGGGTGGGATGATTTGGGGGAATAGCATTGAAATATGTATAATATCATATCTGAAACGAGTCTCCAGTCCAGGTACGATGCCTGATAACAGATGTCTGGGGCTGGCTCACTGGGACGATCTGGAGGGATGGTATGGGGAGGGGGGAGGGAGGAGGGTTCAGGATGGGGAGCACGTGTATACTGGTGGCGCATCCATCTCGGTGTATGGTAAAAGCAATACAATATTGTAAAGTTAAGCAAAAAAAAAAAAAAAAAAAAAAGAACAAGACATGGAACAACAGACTGATTCCAAATAGGAAAAGGAGTATGTCAAAGCTGTATATTGTCAGCCTGCTTATTTAACTGATATGCAGAGTACATCATGAGAAATGCTGGACTGGAAGAAATACAAGCTGGAATCAAGATTGCTGGGAGAAATATGAATAACCACAGATATGCAGATGACACCACTCTTATGGCATAAAGTGAAGAACAAAAGAGTCTCTTGATGAAAGTGAAAGAGGAGAGTGAAAAAGTTGGCTTAAAGCTCAACATTCAACAAACGAAGACCATGGCATGTGGGCCCATCACTTCATGGGAAATAGATGGGGAAACAGTGGAAACAGTGGCTGACTTTATTTTTCTGGGCTCCAAAATCACTGCAGATGGTGGTTGCAGCCATGAAATGAAAAGACGCTTACTCCTTGGAAGGAAAGTTATGACCAACCTAGATAGCATATTCAAAAGCAGAGACATTACTTTGCCAACAAAGGTCCATCTAGTTGAGGCTATGGTCTTTCCTGTGGTCATGTATGGATGTGAGAGCTGGACTGTGAAGAAGGCTGAGCACCAAAGAATTGATGCTTTTGAACTGTGGTGTTGGAGAAGACTCTTGACAGTCCCTTGGACTGCTAGGAGATCCAACCAGTCCATTCTAAAGGAGATCAGCCCTGGGATTTCTTTGGAAGGAATGATGCTAAAGCTGCAACTGCAGTATGTTGGCCACCTCATGCGAAGAGTTGACTCATTGGAGAAGACTCTGATGCTTGGAGGGATTGGGGGCAGGAGGAGAAGGGGACGACAGAGGATGAGATGGCTTGAAGGCATCACTGACTCTATGGACGTGAGTCTGAGTGAACTCCGGGAGTTGATGATGGACAGGGACGCCTGGCATGCTGAGATTCATGGGGTCGCAAAGAGTTGGACACGATGAGTGACTGAACTGAACTGATATCA
The DNA here is from genome assembly GCA_935064755.1 of Tragelaphus eurycerus. Lineage (NCBI taxonomy): Eukaryota > Metazoa > Chordata > Mammalia > Artiodactyla > Bovidae > Tragelaphus > Tragelaphus eurycerus. The sequence goes on along the minus strand of CAKXYN010000119.1, from coordinate 2,860,922 downwards.
TGTTTCTAGATTTAATATATATATATGTTAATATATAATAATTGTTTTTTCATTTTCTAAATCACTTCACTCAATATGACAGTCTTTAGGTTCACGCACGTCTCCACAAATAAAAAAATTTAATTCTTTTTTTGGTGGACTAATTTTACATTCTATGTTTGTACCACATCTTCTTTATTCATTCCTCTGTTAATAGACATTTAGATTGCTTCCATGTCTGTGCTTCCAAGTGTGCTTGCAGCAGATTGTGCTACAAAGAACATTGGGGGAGAATATAACTTGTATTATGGTTTTCTCTTGGTATAAACCCAGTAATAGGATTGCTGAGTCTTATGGGTGTTCTATTTTTAGTATTTTTTATGGAACTTGTATAGTGTTCTACATAGTGGCTGTGTCAATTTGCATCCTCAAATTGACAAGTGCAAATGGATTCCATTTTGTCCACACCCTCTCTAGCATTTACTGCTTGTAGATTTTGTGATGATTGCATTCTGACAGATGTGAGATAATACCTCATTGTAGACTTGATTTGCATTTCTCCAATACTGAGAAATGTGGAGCATCTTTTCATGTTCCTTTGCCCATTGTTAATTTCTTTTATATTGAGCTCTATGAACTGTTTCTATATTTTGGAGGTCAATTCCTTTTGGTTGCTTCATTTGTATTTTTTGAAATATAGTTGTATTTTATAGATTATAAGATACATTGTTTTTTATAGATTATAAGACAATGTATTTTATAGATTATAAAAAATACAATGTATTTTATAGATACATTGTATTTTATAGAATATTTTCTGTCATTCTGAGGCTAGTCTTTTTGTCTTGTTTATGGTTTCCCTTGCTGTGCAAAAGCTTTGTAAGATAATTAGGTCCACTTTGTTAATTTTTGTTGCTCTAGGAAATAGGTCAAAAAAGATCCTGCTTTGATTTATGTCAGAGAGTGCTCTGCCTATGTTTTCTTCTAAAAATTTCAAATTCCCTGGCCTTACATTCAGGTGGTTAATCTATTTTGCGGTTATTTTTGTGTATGGTATTAGAGAGTGTTCTAATTTCAGTCTTTTAGATATAGCCCTCCAGTTTCCCCAGCACCATTTATATAAGATAATTTCTTATTTCCATTGTATATTCTTGCTTTCTTTTTCACAGATTAGGTGACACATGTACATGGGTTTATCTCTGGGCTTTCCATCCCTGTCCCATGATTTTTCTTTCTTTCTTTTTTTTGTGCCAGTACCATACTGTCTTGATTACTGTAGATTTGTAGTATAATCTGAAGTCAGGAAGCCTAATTCCTTCATCTGGTATTCTTTCTCAAGATTTCTTTGGGTATTCTGGTTCTGGGTCTGATACAAATTATACATTTTTCTGATACATTCTGTGAAAAATGCCTTTGGTAATTTTATAGGGATTGCATTGAATCTGTAGATTGCTCTGGGTAGTAGAGTCATTTTCACAATATTGATTCTTTTAATCCAAGAACATATATTTCACCACCTATTTGTGTCAACTTTGACCTCTTTCATCAGTATCTGACAGTTTTCTAGTAACAGATCTTTAGCTTCCCTAAGTAGATTTATATCTAGTTTTTTTTTGTTGTTGTTGTTCCAGTGGTAAATGTAATTGTTTTCTTAATTCCTGTTTCTGATTTTCATTGTTAGTATACTGGAATGCAAGAGATTTCTGTGCATTAATTTTGAATCCTGCAATATTACTAAATTCATTGATAAGCTCTAGTATTTTTCTGGTAGCATCTTTAGGATTTTCTATATAAGGTATTATGTCATCTGCAAACACTAGAAATTTTATTTCTTTTTCAATGTGGATTCCTTTTACTCATTTTACTTTTATGATTGCCATGACTAGGACTTCCAAAGTTGTGTTGAATACTAGTGGCAAGAGTAGACACTCTTGTTTTGCTCCTGACCTTAGAGGAAATACTTTTCGTTTTACATCATGAGAATAATGTTTGCTGTGAGTTTGTCATGTATGGCTTTTATTGTGTTCAGGTAGGTTTCCTGTATGAAGACTGCTGGAGAGTTTTTACCACAAACAGGTGTTGAGTTTGTCAAATGCTTTTTCTATATCTATTGAGATGATCATGTTTTTTTTTTTATTCAATTTATTAATATGGTATATCACATTGATTGACTTGTGTATATTAAAGAATCCTTGCATCTTTGGGAAAAGTCCCATTTGGTCATGGTGTATGATACAGGCTTCCCTGGTGGTTCAGATGGTAAAGAATCTGCCTGCAATGTAAGAGACCTGAGTTTGATCTCTCGGTTGGGAAGATCCCCTGGAGGAGGAAATGGCAACCCACTCCAGTATTCTTGCCTAGATAATTCTATGGACAGAGAAGCCTGGCAGGATAGAGTCCACAGGGTCACAAAGAGTCAGACACACACGACTGAGCATCTAACACGTTCGCTTTCATATGCTTTTAATGTGTTGTTGAATTTGGTGTGCTAGTATTTTACTCAAGATTTTTGTGTCTATATAAATCAGTTATATAGATCTGTAATATTTTCTCTTGTGATATCTTTGTCTGGTTTTGGTATCAGGGTGATGGTGTCCTCATAGAATGAGTTAGGGAATTTTCCTTCCTCTGTAGTTTATTTTGGAAGAGTTTGTGAAGATTGGGTGTTAGCTTTTAGCTAAGTGCTTGATAAAATTTCCTTGTCAAGTTATCTTGTACTGGATTTTGTTGGAAGATTTAAAATCACAGTTTCAGTTTCATTACTTCTGATTATTGTGTGCATTTTTTTTCTCTTTTTCTCCCTGGTTCAGTCTTGGAATGTTGTACCACTCTGAGAATTTGTCTATTTCTTCCAGGTTGTCCATTTTCTTCACATATAAGTTTTTTCAGTGTCTCTTGTGATCCTTTCTATTCCTGTGATGTCACTGTTAACTTCTCCTTTTTCATTTATAATTTTATTGATTTGTGTCCTCTTCCTTTTTTCTTAATCAGTCTGCCTAAAGGTTTATCTGCTTTATCTTCTCAAAGAACCAGCTTTGAATTTTATCGATTTTTGTAATTGTTTTCTTCATGTCTTATTTGATTTCTTTCTTTTTACTAACTTTGAAGATTTTTGGTTCTTACTTCTCTAGTTGGTTTAGATGCAAGATTGTTTATTTGAGATTTAAAAAAATGCATTTATTTTCATTGGAAGATAATTGCTTTATAGTGTTGTGTTTGTTTCTCCGACACATCAGCATATATCAGCCATAGGCGTACATATATTCTCTCCTTCTTGAATCTTCTTCCCACTTCCCACCTCATCAACCCCTCTAAATTGTCACAGAGCTCCAGGTTGAGTTCCCTGTGTTATACAGCAGCTGCCCACTAGCTATGTATTTTACATATGGTAATATTTATATTTCAGTGCGACTCTCTCATTTGGTCCCATCCTCTCTTTCCCCTACTGTGTTCATAAGTTTATTCTCTGTGTCTGCGTCTCTATTCCTGCCCTTAAAATAGGTTCATCAGTATCCTTTTTAGATGCATTAATATATGATATTTATTTTTCTCTTTCTGACTTTCTTAACTGTGTAACAAGCTCTACGTGCACCCACCTTACTACTACTGACTCAAATCCATTCCATTTTATGGCTGAAAAATATTCCATTGTATATATGAAGAAGTTCTTCATATATTCATCTATTGATGGACATCTAGGTTGCTTCCATGTCCTGGCTATTGTAAACAGTGCTGCAATGAACACTGGGTATATGTGTCTTTTTCAATTATGGTTTTCTCAAGATATATGCCCAGTAATGGGATTGCTAGGTCATATAGAAGTTTTATTCCCATTTTTTTCAGAAGTCTCCAAACTATTCTCTATAATATTTGCATTGATCTACATTCCCACCAACAATGCAAGACGTTGGCCTTTTCTCCACATCCTCTCCATCATTTACTGTTTGTTGATTTTTTTGATGATGACCATTTTGACTGGTGGGAGGTGATACAACATTATACTTTTGATTTGCATCTTTAATAGTAAGTGATGTTGAGCATTTTTTCACGTGTTTATTAGCCATCTTTATGTCTAATTTGGAGAAATGTCTGTTTAGGTTTTCTGCCAATTTTTAAAATGAGATGAGTGTTTTTATGATATTGAGATGCATGTGTTGTTATCTATTTTGGAGATTAATCCTTTGTCAGTTACTTCATTTGTAATTATTTTCTCCAATTCTGAGGGTTGTCTTTATGTCTTGTTTATGGTTTCCTTTGCTGTACAAAGCTTTTAAGCTTAATTAGGTCCCATTGATTTATCTTTGTTTTTATTTTGATTAGTCTAAGAGGTGGGTCATAGAAGATCTTGCTGTGATTTTTTTCAAAATGTGTTCTGTCTATGCTTTCTTCTAAGAGTTTTATAGTTTCTGGTATTACATTTAAGTCTTTAGTTTATTTTAGTGGGCCTTAGGAAGAAACACTATGAACAAAGCTAGTGGTGGTGATGGAATTTCAGCTGAGTTATTTCAAATCCTAAAAGCTGATGCTGTCAAAGTGCTTCATTCAATATGCCAGTAAATTTTGGAAATTCAGCAGTGGCCACAGGACTGGAAAAAGTCAGTTTTGATTTCAATCTCAAAAACAGTCAGTGCAAAAGAATCTTCAAACTACTGCACAATTGCACTCATTTCACATGCTAACAAAATAATGCTCAAAATTCTCCAAGCCAGGCTTCAACAGTACGTGAACCATGAACTTCCAGATGTTCAAGCTGGATTTAGAAAAGTCAGAGGAAGCAGAGATCAAATTGCCAACATTGTGGGATCATAGAAAAAGCGAGAGAATTCCAAAAGAACATCAACTGCTTCACTGACGACGCTAAAGCCTTTGACTGCATAAGAGTGAAAGTGAAAGTGAAGTTGCTCAGTCCTGTCTGACTCTTTGTGACCGCATGGACTGTAGCCTACCAGGCTCCTCTGTCCATGAGATTCTCCAGGCAAGAATACTGGAGTAGGTTGCCATTTCCTTCTCCAGGACTGCATAGATCACAACAAACTGGAAAATTCTTCAAGAGATGGGAATACCAGACCATCTTACTTGCTTTCTGTGAAAGCTCTATGCAGATCAAGAAGCAACAGTTAGGACGAGACATGGAACAACAAACTGGTTCCAAATTGGGAAAGGCATATGTGAAGGCTATATATTGTCACCCTGCTTATTTAACTGATATGCAGACCACATCATGCAAAATGCTGGGCTGGATGAAACACAAGCTGGAATCAAGATTGCTGGGGAAATTATAAATAACCTCAGATATGCAGATGACCCCACCCTTATGGCAGAAAGTGAAGAAGTACTAAAGAGACTGTTGATGAAAGTGAAAGAGGATAGTGAAAAAGCTGGCTTAAAACTCAATATTCAAAAAGTGAACATCATGGCATCAGGTCCCATCACTTCATAGCAAATAGATGGGGTAACAATGGAAACAGTGGCAGACTTTATTTTCTTGGGCTCCAAAATCACTGCAGATGGTGACTTCAGCCACGAAATTAAAAGATGCTTGCTCCTTGGAAGAAAAGCTATGACCAACCTAGACAGCTTATTAAAAAGAAGAGACATTATTTTGCTGACAAATGTCCATCTAGTCAAGGCTATGGTTTTTCCAGTAGGCATGTATGGATGTGAGAGTTGGATCACAAATAATGGTGAACGCTGAAGAATTGATGCTTTTGAGCTTTATTGTTGGAGAAGACTCCTGAGAGTCCCTTGGATTGCATAATGATCAAACCAGTCACTCCTAAAAGAAATCAACCCTGAATATTCATTAGAAGGATTGATGCTGAAGCTCCAATGTTTTGGCCACCTGATGCAAACAGCCAACTCATTAAAAAAGACCTTGATGCTGGAAAGGATTGAGGGTGGAAGAAGGGGATGACAGGGAACAAGATTGTTGGATGGCATCACTGACTCAATGGATGTTAGTTTGAGCAAGCTCCGGGAGATGGTGAAGAATAGGAAAGCCTGTTTTGCTGCAGCCTGCCGGGGTCCAGCCCCAGTGGATCCAGGGAATTTGAAGGGGAGACGGCATAGGCGATCAGGAAACAACAGCTTATTAAAATATTAATTAAAGATATATAGAGTGGTGAAAATGAGGATAGCTCAGTGAGAACATTTTGTGGAGAGAGGAGGCTGAATAATTCAGCCAGAAGGTAAGAGAAAGAACGACATGGGGGCACCAAATTTCGGCGATCCAAAAAGGAAAGACTTTATTTTCCAAAGTAGTTTTATACCTTAAGTTTTGCATAGAGGATAATTGGGGAAGGGGGTGGAGTCATGCAAGGACAGCAGTCCCTGAGCCAGGTTTTCAAACTTATCATATGCAAAAGTTTAGGTGAATTGCATCATCTTCTGGCCAGGAGGCCTGTTAACATTTTAAGAAACTTATTTTCTCTAAAGGTGATTATTCTAAAGTCAGGCACCACCCTCCAAAAGCATTAGATAAGGTTGCATTCCTATAGGGCAAAAGGAGAGGTGGGCTCAATCACTAAGAAAAGAATTAACTCAAGGGTCCAAAGTTACAAACATTGAGGCTACTAATTACATTTCTATACACCAATTATATCAATCAATACACTGCCAAGGACACAGTAGGTAAGGGATATGGAGACTTAGCAGCAAACATTGGCCCAACAAGTGAAAAACCCTCCACCAATACAATTTCTAATCAATCTTTTAACTGCTCAAAGGAGTCTGTATTTAGACAGTTTAAAACATCTCATGCCTCTCACAGTTGGGAGGCTCTGAGCAATCAATCACATGTGGCCAGAAAAACCTATTCAGGCAGGCTAGAGGACTTCCAAAAGAGTTTGTAGGCTGAAACACTGTCACACCCAGGAATTATTAACTGGAGCTGTAAGTTAACTCTTTTTTCAGAGAGAGGTAGTGGGGGACAGCCCCCCGTAAAGTCAGAGGTACAGGTGAGAACACAAAGCAGAAAGTAGGCAGACTCTGGTTTTTGGGGGTCGATGCTCGAGAATTTTCAGGGGGGCTCCTGAGACTCAATCTCACATTTGTGTATGCCGAGCCTCCTTCCTCATGACCTTCGTCATGGGTGGAGCACTGATCCAAGCCAGCTCCCAAAAGCAGTCCATGAAGTCAAAAGGAGTTGGACAACACTAGAAAGTGTTCTAATTTTATTCTTGTTCACATAGGTGTCCAGTTTTACCAGCACCATTTATGGAAGAGACTATCTTTTCCCCATCATATATTCTTGCTTAATTTGTAAAAGATAAGGTGCCCGTAGTTATGTGGGTTTATCTCTGGGCTTTCTATACTGAGATTAAAATTGGTCTATATTCCTGTTTTTGTGCCAGTACCATACTGTCTTTTTGACTGTAGCTTTGTAGTATAGTCTGAAGTCAGGAAAGTTTCTTCCTCCAGTTTCATTCTTCTTTCTTAAGATTGCTTGCCCATTCTAGTTTTTTTTGTGTGTGTTTCCAAAGAAATTTTGAAATTTTTTGTTCTAGTTCACTGAAAAATGCTTTTTGTAATTTGATAGAGATTGCATGAAATATGTAGATTGCTTTGGCAATTGTAGTCATTTTCAGTTTTGAGTCTTCAAATCCAAGAACGTGGCATATCTCTCCACCTGTTTATATTGTCTTTGATTTCTTTAATCAGTGTCTAATAGTTTTCTGTATATAGATCTTTGTATCCTTAGGTAGGCTTATTGCTAAATATTTTTTTCTTTTTTTTGCCCTGGTGACTGTGATTGATTCCTTAATTTCACTTTCTGATTTTTCACTGTTAGTGTATGAGTATACAAGAGATTTCTAAGTATTGATTCTGTTTTCAGTGACTTTACTGGATACACTTATTAGCTCTAGTAATTTTCTAATAGTGTCTTCAGTTTTTTCTATATATAGTATCATGTTGTCTGAAAGGACTGAAAATTTTACTTCTTTTCCAGTCTGGATTCCTTTTACTTCTTTCTTTCTCAGATTGCCATGGCTACGACTTCCAAAACTATGATGAACAATAGTGGTGAGAGTGGGCACCCTTGTCTTGTTCCTGATTTTACAAGAAATGCTTTCAGATTTTCACCATTGAGAATAATGTTTGCTATTGGTTTATCATATATGGCCTTTATTATATCGAGATAAGTTCCTTCTATGCCTATCTTCTGGAGTTTGTTTGTTTTTTGTTTGTTTCATAAATGGGTACTGAATTTTGTTGAAAGCTTTTTCTGCATCTAGTGAGATTATCATATGATGTTTATCTTTTAAATTGTCAAAATGGTGTATCACATTGACTGATTTGCATGCATTGAATATTTTTTGCATCCCTTGGATAAACCCAACTTGATGATGGTTTATAATACTTTTAATGTGTTGTTGGATTCTGTTTGCTAGTGCTTGTTGATGAATTTTGCATTGATGTTCATCAGTAATATTGGCCTGTACTTTTCTTTTTTTGTGATGTCTTTATCTGGATTTGATATCAGAGTGATGGTGGCCCTTTAGAATGAGTTTGGAAGTATTCCATCTTCTGAAATTTTTTGGAAGAGTGTAAGAGAGATAGCTCTTCTCTAAATATTTCTTAAAATTCACCTGTGAAGCCATTTGGACCTTTTTATTTTTTTTGTAGATTTTTTATCACAATTTTGATTTCAGTGCTTGTGATTGGCTTGTTCATAATTTCTGTTTCTTCCTGGTTCAGCCTTGAAAGTTTGAACTTTTCTACTGCTAAGTCACTTCAGTCGTGTCCGACTCTGTGCGACCCCATAGACGGAAGCTCACCAGGCTCCCCTGTCCCTGGGATTCTCCAGGCAAGAACACTGGAGTGGGTTGCCATTTCCTTCTCCAATGCATGAAAGCGAAAAGTGAAAGTGAAGTCGCTCAGTCGTGTCCGACTCTTAGCGACCCCATGGACTGCAGCCTACCAGGCTCCTCCGTCCATGGGATTTTCCAGGCAAGAGTACTGGGGTGGGGTGCCATTGCCTTCCCCTTGAACTTTTCTAAGGATGCAGCAATTTCTTCCAGAGTGTCCATTTTATAGGCACACAGTTGCTCACAGTTTTCTCTTATATTTCAAAAAGAGTAGCATATATATAATGGCACCCCACTCCAGTACTCTTGCCTGGAAAATCCCATGGATGGAGGAGCCTGGTAGGCTGCAGTCCATGGGGTCGCTAAGAGTCGGACACGACTGAGTGACTTCACTTTCACTTTTCACTTTTCATGCATTGGAGGAGGAAATGGCAACCCACTCCAGTGTTCTGGCCTGGAGAATCCCAGGGACAGGGGAGCCTGGTGGGCTGCAGTCTATGGGGTCGCACAGAGTCGGACACTACTAAAGAGACTTAGCAGCAACAGCAGCATATATATACTCATATATACAAAGAGTAGTCTCTTTGTATTTCTATGTTGTCTCTTTTAAGCTCTCTTTTATCATTTATCATTTTGAAGGTTTGAGTTTTCCCCCTTTTTTCTTGATAAGTCTAGTATTTTGTCAATTTTGTTTATCTTCTCAAAGAATCAGCTTTAAATTAGTGATCTTTACTACTGTTTTCTTTATTTCTTTTTCATTTATGATCTTCATGATTTTATTTTTTGCTAACGGGATTTTTTTTTCTTTTTCCTCTTGTTTTAGTTGTGAAGTTGTTATCTAGTTGATGTTTTTCTTATTTCTTGATGTTAGGTAGGTTGCACTGCTATGAAATTTCATGTTAGAACTACTTTGATGTATCCCATATGTTTTGAGTCATTGCATTTTCATTGCCATTTGTATCCAGGTATTTTTGTTTCCCCTTTATTTCTTCAGTAACTTACTGGTTACTTAGAAATTTACTGTTTAATTTCCACATGTTTGGGTTTTTTACAGCTTTTTATGCTGTAACTGATATCTACTCTCATAGCATTGTGATCAGGAAAGATGCTTGATACAATTGCAGTTTTCTTAAATTTACCAAGGCTTGATTTGTGACCCAAGATGTGATCTATCCTGAAGAATGTTCGATGTGCACATGAGAGGAAATTGCCTTCTTCTGTATTTGGATGGAATATCCTGAAGATATCATTATGTCCATCTGGTCGAAAGTGTCATTTAAAGCTTATGTTTTCCTATTAATTTTTTTTTGTTTTAATGATCTCTCCATTTGTGTAAGTGGGGTGATAAAGTCCCCTACTATAATTTTGTTACTGTCAACTTCCCATTTTATGTCTGTCAGTGTTTCCCTTATATGTTGAGGTGCTCCTGTGTTGGGTGCATATTTACCATTGTTATGTCATCTTCTTGGATTGATCCATTGAACATTATGTAATGTCCTTTATTCTCTCTTCTAATATTCTTCATTTTAAGGTTTAATTTGTCTGATAAAAGAATTGCTACTCTGACTATTTTTTTAATTAAATTTTATTTTGCTTAACTTTAGAATATTTTATTGCTTTTGCCATACATCAAAATGAATCTGCCACAAGTATACGTGTGTTCCCCATCCTGAACCCTCCTCCCTCCTCCTTCCCCATACCACCCACCTGGGTCGTTCCAGTGCACCAGCCCCAGGCATCCGTTATCAGGCATCGTACCTGGACTGGCGACTCATTTCAGATATGATATTATACATATTTCAATGCTATTCTCCCAAATCATCCCACCCTCTTCCGTTCCCATAGTCCAAAAGTCTGTTCTATACATCAGTGTCTCTTTTGCTGTCTCGTAAACAGGGTTATTGTTACCATCTTTCTAAATTCCATATATATGCATTAGTATACTGTATTTAAATATACAATTGCACGGAATGTATTTTTCCATCCTCTCACTTTCAGTCTGTATATATCTCTAAGTCTGGAGTGAGTCTCTTGTACACAGCATATATATGGATCTTCTTTCTGTATCCACTGAGCCATTGTGTCTTGGTGAGCACATTTAATCCATTCACATTTAAAGCAATTATTGATGTATATATGTGCCTATTAGCATTTTCTGAATTGTCTTTGGACTATTTTTATAGTTCTTTTCCTTCTCGTGTTACCTGCCTATAGAAGTACATTTAGCATTTTTTTAAAAAAATTAATTTTTATTTTATTTTTTAACTTTACAATATTGTTTTTGTTTTGCCATATATATAAATGAATCTGCCACAGGTACACATGTGTTCCCCATCCTGAACCCTCCTCCCTCCTCCCTCCCCATACCATCCCTCTGGGTCGTCCCAGTGCACCAGCCCCAAGCATCCAGTATTGTGCGTCGAACCTGGACTGGCGACTTGTTTCATTTATTATATTATACATGTTTCATTGCCATTCTCCCAAATCATCCCATCCTCTCCCTCTCCCACAGAGTCCAAAAGACTGTTCTATACATCAGATTCTCTTTTGCTGTCTTGTATACAAGGTTATTGTTACCATCTTTCTAAATTCTATGTATATGCCTTAGTATACTGTATTCGGAGAAGGCAGTGGCACACCACTCCAGTACTTTTGCCTGGAGAATCCCGTGGATGGAAGAGCTTGATGGGCTGCAGGCATGGGGCCGCTAGAGTCGGACACGATGAGCGACTTCACTTTAACTTTTCACTTTCATGCATTGGAGAAGGAAATAGCAACCCACTCCAGTGTTCTTGCCTGGAGGATCCCAGGGACGGGGAAACCTGGTGGGCTGCCGTCTCTGGGGTCGCACAGAGTCAGAAACAACTGAAGCGACTTAGCAGCAGTAGCAGCAGCAGCATACTGTATTGATGTTTTTCTTTCTGGCTTACTTCACTCTGTATAATAGGCTCCAGTTTCTCCACCTCATTAGAACTGACTCAAATGCATTCTTTTTAATGGCTGAGCAATACTCCATTGAGTATATGTACTACTGCTTTCTTTTTTTTTGAATTAAATTGTATTTTCCTTAACTTTACAGTATTGTATTGCTTTTGCCATACATCAAGATGGATCCACTGCAAGTATACATGTGTTCGCCATCCTGAACCCTCCTCCCTCCTCCCTCCCCATACCATCCCTCTGGGTTGTTCCAGTGCACCAGCCCTAGACATCCGTTATCAGGCATCATACCTGGACTGGCAACTCGTTTCAGATATGATATTATACATTTTTCAATGCTATTCTCCCAAATCATCCCACCCTCTCCCGTTCCCAGAGTCCAAAAGTTTGTTCTATACATCAGTGTCTCTTTTGCTGTCTCGTAAACAGAGTTATTGTTACCATCTTTCTAAATTCCATATATATGCGTTAGTATACTGTATTGGTGTTTTTCTTTCTGGCTTACTTCACTCTGTATAATAGGCTCCAGTTCCATCCACCTCATTAGAACTGATTTAAATGTATTCTTTTTAATGGCTGAGTAATACTCCATTGTGTATATGTACCACAGCTTTCTTATCCACTCACCTGCAGATGGACATCTAGGTTGCTTCCAACTCCTGGCTATTGTAAACAGTGCTGCTATGAACATTGGGGTACACATGTCTCTTTCAACTCTGGTTTTCTCAGTGTGTATGCCCAGCAGTGGGATTGCTGGATCATAAGGCAGTTCTATTCCCAGTTTTTTGAGGAATCTCCATACTGTTCTCCATAGTGGCTGCACTAGTTTGCATTCCCACCAATAGTGTAAGAGGGTTCCCTTTTCTCCACACCCTCTCCAGCATTTATTGCTTATAGACTTTTGGATCACAGCCATTCTGACTGGCGTGAAATGGTACCTCATAGTGATTTTGATTTGCATTTCTCGGATAATGAGTGATGTTGAGCATCTTTTCATGTGTTTGTTAGCCATCTGTATGTCTTCTTTGGAGAAATGCTTATTTAGTTCTTTGGCCCATTTTTTGATTGGGTCATTTATTTTTCTGGAATTGAGCTGTAGGAGTTGCTTGTATATTTTTGAGATTAGTTGTTTGCCTGTTGCTTCATTTGCTATTATTTTCTCCCATTCTGAAGGCTGTCTTTTCACCTTGCTTATAGTTTCCTTTGTTGTGCAGAAGCTTTTAATTTTAATTAGGTCCCCTTTGTTTATTTTTGCTTTTATTTCCAATATTCTGGGAGGTGGGTCATAGAGGATCCTGCTGTGATGTATGTCAGAGAGTGTTTTGCCTATGTTCTCCTCTAAGAGTTTTATAGTTTCTGGTCTTACATTTAGATCTTTAATCCATTTTCAGTTTATTTTTGTGTATGGTGTTAGAAAGTGTTCTAGTTTCATTCTGTTCCAAGTGGTTGACCAGTTTTCCCAGAACCACTTGTTAAAGAGATTGTCTTTAATCCATTGTATATTCCTGCCTCCTTTGTCAAAGATAAGGTGTCCAGAAGTGTGTGGAATTATCTCTGGGCTTTCTATTTTGTTCCATTGATCTATATTTCTGTCTTTGTGCCAGTACCATACTGTCTTGATGACTGTGGCTTTGTAGTAGAGCCTGAAGACAGATAGGTTGACTCCTCCAGTTCCATTTTACTTTCACAAGATTGTGTTGGCTATTCGAGGTTTTTTGTATTTCCATCAGATCAGATCAGATCAGTCATTCAGTCGTTTCCAACTCTTTGTGACCCCATGAATCGCAGCACCCCAGGCCTCCCTGTATATCACCAACTACCGGAGTTCACACAGACTCAAGTCCATTGAGTCAGTGATGCCATTCAGCCATCTCATCCTCTGTTGTCCCCTTCTCCTCCTGCCCCCAATCTCTCCCAGCATCAGAGTCTTTTCCAATGAGTCAACTCTTCGCATGAGGTGGCCGAAGTATTGGAGTTTCAGCTTCAGCATCATTCCCTGCAAATAAATCCCAGGGCTAATCTCCTTCAGAATGGACTGGTTGGATCTCCTTGCAGTCCAAGGGACTCTCAAGAGTCTTCTCCAACACCACAGTTCAAAAGCATCAATTCTTCAGTGCTCAGCCTTCTTCACAGTCCAGCTCTCACATCCATACATGACCACAGGAAAGACCATAGCCTTGACTAGATGAACCTTTGTTGGCAAAGTAATGTCTCTGCTTTTGAATATGCTATCTAGGTTGGTCATAACTTTCCTTCCAAGGAGTAAGCGTTTTTTAATTTCATGGCTGCAGTCACCATCTGCAGTGATTTGGGAGCCCAGAAAAATAAAGTCTGACACTGTTTCCACTGTTTTCCCATCTATTTCCCATGTAGTGATGGGACCGGATGCCATGATCTTTGTTTTCTGAATGTTGAGCTTTAATCCAACCTTTTCACTCTCCACTTTCACCTTCATCAAGAGGCTTTTTAGTTCCTCTTCACTTTCTGCCATAAGGGTGGTGTCATCTGCATATCTGAGGTTATTCATATTTCTCCCGGCAATCTTGATTCCAGCTTGTATTTCTTCCAGTCCAGGGTTTCTCATGATGTACTCTGCATATAAATTCAGGAAGCAGGGTGACAATGTACAGCCTTGACGAACTCCTTTTCCTATTTGGAACCAGTCTGTTGTTCCATGTCCAGTTCTAACTGTTGCTTCCTGACCTGCATATAGGTTTCTCAAGAGGCAGATAAGGTGGTCTGGTATTCCCATCTCTTTCAGAATTTTCCACAGTTTATTGTGATCCACACAGTCAAAGGCTTTAGCATAGCCAATAAAGCAGAAATAGATGCTTTTCTGGAACTCTCTTGTTTTTTCCATGATCCAGAGGATGTTGGCAATTTGATCTCTGGTTCCTCTGCCTTTTCTAAAACCAGCTTGAACATCAGGAAGTTCATGGTTCACATATTGCTGAAGCCTGGCTTGGAGATTTTTGAGCATTACTTTACTAGCGTGTGAGATGAGTGCAATTGTGCAGTAGTTTGAGCACTCTTTGGCATTGCCTTTCTTTGGGATTGGGATGAAAACTGACCTTTTCCAGTCCTGTGGCCACTGCTGAGTTTTCCAAATTTGCTGGCATATTGAGTGCAGCACTTTCACAGCATCATCTTTCAGGATTTGGGACAGCTCCACTGGAATTCTATCATCACCACTAGCTTTGTTCGTAGTGATGCTTTCTAAGATCCACTTGACTTCACATTCCAGGATGTCTGGCTCTAGGTCAGTGATCACACCATCATGATTATCTGGGGTGTGAAGATCTTTTTTGTATAGTTCTTCTGTGTAATCTTGCCATCTCTTTTTAATTTCTTTTGCTTCTGTTAGGTCCATACCATTTCTGTGCTTTATTGAGCCCATCTTTGCATGAAATGTTCCCTTGGTATCTGTAATTTTCTTGAAGAGATCCCTAGTCTT
Source organism: Tragelaphus eurycerus (assembly GCA_935064755.1). Taxonomy (NCBI): domain Eukaryota; kingdom Metazoa; phylum Chordata; class Mammalia; order Artiodactyla; family Bovidae; genus Tragelaphus; species Tragelaphus eurycerus. The sequence goes on along the minus strand of CAKXYN010000119.1, from coordinate 2,845,742 downwards.
TCCCATTCTGTTGTTTTCCTGTATCTCTCTGCATTGACCGCTGAAGAAGGCTTTCTTATCTCTTCTTGCTATTCTTTGGAACTCTGCATTCAGATGTTTATATCTTTCCTTTTCCTCTTTGCTTTTCGCTTCTCTTCTTTTTACAGCTATTTGTAAGGCCTCCCCAGACAGCCATTTTGCTTTTTTGTATTTATATTCCATGGGGATGGTCTTGATCCCTGTCTCCTTTACAATGTCACGAACCTCCTTCTGTAGTCCATCTGGCACTCTATGTATCAGATCTAGGCCCTTAAATCTATTTCTGACTTCCACTGTATAATCATAAGGGATTTGATTTAGGTCATACCTGAATGGTCTAGTTGTTTTCCCTACTTTCTTCAATATAAGTCTGAATTTGGCAATAAAGAGTTCATGGTCTGAGCCACAGTCAGCTCCTGGTCTTGTTTTTGCTGACTCTATAGAGCTTCTCCATCTTTGGCTGCAAAGAATATAATCAGTCTGATTTTGGTGTTGACCATCTGGTAATGTCCATGTGTAGAGTCTTTTCTTGTGTTGTTGGAAGAGGGTGTTTGTTATGACCATTTTATGTCATAAAATGTTATGTGCATTTTCTTGGCAAAATATACAAACTGCGAAATTATTTGTTCTAGCTCTGTGAAGAATACCATTGGTAACTTGATAAGGATTGCATTGAATCTATAAATTGCTTTGGGTAGTACAATCATTTTCACTATGTTGATTCTTCCGATCCATGAACATGGTATATTTCTCCATCTATTAGTGTCCTCTTTGATTTCTTTCACCTGTGTTTTATAGTTTTCTATATATAGGTCTTTAGTTTCTTTAGGTAGATATATTCCTAAGTATTTTATTCTTTTCGTTACAATGGTGAATGGAATTGTTTCCTTAATTTCTCTGTCTATTTTCTCATTATTAGTGTACAGGAATGCAAGGGATTTCTGTGTGTTGATTTTATATCCTGCAACTTTACTATATTCGTTGATTAGTTCTAGTAATTTTCTGGTGGAGTCTTTAGGGTTTTCTATGTAGAGAATCATGTCATCTGCACACAGTGAGAGTTTTACTTCTTCTTTTCCAATTTGGATTCCTTTATTTCTTTAAAACTATGTTGAATAGTAATGGTGAAAGTGGGCACCCTTGTCTTGTTCCTGACTTTAGAGGAAATGCTTTCATTTTTTCACTATTGAGGATAATGTTTGCTGTGGGTTTGTCATATATAGCTTTTATTATGTTGAAGTATGTTCCTTCTATTCCTCCTTTCTGGAGAGTTTTTATCATAAATGGATGTTGAATTTTGTCAAAGGCCTTCTCTGCATCTTTTGAGATAATCATATGGTTTTTATTTTTCAATTTGTTAATGTGGTGTATTACATTGATTGATTTGCAGATATTGAAGAATCCTTGTATCCCTGGTATAAAGCCCACTTGGTCATGGTTTATGATCTTTTTAATGTATTGTTGGATTCTGATTGCTAAAATTTTGTTAAGGATTTTTGCATCTATGTTCATCAGTGATATTGGCCTGTAGTTTTCTTTCTTTGTGGCATATTTGCCTGGTTTGGGTATTAGGGTGATGGTGGCCTCATAGAAAGAGTTTCGAAGTTTACCTTCCTCTGCAATTTTCTGGAAGAGTTTGAGTAGGATAGGTGTTGCTGCTGCTGCTAAGTCACTTCGGTCGTGTTCGACTCTGTGACCTCATAGACTGCACCCCACCAAGCTCCCCCGTCCCTGGGATTCTCCAGGCAAGAACACTGGAGTGGATTGTCATTTCCTTCTCCAATGCATGAAAGTTAAAAAATGAAAGGGAAGTCGCTCAGTCATGTCCGACTCTGAGCGACCCCATGGACTGCAGCTTACCAGGCTCCTCTTTCCATGGGATTTGCCAGGCAAGAGTACTAGAGTGGGGTGTTATGGCCTTCTCCGAGCATTTTTAAAATTCATTTAATTGAAGTCTAATTACAATATTCCAGTGTTTTTTTTTTTTTGACCATACATCAACATGAATCAGCCATGGGTGTGCATGTGTCCCACAATCCTGAAACCCCTCCCACTTCCCTCCCTATCCCATCCCTCTGGGTTGTCCCTGAGCAACAGCTTTAGGTGCCCTACTTCATGCATTGAATTTGCACTGGTCATCTATTTTATATATGGTAATATACATGTTTCAATGTTATTCTCTCAAATCATCCCACCCTCACCTTCTCCCACAGAGTCCAAAAGTCTGTTCTTTACATCTGTGTCTCTTTTGCTGTCTCACATATAGGGTCATCATTACCATCTTTCTAAATTTCATATATATGCATTAATATACTGTAGTGGTGTTTCTCTTTCTGGCTTACTTCACTCTGTAAAATAGGCTCCAATTTCATCCACCTCATTAGAACTGATTCAAATGTATTCTTTTCTATAGCTGGATAATATTGCATTATATATGTGTACCATAGCTTCCTTATCCATTCATCTGCCTATGGACATCTAGGTTGCTTCCATGTTCTAGCTATTGTAAACAGTGCTGCAATGAACATTGGGTTACACGTGTCTCTTTCAATTCTGTTTTCCTCAGTGTGTATGCCCAGCAGTGGGATTGCTGGATCATAAGGCAGTTCTATTCCCAGTTTTTTGAGGAATCTACATACTGTTCTCCATAGTTGCTGCACTAGTTTGCATTCCCACCAACAGTGTAAGAGGGTTCCCTTTTCTCCACACCCTCTCCAGCATTTATTGTTTATAGCCTTTGTGATTGCAGCCACTAGCTTTGCCCTTAGAAATGCTTCCTAAGGCCCCCCTTGACCTCACACTCCAGGATGTCTGACTCTAAGTGAGTGATCACACCATCGTGGTTATCTGGGTCATTGAGAGCTTTTTGGTAGAGGTCTTCTGTGTATTCTTGCCACTTCTTCTTTATCTCTTCTACTTCTGTTAAGTCCATACATTTACTGTCCTTTATTGTGCCATATTTGCATGAAATATAGAACTGCAAACACACACACATACGATGTAGAGATAGAAATATATAAAGGAAATAAAAAGTGTTATTTAAATATTCTCAAAATAAACTCAAAATGGATTAAAGAGCTAAATGTAAGACCAGAAACCATAAAACTCCTAGAGGAAAACATAGGCAAAACACTCTCTGACTTACATCACAGCAGGATCCTCTATGACCCACCTCCCAGAATATTGGAAATAAAATAAAAAATGAACAAATGGGACCTAATCAAACTTAAAAAGCTTTTGCACAACAAAGGAAACTATAAGCAAGGTGAAAAGACAGCCTTCAGAATGGGAGAAAATAATAGCAAATGAAGCAACTGACAAACAACTAATCTCAAAAATATACAAGCAACTTCTACAGCTCAATTCCAGAAAAATAAATGACCCAATCAAAAAATGGGCCAAAGAACTCAATAGACATTTCTCCAAAGAAGACATACAGATGGCTAACAAACACATGAAAAGATGCTCAATATCACTCATTATCAGAGAAATGCAAATCAAAACCACTATGAGATACCATTTCACGCCAATCAGAATGGCTGCTATCCAAAAGTCCACAAGCAATAAATGCTGGAGAGGGTGCGGAGAGAAGGGAACCCTCTTGCACTGTTGGTGGGAATGCAAACTAGTACAGCCACTTTGGAGAACAGTATGGAGATTCCTCAAAAAACTGCGAATAGAACTGCCTTATGATCCAGCAATCCCACTGCTGGGCATATACACTGAGAAAACCAGAATTGAAAGAGACACCTGTACCCCAATGTTCATAGCAGCACTGTTTGCAATAGCCAGAACGTGGAAGCAACCTAGATGTTCATCCACAGATGAATGGATAAGCAAGCTGTGGTACATATACACAATGGAATATTACTCAGCCATTAAAAAGAATACATTTGAATCAGTTCTAAGGAGGTGGATGGAACTGGAGCCTATTATACAGAGTGAAGTAAGCCAGAAACAAAAACACAAATACAGTATACTAACGCATATATATGGAATTTAGAAAGATGGTAAAAAATAACCCTATTTACGAGACAACAAAAGAGACACTGATGTATAGACCAGACTTTTGGACTCTGGGACCGGGAGAGGGTGAGATGATTGGGGAGAATAGCATTGAAATATGTATAATATTATATCTGAAATGTATTAATTGTTCAAACTAAACACTATCATGTTACAATTTGTTCATACTAGATGTTTGTAATGTTTCTGATAATCAATAAAAGAGATTCTTGATTAAAAAAAAATAAATAAATATTCTCAAAAGCTTAAATAACAATAATAACCACAAAAACCATAAGGACAGAGAGAAAAAGAACAAAGAGAAAAAAAAATCCAGAATCAACTACAGAAGAAACAAAAATATAGAATAATAATAAATGTTTTGCTCAGGCCTCTGCTGTCAGAGTCTTTTCCCTCCATTGTGAGTCACAGTCTAACTGCCTCCCTAGGATGCCCTCCAATACTGTTCTTGCTCTGGACCTGCTGTGGGGTCGGCTCAAACTCTTATCTGGCCCTACTCCTGCATGTTCTTTCCTCCAATGTCCACAGATGCCAGAACCCAGGCTTTTTCTTTTGTGAGAACACTCATTGTTCTTTTATATTTCCCATAGACACAGTCTAACTCTGTGATTTTTGTGGATTTAATCTTTAACTTGTACATCTGGTGGAAAGATTTTTAATCCTCTTCCTTAGTCACTGCCCCTAGAGCTCAGTTGTGGTTTTATTCCCACCTCTTCTTTTGTGTCATCCATAAGATTTTTGTTCCTGAGACTATCCTGGAGTACTTGAGTCTGCCCAGTGAGGACTGAGTGTGGAGGTGATGTGGCTGCTTGAATTGCATGTTCTCTGAAAGTGCCAGGTATGCAGGGAAACCAGTTACCACAGGTGCAGAAAATACATCTCTTTTTTTTCTAGAGTCTGGGCAGCTCTCTTTCAGTAAGGATTAAACCTGGAGGTGATGCAGCTGCTTGGATCACTAGAAAACTGGTTGTTCCAAGTGCACAGTGAAGGCAGTGGCCACAGGTGCAGAAGATATTGTGTTATTTAGGTTATTTTCCCTAGCCTCTGGCAGCTCTGCTCCAGTGAGGATCGAGAGTGGAGGTGGCACAGCTGTTTGGACCACAGGGACCCTGACTGCACCAAGTGCCCAGAGAAGCCAGCGGGCACAGACGCATGAAATATTGTGCTCTTAGAGTATTTTTCCAGCCGCTTACAGCTGATGTTCAAATGGTCTCCCTGGCTAGTCATTCTCTATTTCTCAGTACAGCAGACACATGTTCTAGTTCCCAGCCAATGTGTGTTCCAGTGAACTTACATCCCTGTCTGATGTATGAAATGCCATGACATGAATTGTCTGTGTGACTCTCTCTTCATAAAAACTCTCAAAGATCAGCTACTTCACTTTCTGACAGCCTCAAATGCTTCCCCTCTGTCTCAACTGATTGCCCTGATGTGTGGCTTTCACCCTTGCTTCAGGTTTCCCACACTCCGGGTGCAGATCTGGTCCCGCTTATTCTCCTTCTCTCTCTCTCTCTCTTTTTTTTTTTCCCTTTAATCTTTCTTCCTACTGAGTTTTGCATGGAACTATATATTCTTTTCTGGTGGTCAGGGACTCCTGCCAGCTCTCAGCTGGTGCTATGTGAGATCTTCTGTATCTGAAGATGTATTTCTGATGTATGTGTTGTGAGAGATTTACTCCACATCCATCTATTCCTCCACCATCTTGTCCCCTCCAAGATTTTTCTTGTATCTTGAGGTAAGATTCTATTGCTAAAAGCTTCTCTTTAGAACTACTTTTGCTGTATCCTATACACTTTTGGTCATCATTTTCATTTTTTTCTAGGTATTTTTTTTATTTCCTCTTTGATCTCTTGGTTATTTAGTAGCATATTGTTTAGCTTCCATGTGTTTGTGTTTTTTTAAAGTTATTTTTCCTGGTAATTCGTTTGTAATCTCATAGCTTTGTGGTCAGGAAAGATATCTGATAAAATTTCAGTTTTCTTAAATTTATTGAGGCTTGATTTGTGAACCAAGATATGATGTATTATGGAGAATGTTCAATGTGCACTTGAGAATAAAGTGTATTCTGCTGCTTTGGGGTGGATTGTCCTAGAAATATCAATTAATTCTATCTTGTCTATTTTGTCATTTAAGGCTTTTCTTTTCTTATCAATTTTCTGTCTGAATGATCTATCCACTTGTGTATGTGGTGTGATAAAGTCCTCCATTGTGTGACTCTTGGTTTCCACTTTTATGGCTGTTAGCATTTACCTTAAGTGTTGGGGTGCTTCTATGTTGGATATATAAATACTTCTAATTGTTATATCCTCTTTTTGGGTTGATCCCTTGATTGTTATGTAGTGTCCTTCTTTGTCTCTTGTAGCAGTCTTTATTTTCAGTTCTATTTTGTGTGATGTGAGTATTGTTACTGCAGTTTTCTTTTGATTTCTGTTTGGATAGAATACCTTTTTTCCTTCCCCTCACTTTTGGTTTGTAAGTGTCCCTAGGTCTGAAGTGGTCTCTTGTAGACAGCATGTATATGGGTCTACTACCTTAAATCTTTCCCAGCATCAGGGTCTTTTCCAGTGAGTTGGGACCCATATAATTCTTCTTCTGTAAGCCCTACATTTCTAAAAATGGTGTGTTTAATATTGTCTCAGAAGTCTCTGATATTGTTCTTATTTCTATTCATTCTTTTTTCTTCTGCTCTGCAGCAGTTATTCCCACCATTCTATCTTCCAGCTCACTTATCTGCTCTGCTGTCTCAGTTATTCTGCTATTGCTTCCTTCTAAAGTATTTTAAATTTCAGTTATTTTGTTGTTCATAACTGTTTGTTCTTTAGTTTTTATAGTTCCTATTAAGCATTTTTTGTATTTTCTTTATCTGTGCCTCTATTCTATTTATGAGATTTTGGATCTTTACTATCATTACTTTGAATTGTATTTCAGATACATTGCTTATTTTCTCTTCATTTATTTGGTCTTGTGGGGTTTTTAACTTGCTCCTTTGACTGCAAAATATATCTTTGCCTTCTCATTTTATTTAACTTATTGTATTTGAGATCTCCTTTCTACAGGCTTCAGGTCATTGTTCCTCAATCTTCTAGCATCTGTCCCCAGTTGGGTGAGGTTAGTCCAGTGGCTTATGTAGGCTTAATGGTGGGAGGGTCTGTTGTATGAACTATGGTGGTCAGAGATGGATCTTGTCATGATTGCCAGGACTGTGTCTGGTGGTGTTTTAGGGTACTGTGAGTTTAGTACCCCTTATGGCAGTCTGTTTTCTGATGGATGATTTTGTGTACCTGTCTTGCTTGTTGTTTGGCATGAGGCTTCCACCATTGGTGTTTGTAGATATTTGGGTGGAGCTGGGTTTTAGAGTTGAGATGGTGACTTCTTGGAGAGCACTTGCCAATTAATATTCCCCACAGCCAGAAATTCTCTGGTTGTCCAGCATTCTTGACTTAGTACTCCCACTCCAGAAGCTTGGGCCCAACCCTCACCTTGGGAACCAAGACTCAGCAAGCTGCATGCTGTAGAAAAAAAAATAAATTGGGGAGGGGGGATGCAAACAGACAAATAAAACCCAAGAAAAGTAACAAAAACAAAGAAAACAAATAAATACAACCCAAGACAAATGGTAAAAGCAAAACCAAACAAACAAAACCTGACTAAGAAAGTTGCTTTTCTTTTTTAGTTGCTCAGTCATTTCTAACTCATTTGAAATCCCATGGTCTTCAGTCTGCCAGGCTCCTTTGTCTATGGGATTTTCTGGGCAAGATTACTAGAATTGGTTGACATTTTCTCCTCTGAGGGATCTTCCCAACCCAGGGATCTAACCTGCGTCTGCACATCTCCTGCACTGCAGTTCGATTCTTTACTGCTGATCTACCAGGGAAGCCCATAACAAAGAAAAAGATGTAAAACCAATACAATATTGTAAAGTAATTAGCATCCAATTAAAATAAATTAATTTATATTTTAAAAAGATACACATAAAAAACAAAAGAAGCAAAATAAAAAAACAAAGAAAACAAAAACAAGAAAACAATCAAACAAGTAAAAAAGAACACAAAAATGAAATCAAACAATTAAGAATAAAACTAACAAAAACAAGAACAAAACAAAATCAAAATGCAAACTAAAAAAGAATAAATACATAAAACAAGAACACAAAAAAGATAAAGAGATTAAAAACAAAGTATAACACAACAAGGTCAAAGCAGAAAGCAATGTAAATGTAAAGATTGAGAAGTAGAAATAAAAATATATTATAAAATTCTAAAATTAAAATAATAATAATTTTAAAACAACAGGACAAACATAAAAATAATAGTAATAATAATATTTTTCTGGAGTCTCCGTTGTCAGTGTCCTTGCCCTCAATTGCAAGTGTCCTCGCCCCTCAATTGCAAGTGTCCTCGCCATAGCCAATCTCTGCCTTCCCAGGAAGCCCTCTGATACCACTACATAGGTCTCTGTACCCACTTTGAGCACTAAAGGGACAGTTCAGACTCTGACCTGTCCCAGTTCTCACTTGTACTTGCCCCCATAGACTGATCTCAGTTTTTAAATCATTATAGTCCATTCAGATATTCCACATATGCAGGGTTTACCAAGTCAGTTGTGGGCATTTAATCAGTGGCTTGTGTTGCTACAAGGAAAGATTTTTATTCCTCTTCCTTAGTTGCCTTGCCCTGAGGCTCAGCCGTGGGTTTATCCCCACCTCTTCATGTGGGCCACTGACAGGGGTCTGTTCCTGAGGCTGCCCTGGATCACTGCTTGCGTGAGGACAGTGCATGGAAGTGGAACATCTGCCAGTGTCATGGGAGCCTTGATAGTGTCAAAAAATGTGGAGAGAGGATTGGTAGCAGCCAGAGATCTGGTCCCATGAATGAGGCAAGTGCATGAGTCAGTGGCTTCAGGCATGAGATATTTGGCCCTAGTGGGAGCCTTTCCTAATGTCCAACAATGGTTGTGAAAGGATAAGCACTGTAGGGGGTTTTCTAGTGCCTGGCAGCAGGTGCACTAAGGCCCCGTTGGCAGGACCCTTTTCCAGTACCTGGGGTGGGGCAGGGATCACAGCATGAACTTAGACTACTAATGTGGAATTTCTGGAGATTAGATCATTCTTCGTCCACAAGGTTCATTGTTGCTTGTTTTAGGTTTGAATTGTCTGCTTAGTGACTTTTTCAAGTTATTTTTCTAAAGCTGAATTATTTGAGCATGAAATTTCTATTCCATTGTTTTAGTCTATCTGGTGTTCTGGCAAAGATTTTCTTAAATGCCTGGAAACAAAAATAAGAAAAAGTTGTAAATAATACTCCCCTGGTCTTTTCAAAATGGCTTTGACCTAGAAAACTCCTTAAACACTTATCCTGGCCACCTACTACTCTACTTTGTCTTTATCTCTTGAATTTGTGGGGTACATAGCAAGTTCTGGAGTCATCTGGTCTTTTCTGAACATGTGTGTGGCTCTAGGCATGCATGTTGCACTAAAATTTCCTTGGTATATATGAGAAATTTCCAAAGCTCTTATTCTTCCATGTATCTTCCTATTCAACTTCTTCTATTCCAGGGCTTGTCTTCTGTCTTCTGTTTCCATTGGCCCTTGAACCAGTTGGATACTGGTATATTTCTTTTACTTCTTTCAAGAAATGTTGCCTGGAAAGTCGTTCGAGCCCTGAAAGAATTTTGTGGAGAGTCAATTAAAATCCAGCTTTTTTTCTGGTATCTTAGGGAACTATCAGATAGGCAAAAGTGTACTTACACAGTTTTTTTTTATAATGAACAAAGTCCATTTTACCCCTCTGGCATGAGCAAACCATACCAGGAATGGGAGATGCCCACCAAACTGGGGAATGGGTGGTTGTAGGTGAGTGAGAGAAAATGCCAGAGTCTTTTCTTCCCATATTGCAGTGGATTCTTCCTTAAATAAGTGATTTATTTTAAGATCATTATTAAACACACATCATTATTAATCAGTGTCTCTTTTACTGTCTCATATACAGGGTTATTGTTACCATCTTTCTAAATTCCATATATATGCATTAGTATACTGTATTGGTGTTTTTCTTTCTGGCTTACTTCACTCTGTATAATAGGCTCCAGTTTCATCCACCTCATTAGAACTGATTTAAATGTATTCTTTTTAATGGCTGAGTAATACTCCATTGTGTATATGTACCACAGCTTTCTTATCCATTCATCTGCCGATGGACATCTAGGTTGCTTCTATGTCCTGGCTATTATAAACAGTGCTGCGATGAACAGTCTTTTGGACTCTGGGAGAGGGAGAAGGTGGGATGATTTGGGAGAATGGCATTGAAATATGTATAATATCATATATGAAATGAGTCGCCAGTCCAGGTTCAATGCACGATACTGGATGCTTGGGGCTGGTGCACTGGGATGACCCAGAGGGATGGTATAGGGAGGGAGGAGGAGGAGGGTTCAGGATGGGGAACACATGTATGTATACCTGTGGCAGATTCATTTTGATATATGGCAAAACCAATACAATATTGTAAATTTAAATAAAATAAAATAAAAAAAGATCATTATTAAATTCTAAATAATTCCAAAAATTCTGGTAATTTTCATCACATTAATGGTTGCTGCAATTGAGTAACTGATTTTTGGAGCACCTTATTCCACCATTTTCAGTTATGCTACCCATCACTTCACTTTTAACTTATCTATATCTTTGTATTTAAACTCAGCACCATTGATTAAAGAGACTAATTTTTCTTCATGAGTATTTTTGACTCAATTGTTAAGTAGAAGTTGGTAGCATATTTTTGGGTTTATTTCTGGGTTTTCAATTCAGTTCTGTTGGTATATATGTCTGTTTCTTTGGTTTTTTTTTTTTTGCCACCGTACTGTTTTAATTACTATAGCTTTATAATATAGTTTGAAACCAGTAACTGATTTCTTATGCTTTGTTCTTTTCAGTATTTATTTGTATATTCAGGATCTTTTGTGGTTACATATAAATTTTAGGAGTGTTTTTTCCTATTTATGTTAAAAATGCCCTTGGAATCTTAATAGATATTACAATGATTCTATAAATTATTTTTGCTAGTATTGCTGTTTTAATAAAATTACTTCTTCTAATCCATGAAAGCGAGATACCTTTGTGTTTATTTGTGTCTTCCTTTAATTTTTTCTTCAGTATCATGTAGTTTTTAGAGTAGAGAGATTTCACCTGCTTGGTTAAGCTTATTCTTAAATATTTTAATATTTTGATGCTATTGTAAATGGGATCAATATCTTTCTTTTTCAGAAAATTTATTTTTAATAAATATAAATATAAATGGATAAATATAAACTCACTCGATGGATGTGAGTCTCAGTGACCTCCGGGAGTTGGTGATGGACAGGGAGGCCTGGCATGCTGCGATTCATGGGGTGGCAAAGAGTCAGACACGAGTGAGCGACTGATCTGATCTGATGTTACTTTCATGTCTGGCTGTGGAGGCCTGGTGTGCTACAATTCATGGGGTCGCAAAGAGTCAAACACACCTGAGTGACTGAACTGAACTGAATTAAACTGATGCAAATAATATAACATAACATATGAGTTCACATGTATTTTTGAATTAGTGTTTTTTTTTTTCCTTTCAAATAAAGAATCAAATGGAATTGCTGGATCATAAAGGGTTCTATTTTTAATATTTTGAGGGCCTTGCCTTATATTTTCAATACTGGCTGTACCAACGTACACTCACACCAACACTGCACAAGGGTTTCCTTTTCTTCACAATTTCACCACCAAAGTGAGATATCATTGTGGTTTTCATTTGCATTTTCATCATGAGTGATGATGTTGAGCATATTTTCATTTACTCTTGGCAATCTATGTGTCTTTGGGAAAATATCTATTCAAATCGTCTGCCTATTTTTGAATCTCTCTCTCTTTTTTTTTTTTTTACTACTGAGTTGTGTAAGTTATTTACATGTTTTGTATATTAACCTATTATCATATATATAATTTTCAAATATTTTCTCCCATTTTTAAGGTTGTCTTTCATTTGTTTATGGCTTTCTGTGCTGAGCAGAAACCTTTTAATATAATGGAATACTTTCTCTAGATTCAGTTGAACATTTTATAAATTCCATGTTCTTTCTCCTTATCACATATTATACACCTTAAAATGTTGGTGGTTTACCTAGTGTTTGTAATAATGTATAATTCCAACTAATCTAAACCCACTTTCAGATAACATTATAGCATAGTATTTCAAAGTCCTCCTTCTCCTCCCTTTTAACATTAATGCCATTCGTTTAATGTATTCATATGCGCCAGTCAATCAACATAGTGTTAAGATTATGATCTGAACAAATTATAAACTATTATGTCAATTAAAAACAAGAGGGATAAAATGTATTATTTTATATTTATTCATCTTCTGCTGTTCTTCCTCATTTATGTAAGATTTTTTTAATTAATTTATTTTTTATTGAAAGATAATTGCTTTACAGAATTTTGCTGCTTTCTGTCAAACCTCAACATGAATCAGCCATAGCTATACATATGTCTCCTCTCTTTTGCACCTCCCTCCCATCTCCCTTCCCCATGCCCCAATTCTAGGTTGATACATAGCCCCTGTTTGAGTTTCCTGAGCCATACAGAAAATTCCTGTTGGCTATCTATTTTACATATGATAATGTAAGTTTCCATGTTACTCTTTCCATACATCCTACCCTCTCCTCTCCATTACCCATGTCCATAAATCTAATTCCTTTAGTTTTTGTTTGCTGAGAATATCTCTATTTGTCTTGCGCCTTTGAAAGATAATTTTGCTGGCTATAAAATTCTAGATTTCTGGGATCTTATGTTATTTTGTTTTACTTTCATCACTATAAATATTTCATTCCACTTTCTTCTTGCTTGCCTGGTTTTGACAAATCCAGTGTGGTGCTTGTTTTTCTATAGGTAAAGCTTTTCCCTAGCCTTCCTAGCTTCTTTTAAGTTTTTCTGTCTTTTGTTTTCTCAATTTATTATGCATGCTTGGAATTATGTTTTTGATATGTTTTCTGCTTGATGTTCTCTAAGGTTCCTGAATCTGTAATTTAGTGTTAGTAATTAATTTTGAGTAAATCTTCCATCATGACTACTTCAAATACTTCACATGCATCTTCTTTTGTTCTTCTATTCCTGGTATCCCATTTGTAGTTATGTTAACACCTTTGAAATTATCCCACAGTTCTTGAATATTTAGGTTTTTTTTTTTAATTACTTTTTACCTTGCATTTCAGTTTGGGAAGTTTCTATTGACATATCCTTAAGATTCCTGATTCTTAAACTGTGTCCACTCTACTGATGAGCTCATTAAAGGAATTTTTCATTTATGTTAGCTTTTTTTTTTTTTTCCGGGACAACTACTGTCTTGCTATTTTTTTTTTTTTTTAATCAAGAATCTCTTTTATTGATTATCAGAAACATTACAAACATCTAGTATGAACAAATTGTAACATGATAGTGTTTAGTTTGAACAATTAATACATTTCAGATATAATATTATACATATTTCAATGCTATTCTCCCCAATCATCTCACCCTCTCCCGGTCCCAGAGTCCAAAAGTCTGGTCTATACATCAGTGTCTCTTTTGTTGTCTCGTAAATAGGGTTATTTTTTACCATCTTTCTAAATTCCATATATATGCGTTAGTATACTGTATTTGTGTTTTTGTTTCTGGCTTACTTCACTCTGTATAATAGGCTCCAGTTCCATCCACCTCCTTAGAACTGATTCAAATGTATTCTTTTTAATGGCTGAGTAATACTCCATTGTGTATATGTACCACAGCTTGCTTATCCATTCATCTGTGGATGGACATCTAGGTTGCTTCCACGTTCTGGCTATTGCAAACAGTGCTGCTATGAACATTGGGGTACAGGTGTCTCTTTCAATTCTGGTTTTCTCAGTGTATATGCCCAGCAGTGGGATTGCTGGATCATAAGGCAGTTCTATTCGCAGTTTTTTGAGGAATCTCCATACTGTTCTCCAAAGTGGCTGTACTAGTTTGCATTCCCACCAACAGTGCAAGAGGGTTCCCTTCTCTCCGCACCCTCTCCAGCATTTATTGCTTGTAGACTTTTGGATAGCAGCCATTCTGATTGGCGTGAAATGGTATCTCATAGTGGTTTTGATTTGCATTTCTCTGATAATGAGTGATGTTGAGCATCTTTTCATGTGTTTGTTAGCCATCTGTATGTCTTCTTTGGAGAAATGTCTATTGAGTTCTTTGGCCCATTTTTTGATTGGGTCATTTATTTTTCTGGAATTGAGCTGTAGAAGTTGCTTGTATATTTTTGAGATTAGTTGTTTGTTAGCTTTAAAATACTTTTTTGAGATTTTCATATCTCTGCTTATATTATTCATCTATAGTTCCATGTTAACCATGTTTGTCATTAGAGTCCCAAATATAGTAATTGTAGTAATTTTAAGTTTCTTGTCTGCTCATTCTAAACTCTTCCATTATACTTGAGTTTGGTCCAGATGAGTTCTTTGTCTTTTGAAATTGGTTTCTTGCTATTTATCATGACTTGCACCTTTGTTGTTATAAGCCCAATGTGATATCATAACTCAAGTTCCTATTAGGTAATAGAAACTGAAGTAAACAGGACTTTATTGTGAGATTTTATATTTATGTTAAGGGGTGGACTGTATTTAATGTTTGATGTAGCTGTAGGGATCAGGGATTTCAATTTACTCTATTGTCCTTATTTTGGCATCCCTTATCATTTTGGGGTTTTCCTATGAGTTTCTTCTTAAATAGAGGAAGTGACTTAGAGTTCCTTCAGCTGTAATCCACTATTACTATACAGAGCTACTTTTGGTATGATGGTAAGGTATGGAGTAAAAGAAATTTTATAATCTAAAAATCGCTTATTCTCTTTGTGACTCTATGTCATTTTACAAGGTATTTATTAGTATTTTTTTTTTTTTTTCTATTTGTAGGTGAGACAGGAAGGTATAGGGGCCTGGATTTGGGTAAATGTCCTTTCTTCGGGTAGAATACAAACTTGATAAAGAACTTTCCCCTGAAGAGTAGGTCTTTTTTTTTACGGAGGATACTCTGCATGCATTTAAAAATATTTACATTTTACTTCCAGAAACAGAAGATTTTTCTTGGTTCTGTACTTTAAGAATGTGGTAGGTTTATTGGAAGTATAATCCATGTATGTGTGGAGCACGCTCTCCAAGACTTCAGCCCTCCTGAGTTTTCCTCATGGTAGTCCATACTCTGTCACTAGAAATTTGTCAAAATCAACATTCAAGTTTTCCTACCAATTTGTGGCCCCAATGGCTTCCATTCTATGTAAGCTGATATCAACTTTAATTTTCTACCTTCATCTATATCTCAACACCATGTGACCTCAGTTTTCAGTTAGTCTAAGAAAAGTTATTGGTTTTCAGTTTATTCAGTTTTTCTCTTCTAGTAAGATTGGAGTGATATTTCCAAGGCCTTTATATGTCAAAGCTGAAAACAGAACTCTAGGTTAACTATTAAAAATATTTTGTTTTGAAATAAGTTTAAACTTACAGGAGAATTGAAAAGATAGTATGGTGTTCACATACACACTTTACCTAGCTTCTACTAATGTTAACCTCATATTACTGTGGTATGATATGATCAAAACTAAAGAATTTATATTGGATTAATGCTACTAACTTAACTAGAAACTGTTTTATTTCTCCAGTTTTTCTATTAAAATTATTTTTGTATTTCAGTATATAATTCAGGATTATGTATACTTATTCAAACTGTAGCCTTAGCTTTGTCCACCATCACTTCAAAAAAACTAGGCGGCCTAAGGTGTCCCCTTGCAACTGTTGTCCATTTGTCAGAGGAGCTCACCTTCTCACTTCTTTTTAAGCTTAATATACTTGTATTTTTAATCTTAAGAGTTACAATAAATGACTCTGAAGTTGACAACTATGATCTAGAATCTAAAGATTTGCTTAAGAAGGAATAGAAATCAGAGAAGTAAAAAGTAGAAACTTGCTCATTGGGGGTCTGTATGTTTAATTTTATAAGAAAGTACTAAGCTGATTTCCAGAATTGTAGCATTTTACATTCCCATCTGTAACATATGAGTTATACTGTTTATCTTCATCCTTGCCAACATTGGTATCATAGCTATTTATTTTAGCTATTCTGATAATTGTTTAGTGATACTGCATTGTAGTTTAAATTTGAATTTCCTTTATGGCTAAGGATATTGAATCCATTTTCATGTTCTTATTTACCATCTTTATATCTCCTTCAGTAAAACAATTGTTCTTTTCTTCTATTTCTAGTTGTAATGTTTGGGAATTTTTAATGTTGAATTTTTAGAGTTTTCATTATATACTAAACATAATCATTCTTTTTTAAATATATGGTTTGCAAACTTTTCTTCTATAGTATGTATTTTTATATTCTTTCATAGCATTTCACAGAGCAAGGGTATTTAATTTTTGATACGGTTCTATTGCTTTTTATGGATATACTGTTAGACATGTGTGCCATATCTATACTGTTGAAGTGAGCCTCTTTGAAATAGCATATAGTCAGAAATTTTTTTTGAAGTCTGTGCTACCAGTCTTTGCCTTTACTTGGCATATTTAGATGATGTACATATAAGACAGTCATCACTGCTTAGGCTTAATTATGCCAGTTTGCTTTTTCTATTTTCTTTTTCCTCCATTTTTACTCTCTTGGAGGTTAATTCAATCTCTTTTTAAGATGTGACATGAATTTATTTATAATTTTGAGTGCTTTGCATTGCATAATTTTCTTACTGAATGTTCTAGATATTAAAATATATGTGACTTTTCAGTCTGCTTGTGTTCAGGTGTTACCACTTTGAGTGAAATATGAAACATTACTTCCATTTAGGTCCCTTTACTCTATTTTAACTTTTTAATTAAAGTTTTATTATTTTTATTAAATTATAGTTGATTTACAATATTATATTCATTTCAGGTGTACAGCATAGCGATTCAGTATATATGCAGATTCAGTTCAGTTCAGCCACTCAGTCGTGTCCTACTCTTTGCGACTCCATGAACTGCAGCACGCCAGGCTTCCCTGTCCATCACCAATTCCCGAGGTTTACCCAAACTCATGTCCATTGAGTTGGTGATGCCATCTAACCAATTCATCCTCTGTCGTCCCCTACTCCTCCTGCCCTCAATCTTTACCAACATCAGGGTCTTTTCAAATGAGTCAGCTCTTCACATCAGGTGGCCAAAATATTGGAGTTTCAGTTTCAACATCAGTCCTTCCAATGAACACCCAGGACTGATCCCCTTTAGGATGGACTGGTTGGATCTCCTTGCAGTCCAAGGGACTCTCAAGAGTCTTCTCCAACACCACAGTTTAAAAGCATCAATTCTCCGGCACTCAGCTTTCTCTATAGTCCAACTCTCACATCCATACATGACCACTGGAAAAACCATAGCCTTGATTAGATGGACTTTTGTTGACAAAGTAATGTCTCTGCTTTTTATTTTGTTATTATTATTATTATTTTTTTACTTTACAATATTGTATTGGTTTTGCCATATATCAACATGCATCCACCACAGGTGTACACGTGTTCCCCATCCTAAACCCCACTCCCACCTCCCTCCCCTTACCATCCCTCTGAGCCATCCCAGTGCACCAGCCCCAAGATTCCTGTATCCTGCATTGAACCTGGACTGGTGATTCGTTTCTTATATGATATTATACATGCTTGAATGCCATTCTCCCAAATCATCTCACCCTCTCCTTCTCCCACAGAGTCCAAAAGACTGTTCTATACATTTGTGTCTCTTTTGCTGTCTCGCATACAGGGTTATCATTACCATCTTTCTAAATTCCATATATATGTGTTAGTATACTGTATTGGTGTTTTTCTTTCTAAGTGTCTTTTAATTTCATGGCTGCAATCACCATCTGCAATGATTTTGGAGCCCTCCAAAATAAAATCAGCCATGGTTTGCACTGTTTCCCCATCTATTTGCTACGAAGTGATGGGACCGGATGCCATGATCTTCGTTTTTTGAATGTTGAGCTTTAAGTCAACATTTTAATACTGCATAATAAGTTATTGCAAGAAAATGGCTAAAATTCCCTTTGCTATAAAATGTACCTTTTTCTTTATATATTTTATGCATAGAGTTTGTGTCTTTAATCCCATTCCCTGAATTCTGCTCCCCCCACACAAGATTGTTTTGTATATTTGTGAGTCTATTTCTGTTTTCCATGTACATTCATTTATATTATTTTTGTATTCTACATATAAATGATATACAATATTTGTCTTTGGCATATTTAACTCTGCATGTTATTCTCTAAGTCCATCCATATTGCTGCAAATGGCAGAATTTAAATCTTTATATGCTTGAGTAATGGTGGTGATGCTGGTTTAATCACTAAGTAATGTCCAATTCATTGAGACCCTATTAACTATATAGCTTGCCAGGCTCCTCTGTCTGTGGCATTTCCCAGGCAAGAATATTAGAGTGGGTTGTTATTTCCTTCTCCAAGGTATCTTCTAGGTCCAGGAATCAAACCCAGGTTTCCTGCATTGCAGGCAGATTCTTTGCCAACTGAGCCCATAACTAAGTAATACTTCATTGTAAATATATACCACATTTTTTCTATCCATTCATTTGTTGATGGACACTTAACTTGCTGCTGTTGTCTTGACTACTGTAAACAGTGTTTCTGTGAGTATTTTGGTGCATGTATCTTTTCAAATTAATGTTTCTCTATTTTCCAAAATCATAGAAATGAAATTTATGGATCATATGGTATTTTTATTTAAAAACAAAATTTAGAAATCTCTGTACTGTTTTCCATAATGACTGCACCAATTTAAGTCCCCACCAACAATATATAAGGGTTCCCTTTTCTCCACATTCTCTTCATCTTTTATTTGCAGACTTTTTGATGATAGCCAACCTAACAGGTGTGAGGTGATACTTTACTGTTTGAATGAAATTTCTCTAACAATTAGCAGTGTTGAGCATATTTCCATGTGCCTGTTATCCCTGTCTATGTCTTCTTTGGAAAAATACTTATTTAGGAACTTTGCATATTTTTTATAGAGTTGTTCTGTTATTGGATATTAAGTTTTATGAGATTTTATATATATTTAATAATAATATATAATATTAACCTATTGTGAGTCACATAATTTGTAAATATCTTTTTCCATACTATAGGTTTTCTTTTCATTTTGATGATGGTTTCCATTGATACACAAAAGTTCTTTTTTTAAATTTTAAAATAAATTTATTTATTTTAATTGGAGGCTAATTACATTAAAATATTGTATTGGTTTTGTCATATATTGACATGAATCCACCACCAGTGTACATGTGTTCTCCATCTTGAACCCTCCTCAAACCTCCTCTGCATACTATCCCTCTGGGTCATCCCAGTGCGCCAGCCCCAAGCATTCTGTATGATGCATAAAACCTGGACTGGTGATTTGTTTCACATATGATAATATACATGTTTAAATGCCATTATCCCAAACCATCTCACTCTTTCCCTCTCCCACAGAGTCCAAAAGACTGTTCTATACACCTGCATCACTTTTGCTGTCTCAAATACAGAGTTATCATTACCATCTTTCTAAATTCCATATATATGTGTTATCTTACTGTATTGGTGATTTTCTTTCTGTCTTACTTCACTCTGTATAATAGGTTCCAGTTTCATAAGTCAAGTGGGCCTTAGAAAGCATCACTATGAACAAAGCTAGTGGAGGTGATGGAATTCCAGGTGAGCTATTCAAAATCCTGAAAGATGATGCTTTGAAAGTGCTGCACTCAATATGCCAACAAATTTGGAAAACTCAGCAGTGGCCACAGGGCTGGAAAAGGTCAGTTTTCATCCCAATCCCAAAGAAAGGCAATGCCAAAGAGTACTCAAACTACCACACAATTGTACTCATCTCACACGCTAGTAAAGTAATGCTCAAAAATCTCCAAGCCAGGCTTCAGCAATATGTGAACCATGAACTTCCTGATGTTCAAGCTGCTTTTAGAAAAGGCAGAGGAACCAGAGATCAAATTGCCAACATCCTCTGGATCATGGAAAAAACAAGAGAGTTCCAGAAAAGCATCTATTTCTGCTTTATTGACTATGCCAAAGCCTTTGACTGTGTGAATCACAATAAACTGTGGAAAATTCTGAAAGAGATGGGAATACCAGACCACCTTATCTGCCTCTTGAGAAACCTATATGCAGGTCAGGAAGCAACAGTCAGAACTGGACATGGAACAACAGACTGGTTCCAAATAGGAAAAGGAGTTCGTCAAGGCTGTACATTGTCACCCTGCTTACTGAACTTATATGCAGAGTACATCATGAGAAACCCTGGACTGGAAGAAACACAAGCTGGAATCAAGATTGCTGGGAGAAATATCAATAACCTCAGATATGCAGATGACACCACCCTTATGGCAGAAAGTGAAGAGGAACTCAAAAGCCTCTTGATGAAAGTGAAAGTGGAGAGTGAAAAGGTTGGCTTAAAGCTCAACATTCAGAAAATGAAGATCATGGCATCCGGTCCCATCACTTCATGGGAAATAGATGGGAAAACAGTGGAAGCAGTGTCAGACTTTATTTTTCTGGGCTCCAAAATCACTGCAGATGGTGACTGCAGCCATGAAATTAAAAGACGCTTACTCCTTGAAAGGAAAGTTATGACCAACCTAAATAGCATATTCAAAAGCAGAGACATTACTTTGCCAACAAAGGTTCATCTAGTCAACGCTATGGTTTTTCCTGTGGTCATGTATGGATGTGAGAGCTGGACTGTGAAGAAGGCTGAGCACCGAAGAATTGATGCTTTTGAACTGTGGTGTTGGAGAAGACTCTTGAGAGTCCCTTGGACTGCAAGATCCAACCAGTCCATTCTCAAGGAGATCCGCCCTGGGATTTCTTTGGAAGGAATGACGCTAAAGCTGAAACTCCAGTATTTTGGCCACCTCATGCGAAGAGTTGACTCATTAGAGAAGACTCTGAAGCTGGGAGGGATTGGGGGAAAGAGGAGAAGGGGATGACAGAGGATGAGATGGCTGGATGGCATCACTGACTCAATGGATTTGAGTCTGAATGAACTCCGGGAGTTGGTGATGGACAGGAAGGCCTGGCGTGCTGCAATTCATGGGGTCTCAGATTAGGACACGTCTGAGTGACTGATCTGATCTCTGATCTGATCATCCACCGCATTATTATTAATTCAAATGTGTTCTTTTTAATGCCTAATACTCCATTGTGTATATGTACTACAGCTTTCTTATCCATTCGTCTGCTGATGGACATCTAGGTTGCTTCCATGTCTTGGCAATAATAAACAGTGCTGTGATGAACATTGGGGTACACATGTCTCTTTAAATTCTGGTTTCCTCGGTGTTTATGTCCAGCTGGGTCATAAGGCAGTTCTATTTCCACTTTTTTTAAGGAATCTCCACACTGTTATCCACAGTGGCTGTACCAGTTTGCATTCCCACCAACAGTGTAAGAGGGTTCCCTTTTCTCCACACCCTGTCCAGCATTTGTGGCTTGTAGACTTTTTGATAGCAGCCATTCTGACTGGCATGAAATGGTACCTCATTGTGGGTTTGATTTGCATTTCTATGATAATGAGTGATGTTGAGCATCTTTTCATATGCTTGTTAGCCATCTGTATGTCTTGTTTGGAGAAATGTCTGTTTAGTTCTTTGGCCCACTTTTTGATTGGGTAGTTTATTTTTCTGGAATTCAGCTTCAGGAGTTGCTTGTATATTGTAGAGATTAATTCTTTGTCCATTGCTTCATTTGCTATTATTTTCTCCCATTCTGAAGCCTGTCTTTT
The DNA here is from genome assembly GCA_935064755.1 of Tragelaphus eurycerus. Classification (NCBI taxonomy): domain Eukaryota; kingdom Metazoa; phylum Chordata; class Mammalia; order Artiodactyla; family Bovidae; genus Tragelaphus; species Tragelaphus eurycerus. The sequence continues at coordinate 2,823,867 of CAKXYN010000119.1, read as the reverse complement.
CACCTTGCTTATAGTTTCCTTTGTTGTGCAGAAGCTTTTAAGTTTAATTAGGTCCCATTTGCTTATTTTTGTTTTTATTTCCAATATTCTGGGAGGTGGGTCATGGACGATCCTGCTGTGATTTATGTTAGAAAGTGTTTTGCCTCTGTTTTCCTGTAGGGGTTTTATAGTTTCTGGTCTTATGTTTAGATCTTTAATCCATTTTGAGTTTATTTTGTGTATGGTGTTAGAAAGTGTTCTAGTTTCATTCTTTTACAAGTGGTTGGCCAGTTTTCCCAGAATTACTTGTTAAAGAGATTGTCTTTTCTCCATTGTATATTCTTGCCTCCTTTGTCAAAGACAAGGTGTCCATAGGTGCGTGGATTTATCTCTGGGCTTTCTATTTTGTTCCATTGATCTATATTTCTGTCTTTGTGCAAGTACCATACTGTCTTGATGACTGTGGCTTTGTAGTAGAGCCTGAAATCAGGCAGGTTGATTCCTCCATGTCCGTTCTTCTTTCTCAAGATTGCTTTGGTTATTCGAGGTTTTTAGTATTTCCATACAAACTGTGAAATTATTTGTTCTAGCTCTGTGAAGAATACCATTGGTAGCTTGATAGGGATTGCATTCAATCTACTGATTACTTTGGGTAGTATACTGATTTTCTTTTTTTCTTTTTCTTTTTTTATAAATACTGTATATTTGATCATAATAACATATAATAATATGATCATGTTTTTTAAGAAGAGTCTTTTTTTTTTTTTTTTTACCTGCTCCCTGATCAATTTTTTTTTTTTTTTTTTTTTTTTTTTTTTTTGGCAGGGAAAATGGACAAAGGAAAGAATCAATGAGGGTGGGAGGAAATGGGAAGGAAGAAGGGGGGAGGAGTATATGTAATTTCCTAACTAATGGCTTTCTGTTTTTAATCACAAAGAGCATTTTAAAAAAATCATGTTGAATTCATCCTATATTAGGAAGTTTGATCTGGGAATGAAAAGTTCAGGAAATTGAAAGTCCAGTTTGGGTGTCCTCATCTTAGGCACATCTTGGTATTTTGTATTGGTAGGTCTATCTTTACCACAATATATTATTTCGAACAGGATCACATTTGTCACTTCTTCCTCCCTACTACCCAAAGTGGTACCAGACCCATAAAATAGTCAATAAACATTCACAAAGTGAACAAATAAGTCTATTTTTTTTTAACTCTCCTGAGTGAACTGAATTTTTTGAGGCTCATAAGTGAATAAGTTTTCTTCTTTACTTTGTCTATTACAGCCAGATTGTATGAGTGGGGTATTAAGTCTCCCACTATTATTGTATTGTTGTATATTTCTTCTATCATACTAATTAGTGTTTGTCTTAGATATATCAATGCTCCAATGTTAGGTGCATATATATTTATAACTGTTATAACTTCTTTTTGGATTATTCCTTTAAGTCGTTATGTATAACCTTGATTGTCTCCTTTTCAGAATCTTTAAAGTCAATTTTATCTGATATGAGTATTGCTACTCCTGTTTTCTTTTGGTCCATATTTGCATAGAAAATCTTTTTCCAGCCCTTCATTTTCAGTCAGTATATATCCCCTATTTTAAGGTGGTTCTCTTGTAGACAATATATATAGGGGTCTAGTTTTTATATCCATTTGACCCGTTTTAGTCTTTTGGTTGTCTCTTGTAGACAAGGAATGTAGGGGTCTTGTTTTTGTATTGATTCGGCCAGTCTTTGTCAGTTGATTAGGGCGTTCAGCCCATTAACATTTAAAGCAATATTGATAAATAGGATTTAGTTTATTGTTTGGGGTTCGAATTTATACACTCTTTTAGTGATTCCTATCTAGAGAATGTCCTTTAGTTTTTGTTGGAGAAATGGTTTAGTGGTGCTAAATTCTCTCAACTTTTGCTTATCTGTGAAGCTTTTGATTTCTCCTTCATATTTGAATGAGATCCTTGCTGGATACAATAATCTAGGCTGTAAGTTATTTTCTTTCATCACTTTAATTACGTCTTGCCATTCCCTCCTGGCTTGGAGAGTTTCTATTGAAAGATCAGCTGTTATCCTTATGGGAATTCCCTTGTGAGTTATTTGATGTTTTTTCCCTTGCTGCTTTTAATATTTGTTCTTTATATTTAATCTTTGTTAATTTGATTAACATGTGCCTGGGGGTGTTTTGCCTTGGGTTTATCCTATTAGGGACTCTCTGGATTTCTTGAACTTGAGTGGTTAATTCCTTCTCCATTTTAGGGAAGTTTTCAACTATTATCTCCTCAAGTATTTCCTCATGGTCTTTGTTTTTATCTTCTTCTTCTGGAACTCCTATGATTGGAATGTTGTAGCATTTAGTGTTATCCTGGAGGTCTCTGAGATTGTCCTCATTTCTTTTGATTCGTTTTTCTTTTTTCTCCTCTGATTCATTCATTTCTAGGATTCTATCTAAGCAAAGGAGAAAAGGAAAGATATAAACATCTGAATGCAGAGTTCCAAAGAATAGCAAGAAGAGATAAGAAAGCCTTCTTCAGCGATCAATGCAAAGAAATAGAGGAAAACAACAGAATGGGAAAGACTAGGGATCTATTCAAGAAAATCAGAGATACGAAAGGAACATTTCATGCAAAATGGGCTCGATAAAGGACAGAAATGGTATGGACCTAACAGAAGCAGAAGATATTAAGAAGAGGTGGCAAGAATACACAGAAGAACTGTACAAAAAAGAGCTTCACGACCCAGAGAATCATGATGGTGTGATCACTGACCTAGAGCCAGACATCCTGGAATGTGAAGTCAAGTGGGCCTTAGAAAGCATGACTACGAACAAAGCTAGTGGAGGTGATGGAATTCCAGTGGAGCTATTCCAAATCCTGAAAGATGATGCTGTGAAAGTGCTGCACTCAATATGTCAGCAACTTTGGAAAACTCAGCAGTGGCCACAGGACTGGAAAAAGTCAGTTTTCATCCCAATCCCAAAGAAAGGCAATGCCAAAGAATGCTCAAACTACCGCACAATTGCACTCATCTCACACGCAAGTAAAGTAATGCTCAAAATTCTCCAAGCCAGGCTTCAGCAATATGTGAACCGTGAACTTCCTGATGTTCAAGCTGGTTTTAGAAAAGGCAGAGGAACCAGAGATCAAATTGCCAACATCCGCTGGATCATGGAAAAAGCGAGAGAGTTCCAGAAAATCATCTATTTCTGCTTTATTGATTATGCCAAAGCCTTTGACTGTGTAGATCAAAATCAACTGTGGAAAATTCTGAAAGAGATGGGAATACCAGACCACCTGATCTGCCTCTTGAGAAATCTGTATGCAGGTCAGGAAGCAACAGTTAGAACTGGTCATGGAACAACAGACTGGTTCCAAATAGGAAAAGAAGAACGTCAAGGCTGTATATTGTCACCATGTTTATTTAACTTATATGCAGAGTACATCATGAGAAATGCTGGACTGGAAGAAACAGAAGTTGGATCAAGATTGCTGGGAGAAATATGAATAACCTCAGATATGCAGATGACACCACCCTTATGGCAGAAAGTGAAGAGGAACTAAAAAGCCTCTTGATGAAAGTGAAAGTGGAGAGTGAAAAGGTTGGCTTAAAGCTCAACATTCAGAAAACGAAGATCATGGCATCTGGTCCCATCACTACATGGGAAATAGATGGAGAAACAGTGGACACAGTGTCAGACTTTATTTTCTGGGCTCCCAAATCACTGCAGATGGTGACTGCAGCCATGAAATTAAAAGACGCTTACTCCTTGGAAGGAAAGTTTTGACCAACCTAGATAGCATATTCAAAAGCAGAGACATCACTTTACTGACAAAGTTCTGTCTCGTCAAAGCTCTGGTTTTTCCAGGAATCATGTATGGATGTGAGAATTGGACCGTAAAGAAAGAAGAGTGCCAAAGAATTGATGCTTTCAAACTGTGGTATTAGAGAAGACTCTTGAGACTCCCTTGGAGTGCAAGGATATCAAACCAGTCAATCCTAAAGGAAATCAATCTTGAATATCATTGGAATGACTGATGCTGAAGTGAAGCTCCAATACTTTGGTCACCTGATACAAAGAAATAACTCATTGGAAAAGAGCCTGATGCTGGGAAAGACTGAAAACAAGAGAATAAGGTGATGACAGAGGACAAGATTGTTGGGTGACATCCCTGACTCAGTAGACATAAGTTTGAGCAGGCTCCAGGAGATGGTGATGGACAAAGAAGCCTGGCTTGCTGTAGTGCATGGTGTCAGAAAGAGTCAGATATGACTGAGTGACTGAAGAAAAAAACAACAATAGTGGGAAAGAGATGGTAAAGACAAGATTCTGCCATCATCTTGTCTGGATCATAAGTCTCAATTCCGTGGGTTTTGGAAATTATTAGTTTGATGCAAAAATATTTGCAGCTTTTGCATTGTTGAAATTTGCCATTTCCTATTGGAATACATTCTAAATAAATGTGGTTATGTCATACATCATTTTAATGCACATTTCTTGCTTTAGGTTTTTTTGCTAATGACATATTACTTGTTTATTTTATATTTATTTTAGACTATAGAAATGATGTTAGACAGAAAGCAAATTAGAATGATTTTCTTATTTGAGTTCAAAATGGATGTTAAAGCAGTGGAGACAACTCACAACATCAATAACTCATTTGGCCAAGGAACTGCTAACAGTGCATGGAGACTCAAGAAATTTTACAAAGTAGATGAGAGCCTTGAAGATGAGCAGTGTAATGGCTGGCCATTGGAAGCTGACAATGACAACTGAGAGTCATCATGGAAGCTGATCTTCTTATGACTACGTGAGAAGTTGCCAAAGAACTCAGTGTCGACCATTCCATGGTCCTTCGGCATTTGAAGCAAATTGGAAAGGTGAAAAAAGCTCAATACGTGGGTGCCTTCTGAGGTGAATGAAATACAAAAAAGTTGTCATTTTGATGTGTTGTCTTCCCTTATTCTACACAACAACAATGAACCATTTCTCAAATGGATTGCGATATGCTACAAAAAGTGGATTTTATTATGACAATAAGTGATGACCAGCTCAGTGTTTTGATCAAGAAGAAGCTCCAAAGCACTTCCCAAAGCCAAATGTTCACCAAAAAAAGTTCATTGTCACTTTTTGTTGGTCTGCTACTGGTCTGATCCACTACAGCTTTCTGAATTGCAGTGAAACCATTACATCTGAGAAGTATGCTCAGCAAATCAATGAGATACACCAAAAACTTCATTGCCTTCACGCCAGCATTGATCAACAGAAAGGGTGCAATTCTCTAGGACAACACTCGACTGCACATTGCACAACTAGCACTTCAAAAGTTAAACAAACTGAACTATGAAGTTTTGCCTCATCTGCCATATTCACCTGACCTCTCACCAACCAACAATCACTTCCTCAAGCATCTCAACAAATTTTTGCGGAGAAAACACTTCCACAAATAGCAGGATGCACAAAATTCTTTGTAAGAATTCTTCAAATTCCGAAGCACAGATTTTTATGCTACAAGAATAAGCAAAATTGTTTCTCATTGGCAAAAATTTGTTGATTTTAATGGCTCCTATTTTGATTAATAAAGATATGGTTGAGTCCAGTTACATTGATTTAAAATTCACTGTCCAAAACTATAATTATATTTGCACCAACTTAATATATAGCGCTGAGTGTCTACTATCACAGTTTCATAGAGAATAGATCCATTACCCCCAAAGTCCTCTTGTGTTATACTTTTGACAGCCAATTCTTGTACTTCTAACCTCTGACAATTGATGATGTGTTTTCATTCCTAATAATTTTGCCTTTCTAAAATCTCATGAAAAGAAACCTTTAAATAAGAAGCTTTTTTTAAAATTTTTTAAAAATTTTTATTTATTTTTAATTGAAAAATAATTGCTTTACCATATTGATTTTACTTCTGCCATATATCAACGTGAATTAGCCATTGGAATACATATGTCCCCTCCATTGTGAACTGCTATCCCACCTCCCAACCATCTAGGTTGTTACACAGCCCTGGTTTATCTATTTTACATATGGTAGTGTATTCAATATCACAGTAATCCAAGTCATACCCCAACCAGTAATAATTAAGAAGCTGAAATTTAATGGTTCTATGAAGACCTAAAAGACCTTCTAGGTCTAATACCCCAAAAGATGAACTTTTTAATCATAGGGGACTGGAATGCAAAAGTAGCAAGTCAAGAAACACTTGGAGTAACAGGCAAATTTGGCCTTGGAGTACAAAATAAAGCAGAGCAAAAGCTAATAGAGTTTTGCGAAGATAATGCACTGGTCATAACAAACACTCTCTTTCAATAACACAAGAGAAGACTGTACACATGGACATCACCAGATGTCCAATACTGAAATCAGGTTAATTATATTCTTTGCAGCCAAAGATGGAGAAGCTCTATATGGTCTGCTGACTGTGGCTCAGATCATGAACTCCTTATTGCCAAATTTAGACTTAAATTGAAGAAAGTAGGGAAAACCACTAGACCATTCAGTTAAGTTCAGTTCAAGTTCAGTTCAGTCACTCAGTCGTGTCCGACCCTTTGCGACCCCATGAATCACAGTACGCCAGGCCTCCCTGTCCATCACAAACTCCCGGAGTTCACTCAAACTCACGTTCATTGAGTCAGTGATGCCATCCAGCCATCTCATCCTCTGTTGTCCCTTTTTACTCCTGCTCCGAATCCTCCCAGTATTAGAGTCTTTTCCAGTGAGTCGACTCTTTGCATGAAGTGGACAAAGTACTGGAGCTTCAGCTTTAGCATCATTCCTTCCAAAGAAATCCCAGGGCTGATCTCCTTCAGAATGGATTGGTTGGATCTCCTTACAGTCCAAGGGACTCTCAGGAGTCTTCTCCAACACCACAGTTCAAAAGCATCAATTCGTTGGTGCTCAGCCTTCTTCACAGTCCAACTCTCACATCCATACATGACCACTGGAAAAACCATAGCCTTGACTAGACGGACCTTTTTTGGCAAAGTAATGTTTCTGCTTTTCAATATACTATCTAGGTTGGTCATAACTTTTCTTCCAAGGAGTAAATGTCTTTTAATTTCATGACTGCACTCACCATTTGCAGTGATTTTGGAGCCCCCCAAAATAAAGTCTGACACTGTTTCCACTGTTTCCCCATCTATTTCCCATGAAGTGATGGGACCAGATGCCATGATCTTCATTTTCTGAACGTTGAGCTTTAAGCCAACTTTTTCACTCTACTCTTTCACTTTCACCAAGAGGCCTTTTAGTTCCTCGTCTCTTTCTGCCAGGTATGATCTAAATCAAATCCCTTATGATTATACAGAAGAAGTGACAAGTAGATTCAAGAGATTAGATTTAATAGACAGAATGCCTGAAGAACAATGGACACAGGTCCATGAAATTGTACAGGAGATGATGATTAAGACCATCCCCCCAAAAGGAAATGCAATAGGAAAAATGGTTGCCTGAGGAGGCCTTATAAATATCTGAGAAAAGAAGACAAGTGAAGGACAAAGGAGAAAAGGAAAAGTATACCCATTTGAATGCAATTCCAAAGACCAGCAAGGAGAAATAGGAAAGCCTTCTTCAGTGATCAATGCAAAACAATAAAGGAAAAGAGTAGAATGGGAAAGACTAGAGATATCTTCAAGAAAATTAGAGATATCAAGGGAACATTTCTTGCAGTGACGGGCAAAATAAAGGACAGAAATGGTATGCGCCTAACAGAAGCAGAAGATATTAACAAGAGATGACCAGAATACAAAGAACTATATAAAAAAGATCTTCATGACCCATCACTTTATTGCAAATAGATAGGGAAACAATGGAAATGTGACATACTTTATTTTCTTGGGCTCCAAAATCAATGCAGATGGTGACTGCAGCCATGAAATTAAAAATCACTTACTCCTTGGAAGAAAATCTATGACAACCTAGACAGCATATTAAAAAGAAGAGACATCACTGCCGACAAAGGTCTGACTAGTCAAAGCCATGCTTTTTCCAGTAGTCATATATGAATATGAGAGTTGGACTATAAAGAAAGCTGAGTGTTGAAGAATGGATGCTTTTGAATTGTGATGTTGGAGAAGATTCTTGAAAGTCCCTTGGGCTGCAAGGAGATCAAGCTTGTAAATCCAAAAGGAAATCAATCCTGAATGTTCATTGGAATGACTGATGCTGACACTGAAACTCCAATACTTTGGCCACCTGATGTAAAGAACTGACTCATTGGAAAATACCCTGGTGCTGGGAAAGATTGAGGGCAGGAGTAGAAGGGAATGACAGAGGATGAGATGGTTGGATGATATCACCAAGTCAATGGACATGAGTTTGAGCAAACTCTGGGAGTTGGTGATGGACAGGAAAGCCTGGCGTGCTGCTGTCCATGATGTCACAAAAAGTCGGACACGACTGAGCAACTGAACTGAACAGATTGTATATGCTTTCATGCTACTCTCTCCATTAAGTAAGTAGTCTTTTGTATCTAGTGTTTAGTTTTGGATAGTATTCCATCATGTCGATATACCTTAATTTATTTTTACATTTCAGATTGACTGTTTTATTGGTATTTTATGTTCAGTTCTGGGGAATGACATATTTTCTGAGTCTCTGCTGCTTTCAAAGTCATTATTTAGACATTTCTGTCTATTCTGAGTCTTTCAGATATGGAAGCTCCCTTCAAATCCATAGAAAGTGAAGGAATTAGCGTCATATCTCCAAAAAAAATTTTAAACAGTATACCCATAGTAACACAGAAAGTTATAGCAGAAGAGTCAGAACTTAAATCCCCAATATTCAGTCACAGTCCAGTACTAGAAAGCATTCAGAGGAAAATAAGTATGTCTTAAAATGATGGAAAATAGATCTTTAGGGAGACTAAATATTGAAGTATATGGCCCGATAAAAGAGAGAATTTAGAAAATAGAAAAATTTAGAAAATTTAAAATCCTTTTTAACCATATAAAAGATCATATAGTCATTAAGCATCAATAAGATGATACTCAATAGACCTAAGATGTAAAATGGGAAGCATAGAATTATTTTGCCTTTAAAAGCAGATTAGAGAGAAAGAAGGATATATTATAGAAACCCATCTACTTCAGGGCTGTGGATCAGGACTAGAGGGGGCTAAAGATCTGGCTATGCCTCTCTACTTCAGCATCTCTGGTTTACAGAGAAAGTTCTAGAAAAGAAATGAGTATTTTTACTGAACCAAACCTGTTTGTATAATCGTTGGTGCTTAGAATGTCAGGGACAGAAAGAATCTGAAAGACAGTCAAGTCCAACCTCCCTACTTCAAAGATGAGGAAACTGAGGTCAAGTGAAGGGAAATGTCTTTTATAAGGTAAAATAGGGGAATTGGAAGCAGGGTTTCCTAACTCCCAAGCATTCAGAGTGATGTGTTGTGAAGCTCATCATCTGGAGACCCATCCAGATGGGTTTAATCACTTCATTAAACAACTTTTTACTGATCAATATTTGCAAGTGTCCTGTATTTCTTTAGTCTTCACCAACTTGTGATATTAAATAAGGGCACATGGTGAATATAGGAATATTATTTATACTGATTCTTGACCCTACATAACTAAATACTCCAATTCCTGGCAATCTATCCTTTAAATATTTCTAAGGCTCTCATATGTTTCGCATGTATTTATGTCCATTATTCCTTTTGCTACCTCTATTATGTCTGGTCCTGCAGCCTTTGCTATGCAACACCACTGGAGCCCTCATTATGCCAGAGCTACTAGAAGGCCTATGTCAAAGAAGAGTTTTGAAAGTGCTTTTCTTCCCTTTGTGCTCTGTATTTTCAAAAATGCCACTAATTAGGACTACTGAACCCTTATATAGTTTTCAGCAAAAGAGATCTTTCATAAATTCTTCCAAACTGCCACCTTCTTCCTTTAGATTGAATGTGATTTGAGTTGCCTTCTTGACCCTGTTGCACATAAACCTCTGATAAGACAGCCCACTGGTTTACTAAACATGCTACATCTGCCTGAATTCTAATTTAGATTTAAATTGGGAACTCCATAACCTCACATTCTCCCTCCTCCTCACCCAAAGCAACTGACACCTAAATGAAAATATCAACTTCTCTGGGTCTCATGAGTTCAAATAGCCAGCACATTGTATTGTATTTTGTTATCCCTTTTGATCAGTGGTTCATAATGGGAGCAATTTTGCACCCCCAAGGAACATTTGGTAATGCCTGGACACATTTTTGGTTGCCAAACCAGGGGTGGGAGTGCTATTAGCATCTAGTGAATCAGATCAGATCAGATCAGATGAGTCGCTCAGTCCTGTTCGACTCTTTGCGACCCCTTGAATTGCAGAACGCCAGGCCTCCCTGTCCATCATTAGCTCCCGGAGTTCACTCAGACTCACATCCATCGAGTCAGTGATGCCATCCAGCCATCTCATCCTCTGTTGTCCCCTTCTCTTCTTGCCCCCAATCTCTCCCAGCATCAGTCTTTTCCAATAAGTCAACTCTTCGCATGAGGTGGCCAAAGTACTGGAGTTTCAGCTTTAGCATCATTCCTTCCAAAGAAATCCCAGGGCTGATCTCCTTTAGAATGGACTGGTTGGATTTCCTTGCAGTCCAAGGGACTCTCAAGAGTCTTCTCCAACACCACAGTTCAAAAGCATCAATTCTTTGGCGCTCATCCTTCTTCAAAGTCCAATTCTCACATCCATACATGACCACAGGAAAGACCATAGCCTTGACTAGATGAGTGAATAGAGCACTGCTAAACATCCTACAACACACAGGAAAACACTCTCACCATCTACCCACTCACAGACAACAAATTTATCAATAGTGCTAAAGCCTGAGAAATTTTATTTTGTAGTAGGGCCAGGATCAAGATAGGCCTAACACTACCCCATATGCTCCATGATTTTTGGCTTATTCAGAAAACTACAGTTGAGCTACCACTTCTGGGAATACATATGCTAATAATAATAGTGAAAGATTACACCGCATTTTTTTTTATGTGCCAAGCATAAAATATTTATTGAGGGTACATCATGTGCTAAGTACTCTTTTAGCCTAGGCATGGGCAAATGGTTTATTGTAAAGAGCTAGACGGTATATATTTTAGACTTCATGAGCCACGTTTTACATAGAGTATCTCATTAAATACTCACATTAACTCCATGAAGGAGTTATTATTATTAATCTTATTTAAGAAGTTTCTAGAAGTGCAATTGAGCATTCTGCCCTAAACTTGAGGTCAATCAATACTTTCACAGGAGAGGGCACTGAACTAAATGTTATATTACAGAAATAAATGAGACTTAGTTTCTTGCTGAGAGAAGTACGACCAATAACAATTTGACCATTGCAGTTAAAACATGATCTTATGTCATGCTAAGGCCTACCAGTCCTTACATGATATGACCACTGATGGCTGTAGGATACTTCCTTACTTTCCAATACCATAACATGAGAAGTTTAAACTTTTATGTTTAAACTTGTGGTCTCCTGCTCTGAGATTTTAACATTTTATTTCCTTTCATCTGCTTGTATCAAGTGTTCTCTGTCATAGCCTATAAATTGCCTAGGTGAAGGGACCTGAGTATTATTTTGGTACAGAGCTCACACACTGCTAGTTCTTAATTATAGAACATTTGATAGTAACAACAGCCATATAGTGAGTGGATAACAAGCAATGAAGGAATTAAGGATGGCATGGTAAGCAAGAAGATGGCTAGTGGGAGTATACTGACTACAATTTGGTGGGATATACTGGGGTGGATACTTGAACCTTTTTGTGTCTGTGGAATTTCTTTCTATATGTCTAGTTGGAGTCTCAGTCCTCTTATAAAGAGGAAAGTTGCCATAAGTAAGTTTATAACTTGACACCATTTTTAATTAGATAAGGAAGAAAAGAACAAATGAAGATAAAATGGAGTAAAAGAGTTAGAAGGGAGTAGAGGACATGAGAAAAGAATGAAGAGAGGAAAATACAAAAGAAAGGGAGGAGATAGAAGAGGAAGAGAAAACTAGAAAGATAAAAGAAGAAAACAGAAGACACATAGACAAAGGAAGATTAAGAGGTAAGGAGAAGTAGAAACTGTAAAAAGGGAAAAAGAAGAGTGGCTAAATGGAATAAAGAAAATAAATCCAACCTTTTGTAAGTGAATGATCACTAGATGCCTAGATAAAAATCTTTATTATTGTTAGTATCCTCAAGCTTACAGTTCTATGGAATAACGTCCTGTTGAACTTTACACAATTTCTCATGTAATAAAATTGATCTTGGCAACACATGTTGCCAGAGAGAATGGCAGTGCATCGCCATGAATTTTATACATATCAGCATCCTTCTTAGCTGGAACAAACATCCATAACTTCAGACAGATAAACACAAGTCCTAAGCAGTTTTATTTTCCTGAAATAGCTAGAGCAGTTTGAATATTTTCTCTCTGTGTTTTTTTTTTTAAGCTTTAAATAAATCACTATTTCAAATTCATTTACTCTCTTCTTGTTCTGAATTATTCAAAGCAGAGTTCCTTCTCAAGGAGGAAGTGCCTAGGAAATGGTCCTGTAAAATTAACGAGAAGTGAAATTCTCATTGGATACTCTGGTTCCAGTGCCCAAGTCTTAATTAATATAGATCACCAGTCTTTTGAGTCATGAAATATTGCTAGAAAAACATTATAAACCATCTCTTTCAACGCTAGCCTGTCCACTGTTCATGTACACACAACTTCTTATTTCACAGAGATGGAAATGGACTCATCTAGGCTTCCCAGTTGTTAAATCAGTACCTTTTCCATGACCTCATGTACTGCCACTAATGCCAGTATGAGCTACAATAAAATAGATAAAGCCTATTAGAAAGACTAGAAGTTTGGCTTATTAAGTGGATCCCTACTTCCTCTTGTTCTACCTGCCATTGGCCAATAGAAGAATTATATGGTAGTGAATAGTAGGGGGAGAGAGAGAGACTAGGGAAGAGAGGGAAATCATCTAATATAAGGACTCTGCTTATCTCTAGCATGATGTGGGAGAAAGTGAAATGAGTTGGAATGACCTCACCAAAGTAACAAAGGTGGGATTGGATTCTGGTACCTCTGACTTTAAAGGTTTCTTCTTTTTCCACTTACACCAATTTTCCAACAATATTTCTTGCCCTTTAAAAGGCAATTCATGTTGATGTACGGCAAAACCAATACAATATTGTACAGTAATTAGCCATTAAAAAGAATACATTTGAATCAGTTCTAATGAGGTGGATGGAACTGGAGCCTATTACACAGAGTGAAGTAAGCCAGAAAAAAAAACACAAATACAGTATACTAACGCATATATATGGAATTTAGAAAGATGGTAACAATAACCCTGTTTACGAGACAACAAAAGATACACTGATGTATAGAACAGTCTTTTGGACTCTGGGAACGGGAGAGGGTGGGATGATTTGGGAGAATAGCATTGAAATATGTATAATATCATATCTGAAATGAGCCGCCAGTCCAGGTACGATACCTGATAATGGATGCCTGGGGCTGATGCACTGGGACAACCCAGAGGGATGGTATGGGGAGGGAGGAGGGAGGAGGGTTCAGGATGAGGAACACATGTATACTTGTGGCAGATTCATTTTGATGAATGGCAAAAGCAATACAATATTGTAAAGTTAAGCAAAATAAAATTTAAAAAATAAAATAAATAAATTTATATTTAAAAAAAAAACACCAGCTAACAGTCAAAAAATAAATAAATAAAAGGCAGGTTTGTTTTGTTCTCAGAAGTTGGATAAGATAAGATCATAGGACCATGTCAGAACTGGAAAGGACCTTTGAGATTACCTATTTCCATGTTTCCCCAACCTCCTCACTTCTAAATAAGATTTTGGATTTAGCTTTACTCCCATTTTGAGGTGATATTTATGTTTAATAAAGAACACTTACTAAGCAATAATTAGCTTGTGTTATCATTTTATTGATTAAAGAAATATATTGGTTGCACAGGGGAATGTGTAGTCCTATGAAATAAGTCTCCATCTATAAGGCACTTACAATCTAGCAGAGAGATATATACGTTGAGTGCATCATTACAGGAGTTAAGAATCTTCTCTGAGAAAAATCATCTGGTGGTATAAAAACAAAAATAAAAAATGAGGAAATTTAACTTAGTCTGTGGAGTCAAGGATGGCTTCCTCAAAGAGGTGACATACAAGCTGAGACTTGAAATATAACTAACAGTTTTCTATGTGAAAAGTAGTAGTGGTAATAAAAAGTGGTATTTCCAACACATCATATAAAAATACATACTATTAATATAGCTCATTATTGTCGATGTTGATCTTCTGGATAAAATAGTGTTTTTCAGGCTTAATTTAATTTTAAGTGCAAAGAGTAGCCACATTTCTGGTTTGAACATTTGGGAGATACAAGTGGCATTTACCAATCCAAGAGAATTACAGATGACATAGATTTCTTTATTTTGGGGTAAGATTATAAGATTTTGATTTTAAGCATGTTGAGTTTGGATGACTGTAGAATATCCAGTGGTGATGTTAAATAGGCATGCAGATGTACCAGTTTGAAACTCCAGAGAAAAGTCTGAACTTGAGAAATCAATTGGACAAGAATCATTACAGAAAGGCCATGGCCACTGACAGGTTTGCCAGGGAGACTGTGTAGAGTCAGAAAAGAAAAAATGCATAAGGCAGTGTCCTGGATGTCTGCTATAAACGTTGATAATAGAGGAGACATCAGTATTCAAAACTTTCAGAAGCCAGAAGGATAAGTAAATACAGAATGCAATGTTAGAGAAGCCAGTGGAAGGAGACATTGCAAGGCAAAGCGTTCAAATCATCCCAGAATTATTGAAATGAAGCCTGGAAAGCCAGTAGCCATTCACCCAATAAATATATTGGGCACTCTCCTAGTGTCAGACACTGTTCTAGATACTGGGAGAATATTGATGAACAAAATGGGCAGAATTCATTGACTAAACTGAGCAGGACTTAACCTGTCATCTTAGCAAAAGTAATTTCAATGAATTGGCGTGAGTTGATGCCAACCCAGAGTGTGTTGAAAAATGAGCTTGAGGTAAGAAAATAGACATTATAAAAGTACAACCAACTCCTTCAAAAGATTTGGTTTGAAGAAAAGGGGAGAGATAAGGCATTAGCTGGAGTGGGATATGGGATGCCGAAAATGTTAAAGATGAAGCAGATTGAACCATATTTCAAGGCCAAGTGGTAGGAATCTATAGTAAGGAAGCATGAAGATGTATAAGAAAAATAATATTCACTAGAGTGAAGCTTTTGCAAAAACAGAAAGGATCGGGTCCAAAAAGCTTAGCCTCAGATATCAAGGTTTTGGGGGAAGTATAAACTTCCTGAGAGCAGGTATCTGGCCTCATTTCTTTGTGTCTATAGTATTTGAAATGATATCTAGGTTTTCAAAATTTTGGTATAATAAATGAACAAAAAGAAGAAAGGAAGGATAGAAAAACATGAAGAAAGTAGTAAAAAAAAAAAAAGGAAGAAATATTCTGCATTTTGCTTTAGAAGAATCTGACTAGGGTGTTATGAAAGAGATTCTTGTATTAGGTGGGACATTGCAAAGAAGATACAAGCTCTCCTGTGCTTAGCACACTCTCAAGTGTGTGCTTAGCAAACTCCACACTTTCTGGGAATCCCCCTGAACTGGACTATATTGGAGATCTAAGCTTTGTTGATGGGGTTAGAAATATGGGCCCTAGTGAGGAGCTGAAGGATTCAGGAGTAAGAGTAGACTTGTGTATGAGGGTATGAGACATGAACATGTGAATTAGTTCTATGCTGGCAGGACAAAAGGTCATTAATATATGTGGAACCATCCATCCTCCCAGGTCAATACACACCCTTGAGAAGCCTATCAAGATTCTTTGACAAGACAGTTGTTGCTATCCTTTCTTGAGATACTAGCTAAATGGGAATGGTAAGGATCACAGGGAAACTTTCTCTAACTTATCTGAGAGCCCAAATTCAGGAATTTATTCCTCCCAGGAATCTAAGGCCCTAATGATATCTCTGACTAAAATTATCACCATATTTATGATGATGAATGTTTTCATCTCCCCTGGATTTGGTAATCTAGACTTTTGAATGCAATTTCAACTTGACCTCAGATACTTATGGTTGGACCTTAAACTCTAAGAGAGACTACATAAGACCTGTAGAAATTAACTAATCTCATCTACTCATTTCACAGGGAAAATAGCCTAAAGGAAAGGAAAGAATTTGCTGAAGGTCATACAGCTCATAAATTCATAGATTGTTAGTTGAAAGCTTCATGAAAAACTTATTCAACTTAATGAACAAGGAAGACTTGGATTCAAGTCTTGGCTCTATCAATGACTAGCTGTATAACTTGTGGCTTGTCATTTAGCTTCAATCATCCTTGGCTTCCATAAGTGTGAAATGGGTATGTTAAAAATGCTCATCTCACAGGAATATTTTTTATAGGCTAAGTAAAATGACAAATGTTACCATACATTGCCTCTAAAGTACCACACACTACACATTTTAGATTAGAGATTTGAGGACTAAGAAAGCAGAGGCACTTGCTCACTGAAATATCAAAGGGTACTCTGGGAAACAACAAGGGTTCCATAACCAGATGAGTGCTTAAACAGTTTAACAAGGTTAAAAGTATTTATGTATTGTAGGACAAATTAGAGCCTCTGAAGTGCTAATATATGCTGTGAGTTTCCAAGACAGAATAGAATCCAGACAAAAATTAGAAATAATACTATCTTCAAAATATAGCTGTGAGGTTTAAATCATAGATGTGAAAGTGCCTGGCACTTAGTAAGCACTCACTTAGTTTCCTTTCTTCCTTTCTTCTCTCTCACTACCCTGTACCTCTGTTGAAGGTGCACAGATAGAAATGCCTGAGAGGTATACTGGTGATGTGTAATCCATTATTCTAGTCAGAAATGATGCTCTGAAACTGAAAATCTTGCCCACAGGGTCCTTGTGACATCTGGTTACCCCATGGTCTGGGGTGGTTCCAATCCACCAACAGTCACCATGACAAGAGGTAAGGGCCCTTTGTGATTAGGTCATAATATAGCTAAATGATTTTCTTGTACAGAGTGGAATTTACAAACTGATTATCTATTCTAATCATCTTGCTAGATGTCAGTGCCAGAGAGAAACTCATTTACTCACCCAATTAAAACAGTTGCAACCTGTCTATCTATAAATCAACAGAGCCCCATCACACTGACTCTCTTATTCAGGGTATGGTAGTTGTCTGAATGACCTTCTGCAGACACTGAATGTTTTCTTTTTCATCTATCAGAATCTTGCCTCCTTCTTCCCACATATATTTCTCTCCCTCTTCCACCCTTAAACCAAAGTAATATCATCTCTTCCCTCTGCATAATCACAGGACATCTCATTTCAGCAAGTGGGAATAATTACAGCCAATCCAAACTGAGCAGTTGTCACTTTTGAAAGGGCTTATGAAGGATGGTCCTAAGATGGTGGAGGAATAGGACAGGGAGACCACTTTCTCCCCCACAAATTCATCGAAAGATCATTTGAAAGCTGAGCAAACACCACAAAACAACTTCTGAACACTGGCAGAGGACACCAGGCACCCAGAAAGGCAGCACATTGTATTCAAAAGGAGGTAGGAAAAAATATAAAAGATAAAAAGAGAGACAAAAGAGTTAGGGACAGAGACCTGTCCTGGGGAGGGAATCATAAAAGAGAAGAAGTTTCCAAACACCAGGAAACCCTCTCACCAGCGGGTCTGTGGGGAGCTTTGGAATCTCAGAGGGCAACATAACCGGGAGGAAAAAATAAATAAAACCCACAGATTACATGCCTAACTGCAACTCCCAGCAGAGAAGTAGCCCAGAGGCTCCTGTCCGCCACCAGCAAGCAGGGGCTGAACAGGGAGGCACGGGCTGCATTGCTTAGGGTAAGGAAAGGGCCTGAATGCCCTGAAGGCATTCTGGTGAGCTAATGTGAGTTGGCAACCCAAACCCTGGGATAGCCAGAGAAAGAGAGAAAGAGAGAGAGGGGAAAAATGAGGAGAGCGAGAACTTTCCCATGAAAAGCTCTAACCTAAGACACTGACAGGCTCATTCACAGAACAAAGGACTGAGTGAATACCAGAGGAGAGCTAGCCAGCAGCGGACCAGCCTATCCCCCAATGGAGGCAGGGAGGCAGGCGAGCAACAGTCAGAGCTTGAAGGCAAGGGGCAAACTCGGCCCCAGAAATGGCATCTTCTACCAACTGTGAGCAGGCTCCCAGTTGCTAACCAAGTCTTCCTGGGATCCTGAACTGTTGACATCCACCAGGAGGGTCGGAGCCAGAAATCAGCTCCCCAGAGGAGACACATGGCACACCTGAGACAGCACTCCCACTGTGCACCTGGGAAACCAAGTGGCTGGGACCGGGGAGGTGATAAGAAGCAACGCCCCACCTGGGGAGAGTGTGCTGGCCAAATACCTGGTCATCTGAGCTGCTCGGAACCGGGAAGGGCACCAAACGCTGGCCCAACTGAGTCTGTGCCTTTGTGGAGTACCTGAGAACCTAAATCTGAGTGTCTTAGACCTGGGAAGTGCATGCAACCCAGGGCCCACTTTTGAGAGTTCCCCTACAGAGCAAGCTGGAGCCTGAGCAGTGTAGAATGGGAAAGCACACACACAGTGAATGAGGTGAAAACCCAGTGCAGCCCAGACACTCCAAGCATTCCCACACATGCCAGTGATATTTGTCTGCAGTGTTCCTCCCTCCCCACAGCACAATTGAACAAGTGAGCCTAAATAAATGACCACCTTTGCCCCCTTGTGTCAGGGCAGAAGTTACATACTGAAGAGATTTGAAAACAGTCGAAGCCAAAATAAACAAAGAAGAGAGATCCACTTTGGAAGTGACAGGTGCAAAGGATGAAAACCCTGTAGTTATACATACATCAACATGCATCCACCATGGGTGTACATGCATTCCCCATCCTGAACCAATACAACATTGTAAAGTAAAAAATAAACAACAACAACAAAACCCTGTAGTTAGCATTGGCTATATTGGAAGGGACCTATAGGCCTTAAGAAAAAGTATAAGCTGGAACAAGAACTATCTGAAAATGAACTGAACACTCATTGCCCTCAACAGCTCCAGAGAAATTCCTAGATATATTTTACTATTATAATTTAAAAAAATATTTTTAAGTTCTTTATTACTCCTTTAATTTTAATTTTTAAAACCTACTATTACCTTGGAAAAAATTCTATTTATAAATCAAATTTCATATATATTATTAATAAATTAAATTTCATATATATATTTTTGCAATTTTTAATATTGTATTTTTGAGAGTCTAACTTCTACTCTAGATTTTTCATCTTTTTTTTCTTTTTTTTTGGTGTTTGTTATAAATTTTGTACCTTTAAGAATCTAATCTTCAGTACCCATTTTTACTTAGGTGTATGATGACTTGCTTGATTGCTCTTTCCCCTTTTGATGCTCCTTTTTCTTCCCCAGGTCACCTCTCTCTCCTTCCTCCCCCTCTCTTCTCCACTTAAACTTATGAATCTCTTTGGGATTTCCAGGCTATGGAGAACGCATAAGGAACTGATCACTGGCTAGATTAGTCTCTCTCCTTTTGACTCCTCCTCCTCTCCTCCTGATCACCTCTATCTCCTTGCTTCCTCTTCCCTTCTCCATGTAACTCTGTGAACTTCTCTGGGTGCCCCTCACCGTGGAGAATCTTTTCACCATTAGCCTAGATGTTTTATCATTGGTGCTGTATGGAAGGAGAAGTCTTGATGTTACTGTAAGAATAAGATGGAAAAGCAGAGGCAGGAGGCTTAAATCCAAAACTTGAGAACACTAGAAAACTCCTGATTCCAGGGAACATTAATCGACAAAATCTCATCCAAAAGCCTCCATACCTACACTGAAACAAAGCTCCACCCAAAAGCCAACAAGTTTCAGAGCAAGACATACTAAGATAATTCTCCAACAATGCAGGAACAATACAGGTGGCCAAAAATCACACCAAACCCAGAGACACCCCAAAACTCACTACTGCACACTTCTTTGCACTCCAGAGAGAAGACATTCAGCTTCACCCACCAGAACACCAATGTAAGCTTCCCTAACAAGGAAACCTTGACAAGCCACTCATCCAACCCCACCCACAGGGAAGAACCTCCATAATAAAGAGGAACCACAAACTTCCAGGATACAGAAAGGCCACCCCAAACACAGCAACGTAAACAAAATAAAAAGGCAGAGAAATATTCAGCAGGTAAAGGAGCACATAATCCAAGGATCACAGTAATCCAAGTCCATGTCCCAACCAGTAACACTGAAGAAGCTGAAGTTGAACAGTTCTATGAAGCCCAACAAGACCTTTTAGAATTAACACCGAAAAAAGATGTCCTTTTCATTATAGGGGACTGGAATGCAAAAGTAGGAAGTCAAGAAACACCTGGAGTAACAGGCAAATTTGGCCTTGGAATACAAAATGAAGCAGGGCAAAGACTAATAGAGTTTTGCCAAGAAAATGCACTGGTCATAACAAACACCCTCTTCCAACAACACAAGAGAAGACTCTACACATGGACATCACCAGATGGTCAACACCGAAATCAGATTGATTATGTTCTTTGCAGCCAAAGATGGACAAGCTCTATACAGTCAGCAAAAACAAGACCAGGAGCTGACTGTGGCTCAGACCATGAACTCCTTATTGCCAAATTCAGACTTAAATTGAAGAAAATAGGGAAAACCACTAAACCATTCAGGTATGACCTAAATCAAATCCCTTATGATTATACAGTGGAAGTGAGAAATAGATTTAAGGGCCTAGATCTGATAGAGTGCCTGATGAACTATGGAATGAAGTTCGTGACACTGTACAGGAGACAGGGATCAAGACCATCCCCATGGAAAAGAAATGCAAAAAAGCAAAATGGCTGTCTGGGGAGGCCTTATAAATAGCTGTGAAAAGAAGAGAAGCAAAAAGCAAAGGAGAAAAGGAAAGATATAAACATCTGAATGCAGAGTTCCAAAGAATAGCAAGAAGAGATAAGAAAGCCTTCTTCAGTGATCAATGCAGAGAAATAGAGGAAAACAACAGAATGGGAAAGACTAGGGATCTCTTCAAGAAAATCAGAGATACCAAAGGAATATTTCATGCAAAGATGGGCTCAATAAAGGACAGAAATGGTATGGACTTAACAGAAGTAGAAGATATTAAGAAGAGATGGCAAGAATACACAGAAGAACTGTACAAAAAAGAGATTCATGACCCAGATAATCACGATGGTATGATCACTGACCTAGAACCAAACATCCTGGAATGTGAAGTCAAGTGGGCCTTAGAAAGCATCACTAGGAACAAAGCTAGTGGAGGTGATGGAATTCCAGTGGAACTATTCCAAATCCTGAAAGATGATGCTGTGAAAGTGCTGCACTCAATATGCCAGCACATTTGGAAAACTCAACAGTGGCCACAGGACTGGAAAAGGTCAGTTTTCATCCCAATCCCAAAGAAAGGCAATGCCAAAGAATGCTCAAACTACCACACAATTGCACTCATATCACACGCTAGTAAAGTAATGCTCAAAATTCTCCAAGCCAGGCTTCAGCAATATGTGAACCTTGAATTTCCTGATGTTCAAGCTGGTTTTAGAAAAAGCAGAGGAGCCGGAGATCAAATTGCCAACATCCGCTGGATCATGGAAAAAGCAAGAGAGTTCCAGAAAAACATCTATTTCTGCTTTATTGACTATGCCAAAGCCTTTGACTGTGTAGATCACAATAGACTGTGGAAAATTCTGAAAGAGATGGGAATACCAGACCACCTGGTCTGCCTCTTGAGAAATCTGTATGCAGGTCAGGAAGCAACAGTTAGAACTGGACATGGAACAACAGACTGGTTCCAAATAGGAAAAGAAGTTTGTCAAGGCTGTATATTGTTGCCCTGTTTATTTAACTTATATGCAGAGTACATCATGAGAAAGCTGGACTGGAAGAAACACAAGGCGGAATCAAGATTGCCCAGAGAAATATCAATAACTTCAGATATGCAAATGACACCACCCTTATGGCAGAAAGTGAAGAGGAACTAAAGGGCCTCTTGATGGAAGTGCAAGTGGAGAGTGAAAAAGTTGGCTTAAAGCTCAACATTCAGAAAACAAAGATCATGGCATCTGGTCCCATCACTTCATGGGAAATAGATCAGGAAACAGTGTCAGACTTTATTTTTCTGGGCTCCAAAATCACTGCAGATGGTGACTGCAGCCATGAAATTAAAAGATGCTTACTCCTTGGAAAGAAAGTTATGACCAATCTAGACAGCATATTAAAAAGCAGAGACATTATTTTGCCAACAAAGGTTCACCTAGTCAAGGCTATGGTTTTTTCTGTGGTGATGTATGGATGTGAGAGTTGGACTGTGAAGAAGGCTGAGCACCGAAGAATTGATGCTTTTGAACTGTGGTGTTGGAGAAGACTCTTGAGAGTCCCTTGGACTGCAAGGAAATCCAACCAGTCCATTCTAAAGGAGATCAGCCCTGGGATTGCTTTGGAAGGAATGATGCTAAAGCTGAAACTCCAGTACTTTGGCCACCTCATGTGAAGAGTTAACTCATTGGAAAAGACTCTGATGCTGGGAGGGATTGTGGGCAAGAGGAGAAGGGGACGACAGAGGATGAGATGGCTGAAAGGCACCACCGACTCAATGGACGTGAGTCTCAGTGAACTCCAAGAGTTGGCAATGGACAGGGAGGCCTGGCTTGCTGTGATTCATGGGGTCCCAAAGAGTCAGACATGACTAAGCGACTAATCTGATCTGATCTGATCTAAAGGAGCATGATAAAAGCCTACCAAACCAAACTAACAAGGAAGAGATAGGGAGTCTACCTGAAAAGGAATTCAGAATAATGATAGTAAAAATGATCCAAATTCTTGAAAAAAAAATGGAGTTACAGATCGTCTGGAGACAATGATTGAGAAGATTCAATTAACGTTTAACAAGGACATAGAATAAATAAAAATGTCAATCAATAATGAACAATGCAATAACTGAGATCAAAACACTCTGGATGGAACCAAAAAGAGAATAAATGAGGCAGAAGATAGGATAAGTGCGGTGGAAGATACAATGGTGGAAATACATGAAGCAGAGAGGAAAAAAAAACAAAAAACAAAAACGAATTAAAAGAAGTGAGGACAATCTCAGAAACCTCTAGGACAATATTAAACCCCCCAACATTCAGATCATAGGGGTCCCAGAAGAAGAAGACAAAAAGAAAGACCATGTGAAAATACTTGAAGAGATAACATTTGAAAACTTTCCTAAAATGGGGAAGGAAATAGCCACTCAAGTCCAAGAACCCCATAGAGTGCCAAACAGGATAAACCCAAGGTGAAACACACAAGACACATCTTAGTGAAATTAATGAAGATCAAACACAAAGAACAAATATTAAAAGCAGTAAGGGAAAAACAACAAATAACTCACAAGGGGATTCCCATAAGGATAATAGCTGATCTTTCAATATAAACTCTTCAAGAAGAAGGGAATGGCAGGACAAACTTAAACTGATGAAAGAGAAAAACCTGCAACCCAGATTACTGTACCTGACAAGGATCTCATTCAAATATGAAAGAGAAATCAAAAGCTTTACAGACAAGCAAAATCTGAGAGACTTCAGCACCACCAAACCAGCTCTTCAACAAATGCTAAAGGATCTTCTCTAGACAGGAAACTCAGAAAAAGTTTATAAACCCAAACTCAAAACAACAAAGTAAAGGGCAATGGGATCATACTTATCAATAATTACTCAAATGCATATGGATTGAATGCCCCAACCAAAAGACAAAGACTGGCTGAATGGATACAAAAACAAGACCCCTATATATGCTGTCTACAAGAGACCCACCTCAAACCTAAGGACACATAACAGACTGAAAGTGAAGGGCTAGGAAAAGATATTTCACACAAATGGAGACCAAAAGAAAGCAGGAGTAGCAATATTCATATGAAATAAAATAGACTTTGAAATAAAGGCCATGAGAAGAGAAAGAAGGACACCACACAATGATCAAATGATCAATCTAAGAAGATATAACAATTATAAATATATATGTTTCCAGCATAGTAGCACCACAATATGAAAGGCAAATGCTAACAAGTATGAAAGTAGAAATTAACAATAACACAATAATAGTGGGAAACTTTAATACCCCATTCACACCTATGGATAGATCACTTAAACAGAAAATTAGCAAGGAACAACAAACTTTAAATGATACAATAGATCAGTTAGACCTAATTGATATCTATAGGACATTTCACCCTAAAACAATGAATTTCACCTTTCCCTTAAGTGCACATGGAACCTTCTCTAAGATAGATCACACCCTGGGCCATAAATCTAGCCTTGGTAAATTCAAAAAAATTGAAATCATATCAAGCATCTTTTCTGATCACAATGAAATAAGATTAGATGTCAACTACAGGGGAAAAAAAAAAACTATTAAAAATACAAATATATGGAGGATAAACAACACACTTCTGAATAATCAGCAAATCATGGAAAAAGTCAAAATATGGATAGGAATGAATGAAAATGAAAACACAACCCAAAACTTATGGGATTCAGTAAAAGCAGAGCTAAGGGCAAGGTTCATAACAATACAAGCCTACCTCAAGAAACAGGAGAAAAATCAAATAAATAACCTAACTCTACACTTAAACCAACTAGAAAAAGAAGAAATGTAGCACCCCAGGGTTAGTAGAAGGAAAGAAATAATAAAAATTAGGGCAGAAATAAATGTGAAAGAAGCAAAGGAGACCATAGCCAAAATAAACAAAGCTAAAAGCCGGTTCTTTGAGAAGATAAATAAAATTGACAAACATTAGCCAGACTCATCAAGGGGAAAAGGGAGAAGAATCAAATCAACAAAATTAGAAATGAAAATGGAAAGATCACAACAGACAACACAGAAATAAAAAGGATCATAAGAGACTACTATAAGAAACTATATGCCAATAAAATGGACAACTTGAAAGAAATGGACAAATTCTTAGAAAAGTATAACCTTTCAAAACTGAACCAGGAAGAAATAGAAAATCTTGACAGACTCATCACAAGCACAGAAATCGAAACTGTAATCTGAAATCTTCCAACAAACAAAGCCCAGGACCCGATGGCTTAATAGCTGAATAGCCAAAGATGGAGAAGCTCTATACAATCAGCAAAAACAAGACCAGGAGCTGACTGTGGCTCAGATCATGAACTCCTTATTGCCAAATTCAGACTGAAATTGAAGAAAGTAGGGAAAACTACTAGACCATTCAGGTATGACCTAAATCAAATCCCTTATGATTATACAGTGGAAGTGAGAAATAGATTTAAGGGCCTAGATCTGATAGATAGAGTGCCTGATGAACTATGGAATGAGGTTCGGAACATTGTACAGGAGACAGGGATCAAGACCATCCCCATGGAAAAGAAATGCACAAAAGCAAAATGGCTGTCTGGGGAGGCCTTACAAATAGCTGTGAATAGAAGAGAAACAAAAAGCAAAGGAGAAAAGAATAGATATAAACATCTGAATGCAGAGTTCCAAAGAATAGCAAGAAGAGATAAGAAAGCCTTCTTCAGCAATCAGTGCAAAGAAATAGAGGAAAACAACAGAATGGGAAAGACTAGGGATCTATTCAAGAAAATCAGAGATACCAAAGGAACATTTCATGCAAAGATGGGCTCAATAAAGGACAGAAATGGTATGGACCTAACAGAAGCAGAAGATATTCAGAAGAGGTGGCAAGAATGCACAGAAGAACTGTACAAAAAAGAGCTTCACGACCCAGATAATCATGATGGTGTGATCACTGACCTAGAGCCAGATATCCTGGAATGTGAAGTCAAGTGGGCCTTAGAAAGCATCACTAGGAACAAAGCTAGTGGAGGTGATGGAATTCCAGTGGAGCTCTTTCAAATCCTGAAAGATGATGCTGTAAAAGTGCTGCACTCAATATGCCAGCAAATTTGCAAAACTCAGCAGTGACCACAAGATTGGAAAAGGTCAGTTTTCATCCCAATCCCAAAGAAAGGCAATGGCAAAGAATGCTCAAACTACCGCACAATTGCACTCATCTCACACGCTAGTAAAGTAATGCTTAAAATTCTCCAATCCAGGCTTCAGCAATATGTGAACCGTGAACTTCCTGATGTTCAAGCTGGTTTTAGAAAAGGCAGAGGAACCAGAGATCAAATTGCCAACATCCGCTGGATCATGGTAAAAGCAAGAGAGTTCCAGAAAAACATCTATTTCTGCTTTATTGACTATGCCAAAGCCTTTGACTGTGTGGATCACAATAAACTGTGGAAAATTCTGAAAGAGATGAAATACCAGGCCACCCGATCTGCCTCTTGAGAAATCTGTATGCAGGTCAGGAAGCAACAGTTAGAACTGGTCATGGACCAACAGACTGGTTCCAAATAGGAAAAGGAGTACGTCAAGGCTGTATATTGTCACCATGTTTATTTAACTTATATGCAGAGTACATCATGAGAAATGCTGGACTGGAAGAAACACAAGTTGGAATCAAGATTGCTGGGAGAAATATCAATAACCTCAGATATGCAGATGCAGATGACCCCACTCTTATGGCAGAAAGTGAAGAGGGGCTAAAAAGCCTCTTGGTGAAAGTGAAAGTGGAGAGTGAAAAGGTTGGCTTAAAGCTCAACATTCAGAAAACGGAGATCATGGCATCTGGTCCCATCACTACATGGGAAATAGAGGGAGAAACAGTGGAAACAGTGTCAGACTTTATTTTTCTGGGCTCCCAAATCACTGCAGATGGTGACTGCAGCCATGAAATTAAAAGACGCTTACTCCTTGGAAGGAAAGTTATGACCAACCTAGATAGCATATTCAAAAGCAGAGACATCACTTTGCCAACAAAGGTTCGCCTAGTCAAGGCTATGGTCTTTCCTGTGGTCATGTATGGATGTGAGAGCTGGACTGTGAAGAAGGCTGAGCGCCGAAGAATTGATGCTTTGAACTGTGGTGTTGGAGAAGACTCTTGAGAGTCCCTTGGACTGCAAGAAGATCCAACCAGTCCATTCTGAAGGAGATCAGACCTGGGATTTCTTTGGAAGGAATGATGCTGAAGCTGAAACTCCAGTATTTTGACCACCTCATGTGAAGAGTTGACTCATTGGAGAAGACTCTAATGCTGGGAGGGATTGAGGGCAGGAGGAGAAGGGGACGACAGAGGATGAGATGGCTGAATGGCATCACTGACTTGATGGGTGTGAGTCTGGGTGACCTCTGGGAGCTGGTGATGGACAGGGAGGCCTGGCGTGCTGCAGTTCATGGGGTCACAAAGAGTCGGACAGGACTGAGCGACTGATCTGATCAAAAATTTAGAGAAAAACTAGTACCTATTCTACTCAAACTCTCCCGGAAAAATGCAGAGGAAGGTAAACTTCTAAACTTATTCTGTGAGGCTCCTGTCACCCTAATACCACAACTAGACAAAGATGCCACAAAAAATGAAAACCACAGGCCAATATCACTGATGAACATAGATGCAAAAATCCTAAGGCAATGGCAACCCACTCCAGTACTCTTGCCTGGAAAGTCTCATGGATCGAGGAGCCTGGTAGGCTGCAGTCTATGGGGTCGCTAAGAGTTGGGCATGACTAAACAACTTTACTTTCAATTTTCAGTTTCGTGCATTGGAGAAGGAAATGGCAACCCACTCCAGTATTCTTGCCTGGAGAATCCCAGGGACAGAGGAGCCTGGTGGGCTGCCATCTATGGAGTCACACAGAGTTGGACACGACTGGAGTGACTTAGCAGCAGCAGTAAACGGAATCCAACAACATATTAAAAAGATCATACCTCATGACCAAGTGGGATTGATCCCAAGGATGCAAGGATTCTTCAATATTTGCAAATCAATCAATTTGATACACCACATTAACAAACTGAAGGATAAAAACCATATGATTATCTCAATAGATGCAGAGAAAGCCTTTGACAAAATGCAATATCCATTTAGGATTAAAAAACAAAACAAAACAAAAACAAAGAAACAAAAACCTCCAGAAAGCAGGCATAGAAGGAACATACCTCTACATAATAAAAGCTATATATGACAAACCCACAGCAACATTATCCTCAATGGTGAAAAATTGAAAGCATTTCCCTTAAAGTCAGGAACAAGACAAGGGTGCTCACTCTCACCACTACTATTCAATATAGTTTTGGAAGTTTTGGTCACAGCAATTGGAGCAGAAAAAGAAATAAAAGGAATCCAGATTGGGAAAGAAGAAGTAAAACTTTCACTGTTTGCAGATGACATGATCCTCTACATAGAAAACCCTAAGGATGCCACCAGAAAATTACTAGAGCTAATCAGTGAATATAGTAAAGTTTCAGGATATAAAATTAACACACAGAAATCCCATGCATTCCTGTACACTAACAATGAGAAAACAGAGAGAAATTAAAGAAACAATTCCATTCACCATTGCAACGAAAATAATAAAATATTTAGAAATAAAGCTACCTAAAGAAACAAAAGACCTATAAATAGAAAACTATAAAACACTGATGAAAAAAATCAAAGAGGACACAAATAGATGGAGAAATATACCATGTTCATGGATCGGAAGAATCAATATAGTGAAAATTAGTATATTACCCAAAGCAATGTATAGATTCAATGCAAACCCTATCAAGCTACCAGTGGTATTTCTCAGAGAACTAGAACAAATAATTTCACAATTTGTATGGAAATACAAAAAAAAAAAACAAACTCAAATAGCCAAAGCAATCTTGAGAAAGAAGAATGGAACTGGAGGAATCAACCTGCCTGACTTCAGACGATACTACAAAGCTATACTCCTCAAGACAGTATGGTACTGGCACAAAGACAGAAATATACATCAATGGAACAAAATAGAAACCCCAGAGATAAACCCAGGCACCTATGGGCACCTTATCTTTGACAAAGGAAGCAAGAATATACAATGGAGAAAAGGCAATCTCTTTAACAAATGATACTGGGAAAACTGGTCAATCGCTTGTAAAAGAATGAAACTAGAACATTTTCTAACACCATACACAAAAATAAACTCAACATACATAAAAAACCCAAATATAAGACAGAAACTATAAAACTCCTAGGGGAAAACAGGCAAAACACTCTCTGATGTAAATCATAGCAGGGTCCTCTATGACCCACATCCCAGAGTAATGGAAATAAAAGCAAAAATAAATAACTGGGACCTAATTAAATTTCAAAGGTTTTGCACAATGAAGGAAAGTATAAGCAAGGTGAAAAGACAACCTTCAGAGTAGGAGAAAATAATAGCAAATGAAGCAAATTTCAGAGAATTAATCTCAAAAATATACAAGCAACTCCTGCAGATAAATTTCAGAAAAATAAATGACCCTATCAAAAAATGGGCCAAAGAACTAAACAGACATTTCTCCAAAGAGGACATACAGATGGCTAACAAACACATGAAAAGATGCTCAACATCACTCATTATCAGAGAAATGCAAATCAAAACCACAATGAGGTAGCATCTCATGCCAGTCAAAATGGCTGCTATCAAAAAGTCTACAAACAATAAATGCTGGAGAGGGTGTGGAGAAAAGGGAATCCTCTTACGCTGATGCTGAGAATGGAAACTAGTACAGTCACTATGGAGAACAGTGTGGAGATTCCTTTAAAAACTGGATATAGAACTGCCATATGACCCAGCAATCCCACTGCTGGGCATACACACCGAGGAAACCAGAACTAAGAGAGACACATGTACCCCAATGTTCATTGCAGCACTGTTTACAATAGCCAGGACATGGAAACAATGTAGATGTCCATCGGCAGACGAGTGGATAAGAAAGCTGTCATACATATACACAGTGAATATTACTTAGGTATTAAAAATAATGCATTTGAGTCAGTTCTAATGAGGTGGATGAAACTGGAGCCTACTATTGAGAGCGAAGTAAGTCAGAAAGAAAAACACGAATATGCATATATATGGAATTTAGAAAGATGGTAACAATGACCCTATATGAGAGACAGAAAAAGAGGCACAGATGTAAAGAACAGACTTTTGGACTCTGTGGGAGGAAGCAAGGGTGGGGTGATTTGAAAGAATAGCATAGAAACATGTATATTATTATATGTGAAATAGATCGCCAGTCCAGGTTCGATGCATGAGACAGGGTGCCCAGGGCTGGTGTACTGGGATGACCCTGAGGGATGAGATGGGGAGGGAGGCAGGAGGGAGATTCAGGATGGGGAACACATGTACACCCATGGCTGATTCATGTGAATGTATGGCAAAACCACCACAATATTATAAAGTAATTAGCCTCCAATTGAAATTTAAAAATAAAATAAAAAAAGAAATTTAAAAAGAAATCAATAACTCATAAAAAAATGAAAAGGCTTATGATTTAAAATTTATTCCTATTGGTCCACTGAATACAGTGACAGAAATGGTATCTTTCTGGTGCTGTCTGATGTTAATCAATCTCAGATACTATCTTCACAAAATCCACTTAGACTTCTGATATTCTACTTCTTACTGACACTTCATTCTGAGCTTGAGACATTATCTGAATTCTTTCTTAATTTCCTGAACTCCATGATCTGAGTATGCTCAGGAATGTCTCCAAAACTTTTGGAATCCAGACCCATTATGCCTGAGAGTAGGAGAAAGTGAGTTTAAGCTTGTTTACCTCCTATGGATAATTTTTCTAGCACCCAGATCCTTGAAGCTAAAACCTCTCCTGTCTTAAGGACAGTTCTAATTGGAGATCTTGAGCATATTTAATTTATTCAGTCATGCTCTAAAAACTAGCCTGTACTTCACAAATAACTAAAAATAACTGAATGCTTTCTATGTGCTAAATGGGCTTCCCTGGTGGCTCAGATGGTAAAGAATCTGCTTGCAAAGCAGGATACCTGGATTCAATCCCTGGGTCAGGAAGATCCCCCGGAGAAAGGAATGGCTACCCACTCCAGTATTTTAGCCTGGAGAATTCCATGGACAGAGTAGCCTGGTGTCTACCTGGACATTCTAGCCTGGTGGTGTGCAGTTCATGGGGTTGCAAAGAGTCAAACACGACTGAGTGGCTAACACTGTCACTTTCACCATGTGTCAAGCACCACTTTGGGCTTCCCAGGTGGCACTAGTGGTAAAGAACCCACCTGCCAATGTAGGAGACATAAAAGATGTGGGTTCGATCCCTAGGCTGGGAAGACCCACTGGAGAAGAACGTGGCAACCCACTCCAGTATTCTTGTCTGGATAATCCCCACGGACAGAGGAGCATGGGGGGCTATAGTCCATAGGGTAACACAGAGTCAGGTATGACTGAACTGACTTAGCACACATAGAAGCACCATTTTAAGCACCATAACATAGATTGTTTCATTTAATACTCAGAACAATCTATGAGGAGGCACATGTTTTATTGCCATTTTTAAAATGAGGAGGTTGAGGCTTAGAGAGGTGAATGACTTGTTGAAAGTCACATAACCAGTAAGTTGCATACTAATATACCAAATTTCTTCTAAGATACATCATATATTGCATCTGCTCTTATAGACATTCCTGAGTAGTACAGGGCACAAATAATTGACAGACATGTGTGATCAAGAATTCTCTCTCCTCAAAGATCCAGCAACTCTGTCCTCACATCTTATCTTTGCCCTCCACATCTCACCACCAAACTGACTCACCTAGGTTACCCTCTATCCACACTCTCTGCCTTTCCTCCTGCTGTTACATTGGGTAGAAGTAAAACTCCACCTATGCTTCACTTTAGCATTCACAAAACTTCTCTTTTGCAACTACCTCTACTTCTCATGGTCTTTCACACTGCATTATTTCCATCACCTACAAATATGCCTTAATATCTCCACTTTGTACTGCATGAGGAGTATCTTGTCTATTTTTGGTAAATCATTTCTCTATGTGAAGTCAAGTCATACAACCAGCTTATGGAGTTCAATTAAATAACTAAATGAAGTTTTACAGAAATTATATTTGATGTATATGTTAAATTATAGAGATTTGGCATACTCTAAAGAACTTCCATCTTAAATTCAATACCAATGACCAGCTATCACAACAAATAGATCTGTCTATTCATATCTTCTGCAATTCTTTTCAGTAAAGTGGTATAATTTTTAAAATAATGGATTTTCACTTTTATAAAAAATTCTTCTTTAGATGACAAAATTTATGTTTTCAAAAGCTATATATATTGAACTTTTTATTAAAAGATAATAACATACATACAGTTTTCAGAAATAACAGACATCCCAAGTTTCTTTTACTCAGTTTCCCCAAAGGTAACATCTTGCAAAATTGCCATATAATTGTCACAACCATGATATTGACATGGATACAGATAAGATACATAAGATTTCTATTCCTAGGGTTCAAGATGATGGAGTAGGAGGACTTCTGCTCCTCTTCTCCTGCAAGAGCACCAAATTTTCAACTAGCTGTTGAACAACTATTGACAGCAGAATGCTGGAACCAATTAAAAAAAAAAAAAAAAAAAAAAGATATCCCATGTCCAAAGACAAAGAAGAAGCCAAAACAAGATGGTAGGAGGGGAACAAATACAATAAAATCAAATCCCATACCAGCTGGGTGGGCGACCCACAAGTTGGAGAACAAAAATACCAAAGAAGTTCTCCCACTGTTGTGAAGATTCTGAGCCTTATGTAAGGCTTCTCAGCTTAGGGATCCAGAGCAAAAGGACTGGGTATCTCGAGGGAATCTGCCTTTGAAGGCCAGCAGGATTTGATTACAGGATTTCCACAGGACTGGGAGAAACATTCTGAAGGAGATCAGCCCTGGGATTTCTTTGGAAGGAATGATGCTAAAGCTGAAACTCCAGTACTTTGGCCACCTCATACGAAGAGCTGACTCATTGGAAAAACTCTGATGCTGGGAGGGATTGGGGACAGGAGGAGAAGGGGACGACAGAGGATGAGATGGCTGGATGGCATCACCGACTCAATGGACGTGAGTCAGTGAACTCCGGGAGTTGGTGATGAACAGGGAGGCCTGGCGTGCTGCGATTCATGGGGTTGCAAAGAGTCAGACTCAGCAACTGAACTGAACTGGGAGAAACAGAGACTCCACTCTTGGAGGGTACAAACAGAATCTTGTAAACACCAAGGCTCAGAGAAAAGGAGAAATGAGCCCACAGGACACTGAACCAGACCTACCTGCTAGTGTTGGAGGGTCTCCTATGGATGTGTGGGTCAACAATGGCTTGCCATGTGGTTGAGAGTACTGGCAGCAGCAGTCCTGTAATATGCCTCTTCGCATCATTCCTCTTGGAGGTCACCATTAACCCTGTCAGAGACCCTGTAGACCTCAGGGCTGGGTCACCTCAGGCTAAAGAGCTAAAAGGGATAGAGCCCAACTCCACCCATTAGTAGATAATTGGATTAAAGTTTTACTAAGCACAGTCCTGCACACCAAAGCAAGACCCAGTTTTTCCTATTGTCAGTCCTTCTCAGCAGGACTCATGATCAGATCAGATCAGGTCAGGTCAGATCAGTCACTCAGTCGTGTCCGACTCTTTGCCACCCCATGAATTACAGCACACCAGGCCTCCCTGTCCATCACCAATTCCCGGAGGTCACTCAGACTCATGTCCATCGAGGCAGTGATGCCATCCAGCCATCTCATCCTCTGTCATCCCCTTCTCCTCCTGCCCCCAATCGATCCCAGCATCAAGATCTTTTCCAATGAGCCAACTCTTCACATGAGGTGGCCAAAGTACTGGAGTTTCAGCTTTAGCATCATTCCTTCCAAAGGAATCCCAGGGCTGATCTCCTTCAGAATGGACTGGTTGGATCTCCTTGCAGTCCAAGGGACTCTCAAGAGTCTTCTCCAACACCACAGTTCAAAAGCATCAATTCTTCTGCGCTCAGCCTTCTTCACAGTCCAGCTCTCACATCCATACATGACCACAGGAAAGACCATAGCCTTGACTAGGCGAACCTTTGTTGGTAAAGTAATGTCTCTGCTTTTGAATATGCTATCTAGGTTGGTCATAACTTTCCTTCCAAGAAGCAAGCGTCTTTTAATTTCATGGCTGCAGTCACCATCTGCAGTGATTTTGGAGCCCAGAAAAACAAAGTCTGACACTGTTTCCACTGTTTCCCCATCTATTTCCCATGCAGTGATGGGACCAGATGCCATGATCTTCGTTTTCTGAATGTTGAGCTTTAAGCCAACCTTTTCACTCTCCACTTTCACTTTCATCAAGAGGCTTTTTAGCCCCTCTTCACTTTCTGCCATAAGAGTCGTGTCATCTGCATATCTGAGGTTATTGATATTTCTCCCGGCAATCTTGATTCCAACTTGTGTTTCTTCCAGTCCAGCATTTCTCATGATGTACTCTGCATATAAGTGAAATAAACATGGTGACAATATGCAGCCTTGACGTACTCCTTTTCCTATTTGGAACCAGTCTGTTGTTCCATGACCAGTTCTAACTGTTGCTTCCTGACCTGCATACAGATTTCTCAAGAGGCAGATCAGGTGGTCTGGTATTCCCATCTCTCTCAGAATTTTCCACAGTTTATTGTGATCCACACAGTCAAAGGCTTTGGCATAGTCAATAAAGCAGAAATAGGTGCTTTTCTGGAACTCTCTCACTTTTTCCATGATCCAGCGGATGTTGGCAATTTGATCTCTGGTTCCTCTGCCTTTTCTAAAACCAGCTTGAACATCAGGAAATTCACGGTTCACATATTGCTGAAGCCTGGCTTGGAGAATCTTGAGCATTACTTTACTAGCGTGTGAGATGAGTGCAATTGTGTGGTAGTTTGAGCTTCTTTCTAATCAGGAAACTTACACAAGCCTGTTAGCCACATCCCCCAGAGGGTAGATAGAAGGAGCAAAAAGACCCATAATCCCATGGCAACTAAAGCAAAAACCACACCCGCCCCCCCCCCCCCACACACAGACACACACACACACACACACACACACACACACAGACACACACAGAGATGATCCAGTATCTTGGGAAAACAATGGGGAAGACGCAAGAAATTTTTACTGAAGACTTAGAAGAACTAAATAACAAACAGAGATGAAAAATACATTAGAAGGAATCAATAGCAGAATAACTGAGGCAGAAGAAGGGACAAGTGATCTGGAGGACAGAATGGTGGAAATCACTTCCAAGGAACAGAATATAGAAAAAATTAATGAAAAAATAAGACAACCTAAGAGATCTCTGGACATTATTAAACTCACCAGCATTCACATTATAGGTAGAGGAACCAGAAATAGAAGAGAGAGAGAGAGTAGAGGTCCCATAAAGAGAAGAGAGAGAGAAAGGACCCAAGAAAATATTTGAAGAGATAATAACTGAAAGTATCCCTAACATAAGAAAGGAAATAGTCAACCAAGTCCAAGAAGTGCAGGAGTCCCAGGCAGGATGAACCCAAGGAGCAATACACCAAGATACATAGTAATCAAACTAATAAAAATTAAAGACAAAGGTAAAATATTAAAAACAACAAGGGAGAAATGGCAAATAACATACAAGGGAACTCCCATCAGGCTATCAGCTGATTTCTCAACAGAAACTCAACAATCCAGAAGGGAACAGGACAGACAGTATATTTAAAGTTATGGAAGAGAAGAACTTGCAACCAAGAATATTCTACCCGGCAAGACTCTCCTTCAGATTTAATGGAGAAATCAAAAGCTTTTCAGAGAGGCAAAAGTTAGCTTAAGCACCATCAAATCACTTTTACAGCAAATGCTGAAAGAACATCTCTAGGGAGGAAACACAAGAGAAGGACAAGACCTACACACAATAAACCGAAAACAATTAAGAAAATGGTAATAAGATCATTCATATTGATAATTACCTTAAATGTAAATGGATTAAATACACCAACCAAAAGAATAGCCTGGCTGAGCAAAAGAAAACATGTGTATGTATGCACATCCACTTACTACATAAGTCTACTTAACCCTTCATATTTTATATAGTTATTGAAAACTGGTAAACACCTTTTACTCTTGTGATTATGTAACTATTATTCACTTAACACCATTATATCATGTTTCAGTTCAGTTCACTTCAGTTGCTCAGTCATGTCTGACCGTTTGTAACCCCATGCATGCCAGGCTTCCCTTTCCATCACCAACTCCTGGAGGTTGCTCAAACTCATGTTCATCAAGTTGGTGATGCCATCCATCCATCTCATCTTCTCTCATCCCATTCTCCTGCCTTTAGTCTTTCCTAGCATCAGGATCTTTTCTAATGAATCAGTTCTTTGTATCAGGTGGCCAAAGTATTGGAGTTTCAGCTTCAGCATCAGTCCTTCCAATGAATATTCAGGGCTGATTTCCCTTAGGATTGACTGGTTTAATCTCCTTGCAGTCTGATGGACTCTCAAGAGTCTTCTTTAACATCAAATCTCAAAAGCATCAATTCTTTGGTGCTCAGCCTTCTTTATGGTCCAACTCTCACATCCACAGATGACTACTGGAAAAACCATAGCTTTGACTATAGGAACCTTTGTTAGCAAAGTAATGTATCTGCTTTTTAATATGCTGTCTTGGTTTATCATAGCTTTTTTTCCAAGAAGCAAACATTTAGTCAACAGAAAATAATAGAATTCTGTATCACTAAAACTACCATTTAGTAGAAAAACTTGTTATCACTTTTTAAAATCCAAGTTCATATCAGAATTATCTTGGAATTTTTTGAAAAATACAAATGTCCAGGTATTGCTTTTTTTCTCCAAAGCTCCAGATGTGTTTATAATGAGTAGCTATGTTTAAAAACAACTGAAGTACATGATGATCTTTTGCTTTTATGTACTTTGTTTCAGTTTTAATATTTCATATTCAGTGTTCTCATTTCATTTAGTTTATGTTTTTGAATTTCTCCATCTCTCTTTTTGCTTTTTTTTCTCAAGCCTTTATCAAGCATAGTAGAAAAGCATTGGTACACATATACACAAAAATAGTGTGTATATTATAATATATATATTTTAAAATTTTATGAACTTTTGCCTAGCTAAAAGATTTATGGCATTTCAATTTGACTTGATTGACTTTGTATGACTAGAATGCTAGAATTCTAATTTATATTCACTCAAAAGTATTTGCCACCTAATATTGCTGCTAAAAATCTAGAAAATTTGTTATCTTAGTTATTTTTTTTTTAAATTTGAATGAGGCTTAAAATTTCTAATTGAATTCTGAGAATATAAGGAAATACTATGTTTTAAAAACTAAACAAACTGGAAATTAACATGTGATTCAGTATTATTAACTAAAGTAAAATTTTTATTCAAATTTCACAGAATTGTATACTAGTGTCCATTACTTGTTTTCATACCTTGCTCAAAACTCCACAGTGTATTTAATTGCTTTGAGCAGCTTCAGCTGCATGCAACAAATTCTGATAAACTCTCTTTTCATTTTTATGCTACTACAAATATTTTCTAATTTTCCTTCTTATGGATTCTAAAATACCCCCATCATTTACAAGTAGACATTGAACTTCCAAATACATGGGATTTCTTAAAGTAAAAAGGAGTTCTATCATAACAAGTATCCCTTCGGTAGCCTTTTGTAACTATACTCAGTGTCCTCCCAATACCTACCACCACCCCATGCCTAATGCCTAATAATCATGAATAAGTTCTCTTTTTATAATTTTGTCATGTCAAGAATGTTTTATGAATGAAACTGTACAATGTATGACCTTTTGAAATTGTCTTTTCCATCAGCATAGTTTGCTGGAGATTCATCTAAGTCATTTCACTTATTACTAGTTTGCTCCTTATTATTGCCAAAGAATATTCAACTGTATGGATATACCATAGTTCGTTTAGCCATTTACTTGTTTAAAGACATACAGTTTTCTTCAAGTTTCTGGCCTTACAAATAACATTGCAATGAGCATTTCTCTACAGGTTTTGTGTGAACATAAGTTTTTATTTCTCTGGAATAAATTCTCAAATTGCAATAGCTACATTTTATGTTAACTATGTGTTTAGATTTATAAGGCACAGCTAAAATGCTTTCCAAAGTAGCATTTTATATTCCCACCAGCAATGTGTTTGATCCAGTTTCTCATTATAACTAGAAGTTGATTTTGTCAATAGTTTTTAATTTTAGCCATTTTGATAAGTATGTAGTGGTATAACTTTATTTCATTATTTTATTTAAAATTTCTAAGGTGGAGGGTCTAAAGTGATTCACTAGCTCCTTCTGAATCCTGGAGTCAGGAAGTGAGGTGGGGAGAGACAGAATTGGCCTGGGCTGTTGCCCAGTACTGCAGACAACCCTCCCCCATCTCACCACTGCTGCTGCCCAGATGCCTGGAGGAGGACCTGCATATCAGGCTGTGCTTCTCCCTGGGAAAGAACCTTCCCACCCAGGTGGGAGCCCCAGTCTCTGTCCCCTCCACCAGACTGGATTCAAATCCAACTTCACACCTACAATGATATGTTTTAGTTTGAATTTCTTTAAGGGATGTTATATTTTCTAGTGCTTATTTGCCATTTGTATATCCTCTTCAATTAAATGTCTTTTGCCCATTTTTCTACTAGGGTTTTTATTATTTTTTTTAACTGTTGAGTTTGGACACTTACATACACTAGATATTAGCTCTTTGTTGGATATATGATTTTCAAATGTTTAAAATATTTCCTTATAAGTCCATCACTTGTTTTCATCCTATAGAGAACTTTTGCTTATCTCTATATACTGAAAAATTTTTTTATTTTTCCCTAAGAGTTTTATATCTTTATTTCTTCCCTGGTGGCTCAGATGGTCAAAGCGTCCGCTTGCAATGCAGGAGACCAGGGTTTGATCCCTGAGTGGGAAAGATCCTCTGGAGAAGGAAATGGCAACCCACTCCAGTACTCTTGCCTGGAAAATCCCATGGACGGAGGAGCCTTGTAGGATACAGTCCATGGGGTTGCAAAGAGTCAGACACAACCGAGCAACATCACTTTTCTTTAAGTACATAAAACACTTTGAGTTATTTATTTATTTATTTATTGGTTCAAGATGTTAGACTTAGGCTCAGGTTCTATTCTGGAGAAAGCAATGGCAACCCACTCCAGTACTCTTGCCTGGAAAACCCCATGGATGGAGGAGTCTGGTAGGCTGCAATCCATGGGGTTGCACAGAGTTAGACATGACTGAAGCGACTTAGCAGCAGCAGCAGGTTCTTTTCATATACTTATGTATGTTAAATTGATCTAGCATCTACCAATTTGTGTAATTGTAGAATTATTTTTACCTTTTGGTTAAATATCAATTCTCCTACTGGTGTGGGTCTCTAGGTTCTGATCTATATTTCTGAAAATACTACACTATAGTAATTATTATAGTTATATATGTATAGTATATATACTATATAGAAATGCAACAGATTTCTGTATATTAATTTTGTATTCTACAACTTTACCTGATTCATTGATGAGCTCTAGTAGTTTTCTGGTGATACCTTTAGAAATTTCTATGTATAGTATCATGTTATCTACAAACAATGACAATTCTGCTACTTCTTTTTCATATTTGATAACATTTTTTTTCTTCTTTGTTGTGGATAGAACTTCCAAGACCATGTTTAATAAAAGTGACAAGAATGGGAATCCTTGTCTTTTTTTTGATCTTAGAGGAAAAACTTTCAGCTCTTCATTGAGTATGATATGGGTTTGTCATATATGGATTTTACTATGTTGAGGTAGGTTCCATCTATGCCTACTTTCTGGATAGATTTTTTAA
Source organism: Tragelaphus eurycerus (assembly GCA_935064755.1). NCBI lineage: Eukaryota > Metazoa > Chordata > Mammalia > Artiodactyla > Bovidae > Tragelaphus > Tragelaphus eurycerus. The sequence continues at coordinate 2,784,067 of CAKXYN010000119.1, read as the reverse complement.
ATTATAAATGGATGTTGAATTTTATCAAAAGCATTTTCTGCATCTATTGAGATGATCATACAGTTTTTATTTTTTTTTTTTTTCAGTTTTTTTAATGTGGAAAGAAGTACGTCAAGGCTGTACATTGTCACCATGTTTATTTAACTTATATGCAGAGTACATCATGAGAAACGCTGGACTGGAAGAAACACAAGCTGGAATCAAGATTGCCGGGAGAAATATCAATAACCTCAGATATGCAGATGATACCACACTTATGGCAGAAAGTGAAGAGGGGCTAAAAAGCCTCTCGATGAAAGTGAAAGTGGAGAGTGGAAAGGTTGGCTTAAAGCTCAACATTCAGAAAACGAAGATCATGGCATCTGGTCCCATCACTACATGGGAAATAGAGGGAGAAACAGTGGAAACAGTGTCAGACTTTATTTTTCTGGGCTCCCAAATCACTGCAGATGGTGACTGCAGCCATGAAATTAAAAGACGCTTACTCCTTGGAAGGAAAGTTATGACCAACCTAGATAGCATATTCAAAAGCAGAGACATTACTTTGCCAACAAAGGTTCGCCTAGTCAAGGCTATGGTTTTTCCTGTGGTCATGTATGGATGTGAGAGCTGGACTGTGAAGAAGGCTGAGTGCCGAAGAATTGATGCTTTTGAAGTGTGGTGTTGGAGAAGACTCTTGAGAGTCCCTTGGTCTGCAAGGAGATCCAACCAGTCCATTCTGAAGGAGATCAGCCCTGGGATTTCTTTGGAAGGAATGATGCTCAAGCTGAAACTCCAGTATTTTGGCCACCTCATGTGAAGAGTTGACTCATTGGAGAAGACTCTGATGCTGGGAGGGACTGGGGGCAAGAGGAGAAGGGGACGACAGAGGATGAGATGGCTGGATGGCATCACTGACTCGATGAATGTGAGTCTGAATGACCTCCGAGAGCTGGTGATGGACAGGGAGGCCTGGCGTGCTGCAGTTCATGGGGTTGCAAAGAGTCAGACACGACTGAGCGACTGATCTGATCTGATGTCACATTGATTTGCAGATATTGAAGAATCCAGGCATCTCTGAGATAAATCTTACTTTACTATGGTGTCAGATCAGATCAGATCAGTCACTCAGTCGTGTCTGACTCTTTGCGACCCCATGAATTGCAGCACGCCAGGCCTCCCTGTCCATCACCAGCTCTCGGAGGTCATTCAGACTCACATCCATCGAGTCAGTGATGCCATCCAGCCATCTCATCCTCAGTCGTCCCCTTTATCCTCTTGCCCCCAATCCCTCCCATCATCAGAGTCTTCTCCAATGAGTCAAATCTTCGCATGAGGTGGCCAAAGTACTGGAGTTTCAGCTTTAGCATCATTCCTTCCAAAGAAACCCCAGGGCTGATCTCCTTCAGAATGGAGTGGTTGGAATCTTTTAATATTTTATTAGAGTCAGTTTGCTAGTATTTTGCTCAGGATTTTTGCATCTATAATATGATCTATTTTTTTATTGATATAATATTGTTGTATTTTGCTTGCTTTTTAAAAAATAACTTTTCATGATTGAAAATGGTTGCATTTTTACTTTAAAATTTTGACTTTTGTATCTTTTGTGTTATATTAAACTCATAAAATGAATAGAGATATGCCTTTTTTTTAGAAAAAATATTTATTTTTAAATTGAAGGATAATTGCTTTACAGAATTTTGTTATTTTCTGTCAAACCTCAACATGAATCAGCCATAGGTATATATATATTTCCTCCCTCTTAAACATCCCTCCCATCTGCATCCCCATCCCATCCCTCTAGGTTGACATAGAGCCCCTGTTTGAGTTTCCTGAGACACGGAAAATTCCCACTGGCTATCTATTTTACATATGGTAATGTAAGTTTCAATGATTCTCTCTCCATACATCTCACCCATTTCTCCCCTCTCCCTGAGTCCATTAGTCTGTTCTCTATATCTGTTTCTCCATTGCTGCCCTAAAAATAAATTACTCGGTACCATCTTTTTAGATTCCATATATATGTGTTAGTATATGATATTTATCTTTCTCTTTCTGACTTATGTCACTGTGTATAATAGGCTCTAGGTTCATCCACCTCATTAGAACTGACTCAAATCCATTTTTTTTAAAATGACTGACCAATATTCCATTGTATATATGTACCACAACTTCTTTATCCATTCATCTGTTGATGGACATCTAAGTTGCTTCCATGTCCTGGCTACTGAAAATAGTCAAGCAATGAACATTGGGGTACATGTGTTATTTTAGAAATGTGGCTTTCTCAGTGTATATACTCAGTAAGTAGTGGGATTGCCAGGTCATGTGGCAGACCTATTCCTAGATTTTTAAGGAATCCCCACACTGTTCTCCATAGTGACTATATCACTTTATCTTCCCATCAACAATGTAGGAGGGTACCATTTTCCCCACATACACAGCATCATTTATTGTTTGTAGATTTTGTAATGTTTACCATTCTGACTGGTATGAGGTGATAACCATTGTAGGTTGATTTGGATTTATCTAATAATTAGTGATGTTGAGCATCCTTTCATGTGTTTATAGGCCTTCTGATGTCTTTATAGAAATGTCTGTTTAGGTCTTTTGCCCATTTTTTTTTTTTTTTTTGATTGGGCACTTTGCTTTCTGATATTGAGCTGTATGAGCTGCTTAACATTTTTTGGAGACTAATTCTTTGTGAGTTGCATTCTTTGCAATTATTTTCTTCCATTTTGAGGGTTCTTTTAATCTTATTTATTGTTTTCAGCTATGCAGAAGCTTTTAAGTTCAGTTAGGTCCTATTTTTAAATTTTTGTTATTATATCTGTTACTCAAGAGGTGGGTCAAAAAGGTTCTTGCTTTGATTTACGTCAAAGAGTGTACTACCTATTTTTCCTCTAAGAGCTTTTTAATTTTTGGACTTACATTTAAGTCTTTAATCCATTTTGAGTTTACTTTTTTGTATGCTGTTAATAATGTTCTCTTACATATAGCTCTCCAGTTTTTCCAGGAACACTTATTGAAGAGGCTGTCTTTTCTCTGTTGTATAGTCTGGCCTCTGTCAAAAATAAGGTGCCCATAGGTTCATGGGTTTATTTCTCGGCTTTCTATCTTGTCCATATTTCTATTTTTGTACCAGTACCATACTGTCTTGACAACTGTAGCTTTGTAACATAGTCTGAAGTCAGGAAAGTTGATTCCTCCAGCTCTATTGCTCTTTCTCAAGATTGCTTTGTATATTGGGGTCTTTAGTGTTTACGTGTGCTCAATGTGCTCAGTCAACTCAGTTGTGTCCAACTCTTTGAGACTCCATGGGCTGTGTAGCCTGCCAGGTTCCTGTGTCCTGGGATTTTTCCAGGCAAGTATACTGGAGTGGTTGCCATTACATACAAATCGTGAATTTTTTGTTCTATTTCTGTGAAAAATAACTTTGGTGGTTTGATAGGGAGTGCATTGAATCTGTAGATTGCTTTGGTTAGTACAGTCACTTTCACAATATCGATTCTTCCCATCCAAGAAAATTGTATATCTCTTCATATATTTATGTTGTATTTAGTTTCTTTCATCAGTGCCTTATTGTATTCTACATACAAGTCTTTTGTCTCTTTAGGTAGATTTATTCCTAGGTATTTTCATTTCTTCTTCTTCTTCTTCTTTTTTTTTTTTTTTGTTGCTGCAATGGTGAATGGGATTATTTCTTTAAATTCTCATTCTTATTTTTCATTGGTAGTGTATATAAATGCAAGGGATTTATGTGTTTGAATTTAATATTCTGGTACTTTATGGCATTCATTGATTAGATCTAATTATTTTCCAGTAGCATCTTTTGGCTTTTTCATGTCATCTGCAGTGAGAGCTTTACTTCTTTTTTTTTTTTTTTCCTTTATTCTAGATTCTTATTATTTATTTTTCTTCACCAATTGCCAAAGCTAGGACTTCCAAAACTGTGTTGAATAATAATGGCAAGAGTGTGCAACCTTGTCTTATTCCTGATCTTAGAGGAAATCCTTTCAGATTTTCACCACTGGGGATAATATTTGGCATGGGTTTGTCATATAAGGCCTTTATTATGTTGAGGTAGGTTCTTCTATGCATACTTTCTAGAGAGTTTTTATCATAAATGGGTTTGGAAGTTTGCCAAAAGCTTTCTCTGCATCTATTCAGATAATCATATGGTTTTTATCATTCAATTTATTAATATGGTGTATCACATTGAATGATTTGCATATATTGAAGAATCCTTGCATCCCTGGGATAAAATCACTTGATTTTGATGTTTGACCTTTTTAATGTGTTATTGAATTCTGTTTTTAGAATTTTGTTGAAGATTTTTGCTTCTATATTCATCAGTGATATTGGACTGGAATTTTCTTTTTTGTGGTGTCTTTGTCTGCTTTTTGTGTCAGGGTGATGGTGGCCTCGTGAAATGAGTTTGGAAGTTTTCCTTCCTCTGCAATTTTCTGAAAGATTTTGAGCAGGATAGGTATTTGTTTTTCTATAAACTTTTGGTAGAATTCACCTGTGAAACTATGGGGGTTAGGCTTTTGTTTATTGGGAAAAAAATTATTACAGTTTCAATTTCCACACTTGTGATTTGTCTGTTCATATTTTCTATTTCTTCCTGGTTTAGTCTTGTTTTTCAGTTGCCCAGTTGTGTACAACTCTTTGTGACCCCATGCACTGCAGCATGCCAGGACTCTCTATCCCTCACCATCCCAGAAAGTTTGCCCAAGTTCATATCCATTCCATCTCATCTTCTGACACCCTCTTCTCCTTCAGCCTTCAATCTTTCCTAGCATCAGGGACTTTTCCAATGAGTCAGCTCTTCTCATCAGATGACCCAAATTCTGGAGTTTCAACTTCAGCATCCAACGAGTATACAGGGTTGATTTCTCTTAAGATTGCCTAGTTTTATCTGCTTGCTGTCTAAGGGACTCTCAGGAGTCTTCTCTAGGACAATAGTAAAATGGCATCAATGTGCTGGCGCTCTGGTTCAGTCTTGTAAGTTTATACTATTCTAAGAAATCATCCTTTCCTTCCAGGATGTCCATTTTGTTGGCATGTAGTTGCTTGTCGTAGACTCTAATGATTCTTTTGTTTGTGTATTGTCTGTTGTAACTTCTTTTAATTTCTATTTTTATTGATTTGAATGTTTTCCTTTTTTTTTTTGATAACTCTGGCTAATAGCTCTTCAAGTTTGTTTTACTTTCTCAACCAACTCTTAATTTTATTGATATTTTGTGTTGTCTCCTTCATTTCTTTTTTAGTTATTTTGGCTCTGATTTTTATGATTTCTTTCCTTCTACTAACTTTGGGATTTTTTTGTTCTTCTTGTTTTGTGGCTTTAGGTGTAAGGTTAGTTTGTTTATTCAATGTTTTTCTTATTTCTTGAAGTAGGCTTTTATTGCTATAAACATCCCTCTTAGCACTGTTTTTTAGTGCATCTCATAGATTCTGAGTTGTCATGTTTTCATTGTCATTTGTTTCTAGGTATATTTTGATTTCCTTTTTGATTTATTCAGTGATCTATTGGTTATTCAGGATCACATTGTTTAGCCTCTATGTGCTTGTGTGTGTGTGTGTGTGTGTTTTTCCCTGTTCAGTTCAATTCAGTCTCTCAGTCAGGTCTGACTCTTTGTGACCCCATGGACTGCAGCATACCAGGATTCACTTTCCTTCACTAGCTCCTGGAGCTTGCCCAAACTCATGCCCATTGAGTTGGTGATGCCACTAACCATTTCATCCTCTGTCGTCCCCTTCTCCTCCTGCCTTTGATCTTCCCAGCATCAGGGTCTTTTACAATGAGTCAGTTCTCTGCATCAGGTGGCCAAAGTATTGGAACTTCAGCTTCAACATCAGTCCTCCCAATGAATATTCTTAACTGATTTACTTTAGGATGGACTGATTGGATCTCCCTGCTGTCCAATTATCAGGTAAAGCTTGTGTTTCCTTATTAATTTTTTGTCTGTATGATCTGTCCGTTGATGTGAGTAGGTTATTAAAGTCTCCCACTATTACCGTGTTAATGTCAATTTTCCCTTTAATAGTTGTTAGTATTTGCCTTATGTATTGAGGTGTTCCTATGCTGAGTGCATATATATTTATATTTCTTATATCTTCTTCTTGAATTGATCCCTTGATCATAATGTAGTGTCATTCCTTGTCTCTTGTAACTGTCTTTAAAGCCTATTTTGTGTTTAATTATAATTACTACTCTTCCTTTTTTTTTTTTTTTTTAATTTCCATTTCCATAGTATATCTTTTACCAGACCCTCACTTTCAGTCTGTATGTTTCCCTAGGTATGAAGTGGCTTTCATGTAGATAGAATATATAAGGGTCTTGTTTTTGTATACACTCAGCCAATCTGCGCTTTGGCTGTATCATTTAGCCCATTTACATTTAAAGTAATTATTGATATGTACGATCCTATTACCATTTACTTTAATGCATTGTATTAAATGCTTCTGTAGGTCTTTCCTTTCTCTTGTGTTTCCTGTCTAGAGAAGTTCCTTTAGCATTTGTAGTAAATCTGATTCCATGGTGCTGGATTCTTTTAACTTTTCCTTATCTGTAAAGATTTTTATTTCTCTTTAAAATCTGAATGAGATTCTTTCTGGATAGAGTAATCTTGATGTAGCTTTTTTATAACTTTCATCACTTTAAGTATATCTTGCCAATTTCTTCTGGCTAGCAGATTTCTGTTAAAAGATCAGCTGTTAACCTTTTGGAGATCCCCTTATATATTATCTATTGCTTTCTCTTTGCTGCTCTTAATATATTTTCTTTGTGTTTAATTTTCATTAGTTTAATTTATATATGACTTGGCATGTTTTCCTTTGGGCTTATACTGTATGGGATGCTGGACTTACTGGATTTGGGTGGCTATTTCCCTTCCCATGGCGCACTAAGAGCGCGGCCGAGAGGAGCTACCCCACGACCGAGGAAGGACGGCGGTGAGGGCCAACGCACTAAGCACGGCCGAGAAGAGCTACCCCACGACCGAGGTCAGGAAGGGCGGCGGTGAGGAGAGACCCCTCGTCCAAGGTAAGGTGCGATGGCTGTGCTTCGCTGGCCGGGAGCAGCCAGGAGCAGCCGGGATGAGATACCCCACGCCCAAGGTAAGAGAAACCCAAGTAAGACAGTAGGTCTTGAAAGAGGGCATCAGAGGGCAAATACACTAAAACCATTCTCACAGATAACTAGTCAATCTAATCACACAAGGGCCACACCCTTGTCTAACTCAATGAGATTAAGCCATGCCCGAGGGGCAACCTGGGATGGGCGGGTCATGGTGGAGAGATATGACAGGGTGTGGTCCGCTGGAGAAGGGAATGGCAAACCACTTCAGTATTCTTGCCTTGAGAACCCCATGAACAGTATGAAAAGACAAAATGATAGGATACTGAAAGAGAAACTCCCCAGGTCAGTAGGGGCCCAATATGCTACTGGAGATCAGTGGAGAAATAACTCCAGAAAGAATGAAAGGATGGAACCAAAACAAAAAGAATACCCAGCTGTGGATGTGTCTGGTGATAGAAGCAAAGTACGATGCTGTAAAGAGCAGTATTGCATAGGAACCTGGAATATCAGGTCCATGAATCAAGGCAAATTGGAAGTGGTCAAACAAGAGATGGCAAGAGTGAATGCTGACATTCTAGGAATTAGCGAACTAAAATGGACTGGAATGGGTGAATTTAACTCGGATGACCATTATATCTACTACTGTGGGCAGGAATCCCTCAGAAGAAATGGAGTGGCCATCATGGTCAACAAAAGAGTCCGAAATGCAGTACTTGGATGCAATCTGAAAAACGATAGAATGATCTCTGTTCGTTTCCAAGGCAAACCATTCAATGTCAAAGTAATCCAAGTCTATGCCCCAACCAGTAACGCCGAAGAAGCTGAAGTTGAAAGGTTCTATGAAGACCTACAAGACCTTTTAGAACTAACACCCAAAAAAGATGTCCTTTTCATTATAGGGGACTGGAATGCAAAAGTAGGAAGTCAAGAAACACCTGGAGTAACAGGCAAATTTGGCCTTGGAATACGGAATGAAGCAGGGCAAAGACTAATAGAGTTTTGCCAAGAAAATGCACTGGTCATAGCAAATACCCTCTTCCAACAACACAAGAGAAGACTCTATACATGGACATCACCAGATGGTCAACACCGAAATCAGATCGATTATATTCTTTGCAGCCAAAGATGGAGAAGCTCTATACAATCAGCAAAAACAAGACCAGGAGCTGACTGTGGCTCGGACCATGAACTCCTTATTGCCAAATTCAGACTGAAATTGAAGAAAGTAGGGAAAACTACTAGACCATTCAGGTATGACCTAAATCAAATCCCTTATGATTATACAGTGGAAGTGAGAAATAGATTTAAGGGCCTAGATCTGATAGATAGAGTGCCTGATGAACTATGGAATGAGGTTCGTGACATTGTACAGGAGACAGGGATCAAGACCATCCCCATGGAAAAGAAATGCAAAAAAGCAAAATGGCTGTCTGGGGAGGCCTTACAAATAGCTGTGAAAAGAAGAGAAGCGAAAAGCAAAGGAGAAAAGGAAAGATATAAACATTTAAATGCAGAGTTCCAAAGAATAGCAAGAAGAGATAAGAAAGCCTTCTTCAGTGATCAATGCAAAGAAATAGAGGAAAACAACAGAATGGGAAAGACTAGGGATCTCTTCAAGAAAATCAGAGATACCAAAGGAACATTTCATGCAAAGATGGGCACAAGAAAGGACAGAGATGGTGTGGACCTAACAGAAGCAGAAGATATTAAGAAGAGATGGCAAGAATACACAGAAGAACTGTACAAAAAAGAGCTTCAAGACCCAGATAATCATGATGATGTGATCACTGACCTAGAGCCAGACATCTTGGAATGTGAAGTCAAATGGGCCTTAGAAAGCATCACTACGAACAAAGCTAGTGGAGGTGATGGAATTCCAGTGGAGCTATTCCAAGTCCTGAATGATAATGCTGTGAAAGTGCTACACTCAATATGCCAGCAAATTTGGAAAACTCAGCAGTGGCCACAAGATTGGAAAAGGTCAGTTTTCATCCCAATCCCAAACAAAGGCAATGCCAAGGAGTGCTCAAACTACCGCACAATTGCACTCATCTCACATGCTAGTAAAGTAATGCTCAAAATTCTCCAAGCCAGGCTTCAGCAATATGTGAACCGTGAACTTCCTGATGTTCAAGCTGGTTTTAGAAAAGGCAGAGGAACCAGAGATCAAATTGCCAACATCCGCTGGATCATGGAAAAAGCAAGAGAGTTCCAGAAAAACATCTATTTCTGCTTTATTGACTATGCCAAAGCCTTTGACTGTGTGGATCACAATAAACTGTGGAAAATTCTGAAAGAGATGGGAATACCAGACCACCTGATCTGCCTCTTAAGAAATCTGTATGCAGGTCAGGAAGCAACAGTTAGAACTGGTCATGGAACAACAGACTGGTTCCAAATAGGAAAAGGAGTACGTCAAGGCTGCATATTGTCACCATGTTTATTTCACTTATATGCAGAGTACATCATGAGAAATGCTGGACTGGAAGAAACACAAGTTGGAATCAAGATTGCCGGGAGAAATATCAATAACCTCAGATATGCAGATGACACGACTCTTATGGCAGAAAGTGAAGAGGGGCTAAAAAGCCTCTTGATGAAAGTGAAAGTGGAGAGTGAAAAGGTTGGCTTAAAGCTCAACATTCAGAAAACGAAGATCATGGCATCTGGTCCCATCACTGCATGGGAAATAGATGGGGAAACAGTGGAAACAGTGTCAGACTTTGTTTTTCTGGGCTCCAAAATCACTGCAGATGGTGACTGCAGCCATGAAATTAAAAGACGCTTGCTTCTTGGAAGGAAAGTTATGACCAACCTAGATAGCATATTCAAAAGCAGAGACATTACTTTACCAACAAAGGTTCGCCTAGTCAAGGCTATGGTCTTTCCTGTGGTCATGTATGGATGTGAGAGCTGGACTGTGAAGAAGGCTGAGCGCCGAAGAATTGATGCTTTTGAACTGTGGTGTTGGAGAAGACTCTTGAGAGTCCCTTGGACTACAAGAAGATCCAACCAGTCCATTCTGAAGGAGATCAATCCTGGAATTTCTTTAGAAGGAATGATGCTAAAGCTGAAACTCCAGTATTTTGGCCACCTCATGCGAAGAGTTGACTCATTGGAGAAGACTCTGATGCTGGGAGGGATTGAGGGCAGGAGGAGAAGGGGACGACAGAGGATGAGATGGCTGGATGGCATCACTGACTCAATGGATGCGAGTCTGAGTGACCTCCGGGAGCTGGTGATGGACAGGGAGGCCTGGCGTGCTGCGGTTCATGGGGTCGCAAAGAGTCGGACACGACTGAGTGACTGATCTGATCTGATCTGATCTTCCCTTCCCATATTAGGGAACTTTTGAACTATCAGATCAGAACAGATCAGATCAGTCGCTCAGTCGTGTCCGACTCTTTGCGACCCCATGAACTGCAGCACGCCAGGCCTCCCTGTCCATCACCAGCTACTGGAGGTCACACAAACTCACATCCATCGAGTCAGTGATGCCATCCAGCCATCTCATCCTCTGTCGTCCCCTTCTCCTCCCTGCCCCCAATCCCCTCCCAGCATCAGAGTCTTCTCCAATGAGTCAACTCTTCACATGAGGTGGCCAAAGTACTGGAGTTTCAGCTTTAGCATCATTCCTTCCAAAGAAATCCCAGGGCTGATCTCCTTCAGAATGGACTGGTTGGATGTCCTTGCAGTCCAAGGGACTCTCAAGAGTCTTTTCCAACACCACAGTTCAAAAACATCAATTCTTCGGCACTCAGCCTTCTTCACAGTCCAACTCTCACATCCATACATGACCACAGGAAAGACCATAGCCTTGAATAGGTGAACCTTTTTCAACTATAATCTCCTCAAATATTTTCTCACACACTTTTCTCTTTTTCTTCTACATGCATGATAATTCATTTTAGTTGTGTCTGACTCTTTGCGACCCTAGAGGCTCTAGCCCACCAGGCTCTTCAATCCTTGGGATTCTCTAGGCAAGAATACTGGATTGTGTTGCCATGCCCTCCTCCAAGGGATCTTCTTGAACCAGGGATTGAACTCTGGTGTCTTATGTCTAATACACTGGCAAGCATGTTCTTTACCACTAGCACCGCTTGGGAAGTCCTTCTCTACTGGGACCAATATAAGCTTGAATGTTAGAGCATTTATTGTTTTCCTGGAGGTCTTTGAGACTCTTCTCATTACTTTTCATTTTTTTCCCCTTATTCTGCTTTGCTTCAGTTATTTCCACCATTTTATCTTGCAGCTCATTTACAGTTTTTCTGCCTCAGTTAGTCTCAGTGATTAATAGTGTTTTTTTGGTATAATTTTCACCATTATTTGACTTTTATACTTTCCCTGTCCATATGTTTTAGCTGTTTCTTTTGTATATATTATACAGCTGGATGTTAAAAATATGATACCTGAAAGTTTTTTTAACTTGAATGATAATTCTATGTATATTTATTATCAATAATTATATTTTAAAATTTGTTTCTACCATCTTATTTTGTGCCTTGTTCTTTTATCTCCTTTCTTTCTCTCCCTGCTTTGTTTGAGTAGATCTTCTCCCCTACGCACACCATATTCCTTTATTTCCGTGCTTGTCTGGAAATTAGTCACTGCATTTTCATTGCTTTAGTGATAGCCCTAGAAATGTGAATATTTTAGTAAAAAATAATGTAATAAAATTACTCTACATTCAATGGTTCAACAATAGTCACTACTTCCTCATTTATATGATGTTACTGACTATGCCAAAGCCTTTGACTGTGTGGATCACAATAAATTGCGGAAAATTTTGAAAGAGATGGGAATAGAGAAAAGAGATGGGCAAGTCAGACCACCTGACTTGCCTCTTGAGAAACTTATATATGCAGGTCAGGAAGCAACAGTTAAAACTGGACATGGAACAACAGACTGGTTCCAAATAGGAAAAGGAGTACGTCAGGGCTGTATACTGTCACCCTGCTTATTTAACTTCTATGTGGAGTATATCATTAGAAATGCTGGGCTGGAAGAAGCACAAGCTGGAATCAAGATTTCCAGGAGAAATAGCAATAATCTCAGATATTCAGATGACAGCACCTTTATGGAAGAAAGTAAAGAGGAACTAAAAAGTCTCTTGATGAAAGTGAAAGAGGAGAGTGAAAAGGTTGGCTTAAAGCTCAACATTCAGCAAACGAAGATCATGGCATCTGGTCCCATCACTTCATGGGAAATAGATGGGGAAACAGTGGAAACAGTGTCAGACTTTATTTTGGGGAGCTCCAAAATCATGGCAGATGGTGACTGCAGCCATGAAATTAAAAGACATTTACTCCTTAGCAGGAAAGCTATGACCAAACTAGATAGCATATTCAAAAGCAGAGACATTACTTTGCCAACGAAGGTCCGTCTAGTCAAGGCTATGGTTTTTCCAGTGGTCATGTATGGATGTGAGAATTGGACTGTGAAGAAAGCTGAGCACCGAAGAATTGATGCTTTGGAAGAGTGGTGTTGGAGGAGACTCTTGAGAGTCCCTTTGACTGCAAGGAGATCCAACCAGTCCATTCTGAAGGAGATCAGCCCTGGGATTTCTTTGGAAGGAATGATGCTAAAGCTGAAACTCCAATACCTTGGCCACCTCATGCGAAGAGTTGACTCATTGGAGCAGAGTCTGATGCTGGAAGGGATTGAGGGCAAGAGGAGAAGGGGATGACAGAGGATGAGATGGCTGGATGGCATCACTGCCTCGATGGACATGAGTCTAGGTGAACTCCAGGAGTTGGTGATGAACACGGAGGCCTAGCATGCTATAATTCATGGAGCCACAAAGAGTTGGATACGACTGAGTGACTGAACTGAACTGAATGTCTATGAATTAAGTTCTCTTTTATTAATCGCATTAATGCATTTGATATCATGATATTGCTCTATAGAATAAATGTTTATTTAAATTTATGACATTTAAAGTATTTTTCCTCATTATTCTTTATTTTTAAAAAATTATTTGTTTTTAATTGGAAAATAATTACTTTACAATATTTTGTTGGTTTCTGCCATACATCCAAATGACTCAGTGAAGGTATACATATGTCCCCTCCATCTCCAATTTCCCTTGCACCTCCTGCCCCATCTCACTCCTCTACATTGTCACAGAACACTGGATCTGACCTCCCTGCATCTTCCAGCAATTTCCCGCTGGCTATTTGTTTTACATAAGATAATGTATATGTTTCAATACTACTCTCAGTTCAACCCACCCTCTCATTCCCCCACTGTCCAGAAGTCTGCTCTTTGTGTTGGTATCTCCTTTGTTGCTCTGCAAATAGGTTCATCAGTACCATCTTTCTAGATTCTATATATATATGTGTGTGTGTTCATATGTGATAGTTGTTTTTCTGTTTCTGACTTACTTCACTCTGTGTAATAGGCTCTAGCTTTATCCACCACATTAGAACTGACCCCAATGCATTCATTTTTATAACTGTGTAATGTTACATTGTACCACAACTTCTTTATCCATTAATCCTCATCATTCTTGTTTGGCTCAACATATCCTCTGGGATGCAGACTTAATTCTCTGATCATCTTTCTTTATTGGAGGGTTTTATTTCTCCTTTGTTATTCAAAATTTCTTTGGGTTTGCAATGCTAAATTGGCAATATTCTTTTGCCTTCTCTTGTGGATTACTTTGCTGGTTTTAATAAAACAGCTATAAGTCTAATTGTCATTACTTTTTATGTAATCTGTCTTTTCTCTTTGGAGATTTTTCAGATTTTCTTTTTATTCTTAAATCTTTTTATTTTCATAACAATATTTCTAAGTGTGACTTTTATCTATCTTATTTATCTTATTTGAAAAATTGAAGGGGGGTTTTCGGGGGGTTTCTACTCTATGCACTGATATCTTTTATAAACTTTTGTATTTTTCCAATTATGATCTCTGCAAATATTGTCACTTCCTCATTTTCTGTGTTATTTTCACCCTGGAATTATGACTAAATATGTTAGACCTTTCAGTCTATACACCATACTTTTAAACTTCTCTTATGTTTTATCTCACAGTGTCTTTATGATGTATTTTAGATAATTCTCATGTGACTTCTAGTTAACTAATTTTCTTCTTAATTTTGTCCTTTGATTTCTCATTTTGAGGGGATATTTCCCCTTCAAGCTTCTATTTTCTTTTAATAATGTCTGTTCATTTTTGATAGTCTTTTGTTCTAACATCATATTTTTATTTCTATAAACATTTTAAATTTACTTATTTCTCACTTTATTTCTAGTAAATCTAAGATCTTTGTGAATTTGTATCTATAGTTTTTTTCTACTGACTCTAGCTTATGAAAGCTGTTATGCCTCTGAGTTTTATCATGCTTTTTGAATACCAAGAACTCATGTTTCTTTTAAGTTTCTCTTTATTGTGAATTTTATGAGACAAGACTTCAAAGTGTGTTTTCCAAATAGAATTTGTATTAACTTTTGCAATTATTACCTGCTGAGAATAAGAAAGAAGAGGTATGGTGTAGTGTCATGATTTCCAATGAAAGGTTGTACTTTTACTCATGCACATTTGAACTTATTCACACAAATATACTCTATACAGTATGGTCAAGAGAGTGATATTTCTACTGTAATAGTGAAACATGGATGAGATGCAACCATTTTAATATGTATGATGGTTCATCTGCAATTTTCAATGCCCTCTCTACAAAGTACGATGACATATTCTCACATACATTAAAAGCAGAAAAAGGAATAATATAATTAGTGAACTTGAATACCAAATGAGTGGTTTTATGCTCTATTTTTGTAATGGTAAAGCAAGGGAAAATGAGACTCAAGAGTCATGTTAAAATAAAAATTTATATAATTGTTTGAAATTATTATTTCATATTTCTATTTCTTTCAGAATAAAAATTATTAATTTTACATATACATATATATGTACATGGAGAAGGCAATAGGAACCCACTCCAGTACTTTTGCCTTGCAAATCCCGTGGATGGAGGAGCCTGGTAGGCTGTGGTCCATGGGGTTGCTAGGAGTCGGACACGACTGAGCGGCTTCACTTTTACTTTTCACTTTCATGCATTGGAGAAGGAAATGGCAACCCACTCCAGTGTTCTTGCCTGGAGAATCCCAGGGACGGGGAGCCTGGTGGACTGCTGTCTCTGAGGTCGCACAGAGTCGGACACGACTGAAGTGACTTAGCAGCAGCAGCAGCATATATGTGCAACTTATATGTTTGTATTCTTTGATAAATTAAAAGCTTCATTTCAGTTTTCTAAATCTTGCTTTTTCCAAACTCATGTCCATATTTGAAGTCTTTGAAGTGTATAATTCAAAATTCTTGTATTTTGGAAGTGTGACACAAACCCTTAATGCTTGAGGAACACTAAGAAACAGTTAGGGGTCCCTCCTCATATTTCTAATTCAACTTTTCACTTTGGGTTGAGGAAGATGTGAATAAAAGAATGAACTTCCGCCAGCCTCTACCTTAACATCATATTGTATAACATTTATCATTAGGAAGGTTAATTATTATCAGTATATAGATGTAGAAATAGAGGCAGAAAGGAGAGGTAGATCCAGTATTTGTGCCAAGGTCTAAAATTTAGTTGAATTTGTGGTGAGGCAGGAGGTATAGAAACAGAAGAAAATTTTGTATATTACTGGAGCATCCTGACAGAAATTCTCTAAATTGTTCCTAGCATTTCTGTCATCCACTGTTAAAAATTTAAAAATGAAACTAAAAATTAAATGGCCCTGTGAATATCCAAAAGAATTAACAAAGTAGAGTTTACTCCCAAACTAGCAACCTAGGGGAAAATAGTATTTCTTAATTAGAGACATTGCTATTCTGTGGTAAAATACAGTAACTTTGTTAGGAGGAGGAATTTTGTAATAAACAGTCCAGGATTACAATTACAGCTCTACTTCTTATCCTGAATGTGTAACTTTAAGTAAATTTCTCAGTCTCCATATGTTAAAGTTCTCATCTGTAAAATGATGTTAATAAAGCATTTACCTCTTAGGGCAATTGTGAAGATTAAATTAAATAATACATTTAAAGTTCAGTGCTTCCATTTCTATCTATACCTCTGCAAATGGCACAATTTTGTTCCTTTTAATGGCTGAGTAATATTCAATTTTATATTTGTACCACACTTCTTTGGATCATGGAAAAAGCAAGAGAGTTCCAGGAAAACATCTATTTCTGATTTATTGACTACACAAAAGCCTTTGACTGTGTGGATCACAATAAACTGTGGAAAATTCTGAAAGAGATGGGAATACCAGACCACCTGACCTGCCTCTTGAGAAACCTATATGCAGGTCAGGAAGCAATAGTTAAAACTGGACATGGAACAACAGACTGGTTCCAAATAGAAAAAGGAGTACGTCAGGGCTGTATATTGTCACCCTGTTTACTTAACTTCTATGCAGAGTACATCATGAGAAATGCTGGACTGGAATAAACACAAGCTGGAATCAAGATTGCTGGGAGAAATATCAATAACCTCAGATATGCAGATGACACGACCTTTATGGCAGAAAGCGAAGAGGAACTAGAAAGCCTCTTGATGAAAGTGAAAGAGGAGAATGAAAAAGTTGGCTTAAAGCTCAACATTCAGCAAATGAAGATCATGGCATCTGGTGCCATCACTACATGGGAAATAGATGGGGAAACAGTGGCAACAGTGTCAGACTTTATTTTGGGGGCCCCAAAATCATGGCAGATGGTGACTGCAGCCATGAAATTAAAAGATGCTTACTCCTTGGAAGAAAAGTTATGACCAAACTAGATAGCATATTCAAAAGCAGAGACATTACTTTGCTGACAAAGGTCCATACAGTCAAAGCTATGGTTTTTCCAGTGGTCATGTATGGATGTGAGATTTGGACTGTGAAGAAAGCTGAGCACCAAAGAATTGATGCTTTGGAAGTGTGGTGTTGGAGAAGACTCTTGAGAGTCCCTTGGACTGCAAGGAGATCCAACCAGTCCACCCTAAAGGAGATCAGTCCTGGGTGTTCATTGGAAGGACTGATGCTAAAGCTGAAACTCCAGTATTTTGGCCACCTCATGCGAAGAGTTGACTCATTGGAGAAGACTCTGATGCTGGGAGGGATTGAGGGCAGGAGGAGAAGGGGACGACAGAGGAT
Organism: Tragelaphus eurycerus; assembly: GCA_935064755.1. NCBI lineage: Eukaryota > Metazoa > Chordata > Mammalia > Artiodactyla > Bovidae > Tragelaphus > Tragelaphus eurycerus. The sequence goes on along the minus strand of CAKXYN010000119.1, from coordinate 2,766,865 downwards.
GAGATGGCTGGATGGCATCACTGACTTGATGGGTGTGAGTCTGAGTGACCTCCGGGAGCTGGTGATGGACAGGGAGGCCTGGCGTGCTGTGGTTCATGAGGTCACAAGGAGTCGGACACGACTGAGCGACTGATCTGATCTGATCTTTCTCAGGGTATATGCCCAGTAGTGGAATTTCTGGGTCATATGATAGTTTTATTCCTAGATTCTTGAGGAATCTCCATACTGTTCTCATAGTGGATGCATCAGTTTACATTCTCACCAACAGTGTAAATGTGTTCTTTTTCTCCACATCCTCTCAAGCATTTATTGTTTGTGAATTTTTTGATGATTATCATTCTGACCGGTGTGAGGTGATATTTTTTTTTGCATTTTTGATTTGTATTTCTCTAATAATTAGCAAAGTCAAACATTCCATGTGCTTGTTTTCTTCTTTGAAGAAATAACTATTTAGATCTTTGGTTTTTTTTTTTTTTTTTTTGGATACTGAGCTACATGAGTTATTTGTATACTTTTAGAGTTTGATCCTTTGTCAGCTGCTTCATTTGCAAATATTCTCTACCATTTTGAGAGATGTCTTTTTGTCTTGTTTATGTTTTCCTTTGCTGCTTAAAAGCTTTGAAGTTTAATTAGGTCCCATTTGTTTGTTTTTGTTTTTATTTCCATTACTTGTAGCAGCAGCAACAATTGGGTCACAAAAGATCTTGTGATTTATGTCAAATAGTGTACTGTCTATGTCGTCCTCTAAGGATTTCATTGTGGCTGAGCTTTAATTTAGATTTTTAATCCATTTTTAGTTTAATTTTGTGTATCATGTTAGGGAGTGTTCTAATTTCATTCTTTTACATATAGCTGTCCAGTTTTCTTAGCACCACTTATCGAATAGGCTGGTTTTTCTCCATTGTATATTTTTACCTCCTTTGTTATTATTAGGTGACCATAGATGCATGGGTTTATCTGTGGACTTTATATTCTTTCCCGTTGATCTGTATTTCTGTTTGTATTCCAATACTATACTGTCTTGATTACTATCAGATCAGATCAGATCAGAGTCGTGTCCGACTCTTTGCGACCCCATGAACTGCAGCACGCTAGGCCTCCCTATCCATCACCAGCTCTCGGAGGTCACTCAGACTCACATTCATCGAGTCAGTGATGCCATCCAGCCATCTCATCCTCTGTCGTCCCCTTCTCCTCCTGCCCTCAATCCCTCCCAGCATCAGAGTCTTCTCCAATGAGTCAACTCTTCGCATGAGGTGGCCAAAATACTGGAGTTTCAGCTTGAGCATCATTCCCTCCAAAGAAATCCCAGGTCTGATCTCCTTCAGAATGGACCGGTTGGATCTCCTTGCAGACCAAGGGACTCTCAAGAGTCTTCTCCAACACCACAGTTCAAAAGCATCAATTCTTCGGCGCTCAGCTTTCTTCACAGTCCAGCTCTCACATCCATACATGACCACAGGAAAGACCATAGCCTTGACTAGGCGAACCTTTGTTGGCAAAGTGATGTCTCTGCTTTTGAATATGCTATCTAGGTTGGTCATAACCTTCCTTCCAAGGAGTAAGCGTCTTTTTATTTCATGGCTGCAGTCACCATCTGTAGTGATTTTGGAGCCCAGAAAAATAAAGTCTGACACTGTTTCCACTGTTTCTCCCTCTATTTCCCATGCAGTGATGGGACCAGATGCCATGATCTTCGTTTTCTGAATGTTGAGCTTTAAGCCAATCTTTTCACTCTCCACTTTCACTTTCATCAAGAGGCTTTTGAGTTCCTCTTCACTTTCTGCCATAAGGGTGGTGTCATCTGCATATCTGAGGTTATTGATATTTCTCCCGGCAATCTTGATTCCAGCTTGTGTTTCCTCCAGTCCAGCATTTCTCATGATGTACTCTGCATATAAGTTAAATAAACATGGTGACAATATACAGCCTTGACGTACTCCTTTTCCTATTTGGAACCAGTCTATTGTTCCATGACCAGTTCTAACTGTTGCTTCCTGACCTGCATACAGATTTCTCAAGAGGCAGATCAGGTGGTCTGGTATTCCCATCTCTCTCAGAATTTTCCACAGTTTATTGTGATCCACACAGTCAAAGGCTTTGGCATAGTCAATAAAGCAGAAATAGATGTTTTTCTGGAACTCTCTTGCTTTTTCCATGATCCAGCGGATGTTGGCAATTTGATCTCTGGTTCCTCTGCCTTTTCTAAAACCAGCTTGAACATCAGGAAGTTCACGGTTCACATATTGCTGAAGCCTGGCTTGGAGAATTTTGAGCATTACTTTACTAGCGTGTGAGATGAGTGCAATTGTGCGGTAGTTTGAGCACTCCTTGGCATTGCCTTTCTTTGGGATTGGGATGAAAACTGACCTTTTCCAGCCCTGTGGCCACTGCTGAGTTTTCCAAATTTGCTGGCATATTGAGTGCAGCACTTTCACAGCATCATCTTTCAGGATTTGGAATAGCTCCACTGGAATTCCATCACCTCCACTAGCTTTGTTCCTGTGATGCTTTCTAAGGCCCACTTGACTTCACATTCCAGGATGTCTGGCTCTAGGTCAGTGATCACGCCATCATGATTATCTGGGTCGTGAAGCTCTTTTTTGTACAGTTCTTCTGTGTATTCTTGCCACCTCTTCTTAATATCTTCTGCTTCCGTTAGGTCCACACCATTTCTGTCCTTTATTGAGCCCATCTTTGCATGAAATGTTCCTTTGGTATCTCTGATTTTCTTGAATAGATCCTTAGTCTTTCCCATTCTGTTGTTTTCCTCTATTTCTTTGCATTGATTGCTGAAGAAGGCTTTCTTATCTCTTCTTGCTATTCTTTGGAACTCTGCATTCAGATGTTTATATCTTTCCTTTTCTCCTTTGCTTTTCGCTTCTCTTCTTTTCACAGCTATTTGCAAGGCCTCCCCAGACAGCCATTTTGCTTTTTTGCATTTCTTTTCCATGGGGATGGTCTTGATCCCTGTCTCCTGTACAATGTCACGAACCTCATTCCATAGTTCATCAGGCACTCTATCTATCAGATCTAGGCCCTTAAATCTATTTCTCACTTCCACTGTATAATCATAAGGGATTTGATTTAGGTCATACCTGAATGGTCTAGTGGTTTTCCCTACTTTCTTCAATTTCAGTCTGAATTTGGCAATAAGGAGTTCATGGTCTTGATTACTATAGTTTGCAGTATAGTTTGAAGCCAGGAAGTCTAATTGCTCCAGATCTTTTTTCTTTCTCAAGATTGTTTTGGCTACTTCGGGTCTTTTGTATAACCATTTTTCACAATATAGATTTTTCCAGCTCAGAAACATGGTACGTCTCTCCATTTTTTGTCATCTTTTATTTCTTTCTTCAATATGCTATCATTTTCTGATTTAGGTCTTTGGTATCCTTGCTGCTGCTGCTGCTAAGTCACTTCAATCGTGTCTGACTCTGTGCGACCCCATAGACGGCTGCCCACCAGGCGCCCCTGTCTCTGGGATTCTCCAGGCAAGAATACTGGAGTGGGTTGCCATTTCCTTCTCCAATACATAAAGTGAAAAGTATCCTTAGGTGCATTTATTCCTATATATCTAATTCTTTTTTGTGTCTGTGGTATGTGTGTGTGTGTTAGTTACTCAGTCATTTCTGACTCTGCGACTCCAGGAAGTGTAGCCCACCAGGCTCCTCTGTCATTGAGGAGTCTCCAGGTGAGACTACTGGAATGGGTTGCCATTTCTTTCTCCAAAGGATCTTGCCAACCCGGGGATCGAACCCAGGTCTCCTGCATTGCAGCAGATTCCTTACCATCTGAGCTACCAGGGAAGCCCAACTTTGTTGTGATAGTAAGTGGAATTGTTTCCTTAATCCCTCCTTCTGATATTTTGTTGTAAGCATATAGGAATTCAAGAGATTTTTGTGTATTAATTTTGTGTCCTGCAACTTTACCAAACTCACTGATAAGCTATAGTAATATAGAGTGAAGTAATTAAGAAGGAGAAAAACAAATATCATATAATATTGTTTACATGTGGAATCTATAAAATGGTATGGATGAACTTATTTGCAAGGCAGAAATAGAGACATAGACATAGAGAACAGACATATGGATACCATAGGGAAGAGGAGGTGGAATGATTTTGAGATTGGGGTTGGCATATGTATATTACTCGGAGAAGGCAATGGCACCCCACTCCAGTACTCTTGCCTGGAAAATCCCATGGACAGAGGAGCCTGGAAGGCTGCAGTCCATGGGGTCGCTGAGGGTCTGGCACGACTGAGCAACTTCACTTTCACTTTTCGCTTTCATGCATTGGAGAAGGAAATGGCAACCCACTCCAATGTTCTTGCCTGGAGAATCCCAGGGATGGGGGAGGCTGGTGGGCTGGCGTCTATAAGGTCACATAGAGTTGGACACAACAGAAGTGACTTATCAATGTATATTACTATGTATAAAACAGATAACTAATGAGAACCTACTGTATAACATAGGGAACTCTACTCAGTGCCCTGTGGTGACCTAAATGGGGAGGGAAACTAAAATATCAAGTATGTATATATATATATATATATATATATAACACATACATACATATATATATATATATGATTGACTTTGTTGCATAGCAGAAAATAACAGAACATCGTAAAGCAACTATATTTCAATACAATTTTTAAAAAAAAAGCTTCACATGCCTTATTCCCATGCCATATAAATGTGACTTGCCATTATTATTAAGATGATACCAATGGTAAATATTATTTTGAAAAAGAACATTTGGTTTTTAGTGTCATTTTAGTGATGATGGATAAATCAACTTGCCACAATAACTTTAGAGGATATTCTGGATTCATCCTGTGGTGGGGAATAAAAACATACAACTTAGGGTCAGGAGGAGAGAATTTGATTCATGAATCTACCACTAGCTATCTCAGCTATCTTGTTACCTCTCTGTGACTCAGTATTATTTTGTATATAATAGGTATTCTTGGAAGAACAAATGAGAATATATATGTGAAGGCACTTTGCAAAGTGATAACAAAGAAGGGGTTGTTACTGAAAGGAATAAGGACTGGATTGCAGCTGCTGCTGAGTTGCTTCAGTCATGTCCGACTTTGTGCGACTCCATAGACAGCAGCCCACCAAGGCTTCTCCTGGGATTCTCCAGGCAAGAACATTGGAGTGGGCTGCCATTTCCTTCTCCAAAGCATGAAAGTGAAAAGTGAAAGTGAAGTCACTCAGTCGTGTCTGACTCTTTATGACCCTATGGACTGCAGCCTACCAGGCTCCTCCATCCATGGGATTCTCGGGGTAAGAGTACTGGAGTGGGTCTCCATTGCCTTCTCCGAAAGACTGGACTAAATAACCTCAATTCTGATGTTCCTTAAATCTTTTGATTTCTTTTCCTTATTCACCACTTTCCCCTCCTTACTGAGTGTGTGACACTTGGTATAGAGATGACTGAGGCCTAGCAGAGGAAGGATCATACTATTGCATCAGGATCTGGGGGCCCAGTAAAAGAGAGGCAAGGAGTTAGAAACAGATTAACACAGAAATGGAGACAAATGTTCCATGTGCAAATTACCTGGTTTACTCACTCTCACTGTTGCTGTTCAGTCACTCAGCCATGTCCGACTCTTTGCAACCCCATGAACTGCAGCACAACAGACTTCCTTGTACTTCATTTTCTCCCAGAGTTTACTCAAATTTATGTTCATTGAATTGGTGATGCCATCCAACCATCTCATCTTCTGTCATTCCCTTCTCCTGCCTTCAATCCTTCCCAGCATCAGGATCTTTTCTAATGAGGCGGCTCTTAACATCAGGCGATCCAAATCCTGGAGCTTCAGTTCCAGCATCAGTCTTTCCAATGAACATTCAGGATTGATTTCCTTTATGATTGACTGATTTGATCACCTTGCTGTCCAAGGGACTCTCAAGAGTGTTCTCTACACTGTTCGAAAGTACCAATTCTTTGGTGCTCAGTCTTCTTTATGCTTCAAATCTCAAATTCATAAATGACTACTGGAAAAATTATAGCTTTGACTATATGGACATTTGTCAGCAAAGTGTTATCTTTGCTTTTTAATATGCTATGTTTCTCATAGCATTTTCCCAAGGAGCACCTATTAATTTCATGACTGTAGTCACCATCTGCAGTGATTTTGGAGCCCAAGAAAATAAAGTCTGTCACTGTTTCCAGTTTCCCTATCTATTTGCCATGAAGTGAAGGGACTGAATGCCATAATCTTCCTTTTTAGAATGTTGAGTCTTACACCAGCTTTTTCACTCTCCTCTTTCACTTTCTTCAAGAGACTCTTGTTCTTCTTCTCATACTGCCATTATGGTGGTGTCATTGGCATATCTGAGGTTATTGATGGTTTTTTTTAGGCAATTTTGATTCTGGTTTGTGCTTATCCAGTCTTGTATTTCACATGATATACTCTGTGTATAAACTAAATATGCAGAGTGATGATATACAACCTTGATGTACCACTTTCCCAATTTGAGCCAGTTCATTGCTCCACGTCAGGTTCTAACAGTTGCTTCTTGACCTGCCTACAGATTTCTCAAGAGGCAGGTCAGGTGGTCTGGTATTCCTATCTCTTGAAGAATGTTCCCGTTTGTTGTGATCCACACAGTCAAAGACTTTGGCATAGTCAATAAAGCAGATCAGATCAGTTGCTCAGTCATGTCTGCCTCTTTGCGACCGCATGGATTGCAGCATGCCAGGCCTCCCTGTCAATCACCAACTCCTGGAGTTCACTGAGACTCGCATCGATCGAGTCAGTGATGCCATCCAGCCATCTCATCCTCTGTCGTCCCCTTTTCCTCTTGCCCCCAATCCCTCCCAGCATCAGAGTCTTCTCCAATGAGTCAACTCTTCGCATGAGGTGGCCAAAATACTGGAGTTTCAGCTTTAGCATCATTTCTTGCAAAGAAATCCCAGGGCTGATCTCCTTCAGAAGGGACTGGATGGATCTCCTTGCAGTCCAAGGGACTCTCAAGAGTCTTCTCCAACACCACACTTCAAAAGCATCACTTCTTCGGCGCTCAGCCTTCTTCACAGTCCAGCTCTCACATCCATACATGGCCACAGGAAAAACCATAGCCTTGACTAGATGAACCATTGTTGGCAAAGTAATGTCTCTGGTTTTGAATATGCTATCTAGGTTGGTCATAACTTTCCTTCCAAGGAGTAAGCGTCCTTTAATTTCATGGCTGCAGTCACCATCTGCAGTGATTTTGGAGCCCAGAAAAATAAAGTCTGACACTGTTTCCACTGTTTCCCCATCTATTTCCCATGAAGTGATGGGACCATATGCCATGATCTTTGTTTTCTGAATGTTGAGCTTTAAGCCAACTTTTCACTCTCCACTTTAACTTTCATAAAGAGGCTTTTTAGTTCCTCTTCACTTTCTGCTATAAGGGTGGTGTCATCTGCATATCTGAGGTTATTGATATTTCTCCTGGCAATCTTGATTCCAGCTTGTGCTTCTTCCAGTCCAGGGTTTCTCATGATGTACTCTGCATATAAGTTAAATAAACAGGATGACAGTAGACAGCCTTGACGTACTCCTTTTCCTATTTGGAACCAGTCTGTTCTTCCAGGTCCAGTTCTAACTGTTGCTTCCTGATCTGCATACAGGTTTCTCAAGAGGCGGATAAGGTGGTCTGGTATTCCCATCTCTTTGAGAATTTTCCACAGTTTATTGTGATCCACACAGTCATAGGCTTTGGTGTAGTCAATAAAGCAGAAATAGATGTTTTCCTGGAACTCTCTTGCTTTTTCCATGATCCAGTGGATCTTGGCAATCTGATCTCTGCCTCCTCTGCCTTTTCTAAAACCAGCTTGAACATCAGGAAGTTCATGGTTCACGTATTGCTGAAGCCTGGCTTGGAGAATTTTGAGCATTACTTTACTAGCATGTGAGATGAGTGCAATTGTGCAGTAGTTTGAGCATTCTTTGGCATTGCCTTTCTTTGGGATTGGGATGAAAACTGACCTTTTCCAGTCCTGTGGCCACTGCTGAGTTTTCCAAATGTGCTGGCATATTGAGTGCAGCATTTTCATAGCATCATCTTTCAGGATTTGAAATAGCTCCACTGGAATTCCATCACCTCCACTAGCTTTGTTCATAGTGATGCTTTCTAAGGCCCACTTGATTTCACATTCCAGGATGTCTGGCTCTAGGTCAGTGATCACACCATTGTGATTATCTGGGTCATGAAGATCTTTTTTGTACAGTTCTTCTGTATATTCTTGCTACCTCTTCTTAATATCTTCTGCTTCTGTTAAGTCCACACCATTTCTGTCCTTTATCAAGCCTATCTTTGCATGAAATGTTCCTTTGGTATCTCTGATTTTCTTGAATAGATCCTTAGTCTTTCCCATTCTGTTGTTTTCCTCTATTTCTTTGCATTGATCGCTGAAGAAGGCTTTCTTATCTCTTCTTGCTATTCCTTGGAACTCTGCATTCAGATGTTTATATCTTTCCTTTTCTCCTTTGCTTTTTGCTTCTCTTCTTTTCACAGCTATTTGTAAGGCCTCCCCAGACAGCCATTTTTCTTTTTTGCATTTCTTTTCCATGGGGATGATCTTGGTCCCTGTCTCCTGTACAATGTCACGAGCCTCATTCCATAGTTCATCAGGTAATAAAGCAGAAGTAGACTTTTATGTGGAACTCCCTTTCTTTTTCTATGATCCAATGGATGTTGGTCATTTGATCTCTGAATCCTCTGCCTTTTCTAAATCCAGCTTCTAAGTTGAAAGTTCTTGATTCACATACTGTTTAAGCCTAGATTGAAAGATTTTGAGCATTACTTTGTTAGCATGTGAAATGAGTACAGGTGTACAGTAGTTTAAACATTCTTTGGCATTGCCCTTCTTTTGTACTGGAATGAAAACTGAGTTTTTCTTTTTGTGTCCACTGCTGAGTTTTCCAAATTTGCTGACATATTGATTGCAGCACTTTAATAGCATCATCTTTTAGGATATGAAATAACTCTGCTGGAATTCTATCACCTCTACTAGCTTTGTTCATAGTAATGCTTCCTAAGGCCCACTTGACTTCACACTGCAGGGTATCTGTCTCTAAGTGAGTGATCACACCATCCTCATTGTCCAGGTCATTAGGACTTTTTAATGTAGTTCTTCTATGTATTCCTGTGACTTTTTAATATCTTCTGCTTCTGTTACATACATACCGTTTCTGTCATTTATTGTGTCCATCTTTGCATGAAATGTTCCCTTGGTATCTCTAATTTTCTTGAAGAGATCTCTAATGTTTCCCATTCAATTTAGATTTCCTGAGTAATCAGCAAGGTTGGCCTTGGAGTATACAATGAAGCTGGATAAATGCTAACAGAGTTTTACCAAGAGAATGCACTGATCATAGCAAACACCCTTGTCCAACTACTCAAGAGACAACTCTACACATGGACATCACCAGATGGTTACTACCAAAATCAGATTGATTATATTCTTTGCAGCCAAAGATGGAGATGCTCTGTGGAGTTAGCAGAAACAAGACTGGGAGCTGACTATGACTCAGATCATGAACTCTTTATTGCCAAATTCAGACTTAAATTGAAGAACATAGGGAAAACCACTAAGCCATTCAGGTATGACCTAAATAAAATCTCTTATGATTATACAGTGGGATTGACAAATAGATTCAATTGATTAGACCTGATAGACAGAGGGCCAGAAGAACTATGGATCGAGGTTTATAATATTATACAGGAGGCTGTGATTAAAACTATTCCCAAGAAAAAGAAATGCAACAAAGCCAAGTGGTTATCTAAGGAGGCCTTAAAAATAGCTGAGAAAAGACAAGAAGCAAAAGTCAAAGGAGTAAAGAAAGATATACATATCTGAATGCAGAGTTCCAAAGAATAGCAAGAAGAAATAAGAAAGCCTTAAGTGTACAATGCCAAGAAATACAGGAAAACAACCGAATGAGAAAGACTAGAAATCTCTCCCCCATTACCTAATGTCAGTTCAGTTCAGTTGTCACTCAATCGTGTCCAACTCTTTGCGACCCCATGGATTGCAGCACACCAGGCTTCTCTGTCCATCACCAACCCCCAGAGTTCACTCAAACTCATGTCCATTGAGTCAGTAATGCCATCCAATCACCTCATCCTTTGTCATCCCCTTCTCCTCTCATCTTCAATCTTTCCTAGCATCAGGGTCTTTTCCAATGAGTCAGTTATTTGCATCAGGTGGCCAAATTATTGGAGTTTCAGCTTCAGCATCTGTCCTTCCAATGAATAGTTCCGTAAAGTTAAGGTTATGATGGCCATTTTACTACTTTTGAAAACAATTTTGTTGCTATTTATTGCTATTCTTGTGCAATCTATACCTTAGGAACATATGCCATGGCTAATTCCAAACTAGGAGAAACTGTTTTCCATAGCTATATTTGAGATTATTCAGGTATAGCTATTAATAATGCATATTTTTGGTTAGAACACTCACATAAAAGGAGAAAATATGAGGAAAACTACTCCAATTCCATCACCTCATTATGATTACTGTTAGCTTAGAGATATATTTTTTCTTAAACCTTTTGTCTCTGATTATTTTCACATAATTTCAATTATAGATACCACTTTGAGCTCCAGTTTTAATAGATAAATAATTTCTCATTTTGATTGTTTTCACATTTATAATATTAAAGGCTATATAGAATTTCATTAGGAGATTTTGGTGGGATTTTTTTTTTATCCTTTGCTGTTTTTTACTAGCCCTACTTGCTGTCTAGATGAGGACGGTAAGGCTCAGAAAATTTAAGCAGTGTTCCAAAGGTCCTGTCATTAGTGACAGTCACAAAACAAAGACAGATATTTGTTTTAAATTCTGTTGTCTTTCCACTGGACATCTCTGCATTTGTTTTACACAAAGTCAAAGGATGAGAAACTGAAGAAATCTTTATATTATCCTACAGAGAAAGGCAAAGGGAAGATAAAGAGTATAACAGTTCTCAAGGTACCCATCTAGCCAAAGTCTCTGGGTTTCATCTATGGAAGAGACCAGCATCTTCCTTAACATGCCAAAATATTTCATTTATCATCTAGTGTGATGGACATGATTTGAAAATCAACATGGAATCTGATCTGTTCATCAGTGGCATTTCTGTTTTCCTGTTTTATGGGAAGATTATGGTTGTGTTCTTGTCTTTTGACATTCAGCCCTCAGTCTCACTAATCCTCTTTGGTACACCAAGTTTGTTGACTTTCATGAAGTCGTTTCCCAGAAAGCTTGGAATAGATTTTGAGGTTGCCAGATATCTTGGATTTAAAAATACTAGTTCATCCTGATGGTGAGAGTGCTCAGTGAGTAAGCTCTGGATCCAGCTTACTGGGTAGAACCCATTTAGAAGGATTGGGGAATTTGGAGGCAGCATCAAGGAGGCCAGGAAGGAAGATGTCAAGCTCATTATGAACATATCGAACTACACCAACATATATAGCAACACTTCATAGAACAACCTGAAGACTAGCAGTGTAGCTCATCTACAACTAACACTGTAAAGAAAGAACAACATGGAGCTGGTGGGAGGGGAAAAGTGATCTAGTTGGATCCCACCCTCCTAGTGCATGATCCAGAAGAGAAAGGTAAAATCAGTCTCAGGAATCCTTCCTCTAGAATAAGGAGTTTGAGTCCCATATTAGACAACCCAGCCCTGGAACTGACACTGGGTAGACAAGGCCCATTAGTTAACTTGAAGTAGGGCTTACCAGAGAGATGCCAGAAACTGAGACTCCTCTCTTGAAAAATGCATATATAGACTTGCTTTCTCCCAATACCATCACAGAGGCTGCAGATTGAAAACTGCTTGGTGCTCTGGCCACTCTCCAGGACAACCCCAGTGCATCCCACAGCCCACACTAGGTTCTTGCTTCATCCCATTCTGCTCTGGCATTATTCCTCACTAAGGCAAAAACTGCCATTGTCAATGTGCACACATGCTCTGAGGAATGAGCAGAGCCAGCTCAGGTACCAGCCTCACCTCTAACTAGGACAGAGACAGTGATTGACATCATGCACACATACATGCACCAAGGAAGGAGCAGAGCCAGCTCAGTAATGCAGTTCCAACCCCTTGCCCCCAACTCTGCTTCTACCCAAGAAGCATACACCTGGAAAAAGCAAAACTATCTGAGAAATGCAGCCCAAACCCTTCAGGCCCTGGCCATTCATTCAAACAAGTCAGAGACTGCCATCACATCAGAGGAAATTCCCCAGGGCTCTTCTCTAGTCTCTGAGACTCTGATTCTACCCACCCCACTCCAAAAAAAAAAAAAAAAAGCAGTGATTGTCATTGGGCCTAGTAGAAGACAGCTGACACCTGGCTGTGGCTGTAGCTCATCTGACTCCAGCCCTACCTCCCACCAACACAGTGGCTGCCAGTGCACCCCTAGAGAAGATTGAGTCCATTCTTATTTAAGTTTCAGCTCTTCCACCAAAGCCAATGGCAGATGCAGTCTTCTAGGGGTGCTCTCACAGAAGAACACATCTTCAAGACTACAACAGGTAACTATTTCACCTAATTTCATAGAGACAGAGAAAGTTGAACAAAATGCAAAGAGAGGGGAATATATTTCAAATGAAAGGACAACACAAAACCCAAGAAACCCTTAATGAAACAATTAAAAGTTTACCTGAGAAATAATTCTAAGTGTAGTAATAAAAATGCTAAATGAACTTAGGACAGGAATAAATGAACACAGTCAGAATTTCAGGAAAGAACTAAGAAATATGAAAAAGAACCAGGCATAGCTGGAAAATACAGGTATGAAGAAACTGAAGTTGAAAATATACTAGAAAGAAATAATAACAGGTTAGGTGACATGAGAGAATGCATAAGTGATCTGCAAGATAAAATAATGGAAAAAACCCGATCAGAACACCTTAGAGAGAAAAAATGAAGATATTTTAAGAGATTGCTGGGACAACATCAAAGATACTAAAATTTGCATTACAGAAGTCCCAGAAGGAGAAGAAAGACAAAAATGTGCAGAAAGTGTATTTCATGAAATTATGGATGAAAACTACCCTAACCTAAAGAAGGAAAAATATATCCAAGTCTAAGAATCACAGAGTCCTAAACAAGATGAACCCAAAGAGACCCATACCAAGACATATCATAATTAAAATTGTAAGAGGTGAAGATAGAATTTTAAAGGCCGCAAGAGTAAAACAAAGAGTCACAACAAGGAAACTCCCATAGGTTATCAATTGATTTTTTTAGTGGAAATTTTTCAGGGCAGAAGGAAGTGGTATGATATATTGAAAGTGCTGAAAGGAAAAACCCTACAATCTAGGTACTAGATTCTAGAATATTCTACCCAACAAGATTATCATTCAGAATTCAAAGACAGGTAATTTCCTAGACAATCAAAAACCAAAAGATTTCATCACGACTAAACCAAGCTTCCAAGAAATGTTAAAAGATTTTTAAGTGTAAAAAAACAGATTGTAACAATGAATAAGAAAAAATAAGGGGAAAATTTCACTGATAAAGGCAAATATATAGTAAAGCAGTTGATTAATCAATTAAATAAGCCAGTTGATTAACCAATTAAATAATTAAATAAATAAATGTTAAAAGACAAAAATTGTAAATTCAACTGTAACTCTAGTAAATAGTTAACAGATTGTCTTGATGATGTAAAATATTACTTCAAAAATACAAAACATGTAGGGAGAAAAAATGTAAATCTTTAGAATGTGTTTGAACTTAAATGATGATTAGTTTTAAAGAAGTAAATATAGTTACAGGTCAATATATATAAACCCCACGGCAACTTCAAATGAAAAACTTACAATAGATACACAAAAATTAAAGAAAAAGAAACTCAAACATAACACTAAAGAAAATGTTCAAATCATGATAGAATTTTACAGTAGAGGTTAAAATAAGAAAGGAATGGAGAAAAACTGAAAAAAATAATCAGAAAATAAGTGATAAAATAACAATAATTACATAACTATCAAGAATCACTTTATTTGTTAAGGATTAAATACTCCAGTAAAAAGGCACAGCATAAAAATTTAATAAAGAAAGAAGATCCAACTTACAAGAGACTCACTTCAGGTCTAAAGACATACAGATTGAAAGTGAAGGGATGGAAAAAGATATTCCATGCAAATGGAAACAAAACAGAAGTTGTGGTAGCAATATTCATATCAGACAAACTAGATTTTCAAACAAAATATATTATAAAAGACAAACAAGGGCATTAAACAATGATAAAATGGTTAATCTAAGAAGAGAATAGAACATTGTAAGCATGTATGCACCTAATGTAGAAACACTGAAACATAAAAGAAAATATTAACAGACATGAAGGGAGAAACTGAGGGTAATAAAGTAAGAGTAGGAGACTTACATCATTGTATAGATCATCCAGACACAAAATCAATAAGGAAACTGTGACCTTAAATGACACATGAGGCCCAATTGACAGAATAAATATCTACAATACATTCCACTCCAAAACATCAGAATACATATTCTTTCCAAGTGCACATCAAATGTTCTTCAGGATAGATCACATGCTAGGCCACAAAAAAGTCTCAATAGATTTAAGAAGATTGAAATTATCTGAAGCATTTTTCTGACTACAATAGTAGAAAACTGGAAAGCAATTACAAAAGGAATATAGAAAAGAAAACAAACACTTAGAGACTAAGCAATATTCTACTAAAAAAATTGATGGGTCAGCAGAAACAAAAAAAAGGAAGTCTGAAAATACATTGAGACAAACAAAAATAGAAACACAGCTTTCCAAAATCTATGGGATACAGCACAGCAATTTAATGAGGGACGTTTATAGGGGAACAGGCCTACTTCGGTAAACAGAAAAATCTCAAATAAATAGCATAACTTACCACCTAAAGGAATTAGAAAAAATAAGAGCAAACAAAGCCCAAAGTCAGCAGAAGGAAAGAAATAATTTTCAGAGTGGAAATAAAATAAAGTTCCCACCACCCCCCCCCAAAAAAAACAATAATAAAATAGATCAATGAAACCAAGAGCTGGTTTTTTGGAATGATAATCAATATAGATAAATCTTTAGCTGGACTCATTTAAAAAATA
Source organism: Tragelaphus eurycerus (assembly GCA_935064755.1). Classification (NCBI taxonomy): domain Eukaryota; kingdom Metazoa; phylum Chordata; class Mammalia; order Artiodactyla; family Bovidae; genus Tragelaphus; species Tragelaphus eurycerus. The sequence continues at coordinate 2,751,773 of CAKXYN010000119.1, read as the reverse complement.
GAGAGAGAAGCCTTTGATATATTGTTCCAGTGAAAAGTCTAGTGAATAGAGGAATCATATATAAAACTCCATCCCAAGACAGACTCCTCTTAGAGCTCTGACTGACTTCTATGGGGAAGACAGCACTGTCTCAGCAACTTTACCACAAACTCCTACAGTATTGTTACAGGAATATCCTTAATGGGAAGAACTATTGAGTCCACTGCTCAATATACTTTTACAGACTTTTCTAAAATTACAACCCCAAAGAATTCGCAGGAGATGCTTATTGACCTCAGAAATCCAGTCAGATATGAGAAGGATGTTCCATGTCATGCTTCATGATTTTCCTTCTGGGAAACTGCTCTTGTAACGGAAACTCAAGAAGATAGTTCAGCAATATTTTTCAACCCACAGCCAACAGAGTGGCTGAAGAGAATAGCAGGGACAGATGTTGCAGGCCTATATGACAGCATTATAGTATCAGCAGCTGCTGCAGGGCCAGCAGCTTGGCCAAAGAGAGCAACAAGGACAGATGTTACAGGGCTATCTGCCACTTTGTGGCTGAAATCCAGGGACAAGCAGCCTGGCTGGGTAGAATAGCCAAAGCAGAATCTGCAGACCTATCTGCCTCCGTTTTGGTATCAGCATCAGCCACAGAATCAGGTCAGCAGCCTGGTTGAGGAGAACAGTTGGGGCAGGGGCCACAGGCTTATTTCAGTTCAGTTCAGTTCAGTCGTTCAGTTCAGTTCAGTCGCTCAGTTGTGTCCGACTCTTTGCGACCCCATGAACTGCAGCACGCCAGGCCTCCCTGTCCATCACCAACTCCCGGAGGTCACTCAGATTCATGTCCATCGAGTCAGTGATGTCATCCAGCCATCTCATCCTCTGTCGTCCCCGTTTCCTCCTGCCCTCAATCCCTCCCAGCATCAGAGTCTTTTCCAATGAGTCAACTCTTCATATGAGGTGGCCAAAGTACTGGAGTTTCAGCTTTAGCATCATTCCTTCCAAAGAAATCCCAGGGCTGATCTCCTTCAGAATGAACTGGTTGGATCTCCTTGCAGTCCAAGGGACTCTCAAGAGTCTTCTCCAACACCACACTTCAAAAGCATCAATTCTTCGGCGCTCAGCCTTCTTCACAGTCCAGCTCTCACATCCATACATGACCACAGGAAAGACCATAGCTTTGACTAGGCGAACCTTTGTTGGCAAAGTGATGTCTCTGCTTTTGAATATGTGATCTAGGTTGGTCATAACTTTCCTTCCAAGGAATAAGCGTTTTTTAATTTCATGGCTGCAATTACCATGTGCAGTGATTTTGGAGCCCCCCAAAATAAAGTCTGACACTATTTTCACTGCTTCCCCATCTATTTCCCATGAAGTGATGGGACCAGATGCCATGATCTTTGTTTTCTTAATGTTGAGCTTTAAGCCAACTTTTTCACTCTCCACTTTCACTTTCATCAAGAGGCTTTTTAGTTCCTTTTCACTTTCTGCTATAAGGGTGGTGTCATCTGCATGTCTGAGGTTATTGATATTTCTCCCAGCAATCTTGATTCCAGCTTGTGCTTCTTCCAGCCCAGCGTTTCTCATGATGTACTCTGCATATAAGTTCAATAAACAGGGTGACAGTATACAGCCTTGATGTACTTCTTTTCCTATTTGGAACCAGTCTGTTGTTCCATGACCAGTTCTAACTGTTGCTTCCTGACCTGCATACAAATTTCTCAAGAGGCAGATCAGGTGGTCTGGTATTCCCATCTCTTTCAGAATTTTCCACAGTTTATTGTGATCCACACAGTCAAAGGCTTTGGCATAGTCAATAAAGCGGAAATAGATGTTTTTCTGGAACTCTCTTGCTTTTTCCATGATCCAGTGGATGTTGGCAATTTGATCTCTGGTTCCTCTGCCTTTTCTAAAACCGGCTTGAACATCTGGAAGTTCACAGTTCACGTATTGCTGAAGCCTGGCTTGGAGAATTTTGAGCATTACTTTACTAGCGTGTGAGATGAGTGCAATTGCGCGGTAGTTTGAACATTCTTTGGCATTGCCTTTCTTTGGGATTGGGATGAAAACTGACCTTTTCCAATCTTGTGGCCACTGCTGAGTTTTCCAAATTTGCTGGCATATTGAGTGCAGCATTTTCATAGCATCATCTTTCAGGATTTGAAATAGCTGCACTGGAATTTCATCACCTCCACTATCTTTGTTCGTTGTGATGTTTTCTAAGGCCCACTTGACTTCACATTCCAGGATGTCTGGCTCTAGGTCAGTGATCACACCATCGTGATTATCTGGGTCGTGAAGATCTTTTTTGTACAGTTCTTCTGTGTATTCTTGCCACCTCTTCTTAATATCTTCTGCTTCTGTTAGGTCCATATCATTTCTGTCCTTTATCGAGCCCATCTTTGCCTGAAATGTTCCCTTGGTATCTCTAATTTTCTTAAAGAGATCTCTGGTCTTTCCCATTCTGTTGTTTTCTTCTATTTTATTTTTATTGATCGCTGAGGAAGGCTTTCTTATCTCTTCTTGCTATTCTTTTTACCCAATTTAAATATCAACAGAAGTTGCAGGGTCAGCAACATGGCTGGATAGAACAGAGAGGGTATCTGTTCATATCCCTGAAGAAGCAGCAGCAGCCCCAGGATGATCAGCCTGGTCTATTGCAGGAAAAACAGCAGTAGCCTGCATTGGATGAGCAGAAGCCACAGATGCTGTAGTCCTATATGTTCACATTGCAATAACTACAGCAGCTAAACTCAGGAGGCCAGCAGTCCCCAAAGGCAGAAGGTATAGTGGCTGAAATCTTCACAATTTTTTTGAAACCCATGAGTCAACAAATTTAAGAAGTCTAACAAACTCTAAGTAAGATAACTGCGAAAGTGAACCTTACTGAAACACATTATAATTATGTCAAATGCCAAAGTCAAAGAAAGAATATTTAAAGCAGTAAGAGAGAAATGATTCATCCTGTAAAAAGGATTCTCTATAAGATTATCTACTTTCTCACCAGAAACCTTGGTGGATAGAAGGCACTGTAATGATATAATTAAATGTTGAAAGAAAATAAAAGTGTCAACTAAGAATTCTAGTATGATATTTCCAAATAACAACAGCTGATGAAATTCAATACAATTAAATAGACACTATATAAAATGCTAAAGGGAGTCCTTCAGGTTGAAATAGAAAGATGCTAGAAAGTAACTCAAAAATGCAGGAAGACAAAAACATTTCTGGTAAAAGTAAATATATAGGAAAAATATAAAAGCCAGTATTAAGGTAACTGTGGTTTTTAACTCCACTTATTTTCTACAGGGATTAAAAGGCAAATGCATGAAAATAATTAGAAATATATGTTATTGTTCATATGATATATAAAGACATAATTTGTGACACTGATTACCTCAAAGGAGGAAGTAGATGTGTAGGTGTATAGTTTTTTTTAACAAATGAAGTTAAATTGGTATTAATTTAAATTAAATTGTTATAATTCTTGTTCAGTTACTAAGTTGTGTGACTCTTTGTCAGCCCATGAACTGCAGTATACCAGGCTTCCCTCTCCTTCACTATCTCCCAGAGTTTGCTCAAGCTCATGTCCATTGAGTTGGTCATGCTATCTAACCATCTCATATTGTGTGGCTCCCTTTTCCTTGTGCCCTCAATCTTTCCCAGCGTCAGGGTCTTTTCCAATGAGTTGGCTCTTTGTATCAGGTGGCCAAAATATTGGAGCTCCAGCTTCAGCATTAGCTCTTCCAATGAATACTCAGAGTTGATTTCCTTAGGATTGACTGGTTTCATCTCCTTGCTGTCCTTCTTATTATAGCTCTAGCCTGTTATATATCATCTCATGTGGAGCCACAAAGAAAATATATATAGCACATACACAGTGAATGAGAAATAAGTCAAAATATGTCACTACAAAATCATCAAAATACAAAGGAATGCATTAATGGAGGAAATGATGGACACAAATGCTGTAAGAAGGAAACAGATTGCGTGATGGCAGTTAATCCTAAGTGCAAATGGAAAAATGTTCAAGATTTCATGCCTGTGTGCTCAGTCATGTCTGACTCTTTGTGACCCAATGGACTGTAGCTCACCAGGCTCTTCTGTCCATAGAATTTTGCAAGCAAGGATACTGGAGTGGATTGCCATTTCCTACTCCAGGGGATCTTCCTGACCCCAGGATTGAACCTGTGCCTCCTGCATCTCCTGTTTGGCATGTGGATTCTTTACCACTGAGCTACCTGGGAAGCCCCAAATATATAGAGAGGATTTCCCAATATTGTGTTAGTTATGTGTAAATGATTTTAACTCAAGTAAAAAATTTAAAAGACAAAAGTATTAAGAATAATAACTATGATCATTAATTAATGGATATCTGAGAAGGAAACGGCAACCCACTCCAGTATTCTTGCCTGGAGAATCCCATGAACAGAGGAGCCTAGCAGGCTACAGTCCATGTTGTGGCAAAGAATCGGACACAACTGAGGAACTAACACACACACACACACACACACACACACACACACACACACAATATAAAATACATAAATTATGATATCAATAACAAAGTTTTTGGGTGTGAGTAAAAATGTAGTTTTTGTGTGAGAGGCACATTAAGATGATATAATCTTAAAATTGATTACTATGATTTTTGTAAGCCCTGTGATAATCACGAGGAAAAGAATACTTATAGAAGATATACAAATATAAAAGGTAAGAAATGAAAGCATATCTTTACAGAAATCCTAAAATTACAAAGGAGGATAGCAAGATCGACAATAGAAGCAAAAGAATTATGAAAGTATTCGTCGCCGAGTCATGCCCACCTCTGCAACCCCAGGACTGTACCCACGAGGCTTCTCTGTTCATGGAATTCACCAAACAAGAATACTGGAGTGGGTTACCATTCCCTTCTTCAGGAGATTTTCCAAACCCAGGGATTGAGCCTGGGTCTCCTGCAATGCAGGCAGATTCTCTACCATCTGAGCTACCATGGAAGCCCATATAAAGAACTATAAACCAAACCATTCAAAAAAAAAAAAAATTAAACTGGCAATGGTAAGCACTAATCTACAGCAATTACTTAAAATATTTTAACTATATATTTTATTGTATTCATTATGCTTGGAACGTTATCATTTTAACATGCAATAAATACTAAGAAAGTACAAAGGAGATATTTTACAGTTTGTCTTTCACACTATTTTTAAATTTGCTGTGCAAATTTATAGCTCATCACAATCCAGAAGCCAACTTTTCTATTCCAGCATGGATTAAAGGATATAATTGCTCAAATAAAAACTATATTTTTAAGGTTCAATATATTATGACTTTATATATATATGTAGAGTTAAATGATTACTACAGTCAGGAGGAATAACACATCTTTTCTTCACAGTTACCTTTTCTGTGTGTGCAATGAGAACACATGAAATCTACTCTCAACAAATTTCCAGTATTCAACACAATATTATTAACCATCATCATTTTGCTATACATTAATTCTCTGGTTCATTCATCCTATGTAACTGTAATTTTGTAGCCTTTGATGAACATCTCATTTTCCCCACCTCCCAACCCTTGTAACCATGTTCTGATTTCTGCTCTTATGTATTTAACTTTTAGAATACACATGTAAGTGTTATAATACAGTTTTTTTTTCTCTCTGCATCTGACATTTCACTTAGCATAAAAACTTGCAGGTTCATTCATGGTTTTCCAAATGACATGCTGCCAAATGAGAGCAGATATATCTAATTTCCATTCCTTTGGCTATATATCCAGAATATTAAATGCTGGATTATATCTTAGTTCTATATTTAGAGTTTTTTTTTTTTTTTTCCTTTGAGAAATCTCCTTACTGTTTTCCATCAAGGCTGTGCACAAATTTACTTTCACACCAACAATTCAGTTCTTGCCTGGAGAATCCCATGGAAAGAGGAGCCTGGTGGACTATAGTCCATGGGGTCTCAAAGAGTTGAACATGACTCTTTGAAAAGAGTGATTAACTCTTTTCACTTCTTAACAGATATGAGATAATATCTCATTGTTGTCTTGATTTGCATTTTCCTGATGATTAGTGATGTTAAGTACTTTGCTAAATTTAATTTTTATTTTATATTGGATTATAGCTGGTATACAATGTTGCATTAGTTTCAAGTGTACAGCAAAGTAATTCAGTCATACATATACATATATCTATTATTCTTTAGATTTTTTCCCCATATAGTTTATTACAGAATTTTGAGTACAATTTCCTGTGCTTTGTCATTTTCTTTGGAAAAGTATATATTCAAGTCTTTTTCCTGTTTTTGTAACAGATTGATTTTTGGCTGTTGACTTGTATGAGTTCCATATATATATTGAAATACTAACCCCTTATCAGATATATGCTTTGCAGATATTTTCTCCTAATCCCTAGGTTACCTTTTCATTTTGTGATTATGTTTTCTCTGCTTACAGATTGTTTGTAATTTGATGTAATTCCATTCATTTATTTTTGTTTTTGTTACCTGAGCTTTTGTTACCATATCAAAAAAAAAAAAAAAAAGTTTCTAAGGCCAATGTCAGGGAGTTTTTCTGTATGTTGTCATCTAAAAGTTTTACTGTGTATTTTATGTTTTATTTAGTTGTTTTTTAGTGGGTTTTTATGTCTACTATTAGATAAGGGTCCAATTAAATTCTTTTGCATTCCAAACACAATTCATTGAAGACTATTCTCGGATACATCACTTTGCCGACAAAGGTCCATATAGTCAAAGCTCTGGTTTTTCCAGTAGTCATGTATGGATATGAGAGCTGGACCATAAAGAATGCTGAGCACTGAAGAACTGATGCTTTTGAATAATGGTGGTGGACAATACTCTTGAGAGTTCCTGGGATAGCAAGGAGATCAAACCAGTCAATCCTAAAGGAAATCAACCCTGAATATTTATTGGAAGGACTGATGCTGAAGCTGAAGCTCCAATACTTTGGCCACCTGATGTGAAGTGCCAACTCAATGGAAAAGACCCTGATGCTGGGAAAGACTGAGGGCAAGAGGAGAAGGGGGTAACAAAAGATGAGATGGTTGGATGGCATCATTGACTCAATGGATGGCATCATTGACTCTCAGAGTTTGACCAACTCTGGGAGACAGTGAAGGGCAGGCAAGCCTGTCATGTTGACATTTCCAGGAAAAGTATCAATAACCTCAGATATGCAGATGATACCATCCATATGGCAGAAAGCAAAGAAGAACTAAAGAGCCTCTTGATCAAAGTGAAAGAGGAGAATGAAAGAGCTGGCTTAAAATTCAACATTCAATAAAGGAAGATCATGACATCTGGTCCCATCACTTCATGGCAAATAGATGGGGAAACAATGGAAACAGTAAGAGACTTTATTTTTTTGTACTCCAAAAGCACTGTAGCCATGAAATTAAAAGACGCTTGCTCCTTGGAAGAAAAGCTATGACCAACCTAGACACCATATTAATAAACAAAGACATTACTTTATCAACAATTGTTCATATAGTCAAAGCTATGGTTTTTCCAGTAGTCATGTATGGATGTGAGAGTTGGATGGTAAAGAAAGTTCAGTGCTGAGGAATTGATGTTTTTGAACTGTGGTGTTGGAGAAGATTCTTGATAGTACCTTGGGCTGCAGGGAAATTCAACCAGTCCATCCTAAAGGAAATCAGTTAAGAATATTCATTGGAAGGACTGATACTGAAGCTGAAGCTCCAATACTTTGGCCACCTGGTGTGAAAACTGACTCATTAGAAAAGACCCTGATGCTGGGAAGGACTGAAGTCAGGAGGTGAAGGGGCCGACAGAGGATGAGATGGTTGGATGGCATCATCGACTTGATGGACATGAGTTTGAGCAAGCCTCTGGAGTTGGTGATGGACAGGGAAGCCTGGTGTGCTGCAGTCCATGGGGTCACAAAGAGTCAGATATGACTGAGGAGCTGAACTGAACCAAGCTGAGGTTCCATACATAGTTTTGTATGGCTTCAGTATCAAAGTGATGCTGGTCTCATAAAATAAAATTGGAAGTATTCTCTCTACTTCTATTTTTAGAAAACTTTGAGAAGGATTGGTATTCTTCTTTTAAGTTTGTTAGAATTCAACCATGAAGCAATCTGGTCCTGGACATTTCTTTTGGGGATGTTTTTTTTATTACCTCAATCTCCTCATTTGTTTTCTATTACATCTTGATTCAGTATTGGTAAGCTTAGGTTTCTAGGAAATTATTTCTTCTAGGTTATCCAATTTGCTCACATATAATTTTTCATGATAATTCTGTATGACCCCTTATAATTTTGAGGCACTCATTGTAATTAATTCCTTTTCATTTATTTTATTTATATGTGTCTTTTCTATTTTTGCCTACTTAGTCTAAATAAGAGTTAATTGATTATATTTTTTGTTAAACCCTTTTAGTTTTCATTTTTCTGTCATTTCTCATTCTGCATTTCATCTATTTCCACCCTCATCTTCAGTTTTTTTCATTCACTAAATTTGTTTTTAGTTTGATATTTTTACATTTTTGAGGTGAAATTTAGGTTGTTTATTTCAAATCTTTCTTCTTAGTTAATGTAAGACAGATTTACTATGTATAATATTCTTGGTTGGCACTCTTTTTTATTTCAGCACTTGGAATATATCATCTCTCTCCCTTTTGGTGTGCAAGGTTTTTGCAGAAAAAAATTACTCATAGTATTATGGGTGGTCCCTTGTATCTAATAAGTTGTTCTATTCTTGCTGATTTATAAATTACCTCTGTTTAACATTTGACTTTGTGTCAATCATTTGGAGTCCATCTTATTTTTTTTTCCAGTTTGGGGATCTAGATATCTATTTCCTTCCCCAGATTTGGTAATTTTAGCCATTCTTTCTTTGAATAAGCTTTCTACTTCTTTCTTGCCATCTTCTCATGGGATTTCCATAATGCATATGCTTGTCCATTTGATGCTATCCTATATGTTCATTAAGCTTTCTTCACTCTTTTTCAATACTTTTTGTTTCTCTAATTAGTTGATTTACACACATCTGTCTTCAAGTCCAATGCTACTATTATTATTTTTTTTTTAATTTCATCTGGTATCTAGTTGAAACTCTCTTAATGAAATTTTCAGTTTGGTTGTCATTTCCTTTAGCTCTAAGATATCCATTTGGTACTCTTTAGAGGTCTTTAACTTTTAGTTCAAAAGTCTTTAACTCTTTAGTTCATGCATATCTCTTCTGACCTCAGTGAGCATCTTTCAGGTTATTATTTTGAGCTGTCTGTCAGATATATCATTTAATTTCATTCTGTTAGGAGTTTCTGGAGTTTTATCTTGTTCTTTTGTTCAGAATATATTTACCTATTTAGTCATTTTCCCCAATTCAGGTTGGTGTCTGCACACTGACAAATACAGCCACCTTTTCCAGTCTTCACAGACTGGCTTTATGTAAGAGATGAATATCACCATTAAGCCTGGCCAGAAATTGTCAGGGTCCAAAATCTTAGTGTTTATCCAAACTATTGTCTTTTTTGTTAGTGGCCTCCAAGAGATTAAGATATATCAAGTCCAGTCAACACCCAAATGTGGGGAAAATGCCCACATACTACTTCAGGCTCCTGAGGAACTACTAATTTCTTGCCCCATCACCTTTTTGATGCAGCCTAATTGGAAGTCTGATCTTCAGGCAACACCTGGAAAAGTCATGAGATTAGACATAAGGGCTAGCCCCTTTCAAGTTGAACTGGAAGATAGGTGGTTTTGCTTGCTTACTATTCTGGGCTAAGCCAGAGGGAATAGCCACTGGGAGTGGTTGTGCATCATTTAAAATGGCCTGTTCATTCTCTGTGATCACAGGGGACACATAAATGCTGATTCCTATCAGTTCCAGAGACAGGTAATTTAAGAGCCAGTTCCTTGAGTGGCACCCATGAAATTTGGGGAGCTAGATATGCGGACAAGTTCCTTTTGGGGGAGAAGTTGGAGACTTGGTTTTATTTCTGGAATGAGCCTGGGAAGAGAAGGTGAGGGAATTGCCCCCTGTCTACTTAGGCTTTCAGAGGACTATTAATTATCTGTTATCCTAGTACCAGATGAAGCTAATTAGAAGCCTGACATTTGGGTAGCAGTTGGCAAAGTATGAATTTGAACCCCTTCCAGCAAGAAACTGGGAGCTGTCATAAGGTGTGCTCATGCATCCATTTTTGTTTTCTGTGATCTCAGGGACTCAAAAATGCTGAGCCCACAACTGAGTGTTCTGTGATGACCTAGAGGGGTGGGGTGGGGTGGGTGGAAGGAAGGCTCAAGAGGGAGAGGATAGATGTACACATATAGTGGATTCACATTGTCATACATCAGAAACTACAACAACATTGTACAGCAATTATATTCCAATAATTCCAATTTTGTTAAAAAATATTAAAAGTTAAATAAACAGTGTTGAGCCCCACTGGCTCTCCTTGACAAATAATGTCAGGAAAAATAATTCTACAATAATAGTAGGAGACTTAAAAACACTACATTAAAAAATTGTCAGAAAAAAAAGACAGAAGATTAATAAGGACATAGAGGACTTGGACAACATCATAAATCAATTAAACCTAACGCACTTATATAGAAATCTCAACACTCAACAACAGATTGCTCCAGTCACTTTACACAACATATTACTGGAAATCCTGGACAGAGCAACTAGGCAAGGAAAATAAATAAAAGATCAGAAAGGAAGAAATAAACATTTCTTTGTTCCCCAATCACATGATTTTGTATATAGAAAACACAAAAGAATATACAGAAAGACTGTTAGAGCTAGTAAACTAATTTAGCAGAGTTGTAAGATACAAAATAAAGCCAAAAATATAACTTTCTGTCAATAAATATGAACAATCAAAAAAGGAAATTAATAAAGCAATTCCATTTAAAATTGCATTAAAAACAAAACTAAAATGCTTAGGAAAATTTTAACCAAGGAAGCTATAGACTAGTATATCAAAAACTGCAAACAATTCTGGAAATAATAGTAGATACATAAATGAAAAGACATCTCACTTTAATGCACTGGAAGGCTTAATATTGCTTGCATGTCAATAGTTAATATGATATATTAATAATCCAATATTAAGACTCAATGTGATCCCTATTAATATCTCAACAGGTTTTGCAGAAATAGAAAAGTGTATTCTAGAATTCTTATGTAGTCTCAGATCAGATCAGAACAGTCACTCACTCGTGTCCGACTCTTTGCCACCCCATGAATTACAGCACGCCAGGCCTCCCTGCCCATCACCAACTCCTGGACTTCACTCAGACTAACATCCATCGAGTCAGTGATGCCATCCAGCCATCTCATCCTCTGTCGTCCACTTCTCCTCCTGCCCCCAATCCCTCCCAGCATCAGGGTCTTCTCCAATTAGTCAACTCTTCCCATGAGGTGGCCAAACTACTGGAGTTTCAGCTTTAGCATCATTCCTTCCAAAGAAATCCCAGGGCTGATCTCCTTTAGAATGGACTTGTTGGATCTCCTTGCAGTCCAAGGGACTCTCAAGAGTCTTCTCCAACACCACAGTTCAAAAGCATCAGTTCTTCGGCACTCAGCCTTCTTCACAGTCCAGCTTTCACATCCATACATGACCACAGGAAAAACCATAGCCTTGACTAGGCGAACCTTTGTTGACAAAGTGATGTCTCTGCTTTTGAATATGCTATCTAGGTTGGTCATAACTTTCCTTCCAAGGAGTAAGCGTCTTTTAATGTCATGGCTGCAGTCACCATCTGCAGTGATTTTGGAGCCCCAAAAAGAAAGTCTGACACTGTTTCCACTGTTTTCCCATCTATTTCCCATGAAGTGATGGGACCAGATGCCATGATCTTCATTTTATGAATGTTGAGCTTTAAGCCAACTTTTTCACTCTCCTCTTTCACTTTTATCAAGAGGCTTTTTAGTTCCTCTTCACTTTCTGCCATAAGGGTGGTGTCATCTGCATATCTGTGGTTATTGATATTTCTCCCAGCAATCTTGATTCCAGCTTGTGTTTCTTCCAGCCCAGAGTTTCTCATGATGCACTCTGCATATAAGTTAAATAAAGGAATCCCAAATAGCCAAAACAACCTTGCAAAAGAAGAACAAATATTCAATTTAATTTTTCTTTTTCTGTTACGTGTGCTTTGGTGTCATATTCAAGAAATCTTTGCCATATCCAACCAATGTCATGAAGACTTTATCTTGTTTTCTCTAAGAGTTTTAGAGTTTTAGCTCTAATGTTCAGGTCCTTTATACATTTTGAGTTTATTTTTGTACATGATGCAAGTAAAGGATGAAACTTGCATCCTTAGGACTCACATTTCCTGGTTTCTAATCATTCTACAAAGCTACAGTAATTCAAGCAGCATGGTCCTGGCATAAGGGCAGACATAAGGACCAATGAAATAAAAGAGAGCCCAAAAATAATCCTTCATATATATCATCAAACAACTTTCAACAAAAATGTCATTCAATTGGGGAGAACAATCTTCTCTGGATATCCACATACAAAATAATGAAGTTTCATCCTTTACTTGCATTATGTAAACATATATGTCTGCTTCACTGACTACACTAAAGCTTTTGACTGTGTGGATCACAATAAACTATGGAAAATTATTCAAGAGATGGGAATACCAGCCCACCTTATCTGCCTCTTGTGAAACTTGTATGCAGGTCAAGAAGCAACTGTCCATTGTTCCATGTCCAGTTCTAACTGGTGCTTCTTGATCTGCATTCAGACTTCTCAAGAGGCAGGTCAGGTGGTCTGGTATTTCCATCACTTGAAGAATTTTCCACAGTTTGTTGTTATCCACAGTCAAAATCTTTAGTGTAATAAGTGAAGCAGAAGTAGGTGTTTATCTGGAATTCTGCTCCTTTTTCTATTATCCAACAGATGTTGGCAATTTGATGATCACTGGTTCCTCTGACTTTTCTAAAACCAGTTTGAACATCTAGAAATTCTCACTTCACATACTATTGAAGTCTATGCTTGTAGGATTTTTGGCATAACTTTGGAAGTGTGTGAGATGAGTGCAATTGTGCAGTAGTTTGAACATTCTTCGGCATTGCCTTTCTTTGATATTGGAAGGAAAACTGAACTTTTCCAGTCCTGTGACCACTGCTGAGTTTTCCAAATTTGTTGGCATATTGAGTGCAGTACTTTAATAGCATCATCCTTAGGATTTGAAATAACTCAGCTGAAATTGCAAAACCTCCACTAGTTTTTTTCATAGTGATGCTTCCAAAGGCCCACTTGACTTCTCATTCCAGGATGTCTGGCTCTAAGTGAGTGATCACACCATTGTGGCTACCTGAGTCATTAAGATCTTTTTAAAATAGTTCTTCATGTATTCTTACCACCTCTTCTTAATATCTTCTGCTTATGTTAAGTCCTTTATTGTAAACATCTCTCCATGAAATGTTCCCTTTGTATCTCTAATTTTCTTGAAGACATCTTTAGTCTTTCCCATTCTATTGTTTTCTGCTATTTCTTTACATTGATAACTTAGAAATGCTTTTTTATCTCTCCTTACTATTCTTTGGGACTCTGCATTTAGGTGGGTTTATCTTTCCTCTTCTTCTTTGCCCTTTCCTTCTCTTATTTTCTCAGCTATGTGTAAGGTCTCCTCAGACAACCATTTAGCCTTTGTACATTTATTTTTCTTGGGGATGGTCTTGATCACTGCCTCCCTGTACAATGTCATTAACCTCCATCTGTAATTCTTCAGGTATTCTATCAGATCCAACCCTTTGAATATATTTGTCACTTACACTGTATAAATGTAAGGGATGATAATAAAAATTAGAAGATGGTGGAGGAATAGGATGGGGAGAATACTTTCTCTTCCACAAATTTATCAAAAGAACATTTGAACACTGAGTAAATTCCACAAAACAACTTCTGAATGCCGGCAGAGGACATCAGGCACCTAGAAAGACAACCCATTGTCTTCGAAAGGAGATTACGAGCCCTGTGGTAATTCCCTCAGTGGAGAAGTGCCACAGATGCCTGCATCTGCCATTAGCAAGTGGGGGCTGGGCAAGGAGGCCCAGCGCAGGCTGCATCACTTAGAGTAAGGATCTGACCTGAATATCCTGAGCGCTACTGGAGTGAAATAATTTGGGCTAGCAAAACAGACTGTGGGATATCTACCACGTGAAAAGCCAGCCCTAACCTAAGACACCACCAGGCCTGTGCACGGAACAAAGGACTGTACAGAGATATCCGGCTGCAGACCATCCCCCTCCGGTGACAGGCAACCAGAGCCAGAAGCGGGCAATCACAGCCCCAGAGAGACATTATCTACAAAACTGTAAGCTTCTTTGCTAACTAAGGCTTCTTGGGGATCTGGACGGTCAACATCCACCTGAGAAGGTGCGCCAGTTGTATACCCAGAAAACCGAGCAGCGGGGAGGCGATAAGTCGCAGCAGCTTCACTCGCTAAACACCTCATCACCTGCACTGCTCGGACCTGGGAAGGGCACAAAACGCAGGCCCAAACGAGTCTGTGCTTCTGAGGAATACCTGAGTGCCAGAACGTGAGAAGCTTAGACCTGGGTGTCCACAACCGCCCCCTCTGTATCAGGGCAGAAATGAGACATTGAAGAGACCAGCAAACAGAAGAAGCTATAACAGAGGGAACTGCCTTGGAAGCGACAGGCAAAAAACTAAAACCCCATGGAGCTCATCAAATGCCTCCATACCTATGCTGAAACCAAGCACCACCCAAGGGTCAACAAGTTCCAGGGCAAGACATACCAAGCAAATTCTCCAGCAACACAGGAGCACAGCCCTGAGCTCAAATATACAGGCTGCCCAAAGGCACCCCAAAGCCATAGACATCTCATAACTTATTACTGGACCCTTCATTGCATTCCAGAGAGAAGAAATCCAGCTCCACCCACCAGAAAACCGACACAAGCTTCCCTAACCTAGAAACCTTGACAAGCCACCTGTACAAACCCACACACAATGAGGAAACACCACAATAAAGAGAACCCCACAAACTGCCAAAATACAGTAAGGACACCCCAAACACAGCAATTTAAACAAGATGAAGAGACAGAGGAATACCCAGCAGGTAAAGGAACAGGATAAATGCCCACCAAACCCAACAAAAGAGGAAGAGATAGGGAATCTACCTGATAAAGAATTCCAAATAATGATAGTGAAATTAATCCAAAATCTTGAAATCAAAATGGAATCACAGATAAATAGCCTAGAAACAAGAATTGAGAAGATGCAAGAAAGGTTTAACAAGGACCTAGAAGAAATGAAAAAGAGTCAATATATAATGAATAGTGCAATAAATGAGATCAAAAACACTCTGGAGGCAGCAAACAGTAGAATAACAGAGGCAGAAGATAGGATTAGTGAATTAGAATACAGAATGATAGAAATAAATGAATCAGAGGAGAAAAAAGGAAAACTAATTAAAAGAAATGAGGACAATCTCAGAGACCTCCATGACAATATTAAACGCTACAACATTCGAATCATAGGAGTCCCAGAAGAAGAAGATAAAAAGAAAGACCATGAGAAAATACTTGAGGAGATAATAGTTGAAAACTTCCCTAAAATGGGGAAGGAAATAATCACTCAAATCCAAGAAACCCAGAGAGTCCCAAACAGGATAAACCCAAGGCAAAACACCCCAAGACACATATTAATCAAATTAACAAAGATCAAACATAAAGAACAAATATTAAAAGCAGCAAGGGAAAAACAACAAATAACACACAAGGGAATTCTCATAAGGATAACAGCTGATCTTTCAATAGAAACTCTCCAAGCCAGGAGGGAATGGCAAGACATACTTAAAGTGATGAAAGAAAATAACCTACAGCCCAGATTACTATACCCAGCAAGGATCTCATTCAAATATGAAGGAGAAATCAAAAGTTTTACAGACAAGCAAAAGCTGAGAGAATTCAGCACCACCAAACCATCTCTCCAACAAATACTAAAGGACATTCTCTAGACAGGAAACACAAAAAGGGTGTATAAATTCAAACCCAAAACAATAAAGTAAATGGCAACGGGATTATACTTATCAATAATTACCTTAAATGTTAATGGGCTGAATGCCCCAACCAAAAGACAAAGACTGGCTGAATGGATACAAAAACAAGGCCCCTACATATGTTGTCTACAAGAGACCCACCTCAAAACAGGGGACACATACAGACTGAAAGTGAAGGGCTGGAAAAAGATTTTCCATGCAAATAGGGACCAAAAGAAAGCAGGAATAGCAATACTCATATCAGATAAAATAGACTTTAAAACAAAGGCTCTGAAAAGAAGACAAAGAAGGTCACTACATAATGATCAAAGGATCAATCAAAGAAGAAGATATAATGATTATAAATACATATTTACCCAACATAGGAGCACCGAAATATGTAAGACAAATACTAACAAGTATTAAAGGAGAAACTAACAATAACACAATAGAGGTAGACTTTAATACCCCACTCACACCTATACAAATCTGGCTGTAATAGACAAAGCAAAGAGGAAAACACATTCACTTATGAGACTCACAAATTGTCAGTTCACTCAGGAGAGTCACAGGTCTTCCTAGCAATGAAATCCTAGAAAAGTTTCCCTTGTGGGTCCTAATGGATGGAATATTGTGTAAGGGAGTGGATTACTTCCTCAGCAACCCCCTACACCAAATACCATAGAGAATTACAAAGAGTGCTTCTCACAGCATCCACAGCAGCAGTAAATGTTATTACCCACAAGGCTGCCCACAAGAAGAGGTCCACGAGGAGTGAAGACAGTGGTGTCCCAGGATGCACCTCTCAATTCAGGAATAATTTTCAGAATTTTTTTAAAAAATAGACTTATTTGTTCATTTTGTAAATGTTTATTGAGTATTTTATGGGTCAGGTGCCATTCTGGGCATTAGGGAGGAAGCACTGATAAATGTGATCCTGTCCTAAATAACACATTGTTGTAAAGATAGACCTACAACTAAAAAATGCCAAGATGTGTGTAAGATGAGAGGACACCCAAACTGGACTTTCAGTTCCCTGAACTTCTCATGTCCAGTTGCTTTTCTAGTCTTATTATCACACACTAACTGGTTATTACAGCAATCAGCACCATCTCCAAATCTGCAAATCTCCAAATATAAGATGAATTAAACATGATTTTTTAAATGTTCTTTATGATTAAAAATAGAAATCCATCAGTTAAGAATTTACATATCCTCCTCCCCACTTAATCTCCCCCACCAATCTAGAACTCACACACCCCCCATCCCCAACTTAGTTCATGCTCATGATTTTTTCACCTCACCAATATCCTCAAACCATCAGCAAAAAACAAAACAAAACAAAACCTAATCAGAGATCTATTTTAAACTGTGACACAAAATTCCTTAGAATGGATACATCACAATTTTTTTGGTTATAACCCAATTGATGGATATAAGGTTTTTCTGGTTGGTGGCCACTGTAAACAATGTTTATAATGTTGCCATAACTTCCTTCTACATGCCCTCCTGGGCACATGTACAGAATTAAAAAAATAAATAAATAAGTGTAAGGGATTTGATTTAGGTCATACCTGATTGGTTTAGTGGTTTTCCCTACTTTCTTCAATTTCTGTCTGCATTTTGCACTCAGGAGTTCATGATCTGGGCGACAGTCAGCTCCTGGTCTTGTTTTTGCTGACTATATAGAGCTTCTACATCTTTGACTGCAAAGAACATAATGTGGAAATTATTGCCCTCTAAAAATATTGTTTTCCAATACATGAATATGGAATGTTTCCCAATTATTTTGATCTTCTTGCATTTTCAAAAGTGGTTTAAAACTTTCATTGAAAAGTCTTGCACTGCTTTAAAATATTTAATCCTAAATGAAAGTGCAAGTGCAAGTTGCTCAGTTGTATCTGAGTCTTTGCAACACCATGGAATATATAGTCTATGGAATTCTCCAGGCCAGAATACTGGAGTGGGTAGCTTTACACTTCTCCAGAGGATCTTCCCAACATAGGGTTTGAACCTATGTCTCCCACATTGCAAATGGATTCTTTACCAGCTGAGCCACAAGGAAACCCCAAGAATACTGGTGTCGCTAACCTGTCCCTTCTTGACTGGATCTTTCCGACCCAAGAATCAAGCTGGGTTATCCTACATTGCAGGCAGATTCTTTACCAACGGAGCTATGAGAAAATCCCTAATATTTATTGCTAAGTACTTTATTATTTTTCATGTTTTATAAACATTTTTTTCTTGAGTTTTCCCTGTTAGTGGGCATACACAATTGAGTTTTGTATATTGACCTACTATTCTGCAAACTTTGGAATTCAGGTTGTTTTGTACTATTGTTGAGGCCTTCTATTTTGGTGATATTGTGCCTAGATCTTCCTTTTATCAAATTGCTATACTAAGTCTCCAACAATTAGTGTTTACTTATCTTTGTCTGCCTTCAATTCTGTCACTTTTCCCCCACACACTTTGAATTTTGTTATTAGATGCATAAACAGGTTTACCTCATTTTATTGCACATCACAAATATTTCGTTTTTTTGAAAAAAAAAATCTGTTGGACAAATTTATCAGCATTATTTCTCGAATAAAATTTGCTCATTTCATGTCTGTGTTTCACATTTTAGTAATTCTCACAATATTTCTATACCAAAATCAGGCAGATCATAATCTTTGCAGCTGAAGATGGAGAAGCCATTCCATCAACAAAAATAAGACTTGGAGCTGAAAGTGACTCAGATCATGAGCTTATTGCAAAATTCAGGTTTAAGTGGAAGAAAGTAGGAAAAACCACTAGACCATTCAAGTCTTACCTAAATAAAATTCATTGTCATTATACAGTGGAGGTGACAAATAGATTCAAGTGATTAGATCTGGAAGAGAGAGTGCCTAAAGTACTATGGACAGAGGTTTGTAACATTGTACAAGAGGTAGCGAACAAAATCATCCTTAAGAAAAAGAAGTAAAAGAAGGCAAAGTTATTTTCCGAGGAGGCTTTACAAAAAGCTGAGAAAAGAAGAGAAGTGAAAGGCAAGAGAGAAAGGGAGAGACATACCCAAAATAATGCAAACTTACAAAGAACAGCAAGGAGAGATAAGGTCTTCTTATATGAACAAGCAAAGAAATAGAGGAAAACAATAAAATGGGAAAGACTAGAAATCTCTTCAAGAAAATTGAAGATATCAAAGGAACATTTCATGCAAAGATGGGCACTTAAAGGAGAAAATCAGTAAGGAGCTAACAGGAGCAAAATAGGTTAAGAAGAAGTGGCAAGAATATAAGCAAAACTATACAAGAAAGATCTTAATGATCCAGGTAACCACAATGGTGTGGTCACTAACCCTAGTTCCAGACATCTTGGAGTGTGAAGTCAAGTTAGCCTTAGGAAGCATTATTATGCACAAAGCTAGTGGAGATGATAGAATTCCAATTGAGCTATTCAAAATCCTAAAAATGATGCTGTCAAAGTGCAGCACACAGCATGTTAGCAAATTTAGAAAAGTCAGAAGTGACCACAGGACTAGAAAAAATCAGTTTTCATTCAAATTCCAAAGAAGGGCAGTGCCAATGAATGATCAAACTACTGTACAATTAGGCTCATTTCACATGCTAGTAAGGTTATGCTCAAAATCCTTCAAGCTAGGCTTTAGCAATATGTCAATCGAGAACTTCCAGATGTACAGGCTGGGTTTAGAAAAGGCAGAGGAAGCAGTGATCAAATTGCTAGCATTTGTTGGGTCATGGAGAAAGCAAAGGAATTCTAGGGAAAAAAAAAATCTACTTCTGCTTCATTGACTACACTGAAGCCTTTAACTGTGTGGATTACAACAAACTGTGGAAAATTCTTAAAGAGATGGGAGTACCATAGCATCTTACCTGTGTACTGAGAAACCTGTATGTGGGTCAAGAAGAAAGTGATAGAACCTTACCTGGAAGAGCTGACTTGGTTTAAATTGGGGAAGGAGTATGACAAGGCTGTATATAGTCACAATTGTTTTTTAACTTATATGTCGAGTACATCATGTGAAATGCTGGGCTGGATGACTCACAAGCTGGAATCGATATTGCCAGGAGTAATATCAATAACCTCAGATATGCAGATGATACCAATTTAATGGAAGAAAATGAAAAAAAAAAATACTAAAGAGCCCCTTGATGAGACTGAAAGAGGAGAGTGAAAAAGTTGGCTTAAAACTCAGCATTCAAAAAATTAAGATTGTGGCATCTGGTCCCATCACTTTAAGGCAAATAGGTGTGGAAAAAGTGAAAACAGTGACAGATTTTATTTTCTTGGTTTCCAAAATCACTGTGGATTGTGATTGAAGTCATGAAATTAGAAGATACTTTCTCCTTGGAAGAAAAGCTATGAAAAACCTAGATAGTGTGTTAAAAACCAGAGACACCACTTTGCCAACAAAGGTCCATATAGTCAAAGCTATGGTTTTTTTCAGTAGTCATGTATGGATGTGAGAACTGGATCATAAAGAAGGCTGAGCACCAAACAATAGTCGCTTTCAAACTGTGGTGCTGGAGAAGACTCTTGTGAGTCTCTTGGATAGCAAGGAGATCAAACCAGTCGATCCTAAAGGAAATCAACCCTGAATATTCACTGAAGGACTAATGCTGAAGTTTAACCTCCAATACTTTGGCCACTTGATGCAAAGAACTGATTCATTGGAAAAGACCCTGACTCTGGGAAAGATTGAGGGCAGAAGAAGAGGAGGTGACAAAAGATAAGATGTTTGCAAGGCCTCACCAACTCAATGGACATGAATTTGAGTAAACTCCTTGAATAGTGAAGGATAGGGAAGCCTGGTGGTCTGTAGCCCATGGGTTGCAAAGATTTGGACATAACTTAGTGACTCAAGAGCAATAATGTAGCTTGAAGAAATCCCTTTGAACTTTCTAATAAGACAACCTTAGTGGTGTTCAAGTGTTTCACTTTTTATTTGCCTGGGCAACTTATTTTCCCTTTATTTATGAATGACAAATTTGACAGTAAAAGTACAGTTTTGCATTTGCTTTTTCTTTAGGTATTTGAATACTTTATACCACTGTCTTCTGGCCTGCAATGTTTCTGTTGATAAACCACAAATAGCTTTATATGAATTACCTTGTAAATGACAAGTCTCTTCTCTTGATGATTTCAAAATTATATTCACCTTTAATTTTTGATAATTTGATTATAATATGTATCATATAAGTCATCTTTGGGTTGAACATAATTAGGTATCTCTGCATGTGTTTTTGCTCAGTTGCACAAGAGTCAGTCATGTCGGACTCTTTGTGACCCTATTGACCATAGCCCACCAGGCTTCTCAGTCCATTGGATTCTCCAGGCAAGAATACTGGAGTGGGTTTCCATGTCCTCTGCCAGGGGATCATCTCTCCCCATGGATTGGACCCGTGTCTCCTGCAGTGCAGGCAGATTCTTTATCACTGAATTGCCAAAGAAGCCCTTACATAATTCTGAGCTTTATGTAACTAGATGTTCATCAGATCAGATCAGTCGCTCAGTCGTGTCCGACTCTTTGCGACCCCATGAACTGCAGCACGCCAGGCCTCCCTGTCCATTACCAACTCCCAGAGGTCACTCAGACTCATATTCATCGAGTCAGTGATGCCATCCAGCCATCTCATCCTCTGTCGTCCCCTTCTCCTCCTGCCCCCAATCCCTCCCAGCATCAGAGTCTTCTCCAATGAGTCAACTCTTCGCATGAGGTGGCCAAAATACTGGAGTTTCAGCTTTAGCATCATTCCTTCCAAAGAAATCCCAGGGCTGATCTCCTTCAGAATGGACTGGTTGGATCTCCTTGCAGTCCAAGGGACTCTCAAGAGTCTTCTCCAACACCACAGTTCAAAAGCATCAATTCTTCGGTGCTCAGCCTTCTTCACAGTCCAGCTTTCACATCCACACATGACCACAGGAAAGACCATAGCCTTGACTAGTCGAACCTTTGTTGGCAAAGTGATGTCTCTGCTTTTGAATATGCTATCTAGGTTGGTCATAACTTTCCTTCCAAGGAGTAAGCGTCTTTTAATTTCATGGCTGCAGTCACCATCTGCAGTGATTTTGGAGCCCAGAAAAATAAAGTCTGACACTGTTTCCACTGTTTCCCCATCTATTTCCCATGTAGTGATGGGACCAGATGCCATGATCTTCGTTTTCTGAATGTTGAGCTTTAAGTCAACCTTTTCACTCTCCACTTTCAATATCTCTTCTCAAATTTGGGAAGTTTTCAGCCATTATTTCTTTAAATAAATTTTATGCTCCCACTATCACTTCTCCTTCTGGAAGTCCCATAATACATGTATTAGTTTTGTTTTTTTTTTTTTAATTATTATTATTGTCCCATTAATCACATAGGCATTCTTCATTCCTTTTCATTCTTTACTCTCTCTCTCACTGGATAATTTTAAATGAACTCTGCTGTAGTTCTGATTCTTTTTTTGCTTAATCAAGTCTGCTCTTGATGCTTTCTGCGGCATTTTTTCATTTCATTCACTGTATACTTTAACTCCAGAATTTCTGCCTGGTTCCTTTTTATGATGTCTATTTTTTGATGAGCTTGTTTTTTCATGTATTATTTTCCTGGATTCATTGAGTTGTTTAACTGTGCTCTGTTGTATCCATTTGAGCTTCCTTAAAATAATTGTTTTGAATTCTTTGTCAGGAAATTTTTAGATTTCCATTCAGATCAGATCAGATCAGATCAGATCAGTCACTCAGTCATGTCCGACTCTTTGCGACCCCATGAACTGCAGCACGCCAGGCCTCCCCGTCCATCACCAACTCCAGGAGGTCACTCAGACTCACATCCATCGAGTCAGTGATGCCATCCAGCCATCTCATCCTCTGTCGTCCCATTCTCCTCCTGCCCCCAATCCCTCACAGCATCAGAGTCTTCTCCAATGAGTCAACTCTTCGCATGGAGTGGCCAAAATACTGGAGTTTCAGCTTGAGCATCATTCCTTCCAAAGA
Source organism: Tragelaphus eurycerus (assembly GCA_935064755.1). Lineage (NCBI taxonomy): Eukaryota > Metazoa > Chordata > Mammalia > Artiodactyla > Bovidae > Tragelaphus > Tragelaphus eurycerus. The sequence goes on along the minus strand of CAKXYN010000119.1, from coordinate 2,728,796 downwards.
AATCCAAGATTTCCATTTCTTTGGTGTTATTTATTGGAAAATTATGATGTTCCTTTGGTGGAATTATGTTCCCTTGATTTTTTAATATTCCTTGAAGTCCTGTGTTGCTGTCTTTGCATTTGTAGAAGTAATAACCTCCTCCAGTCTTTACTGACTGACTTAAGGAAAGTAAAGCTTCACCAGTCACCTTAGGTAGAGATTCTGAAGTTCTCTCAGACATATTCTATGGATGTACCTGCTCCACTCCTCTTATTTCCTCTTAAGGCATCATTAATATTGTATGCCTTCTTCTGATTATGCAAATCCATGCTGGATTCAGAGAAACTTGTTTGTTTTCCACAAGGTGATGACTGGAAATACTCAAGATTTTCTTCCTTCTCTCAATCCCGCAGAGGAAAGCTGGTTTTATGTGCCATTTGCAAAGGCTTGCACTTGATATCTGTAGATCTGTAGGGTTGCACACAAGGAAACAGTCACAAGGGGTGCATGAGACATACAGAACATTAGATGTGCCTCTGGGCTAGTTGATGGGGTTCACAGATGAGATGTCACAAACAGCTCATTGGTGGGCTTTGTGATAGAGTCCATGAAACAACTGAGTGGATCTAGAGCTGTTTGATAAGTTCTAAGTCTTGATTCTGTGCTTCCATGCTCTCTAAAACTCTTAGCCATGCAGATAACTTTATTTTTATGCATGAGAGGAAAAAGAAGTGGGCTCTTGGGCAACATCCCACATGCCTGGAGAAGCAAGGCACTCAGTGTGCTATACTTTACCACATGGCAGACTGGGGAGGTCTATCTTGGAACTAAGTTGTGCTACCTTTGGGTGAGAGTGTTATGGTTAAAGTGAAATGACTCCTTTTACCCTTTCATTACATCTATCCTTGGATTTTTTGCTCCAACAGTGTGCTGTAATTTCTCCAGTGAATCCTTGGACTCCCACAAAGGTATTCTTACCTAGAAGAGACCAAAATCAATGTTCTGTGGGGGTGATGATGATAAAAATCAAAGCAAAACAAAACAATTCTGCTATCTTGCTGATGTCATGTGGACCTCTACCTCAAATTTTATCTGTAATATAAGATCTATGATAATATACTTAAGTAATTTTGTGAAACTTGAGATTTGAAAATATATTGAAATTTAAATATGCATTTGAGACATATGTGGCTCATAATCCTCATTTAAGGAGCTGGCATTGAGTTCCAAGCAATTGTCCCCTCCATTCAAACTGACCAAATACAAGTGACATTCTTAAGATACATAGAATAATGGGACTCTGTGAAGTTCAAAGGCTTGACAAGAGTAGTGAGGCAGGAAGGAGTAAGCTAACTGAATCTGGTCAGATACCAAGAGATGATAGACAGCACGCCAGTTTTAGCCATTTGAAAGAAGAATCAAGAGAAGAGCTGAAATTAGGCACCAAACTGGATTGTGAAGGAAAACAATTTGAGGTTCAATCTGGCAGGGACAGTTTTGGAGGAAAGTTCTCAGAATATGGAGTTAAACTATTCTGTAGTGACAAGAAACATTTAGAAGAGCCAGAACTCCACCTCTTTAAGCAATCTTCTACTAGTTTTAAAAGCATAGTACACTGAACCCATAACTTGACAGTCAAAATTCACTCATTCCACAATATTTGTTGAGTTCCTACTATGTGCACACATTACAGACACAGCAGTCAACAAGGCAGACTCAATCTCTTTCCTAGTGGAGGATATAGTCTGGCAAGAGATAATAAGACACTGAACAAATAATTACGAGTGCAGTTGTTAAGTGCAGAGTGCCATATGATCAAATAACTGGGAGTTTCTGACTTTGTCTTGGAGGATGAGCATCAAAGAAGCCTTCCCAGAGGAAGTGTGTGTGTGTGTGTGTGTGTGTGTGTGTGTGTGTGTGTGTGTGTGTGTGTCATGTATGCATGTGTCCATTAGATCATGATCTTTCTAAAAGAATTGCATCTTCACAATATGAACATTTTGGATTCTGCTGTGGTGGGCATTCTAGGAGAAAAGGTTGCCATAATTGAACTTTAGAAATAGAAATATATTTGAAAAGTTCCAAGGATTAAATAAATTTATCTTTGTTTTAAGGGACAGTGGCCTACATAAGGCAGAAAGTCCAAATAACATGGTAGTTAAAGGCCCTAAAACTTTGGACAAATTATGTAGCCTATGAATCACCTTTCTTTCATTTATAAAATTCGAATAATGTGTATACTGTGAATATTGAAATTAATTATATAATTCATGTAAAGTGGAGAGCAGTTATATTTTGTGTAAAATGCTAATATTTTGATAATGATGATGATGAGAGCTAATAGCAGGAGATGATATCAGAGATGATAGATTGGGCCCATGAATGCCAAATTGTGATGTTGGAACATTATTCTGTCAGCACTGGGAAACCACTGGGGAGTTTAAACAAATGCAATCTGACAGAAGTTTCTGAACTGCAATGCCATTTAGAATATATTGGGTATAAGGAATTTCCAGACTTCCAAACATGAGTACAACATCATCATCACACACACACAACACATACACAAACCCATAATAAAACAATTGATCTTTGATTTTCCCCCCAAGATACAGATCTCTAGAAAACCCATCTTGTCCAAAAATTCCCCTCTGGATCAGAGGACTTGTAATAGACATTATTGATTGCCTACCTAATATCTTTACTCCACTTTGCACATACTTGATATTACTTTAGTACCCATCTCTTTCTCCAAGCACTCTTGGACCTCAGAAGAAGCCACCCCAACCTTAGCTCCCACCCTAACCTAAACTCCAGCTCCAGGGCTAGAACAGACTAGTCTGTGGGTCTTACCCCTCTTGCTATAAATATTTGATGCAGAGACCTAAGCCTAAGCCAGTAAACACAGATCATTCTCCTATCCATAATTGTTGGCTCAGGAATTAATATGTAAGTAAATTCAGGCCAATGAAATGTAAGGAGAGTTTTACTGGAGACTTTTAGGAAAGAACAAAAAAAATATAATCACCCATGATTATACTCTCTTTTTCTAGACCTTTCAGTATGTGCTGGAAGTACTACTTCCTTTTGCCACTATGATAAAATCCAAATTGAAGAGTGTGTCAACATACAGAGTATACAGCTAAGAAACATATAGATAAACAGAAAATGTTTCCAAAAGACTCAGGTTTCTAGATTAAATGACTGGGTCATTGGTGCTGCTACTAAGAATAGGAAAAGATGGCTGCCTATTATGCTGCTGCTGCTGCTGCTAAGTCACTTCAGTCGTGTCCGACTCCGCGTGACCCCATAGACGTCAGCCTACCAGGCTCTCCTGCCCCTGGGATTCTCCAGACAAGAAAACTGGAGTGGGTTGCCATTTCCTTCTCCAATGCATGAAAGCGAAAAAGTGAAAGTGAAGTCGCTCAGTCGTGTCCCACTCTTAGCGACCCCATGGACTGCAGCCCACCAGGCTCCTCCATCCATGGGATTTTCCAGGCAAGAGTACTGGAGTGGGGTGCCATTGCCTTCTCCAGGCTGCCTATTATAGAGGATATCAAATCATGGGTAAGGTCAGTGTAAAGAGGAAAGCTGTATCTCAGCAGAGTGGGAGTGTTCAACAGATACTAGTGCCTTATCTGCTCCAGGTTATGAGACCTCTGAAGATGTGCACATGAATAGAATGGTCCTAAATCTTAAGGAGAGTGGGTGGTATTCAAATCAAGTGAGAATATGTCAAGTATACAAACAAGTATAGTACAGACTAATGAGTGTTTTGATGGGGTTAAGCAGGAACAAGAGAAGAGTGAGTTGACTCAGCTTGTATTATAGCTTATAACTAGAATATTTCAAAAAGGCAGTGCTGGTTAGTAGAAAAATAGTGTATCTCACACTTTACTACCAAATTGGGAAGTTCAAGAAACAGCTGTAGTATTGAGACAGAATACTGAGTGGCCAAATTTGCAAATTTTTTATGACCAAATTATGCCAGTGTAGATAATATTCTACAAAGCAGCAGTGACAGGTTAAATTTCAAGATTCATTTGTAATTTGTATGGATGTCATCAACAAATATTTATTGAGCTGGAGAATACTCAATATTCTATATGAATACTTATCCTTCCGTGAGGCAAAGAAGGCTAGGAAGCAGAAGGGAACTAAATAGTGTGATCAGTGTTCTGAGAGAGGGGGAGAACAGGGGACTGTGGAATCCCTGGTAGCTTGTATAGCAATGGTATTTTCTTACATTTCTAATCATTCACATATATTGCCATCCCCTAGCACAGGTAAATTAAACTGTTCTTTTCCTAGACAAACCCTATACTCCTTGAAACAAGCCAAACACAGGTGCTGAAGAGTATTTCCTGAATTGGTCCATGGAATGATGGTTATTAACCTGTGATCTCAGCATCCCACAGATAATAACACATCCTAGAGAGAACAATCAGGAAATAAGTTCAACTTACCTCTTGGGGGTCTGACTGTTAATTCCAATAACTGGAGTGAATATGGTTCCTGTATACAAAATCAGTGATAAAAATTACAAATCAGGACCACATTTTGAGTCTTAGGTTTCCCTAAGGTAAATAGGTTTCCCACTTGTAAAATGGTAGGGCTGAGGTGAAGGGGGCACAGTCCTCACCCCATCTACTAGAGATCTTTATCAATTTTGAGATAATGAAAGTAAAAGGATTTTTTTATATAAGTTACAGCATATCAGTCCCCTACTGAAAGCCCTTTAGTGGGGTTAATTCTACCTTCCTCACAGGGTTGTTTATAAGTTAGATTTAAAAGCAGGTGCCAAAATAAGTTTTCCCTCCTATTTCTATCTACCAATCTGTCCTGTCAGGTCTACCTCCAAACCATATAATGAATCTTAATACTTCTTTCCAGCTCCTCTTCCATCTCTCTGGTCTATTAACCACTTCCAGTCAATTTGGCCTAAGGCTCTGAGGCAAAGAATGCCCAGTTGTTGTTGTTGTTGTTGTTTTAACATGTTTTGCTTTTCTTCTCATCACCCATCTAAACTATACTTACTATCCTGCCTTATTGGTACCTATAGTCATTTCATTTAATTATAGCAAATGGAATATATATAGAAATGATACATACCATTTACAGTCTTTCAGCATAAAATTTTCCATACTTTTCCCTCATCTGCCATTTGATAATTGAATTCTAGGAAAATCTTTAAAGCCATACTTTGAGCATGGCAGAACCTCTGTCAGCTTGAGTCCCTCAGTGACTGTGTGAAAATCAGTACCTCTATCACCACTTATTAAACTGTTCATTAGTAATAAACTCCATTGCTTTATGTTACTGAGGTTTTAGGGAATATTATTCATTATCTTGCTGAAATAACTCTGTCCTCTATTCTCCCATACTTGCCAGGATTTCCCATCCTAGACTCGTGCAATTTGATGAAATTGAGGGCTTCACATAAATCTTTCTTAAATCCCATCTGGCTCTATCCAGCCCATTTTAATGCAATTTCTTAACATCTTCTAATTCATTTGTTTGCATGTCCCTACCTCAGCTTGCCTTGCTTCATTTTATTCTCCAGGGCCAAATTTGTCTGCTACTCCAGGTATTTCTTGACTTCCTACTTTTTATTTCCAATCCACAATGATGAATAGAACATCTTTTTTTGGTGTTCGTTCTAGGAAGTTATCTAGGTCTTCATAGAACTGATAAACTTTAGCTTATTCAGCATTGGTGGTAGGGCCATAGACTTGAATTACTGTGATATCGAATGGCTTGCCTTGGAAATGAATCAAGATATTTCTGTCATTTTTGAGGTTGCACCCAAGTACTGTATTTCAGAATCTTTTGTTGACTATGAGGGCTAACTGAATTCTGCCAACAGAATGCACTGGTCATAGCAAATATCCTTTTTCAATAATACAAGAGATGACTTTACACAGGGACATCACCAAATGGTCAATATCAAAATCAAATTGATGGCATTCTTTGTAGCTGATGATGGAGAAGCTGTACACAGAAAAAAACAAGACCTGGAGCTGAATGTAGCTCAGATCATCAGCTTCTCATAGCAAAATTCAGGCTTAAACTAAAGAAAGTGAGGAAAACCACTAGGCCAGTCAGGTATGACTTAAATCAAATCTCCTGTGAATATGCACTGGAGGTAATGAATAGATTCAAGGGTTTAGAGCTTGTAAACAGTGTGGCTGAAGAGCTATGGACAGAGGCCCATAATATTGCACAGGAGACAGCAAACAAAACCATCCTAAAGAAAAAGAAAAGCAAGAAGGCACAGTGGTTATCAGGGGAGGCCTTAAAAATATCTAAAGAAAGAAGAGAAGCAAAAAGCAAGGGAGAAAGGGAAAAGTATATCCAAATAAATGTAGATTTCTAAAGAAGAACACAAGAGACAAGAAGGCCTTTTTCAATGAACAGTGTATAAAACTAGAAGAAAACAACAGAAAGGGATAGAGACATCTTCAGGAAAATTGGAGATATCAAGGGAATATTTTGCCCAAAGATGGGCCAATAAAGGACAGAAATGGTATAGACCTAGTAGATCCTGAGGAGGTCAAGAAGAAATGGAAAGACTACATGGAAGAACTGTACAAAAAAGATTTTAATGAACTAGATTACTGATGGTGTGGTCAGCCACTCAGAGAAAGAACTTCTGGAAAATGAAGTCACGTGGGCCTTAGGGAAGCACTGTTATTAATAAGCTAGTGGATATGACCAAATTCCAGTAGAACTATACAAAACCCTACAGGATGATGCCATTAATATGCATTCAATATGCCAGCAAATCTGGAAGACCCAGAAGTGGCCATAGGACTGAAAATGGTCAATCTTCTTCCCAATTTCCAAGAAGGGTAGAACTAATGTGCTAACCACTGGACTGTTGCACTCATCTCCCATGCTACTCATTAGCCACATTGACCTTGGGTTTCAGTTATGGTTTTGTTTCCACTTCTGCATGTGGGTTGTACAGTGGGATTTGCTCCTGAGGCTGCCCTGGAGGATTTGGGTCTGCCCCAGTGAGAGCCATGTGTGGAGGTGGTGCAGCTGCTTGGGTCACAGGGGCTCTGGCAGCACCAGGTACTCAGGGGAGTTGGCAACTAAGGCAGTAGGAAATATAGTGCTCTAGAATGGCATGTCAACCCATTCTTATATTCTTGCCTGAAGAACCCAATTGACAGAGAAGCCTGGCAGGCCACAGTCCAATTCAGTGCAGTTCAGTCACTCAGTCGTGTCTGATTCTTTGTGACCCCATGAATCACAACACACCAGGCCTCCCTGTCCATCACAAACTCCTGGAGTTCACCCAAACTCATGTGCATCGAGTCGGTGATGCCATCCAGCCATCTCATCATCTGTCGTCCCCTTCTCCTCCTGCCCCTAATCCCTCCAAGCATCAGGGTCTTTTCCAATGAGTCAACTCTTGGCATGAGGTGGCCAAAGTATTGGAGTTTCAGCCTCAGCATCAGTCCTTCCAATGAACACCCAGGACTGGTCTCCTTTAAGATGGACTGGTTGGATTTCCTTGCAGTTCAAGGGACTCTCAGGGTTGCAAACAGTTGGACACGACTGAAGTGACTCTGCATGCATAGATACAAGCCTTTTTGCCTATGGCAGTTCTGCCCCACTGAGGGTTGAGCATGAAGGTGACACAGCTGCTTGGGTTTCAGGGACCCTGGTGGCACCATGTGTGCAGGGACACAAACTACCTCAGACCCAGGAGTTATGGCCCTATCAGAGTCTTTTTTCAAGCTTTTGGTAGCTTGTTCTCAGACGGTCTCCTTGACTAGTCTTTCTCTGTAGCTCTGCCTGTTCAGGCACTTAGAGGGCTCCTTTGCCTGGGGTCCTCCTATGTTGTTCAGTGTGTCAGGCACATAGAGGGGCTCTCCTGGCTGGGGTCCTACTCTGTAGTTTATTGCATCAGGCACTTAAAGAGGCACCCGGGGGTGGGGTCCTACTCTGTTGTTCCATGTGTCAGGCACTTGATGGGCCACCTCTACTGTTCAGCTGCTGATGCTGGCATGTGGGGAGATAGAGGCTATTGTGATGGCTTTACCTCCTAGGCATGACTCAGCAGTATCACCTTGCTTTCATGGCTGCCTGACTCCCTCAACAGGCATTTCCCACCACAATCTCCTTCCTGACACCCCCTCGGTCTGTCTTTCTGCAGTTGCCAGCAGCTCTTGCCCTGGGTTTCCTCCAGAATCCTTATGCTCTAGCTCCAAGCCACTGTACCTTCTAGGGGCCCTGCATCCCTGTCTGGGGTACATATGCTGTAGCAAGTACTGTTTGATTCTCATTCCATTTACGCTGCCACGGATCAACTGCTTCATTCTCAGCTTTAAATGTTTCCTTCTGACCAAGACAATTGCCCCGACATGGGAATCTGACCCCCTGCTTCAGTTATCCCACTCACCAAGAGCAGGTCCATTCCTACTAACACTACTGTTTTCCCCCTTAGTTCCTTCATTCTACCTAATTTTGTGTGGTTCTACATATTCTTTTCTGATGGTCATGTACTCCTGTCAGCTCTCAGCTGGTATTCTGCAAGCACTTCTGTGTTTGAAGCAGTTTTCCTGATGTATCTGTGGAGAGAGAGATGTACTCAACCTCCACCTACTCCTCTGTCATCATGTTCCTCCCCATTAGCTAGCTATTTATACATGGTAGTGCATATATCGGAGAAGGCAATGGCACCCCACTTCAGTACTCTTGCCTGGAAAATCCATGGGCGGAGGAGCCTGGTAGGCTGCTGTCCATGGGGTCGCTAAGAGTCGGGCATGACTGAGCGACTTCACTTTCACTTTTCACTTTCATGCATTGTAGAAGGAAATGGCAACCCACTCCAGTGTTCTTGCCTGGGGAATCCCAGGGATGGGGAAGCTTGGTGGGCTGCCGTCTATGGGGTCACAAAGAGTCGGACATGACTGAAGCGACTTAGCAGCAGCAGCAACAGTGCATATGTATCAGTGCTACTCTCAAAACTCATTCCACTCTCTCCTCCCACCCTTATGTCTACTTTAAATCAGACAGATTAGCATATGTGGGCTTCCCTGGTGGCTCAGACTAAAGATAATATAAAATGTTTGCAAGGGCAAGAGTGGGAGAGGATATCTTTTCAATTTCAATTAGTCTATTTCCTTCATTAAGCTTTTTAAAAATCTTTTACTTTATTTTTTCTCTTTAATAAAAACCATGCCAAATGAAAAAAAAAAAAAAGAATCTATAGTACTTTTAACAGTATCTGGATCTTACAGTCACTAGAAATTACAATTGTTGTACACATCTTGGAATATCATTTATGTTTATCACTACTTGAAAATATGATAGTTATTAAACTTTCTATTAGATCTTGTTACCTAATGCATTAATAAATATGTGTATTTCTATACCACAATTTTGATATGATTGATCAATGCATTTAAATATAATTCAATTCCATCACAATCTTCTATGTTTTATTTTGTACATTTTAAATATTATTCTAAGAAGAATCAATATGTTTCACCAGACTTCTGAAAGTGTATATGGCATCAAATAAATAAGGAACTTACCTACCAGTTTATGTTGAGGAGAACAAAACAAATGCTCCAAAGCAATGACAGGTAATAAAACAGAATAGGCTGATGTTGAATTTGCTTTTAGTTCATCCTCTAAATTTTCTCCTTTCTCTATCAGTACCTAATTGTCTTCAGGATGCCCACAGATGTCTTCAGCCAGGCATAGTTATATATACTAGATGTTATGGAAGAAAAGAGGAAAAATTTTTAAAAAGGCATTTATTGAGCACCTACTATGTACCAAACCATAGTTTCAGATACTATGTCACTTAATATTCTCAACATCTCTGAGAGGAGTTTTCCCCTCATTTTACAGTTGAAGAAACTGGAGTTGAGAAATTTTATGAATTATGTACAATATCACACAGCTACTAAAATGATTGGAAAGATTCTTGGTGTATGGCAGAAACTAATACAATATTGTAAAGAAATTATCCTCCATTTAAAAATAAGTAAATTTAAATTTTAAAAATAACTAAAATGAGATTAGAAACTGTTATCCCCCAAATCTAAAGCCTCTTTAATTATATCCATGTTATACCACATCCATTTCCAAAATATGTCAAAATTTATTCTGTCACTAAATATTCCTGACATCTCTTAAAGGTCAACATTGTTGTCTCCAATTTACATATTCAGAAACTAGGTGATGACTTGCCATGTGCTTTGTAGAGTAAGGACTTCAATCATGATTTAAGGCAGCTTCTTCAGTTCCATCATCATGTAGGTTATTTTGGCCAGCAGAAGATAGTATTACCTAGAAGCTACTTGTGTAATTTCTGTTCATATTTATTTGCTAGATATTAGCCATATAGCCACACCTACATCCAAGAAAGGATGGAAAATCTTGAAGTTAGCCAAGTGAATATGTACCCACTACAATTTCTAATACTATAAAATCAGGGAAGATATTAGCGGACAGTTAGCAGATTCTGAAAGGTTAGTGGCATTAGTCTATTTCATGGATATGGAAACAAGTTCAGAGAATTGAAATGATTGCCCAAAGTCTCTTGGCTAGTAAGTGGCAAATTTGGGATTCTAATCCTAGTTTGAATGGTTCTGAAATTTCTATCTTTTGCCACTATTCCATAGGAACTAAAGACCATAATTCTGAGGGAATGATTGAACCAATAGGTAATAATAGAAAAGGGTGGGGTTGACTACGCTAAAATGTAGGTTGGGACCTGGGATCGGACCTGAATCTAGATTGCGCGTATGCATGTAGAGGGTCCCAGCCTTTGCCACCTTTCCCCTTTTAGTTAAGGGTATAATTGTAAGCCTAGAGAATACAAGACTAAAGTGGTTTGTGTCTTCAGACCTCTGAAGGTCTTTCATAGAGTAAAGCTGTAAGAAAGGCCTATGGCTGGAGATAGAGATGAGACCAGTGGGAGAAAGCTACAGGGAGACAAATTTCAGGCCAGAAGAAGAGAGAAGTTCTGAAAAGTCAGATCTGATAAGACAGAAATGGCTTCAAGAAGAAGTGAGAAAGGAACAGAGCATAAATTGTTACCTGGAGATGGTGTAGAAGAAGGGCTTCGAGCCTCAGATAGGGTTGGTTCCTTCCAACTTTGGCATCTTGTGAAAGACAAACACCTCTTTTTCTCTCTGCTTGTATATTGTCTTGGACTCTCACTTCATTCCCTTGTCCCAAGTTCCATTTAAGCTTTTGTAGTCAAATTGAATCAGAATACAGTTGGGGCCAAGCACTGGTGAATGTGAGAATGAAATGTGTCTCTGAATGTTGAATGTGGATTGTGCATTTAAAGTTTCAGAGAAGGAACTTTTAAAATGTCTGTTAAAAAAAAAAAAATGGTACATTAAGGCCATTTTAAGTTTTCTTTTTAAACCTAAAATGATTTTATCTTAAGAGTAAAAACGTTGTCCTGCAAAGTTACAAAAGATAAATGCAAGTTGTATTTGAAAAACCTAGCTTTCTAGCTTAGCTCAGCCTTTTATTTGCTTCAAGACCAAGAACTGAACCTCAGTTTTCTCAATGGCAAAATTGGAATAACAGCAATGTCTGTTTCACAAAGTTGCAATGAGGGTAAAGAAATACTATAGTGTGCTTGGTGCATGATAAAGTGTGGTATAGATATAGTTAGTTATGTGAGAAAACTTTCTAAGTGGGTCCTTCTCAAAAGATTTTGTTGCAAAATATTATGTCTTCTTCCTCATCATATTGCTATTTCACACTTTCCTTGTTCAGTGTCTGGTTCTGTGGGTATCTGGAGGGCAGGTGTTGATTTTTATTCATCTCTGAATTTATCTGTAATATTGAATAAATGGCTGTATGTATGTGTGGGGAAATGAACAAGATGGTGCCAATCAGGCTGTCTCTCCCCACACGGTCATACTGTTCTGTAAATATTGACTTTGCACAGTTGTGTAAAAGCTGAGATTTCTTATGGCAATATGCATACACATTACAAGGTACTTGCTTAGTTATGGCCTACTTTGTGTGTTACACCTGTATGAGCTTCACCATGAAAGCCCTGGCTGCTGCTGCACTGGGGCTACACTGGAGTGATACCATGGTTATATGAGGTTATGTTATGGCTACCTTATGGCATCCAGTCCTATCACTTCATGGCAAATAGATTGGGAAACAATGTAAACAGTGACAGACTTTCTTTTCTTGGGCTCCAAAATCGTTGCAGATGGTGATTGCAGCCATGAAATTAAAAGACCCTTGCTCCTTGGAAGAAAAGCAATGACCAACATAGACAGCATATTAAAAAGCAGAGACATTAATTTGCCAACAAAAGTCCATCTAGTCAAAGCTATGGTTTTTCCAGTAGTCATGTATAGATGTGAGAAGTGGACCATAAAGAAGGCTGAGCACCAAATAATTGATGGTTTTGAGCTCTGGTGTTTGGAAAGACTCTTGCAAGTCCCTTGGACTGCAAGGAGATCAAACCAGTCAATCCTAAAGGAAATCAGTCCTGAATATTCACTGGAGAGACTGATGCTGAAGCTCCAATACTTTGGTCTCATGATGCAAAAAACTGGCTCACTGAAAAAGACCCTGATGCTGGGAAAGATTGAAGGCAGGAGGAGAAGGGGATAACAGAGGATGACATTGTTGGTTGGCATCACTGACTCAATGGACGTGAGTTTGAGTAAACTCCGGGAATTGGTGATGGACAGGGAGGCCTGGCGTGCTGCAGTCCATGGGGTCACAAAGAGTCAGACACAATTGACTAACTGAATTGAACTGATGGCTATATTATGGTTATGTTATAGGTGCTGCTACAGCTGCTGTGTCACTCAGGAGAGAGGCTGTGTTATGGCTACCATGCCAGCCAGGAGAGAATAAACATGTCTGTAGTTTCTACAGCCCCTTGAATCTTCTTCCAACCACTTAGCTCACGTCTTGCCTACACTGGGTTCAGTGAACAGTGTGACAGACAATTGGTGTCATGAACAGGATGGTCAGCAACACAATATGAATCTAAAAATCATAGGTGCTGTCCACTGGTTGTCTCAATTTATGCAACCATCCAATATGAGAATTTTAATTTCTGCAATTAAGTTTCCTTATCTATGAAATAAAGATATAATCTTCAACTTGCAAGTCTGCCATAAGGACCAGGTGAGATGGTTCTAGACACAAAACAGCCACTTAATAAATACTAGTTCTCATGATGGTTATTTTCCTTTTACCCATCTATGTTCACTCTCACTCTTCTGCACACCTTCCTGTGCCTTGCAAAACTGACAAATATGTACTAGGTCAACTGAACTCCTTTGACTTTTGGCTTCTTTTAAGAGTCATTGTGCTGTGCTTAGTTGCTCAGTCATGTCTGAGTCTTTGCAACCCCATGGACTGTAGCCCACCAGGCTCCTCTCTCCAAGGGAATTCTCCAGGCAAGAATACTCGAGTGAGTTGCCATGCCTTCCTCCATGAGATCTTCCCAACCCAGCAATTGAACTCAGGTCTCCTGCATTGTAGGCAGATTCTTTAACATCTGAGCCACCAGGAAAGCTCAAGAATACTGGAGTGGGTAATCTATCCCTTCTCCAGGGGAACTTCCTGACCCAGGAAATGAACCAGGATCTCTTGCATTGCAGGCAGATTCTTTACCAGCTGAGCTACCAGGGAAACCCTGCTGCTGCTGCTGCTGCTGCTGCTAAATCGCTTCAGTCGTGTCTGACTCTGTGCGACCCCATAGACGTCAGCCCACCAGGCTCCCCGATCCCTGGGATTCTCCAGGCAAGAACACTGGAGTGGGTTGCCATTTCCTTCTCCAATGCATGAAAGTGAAAAGTGAAAGTGAAGTCACTCAGTCGTGTCCAACTCGTAGCGACCCCATGGACTGCAACCTACTAGGCTCCTCCATCCATGGGATTTTCCAGGCAAGAGTACTGGAGTGGGATGCCATTGCCTTCTCTGAGGGAAACCCTAGGAGTCATTAATAGGAGACAATGGTAGAAGGGTGGGAGGATAGAGAGGTCATCTTTATTGCTTCAGTTTTCTCTCTGCCAGGCTACAGGTTGGCAGTGATTACATTCATCTAATGAAGACAAGCTCTAAGGGATGTCCCTTTTTCATAGTATTTCTCTCCCCCTCCCCATCTATTTCTGACTCTTCGATTTGTGTGTGTGTGTGTGTGTGTGTGTGTGTGTGTGTGTGTGTGTTCCTCTAGAAGTAGTGAAACCAACCAGCTGTCTCTAGGCCCAGAGTTTCACCATTCCTATTTGCTTCTCTTTACCCTGCTCACAACTTTATAAACAGAACTTCCACTAAACTCCCTCAATTACCCAGTTTGAGTGAGCCATCTACATCTTGCATCTTCATATTTTAAATAAGAAAAGCTGAGGCTCATAAAGGTGAAGTAATTGGCCCAGATTCATACAGATTCACCCTTGTGGTGCAAAATGGCTCACACTAACAAATAAGAATCTAGTGTTTCAGGAGAACTGGTAGATTTAAGTCTTGTAACTGTCTGCCTGTTTATTCAGCTCATAACAAAACTGACTATGGACACAGAGGGAGACATTTACTCGGGACTTCTAAAAGTCTTATAAAGATACTACTTGCTTTGTAAAAGTTGTCACCTCTAAGGAAGTTTAATGAAATGGAAAATGGGACTTAGAATTGCTTCAAAATTCAGCCTGAGAAAGAGAAAGATGAGAGAAGAATTTGGTATCAGGCTTCTTCCCTGGTGACACAGCTAATAAAGAATCTGCCTGCAATGCAGGAGACCTGGGTTCGATCCCTGGGTTGGGAAGATCCCCTGGAGAAGGAAACAGCAACCCACTCCAGTATTCTGGCTTGGAGAATTCCATGGACTATATAGTGCATGGGATCATAAAGAGCTGGACACAACTGAGCGACTTTCATTTCACTTACAATATAATGAGATCATTATGATAAAGGCAAGATGTATCTCTCCACTGATATTCAATGAAAAGTGAAGGTGACATACCTTGATATATAGCAAAGCATATTAAAATTTTATATAAAGCAGAACCTTTTCTTCAGTGCCAGTGGTTAATGGTAATGTTACAATTATAGTAACTTTCATATACTGAGTGTTTACTAAGTGCCTGGTAACATTACAAATGCTTTGCTTGCCTTCTCTTATTTAATCCTCACAAAAACTTTTCCAAGATAATCATCATGATCCACATTTGAAAAGAGAGGATGCTGAGGCTTGGAGAGATTAAGTAAATTGCCCCAGGATATATTGTTGTTAAATGGTACTGAAATGAGATACCAAAATCCATTCAAACAATCACTCCATTAATGTCAAGCAACAGAAAAATAATTAATGAGGAATTGTTTAGATGATTTAAGCACTGAAACTGTAGTGGTGAGTTTCTTCCCTCAACAGGACATTTACCCATCATTCCCCTCACCTGCACCCCAGGAATGAATGTCTCTAGCAGTCAAGCCAGCCTGTGGAGGTGTTAGCTACAAGATGGACTGAGTAAGAGTGTGTGGTCAAGTCACTATGGTCAGTTCCCTTGTAGGAAACACAGAACCTGATGTGCACCATAATGGTGCACCAACAAGAAAGCCGTCCCTTGGGCCTCAAAATCTGCCTGGCTTTCTCCCATACCCAAGCTACTCTGTTGTCTACTTAAATAATGCAGAGTGAGGAAAGCTGGAATTGAAAAGGATACTGAACTTTGTTAGAAGTCCTGGATTGGTATCTTAGCTTGATCACTTATTTGTATATCTCTTTCTTCTCTAGGCTTCAATGATGAGATCAAACTCAAGAACCTGTAATATTATTTTCTGCCTTGATATTCTTTGATTCTCTAATGCCATCTGGTCGCCCTGGTTACTGCAACCAAAGACTGAAATTATTTGCCATAGGGACAGCAGTAGGGCCCATCTGCATCTCTACCTAATCTTTACCTATACCTATATCCACCTATACAGTGGAAGTGAGAAATAGATTTAAGGGCCTAGATCTGATAGATAGAGTGCCTGATGAACTATGGAATGAGGTTCGTGACATTGTACAGGAGACAGGGATCAAGACCATCCCCATGGAAAAGAAATGCAAAAAAGCAAAATGGCTGTCTGGGGAGGCCTTGCAAATGGCTGCAAAAAGAAGAGAAGCGAAAATCAAAGGAGAAAAGGAAAGATATAAACATCTGAATGCAGAGTTCCAAAGAATAGCAAGAAGAGATAAGAAAGCCTTCTTCAGCGATCAATGCAAAGAAATAGAGGAAAACAACAGAATGGGAAAGACTAGGGATCTATTCAAGAAAATCAGAGATACCAAAGGGACATTTCATACAAAAATGGGCTCAATAAAGGACAGAAATGGTATGGACCTAGCAGAAGCAGAAGATATTAAGAAGAGGTGGCAAGAATACACAGAAGAACTGTACAAAAAAGAGCTTCATGACCCAGATAATCATGATGGTGTGATCACTGACCTAGAGCCAGACATCCTGGAATGTGAAGTCAAGTGGGCCTTAGAAAGCATCACTAGGAACAAAGCTAGTGGAGGTGATGGAATTCCAGTGGAGCTATTTCAAATCCTGAAAGATGATGCTGTGAAAGTGCTGCACTCAATATGCCAGCAAATTTGGAAAATTCACCAGTGGCCACAAGATTGGAAAAGGTCAGTTTTCATCCCAATCCCAAAGAAAGGCAATGCCAAAGAATGCTCAAACTACCGCACAATTGCACTCATCTCACACGCTAGTAAAGTAATGCTCAAAATTCTCCAAGCCAGGCTTCAGCAATATGTGAACTGTGAACTTCCTGATGTTCAAGCTGGATTTAGAAAAGGCAGAGGAACCAGAGATCAAATTGCTAACATCCGCTGGATCATGGAAAAAGCAAGAGACTTCCAGAAAAACATCTATTTCTGCTTTATTGACTATGCCAAAGCCTTTGACTGTGTAGATCACAATAAACTATGGAAAATTCTGAGAGAGATGGAAATACCAGACCACCTGATCTGCCTCTTGAGAAATCTGTATGCAGGTCAGGAAGCAACAGTTAGAACTGGTCATGGAACAACAGACTGGTTCCAAATAGGAAAAGGAGTACGTCAAGGCTGTATATTGTCACCATGTTTATTTAACTTATATGCAGAGTACATCATGAGAAATGCTGGACTGGAAGAAACACAAGCTGGAATCAAGAATGCCGGGAGAAATATCAATAACCTCAGATATGCAGATGATACCACCCTTATGGCAGAAAGTGAAGGGGAACTAAAAACCCTCTTGATGAAAGTGAAAGTGGAGAGTGAAAAGGTTGGCTTAAAGCTCAACATTCAGAAAACGGAGATCATGGCATCTGGTCCCATCACTACAAGGGAAATAGATGGAGAAACAGTGGAAACAGTGTCAGACTTTATTTTTCTGGGCTCCCAAATCACTGCAGATGGTGACTGCAGCCATGAAATTAAAAGACGCTTACTCCTTGGAAGGAAAGTTATGACCAACCTAGATAGCATATTCAAAAGCAGAGACATCACTTTGCCAACAAAGGTTCGTCTAGTCAAGGCTATGGTCTTTCCTGTGGTCATGTATGGATGTGAGAGCTGGACTGTGAAGAAGGCTGAGTGCCGAAGAATTGATGCTTTTGAACTGTAGTGTTGGAGAAGACTCTTCAGAGTCTCTTGGACTGCAAGGAGATCCAACCGGTCCATTCTGAAGGAGATCAGACCTGGGATTTCTTTGGAAGGAATGATGCTAAAGCTGAAACTCCAGTATTTTGGCCACCTCATGCGAAGAGTTGACTCATTGGAGAAGACTCTGATGCTGGGAGGGATTGAGGGCAGGAGGAGAAGGGGACGACAGAGGATGAGATGGCTGGATGGCATCACGGACTTGATGAATGTGAGTCTGAGTGACCTCCGAGAGCTGGTGATGGATAGGGAGGCCTGGCATGCTGCAGTTCATGGGGTCTCAAAGAGTCGGACACGACTGAGCGACTGATCTGATCTGATATCTAGTCTCTGCCTATCAGGATATCTTTAGAATCCAGGCTCTGCACCTTACAAGCTGTGTGACTAGTAAGAATTACATTATTGCTCTGTTTTTCCACTTACTTATCACAATAGAGGAAAGTGGAAGGTGTTATTAAGACAAGGTAAACATATAAAACTCTCAGTACAAGAGTCAATACTTTGTAGTTTCTTTCCCATAGGGCAGTGGGAGAAAGACTGAGAAGAGTTATTGAGGAGATAGAAGTCCATCCACAGTAAACCAGTGGCAACACTTAGCTCCCTACCACCTTGGGAACCTTATTATAAATGCCTATGGCACATCCTTCATGTGTAATAATGCAAAAGGTAACAACATGTCATAAATCATATTTCATAGAGTATGCCATACTTCAAAAATTCCTCCTGTCCATTTGAATATGTGACCAAAAAGGAAAACTATTCAACCGGACACTGTATTAGTAATATCACCTATACTGTCTTATTTAATCCTTAAAACAATACTTTAAGATAGCTACACATAAGGAAACTAATGTTACAGATAAGAAAACTGAGGCTTAGAAGAATTTGGCACCTTGTCCAAGGATAGACAGTTAGTAAAGAATAGAACTGCAAATTGAACTCAAGTCCATCTGATGTTTTTTTAATTTACTTAATTTTAACTGCAGGATAATGGCTTTGCAATGTTGTATTGGTTTCTGCCATGCATCAACATGAATCAGCCATAGGTATACATATATTCCCTCCCTCTTAAACCTCCCTCCCACGTCCCACCCTACCCCAACCATCGAGGTTTTCAGAGCACACCATGTTGAGCTCCCTGTGTTACACAGCAACTTCCCATTAGCTATCTATTTTACATATGATAATGTATATATTTCAATGCCACTCTTTCAATGTATATATTTCAATGGTACTCTTTCAAGAGTTTCTAACTCTTCAGTTTGTCTCATGCTCTCCTGCCCCTGCTGTGTCCAAAAATCTGTTCTCTATATGTGAGTCTTTATCCCTGCCCTGTAAATAGGTTCATTAGTACCATTATTCAAGATTTCATATATGTACTCTAATAGACAGTGTTTGGTTTTCTTTCTGACTTATGTTCTAACTTACTACACCTTGTATAACAGGCTCTATGTTCATCCATTTTGCTAGAACTGACTCAAATTCATTCCTTTTTATGGTTGAGTAATATTCAATAATATTATATATATGCACCACAACTTCTTTATTCATCTGTCAATGGATGTCCAAGTTTCTTTCATTTCCTGGCTATTGTAAATAGTGCTGCAATGAACATTGGCATACATGTGTTTCAATTATGATTTTCTCAGGATATATGCCCAGTAGTGGGATTGCTGGGTCTTTTGATAGTTTTACGGAGAAGGCAATGGCACCCCACTCCAGTACTCTTGCCTGGAAAATCCCATGGGTGTAGGAGCCTGGTAGGCTGTAATCCATGGGGTCACTAAAAGTCGGTCATGACTGAATAACTTCACTTTCACTTTTTACTTTCATGCTTTGGAGAAAGAAATGGCTACTCACTCCAGTGTTCTCGCTTAGAGAATCCCAGGGACGGGGGAGACTGGTGGGCTGCCATCTATGGGGTCGCACAGAGTCAGACATGACTGAAGCAACTTAGCAGCAGCAGCAGCAGCAGCAACAGCAAGGTACTTTTACGCCTAGATTTTAAATAAATGTCCATCTTCTTGGTGGCTGTACCAATTTACATTCCTACCAACAGTGCAAGAGTGACCCCCTTTTTCCCCATCCTCTCCAGCATTTATTGCTTGTAGATGTTTTGATGATGGCCATTCTGACTGGTATGAGGTGACACTTTATTGTAGTTTTCATTTGCATTTCTGTAATAATAAATGATATTAAGCATTTTTCAAGTGTTTATTAGGCAACTGTGTGTTTTCTTTGGAGAAATTTCTCCTCTGTCTCTTTTATATTCAGTTGTTGTTGATTTTCTGGTATTGAGCTTCATGAGCTGCTTATATATTGTAGAGATTAATTTTTTTGTTTGTAATTATTTTCTCCAATTCAGAGGTTGTCTTTTCCTCCTGTACAAAATTTCCTTTGCTTTGCAAAAGTGTTTAAGTTTAATTTGGCCCCACTTATTTTTCTTTTTATTTCCATTACTCTAGGAGGTGGGTCATAGAGGATCTTACTGTGATTTATATTAAATAGTCTTCTGCCTACATTTTCCTCTAAGAATTTTACAGTTTCTGGTCTTAAATTTAGGTTTTTAACACATTTTGAGTTTATCTTGGCGTATGGTATTAGGAAGTGTTACAGTTTCACTCATTTACATGTATCTGGCCAGTTTTCCCAACACCATTTATTGAAGAGAATGTATTTTCTCCATTTTATATTCTTGTCTCCTTTATCAAAGATAAGATATCCATAGGTGTATGGCTTTATCTCTGGGCGTTTTATCTTGTTCCATTGGTCCATATTTCTGTTTTGCTGCCAGTGCCATACTGTCTTGATAACTGTCAGTCAGTTCAGTTCAGTTGCTCAGTCATGTCCGACTCTTTGCAACCCCATGAATTGCAGCATGCCAGGACTCCCTGTCCATCACCAACTCCCAGAGTTAACCCAAACTCACGTCATCGAGTTGATGATGCCATCCAGCCATTTCATCCTCTGTTGTCCCCTTCTCTCCTGTCCCCAATTCTTCCCAGCAACAGTCTTTTCCAATGAGTCAACACTTTACATAAGGCGGCCAAAGTATTGGAGTTTCAGCCTCAGCACCAGTCCTTCCAAAGAACACCCACGACTGACCCCCTTTACAATGAACTGGTTGGATATCCTTGCAGTCCAAGGGACTCTCAAGAGTCTTCTCCAACACCACAGTTCAAAAACATCAATTTTTCCATGCTCAGCTTTCTTCACAGTCCAACTCTCACATCCATGCATGACCACTGGAAAAACCATAGCCTTGACTAGACGGACCTTTGTTCATAAAGTAATGTCTCTGCTTTTGAGTATCTATCTAGGTTGGTCATAACTTTCCTTCCAAGGAGTAAGCATCTTTTAATTTCATGGCTGCAGTCACCATCTGCCGTGATTTTGGAGCCCAAAAAAATAAAGTCTGACACTGTTTCCACTGTTTGCCCATTTATTTCCCATGAACTGATGGGACCGGATGCCATGATCTTCATTTTCTGAATGTTGAGCTGTAAGCCAACATTTTCACTCTCCACTTTCACTTTCATCAAGAGGCTTTTTAGTTCCTTTTCACTTTCTGCCATAAGGGGGGTGTCATCTGCATATCTGAGTTATTGCTATTTCTCCCGGCAATCTTGATTCCAGCTTGTGCTTCTTCCAGCACAGCATTTCTCATGATTTACTCTGCATATAAGTTAAATAAGCAGGGTAACAATGTACAACCTTGGCCTATTCCTTTTCCTATTTGGAACCAGTCTGTTGTTCCATGTCCAGTTCTAGCTGTTGCTTCCTCATCTGCACAGAGGTTCTCAAGAGGCAGGTCTGGTATTCCCATTTCTTTCAGAATTTTTCACAGTTTATTGTGATCCACACAGTCAAAGGCTTTGGCATAGTCAATAAAGCAGAAGTAGATATTTATCTGGAACTCTCTTGCTTTTTTGATGATCCAGTGGATGTTGGCAATTTGATCTCTGGTTCCTCTGCCTTTTCTAAAACCAGCTTGAACATCAGGAAGCTCACGGTTCACGTATTGCTGAAGCCTGGCTTGGAGAATTTTGAGCATTACTTTACTAGCGTGTGAGATGAGTGCAATTGTGCGGTAGTCTGAGCATTCTTTGGCATTGCCTTTCTTTGGGATTGGAATGAAAACTGACCTTTTCCTGTCTTGTGGCCACTGAGTTTTCCAAATATGCTGGCATACTGAGTGCAGGATTTTCACAGCATCATCTTCCAGGATTTGAAATAGCTCAACTGGAATCCCATCACCTCCACTAGCTTTGTTCATAGTGATGCTTTCTAAGGCCCACTCGACTTCACATTCCAGGATGTCTGGCTCTAGGTCAGTGATAACACCATCGTGATTGATTATCTTGGTTGTGAAGCTCTGTTTTGTACAGTTCTTCTGTGTATTCTTGCCACCTCTTCTTAATATCTTATGCTTCTGTTAGGTCCATCCCATTTCTGTCCTTTATCGAGCCCATCTTTGCATGAAATGTTCCCTCGATATCTCTAATTTTCTTGAAGAGATCTCTAGTCTTTCCCATTCTGTTGTTTTCCTCTGTTTCTTTGTATTGATCTCCGAGGAAGGCTTTCTTATCTCTTCTTGCTATTCTTTGGAACTCTGCATTCAGATGTTTATATTTTTCCTTTTCTCCTTTGCTTTTCTCTTCTCTTCTATTTACAGCTATTTGTAAGGCCTCATCAGACAGCCATTTTGGTTTTTTGCATATCTTTTCCATGAGGATGGTCTTGAT
Source organism: Tragelaphus eurycerus (assembly GCA_935064755.1). Classification (NCBI taxonomy): domain Eukaryota; kingdom Metazoa; phylum Chordata; class Mammalia; order Artiodactyla; family Bovidae; genus Tragelaphus; species Tragelaphus eurycerus. Next base: position 2,706,410 of record CAKXYN010000119.1, on the reverse strand, counting down.
CCCTGTCTCCTGTACAATGTCACGAACCTCATTCCATAGTTCATCAGGCACTCTATCAGATCCAGTCCCTTAAATCTGTTTCTCACTTCCACTGTATAATCATAAGGAATTTGATTTAAGTCATACCTAAACGATCTAGTGGTTTTCCCTACTTTCTTCATTTTAAGTCTGAATTTGGCAATAAGGAGTTCATGGTCTGAACCAAAGTCAGCTCCCAGTCTTGTTTTTGCTGACTGTAAAGAGCTTCTCTATCTTTGGCTGCAAAGATTATAATCAGTCTGATTTCCGTGTTGACCATCTGGTGATTTCCATATGTAGAGTCTTCCCTTGTGTTGTTGAAAGAGGGTGTTTGCTGTGACCAGTGTGTTCTCTTGGCAAACTCTATTAGCCTTTGCCCTGCTTCATTCCGTATTCCAAGGCCAAATTTGCCTGTTACCCCAGGTGTTTCTTGACTTCCTACTTGGGCATTCCAGTCCTCTATAATGAAAAGGATTCTTTTTTGGGTGTTAATTCTAAAAGGTCTTGTAGGTCTTCATAGAACCGTTCAACTTCAGCTTCTTCAGCATTGCTGGTTGGGGCATAGACTTGGATTACTGTAATATTGTATGGTTTGCCTTGGAAATGAACAGAGACCATTCTGTCGTTTATGAGATTGCATCCAAGTGCTGCATTTCAGACTCTTGTTGACCATGATGGCTACTCCATTTCTTCTGAGGGATTCCTGCCCGCAGTAGTAGATATAATGGTCATCTGAGTTAAATTCACATATTCCAGTCCATTTTAGTTCGCTGATTCCTAGAATGTTCATGTTCACTCTTGCCATCTCTTGTTTGACCACTTCCAATTTGCCTTGATTAATGGACCTAATATTCTAGGTTCCTATGCAATATTGTTCTTTACAGCGTCAGACCTTGCTTCTATTATGAGTCACACGCACAACTGGGTATTGGTTTTGCTTTGACTCCATCCCTTCATTCTTTCTGGAGTTATTTCTCCTCTGATCTCCTGTAGCAATTTGGGCACCTAGTGACCTGGGGATTTCCTTTTTCAGTATCCTATCATTTTGCCTTTTCATACTGTTCATGGGGTTCTCAAGGCAAGAATACTTAAGTGGTTTGCTATTCTCTTTTCCAGTGGACCACATTCTTTCAGACCTCTCCACCTTGACCTGCCCGTCTTGGGTGGCCCCACATGACATGGCTTAGTTTCACTGTATTATACAAGGCTGTCGTCCATGTGATTAGATTGACTAGTTTTCTGTGATTATGGTTTGTATGTCTGCCCTCTGATGCCTCTCCGAACACCTACCATCTTACTTGGGTTTCTCTTACCTTGGATATGGGGTAGCTTTGTAGTATTATCTGAAGTCAGGAAGGTTGATTTCTTCGGCCTCATTCTTCTTTCTCAAGATTTCTTTGGGTAAAAAGGATCTTTTGTGTTTCCATACAAATTTTGAATTCTGTTTTTCTGGTTCTGTGAAAAATGCCATTGATAATTTGATAGAGATTGCACTGAATCTGTAGATTGCTTTGAGTTGTTTAGTTATTTTCACAATATATGTTGTCTTTGATTTCTTGCATCAATGTCTTATAGTTTTTGGTATATAGCTCTTTTTTCTGCTTAGGTTAGTTTATTTCTAGGTATTTTATTCTTTTTGTTGCAATGGTGAATGAGACTGATTATTTAATATCTCAGAATTTTCATTTCTGAATGAAATGGATTTCTGTGTATTGATTTTGTATCCTGTGATTTACTAAATTCACTGATTAGCTCTAAATATTTTTTGATATTATTTTAGGGTTTTATATATATAGTATCATGTCGTCTACAAAGAGTGAGAGTTTTACTTCTTTTTTTCCAAACTGGATGCCTTTTATTTCTTTATATTGTCATATTACTGTGCCTAGGACTTCCAAAACTTTGTTGAATTATAGTGAAAAGAGTGAGCACCCTTGTCTTGTTCTTGATCTTAGATGAGGTACTTTCAGTTTTCCACTGTTGAAAATAATATTTGCTGTGGGTTTATCACAAATGAACTTTATTATGTTGAATTAGGTTCCTTCTATGCCCACTTTCTGGAGAGTTTTTGTCATAAATGGGTACTGAATTTTGTCAAAGGCTTTTTTCCCATCGATTGAGATGATCATATGATATTTATCTTTTAATTTGTAAATATGATTATCACAATGATTGATTTGTGTATATTGAGGAATTCCTGTATCCCTTGGATAAACTTGACAATCATAGTGTATGATCCTTTTAAATGTGTTTTTGAATTCTGTTCACTAGAATTTTGTTGAGGATATTGCACCTATGATCATCAATGATATAAGCCTGTAATTTTCTTTTTTTTTTTTTTTGTGGCATGCTTTTCTAGTTTTGGTACCAGGGTGATGGTGGGCTTGTAGAATGAGTTTGGAAGTGTTCCTTCTTCTGTAACTTTTTGTAAGAGCTTGAGAAGGATAGGCTTAACTCTCCTTTAAATGTTTAATATATTTCATCTTTGAAGCCATCTGGCCCTGAGCTTTTGTTATTGGGGGATTTTTTTAAATCACAGTTTTGACTTCAGTTCTTGTGATTGGCTTATTCAAAATTTCTATTTCTTCCTGATTCATTCCTGGAAGGTTGAACTTTCTGTCCATTTCTTCCAGGTTGTCCATTTTATTGACATATAGTTGCTCATGATAGTCTATGGTTCTTTGCAATTCTCCATTGTCAGTTGTAACCTCTCCTTTTTCATTTCTAATTTTGTTGATTTGAGTCTTCTGAAGATTTTTCTTGATAAATCTGGCTAATGGCTTGCCAATTTTGTTTATCTTCTAGAAGATAAACAACTTTTAATTTTATTGATTTTCATTGTTGTTCCTTCATTTCTTTTCCCTTTATTTCTGCTCTTTATGATTTCTTTCCTTCAGCTAATATTGGTGATTTTTGTTCTTCTCTTTCCAGTTGCTTTAGGTGTAAGGTTTGATTGACTATTTGATGATTTTTTCTTTTTTGTTATTGAGGTAGTATTGTCTTGCAATAAATTGCTCTCTTACAACTGCTTTTACTGCCTGCACAGATTTTGAATCATTATATTTTCATTGTTGTTTGTTTCTAGGTATTTTTAATTTCCTCTTTTTTTTCTTCAGTATCCTGTTGGTTATTAGAAATATATTGTTTAATTTTAATATGTTTTTGTTTTTTACATCTTTTCTCCCTGTAATTGATAACTAGTCTCATAGCACTGTCGTCAGAAAGGATGCTTGATAAGATTTCAATTTTCTTAAATTTACCAAGGCTTGATTTGTGACTCAAGATGTGATCTATCTTGGAGATTGTTCCATACGCACTTGAGGATAAACTGTATTCTTCTGCATTTGGATGGAATGTCCTGAAGATATCAGTTAGATTGAGCTGGCCTAATGAGTGATTTTAAGGCTTGTGTTTCCTCATTACCTTTCTCTTTTATGATCTGCCGTTTGATGTAAGTGTGGTGTTAAAGTGAAAATGAGTATACTACCCAAAGCAATTTATAGATTCAATGCAATCCCCATCAAGCTACCAACGGTATTCTTCACAGAGCTAGAACAAATAATTTCTCAATTTGTATGGAAATACAAAAAACCTCGAATAGCCAAATCTATCTTGAGAAAGAAGAACGGAACTGGAGGAATCAACCTGCCTGACTTCAGGCTCTACTACAAAGCCACAGTCATCAAGACAGTATGGTACTGGCACAAGGACAGAAATATAGATCAATGGAACAAAATAGAAAGCCCAGAGATAAATCCACACACATATGGTCACCTTATCTTTGACAAAGGAGGCAAGAATATACAATGGATTAAAGACAATCTTTTTAACAAGTGGTGCTGGGAAAACTGGTCAAACACTTGTAAAAGAATGAAACTAGAACACTTTCTAACACCATACACAAAAATAAACTCAAAATGGATTAAAGAGCTAAATGTAAGACCAGAAACCATAAAACTCCTAGAGGAAAACATAGGCAAAACACTCTCTGACTTACATCACAGCAGGATCCTCCATGACCCACCTCCCAGAATATCGGAAATAAAATCAAAAATGAACAAATGGGACCTAATCAAACTTAAAAAGCTTCTGCACAACAAAGGAAACTATAAGCAAGGTGAAAAGACAGCCTTCAGAATGGGAGAAAATAATAGCAAATGAAGCAACTGGCAAACAACTAATCTCAAAAATATACAAACAACTTCTACAGCTCAATTCCAGAAAAATAAATGACCCAATCAAAAAATGGGCCAAAGAACTAAATAGGCATTTCTCCAAATAAGACATACAGATGGCTAACAAACACATGAAAAGATGCTCAACATCACTCATTATCAGAGAAATGCAAATCAAAACCACTATGAGGTACCATTTCACGCCAATCAGAATGGCTGCTATCCAAAAGTCCACAAGCAATAAATGCTGGAGAGGGTGCGGAGAGAAGGGAACCCTCTTGCACTGTTGGTGGGAAGGCAAACTGGTACAGCCACTATGGAGAACAGTATGGAGATTCCTCAAAAAACTGGGAATAGAACTGCCTTATGATCCAGCAATCCCACTGCTGGGCATACACACTGAGAAATCCAGAATTGAAAGAGACACGTGTACCCCAATGTTCATAGCAGCACTGTTTGCAATAGCCAGAACGTGGAAGCAACCTAGATGTCCATCCACAGATGAATGGATAAGCAAGCTGTGGTACATATACACAATGGAGTATTACTCAGCCATTAAAAAGAATACATTTGAATCAGTTCTAAGGAGATGGATGGAACTGGAGCCTATTATACAGAGTGAAGTAAGCCAGAAACAAAAACACAAATACAGTATACTAACGCATATATATGGAATTTAGAAAGATGGTAAAAATAACCCTATTTACGAGACAGCAAAAGAGACACTGGTGTATAGAACAGACTTTTGGACTCTGGGACCAGGAGAGGGTGGGATGATTGGGGAGAATAGCATTGAAATATGTATAACATTATATCTGAAATGTATTAATTGTTCAAACTAATCACTGTCATGTTACAATTTGTTCATATTAGATGTTTGTAATGTTTCTGATAATCAATAAAAGAGATTCTTGATACCTAAAAAAAAAAAAAAATAAAGTCCCCTACTATTATTATTATTATTTAATCTGTCAATTTCCCCTTTTATGTCTGCTACTGTTTGCCTCATGTATTGAGGTGGTCTTATATTGGGTACATAAATATTTGCAATTGTTACATCTTCTGTAATTGATTCCTGGATCATTATGTAGTGTTCTTACTTGTCTCTTCTAATGTTTGCTATTTTGCAATCTATATTGTCTGATACAACAATTGTTACTCGGGCATTTTTTGATTTGTATTTTCATGGAATATTTTTTCCATCTTCTCATTTTCCATCAGCTCAGTCTGCATGTGTCCCTAGGTCTGAAGTGGGTCTCTTGTAGGCAGCATATGTATGTGGATTTTTTTTTATCCTTTCAGTCAACCTGTATCTTTTTGTTGGAGCATTTAATCCATTTTAATGTAAAGTAATTATTGATATATATGTTTTTTCTTAATTGTTTTGCCAAAGGAATCTTGAGAAAGAAGAATGGAGTTAAAGGAATCAACCTTCCTGAAGTCAGATTATACTACATAATTACAGTCATCAAGACAGTATGGTACTGTCACAAAAACAGAAATATAGAAATGGTAAAAGATAGAAAATCCATACATAAATCTACACACATATGGGCACCTTATCTTTGACAAAAGAGGCAAGAATATACAATGGGGAAAAGATAATCTCTTTAACAAGCAGTGTTGGGAGAACTGGAGAGCTATGTGTACAAGGATGAAATTAGTGCACTTCCTAACACCATACTTCAAGATAAACTAAAAATGGATTAAAGACCTAAATGTAAGACCAGAAACTATAAAACTCTTAGAGGAAAACAAAAGAGAAACATTCGATTACATAAATCATAGCAAGATCCTCTATTGTACACCTTCTATAATAATGGAAATAAAAACAAAAATAAACAAGTGGGACCAAATTAAACTTAAAAGCTTTACACAACAATTACATTTTACATTGAACATCGTTCAGTCATGTCCGACTCTTTGCGACCCCATGGACTGTGGCCTACCAGGCTCCTCGGTCAATGGGATTTTCCAGGCAATAGTACTGGAGTGGATTGCCATTTCCTTCCCCAGGGAACTTCCTGACCCAGGGATCGAACCCAGGTCTCCCACATTGTAGACAGACGCTTAACTGTCTGATCCACCAGGGAAGTCACTACACAGCAAAGGAAACTATAAAGAAGGTGAAAAGACAACCCTCAGAATGGGAGAAAATAATAGCAAATGAAACAACTGGCAAATATTAATTTCCAAAACATGCAAGCAGCTCATCCAACTTAATACCAGAAAAACAAACAACTCAATCAAAAATTGGGCAAAAGACTGAACAGATGTTTCTCCTAAGAAGACATACAGATAGCTAATAAACACATGAAAAGATGCCCAACATCACTCATTAGCAGATAAATGCAAATCAAACCTGCAATGAGATATTACCTCACACTGGTCACAGTGACCTACTTCAAAAATGCCACGAACAATAAATGCTGGAGAAGGTGCAGAGAAAAGGGAACCCTCTTGCACTGTTGGTGGGAATGTAAATTGATACAGCCACTATGGAAGAGAGTACAGATATTCCTTGAAAAAAAATAAAACAAAACAAAACAAAAAACTGGGAATGAAACTACTATTTGACACAGCAATCTCACTATTGGCATATACCTTGAGGAAACCACAAATCAAAAAAGACTCATGTATCTCAATGTTCATTGCAACATTATTTATAATAGTGAGGACATGAAAGCAACCTAGATGTCCATCAACAGGTGAATGGATAAAGAAGCTATGGACATATATACAATAGAATATTACTCAAGCATAAAAAATAATGCATTTGAATCAGTTCTAAGAGGTAGATGAACCTAGAGCTTATTATGCAGAGTGACTTAATTTAGAAAGAGAAAAACAGGTGTTGTCTAATGTTGTGACATTCATGCTATATATTAATCCAGAAAGATTGTGCTGATGAACCTATTTGCAGGGAAGCATTGGAGATGCAGATATAAGGAATAAATTTATGGACATGGGCTGGGGGAAGGAAGGAGAATGGGGAATGAATGGAAAGAGTAGCATGGAAACATATACACTACCATATATTAATTAGAGAGATCATGGGAATTTGCTGTATGACTCAGGGAACCCAAACCAATGCTCTGTAACAATTTAGATGGGTGGAAATGGGTAGGAGGTGGAAGGGAATCTCGAGAGAGAGTGGACAAATGTATACTTATGGCTGATTCATGTTGATGTATGGTAGAAATCAACACAGTATTATAAAGCAAGTATCCATCAATTAAAAATAAATAAATTAAAAAATGTTTAACATGTGGTAGTAAAAGTTTCAGAAGTATTAATTAAAAAATTACAGCAATGAAGAAAATTCTCAAACAAGAAAAAAAGTCTTCAAAACAGTAGGAAAATCTTAGGATTTTTTTTTTTTTTTTTTGAGGCTAATTACTTTACAATATTGTATTGGTTTTGCCATACATCAACATGAATCCACCATAGGTATACACATGTTCCCCATCCTGAACCTTCTTCCCTCCTCACTCCCCGTACCATCCCTCTGGGTCGTCCCAGTGCACTAGCCCCAAGCATCCATTATCATGCATTGAACCTGGACTGGCAATTCATTTCATATATGATATTATACATGTTTCAATGCCATTCTCCCTAATCATCCCACCCTCTCCTTCTCCCACAGAGTCCAAAAGACTGTTCTATACATTTGTGTCTTTTTTGCTGTCTCGCTTACAGGATTGTCATTACCATCTTCCTAAATTCCATATTTATGCGTTAGTATACTGTATTGGTGTTTTTCTTTCTGGCTTACTTCACTCTGTATAATAGGCTCCAGTTTCATCCACCTCATTAGAACTGATTCAAATGTATTCTTTTTAATGGCTGAGTAATACCATCCTACCATACTCTCCCTTTTGTGATGAAGATTGTGGTCTTGATAAGCAGTTGGTCAGTTTCTAGTTCCCCACCTCAAAAGAGAGGTCTAATTTGCAAATTACAGTGTACAACTCTTCTACCTTTCCTGGCAGCTAACTGAAGGACTAACCTTTTGGTTTCTATCTTGCAAAACTGAAACATGGGTGAGAACTGGAAGACACTGTTTTTAAAAGCTGTAATGGTATTACAAATCCACTGACATTTGTGGCAAAGAGTTACAGGTGGAGACATACAATAGAATATCAAAGGCCTAGAGGAGAAACTGAGATGAGCCTAAAAATTTAAGACATTCAAAAGCAACCATGTATATGTGGAACTTTAGAAAGTATATGCAGGTCCAGAGAAGACACATGCTCAGATAAGACAGGAAAAGACCTTAACCTTCTAACTCGGACTGATCCCTGAACACCTGAGTTCAGAGAAAGTGTAGTTATTTGCTGAAGGGACGACTCAGAACAGACTCAGTCTGCAAAGACTGGGCTATATCAGTGTTTTCTATTTTTGTTTATTTTTTGGTGTTTTGTTCTGTTTTTGCTTGTTTGCGCTTTTAGCTTGCAAGTAAATCTCTGCCAAAACACCAGTTTAACATGCAAACAGGCTAATGAAAAACTGGGCAAAAGAACTTAACAGACATTTCTCCAAAGAAGACATACAGATGGCTAATAAGCACATGAAAAGATGCTCAACATCACTCATTTTTAGAGAAATGCAAATCAATCTGACACCTGTCAGAATGGCCATCATCAAAAACTGTACAAACAATAAATGTTAGAGAGGATGTGAACAAAAGGGAACCCTCTTACACTGTTGGTGAGAATGCCAACTAGCACAGCCACTATGGAGAACAGTGTGGAGATTCCTTCCTTAAAAAAACTGGGAATAAAACTGTCATATGACCCAACAATCCCACTACTGAGCATACACCCCTAGAACACCACATGTACTCCAATATTCATTGCAGCACTATTTACAATATCTAGGACATTAAAGCAACCTAGATGTTCATCAGCAGATGAATGGATAAGGAAGTTGTGGTACATATACAGAATAGAATATTACTTAGCTATAAAATGGAACACATTTGAATCAGTTCTAATGAGGTGGATGAACCTGGAACCTAATATACAAAGTAAAGTAAGTCATAAAGAGAAGACAAATAATGTATATTAATGCATATATATGGAATTTAGAAAGATGATAATGATGATCCTACATGTAGGACAGCAAAAGAGACACAGATGTAAAGAACAGACTTTTGGACTCTGGGAGGTGAGGGTGGAATGATCTGAGAGGATAGCATTGAAACATGTATATTACCATACGTAAAAGAGATGACCAGTGCAAGTTTGATGCATGAAGCAGGGCACTCAAAGTCTATGCTCTGGGACAATCCAGAGGGACAGGGTTGGGAGGGAGGTGGGAGGTGGATTCAAGATGGGGGGGACATGTGTATACCTGTGATTGATTCACCTTATTGTATGGCAAAAAGCATCAAAATATTGTAAAGTAATTAACCTCCAATTAAATAAATCAATTAAAAAGTAAAAAAAAAATAACAAAGATATTGGTGAGTACATATGACAAGAAAAGCTTTTATTAAAATAGTTTGAAAAGTCTCAAAATAAATGTACGGTCAGATCAGATCAGATCAGATCAGTCACTCAGTCGTGTCCGACTCTTTGTGACCCCATGAATCGCAGCACGCCAGGCCTCCCTCTCTGTCACCAACTCCTGGAGGTCACTGAGACTCACATGCATTGAGTGAGTGATGCCATCCAGCCATCTCATCCTCTGTCATCCCCTTCTCCTCTTGCCCCCAATCCCTCCCAGCATCAGAGTCTTCTCCAATGAGTCAACTCTTCACATGAGGTGGCCAAAGTACTGGAGTTTCAGCTTTAGCATCATTCCTTCCAAAGAAATCCCAGGGCTAATCTCCTTCAGAATGGACTGGTTGGATCTCCTTGCAGTCCAAGGGACTCTCAAGAGTCTTCTCCAACACCACAGTTCAAAAGCATCAATTCTTTGGCACTCAGCCTTCTTCAAAGTCCATCTCACACATCCATACATGACCACAGGAAAAACCATAGCCTTGACTAGATGAACCTTTGTTGGCAAAGTAATGTCTCTGCTTTTGAATATGCTATCTAGGTTGGTCATAACTTTCCTTCCAAGGAGTAAGCATATTTTAATTTTATGGCTGCAGTCACCATCTGCAGTGATTTTGGAGCCCAGAAAAAAAAGTCTGACACCATTTCCACTGTTTCACCATCTATTTCCCATGAAGTGATGAGACCAGATGCCATGATCTTCGTTTTCTGAATGTTGAGCTTTAAGCCAACTTTTTCACTCTCCACTTTCACTTTCATCAAGAGGCTTTTTAGTTCCTCGTCACTTTCTGCCATAAGGGTGGTGTCATCTGCATATCTGAGGTTATTGATATTTCTCCCGGCATTCTTGATTCCAACTTGTGTTTCTTCCAGTCCAGCGTTTCTCATGATGTACTCTGCATAGAAGTTAAATAAACAGGGGGACAGTATACAGCCTTGACGTACTCCTTTTCCTATTTGGAACCAGTCTGTTGTTCCATGACCAGTTCTAACTCTTGCTTCCTGACCTGCATACAAACTTCTCAAGAGGCAGATCAGGTGGTGTGGTATTCCCATCTCTTTCAGAATTTTCCACAGTTTATTGTGATCCACACAGTCAAAGGCTTTGCCATAGTCAATAAAAGAGAAATAGATGTTTTTCTGGAACTCTCTTGCTTTTTCCATGATCCAGTGGATGTTGGCAATTTGATCTCTGGTTCCTCTGCCTTTTCTAAAACCAGCTTGAACATCAATTAAATAATTTAAAAAATCAAATGATGGGAAGGGAATCTAATTTTCAATTATTTCGTTATAATAATCAAATGCTCAGTTTTCAACAAAAATTATGAGACACAAAAAGAAACAAGGTAAACATGGCACAGTCAGAGAGAAAAGTTAAATTGGCAAAAGCCATCTGCATGGAAGCCCAGATAATTTACTTACCAAACAAAAATTTAAAAACTATTGTCTTAAATATACCTAAAGTACTAAGGGAAAACACAGGCAAAAATTAAAGAAAATCCAACATGATTTATTAATAAAATAAAAATATCAAGAGATAGAAGTTTTTATAATGGACCTAATGGAAATTCCAATATTAAAAAACAAAATAAAATCTTCATTAGAGAAATTTGACAGCAGATCTGAGTAGGCAGAAAAAAAGAATCAGCAAATATGAAGAAAAGACAGTTGAAATGATCAAGTTGGAAGAGCAGAGAATAAAGGAATTAAGAAAATGGAAAAGAGCCAAAGAGCCTTGTAGGACATCATCAAGCAGAAAAAAGTATATAATATAATATGACAGTCACAGAAAAGGAAAAAGAGGGAAGACAGATAACTTAAAAAAAAAAAAAAAAACAATGCCAGAAAAACTTCCCCAATTTTAGTAAATACATGAATGTATAAGTTCAAGATGCTCAGTAAATTCCCAGTAGGATGAACCAAAGACAGACACACAAAGATACATTAAAAACTTTTGATAAGCAAAAGCAAAAAGAATCATGAAAACAACGAATGACTATTATATACAAGTGATTCTCAATAAAATTATCAGCCAATTTCTCATCAGAAGGTAGATGGATGATATATCTAAAGACCTAAAAAATGTGTCAGCTGGGAGTAGTTTATCTGACAAAACATATAACTGTAGAATGTTATATATAATTTCCAAGGTAACCAGAAGCAAAATATCAGCATAATATAAACAAAAGGAACTAAAAAGGGAATCAAAACATGTCACCACAAAAAAAATCATGTTACAACATGGAAGAAACTTGAAGATATGATAAGTAAGCCAATCAGAAAAGAACAACTATTGCATGATTCCATTTACATCAGGTAACTTCAAGTAGTCAAATTCAGAGACAGAAAGTAGGATGGTGGCTCACAGGGATTGGATGGGGAGAAATGGCAGTTACTAGCTGGTTTTAGAAAAGGCAGAGCAACCAGAGATCAAATTGCCAATATCCGCTAGATCATGGAAAAAGCAAGAGATTTCCAGAAAAACATCTATTTCTGTTTTATTGACTATGCCAAAGCCTTTGACTGTGTAGATCACAATAAACTGTGGAAAATTCTGAGAGAGATGGGAATACCAGACCACCTGATCTGCCTCTTGAGAAATCTGTATGCAGGTCAGGAAGCAACAGTTAGAACTGGTCATGGAACAACAGACTGGTTCCAAATAGGAAAAGGAATATGTCAAGGCTGTATACTGTCACCATGTTTATTTAACTTATATGCAGAGTACATCATGAGAAATGCTGGACTGGAAGAAACACAAGCTGGAATCAAGATTGCCGGGAGAAATATCAATAACCTCAGATATGCAGATGACACCACCCTTATGGCAGAAAGTGAAGAGGGGCTAAAAAGCCTCTTGATGAAAGTGAAATTGGAGAGTGGAAAGGTTGGCTTAAAGCTCAACATTCAGAAAACGAAGATCATGGCATCTGGTCCCATCACTACATGGGAAATAGATGGAGAAACAGTGGAAACAGTGTCAGACTTTATTTTTCTGGGCTCCAAAATCACTGCAGATGGTGACTGTAGCCATGAAATTAAAAGACGCTTACTCCTTGGAAGGAAAGTTATGACCAACTTAGATAGCATATTCAAAAGCAGAGACATTACTTTGCCAACAAAGGTTCGCCTAGCCAAGGCTATGGTTTTTCCTGTGGTCATGTATAGATGTGAGAGCTGGACTGTGAAGAAGGCTGAGCGCCGAAGAACTGATGCTTTTGAACTGTGGTGTTGGAGAAGACTCTTGAGAGTCCCTTGGACTGCAAGGAGATCCAACCGGTCCATTCTGAAGGAGATCAGCCCTGGGATTTCTTTGGAAGGAATGATGCTAAAGCTGAAACTCCAATATTTTGGCCACCTCATGCGAAGAGTTGACTCATTGGAGAAGACTCTGATGCTGGGAGGGATTGGGGGCAGGAGGAGAAGGGGACGACAGAGGATGAGATGGCTGGATGGCATCACTTAGTCGATGGATGTGAGTCTGAGTGACCTCCGGGAGTTGGTGATGGACAGGGAGGCCTGGCGTGCTGCAGTTCATGGGGTCGCAAAGAGTCGGACACGACTGAGTGACTGATCTGATCTAATAGGTACAGAATTTTATATTGAGAATGTGAAAAGTTTCTAGAGACGGATGGTGATGATGGTTGCATAATAATGTGAATGTACCTAATTACCATGGGACTCTACACTTAAAATGTTAAAAATGATAAATTTTTGTCATTTATATTTTGTCACATTTTTTTTAAGGGAGAGACTAAAATATTCCTAGATAGACAAAATCTGAGTGATTTTATTACCACTAGGATGACCCTACAAAAACGGCTAATGATGTTCCTTTAGGGTGAAATAAAAGGATGGTGAAAGTGAAGTCGCTCAGTCGTGTCTGACTCTTTGTGACCCCATGGACTGTCGCCTATCAGGCTCCTCTGTCCATGGGATTTTCCAGGCAAGTGTACTGGAGTGGGTTTCCATTTCCTTCTCCAGGGGATCTTCCCCACACAGGAATCGAACCTGGGTCTCCCGCATTGCAGGCAGATGCTTTACCATCTGAGCCACCAGAGCGAGTTTGATCCCTAGGTTGGGAAGATCCCCTGGAGGAGGGAATGGCTACCCACTGCAATTTTCTTGCCTGGACAATTCCATGGACAGAGGAGACTGCAGGCTACAGTCCATGTGATCACAAAGAGTCAGACACGACTGAGCAGCTAACATTTTCACTGCTCACAGAACAACTTAAAGCCATAAGAAGATATAAAATTCTCTTGTACAGTATAATTCTACTCTTTACTTATAACTTCACTTTTATTTTTTCTACAGTAAAAGACAAATGCTTACAAACAATTATAAATTTATATTATTGGCCACATATTGCGTACAAATGCAATTCATGACACCAATAGCTTACAAAGGGATGAGACTATGTGGGAATAGAAGGTTTGTATGGAAATAAAATTATATTGATATCAAATTATATACTTACAACTTTAGTATGTGGTATCCAAACCCCATGGTAACCAAAAAGAAGATATGTATAGAATATACACACAAGGAAATGAGAAGGGAATCAAACACGTCACTACAAAAAAAAAAAAAAAAAAAAAAAACCAACTGAACACAAACAAAAGCAATAAAGGATGACATGAGAGACAAACAGCTGAGATATATGAAAAGACAGCAAAATAACAGAGGAAAATCTTCCTTTATCAGTAATTGCTTTAAACATAAATGGTTTAAAATTTCTCCATTCAGAAGTAATAAACTAGCAGAACCAATTTAAAGAAAAAACATGATCCAATTATATGTTATATACAAGTCACATTTTATATGTAACAATAAAATGGTTGAATGTGAGAGGATGGGAGAATATTCCACATAAACAATAACAATAAAAATTAATTGGCTATACTTATATCAGACAAACTTTAAGTAAAACAACCTGCTATGAGACAAAGAAGGACATTGGATATCAATACCTCCATCAATTCATCAATAAGATATAGCAATTGTAAATATATATATATCTACACACACACACACACACACATACCACTTTATGCACTACAAAATATACGAAGCAAACATTGACAATATTGAAGGGAGAAATAGTTCAACAATACTAGGGTTGGTTGCTCAGTTGTGTCCTACTCTTTGCAACTCCATGGACTATAGCTGGCCAGGCTTGTCTGTCCATGGGTTTCTTCAGGCAAGAATACTGCAGTGGATAGCCATTCCCTTCCTTCAGGGATCTTCCTGACCTGAGAAACAAACCCAAATCTCCCACATTGCAGGCATATTCTTAACCATATGAGCCACAAGTAAAGGCAATGTAGAAGAAGATATCAATACATAACTTTCAGTAATGGATAGAAAATCAGAAGTTCATTAAGGAAATGGTGAACTTGGACAACAACATAAACTAATCAAACCCAAAACACATTCAGAATACTCCACCACAAAAAGTATCTTTCTATAATACATATGGAACATTCTTCAGGATAGGCAACATGTTGGGCCAGAAAACAACTTAATCAACTGGAAAAGATTGCAAGTATACAATGTATCTTATCTGATCATAATGGATTGAAGCAAAAATCAACAGTAGAAAGAAAAATAGAAAACAATTATTTGGAAATTAATTCATGAATAATTAAACAAAAGATAAGCTAAAGGAAAAAATAAAATAGAAATTAGAAAATACCATGAAACAAATAAAAATGAAGCTGCAGCATACCTAAAGTTATGGGTTCAGAAAAGTAGTGCTAGGGGGAAATTTATAGTTGAAAGTACACACATTAAAAATATGGGACGACCCAGAGGGATGGTATGGGGAGGGAGGAGGGAGGAGGGTTCAGGATGGGGAACACATGTATACCTGTGACAGATTCATTTCGATATATGGCAAAATCAATACAATATTGTAAAGTTAAATAAAATAAAATTTAAAAAATAAAAACAAAAACAATAAAAAAAAATATAAACTTACCGTATGATCCTGCAATCACATTCTTTGGAATATATCCAGAGAAAATCATAATGTGAAAAGATACATAGACCTCAATATTTATTGAATCACTATTTTAAATAACCAAGACATGTAAGCAACATAAATGTCCATCAACAAGGTAATGGATATATGGTACATATATATAGTGGGATATTACTCAGGTACAAAATGGAACAAAATTGTGCCATTTTCAGAGACATGGATGGACATAGAGTCTATCATAAGCAGTAAAGTAAATCAGAAAGAGAAAAACAAATACTGTATATTTAAACATATATGTGGAATCTATAAAAATGGTTTAGATGATCTTATTTGCAAAGCAGAAATAGAAACAGACAGAATAAATGTATGGATACCATACTAAGGGAAAAAAGAAAGGTGGGATGAATTGGGAAATTGAGATTGATATACATACATACATACATATACTACCGATACTATTTTATACTATGTATAAAACACATAAATAATGAGAACCTACTGTCCAGCGAAAGTCTACTCAATGCTCTGTGATGGTCTAAATTGGAAAGAAATCCAAAAAGAGAGCACATAGGTAAACATATAGCTGATTCACTTTGCTGTACAGTAGAAAATAACACAGTATTTATAGCAACTATAATCTAAAAAAATTAGCTAAAAATGAATTTAAAAAAAAACAAACAAGATGACGCTAATCAGACCACTGTATGACTAATTTCAAGATGACAATCAGAGCTGAGTGCACTATTTCTACATATAGTCCCTTTCCTTTCTCTAAAAATGTTCTTGCCCACTAATGGTCACTGGAGGAGTCAGCCTTTGGACAGGAGTCTGTCCTCACACACACTGCCACCCCACTCAATTGTTGACATCCAGAATACAGCAAACTGTTCTTTCAAAAAATAAAGCAAAAATAAAATAAAATAATAGGTATATGTCATCTTCTAAATCTACAGAATGTACAAAACCAAGAGTGAACCCTAAGCTAAAGAGTTTTTGTGATTCTGATATGTCAATATAAGTTAATCATCAATTAAAAAATGTACAATTCTGGTGAGTACTGTTGATAAAAGAGAAGTGTATGCATGTGCTGGACCAGAGGTATGTGGTAAATCTTCACAATAATCTTACAATACTTTAAATAGGTTTAATTGTAAACCTATTATTGCTCTAAAAAATAGTCTTTAATAAAATTAAAAAAATGTAAATAGACCTCAAATCAATATCTAACTTTGAATATTAAGAAATGTGATAAAGAAGAACAACTAAAGCTAAAGCTAGTGAGGAAGGAAATAATATAGATTAAAGTAGAGGGGAAGAAATGGTAATAGAAGATAATAGAGAAATATCAATAAAATAAAATGTGTTTTATTTGAAAATATCGATAAATGGACAAAGATTTAGTTAGATTGACTAAGGGAAAAAAAGAGCTCAAATAACTCAGATCAGATATGAAACTGGGAACATTAATACTAATATTACAGAAAAAGGGATTATAATTATATAGACAATTGTAAATCAACAAATTGAACAGCCTAGTGGAAATGTACAAAGTCCTAGAAACATATAATCTACCAAACTGAATCATAAAGAAATAGAACGTCAGAATTTATCTGTAATAGTAAGAAGGTTGGATCAGTAATTTCAAAAGTCTTAACAATAACAAAATGCCCAGGACCACATGGCTTCCCTGGTGAATTATATCAAGCATTCAATGAATTAAATCAATTGTCAAACTCTCAAAAAAAAAAAAGGAATACAACACTTCCAAACTACTTCTATGAGGCTAGTACCCTGATGTCAAGTCTAGTCAAAGATAAGAGAATGTTTCAACATATAAATGTCAAACAATGTAATATACCACATTAATAGAATGAAGAGAAAATAAAAGACATGATCATTTCAATTGATGCAAAAATATGCATTTGGCAAAAGTAAACACCATTTCAAGATAAAACCCCATGATAAACTGAGAGTAGAAGGAAACTGCCTCAACATGATTAAGGCTACATGTGAAAGTAGCTAACATTATACTCGATGGTAAAAGAATGAAAGTTTTTCTTCTAGGATCAGTATCAAAGTGAGGATGCCCTATTTAGCCGCTTCTATTCAGCATATTACTAGAAATTCTATCCAGAGCACTTAGGCAAGGAAAAGAAATAAAATAATCCAACTTGTTAGAAGATGGTGCTATCTTAGAAAGCCCAGAGATAAATCCACACACATATGGACACCTTATCTTTGACAAAGGAGGCAAGAATATACAATGGATTAAAGACAATCTCTTTAACAAGTGGTGCTGGGAAAACTGGTCAAACACTTGGAAAAGAATGAAACTAGAACACTTTCTAACATCATACACAAAAATAAACTCAAAATGGATTAAAGATCTAAATGTAAAACCAGAAACCATAAAACTCCTAGAGGAAAACATAGGTAAAACACTCTCTGACATACATCACAGCAGGATCCTCTATGACCCACCTCCCAGAATATTGGAAATAAAAGCAAAAATAAACAAATGGGACCTAATTAAAATTAAAAGCTTCTGCATAACAAAGGAAACTATAAGCAAGGTGAAAAGACAGCCTTCAGAATGGGAGAAAATAATAGCAAATGAAGCAACAGACAAACAACTAATTTCAAAAATATACAAGCAACTCCTACAGCTCAATTGCAGAAAAATAAATGACCCAATCAAAAAATAGGCCAAAGAACTAAATAGACATTTCTCCAAATAAGACATACAGATGGCTAACAAACACGTGAAAAGATGCTCAACATCACTCATTATCAGAGAAATGCAAATCAAAACCACTATGAGGTACCATTTCACGCCAGTCAGAATGGCTGCGATCCAAAAGTCTATAAGCAATAAATGCTGGAGAGGGTGTGGAGAAAAGGGAACCCTCTCACACTGTTGGTGGGAATGCAAACTAATACAGCCACTATGGAGAACAGTATGGAGATTCCTAAAAAAACTGGAAATAGAACTGCCTTATGACCCAGCAATCCCACTAATGGGCATACACACTGAGAAAACCAGAATTGAAAGAGACACATGTACCCCAATGTTCATAGCAGCACTGTTTATAATAGCCAGGACTTGGAAGCAACCTAGATGTCTATCAGCAGATGAATGGATAAGAAAGCAGCGGTACATATACACAATGGAGTATTACTGAGCCATTAAAAAGAATACATTTAAATCAGTTCTAATGAGGTGGATGGAACTGGAGCCTATTATACAGAATGAAGTAAGCCAGAAAGAAAAACACCAATACAGTATATTCACACATATATATGGAATTTAGAAAGATGGTAACAATAACCATGTATACGAGACAGCAAAAGAGACACTGATGTATAGAACAGTCTTTTGGACTCTGGGAGAGGGAGAGGGTGGGATGATTTGGGAGAATGGCATTGAAATATGTATAATATCATATTTGAAACGAGTCACCAGTCCAGGTTCAATGCCTGATACCGGATGCCTGGGGCTGGTGCACTGGGACGACCCAGAGGGATGGTATGGGGAGGGAGGAGGGAGGAGGGTTCAGGATGGGGAACACATGTATACCTGTGGCAGATTCATTTTGATGTATGGCAAAACCAATACAGTATTGTAAAGTTAGGTAAAATAAATTTTTTTAAAAAAATTAAGATGGTGCTATCTTATATATAGAAATCCTACATACCCACACACAAAAAGACAGCACCAATAAATGAATTCAGCAAGTTCCAGGATAAAAAAAATGAACACAAAATATCTTTTAATGGTGTATAATCTGTAAAAATACTGAATCATTGTGTTGTATACCTGAAATGAATATAATATTGTGACTATCTTAAAAGGAATTAAGGTAAAAAATTCCACTTACAATAGCATCAAAATGGATAAAATACTTAGGAATAAATTTAACTAAAGATGCAAAAGACTTGTATACTGAAAACTACAAAACATTTTTGAAAGAGATTAAAGAAGACATAAATAAATGGAAAGACATCTTATAGCAATGGATTGGAAGACAATATTGTTAAATGACAATTTTCTTAAATGACAGAATCAAAATTAAGTAAAATAAAAGTTTAAAAAATGAACTTTAGCATACATATAAGAATATATGAAAATGTACAATTTAAAACTAATCAAATGCTGTTACACCAACATCCAGGTTAAGAAATAAACTCTTACCACATCTCAAAAAAAAAAAAAAAAAAAGAGAGAGGGAGAATTAAACAAAGTGATTTGTAGGTATAATGCAATCCTTGTAAAAATCCCAATGACATTTTTGCAGAAGTAGAAAAATTCATATGCAATTTCATATGTAATCTCAAGTCACCACAAAACTCTTGAAAAAGAAAACCAAAGTTGGAGAACTCAAAATTCCTGGTTTCAAATCTTACTGTAAATTTAACATAATCAGAACAGTGTGGTTATGGCATAAGAATAGGCATATAGACTAATGGAGTAGAATAGAGAGCCCCAACATATTTACATGCATATATAGCTAAGTGATTTTAGACAAGTGAGCTAAGACTATTTAATGGGGAAAGAAGAGTCTTTCCTACAAATGGTGCTTGGAAAGTTGATATACTGGGAAACCTGTATGCAGGTCAAGAAGCAACAGTTAGAACCCTGTATGGAAAAATGAAAGGTTGTTATCCACACGCACACACACAAAAATCTATGAAATTGAACCCTTATCTTAACCCATGTACAAGCATTAACTCAAAATGGATGAAGTAGAAATAGCTAAACATAAAAACTAAAATTCTGAGCAGAAAATATAGGGTAAATTTTTATGACATTAGATTTAGCAAACAATTTCTAGGCTATGGCATGAAACACACAAGCAACAAAAGAAAAAAATGGAAAAATTGGACTTCATCAAATTTAAGAGTTCTGTCATATCAAATGAAAGTATCTATCAACACAGTGACAACTTGCAGATTGAGAAAAAAATATTTGCAAATCATATATCTCAGAAGGGGCTAATATCCAAAATATAAATGACCCCTACAATTCAAAATAAAATGCAAACAACTTAATTCATAAATAAGCAAATAACTGGAATGGATAATTATCCTAAAAAGAATATCAGATCAGATCAGATCAGATCAGTCGCCCAGTCGTGTCCGACTCTTTGTGACCCCATGAACTGCAGCATGCCAGGCCTCCCTGTCCATCACCAGCTCTCGGAGGTCACTCAGACTCACATTCATCGAGTCAGTGATGCCATCCAGCCATCTCATCCTCTGTCGTCCCCTTCTCCTCCTGCCCTCAATCCCTCCCAGCATCAGAGTCTTCTCCAATGAGTCAACTCTTCGCATGAGGTGGCCAAAATACTGGAGTTTCAGCTTTAGCATCATTCCTTCCAAAGAAATCCCAGGGCTGATCTCCTTCAGAATGGACTGGTTGGATCTCCTTGCAGTCCAAGGGACTCTCAAGAGTCTTCTCCAACACCACAGTTCAGTGTACAGTAAATTCATGAAAAGCTGCTCAATTTCATTAATTGTTGCTGCTGCTGCTGCTCAGTTGCCTCAGTCGTGTCTGACTCTCTGCAACCCCATAGATGGCATCCCACCAGGCTCCTCTGTCCCTGGGATTCTCCAGGCAAGAATACTGGAGTGGGTTTCCTTCTCCGTTAGGGGGATGCTATTCAAAACTATAAACAGATACCATTTCACACACAGTAAGATGACTATTATTTTTTAGAAAAAGAAAATAAGAATTCTGGTCAGGATTTGAAAAAAATTAGAATGCTTGGGTCTTGCCGTTAGGAATCTAAAATGGGGCAACTACTATGTACAACAGTATGGCAGTTCCTCAAGAATTCAAACATAAAATTACCATATGGTCCTATGAATCTTCTTTGGGTGTATACCCAAAAGAATTGAAATCAGGGACACAGATACTTGTACAAAAACGTTCTTTTTTTTTTTTTTTAATCAAGAATCTCTTTTATTGATTATCAGAAACATTACAAACATCTAATATGAACAAATTGTAACATGACAGTATTTAGTTTGAACAATTAATACATTTCAGATATAATATTATACATATTTCAATGTTATTCTCCCCAATCATCCCACCCTCTCCTGGTCCCAAAACGTTCTTAATAGCAATATTCAGAATAGCCAAAAAATAGAAACAACTCAAATTTCTATAAACACATGAGTTGATAAACAAAATGTGCTACTGCATAAAATGGAATATTATTCAACCTTAAAAAGGAAGCAAATTCAGATACATGGGCAGGATGGATGATGCTTGTAAACACAATCCATAGTGAAATAAGCCAGACACAAAAGAACAAATAGTGTACAATTCTACTTATATAAGGTACATAATGTATGAAAATTAATAGGGACTAAAAATAGAAAAGAGGTTACAAGGGCTTGGGAATGGAGGAATAAGGGATTATTATTTCATGCATAAAGAATTTGTTGGGGATGATGAAAAGCTTCTGGAAATAGAAGTAATGCTTGCAGTTTCCCGCTCAGTCAGACTCTCCCATCAGGAAGCTTCCATAAGCCTCTTATTGTTATCCATCAGAGGGCAGACAAACTGAAAACCTCAATCACAGAAAATTAACCAATCTTATCACATGGATTACAGCCTTGTCTAATTCAATGAAACTATGAGCCATGCCTTGTAGGGGCACCCAAGACGGATGGGTCTTAGTGGAGAGTTCTGACAAAACGTGGTCCACTGGAGAAGAGAATGGCAAACCACTTCAGTATTCTTGCTTCGAGAATCCCATGAACAGTATGAAAAGGCAAGAAGATAGAATACTGAAAGATGAATTCCCCAGGTTGGTACATTCCCAGTATGCTACTGGTGTTTATTGGAGAAATAACTCCCAAAGAATGAAGAGATGGAGCCAAAGCAAAAGTAACATCCAGTTGTGGATGTGACTGGTGATAGAAGCAAAGTCCAATACTGTAAAGAGCAATATTGCATAAGAAACTGGAATGTTAGGTCTATGAATCAAGGCAAATTGAAACTGGTCAAGCAAGAGATGACAAGAGTGAACATTGACACTTTAGGAATCAGCAAATTAAAACGGACTGGAATGGGTGAATTTAAATCAGATGACCATTATATCTACTATTGTGGGCAAGAATCCTTTGGAAGAAATAAAGTAGCCATCATAGTCAACAAAACAGTCCGAAATGCAGTACTTGGATGCAGTCTCAAAAACAACAGAATGATCTCTGTTCGTTTCCAAGGCAAACTATTCAATAGTACAATAATCCAAGTCTATGCCCCAACCAGTAATCCTGAAGAAGCTGAAGTTGAATAGTTCTATGAAGACCTACAAGACCTTCTGGAACTAACACCCCCAAAAGATGTCCACTTCATTATGGGGCACTGGAATGCAAAAATAAGAAGCCAAGAAACACCTGGAGTAAAAGGCAAATTTGGCCTTGGAGTACAGAATGAAGCAGAGCAAAGGCTAATAGAGTTTTGCCAAGAGAATGCACTGGTCATAGCAAACACCCACTTCCAACACACAAGAGGAGATTCTACACATGGACATCACCAGATGGTCAATACCGAAATCAGACTAATTATATTCTTTGCAGCCAAAGATGGACAAGCTCTATACAGTCAGCAAAAACAAGACTGGGAGCTGACTGGCTCAGATCATGAACCCCTTATTGCCAAATTCAGACTTAAATTGAAGAAAGTAGCGAAACCACTAGACCTTTCAAGTATGACCTAAATAAAATCCCTTATGATTATACAGTAGAAGTGAGAAATAGATTCAAGAGATTATATCTGATAGACAAAGTGCCTGAAGAATTATGGACAGAGGTTTGTGACATTGTACAGGAGACAGGGATCAAGACCACCACCAAGAAAAAGAAACACGAAAAAGCAAAGTAGCTGTCTGAGGAGGTCTTACAAATAGCTGTGAAAAGAAGAGAAGCAAAAATCAAAGGAGAAAAAGAAAGATACACTCTTTTGAATGCAGTGTTCTAAAGAATAGCAAGGAGAGATAAAAGCCTTCCTCAGTGATCACTGCAAACAAATTGAGAAAAACAATAGAATGGGAAAGATTAGAGATCTCTTCAAGAAAATTAGACATATCAAGGGATTTCATGCAAAGATGGGCACAATAAAGGAGAGAAATGTTGTGAATCTAACAGAGTAGCAGAAGATATTAAGAAGCGGTGGCAAGAATACACAGAAGAACTATACAAAAAAAGATTTTCACAACTCAGATAATCACTCACCTAGAGCCAGACATCCTGAAAAGTGAAGTCAAGTTTGTCTTAGGAAGCATCACTATGGACAAAGCTAATGGATATGATAGAATCCCAGTTGAGCTATTTCAAATCCTAAAACATGATGCTGTGAAAGTGTTGCCCTCAATATCCCAGAAAATTTGGAAAACTCAGCAGTGGCCACAGGACTGGAAAAGGTCAGGTTTCATTCCAATCCCAAAGAAAGGCAATGCCAAAGAATGCTCAAACGACTGCACAGTTGCACTCATCTCACACTCTAGTAAAGTAATGCTCAAAATTCTCCAAGCCAGTCTTCACTAGTATGTGAACCATGAAATTCCACAAGTTCAAACTTGTTTTAGAAAAGTTACAGGAACCAGAGATCAAATTGCCAACATCTGATGGATCATCAAAAAAGCCAGAGCATTCCAAAATCATCTATTTCTGCTTTATTGACTATGCCAAAGCCTTTGACTGTATGAACCACAACAAACTGTGGAAAATTCTTCAAGAGTTGGGAATGCTGCTTTATTGACTATGCCAAAGCCTTTGACTGTATGAACCATGACAAACTGTGGAAAGTTCTTCAAGAGTTGGGAATGCCAGACCACCTAACTGTATATTGTATACAGTATATTGTCACACTGCTTATTTAACTTATATGCAGAGTACATCATGAGAAATGCTGGGCTGGAAGAAGCACAAGCTGGAATCAAGATTGCCGGGAGAAATATCAATAACCTAGATATGCAGATGACAGCATCTTTATGGCAGAAAGTGAAGAGGAACTAAAAAGCTTCTTGATGAAAGGGAAAGTGGAGAGTGAAAAGGTTGGCTTAAAGCTCAACATTCAGAAAACGAAGATCATGGCATCTGGTCCCATCACTTCATGGGAAATAGATGGGGAAACAGTGTCAGACTTTATATTTTTTGGACTCCAAAATCACTGCAGATGGTGATTGCAGCCATGAAATTAAAAGACGCTTGCTCCTTGGAAGAAAAGTTATGACCAACCTAGATAGCATATTGAAAAGCAGAGACATTACTTTGCCAACAAAGGTCCATCTAGTCAAAGCTATGTTTTTTCAAATAGTCATGTATGGATGTGAGAGTTGGACTATAAAGAAAGCTGAGCACCAAAGAATTGACGCTTTTGAACTGTAGTGTTGGAGAAGACTCTTGAGAGTCCCTTGGACTGCCAGGAAATCCAAACAGTCCATCCTAAAGGAAATCAGTCCTGTATAATCATTGGAAGGACTGATGCTGAAGCTGAAGCTCCAATACTTTGGACACCTGATACGAAGAACTGACTTACTGGAAAAGACCCTGATGCTTGGAAAGACTGAAGGTGGGAGGAGTAAGGGACGACAGAGGATGAGATATTTGGATGGCATCACTGACTCAATGGACTTGAGTTTGAGTAAACTCCAGGAGTTGACGATGGACAGGAAAGCCTGGCGTGCTGGAGTCCATGGGTTCGCAAACCGTTTGACATGACTGAGCTACTGAACTGAACTGAACTGAATGCTTGCACATCTTTGTGAATGTACTTGATGTCACTATTGTAAATGGTACTTTTTGTTACATAAATTTTAACAATTCACAAAGAAAAATACACCTTCAGATTCTGCGAGTTGAATTATTCTCAGTATTCTCTACATACATTATCCACTATCTCAAAGAAGTGTACTTATGTAAGATGGAGATCCAGATCATATATTGTCCCAGGAGGCATTTGAAGGAGCTGGATCACCTACGGAAATAATTTAAGAGATAGTTTGGATCGTTTACAGAGGCAACAAGAAGAGCAGTGATTCAGTCAGAAGTAAATTGCATTTGGCTTACAGAGTTTAGCCTCTTTGGGTCTTGTTTCCTTCTTGAAGTCCTTTATAATCACAGGATGGTCAAATTATGTTTCTTTCCTTTCTTTGCAATGAGAATGTACTACCTATGTGGCCTTTTCCCTTTCATGACATCAGTATTAACTAAATTCAATAAAACTCATTTCTAATTCCTCTCTCAACAGGTGTTGGTCTGAAAAGCACTCTTGGAAGCTTTGTTATGACCAAACATCCAGTTTACAGGGGAAAATACATGAGTTAACAAGAATTAAACAAATCTAGGATTAAAGTCAAACTCTGCCCATTATTGGTCAAGTGATCTCAAAATCAGACAATTTATCTGTTTTGAACTTCAATTTTTTCACCTGTAAATGGGCATTATAAGAATAATTAATACCGTGTAGTTTCTGTGAGGATTAAATGAGATAATGAACATTGTAAAGTGCCTTTCATACTATAAGCACTAAAAAATAGCATTTTCTATAAGTATAAATTATAATATAAAATTACTGGAAAATTATCAAACCATAGGAGATGTTCAATACATCTTAAATTCCCTGCCCCCTTTCCCCAATATCACTACAACTATCCAGGGGTTCACTGGGACTCCCATAGGATAGGCTTTGTTATTCTACCAAGCCTCTGTTCAAGGTGGATAACCTTAGAGACAATGCTGAAGACAGAGAAAAGCAGAATTTTATGACTATGGAATAAGTCACATTTGTTTGAAAAATAGTGATGACTGATCAATCAAAGTTGGTACAATGTATAACCATCACATAGACAATCTGTCCTTTGAGCCCTGAATGTACTTTATTTCTTCCACTCCCCACATATTTCTTATTTTATGGAGACAATAATCCTTTTAACCTTATGCCAGAGAGAACTGAGATGCAAAGCCTCTGTTATGAGTGAGCACAAAGAAGAAATGCCCCAAAACAATGTTCACATAGGAACCAAATATTTCAACCACTCTTTGTCACTAAATCAGAAAATGAAGATCATTTTTCACCAAATTCTCATTATTTCACAACCAAGCAGTGGCAATGAGAAAAGTGACAAGAGCTTTAACTAGGAGATCAAATTAAAAGTAGTGGCTAAAATAGAAGGAGTCCTGAATATAGATCCTGACTACATGTGTTCTAGTTCTCACTCTGAACCACCAACTAGATGACCATGGGTAATTCAATTTTTCACCATTGAGAATAATGATGGCTATAGGTTTGTCATATATGGCTTTTATTATATATGGCCTTTTTTAATACTGAAGTATGTTCCTTGTAAGCTTACTTTCTGGAGAGCTATTTATTTTTAATGGATGTTGAAGTTTGTTGAAATTTTTCTTTGTGTCTATTGAGATGATCATATTGTTTTTATCTTTCAGTTTGTTAATATGATGGATCACATTGCTTTGCATATATTGAAGAATCCTTGGGATAAAGCCTGCTTGAACATGTGTATGATCACTTTCATGTGTTGTTGTATTCTGTTTGCTGGAATTCTGCCGAGGAAACAATTCGGAATCTTGAATAAGATATGAAAACAAATAATGGACACTAGCACAAAATTTTGTTAAATTTGAACAAAATTTGTATTTTAATTAATAATGTTGTGTGTACATGCATGATAAGATGCTTCAATCATGTCTGACTCTTTGCAACCCTATGAACCTTAGCTTACCAGGCTCCTCTGTCCATGGGATTTTCTAGGCAATAATACTGGAGTGGGTTACCATGCTCTGTTGCAGGGGATCTTCCCAATCTAGAAATTGAACCCGAGTCTCTGATATCTTCTGCATTGGCAGGTAGCTTCTTTACCACTAATGCTACCTGGGAAGCTGAAATAATGCTTACTGTATTACATGTTAATTTCCTTTTTTAAGCAACATAGTATTTTTTTTTATCTTACCTTAATTGGATTAGTAGTTTCAAGCCTCAGTCATTTTTTAAATCATTAATTAAATATCTAGCCTTTTAGCACTAATATTGGATGCATGAAACTATATCAAATTTTGAGGGAATATAAGTTAGAAATCTAGCATTCTATTAATACTAAGTCAAACAAATAGAATCAAAATGCCATAAAGTTTTAAGCTAGGCAAAAATGTACAAGTTTTCTAACATATAAATTATATCATACGTGCTATTTACATTCATGGGTGTACAAAACCATTTTTACTATGCTTGACAAAGGCTTGAGAAACAACAACAAAAAAAGATGGTGAAATTGTATACATCAGTTCAGTTAAGTTCAGTCACTCAGTTGTGCCCGAATCTTTGTGACCCCATGGACTGCAGCAAGCCAGACCTCCCTGTCCATCACCAACTCCAAGAGTTTACTCAAACTCAAGTCCATTGAGTCAGTGATGCCATCCAGCCATCTCATCCTCTGTCATTCCCGACTCCTCCTGCCTTCAATCTTTTCCAGCATCAGGGTCTTTTGAAATGAGTCATTTATTCACATCAAGTGGCCAAAGTATTGGAGTTTCATCTTCAGCATCAGTCCTTCCAATGAATATTCAGGACTGATTTCATTTAGGATGGACTGCCTGGATCTCTTGCAGTCCAAGGAACTCTCAAGAGTCTTCGCCAACACCACAGTTCAAAAGCATCAATTCTTCTCTGTTCAGCTTTCTATATAGTCCAACTCTCACATCCATACCTGACTACTGAAAAAACCATAGCTTTGAGTAGATGGACCTTTGTTGGCGAAATAATCTCTCTTCTTTTTAGATTGCTATCTAGGTTGGTCATAACTTTCCTTCCAAGGAGCAAACCTCTTTTATTTTCATGGTTGCAGTCACTACCTGTGGTGATTATGGAGCCCAAGAAAATAGTCTGTCACTTTTCCCCCATCTATTTGACATGAAGTTATGGGACTGGATGCCATGATCTTAGTTATCTGAATGTTGAGTTTTAGGCCAACTTTTTCACTCTCCTCTTTCACTTTCATCAAGAGGCTCTTTAGTTTTTCTTTGCTTTCTGCTATAAGGGTGGTGTAGAAGGGGACGACAGAGGATGAGATGGCTGGATGGCATCACTGACTCGATGGGTATGAGTCTGGGTGATCTCAGGGAGCTGGTGATGGACAGGGAGGCCTGGCGTGCTGCAGTTCATGGGGTCGCAAAGAGTCGGACACGACTGAGCGACTGATCTGATCTGAGTAATAAACAGTAAAAAGAAAATCTTAACATAAAATTCTTAACAGTAAAAAGTAAATCTTAACAAAAAATTCTTAACTCTCAAATCTGCTGGTTTCCTTACTAATACAATAAGATATTTAATTCCAGCTCTTTAAAAATAGAAATATAAACTGCTGCACTCTATACTCTTTGATGTAAATTTCTACTGCTTACCACATCTTGAGATTATGCCAAATCAATACATATACAGTTGCTTCCTTCATTTTCATGGCTGTATACTTTTTGTTATGGATATAATCATATGGATATACACACACACACACACACACACACACACATATATATATACATATATGCATTTACAATATGGATAAACCACAGTTATTTGAGTAGTAGTGTGCCCTTGAAGGGTTTATACTATGGATGTGACATGATTGATCCTATGTTCTAAGAAGCTTAAACTGGCTCGCAGGATTGGAGTATTAAATAGAAAAACACAATTAAGAGTTTCAATGAGAGAATACATATGAAAGCAGTTTTCAGCTGTGACACATATATAAATCTGAGTTATTGTGGCTATAACTCATGTTAGTATTAAAAAGATGCTGTTAAAGTTTTGCACTCAATATGTCAGAAAATCTGGAAAACTTAGCAGTGGCCACAGGACTGGAAAAGGTCAGTTTTCATTCCAATCCCGAAGAAAGGCAATGCCAAGTAATATTCAAACTACTGCACAATTGCACTCATCTCACACACTAGGAAACTAATGCTCAAAATTCTCCCAGATAGGCTTCAACATTACCTAAAAGGGAACTTCCAGATGTTCATGCTGGATTTAGAAAAGACAGAGGAACCAGAGATCAAATTGCCAACATTCATTGGATCATAGAAAAAGAAAGAAAACTCCAGAAAAACATTTACTTCTGTGTCACTGACTATGCCAACGCCTTTGACTGTGTGTATCACAATAAACTGTGGAAAATTCTTCAAGAGATGGGAATATCAGACCACCTTACCTGCCTCTTGAGAAATCTGTATGCAGATCAAGAAATAACAGTTAGAACAGGACATGGAACAATGGACTGTTTCCAAATTGGGAGTACATCAAGGCTGTATATTGTCACCTTGCTTATTTAAGTTATATGCAGAGTATATCATGCAAAATGCCAGGCTGGATGAAGCATAAGCTGGAGTCAAGATTGTCAGGAGAAATATCAATAACCTCAGATATGCAGATGACAACACCCTTATGGCAGAAAGCCAAAAGGAACTAAAGAGCTTCTTGAAGAAAGCAAAAGAGGAGTGAAAAAGCTGGCTTAACACTCAGCATTCAAAAAACTAAGATCATGGCATCCAGTCCCATCACTTCATGGCAAATAGATGAGGAAACAATGGAAAGAGTAACAGACTTTCTTTTCTTGGGCTCCAAAATCACTGCAGATGGTAACTGCAGCCATGAAATTAAAAGAATCTTTCTCCTTGGAAGAAAAACAGTGACAGACCTAGACAGAATGTTAAAAAGCAAAGACATTACTTTGATAACAAAGGTCCATCTAGTCAAAGCTATGATTTTTCCAGTAGTCATGTATGGATGTGAGAGTTGGACCATAAAGAAAGCTGAGTGCTGAAGAATTGATGTTTTTGAACTGTGGTGTTGGAGAAGACTTTTGAGAGTCCCTTGGACTGCAAGGAGATCAAAATAATCAACCATGAAGGAAATCAGTCCTGAATATTCATTGGAAGGACTGATGCTGAAGCTGCAGTTCCAATACTTTGGCCACCTGATGCGAAGAACTGAGTCATTGGAAAAGACCCTAATTCTGGGAAAGATTGAGGGCAGGAGAGAAGGGGACAAGAGGGGATGAAATTGTTGGATGACATCACTGACTCAATGGACATGAGTTTGAGCAAGCTATGGGATTTGGTGATGGACAGGGAAGCCTGACCTGCTGTAGTCCATGCAGTTGAAAAGAGTTGGACACAACTTAGCAACAACTGAACTGAACTCATGACTTCTGACTCCAAATCCTGACCTTTCTTTCCACATGGTATTTGGGCAACTTCACCCATCTTTTCCACGTATACTTGTGTTAGTGTTAACAATTAAGACACTTAGAGTAGTTTTCTATTTTCTGAGAGTTTGGTATTCAAGATATTTGACTTCTCTCAACACCTTCATGAGGTAGGTTTCAGTCCTGATTTATAACTGCTGATTGTGATAGTTGAGTCTGAAAGACAAAATCAGCTCACAGAGGGAGGAAAAAAAAAAAAACAGAAATGAGAAACAGGCATAATCATGGTGTCTAGTGAGAGAATGTTGGAAACAATAAAGCTAAATGAGCTTTAAAAGTAATAGTCCAAGAGGTACCAGGGGAAAAAAAAAAGAAATTTTGTGTCAGGGAATCATGTCCATGTAGTTACTCATTTGTATATAGCACCTTAGAGCTTATAAAGTGCTTTCCATTTGAACCTCAAGTTTGCCCTCAAAAATAGATAACTTTTGTTACCCATCTAAAACAAAGACCTACTGTATGGCACATGGAACTCTGCTCAATGCTATGTGGCACCCTGGAGGGGAGGGGAATTTGGGGGAGAATGGATACATGTATATATATGACTGAGTCCATTTGCTGTTTGACTGAAACTATCATAATATTATTAATCAGCTATACCTCAATACAATATTTAAAGTTTAAGAAATGTAATAGGAAAGGAGATTAAGCAGATGAGAAGAAGGGATACCCAAAGCTTATGCTCTAGGACAACTCAGAGGGATAGGGTGGGGAGGGAGGAGGAAGGGGGCTTAAGGATGGGTAGCACACATGTACACCTGTGGCCAATTCATGTTGATGTATGGCAATAACAACCACA
Organism: Tragelaphus eurycerus; assembly: GCA_935064755.1. Classification (NCBI taxonomy): domain Eukaryota; kingdom Metazoa; phylum Chordata; class Mammalia; order Artiodactyla; family Bovidae; genus Tragelaphus; species Tragelaphus eurycerus. The sequence continues at coordinate 2,674,632 of CAKXYN010000119.1, read as the reverse complement.
ATATTGTAAAGAAATTATCCTCCAATTAAGACTAATTAATTAAAAAATACATCTATATTATGTTACAGGATCTAAATTAGGTGCTTTACAAGCACAAGCTCTTTGAATTACCTATGTAGTGTTAGACACCACATCCTTATTTTACAGAGACAAAGACTAAAATTCAGTGTGGTTAAGTGACCTACTTAAGGTTGCACAGTTGTTAAGTGACAGAATAAGAATCTGATCTCTTGATTTTCTGATTCCAGCACCCCATGCTCTTTCCAACATACCACATTGTCTTTATCTAAACACTAACAAAGATATCATGGAATGATAAAACACATCTAGATTGCTTATAGAAACTCAAACTTATTCAATTTTATGTGGAAAAAATTAAGATGACCAAGCTATAGGAAGAATGAGAGGTTCAAAAGGCTGAAATGGGTCCCAGGATGGATTTGACTTTTAACTTCTTGTTTTGGAGGGTTGTAGTACATCACATTGCTTGGTAAGTAGGCAGCATGACTGAAGGGGACAGGCAAGTCCAACACCACCATCTGAGAGAGAAGACACAAAAGGATTATACTAGACCACTTGAGGGTTGAGGCTGAGACTTATTCAGCCTCATCCTCTTCAGAGTTCATAATGAAGTGCCTGCTGCATAGTAACAGCTTAATTTGAGTTGCTTAAATATGTCAAATATTTGGACTTAGCTGAAGAGTAAGAATTTGAGTGTTCTTTTTTTTCCCACATAACTTTTTTTCACTAACAGTGTAGGGAATTAGACTTTCTCAGCATTATTTCCATTCATATAATCTGTGTAATAGTCCCACTTTCTTTACATTAGTATTAATAAATCAATTAAATATCTGTGTACCAAATATTTTGCAACTTGTTTTCATTGGCTATAGAAAAACTACACAGACAGCTTTACTGCTCTGAATGTGGAGTCCAGATTCATAGGAAATTCAGCCAGCTAAAGTGAATCTTTCAAACCAGCCCCAAGGCCTTGGAGATGCTCTAGACATAAACCTTGTCAAACTCAGTTCAGTTCAGTTCAGTCGCTCAGTCGTGTCTGACTCTTTGTGACCCCATGAATTACAGCAGGCCAGGCCTCCCTGTCCACCACCAACTCTCAGAGTTCACTCAGACTCACGCCCATCGAGTCAGTGATGCCATCCAGCCATCTTATCCTCTGTCCTCCCCTTCTCCTCCTGCCCCCAATCCCTCCCAGTATCAGAGTTTTTTCCAATGAGTCAACTCTTCACATGAGGTGGCCAAAGTACTGGAGTTTCAGCTTCAGCATCATTCCCTTCAAAGAAATCCCAGGGCTGATCTCCTTCAGAATGAACTGGTTGGATCGCCTTGCAGTCCAAGGGACTCTCAAGACTCTTCTCCCAACACCACAGTTCAAAAGCATCAATTCTTCGGCCCTCAGCCTTCTTCACAGTCCAACTCTCACATCCATACATGACCACAGGAAAGACCATAGCCTTGACTAGGCGAACCTTTGTTGGCAAAGTGATGTCTCTGCTTTTGAATATGCTATCTAGATTGGTCATAACTTCCCTTCCAAGGAGTAAGCATCTTTTAATTTCATGGCTGCAGTCACCATCTGCAGTGATAGACCACATTAATTTCCCTAATAGAAAGGAAGGCAATATTATGTCGGAATGGTAGGAATGAACTTGACTGCTTGAGCCCAGGCCATGCAAATATCATAAGTAAGGCAAGTCATGAGGTGTCTCTCATCTCAGAAGATCACATAAAACATGAATGGAGACCTGAGGAGCTCACTAAATGGAGGGCAGGGAAGATGCTGTCTGTCTCTGATAGACCCTGTCAGGCCATGAGGGACTCAGTGACCTTCAGAAGACTCTTCTGAGGTTTTATTTTGTTTTATTTTTTAAAACAAATCATTATTGAAGAAGCTACCATGCAATATGCTAGTCACTTTGGTGGGGAAATAACATATGGAAAAGATACTGTACCTCAGGGACCTCATACAAGGAAATATGCAATTGAGGATCAAATTCTGGCTGAGTCTGGGAAGAGGGTAGTCAGGGAGGGCTTAACAACTTTCTGTAGGAAGCTGTTTTTGAGCTGGGTCTTAAAGGATGAGTAAGTATTTATATTTGGGAGAAAGATACAAGAAATGGTGAGAGCAGAGTTTCTGAGCTAATAGTGGGCACAGTTCACCCCAGATGTTAGTGACTATGCCCAAGTGGCCTGGTGAGTGGAAAAAATGGTCGTTTTACGAAGGCTGGCCAGGTATTGACTTCCTCCTTTGATCAGGGAGTATCTTTCCCCAAAAGGTGAGATCCTAAGAGAGCCATGAAAATGAGAACTCTATTTTCCAAACCAAATGAGTATAAACTCTACAATCATACTAAGAAGGCTACAAAAACACAGACTGTCTGATTCAGTCCGTCCATTTGGCTGAGGCTCAGAGCAGCAAAGTAATTGCCCAATGTGACACAGCAGCTCTGAAACAGAGCTAACACTAGAACCCATGTCTTCTGAATAAACTTTTCAGGCTTGGAGAATCTATGAATGAACAATGTGTGGGAAGTATATTGTTAAGTATTACTTATGGAAATTATCTAGCACAGGGTAGTCAGGGAGGGCTTAAAGACTTCCTATAAGAATCAGTTTTTGAACTGACATCTAGCAGAGTGCTTAGCACTTAGTTACTAAGTAGACAGTTGGCTCACATAGTGGTTAAGAGCACAGATTCTAAAGCCAAACTTCTTGGATTTGAATCCTGGCTCTGTTACTTTCTGTATGACCCTGTGTACTTGCTGTACCTCAGTTTGAAGGATCTTACGAGGATTACATTATTCAGTATCTGTTAGGTGTTTAGATATTTGACACATAAAAATACTAGTAAATATCTGATAAACAAATACATATTGTAAGTTCTTTTACCCTTTCTACTATTGCTACAATGCAGGAGATGAGTTTTAAAGGGAAATCGCAGAACAGTTCCACCTTATCTCTGTTTCCAATAACTGTAGTACTTTGATTCCCAATCTGGTCTTAAATAGAGAAGAATGAAACTTCAGTGCAGTAGAACTAGAGGCTTAGGAACCCTTTCAAGCTCTCTGGTCCAGATAGGTAAGATGTGGTTTTATATAGACTTAAGACAATGATTTTTATGTTAAAATGACCAAGGTTCAAATTCCAGCTCTTCTATGCACCATGTAACCTCCTTGTGCCTTGGTTTCCTTATTTATAAAAACATTCTTACTCATAGGGTGTTATGAAGATTAAATGGTAAAATGCACGTAATAGCAATGCTTAGTTACTGCTTGCCCTATCAGAAGAGCTTGGTAAATGGTAACTATCATTTTTTAAGTTAATTTTATTTTACTTGGAGGATAATTGCTTTATAATATTGTGTTGGTTTCTTCCATACATCAATATTAATCAGCAATAGGTATACATATCCACCCTCCCTCTTGAACTTCCCTCACACCTGCCACCCCATCCCATCCCTCTGCTGCTGCTGCTGTTAAGTCGCTTCAGTTGTGTCTGACTCTGTGTGACCCCATAGACGTCAGCCCACCAGGCTCCCCTGTCCCTGGGATTCTCCAGGCAAGAACACTGGAGTGGGTTGCCATTTCCTTCTCCAATGCATGAAAGTGAAAAGTGAAAGTGAAGTCGCTCAGTCATGTCCGACTCTTAGCGACCCCACGGACTGCAGCCTACCAGGCTCCTCTGCCCATGGGATTTTCCAGGCAAGAGTACTGGAGTGTATTGCTATTGCCTTCTCCGTCCCATCCCTCTAGATAGTCACAAAGCACCAGTTTTGAACTCCTTGTGTCTTATAGCAAATTCCCACCAGCTATCTATTTTACATTTGGTAATGTGTATGTTTCAGTGCTACTCTCTTGATCTCACCCTCTCCTTCCCCCACTGTGTCCATTTTTAATTGCTGTTATGTTCAAGGTTATAATAATGACTTGTTCACAGAGACAATTCTCAAACACATGAATTTAAAACCTAGTACTATGATTTTTATCCAGAGGGATACCTCACAACAAGTATCCATAGTTCCTCCCTGGTGACTCATTCCCCAGATGACTGAAGGTGGGAAATGTTTTTCACAGTTTTGAGTTAAAAGATTATTGTGATTGTTCAACTCTGAGCAGTTCCTAATGTACTTATCAGGCCTCAACCTTAAATAATTCCTATTTCTAAACTGTTCTACTATTTACAAAGTCTCTTCATCTCCATTATCTAATCTGAGTTTGAAACACTGGGCTGTAGGATTGTCAGAGATAGGTACCCCTGTTTTACAAATCAAAAAAGAAGCTCAGAGAAGTAAAGTGAATGCAGAATTTTAGTAGCAAAAGTAACACTTAAACTCAGATATTCTGACTGCAGTTTAATAATCTTTCCCCTACAGGACTCTGGCTAAATACCTTAGCTTTAAATGAAAGATTAATTTTGACTCTTTTCCATGGGGATGATCTTGATCCCTGTCTCCTGTACAATGTCATGAACCTCAGTCCATAGTTCATCAGGCACTCTGTCTATCAGATCTAGTCCCTTAAATCTATTTCTCACTTCCACTGTATAATCATCACGGATTTGATTTAGGTCATACATGAATGGTTTAGTGGTTTTCCCTACTTTCTTCAATTTAAGTCTGAATTTGGCAATAAAGAATTCATGATCTGAGCCACAGGTCAGCTCCCAGTCTTGTTTTTGCACACTGTATAGAGCTTCTCCATTTTTGGCTGCAAAGAATATAATCAATCTGATTTCGGTGTTGACCACTTGGTGATGTCCATGTGTAGAGTCTTCTCTTGTGTTGTTGGAAGAGGGTGTTTCCCATGACCAGTGCGTTCTCTTAGCAAAACTCTATTAGCCTTTGCCCTGCTTCATTCTGTACTCCAAGGCCAAATTTGCTTGTTACACCAGGTGTTTCTTGACTTCCTACTTTTGCATTGCAGTCCTCTATAATGAAAAGGACATCTTTCTTGAGTGTTATTTCTAAAAGGTCTTATACGTCTTCATAAAAATGTTCAACTTCAGCTTCTTCAGTGTTACTGGTTGGGGCATAGGCTTGGATTACCGTGATAATGAAAGGTTGGCCCTGGAAATGAACAGAGACCATTCTGTCGTTTTTGAGATTGCATCCAAGCACTGGATTTCTGACTCTTGTTGACCGTGATGGCTACTCCATTTCTTGTAAGGGATTCCTGCCCACAGTAGTAGATATAATGGTCATCTGAGTTAAACTCACCCATTCCAGTCCATTTTAGTTCCCTGATTTCTAGAATGTCGACGTTCACTCTTGTCATAACCTGTTTGACCACTTTCAATTTGCCTTGATTCATGGACCTAACATTCCAGGTTCCTATGCAATATTGCTCTTTACAGCATCGGGCCTTGTTTCTATCATGAGTCACATCCACAACTGAGTATTGTTTTTGCTTTGGCTCCATCCCTTCATTCTTTCTGGAGTTATTTCTCCACTGATCTCCAGTAGCATATTGGGCACTTATCAACCTTGGAAGTTCCACTTTCAGTATCCTATCATTTTGCCTTTTCATACTCTCAAGGGGTTCTCAAGGCAAGAATACTGAAGTGGTTTGCCATTCTCTCCTCCAATGGACCACATTTTGTCAGAATGGAAAAGAATTGGGAAAAAGCAGAATGGCTCTCTGAGGAGGCCTTACAAATAGCTGTGAAAAGAAGTGAAAAGCAAAGGAGAAAAGGAAAGATCTAAGCATCTGAATGCAGAGTTCCAAAGAATATCAAGGAGAGATAAGAAAGCCTTCCTCAGTGATCAATGCAAAGAAATAGAGGAAAAAAACAAAATGGGAAAGACTAGAGATCTCTTCAAGAAAATTAGAGACACCAAGGGAACATTTCATGCAAAGATGGGCTTGATAAAGGAAAGAAATGTTATGAACCTAACAGAAGCAGAAGATATTAAGAAGAGGTACCAAGAATACACAGAACTGTACAAAAAAGATCTTTATGACCCACATAATCATGATAGTGTGATCACTCACCTAGAGCCAGACATCCTGGAATGTGAAGTAAAGTGGGCCTTAGAAAACATCATTATGAACAAAACTAGAGGAGGTGATGAAATTCCAGTTGAGCTATTTCAAATCTTGAAAGATGATGCTGTGAAAGTGCTGCCCTGAATATGCCAGCAAATTTGGAAAACTCAGCAGTGGCCACAGGACTGGAAAAGGTCAATTTTCATTCCAATACCAAAGAATGCTCAAATTACTGCACAAAGGCACTCATCTCACATGCTAGTAAAGTAATGCTCAAAATTCTCCAAGCCAGGCTTCAGCAATACATGAACCATGAACTTCCAGATGTTCAAGCTGGTTTTAGAAAAGACGGAGGAACCAGAGACCAAATTGCCAACATCCACTGGATCATGGAAAAAGCAAGAGAGTTCCAGAAAAAACATCTATTTCTGCTTTATTAACTATGCCAAAGCCTTTGACTGTGTGCATCACAATAAACTGTGGAAAATTCTGAAAGAGATGGGAATACCAAACCACCTGACCTGCCTCTTGAGAAACCTATGTGCAGGTCAGGAAGCAACAGTTAGAACTGGACATGGAACAACGGACTGGTTCCAAATAGGAAAAGTAGTACGTCAAGGCTGTATATTGTCACTCTGTTTATTTAATTGATATGCAGCGTACATCACGAGAAATGCTGGGCTGGAAGAAGCACAAGCTCAAATCAAGATTGCCAGGAGAAATAGCAATAACCTCAGATATGCAGATGACACCACCTTTATGGCAGAAAGTGAGGAGGAACTAAAAAGCCTCTTGATGAAAGTGAAAGTGGAGAGTGAAAAAGTTGGCTTAAAGCTCAACATTCATAAAATGAAGATCCTGGCTTCTGGTTCCATCACTTCATGGGAACTAGATGGGCAAACAGTGGAAACAGTGTCAGACTTTATTTGTTTGGCCTCCAAAATCACTGGAGATGGTGATTGCAGCCATGAAATTAAAAGACGCTTACTCCTTGGAAGGAAAGTTATGACCAACCTAGATAGCATATTCAAAAGCAGAGATATTACTTTGCCAACAAAGCTCCGTGTACTCAAGTCTATGGTTTTTCCAGTGGTCATGTATGGATGTAAAAGTTGGACTGTGAAGAAGGCTGAGAGCAGAAGAATTGACGCTTTTGAACTGTGGTGTTGGAGAAGACTCTTGAGAGTCCCTTGGACTGCAAGGAGATCCAACCGGTCCATTCTAAAGGAGATCTGTCTTGGGTTTTCTTTGGAAGGACTGATGCTGAGGCTGAAACTCCAGTACTTTGGCCACCTCATGGAAAGAGTTGACTCATTGGAAAAGACCCTGATGCTGGGAGGGATTGGGGCAGAAGTAGAAGCGGATGACAGGATGAGATGGGTGGATGGCATCACTGACTCGATAGATGTGAGTGTGGGTGAACTCTGGGAGTTGGTGATGGACAGGGAGGCTTGGCCTGCTGTGATTCATGGTGTCTCAAAGAGTCGGACATGACTGACTGAGTGAACTGAACTGTTTTTGACCCTTACCCTATCAAGTATAGGAGAGTGGAGTTTGGTAGAGAGAGAAAGTAAAAACCTGCTCTAAACTTGGTAGCAAGGAAGGTTTGAACTTTGCCATTTAGACCAGAATCAAACCAGAAAAGAAGTTACTTCCTTTTATTTATAATTTTTGAAGAGTTAAGGGTTTTGGGTGAAGAAGTGTGAAATGTGGGATATGTCTCTGCAGACAATAAGATACAGGCTACAGAATAGATCAAAACTTAGAGCACCTAAAACTGATTATCCACCCTTTGTGGAACCTATGGATGGGTGATGGAATCTTGGCCAGGTATAGGGAAAACCTCATTCTCTTTCTCAGCCTTTGTTTCTCCAGCTATATATTCAGTAGTTTCATATTCCATCCAAGTCTGTATTATTTTCCCAAATTGTATTGCATTGGTATTTCAGGTTCAGGTATAATTGCCTGGAAAAATTGAGGGAGCTGAGCTAATGTCTCCACACAATTATGTTGCTTTGGCAGATTAAGAGTCAGAGGAAGCCTTTACACATCTTTTAGACAAAGACCTCAAAGCAGGAACAAGTCACATCCTTCTCCTACCTTCTAACTGACACTCAGTGAACTGGAGCCTGTGTCTAACAGGTCAGGCCACAAACTATTGGGATACTGCAGAATACTTCTTCTTGTTCAATTAGTCTTATACAAACCAGCTTCTGCCTCCTAGGAGGAGGCTTCTTGGTGTGCTAGGGAATCTTGACTTTGCCTTTGGCCATGGACATGCCTCTAAATCTCCATTATTAAGAAAGACCTGTGTGTTGGCTTTTGCCAGAAGCTAAACTCAGAACTCAGGAAGTTCCCAGTCTCTTGGGATGGTCATGCAGAGCAAAGTCAATCATCTGGTGGCTCCACAAGAATTAATGTTGTATAATAAATACACAAGAATAGAGAGCTCAGCTAGTCTTCTAACTGTAGCATTAAAGCTTCCCCTCATGCCCTGGCCATCCTTCTGCTTAGTCTAGACTCTCATTTATAAGCCTACTAAAGATTTAGTCAAACAAGAAGAACCAATATTTTTGACATCCTATTTCAATGATGGATCAAGAGCAGGAATGATCATCCCACTGAGCTTAATTAGGAAGGCTTCACTTGCTTTAAATTCCCCAAATTTCTTACTCTTTTGCCAGCTAGGCATGACACTTGCAGACAAATTACATTGGCCAACATTTCTCAGAAGGGTATCTAATTATTGGCTTGTATTATATGAATTGAGATCAGTACTAATAGGTCATGGTTCTAACCTTGAGCCTAGGATTTATATTACTTGGAGAAGTCTTGGAGTATCTTACTTCCCCATCCCAGAACAGAAAATACATCATCCGTTTTATGGAGAGGATGTAGGAAAGTCTTCAAATTCCAAATGCCCCAGTGCTCTCAGCCCCCATCTTCATTAAAAGAGTAACCAAGAGTAACACAAGAGTAACCAGAAACTAAAAATTCCTTTGTGTAGGGTGCTCAGAGGAAAGGAGTCTTTAGACGGGAAGAAACTGCAGTTCCAGCATTTGGAACAGTGCTTTCTGAGGAGTTGGTATTTTCATTTTATTTATTCATTCTGAGCTCTTCTCAGCTTAAACCTGGGAGATGCTCAGGTTTTTGTCTTATAGAAAGATAGTTTTCTTTTTATCAGGAAAATGGAGGGGATGGTGGTAAGGAAAATTTATCAAGGCAGTAGAATAGACAAATCAAGAGATAGGAATATATTTGAGCTCTTAAGATTAATTTGTTTTAGGATGACGGAGATGGAAGTGGTTAATCACATAGAATTTTGAAGATGGTGTACAGTTAGTGTGTTCTTAGTCAGTTTGGGCTCTAAGTTTTAGCAGCCAATTGGTAGCATACCAAAAGTAACTAAAATTTTTGTCTTCATCATTTGTCTGTCCTTCTCTTGAACGTTAGAATCTTGGCTAACACCAGTATTTTGGCCATGCCAAGCTTGAGTAGTGTAACCCAGGGCAGGAGAACAGGAAGCTCATATGGTTATTCTGAAATATTATGTGTGTCATGCAACTCTCTATTCCAAGTGCATAGAATAGTCCCTGACATATAGTAGGTGCTCAGGAAATGTTTACTCAGTAAATAAATGCTTAAATAAATATTTCTTAGCACTGTCTCTACCAAGGACAAAAGATCAATTTTTTCTCAAAATAACTTCCTAACTTATACCTCAACCTTTCATGTGCCAAATTCTTCTCATCCATATACCTCAAAGAAGAGAGGACTCATGTATAGGGCTGGAAGAAGATTTAGGTGGGTCATAGTGGAGTTCAACTCAGAATATTTCAGATAGTTAATTAGATTATTTGCAGAGTCCAAATTTCCAGCTGGTGAAAAAAAGCCTCCAATGTTCACTTACTTTTTTTTTTCTTCTAAAACATCAAACAGGAGGAAAATACACCAGAAAAAAATGTCCTGAAATTTTGCTTCAGAGCTTTCCCACATTCTCCAGATTTCCTGTCCAAAGCTTAGTGACACAGACTTGAAGTTTGCTCTATTATCTAGCCAAGTCTTTCAGGCATACAAAACATTCTTTAAAGAGTTGATTGCATAACATGATAATGTATCAAAGCTGAAAAAGAACTTTAGAGATGGCACAGATCAACTTTTTCCTTTTAATGTAGTTGGGACACTGAGACCCCAAAAGTGGTTGCAGTTCTTAGAAAGACATCATACTATTTTTTGACTTTTGGTCTTGGTCAATTCTACTTAGGACTTGTACCACTACCCTTGTAGGGCTTAAGAGTGAAGTTCCTTGGAATGGAAATACCACATGAACAGGGGAAAAAAGGGCCTCTGCCACTTTTGAGAACTGCAAATTCTAGGTTCACTTTGTCCCAGAATGATTTCCTGGTATGCTCCAGCAAGGGCCAGAACCACTATGCCCTGTTTCCTTCCCCCACTAACCTAAGACAGATGTGCTAGAGCATGTTTGCACAGCATTCTCGCGCATGTATTTTGCTGGAACAGAGGTCACAGGACAAATACATGTTAGCAAAGTTACACCAAGTATCTAGGGTTCATAGATTCTGGACTGAGAAGAAATGAGGCCAGGCTGAGAAGAAACCAGACTATGGGAAAAAATAATTGTAATTACAGATGAGGAAAAAAGCCTTAGAACAACTAATTAGAGCATATGGCTTCCATGACCTACATTTCTAATTTTGGTTTTGTCTGTGTTGGCTGTCCCTAATCAATTCACTTAACCTCTCTGATTTTGGTTTTCTTTTATAAATGACAATAGTTAGATGAGGTTCAATTATTTTAATGGAATTATGAAAGTTGTTTGATCTGATCAGATCAGATCAATCGCTCAGTCCTGTCCGACTCTTTGCAACCCCAGGCCAGGCCTCCCTGTCCATCACCAACTCCCAGAGGTCACCGAGACTCACATCCATCGAGTCAGTGATGCCATCCAGCCATCTCATCCTCTGTCGTCCCCTTCTCCTCTTGCCCTCAATCCCTCCCAGCATCAGAGTCTTCTCCAATGAGTCAACTCTTCTCATGAGGTGGCCAAAGTACTGGAGTTTCAGCTTTAGCATCATTCCTTCCAAAGAAATCCCAGGTCTGATCTCCTTCAGAATGGACTGATTGGATCTCCTTGCAGTCCAAGGGACTCTCAAGAGTCTTCTCCAACACCACAGTCCAAAGCATCAATTCTTCGGTGCTCAGCCTTCTTCACACTCAAGCTCTCACATCCATACATGACCACAGAAAAAACCATAGCCTTGACTAGACGAACCTTTGTTGGCAAAGTAATGTCTCTGCTTTTGAATATGTGATATAGGTTGGTCGTAACTTTCCTTCCAAGGAGTAAGCGTCTTTTAATTTCATGGCTGCACTCACCATCTTTAGTGATTTTGGAGCCCAGAAAAATAAAGTCTGACACTGTTTCCACATCTATTTCCCATGAAGTGATGGGACCGGATGCCATGATCTTCGTTTTCTGAATGTTGAGCTTTAAGTCAACTTTTCCTCTCCACTTTCACCTTCATCAAGAGGCTTTTGAGTTCCTCTTCACTTTCTGCCATAAGGGTGGTGTCATCTGCATATCTGAGGTTATTGATATTTCTCCCAGAAATCTTGATTCCAACTTGTGTTTCTTCCAGTCCAGCATTTCTCATGATGTACTCCGCACATAAGTTAAATAAACAGGGTTGTTTGATAGTAATGGTATTAGGAAAAAAATATTTGTGATCAGATTGACCTGGACTTTTTCATCAACTTGCATAAAGTACTTATAGTAGAAGATACCAATACTTTTAATCAGATAAATGTAGGAAAGAAAAGTACAAAATGGTTAAAGTAATTTTGGCTTCTATTAAACATACATGTAGTCCAAAGCAGTGGTATTCAAACATACTGGTTTTCACACTAATTGATAAGTATCACTAGGAAGTGGATTAAAAACTCCAGGACCTGAGATTCAGAAGTAAAGAGAGGAGTAAGTATGAGTTAGGAAGAATGTATGTACTTTAAAAATCTCAATAAAGGTATTATCTTTACCACCCTTATGAAAGAAAGTGAAGAAGAACTAAAGAGCCTCTTGATGAAAGTGAAAGTGGAGAGTGAAAAGTTGGCTTAAAGCTCAACATTCAGAAAATGAAGATCATAACATCTGGTCCCATCACTTCATGGCAAATAGATGGGAAAACAGTGGAAACAGTGTCAGACTTTATTTTTCTGGGCTCCAAAATCACTGCAGATGGTGATTGCAGCCAGGAAATTAAAAGACACTTACTCCTTGGAAGGGAAGTTATGACCAACCTAGATAGCATATTCAAAAGCAGAGACGTTACTTTGCCAAAAAGGCTCCATCTAGTCAAGTCTATGGTTTGTCCAGTGGTCATGTATGGATGTGAAAGTTGGACTGTGAAGAAAGCTGAGTGCAGAAGAATTGATGCTTTTGAACTATAGTGTTGGAGAAGACACTTGAGAGTCGCTTGGATTGCAAGGAGATCCAACCAGTCCATTCTAAAGGAGATCAGTCCTGGGTGTTCTTTGGAAGGACTGATGCTGAGGCTGAAACTCTGATACTTCGGCCACCTCATGTGAAGAGTTAACTCATTGGAAAAACCCTGATGCTGGGAGGGATTGGAGGCAGGAGGAGAAGGGGGTGACAGAGGATGAGATGGCTGGATGGCATCAGTGACTCGATGGACATGAGTTTGGGTGAACTCCAGGAGTTGATGATGGACAGGGAGGCCTGGTGTGCTGCAATTCATGGGTTCACAAAGAATTGGATACAACTGAGCAACTGAACTGAACTGAACCCTTTAACTGTTTATTGTGGATATAAATGATTTTACTACTTTAATTTTTAACCTTCCTGCTATCTTTGGGTATGGATGATTTCATTCATTTATTATAGTTTGTTGTTATTGATGAGCTTTTTCTTTTCCTTCTGTGATTTTCATATGTCTTTTTATGTATTTTTTTAACCTCTTAGTTGAGTTCTGTTAACATTTCTTGTAAAGCGGGTTTGGAGGTGCAGAACACTTTTAACAAAGGACCACAGCCTTGTCTAACTCAGTGAAACTAAGCCGTGCCCGTGGGGCCACCCAAGAAGGGTGGGTCATGGTGGAGGGGGCTGACAGAATGTGGTCCACTGGAGAAGGGAATGACAAACCACTTCAGTATTCTTGCCTCGAGAACCCCATGAACAGTATGAAAAGGCAAAATGATAGGATACTAAAAGAGGAACTCCCCAGGTCAGTAGGTGCCCAATGGAGATCAGTGGAGAAATAACTATGAGATGGCTGATGGCATCACTGACTCGATGGACTTGAGTCTGAGTGAACTCCGGGAGTTGGTGATGGACAGGGAGGCCTGGCATGCTGTGATTCATGGGGTCGCAAAGAGTTTGACACGACTGAGCAACTGAACTGAACTGAGGCTTTTTCATTTCTCTCTCAAACTGAATGAAAGTAATGTTAAGTAGAGCATTTTTGGTTGCAGGTTTTGTTCTTTTATCACTTTAAATATCTGGTGTCACTCCCCTATGGCCTGCAGTGTTTCTGCTGAGAAGTCACCTGATAGCCTTATTGGATTTACCTTGTACATAGCCTCTTGCTTTTCCCTTGCTGCTTTTAATATTTTATCTTTATTTTTTTCCATTTTATTTACAATATATGTTAATATTTTCTTTTGTGAGTTAATCCTGGATGTGACTTCTTATACTTTCTGGACTCTGATATCTTTTCCCCAAGTTTATAGCTATTATGTTTTATTTGATGTTGTTACTTTCTCAGTCCTTTTCTCTCTCTTCTTCTGGGACCCCTAAAAGGCAAATATTGGTGTGCTTAATGTTATCCAAGAGTCTCTTAAAGGGTCCTCATTTCTTTTCATCCTTTTTTATTTTTTTGTTCATCATCAGTGATTTGTGCTAGTCTGTCTTCCTGCTCACTGATCCATTCCTCTGTATCATTTATTCTGTTGATTCCTTCCAGTTTATATTTTCAGTTACTGTATTTTTCATCTCTGTTTGGTTGTTCCTTAAAATTTCTAACTCTTTGTTAAAAACTTCTAACTTCTCTCTCTGTGCATACATTCTTCTCCCTAGTTGTTTGATCATCTTTACTCAAACTCTTTCTTTGGAAGATTGCCTATCTCTTAGTTCCTCTTTGGAGTTTTATCTTGTTCCTTTGTTTGGAACATGTTCCTGTGTTGCCTCATTTTGCCTAACTTGCTATTTTCATTTTTGCCAATCTGGTATGTTGGTTAAATATTCTGACATTGAAGAAGTGGTCTTTTTAGGTAATGTCTTATATGTCCCAACAGTGCACTCCACTCTCATCACCAGAGCTATATGTGCTAGAAGTGCTCCCTCTGTGGGTCCTTCTGTTGTGGCAGGTTGATTTTATGGGTAATCTGATAGGTTTGGTTGGCATCTGGTCCATTTGGTTGTCAGGCCACCTTTTTTGGAGGCTGCCAGCCACTGTTGTTGGGATTGTGTCATGAGGCATCTCACAGTGGAACCCTCAGCAACCCTGGGTGTAATGCATTATTGGTAAGCAGAGTCTGCACTCAGGACTTCCTAGGGCAGTTGCTTTACCACTGGTTAGTGTAGTCAAATCCTCAGGCTAGTGTCAACCTATTGATGGGCATAGCCACTTCCTGTTGTCTGGTTGCAAGGCCTAGGGGTCCCAGAGCAGGTTTTGGAATGCCAGTGGGTGGAGCTAGTTCCTGACAACATTGTATTCTGAGTTCAGGGCATCTTGAAGTTTTTATTAGCTTGCTAGTGGGTGGGTCCTGGTTCCAAACAGTCCCAGAGTAGAATCTAGCCTGCTAGTGTATAGGATGGCCCACAAACTGTGAGGCTAAAATGTTCTTGTAGCTGGTGTCTGCTTGCTGGTGGGTGGAAATGGGTCAAGGATACAGCAGGCTTGCTTATTGGTCCTGGAGACCTGGAGATTTTGGACCTGGTACCTACATACTGGTGGGTTAAGCTGCATCCTGACGATCTCTGGTTGGAAAGGCCTGGGGGCCTCCAGTCCAGTGTCTGTGCACTGGTCTGTGGGGACAGGTCCTGAGTCCTCTAGTGGGCAGGGACATGTCCAGAGGGCACTGTGGACTCTAAAGGTCTTAAGGCAGCCTGTCTTCTGGTAGACATAGACCACTATGTCTGAGCCCAGTTAGCTGTTTGGCCTGAAACATCCTAGCACTGATGCTTTCAGAGGTCTGATCAGGGTAAGGCTTGGTCCTGGGGGTTATAAGCTAGAAGGAAGATTCCAAAATTATACTTGCCAGAATCAGTGCTCATGTGATAGGAACTCAAAAATGGCTGCTGGCAGTATCCATGTCTTTAGGGTGAGTGGCAGTTACCTCCCATCTTCCTGGGAGGTTCTCTAGAATCAGCAGTTGGTTTTAGTTTCCTGTCAAATTACTGCTTCTGCTCTGGGTTCTGGTGTATGTGAGATTTTATGTGCATCTTTTAAGAGTGAAATCTTTATTATCCCTGGCTCTCTGAGACTCAAAAAGTAAACCCTACTGGTCTTCAAATTCTTTCAGGGCTTGTCTTCCTAGTGAAGAATCTCCAGGCTCAGACTTCTCAGTTCTTTGGAAGAATCCCCACAGTTATAATTATTCACCCATTTATGAATTGCCTACCTGGGGGTATTGAATTTAACTATATCTATCATGACTCCACCACTCTTAACTGTCACAATTTGGTTCTTTCTTTATATCTTTATTTGTAGATCTTTTCTGGTAGGTTCTGATCTTTTAAATCAATGGTTATTTTGTAAATGGTTTTGATATTGAATGTGTTTATGAGAACATTTGAGCTCAGCATGTTTCTATTCAGCCATCTTGGGCTTCCCAGGTGATGCTAGTGGTAAAGAATCTGCCTGCCAATGCAGGAGACATAAGAGATGTGGATTCGATCCCTGAGCTGTTATGATTCCCTGACGGCATGGCGACCCACCCCATTATTCTTGCCTGGAGAATCCTATGGACAGAGGATCCTGACAGGCTATAGTCCATAAGATCACACATAGTCAGGCATGACTGAAGCAATTTAGCATGCATGTACACATGCATATCTTGTGCAGCCCTCAAGATGGTTATTACCATTTTGTTCTTTGCTTTGTGACTGCTTTTGTAGTTTTCCTCTGTCCTTTTCTTTTTCTCTTTCTCTCTTGCCTTGTAGTTGGATGAGTTTGTTTTTATGTTTAGATTTATTTCTTGTTCTCTTTTGTGTATTTTTTGTAATTTTTTGGCTTGTTATTCTGTGAGGTTAGCATGTATCAGTCTATGTATAAAACAGCCTATTTTAAGCCGATAGCAACTTAAATTTGAACACACTTCCCAAGGTTACATTTTACCACCCCTACCTCACATTTTATGTTTTGATATCACTTTTTGTATCTTTTTATTTTTATGTATTCCTTAACTGCTTATAATAGCTTTAACTTAACTATTTTTTTTTCTTTTGATGGTCTTAGAAGCATTTGAAGTGATAAGTCCACTACTTTTACTATGTATTTACCTTTTCCAGTGAGATTTTTACTTTTATATGTTTTTGTTATTAACAAGTTCCTTTTCAGCTTAAAGGAATGTGTTTAATATTTCTTATAAGCCTGTGTTAGTAGTGATGAACTCCTTTAAATTTGATTGCCTGGAAAACTATTTCTCTCTCAAATGTGACTGATAACCTTTCCTTGTAGAATATTCTCAGTTGGGAACTTTTTTTTCCCCTTTCAGCACTTTGACTATGTCATGCACTATTTCACAAAGTTTTTGCTGAGAAATCTATTGATAAGCTTATGGGGTTTCTCTTTTACATAACAATTTTTTCCCCTTTGGCTGTTTTAAAATTTTCTTTTTATCATTAATTTTTGACATTTTAATTATAAAGTGTTTTGGTGTGGTTCACTTTGGATTTATCTTATTTGGGGCTCCCTGAGATACCTGGATCTGAAGATCTGCTTCCTTCTCTAGGCTAGGGAGTGTTACAACCATTATGCTTCAAATACATTTTTTTGCTGCCTTTCTTTCTATCTTCTTCTTCTGGAACCTATATAATGTAAATGTTATTCCAGTTGATATTCTACTAAAGGTCTCTTAAGTTTTCTTCATTTTTTAATAGTTTTTCTTAACTATTACTAAAGATCCTTTTTTTTTTTCTTTTTCGTGCTTTGTCTGGTAAGTTCCATTGCTTTCTCTTATGCTTACTGATTCATTCTATTTCATCTAGTCAGCTGCTGAACTTATCTAGTGTATATTTCAGTTCAGCTATTGTATTCTTCAGCTTTGTGACTTCTTTTTGGAACTTTCTTATGTTTTTTTTTTTTGTTGAAGTACTCAATGTATTCATTCACTCTTCCCCTGAGCTCAGTGAGAGTGAGTATCTTTATGACATTTTAAATTCCTTCTCAGTTATGCTGTTTATCTCCATATTATTAAAGTCTTTTTCTGAGGTTTTGTCTTGTTCTCTTATTTTTTGGAACACTTTTCTCTGTTTTCTCATTTTGTTGACTGTTTTCACTTTCATGTATTAGGTGAAATAGCTACCTCTATTAGTCTTATAGAAATGGCCATATTTAGGTGCTGATCTTTCTTATCCTACCTTGCCATAGCTCTTGGTTGTCTCTTGAACCCTTGTGATTATCTAAACTGCTTGATTTATTTTTTTAAAGTGTGCCAAGACCTGTCATTATCCTAAAGGGAAGAATCTCATTTATCACATAGTTTCATATTGATTAGAAGGCAGAGCCTAAGGCAGCAATTTTAAAAGTATGCAAATATGTGTAGTCCTGTAGGGCTGTATCACGGAAAAAGCAAGAGAGTTCCAGAAAAACATCTATTTCTGCTTTATTGACTATGCCAAAGCCTTTGACTGTGTGCATCACAATAAACTGTGGAAAATTCTGAAAGAGATGGGAATACCAGACCACCTGATCTGCCTCTTGAGAAATTTGTATGCAGGTCAGGAAGCAACAGTTAGAACTGGACATGGAACAACAGACTGGTTCCAAATAGGAAAAGGAGTTACTCAAGGCTGTATATTGTCACCCTGTTTATTTAACTTAAATGCACAGTACATCATGAGAAATGCTGGACTGGAAGAAACACAAGTTGAAATCAAGATTGCTGGGAGAAATATCAATAACCTCAGATATGCAGATGACACCACCCTTATGGCAGAAAATGAAGAGGAACTCAAAAGCCTCTTGATGAAGGTGAAAGTGGAGAGTGAAAAGGTTGACTTAAAGCTCAACATTCAGAAAACGAAGATCATGGCATCCGGTCCCATCACTTCATGGGAAATAGATGGGGAAACAGTGGAAACAGTGTCAGACTTTATTTTTCTGGGCTCCAAAATCACTAAAGATGGTGACTGCAGCCATGAAATTAAAAAATGCTTACTCCTTGGAAGGGCCGTTATGACCAACCTAGATAGCATATTCAAAAGCAGAGACATTACTTTGCCAAAAAAGGTTCATCTAGTCAAGGCTATGGTTTTTCCTGTGATCATGTATGGATGTGAAAGTTGGACTGTGAAGAAGGCTGAGCACCGAAGAATTGATGCTTTTGAACTGTAGTGTTGGAGAAGACTCTTGAGAGTCCCTTGGACTGCAGGAAGATCCAACCAGTCCTTTCTGAAGGAGATCAGCCCTGGGATTCCTTTGGAAGGAATGATGCTAAAGCTGAAACTCCAGTACTTTGGCCACCTGATGCAAAGAGTTGACTCATTGGAGAAGACTCTGATGCTGGGAGGATTGGGGGGGGGGGGGGGGGGAGAGAGGGGGAAAAAAAGAAAAGGATGGATGGATGCCATATAAGAGAAAAGGGGGTGTGTGTGTGAAACCCGGGGAGTTGATGATGGAGAGGGAGGCCTGGTGTGTGATATTCATGGGGTCAAAAAGAGTGGGATATAAATAAATGATTGATTTTTTTTTTTTCTTTGGGGGTGTTATTTTAATCCCTGCTGGCCTCCAAACAAGGAGATATAAAGGTCTTCTCTGGGTGATAGTTGCAATAATTGGGGCTCCAAGTAAATGTATAAGCTCCTTTCTGAGAAGTCTTGTCCAGCTGTAGTGAGGCCAAAAGAGTGCACAAGTATGTTGTCTCACTTACATATCCTAGGAGCATCTCCTTAGCCTCCAGATATGGGGGAACCTAGAGTCTTTCCCTAGGATAGAAAATTCAGAGTAAGTAAATAGGACTTTTTCACTGGAAGACTGTGGTTGTGTTTCAATTTGCTATCTATGCCTTGAGGGTGATGGCCTGACAATAACTGTCTCTCCAATTGTTACAGTCCTATGGAGCTCAGGAATGCCAACAGCCCTGGCCAACAGGGTGAGGCAATCAAGAGGTGTCTCTTGTGTGGATTGGGTGCTTCCACTAGTTTTAGCAAAGAGGTTGTAGAGTGTATGGGGGAAGGACATACTCACTGGGTTCAGAAAAGCAGCAGGAAAATGTACTGACTATGGATGTACACTTCCTATAGCCTAAGAGTGGGAGAATGCCCCAACTGCTCACACTCCCTAGCCCCAACCAAGAGGTAAGGGAACATTATAATCACCCATGCTTACAGACTTTATTTAGGTACCCTTTATCTAGGGCTCTTATTGTTTACATGCTTTATCTGAGGAATTTGGGATAAAGGATGAGCTACGAACATTCACTACTATCTGGTCAGAAAAGCAATGAGATAATGCTATGAGTACTTGCTCCTGCCTGTTTTAGCAAGGCAGTGGGAGGGTGTCATATCCAAGATTGTCTGCCTGTGTTATCAGGTTAAGTGGAGAGTGCAAGTGTCTTCTGCCAGTGTCTGTCTCCAGGGAGAGTGTCAACTGCCCCTACCCCTCTAGCTAATATCATTAGATTAGTAAATGTGTCCCCTTCACATATAGTCTAGGCACTTTTCCAACAGCTGGTATTTTGCTGTGTCTTAGGGCCCTTTAAGAGGGGAAGTTAAAATTTTCTATAGCATTTTGGGACACATGTACATCAGCCCTGGTGGTTTTCTAAGCCACTCATTTTGAGGGCTTGTGTCTCTGATGCAGAGTCTGGGGCTTGGAGTGCCTGCTGTGGGACATCAACCCCTTGCTTTGCCAGGAGAAATGCCTATCTGGTGAGATCCCTTTCTATTTTATGTCATTGCAACAGGGGTGGGTTGTTTTGTGAGATCATTTCTCTGACTCCTTTACCCATCTCAGTGTGGTCTTTTTGTCCTTTGTTGTGAAGGACAGTTCATCTAGTTTACAGATCTTTCTCAAGGGAAATGATCCTTAGGTAGCTTTAGATTTGGTGTGTCCATGGGAAGAAGTGAGTTTACAAACTTCCTATGATTCCATCTCATATTTCATCCCAGGAAATCTGATTTTTTTTTGTAATTTTATATTTAACTTATTTTTTTTATTGAAGCATAGGTGAAACACAATATTATATTAGTTTCAGGTGTACAACATAGAGATTTGGTATTTTTACAGATTATAATGGGGCTTCCCTCGTGTTTCAGTTGGTAAAGAATCTACCTGAAATGCAGGAGACCCAGGTTCGATTTCTGGGTTGGTAAGATCCCCTGGAGAAGGATCTTGCCTGGAGAATCCCCATGGAAAGAGGAGCCTGGCAGGCTATAGTTCATGTGGTCACAAGAGTCAGACATGACGTAGTGACTAAACCACCATAGATTGTAATCGATATAAAGCTTTAAAAAATAATGGCTATATTCCCTGTGATGCAAATTGCATTCTTGTATCTAATTTTATTCCAAGTAATTTGTACCTCTTAATACCCTTGCCTGAGGAGACACATCCAAAAATTATTGCTGAGACCAACCTCAAAGACTACTGCTTTTTTTTTTTTTTTTTTTCTAGAAGGTTATGGTTTCAGTTCTTACATATGGGTCTTTAACCCATTTTGGGTTTATTTTCATATTTGATATAGAAAGATATTCTAATTTCATTCTTTTACATTAACTGTCCTGTTTTCCCAACACTACTTATTGAAAGGTCTGTTTTATCCATTGTATATTCTTGCTTCCTTTGTCATAGATTAATTGACTATGTGTGGTTTATTGCTGGGCTTTCTATTCTAATCCATTGCTCTATCTGTTTTTGTGCCTGTACCATATTGTTTTGATTACTTTAGCTTTGCAGTATAGTTTGAAGTCAAGGAGTTTGACACCCCCAGCTTTGTGTGTGTGTGTGTGTGTTTTAAGATTTCTTTACCTATTTTGGGTCTTTTGTGGTTTCACACAAATTATAGATTTGTTCTATCTCTGTGAAAATTATCATGGGTATCTATAATAGAAATTGCATTAAATTTGTAGATTGCTTTGGGTATTAGGAACATTTCAACTATCAATTGTTGAAATCTATGAACACATATCTTTCCTACTTGTTTTTATCACTTTTTGTTTCCTTCATTAATATCTTACAGTTTTCAAGACATATCTTTTAAATAAAACAAAAGAATCCCTAGGTCATTCTCACAATCAACCACATTTGCAAATTAGTGATCTAATAGATTGATCAAGGCAGTGAGGTGTAGTGAAAAGAGTACAAAGTCTGGCTCCAGACATAACTATTTCAACTATTCATCTGGGGCAAATTACTTCCCTTTTCAGAACCTTCACTTTGTTATCTATAAAATAGGTATCTCAACCTCTTTATCTTATTGTGGATTTAAAGGGGATGGTTTATGCAATGGAGCATCACATATATTAGGTACTCAAATGTATTCTGTCTTTCTTTGGCTTGGTATGCTGTAAACTGCTAGATGGAATGGATCTTATCTATGTCACTCATTCTTCATGGTGCCTAGGGTTATGGGTTCAGAACAGGGAAAGATGTAAAAAATGGAGTATTTTAATAACTGCTTTGTGATGGTTTTTAGCCAGTAGCAGAGACCTTTAAGTAAAGGAGAGTTTGCTGCAAGACTATAGGAGGCCTTTCCTTACTGTTCATGGTGATGAATTGATGATTTTGAACTGTGGTGTTGGAGAAGACTCTTAAGAGTCCCTTTGACAGCAAAGAGATCAAACCAGTCGATCTTAAAGGAAATCAACCCTGAGTGTTCATTGGAAAGACTGATGCTGAAGCTGAAGTTCCAATACTTTGACCACCTGATATGAAGAGCTGCCTCATTAGAAAATACCCTGATGCTGAGAAAGATTGAAGGCCAGAGGAAAAGGTGATGACAGAGGACGAGATGGTTGGATGGCATCACCAACTCAATGGAAATGAGTTTGGGCAAGCTCCAGGGGATGGTGAAGGACAGGGAAGCCTGGCATTTTGCTGTCCATGCATCACAAAGAGTCAGAAACCACAGAGAGACCAAACAACAACAATAGGAAGCCTGATACAGAAGAAGTGACCCTGAGAAGCTAAAGAAACTTAAACAACTAGAGTTTATAAATGGACCTTCATCACTATGATTTGGTTACACTCTACTTTTTTTCAGTTCTCTTACCAACTGACACCCTTATAACTTCAACTTGAACACTATATGTTATCCTACTCCAAATCAACCTGGTGAATTTCAGTTCTAGCTCCTGCTATTTGTTGCTCATTATTTTTGGTGAAAAGCTAAACAAGTCATAAGTTCCAGAACAGCCCAAAGATTGGTTGCCACTAAGTCAAATTCGACCACAGTAGAATCATTTGGTATAAAACATGGCAGTCTAGAGTATAGGTGCAGTTTATCTTAAAAAAAGATATGGTTTAGGCAGAGATTATAATATATGACTGAAGCAACATTGTGCTCTGTGGTTGAACAATTGAGAGTTCCAGAAAAACATCTACTTTACTGACTATGTTAAAGCCTTGGACTCTGTGGATCACAATAAACTGTGGAAAATTCTGAAAGAGATGGGAATACCAGACCACCTCACCTGCCTCTGGAGCAATCTGTATGCAGGTCAGGAAGCAACAGTTAGAACTGGACATGGAACAAGAGACTGGTTCCAAATAGGAGAAGGAGTACATCAAGGCTGTATATTGTCACCCTGCTTATTTAACTTATATGCAGAGTACATTATGAGAAACACTGGGCTGGAAGAAGCACAAGCTGAAATGAAGATTGCCTGGAGAAATATCAATAACTTCAGATATGCAGATGACACCACCCTTATGGCAGAAAGTGAAGAAAAACTAAAGAGCCTCTTGATGAAAGTGAAAGAAGAGAGTGAAAAAGTTGGCTTAAAGCTCAACATTCAGAAAACGAAGATCATGGCATCTGGTCGCATCAATTCATGGCAAATAGATTGGGAAAAAGTGGAAACAGTGTCCGACTTTATTTTTCTGGGCTCCAAAATCACTGCAGATGGTGACTGCAGCCATGAAATTAAAAGACACTTACTCCTTGAAAGGAAAGTTATGACCAACCTAGACAGCATATTGAAAAGCAGAGATGTTACTTTGCCAACAAAGGTTTGTCTAGTCAAGGCTATGGTTTTTCCAGTGGTCATGTATGGATGTGAGAGTTGGACTATAAAGAAAGCTGAGTGCAGAAGAATTGATGCTTTTGAACTGTGATGTTGGAGAAGACTCTTGAGATTCCCTTGGACTGTTAGTAGATCCAACCAGTCCATCCTAAAGATTAGTCCTGGGTGATCAGGACTGATGTTGAAGCTGAAACTCCAATAACTTGCCCACCTGATGCGAACAGCTGACTCATTTGAAAAATCCCTGATGCTGGGAAGGATTGAGGGCAGGAGGAGAAGGGGACAACAGAGGATGAGATGATTGGATGGCATCACTGACACAATGGACATGTGTTTGGGTGTACTCCGGGAGTTGGTGATGGACAGGGGCGCCTGGTGTGCTGCGATTCATGGGGTCACAAAGAATCGAACACGACTGAGTGAGCTGAACTGAACTGATTTCCTGACCTCAGTGCATGATGACTAACAATGTTTAACACCATTCACTTTCATTATCTTCTTGGAGCTTCAAAAAACACGGTGAGAGGGATGAATCCTTCACTTTAAAGGTAAATAAAGTAAGGTAAGAAAGGAAGCATCCCACAGCTAAAAGGTAAGAGTCAAATCTAGCTTCCCTGTTGTCTCAGTGGTAAAGAATCATCTGCAGTGCAGGAGACCTGGAAGTGCAAGTTTGATCCCTGGGTCAGGAAGATCCGGTGGAGAAGGCAATGGCAGCCCACTCCAATATTCTTCCCCAGAAAATTCCATGGACAGGGGAGCATGGTGGGGTATATATAGTCCATGGGGTTTCAAAAGTGTTGGTCATAACTAAGTGATTAAACAAGAGTCAAATCTAGTTTTTCTGCCTCTTTATTCCATATTCTCATAATTGTACTCAAGCTTTGATCTTCCTCATTATAAATACAAGAAATTTCATTGAAGTTTGCCATTTACCATTTTACAGATGAAGGGACTGGGGAATAATAGGCCACCTGGACTAGAACTGTAATGACAAATTGAGACAGATAATTGAGCACATTTTCAGTAAAATTCAAGTGAATTTCCCACTTTGATTAGATTTATCCTAGAATGCATAAGAATTCCCTGGAGTGCTTTTTTAAAATTTTATTTTATTTAACTTTACAATATTGTATTGATTTTGCCATATATCAAAATGAATCTGCCACAGGTATACCTGTGTTCCACATTCTGAACCCTCCTCCCTGCTCCATCCCCATACCATCCCTCTGGGTCATCCCAGTGCACCAGCCCCAAGCATCCAGTATCGTGTATCGAACCTGGACCAGCGACTCGTTTCATATATGATATTATACATATTTCAATGCCATTCTCCCAAATCATCCCACCCTCTCCCAGAGTCCAAAAAACTGTTCTATACAGTGTCTCTTTTGCTGTCTCATATACAGAGTTATTTTACCATCTTTCTAAATTCCATATATATGCGTTAGTATACTGTATCTGTGTTTTTCTTTCTGGCTTACTTCACTCTGTACAATAGGCTCCAGTTTCATCCACCTCATTAGAACTGATTCAAATGTATTCGTTTTAATGGCTGAGTAATACTCCATTGCATATATGTACCACAGCTTTCTTATCCATTCATCTGCTGATGGACATCTAGGTTGCTTCCGTGTCCTGGCTATTACAAACAGTGCTTCGATGAATATTGGGGTACACGTGTCTCTTTCAATTCTGGTTTCCTCAGTGTGTATGCCCAGCAGTGGGATTGCTGGGTCATAAGGCAGTTCTATTTCCAGTATTTTAAGGAATCTCCACACTGTTCTCCATAGTGGCTGTACTAGTTGTATTCCCACCAACAGTGTAAGAGTGTTCCCTTTTCTCCACACCCTCTTCAGCATTTATTGCTTGTAGACTTTTGGATAGCAGCCATTCTGACTGGCATGAAATGGTACCTCATAGTGGTTTTGATTTGCATTTCTCTGATAATGAGTGATGTTGAGCATCTTTTTGTGTGTTTGTTAGCCATCTGTTTGTCTTCTTTGGAGAAATGTCTATTTAGTTCTTTGGCCCATTTTTTGATTGGTTCATTTATTTTTCTGGAATTGAGCTGTAGGAGTTGCTTGTATATTTTTGAGATTAGTTGTTTGTCTGTTGCTTCATTTGCTATTATTTTCTCTGAATTTGAAGGCTGTCTTTTCACCTTGCTTATAGTTTCCTTTGTTGTGCAGAAGCTTTTAAGTGGAGTGCTTGTTAAACACAGATTACTGGGTCACATTCCCAAAGATTCTAGTTCAATAGTTTTGGAGTATGGGTAGGAAATTTGCATTTTCAACAAGTTCCCAAGTAATGCTCTTGGTTCAGGGACTGCACTTTGAGAACCAATGTTATAAACAAAGCATTGATTTAATGACTGATCAAGCTTTCAGACAACTAGGAAAAAACAGCTTAGGAAACTTGGACATTCAAGGCACTTAGCAATCTCTGTGAACATTGGTTGATGCTATACACTAATTTCCTCCACAGGCCCTCACAAAAACAATGATGGAGGTATAGACCTTAGAGTCAGACTTATTGTGCTAGCTTTGTATTCTCAAGTAATATGATCTCTCTGAACTTCAGTTTCTTCATTTTTAAAATGGTAGTAATGAAGCGACTTCATAGGACTATTGTGAATCAAAGTCAATACATGCAAAAGCCCTTTGAAGGCTAGAAAATTTTGCATCAGTGGAAATAATTTTTTTAAAGAGTAGCAAAGTTCTTGAGGATCATCTCTTTTTCTTGGCATTTTAAGATCCCTTGGGTGCCTGGT
Source organism: Tragelaphus eurycerus (assembly GCA_935064755.1). Classification (NCBI taxonomy): domain Eukaryota; kingdom Metazoa; phylum Chordata; class Mammalia; order Artiodactyla; family Bovidae; genus Tragelaphus; species Tragelaphus eurycerus. The sequence goes on along the minus strand of CAKXYN010000119.1, from coordinate 2,648,411 downwards.
CTTTTGTTGCAAAATGTGGCATGTAAGTAGATCTTCAAGTGGCTATGGAGGAGCCAAATGGGATTCTGCAAATGTTTATTCACTCTTATAAACTTGGCTAAAACTTGGCTAAAAGTGAAGTCCCTCAGCTCTTGACAACAGATCTTTTTGATCTGATCTCATTCTCAGAGCCTGAAAAATGCATATGGCCCTGCAGTTCTTTCAACCCAATTATAATTTTCAGAAGACTGGGTCTTTGAAGAAAATTAGTTCTTCATTTGGGGAAGGCAATGGCACCCCACTCCAGTACTCTTGCCTGGAAAATCCCATGGATGGAGGACGCTGGTGGGCTACAGTACATGGGGTCACTAAGAGTCAGACACGACTGAGCAACTTCACTTTCACTTTTCACTTTTATGCATTGGAGAAGGAAATGGCAACCCACTCCACTGTTCTTGCCTGGAGAATCCCAGGAATGGGGGAGCCTGGTGGACTGCCATCTATGGGGTCGCACAGAATCAGACACGACTGAAGTGACTTAGCAGCAGCAGCAGCAGTAGTTCTTCATTAAGAGGTAAACAGCAGATACAGCTTTTTGTAATGGCCAAATCTTTCTCTACTAGAGGGTAAAATGAAGAGGCTACTAAACTGGAAATTAAGAAATCTGTATCATATACCATATTCTGCAACTGACTCACTGTGTGACCAAATATAAATCCCTCCTGCTTTCTAGGTCTCAGTATTTTGTGTCTAACAACAGATATTCAAATTCATTGGTCTTGAAGGAAACTTCAAAATCTGAATTCTAAGATTATCAAGGAAATGGACCTAGGCTTGGACCTTGGTCCCTAGACTTTATTATATATCTTGATTCATTGTTACTTTGAGACATCACTACTGACCTCTGAGCCTTATTTTCCTAATTTATAACCTTGAGAATAATTATAAATAATTCCCTAACTCACTTCCAGTATTTGTGTCAAGGGGCAAATATGTAGTGTTTAAAATTAATTTGGATATCTCAGTGATTAATATTTGGAATATATTTTTAAATCTTATAACTAAATAACAAATATACTGTTTAAAAATAGTCAAAGTATTCAAATAGACATTTCTCCAAAGATATACAAATAGTCAATGAGCACATGAAAAAAATGATTAACATCATTAAGCATTAAGAACATACAAATCAAAACAAGTGAGATACCACTTCACATGCATTAGGAAGGCTACTATGAAAAAATGAGAAAATAATAAGTGTTTTCAAGGATGTGGAGAATTTGGAACTTGTACAAACAACAACTTGTACAACAACTTGTACATTGTTGGTGGGATTGTAAAATGGTGCAGTCACTAGGGAAAACAGGATAGCAATGTTTCACAAAATAAAAAATAAAATTACCATATGATCCAGAAGTTCTACTTGTAGATATATATCTCAAAGTACTGAAAACAGAACTTAAAGATATCTGCTTTCATATCCCCTATGTTTATAATGTTCATAGTGGCATTATTCACAACAACCAAAATTTGGAAGCAGTACAAGTGTCCATTGATGGATGAATGAATGAAGAAATCAAGTGTGATATATACATACAATGGAATGTTGTTCAGTTTTAAAAAGAAAGGACATTTTGGCATGCTACAGTATGGATGAACCTTGACTACATTATTCTAAGTGAAATAAGACAGTCACAAAAAATACAAATATTGTATGACTCCACTTACATGAGGTACCTAGTATAATGAAATTTATAAAGGCAGAAAGTAGAATAGAGGTTGCTAGACACTAGGGGAAGGAGAGATAGGGAGTTATTATTTATGGCTGCAGAGTTTTGATTTTACAAGATGAAAAGTGTTTTAGAGATGAATGTTGGTAATGGTTGCAAAACAATGTAAATGCATTTAATACCATTAAAATATAAAAGTAAAATGGTTTATGGTAAATTCTGTGTTATGTATATTTTACTGCAAGTTCAATAATAAACCAAGTTATTCAAAAAATGAAACATGCTCTTTAGATTTAGGAGTCTGATTTGAATTTCAAGTATAGCAATTTTCTTTAGATTTTGGGAAACATAGCTCCACATTCATATATTCACTTTATGACAAAACTAATTGAGGATTTAAGAAAGGCCCAGTGCCTTCTCCTGCTTAGGGCTATTTTTCTACCTAAAGATTATATATTCTTCCTAACACTTTCAGAGAATATAAGGTGACAAAATGATACATTGAATAGGAAACTCAGAAACTGAGCTGTCAGATTGAAAACTGAAGCTTGAGTTTCCAGATCCCAAAAATGCAATGGTCTTGTTTATGGTCATGCTGAATAGAGAATTAATGCTAACAATGTTGTAGCAGACAGGTTGGCTGTGACAGGGAATGGATATAACAAGAAGCTGTTATTCTTAATCCTTACACCTCTCTATCCCCAGCTGTCCATCTGTCCTCTCCATAGTTACAGCCAATGGCCCTTGGCCAAAATGTGTCTGGTCATTATTGCATATGAGAATTCTTCCTAGAAGACCCTGGGCCATGGCCTTGCCTGACTTGGTTATAGAAAAACTGTACCTGAAACAATTCCAATGGTTCTCCACCTTCTGTGGGTGGAAGAATCACCCGGAAGGCTGTTATATCATAAATGTCTGGTAGGCCTAGAGTTTCTGATTGAGTAGGTCTGGGATGGGGCTAAAAATTTACATTTGTCACAATTTCCCAGATGATGCTGATGCTGTGTCTTAGGACCACACCTTGAGAACCACTGTTAGATGACTATAAGTTTAACTGAGGTATCTCTTCCCACCACAACTACAGTTCCTTGATGACCAACTGTAGACTCAGCTCTGCTCCAGTAACAAGCACCAATCCTGATCTAAGCTTACAGCAGTATCTTATTGTGTCAATGTGAGGCCATTTCTGCCCTAGACTCTGCTGTAGATTCCTGCCCTTCAAACTCTCTCTTCTGCTTTTAGGAAGTTCTTGACTTATTTTTTGGTATGCTAGACTACCTCACCAGGGTTTCCCTGATGGCTCAGATGGCAAAGGATCTGCCTGCAATGAGGGAAACCTGGGTTTGATCCCTGGGTTGTGAAGATCCCCTGAAGAGAGCAAGGGAACCCCCTCTAGTATTCTTGAATGGGAAATCACCATGGACAGAGGAGACTGGTGGGCTACAGTCCATGGGGTCTCAAAGAGTCAGACACGACTGAGTGACTAAACACAGCATAGTCTACCTCACACTGGCTGTGAGAATCAATTGTGAATATCTCTTCCCATCTCCATGTTCACTTGTGAAAGTATTTACACATAGAAATTGGTAAACATGACAAATCAATGTCCCCTGCTCCCCAGAGTGTTTATTAAACTATTGCCAACTGATTTCCTGGGTTGTAACTTATCTGTTGGACAAATTTATTTGTCCAGCCCTATGGTGGATTTTTTCCAAGGGGGTCTTTTTCTAGGTTCTAGGCTCTCTCAATCTCTGTAATGCATTTTTGAAATATGACTATGAGGAGAGAACAGCAAGGCCCTAAGTGTTCTAGGTTCTTGGGGTTACATAGATTTTTCTAGTTCTTAGTGCAGCACTAGACACATCATTAAGATAATACATGAGAAAGAAATTAACATGTGTTGTAGAAAGTAATGGGGATTCCCAGGTGGCTCAATGGGTAAAGAATCTGTCTGCTAAGCTGAAGACACAGAGATGTGGGTTAAATCCCTGGGTTAGGAAGATCTTCTGGAGGAAGGCACGACAACCCACTCCAGTATTCTTGCCTGGAGAATCCCATTGACAGAGGAGTCATGAGAGCTACAGTCCATAGAGTCACAAAGAGTCAGAAATGACTGAAGCGACTGATCATGCACTTACATAGAAAGTCATAAGCATTTTCCTATCTGTTTGCTCCATTAATTCATTGACTCCTTATTTCAGCTTTGTGAGGTAAGCGTTATTGGTTCTGCTATATAGATAAAATCAACATTCAAAAAACTAAGATCACTGGGACGACCCAGAGGGATGGTACAGGGAGGAAGGAAGGAGGAGGGTCCAGGATGGGGAACCTGTGTATACCTGTGGTGGATTCATGTTGATATATGGCAAAACCAATGCAATATTGTAAAGTTAAAAAATAAAATTAAATAAAAAAAGTAAAAAAAATAATAAATTTAGGAGAAGACTCTTGAAAGTCCCTTGGACTGCAAGGAGATCCAACCAGTCCATCCTAAAGGAGATCAGTCCTGGGTATTCATTGGAAGGACTGATGCTGAAGCTGAAACTCCAATACTTTGGCCACCTAGTGTGAAGAGTTGACTCATTGGTATAGACCCTGATGCTGGGAGGGATTTGGGGCGGGAGGAGAAGGGAATGACAAAAAACTAAGATCAGAGTATCCAGTCCCATCACTTCATGGCAAATAGATGGAAAAACAATGGAAACAGACTTTATTTTCTTGGGCTCCAAAATCACTGTGGACAGTGACTGCAACCATGAAATTAAAAGACGCTTGCTCCTTGGAAGGAAAGCTATGACAAAACTAAACAGTGTATTGAAAAGCAGAGACATCACTTTGCTGACAAAGGTCCATATAGTCAAAGCTATGATTTTTCCAGTAGTCATGTATGGATGTCAGAGTTGGAACCTAAAGAAAGCTGAGCACTGAAAAATTGATGCTTTCTAACTGTGATGCTGGAGACTATGCTTGAGATTCCCCTGGACAATGAGGCGATCAAACCAGTCAATCCTAAAGGAAATCAACCCTGAATATTCATTGAAAGGACTGATGCTGAAACTGAAGGTCCAATACTTTGGCCACCTGATGTGAAGAGGTGACTCACTGAAAAAGACTCTGATGCTGGGAAAGATTGAAGGCAGGAGAAGGGGATGGCAGAGTGCAAGATGGCTGCATGGCATCGCTGATTCAATGAACATGAGTTTGAACAAACTCTGGGAGGTAGTGAAGGACAGGGAAGCCTGGCATGCTGTAATCCATGGGGTCACAAAGAGCTGGACACGACTGAGTCACTGAACAACAATACAGATAAGAAAATTTAAGGTAAGAGAAGTTAAACAAATTGTCCAAGGGCACACAACTGGTACGTTTCTTACCTAAGTGTGAATTCTTACCTAAGTATGTCTGTCTGACTCCAAAGGAGAAACATTTTCTAGTCAACAGATATTTACTAGGAACTTAAAAAATGCTTTCTTGCCTGAAACCAAGGAATTGTGGTACAAAGCTCTTGAATTTATAGAAGGCTTGAACTGCCTCTAAAGTTAAAGCTATAATCTAGGTTAAAGACAGAGTTCCCACTGATTTGTTCTGAGGGCTCATGCCTAAAATGAAGTAGAATTTCCTGGGAAGTGTATAGAGGTCTTTATTTCTTGGGGATGGTTCCTGAACTGGAGGAAAGATTATGTAAGATTCTGCCTGGGATAAATCCTGAAACTATTCTCGTGAAGCACAAGGCTGAGAATTGTGGGATCAGAGTCCTCAAACTAAAAAGGTACAATGAAACTGTAACAAGTACAAAGTCTTACCACTGTGACTCAAAACCAAATAAAGGCTAGAGAGGCAGAGCTCAGACCCTGCTCACTTTTAATTTCCAATTCCAATTGTTCTTTCTTGGCATATAAGATAGTAATGAACTTTTTTTGTAAATTAATTTATTTATTTTAATTGGATGCTAATTACTTTACAGTATTGTAGTGTTTTTTGCCATACATTGACATGAATCAGCCATGGGTGTATGTGTGTTCCCCTTCCCACCTCCCTTCCCATCCCATCCCTCAGGGTTGTCCCAGTGCACTGGCCCTGAGCGCCCTGTCTCATGCATCAAACGTGGACTGGCAATATATTTCACATATGGTAATATACATGTTTCAATGCTATTCTTTCAAATCATCCCACCCTTGCCTTCTCCCACAGAGTTCAAAAGTCTGTTCTTTACATTTGTGTTTCTCTTGCTGTCTTGCATATAGAAAAACACCAACACAGTATATTAACATATATATATATGGAATTTTTAGAAGATGGTAAAGATGACCCTATATGGGAGACAGTAATAAACTTTTGTATATTAATATTCTATCTTGAAATTTTGCTGAAGTCATGTATTAATTCTAAAAGCTTTTGGTTGATTTTTTGGAATTTTTCTACATATAAAATTATATCATCTGCCAACAAAGGCAGATTTCTTTCTTCCTTCCCTATATACATGCTTTTTATTTCCCTTTCTTATCTTACTGGATTTGTTAGATTTCCAGGTATGAAGTGCAATAGAGGTGGTGAGAGGGAAGGAACATTCTTACTTGCTCCTGGTCTTAGCAGAAAAGTCACTAGCTCCTTTCCACTTAGTATAATTTCAGCTGTACTTGGTTTATAATTGTTCTTTATCAAGTTGAGAAATTTCCCTCTATTCCTAGTTTGCTGAAATGTTTTATCATGATTGGGTGTTGGATTTTGCCAAAGGATTTTTCAGTATCTATTTTTATGATCTTATGATTTTTATTCTTAATCCGTTGATATGATAGATTACAGTAATTGATCATCAAATGTTAAAACATTGAACAACTAATAAATTCTGCCTAGCCATAGTGTATAATTATTTTTATACATTATTCAATTTTATATGTTAATTTTTTACTAAGGAATTTTGTATTTATGCTACAAGAGGTACCGATCTATTGTTCCACTTTTTTAAAATTTTTTTGTTTTGTTTTGGTATTAGGATAATGTCCTTATAGAATGGGTTAGGAAATATTCTCTTTTACTTTCTCAAAGAGATTGTGAAGAATTGGTAAAAGTTATCACTTCAGTGTTTGGTGGAATTCATGTGAATTCATCTGAACTTCCCATGTTCTCTTTTGGATGGTTATTAATTACTGATTTGATATTTTAAAATAGACTTTTCCCTATTAAGGTCATCTATTTCTTCTTGTCTGAGTTTTGGTAGATTGTGTCTTTCAAGAAATCGGTCCTGTACCAACGGGCCTACTTACAGGGCAGCAAAGGAGACACAGACACAGAGCAGACATTTGGACTCAGTGGGAGAAACAGAGGGTGGGGTGATTTGACAGAATAGCATTGAAACATATACACTACTGTATGTAAAATAGCCAATGGGAGTTTGCTGTATGACCAGGAAAACCAAATCCAGTGATCTGTGACAACCTGGAAGGATGGGGTCAGGAAGGAAATGGGAAGGGGTTTCAGGAGAGACAGAGCACATGTATGCCTATGGCCAATTCATGTTGATATATTGGCAAAAACCATCACAATATTGTAAGGTGATTATCTTCCAGTTAAAACAATTTTTTTAAAAGAAATTAGTCCTTTTCAGTTAGGTTATCAAATTTGTGGATGTGAAATTTTACATATTATTTATTTATTATGTTTTATATCCATGGGCTCAGTAATAGTGGCTCCATTTACATTTCTGATGTTAGTAATGTGTCTTCTCTTTTTTTCTTCTACCCTTAATCTGATCAGAAGTTTATTAACTTTATTTCTTATTTCAAAGAACCAGTTTCTGTTTTCCTTGATTTTCTCTATTAATTTCCTGTTTTTAATTGATTTGGTTTATGTTCCAATGCTTAATATTAAATTTCTGCTTTCTTTGGATTTAATTTGCTCCCCTTTTTCTGGTTTCTTGAGATGGAAGTTTTGATTATTCATATTATATCTTTCTCATTTTCTAATATATGCATTCAATGTGATAAATTTTCTTCTAAGCACTGCTTTTGCCTTGTCTCACAAATTTTGATATGCTGCATTTTCATTTTTATTTAGTTCAACATATTTTAAAATAACTTGAGATTTCTTTGACCATATGTTATTAAAAGTGTGGTGTTTAATCTCCAAGCATTGTGGAGTTTTTCAGCTATCTTTCTGTTATTGACTTCTAGCTTAATGTCTTTGGTGTCTGAGCACACCTTTTATGACTTTTGTTCCTTTTAATTTATTAAAGTGCATTATAAGGCCTAGAATGTGGTGTAATTTGGTGAATGTTCCATGTGAGCCTGAGAATAATGTGTATTCTGCTGTCATTGGATGGAGAACTCTATAACTGTCAATTAAATTCAGTTGACTGACAGTACTGTTCAGTTAACCTATGTCCTTATTGATTTTCTGTTTTCCTTCAGCAATAATAGTGGATTCATCTTTTTCTCCTTGTATCTTTATCAGTTTTTGCCTCATTTATTTTGATGTTCTGTGCTGAGGAATATACAAATTAAGGATTCTTATGTCTTTTGGAGAACAGATCTCTTTATCATCATGTAATGCTTCTCTTTATACCTGGTAACTTACCTTGATCTAAAATTTGGTTTTCCTTAAATTGATATAGTTATTTCAGCATTTATTTTTTTGATTAATGCTGGCATGATATAACTATGTATCCCTTTGTTTTTAATATACTTATATCTTTAAATTTAAAATGAGTTTCTTGTAGTGGCATAAGTTAGGTTTTATTTTTTAATCCACTCTGACAGTCTCTGCTTTTAATTTTCTATTTTTAGACTGCTCCTGCTGCTGCTTCTGCTGCTGCTTCTACTGCTGCTAAGTCGCTTCAGTCGTGTACAATTCTGTGTGACCCATAGACAGCCTCCCACCAGGCTCCCGCATCCTTGGGATTCTCCAGGCAAGAACACTGCAGTGGGTTGCCTTTTTCTTCTACAATGCATGAAAGTGAAAGTGAAGTCGTTCAGTCGTGTCCGACTCTTAGCGACCCCATGGACTGCAGCCTACCAGGCTCCTCCATCCATGGATTTTCTAGGCAAGAGTACTGGAGTGGGGTGCCATACTGACATTAATTAATTAATTAATTTTTAATTTATTTTAATTGGAGGCTAATTATTTTACAATACTGTTGTGGTTTTTTACATACATTGACATGAATCAGCCGTGGGTGTACATGTGCTCCCCATCCTGACCCACCCTCTCGCCTCTATTTGCATCCCATCCCTCAAGGTTATCGCAGTGCACCAGCCCTGAGCACCCTGTCTCATGCATCAAACCTGGACTGGCTATCTATTTCACATGTGATAATATACATGTTTCAATGCTATTCTTTCAAATCATCGACCCTCGCCTTCTCCAACAGAGTCGAAAAGCCTGTTCTTTACATCTGCGTCTCTTTTCCTGTTTCACATATAGGGTCATCGTTACCATCTTTGTAAATTTCATATATATGCGTTAGTATACTGTATTGGTGTTTTCTTTCTGACTTACTTAACTCTGTATAATAGGCTCCAGTTTCATCCACCTCATTAGAACTGATTCAAATGTATTCTTTTTAATGGCTGAGTAATACTCCATTGTGTATATGTACCACAACTTTCTTATCCATTTGTCTGTTGATGGACATCTAGGTTGCTTCCATGTCCTACCTATTGGTAAACAGTGCTGTGACGAACATTGGGGTACTTGTGTCTCTTTCAGTTCTGGTTTTCTCAGTGAATATGCCCAGCAGTGGGATTTCTGGGTTATATGGCAGTTCTATTTCTAGTTTTTTAAGGAATCTCCACACTGTTCTCCATAGTGGCTGTACTAGTTTGCATTCCCACCAACAGTGTAAGAAGCTTCCCTTTTCTCCACACCCTCTCCAGCATTTATTGTTTGTAGACTTTTTGACAACAGCCGTTCTGACTGATGTGAGATGGTACCTCATTGTGGTTTTGATTTTTATTTCTCTGATAATGAGTGATGTTGAGCATCTTTTCATGTGTTTGTTAGCCATGCGTATGTTTTCTTTGGAGAAATATCTGTGTAGTTCTTTGGTCCATTTTTTGATTGGGTCACTTATTTTTCTGGAACTGAGCTGCAGGAGATGCTTGAATGTTTTTGAGATTAATTCTTTGAAAGCTGCTTCATTTGCTATTATTTTCTCCCATTCTGAAGGCTGTCTTTTCATCTTGCTTATAGTTTCCTTCGTTATGCAAAAAGTTTTAAGTTTAATTAGGTCCCATTTGTTTATTTTTCCTTTTATTTTCATTACTCTGGGAGGTGGGTCAGAGAGGATCCTGCTATGATTTGCATCAGAGAGTGTTTTTCCTATGTTTTCATCTAAGAGTTTCATATTTCTGGTCTTACATTAAGATCTTTCATCCATTCTGAGTTTACATGTGTGTATGGTGGTGGAAAGTGTTCTAGTTTCATTCTTTTACAAGTAGTTGACCAATTTCCCCAGTACCACTTGTTAAAGAGGTTGTCTTTTCTCCATTGTATATTCTTGCCTATTTGTCAAAGATAAGGTGCCCACAGGTGAGAGGATTTATCTCTGGGCTTTCTACTTTGTTCCATTTATCTATGTTTCTGTCTTTGTGCGAGTACCATACTATCTTGATGACTGTTGCTTTGTAGTAGAGCCTGAAGTCAGGCAGGTTGATTCCTCCAGTTCCATTCTTCTTTCTCATGATTGCTTTGGCTATTCGAGGTTTTTTGTATTTCCATACAAATTGCTAAATTATTTGTTCTAGTTCTCTGAAAAATACCGTTGGTAGCTTGATAGGGATTGCATTGAATTGTAGATTGCTTTGGGTAGTATACTAATTTTCACTACATTGATCCTTCTTATCTATGAACATGGTATATTTCTACATCTATTTCTGTCATCTTTGATTTCTTTCATCAGTGTTTTTATAGTTTTCTATATACAGGTCTTTTCTTTTTTAGGTAGATTTATTCCTAAGTATTTTATTCTTTTTGTTGCAATGGGTGAATGGAATTGTTTCTTTAATTTCTATTTCTGTTTTCTCATTTTTAGAGTATAGGAATGCAAGGGATTTCTGTGTGTTGATTTTGTATCCTGAAATTATACTATATTCATTGATTAGCTCTTGTAATTTTCTGGTGGAGTCTTTAGGGTTTTCTATGTAGAGGATCATGTCATCTGCAAACAGTGAGAGTTTTACTTCTTTTCCATCTGGATTACTTTTATTTCTTTTTCTGCTCTGATTGCTATGGCTAAAACTTCCAAAATTATGTTGAATAATAGTGGTGAGAGTGAGCACCCTTGTCTTGTTTCTGATTTTAGAAGAAATTCTTTCAGTTTTTTTACCACTGAATATAATGTTTTCTGTGGGTTGATCATATATAGCTTTTATAATGTTGAGGTAGGTTCCTTCTATTCTTGCTTTCTTGAGGATTTTTATTATAAATGGCTGTTGAATTTTGTCAAAGGCTTTCTCTGCATCTACCGAGACAATCATATGATTTTTATCTTTCAGTTTGTTAATGTGGTGTATCACATTGATTGATTTGCGAATACTGAAAAATCCTTGCATGCCTGAGATAAAGCCCACTTGGTCATGAGGTATGATCTTTTTAATATGCTGTTGGATTCTATTTGATAGAATTTTGTTAAGGACTTTCAATCTATGTTCATCAGTGATATTGGCCTGCAGTTTTCTTTTTTGAGGCATCTTTGTCTGGTTTTGGTATTAGGGTGATGGTAGTCTTATAGATGTTTATATCTTTCTTTTTCTCCTTTGCTTTTTGCTTCTATTCTTTTCACAGCTATTTGTAAAGCCTCCCCAGAGAGCCATTTTTCTTTTTTGGATTTCTTTTCCATGGGGCTGATCTTGATCCCTGTCTCCTGTACAATGTCACTAACCTTAGTCCATAGATCATCAGGCACTCTACCTATCAGATCTAGTGCCTTTAATCTATTTCTCACTTCCACTGTATAATCATAAGGGATTTGATTTAGATCATACATGAATGGTTTAGTGGTTTTTCCTGTTTTCTTCAATTTAAGTCTGAATTTCGCAATAAGGAGCTCATGGTCTGAGCCACAGTCAGTTCCCAGTCTTTTTTTTTTTTTTGCTGACTGTATAGAGCTTATCCATTTTGGCTGCAAATAATATAATCAATCTGATTTCAGTGTTTACCATCTGGTGATGTCCATGTGTAGAGTCTTCTCTTGTGTTGTTGGAAGAGGGTGTTTGCTATGACCAGTGCATTCTCTTGGTAAAACTCTATTAGTCTTTGCCCTGCTTCATTCCATATTCCAAGGCCAAATTTGCCTGTTACACCAGGTGTTTCTTAACTTCCTACTTTTGCATTCCTGTCCCCTATAATGAAAGGGACATCTTTTTTGGGTGTTAGCTCTAAAAGATCTTGTAGGTCTATAACCTCAGATATGCAGATGACACCACCCTATGGCAGAAAGTGAAGAGGAACTAAAAAGCCTATGGATGAAAGTGAAAGAGGAGAGTGAAAAATTTAGCTTAAAGCTCAACATTCAGAAAACGAAGACGATGGCACCTGGTCCTCTCACTTCATGGGAAATAGATGGGGAAACAGTGGAAACAGTGTCAGACTTTATTTTTGGGCTCCAAAATCACTGCAGATGGTGACTGCAGTCATGAGATTAAAAGACGCTTATTCCTTGGAAGAAAAGTTATGACCAACCTAGATAGCATATTGAAAAGCAGAGACATTACTTTGCCAACAAAGGTCCTTCTAGCCAAGGCTGTGGTTTTTCCTGTGGTCATGTATGGATGTGAGAGTTGGACTGTGAAGAAGGCTGAGCACTGAAGAATTGATGCTTTTGAACTGTGATGTTGGATAAGACTCTTGAGAGTCCCTTGGACTGCAAGGAGGTCCAACCAGTCCATCCTAAAGGAAGTCAGTCCTGAATATTCATTGGAAGTAATGATACTAAAGCTGAAATTTCAGTACTTTGGCCACCTAATGTGAAAAGTTGACTCATTGGAAAAGACTCTGATGCTGGGAGGGATTGGGGGCAGGAGGAAAACAGGACTACAGAGGATGAGACGGCTGGATAGCATCACCAATTCAATGGATGTGAGTTTGAGTGAACTCTAGGAGTTGATGATGGACAGGGAGGCCTGGCATGCTGTGATTCATGGGGTAGCAAAGAGTTGGACACGACTGAATGACTGAACTGAACTGAACTGAGCCTCATAGAATGAGTTTGGAAATTTACCTTACTCCTCAATTTTCTGGAAGAGTTTGAGTATGATAGGCATTAGCTCTTCTCTAAATATTTGGGAGAATTCAGCTGTGAAACTGTCTGGTCCTGGGCTTTTGTTTGTTAGATGATTTCTGATTACATTTTCGATTTCTGTGCTTGCGATGGGTCTGTTAAGATTTTCTGTTTCTTCCTCATTCAGTTTTGGAAAGTTATACTTTTCTAAGAATTTGTGTATTTCTTCCAAGTTGTCCATTTTATTGGCATATAGTTGCTGGTAGTAGTCTCATATGATCCTTTGTATTTATTTCTGTGTTGTCTGCTGTGATTTCTCCATTTTCATTTCTGTGTTTGTTGATTTGATTCTTCTACACTTTGTTCTTGATGAGTTTGGCTAATTGTTTGCCTACTTTATTTATCTTCTCAAAGAACCAGATTTTAGGTTTGTTGATTTTGGCTATGGTCTCCTTTGTTTCTTTTGCATTTATTTCTGCCTTATTTGTAAATTATTTATTTCCTTCTATTAACCATGGGGTTCTTCATATCTTCTTTTTCTTGTTTCTTTAGGTGTAGAGTTAGGTTATTTATTTGATTTCTCTCCTGTTTCTTGAGGTAGGATTGTATTGCTATGAACCTTTCCCTTAGCACTTCTTTTACTGAATCCCATAGGTTTTGGTTGTTGTGTTTTCATTTTCATTCATTTCTATGCATATTTTGATTTCTTTTTTGATTCTTTTTGTAATTTGTTGGTTATTCAGAAGCGTGTTGTTTATTTTTGTATTTGTTTGTATTTTTAATAGTGTTTTTTTTTTCCTGTAGTTGACATCTAATCTTACTGCATTGTGATCAGAAAAGATGCTTGAGTTGATTTCAATTTCTTGAATTTACCAAGGCTAGATTTATGGCCCAAGATGTGACCTATCCTGGAGAAGGTTCCGTGTGCACTTGAGAAAAAGGTAAAATTCATTGTTTTAGGGTGAAATGTCCTATAGATATCAATTAGGTCTAACTGGTCCATTGTATCATTTAAGGTTTCTGTTTCCTTTGTAAGTTTCTGTTTAGCTGATCTATCCATAGGTGTGAGTGGGTTATTAAAGTAACCACTCCATTCTGAGGGAGATCAGCCCTGGGATTTCTTTGGAAGGAATGATGCTCAAGCTGAAACTCCAGTATTTTGGCCACCTCATGCGAAGAGTTGACTCATTGAAGAAGACTCTGATGCTGGGAGGGATTGGGGGCAGGAGGAGAAGGGGATGACAGAGGATGAGATGGCTGGATGGCATCACTGACTCGATGGATGTGAGTCTGAGTGACCTCTGGGAGCTGGTGATGGACAGGGAGGCCTGGCGTGCTGCAGTTCATGGGGTCGCAAAGAGTCGGACACGACTGAGCGACTGATCTGATCTGATCTGACTATTATTGTGTTATTGGTAATTTCTCCTTCATACTTGTTAGCATTTGCCTTACATATTGTGGAACTCATATGTTGGGTGCATATATATTTATAATTGTTATATCTTCTTGGATTGATCCTTTGATCATTATGTCGTGTCCTTCTTTGTCTCTTCTCACGGTCATTATTTCAAAGTCTATTTTATCTGATATGAGTATTGCTACTCCTACTTTCTTTTGGTCTCTATTTGCATGGAATATCCCTTTCCAGTCTTTCACTTTCAGTTGTATGTGTCCCTAGGTTTAAGGTTGGTCTCTTGTAGACAGCATATATAGAGGTCTTGTTTTTGTATCCATTCAGCCATTCTTTGTCTCTTGGTTGGGGCATTCAACCCATTTACACTTAAAGTAATTATTGATAAGTATGATTCCATTGCCATGTACTTTGTGGTTTTAGGTTTGAATTTATAAGCCTTTTCTGGGTTTCCTATCTATAGATGATCCTTTCACATTTGTTGAAGAGCTGGTTTGGTGGTGCTGAATTCTCTCAGCTTTTGCTTCTCTGTTAAGGTTTTGATTTCTCCTTCATATTTGAATAAGATCTTTGCTGGGTTCAGTAATCTGGGTTGTAGGTTTTTTTCTCTTTTATCACTTTAAGTATGTCTTGCCATTTCCTTCTGGTCTGAAGAATTTCTATTGAAAGATCAGCTGTTATACTTATGGGGATCCCCTTGTGTATTATTTATTGTTTTTCCTTTGCTGCTTTTAATATTTGTTCTTTGTGTTTGATCTTCATTAATTTGATTAATATGTGTCTTGGGTGTTTCGCCTTGGGTTTATCCTATTTGGGACTCTCTTGGTTTTTTGGACTTGGGTGGCTGTTTCCTTCCCCATTTTAGGGAAGTTTTCAACTTTATCTCCTCAAGTATTTTCTCATGGCCTTTCATTTTGTCTTCTTCTGGGACATGATTTGAATATTGGGGCATATAACATTGTCCTAGAGGTCTCTGAGGTTGTCCTTATTTATTTTAATTCATTTTCCTTTTTTCTTCTCTGTTTCTTTTATTTCCACCATTCTATCTTCCATCACACATATCTTATCTTCTGCCTCAGTTATTCTACTGTTGGTCTCCTCTAGAGTGCTTTTGATTTCAGATATTGCATTATTCATTACTAATTGACTCTTTTATTTCTTCTCAGTTCAGTCAGTCACTCAGTCGTGTCCGACTCTTTGTGACCCCATGAATCACAGCACACCAGGCCTCCCTGTCCATCACCAACTCCCAGAGTACACTCAGACTCACATCCATTGAGTCAGTGATGCCTTCCAGCCATCTCACCCTCTTTCATCCCCTTCTCCTCCTGCCCCCAACTCCTTTCAGTATCAGAGTCTTTTTCAATGAGTCAATTCTTCGCATGAGTTGGCCAAATAATGGAGGTTCATTCAGTTTTAGCATCATTCCTTCCAAAGAACACCCAGGACTGATCTCCTTTAGAATGGACTGGTTGGATCTCCTTGCAGTCCAAGGGACTCGCAAGAGTCTTCTCCAATACCACAGTTCAAAAGCATCAATTCTTCGGCACTCAGCTTTCTTCACAGTCCAATTTTCACATCCATTCATGACCACTGGAAAAACCATAGCCTTGACTAGACGGACCTTTGTTGGCAAATTAATGTCTCTGCTTTTCAATATGTTATCTAGGTTGGTCATAACGTTCCTTCCAAGGAGTAAGAGTCTTTTAATTTCATTGCTTCACTCACCATCTGCAGTGATTTTGGAGTCTAAAAAGTAAAATCTGACACTGTTTCCACATCTATTTCCCATGAAGTGATGGGACCAGATGCCATGATCTTTGTTTTCTGAATGTTGAGCTTTAAGCCAACTTTTTCACTCTCCACTTTCACTTTCATCAAGAGGCTTTTGAGTTCCTCTTCACTTTCTGCCATAAGGTGGTGTCATCTGCATATCTGAGGTTATTGATATTTCTCCCAGCAATCTTGATTCCAGCTTGTGCTTCTTCCAGCACAGCATTTCTTATGATGTACTCTGCATATAAGTTAAATAAGCAGAGTGACAGTATACAGCCTTGACATACTCCTTTTCCTATTTGGAACCAGTCTGTTGTTCCATGTAGAGTTCTAACTGTTGCCTCCTGACCTGCATATAGGTTTCTCAAGAGGCAGGTCAGGTGGTCTGGTATTTCCATCTGTTTCAGAATTTTCCACAGTTTATTGTGATCCACACCATCAAAGGCTTTGGCATAGTCAGTAAAGCAGAAATAGATGTTTTTATGAAACTGTTTTGCTTTTTCCGTGATCAGCGGATGTTGGCAATTTGATCTCTGGTTCCTCTGCCTTTTTCTAAAACCAGCTTGAACATCTGGAAGTTCCTGGTTCACATATTGCTAAAGCCTGGCTTGGAGAATTTTGAGCATTATTTACTAGCATGTGAGATGAGTGCAGTTGTGTGGTAGTTTGAGCATTCTTTGGCATTGCCTTTCTTTGGGATTGAAATTAAAACTGCCCTTTTCCAGTCCTGTGGCCACTGCTGAGTTTTCCTAATTTGCTGGCCTATTGAGTGCAACACTTTCACAGCATCATCTTTCAGGATTTGAAATCGCTCCACTGGTATTCCATCACCTCCACTAGCTTTGTTCGTAGTGATGCTTTCTAAGGCCCACTTGATTCACATTCCAGGATGTCTGGCTCTAGATGAGTTATCATACCATCGTGATTATCTTGGTCATGAAGATCTTTTTTGTACAGTTCTTCTGTGTATTCTTGCCACCTCTTCTTAATACCTTCTGCTTCTGTTAGGTCCATACCATTTCTGTCCTTTATCGAGCCCACCTTTGCATGAAATATTCCCTTGGTATCTCTACTTTTCTTGAAGAGATCTCTAGTCTTTTCCATTCTGTTGTTTTCCTCTATTTCTTTGCATTGATCGCTGAGGAAGGCTTTCTTTTCTCTTCTTGCTATTCTTTGGAACTCTGCATTCAGATGCTCGTATCTTTTTCTTTTCTCCTTTGCTTTTCACTTCTCTTCTTTTCACAGCTATTTGTAAATTCTCCCCAGACAGCCATTTTATTTTTTTGCATTTCTTTTCCATGGGGATGGTCTTGATCCCTGTCTAATATACAATGTCACAAACCTCATTCCATAGTTCATCAGGCACTCTATCTATCTGATCTATTGCCTTAAATCTATTTCTCACTTCCACTGTATAATCATAAGGGATTTGATTTAGGTCATACCTGAATGGTTTAGTGGTTTTCCCTACTGTTTTCAATTTAAGTCTAAATTTGTCAATAAGAGCTCATGGTCTGAGCCACAGTCAATTCCTGGTCTTGTTTTTGCTGATACTATAGAGCTTCTCCATCTTTGGCTGCAAAGAATATAATCAATCTGATTTCGGTGTTGACCATCTGGTGATGTCCATGTGTAGAGTCTTCTAATATTTCAGGCATTTTCTCAATCCTAATCTCTAGTGTTTTTATCTGTAACTGCATTTTGTTTTCAAGATTTTGGATCATCTTTACTATCATTATTTTGAATTCTTTTTCAGTTAGACTCCTTATCTTCTCCTCTTTGGTTTGGTTTGGTGGGCTTTTATCATGTTCCTTTACCTGCTGAATATTTTTCTGCCTTTTCATCTTGTTTAGGTTGTTTTGTTTGGGGTGGCCTTTCTGTATGCTGTAAGTTTGTGTTTCCTCTTTATTGTGGAGGTTCCTCCCTGTGGATGGGTTTGCACGAGTGGCTTGTCAAGGTTTCCTGGTTAGGGAAGTTTATGTCTGTGTTCTGGTGGGTGGAGCTGGATCTCTTCTCTCTGGAGTTTTAAGGTGTCTATGTGTTTGGTGTGACTTTTGGCCATCTATATTTTTGTGATCTGTATTATGTCCCTGCATTGTTGGAGAATTAGCTTGGTATATCTTGATCTGAAACTTGTTGGCTTTTGGGTGGAGCTTGGTTTCAGTGTAGGTATGGAGGTTTTTGGATGAGGTCTTGTAGATTAATGTTCCATGGAGTCAGGAGTTTTCTGGCATTCTCAGTTTTTGGATTTAAGCCTCCTGCCTCTGGCTTTCAGTCTTATTCTTACAGTAGCCTCAAGCCTTCTCCATCCATTCAGCACCAATGATAAAACATCTAGGTTAATGGTGAAAAGATTCTCCACACTTTGGGACACCAAGAGAGTTTCACAGAGTTAAATGGAGAAGAGAAGGATGGAGATAGAGGTGACCAGAAGGAGAAAAGGGAGAATCAAAAGCAGAGAGAGCAATCTAGCCAGTAATCAATTCTTTATTTGCTCTCCACAGTCTGAAACACTCAGAGTGGTTCATGGAGTTTCATAGAGAAGAAAAGAGAGAGGAAGGAGATAGAGGTGATCAGGAGGAGAGGAGGGGGAGTGAAGAGGAGGGAGAGTGAAAAGTAGAGTCACCAATCTAGCCTGAGATCAGTTCCCTAAGTGTTCTCCACAGCTCAGAACACCCAAAGAGATTCACAGAGTTAAGTAGAGAAGAAAAGGGGAGGGAGGAGATAGAGGTGACCTGGGGGAGAAAAAGCAGAGTCAAAAGGTGAGAGAGCAATCAAGCCAGTAATCATACTCCTAAGTAAAAATGAGTACTGACGATTGGATTCTTAAAAGTATAGAATTGATAACAAATACCAGAAAGCAAATATTAAATGTCTAGAGTAGAGGTTAGACTCTCAAAATTAAAAAAAAAATTGCAAAAGTTATAAAAAAAATGTTTTAAATTTGCTTTAAAAATAGGATCTTTTTTTGCAAGTTAATAGTAGGTTTTAAAAATGAAAATTAAAGGAGTAATAAAGAACTTAAAAATAAAAAATAAAGAAATTAAAAAATGATAATAGTAAAGTATATCTAGGAATTTCTCTGGACCTGTTGAGGGCAGTGTGGGGTCAGTTCAGTTTCAGATAGTTATTTGTTCCAGCTTATACTTCTTCTCAAGGTCTTTAGGTGTCTTCCAATGTAGCCAGTGCTAACTACAGGGTTTTAATCCATTGCACATGTCACTTCCAAAGCGTTTCCCTCTTTTTTGCTTATTTTGGCTTCCACTGTTTACAAGTCTCTTTAGTATCTAACTTCTACCCTTACACAAGGGGGCGAAGGTGGTCATTTATTTAAGCTCACTTGTTCAATTGTGCTGAAGGGAGGGAGGAACACTGCAAACAAATATCACTGGCATGTGTGGGGAGTGCTCACAGTGTCTGGGCTACACTGTGCTTGCCTCCACTTATGGCATGTGTGCTTTCCTGGTATACACTGCTCAGGCTGCAGGTTGTTCTGGAGGGGAACTGTCTAAGATGGGCCTGGGTTGTGTACACTTCCCAGTCTGAGCCACTCAGGTTTATGTTCTCTGGTACTCCACAAAGGCACAGACTTTGTTGGGGCTGCGTTTTGTGCCCTTCCCAGGTCTGAGCAGCTCAAGCGACCAGGTGCTTGGTGAGCACACACTCCCCAGGTGGGATGGTGGGTCTTATCATGTCCCAAGTCCCAGCTGCTCATTTTCCTGGGTGTGCAGTGGGAGCTCCATCTCAGGTGTGCTGTGTGTCTCCTCTGGGGAGCTGATCTCTGGCTGCAACCCTCCTGGTGGATGTCAACCATCCAGGATCCCAGGAAGACTTGGTTAGCAACTGGGAGCCTGCTCACAGTTTGGTAAAGGATGCCATCTCTGGGGACGAGTTTGTCCCGTGCCTCCCTACCTCTGGCAGGGGATGGGCTGGTCCATTGCCGGCTAGCTCTCCTCTGGTATTCACTCAGTCCTTTGTTTTCTCTCTTTCCTTTTTTTTTTTTTTTTTCACTCTATCTCTCTCTGGCTACCCCAAAGTTTGGGTTGCTATCTCACGTTAGCTCCCTCAGATTGCTCTCAGGGCATTGAGGCCCAGTCCTTACCCTAAGCAATGCAGCTCACACCTCCCTGTTCAGCCCCCGCTTGCTGGTGGTGGATGCAAGCCTCTGGGCTATTTCTCTGCTGGGAGTTGCAGTTAGGTGTGTAATCTGTGGGTTTTATTTATTTTTTTTCCCCTCCCAGTTATGTTGCCCTCTGTGATTCCAAAACTCCACACAGACCCACCGGTGAGAGGGTTTCTTGGTGTTTGGGACTTCTCCTCTTTTATAACTCCCTCCCTGGGATGGGTCTCTGTCCCTAACTCTTTGTCTCTATTTTTATTTTTTATATTTTATCCTACCTCCTTCCAAAGACAATGGGCTGGTTTTCTGGGTGCCTGGTGTCCTCTGCCAGTGTTAAGAAGTTGTTTTGTGGTATTTGCTCAGCGTTCAAATTATCTCTTGATGAATTTGTTGGGGAGAAAGTGGTCTCCCCGTGCTATTCCTCTGCCATCTTAGGACAGCCTGACTATTGACATTTAAAGTGATTATTGATATCTCTGGATTAATAGCTACAATCTCTGTTGATATTTTTCTATTCATTTCCCTGGTTATTTATTTAATTTTTTTTGTCTTCCACTCTTTTTGTGCCTTTTCTGATTTTAATTAAGCATTTTATATGATTCTGTTTTCTCTTATTGTATCAAATGTACATTAAAAAAAAATAGTGGATGCCCTAGAGTTTCACTTTACATTTACAACCAATCAAGTCTGCTTTCAAATAACAACATACTGCCTAATGGATACTGAAGGTAGCTTATAGGAAAATATTTCCAATTCCTCTTTCATGTCTCTTATAACACTGTTGTCATTCATTTAACTTATTCATAAGCTATAATTACTGAATACTTTAATGCCATTATTATTTTGAAAAAAAAAAAAAACTGTTATCTGTTAGAAATATAAAATAAAAATATGAAAGAATATATACAATAGAAATAGAAAATATTTTATCTTTGTTTATTTCCTCAAATGATTTTCCTTGTCATATGTATATTTGAGTTTCTGACCTACATTATTTTTCTTTTTGCTCAAGAATTTCTTTTAATATTTTTAGCAAGTCAGGTCTAGTAGCAGCAAATTCCTTCTTTATTTTCTCTTAGAAAGTCTATTTCTCCTTTACCTTTTTTTCCAGTATATTTAATTGCATTGGATACAAAATTCTAGAGGTTTGTAGTTTTATCTTTCAAACTTCAGATATTGCATTCTACTCTCTTCTTGCATGTATGGAGTTTGCTCAAAACTTTAAAAATATAGTGATTTTATATTTCTACACATTACAATGATCACCATGAGGTCTAGTTACCATCTGTCACCATAAAATGTTATTAGTATATTCCTTATGTTTTACATTTCATCACAGTGATTCATTTATTTTGTGTGTACCTCTTAATCCTCCTCACCTATTTCATTCTCCTTCAACCCCAACCCCCTAACTTCTGTCATTCATCTATTTGTCCTCTGTGTTTATGAGTCTGAGTCTGTTTTTTTTTTTTTTTTTATATATTTGTTCCTTTGTTTCATTTCCCCCCTCCCAGGATTCCACATATAAATGAAACTATATGGTATCAAACTTTCAAACTTTCTACTGGGCTTCCCTGTGACTCAGATGGTAGAGAATCTGCCTGCAATACAGGAGACCTGGTTTTGATTCCTGGGTCAGGAAGATCCCCTGGAGAAGGGAATGGCAACCCTCTCCAGTATTCTTGCTTGCAGGATTCCTTGGACAAAAGAGCTGGTGGACTACAGTCCATGGGGTCACAAGGAGTCAGACATGACTGAGTGACTAACACACACAAGCTTTCTATGTTGCAAACTTCACTTAGAATATTACCCATCAAGTTATTTAAAATGGCAAGATTTCCTTATTTTTATAGTTGAGTAGTATTCCATTATCTTCTTCACATTTTAATCCATTTATCTATTAATTGATGTGTTGACTACTTCCATATCTTGGCTATTGTAAATAATGCTGCAATGAACATAGGGAGAGCATATATTTTTCATTAGTCTTTTTTGATTCTTGAAAAAAATAGCCAGAAACAGAATTGCTGGATTGTATGGTAGCTCTTTCTTAAATTTTTGAGGAATTCCATACTGTTTCCCACAGTGGGGGAACCAATTTACTTTCCTACCAACAGTGCACAGGTTTCCCTTTTCTCCACACCCTCATCTACACTTGCTTTTCTATTTTTTATTATATTAGTATTGATTACTTATTGATGGTTTTCATCAACACCTCCCTCCATCTCAGAATCTGAAGTATGCCCTTAGTGGTTTTAATATTTTACATTTAAGTCTTTAATCCATTTTGAGCTTATTTTTGCATATGGTTTTAGGGAATTTGTAATTTCCAAACATCTCATTCTCTGTCATCCCCTTCTCCTCCTGCCTTCAATCTTTCTCAATATCAGGGTCTTTTCAAATGAGTCAGCTCTTCTTATAAGCTGGCCAAAGTATCAGAGTTTCAGCTTCAGCATCAGTCCTTCCAATGAATATTCAGGACTGATTTCCTTTAGGATGCACTGGTTGGATCTCCTTGCAGTCCAAGGGATTCTCAAGAGTCTTCTCCAACATCACAGTTCAAAGCATCAATTCTTCTGTGCTTGGCTTACTTATAGTCCAGCTCTCACATCCAAATATGACTACTGGAAAAAGCATAGCCTTGACTAGATGGACTTTGTGAGCAAAGTAGTGTCTCTGCTTTTTAATATGCTGTCTAGCTTGGTTATAACTTTTCTTCCAAGGAGTAAGTGTAGTTTAATTTCATGGCCGCAGTCAGTCACCATCTGCAGTGATTTTGGAGCCCAAGAAAGTCAACCACTGTTTCCACTGTTTCCCCATCTATTTATCGTGAGATTATGGAGCCAGATGTCATGATCTTAGTTTTCTGAATGTTGAGCTTTAAGCCAACTTTTCACTCTCCTCATTCACTTTCATCAAGAGGCTTTTTAGTTATTCTTTGCTTCCTGCCATAAGGGTGGTGTCCTCTGCATATCTGAGGTTATTTATATTTCTTCCAGCAATCGTGATTCCAGCTTGTGATTCTTCCAGCCCAGGATTTCTCATGATGTACTCTGCATAGAAGTTAAATAATCAGGGTGACAATATGCAGCCTTGATGTACTCCTTTCCCTATTTGGAACCAATCTGTTGTTCCATGTCCAGTTCTAACAGTTGCTTCCTGACTTGCATACAGGCTTCTCAAGAGGCAGGTCAGGTGATCTGGTATTCCCATCTCTTAAAGAATTTTCCACAGTTTGTGGTGATCCACATAGTCAAAGTCCTTGGCAAAGTCAGTAAAGCAGAAATAGATGTTTTTTTCTGGAACTCTCTTGCTTCTTAAATGATCCAGCAGATGTTGGCAATTTGATCTCTGGTTCCTCTGCCTTTCTAAAACCAGCTTGAACATCTGGAAGTTCACGGCTCACTTACTGTTGAAGCTTGGCTTGGAGAATTTGAGGCATTACTTTACTGGGGGGGATAGATTTTTGGTTGTTGTTTTATTATTTTTTTTTTTTTTTTTTTTTTTTTGGGGTGAGAAGAATCTTTTTTTTTCCTATGCTCTCTGCTGTGTTTTTCTAATTTTATTTTTTATTTATTTTTGCGCCACCCCAACATCATATTATATTATTTTTTTTAGTTCACCAAAAATAAATTACTATCACCCCATTTTTTTTTATAGTTTCTCTTCCTAAGGCCCACTTGACTACACATCCGGGGATGCGGGTTCAGAGGAGAGAAAAAAAAAAAAGGGGATTTAGGGGGGTGAAAATATTTTTGCATCAGATCAGTCGCTCAGTCGTGTCCGACTCTTTGCGACCCCATGAACCGCAGCACGCCAGGCCTCCCTGTCCATCACCAGCTCCCGGAGGTCACTCAGACTCGCATCCATCGAGTCAGTGATGCCATCCAGCCATCTCATCCTCTGTCGTCCCCTTCTCCTCCTGCCCTCAATCCCTCCCAGCCTCAGAGTCTTCTCCAATGAGTCAACTCTTCGCATGAGGTGGCCAAAATACTGGAGTTTCAGCTTTAGCATCATTCCTTCCAAAGAAATTCCAGGATTGATCTCCTTCAGAATGGACTGGTTGGATCTCCTTGCAGTCCAAGGGACTCTCAAGAGTCTTCTCCAACACCACAGTTCAAAAGCATCAATTCTTCGGCGCTCAGCCTTCTTCACAGTCCAGCTCTCACATCCATACATGACCACAGGAAAGACCATAGCCTTGACTAGACAAACCTTTGTTGGTAAAGTAACGTCTCTGCTTTTGAATATGCTATCTAGGTTGGTCATAACTTTCCTTCCAAGGAGCAAGCGTCTTTTAATTTCATGGCTGCAGTCATCATCTGCAGTGATTTTGGAGCCCAGAAAAACAAAGTCTGACACTGTTTCCACTGTTTCCCCATCTATTTCCCATGTAGTGATGGGACCAGATGCCATGATCTTCGTTTTCTGAATGTTGAGCTTTAAGCCAACCTTTTCACTCTCCACTTTCACTTTCATCAAGAGGCTTTTTAGCCCCTCTTCACTTTCTGCCATAAGGGTGGTGTCATCTGCATATCTGAGGTTATTGATATTTCTCCCGGCAAGTTCTGTGTATTCTTACCACCTTTTCTTAATATCTTATACTTCGGTAGATCCATACCATTTATGTCCTTTATTGAGCCCATCTTTGCATGAAATGTTCTCTTGGTATCTCTAATTTTCTTGAAGAGCTCTCTAGTCTTTCTCATTCTATTGTTTTCCTCTATTTCTTTGAAAAGATGCCCTTTTCATTTTAGGGGACTGTAATGCAAAAGTAGGAAGTCAAGAAACACCTGGAGTAACAGGCAATTTTGGCCTTAGAGTATGGAATGAAACAGGGCAAAGGGTATTAGAGTTTTGCCAAGTGAACGCATCAGTCATAGAATACACCCTTTTCCAACAACACAAGAGAATACCCTACACATAGACATCACCAGTTGGTCAATCCCCAAATCTGCTGGACTATATTCTTTGCAGCCAAAGATGGAGAAACTCTATAGAGTCAGCAAAAAAGAGACTGGGAGCTGACTGTGGCTCAGATCATGAACTCCTTATTGCTAAATTCAGACTTAAATTGAAGAAAGTAGGGAAAACCACTAGACCATTCAGGTATGACCTAAATCAAATCCCTTACGATTATACAGTGGAAGTGAAGAATAGATTCCAGGAATTAGAACTGATAGACAAAGTGCCTGATGAACTATGGACAGAGGTTCATTACATTGTACAGGAGGCAGTGATCAATATCATCCCCAAGAAAAGGAAATGCCAAAAAGTAAAATGGCTGTCTGAGGAGGCCTTACAAATAGCTGTGCAAAAAAGAGAAGTGAAAAACAAAGAAGAAAAGGAAAGATATATCCCTTTGAATTCAGAGGGCAGCATTTTTATTTTGTTGATAGCTTCCTTCACTGTGCACTGTCTCATTTATTGATGCTTTTGTTTCCCTTTCTTGAGGATATATATCCTAAAATATATATTATTAAGACAAATGTCAAAGAGTTTACTGCTTATGATTTATTCTAAGGAGTTTTATGGTTTTAATATCTTACATTTAATTCATTTTGAGTTTATTTTTGTATATCAGATCAGATTAGTCGCTCCGTCGTGTCCGAGTCTTTGCAACCCCATGAATCGCAGCACACCAGGCCTCCCTGTCCATCACCAACTCCCAGAGGTCACTGAGACTCACGTCCATCGAGTCAGTGATGTATATGGTTTTAGGGAATTTGTAATTTCATTTTAAAATTCAAGCACCATTCGTTGAAGAGACTGTCTTCTCCATTGTATATTCTTGATTCCTTTGCACAATATTAACTCACCATAGAAATGTGGGTTTATTTCAGGGCTTAAAATTATTTTCCCTTGATCCATGCTAGTACTATACACCTTTTATTATTGAAGATTTGTAGTATAGGCTGTAATCAGGAGCAGCCTTATGTTTTCTTCTTTTTCTCAATATTGTTTTGGCTATGTAGGGATTTTGTGTTTCCATACAAATTTCAGAATTAGTTATTCATATACAGTGAAAATTTCCATTTGTATTTTGACAAGAGTAGCATTGAAATTTTAGATTGCATTCAGTAGTATGGTTGTTTTAACAATAGTAATTCCCCCAGTCTTTGAGCATGGTATATCTTTCCACTCATTTATGTCATCTACAATTTCTTTCATCAATGCCTTACAATTTTTCAAGTACAGGTTTTTTAACCTCTTTGATTAAATTTATTCCTAAGCATTTATTTTCAATTCAATTGTAAATGGAATTCTTTTCTTAATTTCTTCTTCTGATGGTTTATTGCTAGTCTATAGAAGTGCAGGACTTCCCCAGTGGCTCAGATGGTAAAGACTTTGCCTGTAGTGCAAATGTCCCAGGTTTGATCCCTAGGTCAGGAAGACCCCCTGGAGAAGGGAATGGCTACCCACTCCAGTGCGCTTGCTTTGTGTGCTCCTGTCAATGGGGTCACAAAGAGTCAGACATGACTGAGCAATTAACACTTAACTAGAAGTGCAATATATTTCTATGTATTAATTTTGTGTCCTACAACTCTACTGAATTCATCAATTAGTTCTAATTTATTTATAGTTTTTTGGGCATTTACAAAATTTTCTACATAGTATCATCAGTAAATACTGACAACTTTAATTCTTACTTTCCAATTTGAATTAACTTTATATCTTTTCTTCTCTGGTTGCTGTGGCTAGAACTTCCATTAATATGTTTTTTTTTTAATGTATTTATTTTAATTGGAGGCTAATTACTTTACAATATTGTAGTTGTTTTTGCCATAAATTATGTTAAATAGACATCCTTGTCTTGTTCATGAACTTAGAGGAAATTCATTCAGCTTTTCACTGATGAGAATGATATTGCTGCTGTTAAGTCACTTCAGTTGTGTCTGACTCTGTGAGACCCCCTGGATGGCAGCCCACCAGGCTCCCCCATCCCTGGGATTCTCCAGGCAAGAACACTGGAGTGGGTTGCCATTTCCTTCTCCAATGTGTGAAAGTGAAGTCGCTCAGTCGTATCCGACTCTTAGTGGCCCCATGGACTGCAGCCCACCGGGCTCCTCCGTCCATGGGATTTTCCAGCCAAGAGTACTGGAGTAGGGTGCCATTGCCTTCTCTGGAGAATGATGTTAGCTATGGGCTTATTTTATATGACCTTCATTATTTTGAAGAATTTTTCTCTATACCAATTCTTTTGAGAATTTTGATTGTAAAGTCTGTGCTCTAGGACAATCTGGAGGGATAGGGTGGGGAAGGAGGTGGGAGGGGGGTTCAAGATGCGGGGTACACACGTATACCTTTGGAAAACTCATGGTGATGTACAACAAAAACCATCACAGTATTGCAAAATAGATATTCTCCAATTAAAATAAATAAATTAATTTTAAAAATAAATGGATGTTGCACTTTTTAAAACAACTTTTTTCCATATATTGAGGTTATTTGTATATTATTTTTATTCTTCAATTCATTACTGTGGTATATCACATTGATTGATTCACAAATACTTAACCTTTTTTGCATCTCTTAGATACAATTCACTTGACTGTGGAGTGTGATCCTTTTAATGTATTGTTTGATTTGGTTTGCTAATATTTTGTTGAAGATTGTTGCATCTATTTTCTTCAGTGATATTGGCATGTATTTTCATATTTTGTCGTAGTTTGTCTGATTTTGCTATCAGGTGATATTGCCTTTGTAGAAAGGCTTCAAAGGTGTTCCTTTTGCATTTTGGGGAAATAGTTTGGAAAGGATAGTTATTAACTCCTCTTTAAATGTTTAGAATTTATCTGTCAGTGTGTATGCCCAGCAGTGGGATTGCGGGGTCATAGGACAGTTCTATTTCCATTTTTTTTAAAGGAATCTCCACACTGTTCTCCATAGTGGCTGTACTAGTTGCATTCCCACCAATGGTGTAAGAGGGTTACACCATTTTCTCCACACCCTCTCCAGCATTTATTGTTTGTAGACTTTGGATCACAACCATTCTGACTGGTGTGAAATGGTACCTCATTGTGGTTTTGATTTGCATTTCTCTAATAATGAGTGATCCAGAATTGAAAGAGACACGTGTAGCCCACTGTTCATCACAGCACTGTTTATAATAGCCAGGACATGGAAGCAACCTAGATGTCCATCAGCAGGTGAATGGATAAGAAAGCCATGGTACATGTACACAATGGAGTATTACTCAGCCATTAAAAAGAATACATTTGAATCAGTTCTAATGAGGTGGATGGAACTGGAGCCTATTATACAGAGTGAAGTAAGCCAGAAAGAAAAACACCAATACAGTATACTAATGCATATATGTGGAATTTAGAAAGATGATAACAATAACCCTGTATACGAGACAGCAAAAGAGACACTGATGTATAGAACAGTCTTTTGGACTCTGGGAGAGGGAGAGGGTGGGATGATTTGGGAGAATGGCATTAAAATATATATAACATCATATGTGAAACGGATTGCCAGTCCAGGTTTGATGTCTGATACCGGATGCTTGGGACTGGTGCACTGGGACGACCCAGGGGGATGGTATGGGGAGGGAGAAGGGAGGAGGGTTCGGGATGGGGAATACGTGTATACCTGTGGCAGATTCATTTTAATATGTGGCAAAACCAATACAATATTGTAAAGGTAAAAAATAAAATAAAAAAAAAAGAAAAGAATTTATCTGTCAAGTCTTCATGTCCTGGACTTTTTTGGGGATAGTTTCTCTTATAGATTCCACTTCATTACTGCAAATGAGTCTTTCCATATTTTGAATTTCTTTCACATTTAGTGTGGAAATTTTACATTTCTAGGTATTTATCCAAGTGTTCTAGGGTATCCATTTTTTTGATTTATGATTTTTCACTGCATTCTCTTATGATCCTTTTAATTTCTGTGATGTTGGTTATAACTTCTCTTTGATTTTATTGATTTGAGGCCTTTTATCTTGATAATGAGTCCAGATAGAGGTTTAGTATTTCTGCTGATCTTTTCAAAGAACTTGTTCATAGTTTCTTTGATCTTTAAATATTTTTTTTGTTTCTTTTTACTTTCATTTTTGCTTTGATCTTTATTATTTATTTCTGTCTACTACCTTTTGGCCTTATTCATTCTTATTTCCTGACTTTTTTAGGTATAAACTTAGGCTGTTTAATTGGCATTTCTTTTATTTCCTGGGGTGGATTTACATTGCTATAAACTTCCCTCTTTGAATGGCTTTTGCTCTGCCTTAAAAATTTGGGGTCACTGTATTTCCATTTCATTTTTCTTTGGGTGTTTTTTGATTTCCTCTTTGATTTCTTCAGTGACTCATTAGCTATTTAATAGAATATTGTTTAACTCTATGAGTTTGTGCATTAAAGTTTTTTTTGTTTTCTTTTTTGTGGTTGATTTCTAGTTTCATTGCATTGTGGCTGGAAAAGATGCTTGATGAGTTCAATCACCTTAGATTTCTGGGATTTGTTTAGTGGCCAAGCATGTGATTTGCTCTAGAGAATGTTCAAGGTGCCCTTGAAAACAATGTGTATTTTGTTGTTTCTGGATGGAATGATATCATTCCATCCAGAAACAACGAAATAAACCCTGGCTTTAAACCATAGTCCATCTGATCTAATGCATCGTATATATATAGTCCATCTGATCTAATGCATTGTTTAAAGCTGGTGTTTACTTATTGATTTTCTGTCTGAATGACCTGTCCTTTGATATAAGTGAGGTGTTGAAGTCTCCTACTATTCTTGTCTTACTATTAATTTCTCTCTTTTTGTTTTTTAATATTTACTTTATGCCCATTTGTGCCTCTGTTGGCTTCATATACACTTACAATTGTTATATTTTCTTGTCAGATCATCCCCTTGATTATTATGCAATGTACTTCTTTATAGCATTTGTTTCAAAGTATTGCTACTTCAGCTTTCATTTTACTTCCATTTTGCTCAGAATATCCTTTGCCATCTCCTTACTTTCAGTCTGTGACATATTCATATCTCAAGTGATTATCTTGTAGGTAATAAATATATGACTCATTTTAAAATCCATTGAGCCACTCTATGTCTTTTGACTGGTGCATTTAGTCCATTTACCTTTAAAGTAATTACTGATAGTTATATACTTTTTTTCATTTTTGCCCTGATTTTTTTTTGTAGCTATTTTCTTTTTTTGTTCCTTTCTTCTTTATTTGTCTCCTTCCCTTGTAATTTCATGACTATATTTAGTGTTATGTTTGGATTTTTTTTTCATGTTTGTCCATTTTACGTTATTGTGTGTTGTTTCCACTAGGGTTCATATATAACAACAAATATTTATAGGTGACTAAGCTGGTGATCTCTCAAATTCAATCTCATTTTATCAACTCTACATTTTTACTTACTACACACATTTTATGTTTTTCATGTCATATTTTTGCATCTTTTAATTTTGTGCATTCCTTAGCTATTTATTGTGGATATAGATGATTTTGCTACTTTTGTCTATTAACCTTTCTAATAGTTTTACAAATGGTTGATCTACTATCTTTACTGTATATTTTTCTTTACACATCAGACTGTTTCTTTCCTAAGTTTTATATTTTTACATGTGGTGTTTTCTACTTAAAGAAGCCCCTTTATCGTTTCTTATAAAGCTGATTTAGTGGCTCTGAATACCTTCACTTTTGCTTCTCTGCAGAATTATTTATATGTCTTTCAAATCTGAACGATACCCTTGGTGGACAGAGTATTCTTAGTTGTAAAAAACTTTCCCCTCTAATTGTTTGAAAAATACTATACCTCTCCCTCTGGCATGCAAAAGTATCTGTTGAAAGTCACCTGATGGTTTTATGGGAAGTCCCTTGTACATAACTAATTGCTTTTTTTTTTTTTTTTTTTTTGCTGCTTTTAATATATTTTATCTTTATTTTTGTCATTTTAATTACAATGTGTCTTGGTATATACTTCTTTGGGTTGATCTTCTTTGAGTCTCTCTATACTTCTTGAACATGGATGTCTGTTTTTTCCAGGTTAAACAAGTTTACAGCTATTCTTTCTTCAAATAAGATTTCTCCCTCTCTCTCTCTTTCTTCTCCTGGGACCTCTATAATACAAATATCAGTATGTTTGATATCATCTAAGATGTATGGCAAAAGCAATACAATATTGTAAAGTAATTAGCCTCTAATTAAAATAAATAAATTTAAATTAAAAAAAAAGAAGTCTCATGTCTCCACATTTTTTCTTATTTTTTATTTTTTTTTAATTTTATTTTGCTTAACTTTACAATATTGTATTGCTTTTGCCATACATCAAAATAAATCCACCACAATATACATGTGTTCCCCATCCTGAACCCTCCTCCCTCCTCCCTCCCCATACCATCCCTCTGGTTCGTCCCAGTGCACCAGCCCCAGGCATCCGGTATCAGGCATCGAACCTGGACTGGCGACTCGTTTCAAATATGATATTATACATATTTTAATGCTATGTCTCCACATTTTATTGAATTCATTTTTTTGGTTTATCTTGGGTGATTTCAACTACTCTCCCAGTTTTTTGATTTTTTCCTTTGTGGTGTCTAATCTACTGATGTTTCCTTCTAGTATTTTTTTTATTATTATTTCAATTATTGTATTGCTCAGCTCTGTTTTCTAAATGTGTTTTCTAGCTTATTGTTAAACTTCTTTCTGTGTACATTTATTCTTCTCCTGAGTAGACTGAATAGCTTTGTGATCATTATCTTGAACTCTTTATCAGATAGATTGCTTATCTACACTTTCCTTAGTTCTTTTAAGGGATTTCATCTTGTTCCTTCATTTGGAATGTATTATTCTACTGTCTCATTTTGTCTAATTCTCTGTTTTTATTCTATGTATTAGATATGTTGGCTTTATTTCCAAATTTTTGAAAAGTCACATTATGTAGGGAAAGTCCTATAGGTCTCAGCATCACACTTTTCTATGGTCACCAGAGATATATACTCTAGGAGTGAGGGCTTTGTGGACTGCATGGACAATTCTCTTGTGGCAAGATTAGGTGTATTGGTAGGTAAGGTTGGTCTCTGGCCCATTTGACTGCTAGGCCTTATCTCATGCAGTGGCTGCTGGCCTGCTGGTGAATCGGGCTGGTACCTGGGTTAGTTTGCATTGGGGTCTAGGGCAATCTCAAGGACTGTTTTAGTAGTCCTCTGGTATATAGGACTGAGTCCCAGGGAGGCTGTCTACACAGCCTATGTGACCAGGTGTTGATGCTGTCAAATTGGTGGGCGTGGCTGTGTCTTAGGGCAGTTAGTATGCAGCCTTGAGGGTCCTGTTGCTGGTGCTAGTCTGCTGGTTGGTGGGGTTTGGTTATGGGGAGTCAGTTGGAGAGCTTGGGGAAGCCAATGGTGGGAAAATAGGCAAAACACACACACACACACACACACAAACAGTTAAATAAACAAATATATATGATACATATAAAGATGAAAAGTGTTATAAAGAAAATAATTAGGGGGATCCAGAGTGGGGCATGGGGTGGCAATTTTAAATAAAGTGAAATGTGACCCTAGCATTCAAGGGACTCCCAGCTTAGTGATTGTTTGAATCCCTATGTTTGATGAAAGAATGAATAGGTTGGCTACTATTCAATCCCTGTTTAATGTTCTTCTCATTCCATACTGGCTCAACCTAGGATGAGTGGTAAAAATTAAATAGACCAATTTGGCACCATTACATTACATATGGTGGTGCTGCATATGTGGGACCTGATGACTCAGGTGCCTAGTTGAGTTTTCGTGTAGGTCCCAGGAGTCTCTTGGGAGTTACAGATTACTCGACTTGTACTTTCATGATCCTATATTTCTGGCTCTTGAAACATATCCTTGGTGGAATATTTGTTTATTTCCTAGATGCTAAAGGTCTCCTACTCAACACTCAAAGTTCTTGCCCAGAAATATAACAAGCTTCAGCCAATGGTGGTTGCAGTATTCCTTCTGGTAATCCATCTCTGGGATATTGGAAAGTGAAGTCGCTCAGTTGTGTCTGATTCTTTGTGACCCCATGGACTGTAGCATACCAGGCTCCTCCGTCCTTGTGATTTTCAAAGCAAGAGTACTGGAGTGGGTTACCGTTTCCTTCTCCAGGGGATCTTCCAGACCCAGGGATTGAACCCAGGTCTCACACATTACGTGTAGACGCTTTACTATCTGAGCCACTAGGGAAGCCCTATGGGATATTAAGAAGCAAATTTCTCGTCACTAAGGTGTCATTGTTCAGTCTCTCAGTCATGTCCAACTCTTTATAATCCCATGGACTATGGCATGACAGGTTTCCCAGTCCTTCACCATCTCCCAGAGCTTGCTTGAACTCATATCCATAGAGTCGGTGATGTCATCCAACCATCAGGTCCTCTGTTGTCCCCTTCTCCTCCTTCCTTCACTCTTTCCAGAATCAGGGTCTTTTCTAACAAATCAGCTCTTCACATCAGTTAGCCAAGTATTGGAGTTTCAGTTTCAGCATCAGTCCTTCCAATGAATATTCAGGATTTATTTCCTTTAGGATTGACTGGTTGGATCTCCTTGCAGTCCAAGGGACTCTCAAGTCTTTTCCAACAACACAGTTCAAAAGCATCAGTTCTTTGGTGCTCAGCCTTCTTTATGGTCCAACTCTCACATCCATACATGACTACTGGAAAAACCATAGCTTTGACTAGATGGACCTTTGTTGGCAAAATAATGTCTCTGTTTTTTAATATGCTATCTAGGTTTGTCATAACTTTTTTTCCAAGAGCAAGCATCTTTTAATTTCATGGCTGCAGTCACCATCTGCAGTGATATTGGAGTCCATAAAAAAATCTGCATATCTGAGGTTATTGATATTTCTCCTGGCAATCTTGATTTCAGCTTGTGCTTCATCCAGACTGGCATTTAGCATGATGTACTCTGCATATAAGCTAAATAAGCAGGGTGAAAATATACAGCCTTGGAATATTCCTTTCACAATTTTGAACCAGTCCATTGTTCCATAGCTGGTACTAACCATTGCTTCTTGACCTGCATACAGGTTTTGCAGGAGGCAGGTAAGGTGGCCTGGTATTCCCGTCTCTTAAAGAATTCTTCACAGTTTGTTGTGATGCACAAAGTCAAAGGCTAAGCGTAGTCAGTGAAGCAGAAGTAGATATTTTTCTGGAACTCCCTTGCATATTCTATGATCTAAAAACTGTTTGCAATTTGATCTTTGGTTCCTCTGGCTTTTCTAAATCCAGCTTGAGCATCTGGAATTTCTCAGTTCATATACTGTTGAAACTTAAATTGGAGAATTTTGAGCATTAATTTGCTAGCATGTGAAATGAGTGCAATTGTATTATAGTCTGAACATTCTTTGGCATTGCCTTTCTTTGAGACTAGAATGAAAACTGACATTTTTCAGTTCTGTGGCCACTGCTGAGTTTTCCACATTTGCTGGCCTATTGAGTACAGCACTTTCACAGCATAATATTTTAAGATTTGAAATAGCTCTGCTGGATTTCCACCACCACTAGCTTTGTTGGTAGTGATGTTTCCTAAGGCCCACTTGACTTCACATTCCAAAATGTTTGGCTCTAAGTAAGTGATCACACCATTGTGGTTATCTGTGACATTAAGATCTTTTTGTAGAGTTCTTCTGTGTATTCTTGCTGCCTCTTAACATTTTCTGCCTCTGTTACGTCCATGCCATTTGTGTCCTTTATTGTGCCCATCTTTGAATGAAATGTTCTCTTGATATCTCCAATTTTCTTGAAGAGATTGCTAGTCTTTCCCGTTCTATCCTTTTCCTCTATTTCTTTGCATTGTTTACTTAGGAAGGCTTTCTTATTTCTCCTTGCTATTCCTTGAAACTCTGCATTCAAGTCGGTATATCTTTGCTTTTCTCCTTTTCCTTTAGCTTCTCTTTTCTCAGCTATTTGTAAGGCCTCCTCAGACAGCCATTTTGCTTTTTTGCATTTCTTTTCTTGGGGATGATTTTGATCACTGCCTCTTGTACAATGTTATGGACTTACATCCATAGTTCTTCAGGCCCTCTGTCTATCAGATCTAATCCTTTGCATCTATTTGTTACTTCCACTGTAAGAGATTTATTTTAGGTCATACCTGGATTGCCTGGTGGTTTTCCCTACTTTCTTCAATTTAAGTATGAGTTTTGCATTAAGGAGTTCATGATCTGAGCCACAGTCAGCTCCCTGTTCTGTTTTTGCAGACTGTATAGAGCTTCTCCATCTTTGGCTGCAAAGAATATAACCAATCTGATTTCAGTATTGACCATCTGGTAATGTCCATGTGTAGAGTCGTTACAACAAGGCGAAGTGCAGACAGCAATATGATATTCAAGGAATCACTAACTCTCCTGGGTATCTTTCAGAGGGCATATCCAGCAGTCAGAATATTTAATCTGTTGCTCAGTGATCCTGGCAGGAATAAGGCATGAGACAAATCTCAGTTGACCCCCTAGGAAAGACTCTTAATCAAACATCTTAGGAGTTTTCACATTAGCAACTGTGGTCTTATGCTTACTAATATTTTTATTGCTACTCTGCATGATGGAGGTGTGGATGAGGCTAAATCCATTGCTTGTTTCTTGTGATCACCTGCTTTCTGCTGTTGAAAGGCGTCCTAAGAACAAATTGAGGTGCTGTCAGTGTTCTTCAAGCTATATCAGTCACTCAACACCCTCCATGAAAGGGAAAAAGATAAACACCTTATTTAACTACTATATAGGAAGTAATTTATGACCTTTAACTTGTTGAATTATTTCCCCCCAGAATATAAGAGAGAGATAATTTTGATCATGATTTGACAGATGAGGCTGAAAAACATAAAATAAGCTTCCCAGTGTCACACAGCCAGAATGTGGCAGAATCAGGGTTTAAATCCAGGCCTACCTGTTATCAGAGTTCACCAAGTATTCAGACTTTTTATGATTTTACATACAATACTGACCAGGTATCTACTGATCCTTGGTTTTGAAGAATTCCATTAAAAGAGGAGGTAATAGGATCTATATCATTTTCCTTATAAGATAGAGACTAGAGGTGGTCATCATGCATGCATTCATTGATCTCTCTACTCAGTCACTTCATTGTCATCAACTTGATGCCCTGCTGAGCCCCATCTGTGGCTATTGGTATAATCACAAGAGACCAGATAATAAAATTGCACTGTCAAAGATAGAACAGATTGAGCTAAACTTCTTATATTATAGAAAATAAGGCCCAGGGAAATATAAGTGGGTGAGATTACTGGAACTTAAAAGCAAATTTTCTAATTATAGTCTAATATCTTTTATATCAAGGTTAGCATAGACATTTTGAAGTACAGCCTATATCTCCTGACTTCCATACCAAAGTCATTCTCATTGCTTCTTGTCCTTTGGGCTTTGTAGTTTATGGGCACTCGTGAGCAGGATCAACTTGATCTCAAGAGTAAACAGCTGCTTATTAGTGAGTTATAGGTGAGTAAAACAGGATAAACTCAAATAAATCCATGACAAGGCACATCATTGTCAAAATTTTGATGAATAAAGATAAATTTTAAAAATCTTGAAAGTTCTTTTCATATATGATATTATACATGTTGATGTATGGCAAAACCAATATAATATTGTAAAGTAATTAACTTCCAACTAAAATAAATTTATATTAAAAAATTTAAAAAATCTTGAAAGTTCTGAGAGAGAAATGACATCTTACCTCAGGGGTAAAACGATTTAAATGAGAGGATTTGTCACCCCAAAATCATGGGTATTTTTAGATGGTTCATTTGTACCTGGACACATAAGCTAATTATATCTCAGCCATTAACACCTAGGCAGGTCTATAGAAGCTTTTGTATGTGTCTGCGAAATGGTGAAAAGACTGAAAGATGAAGTAGAGGTGATTTACAAGCATGTCAAAAAGAACACACCAAGAGTCTTATTTGCACAGAGACTTTGAGTCTCCTTGGAAAAACAAAGAAGTCATTGAGAAAGACAGAAGAAAACTGGAAATTTTAAAATTATTTTTTGGGAAAAACTTCAAGAGGTTTGAAGCAGAGTATTTTAATATTTTTGTATTATTATAAATGAAAATATTTTCTTAAATTTATTTTCCAATTTTTCATTGCTATGAATAGGGAAACAACTGATTATTGTATATTGATCTTGAATGTGAAGTCAAGTGGGCCTTAGAAAGTATCACTACGAACAAAGCTAGTGGAGGTGATGGAATTCCAGTGGAGCTATTTCAAATCCTGAAAGATGATGCTGTGAAAGTGCTGCACTCAATATGCCAGCAAATTAGGAAAACTAAGCAGTGGCCACAGGACTGGAAAAGGTCAGTTTTCATCCCAATCCCAAAGAAAGGCAATGCCAAAGAATGCTCAAACTACCACACAATTGCACTCATCTCACACGCTAGGAAGGTAATGCTCAAAATTCTTCAAGACAGGCTTCAGCAATATGTAAACCATGAACTTCCTGATGTTCAAGCTGGTTTTAGAAAAGGCAGAGGAACCAGAGATCAAATTGCCAACATCCACTGGATCATGGAAAAAGCAAGAGAGTTCCAGAAAAACATCTATTTCTGTTTTATTGACTATGCCAAAGCCTTTGACTGTGTGGATCACAATAAACTGTGGAAAATTCTGAAAGAGATGGGAATACCAGACCACATGATCTGCCTCTTGAGAAATTTGTAGGCTGGTCAGGAAGCAACAGTGGAAACTGGATATGGAACAACAGACTGGCTCCAAATAGGAAAGGGAGTACATCAAGGCTGTATATTGTCACCCTGTTTATTTAACTTATATGCAGAGTACATCATGAGAAATGCTGGACTGGAAGAAACACAAGCTGGAATCAAGATTGCCGGGAGAAATATCAATAACCTCAGATATGCAGATGACATCACCCTTATGGCAGAAAGTGAAGAGGAACTAAAAAGCCTCTTGATGAATGTGAAAGTGGAGAGTGAAAAAATTGACTTAAAGCTCAGCATTCAGAAAACGAAGATCATGGCATCCGGTCCCATCGCTTCATGGGAAATAGATGGAGAAACAGTGGAAACAGTGTCAGACTTTAGTTTTCTGGGCTCCAAAATCACTACAGATGGTGACTGCAGCCATGACATTAAAAGACGCTTACTCCTTGGAAGGAAAGTTATGGCCAACCTAGATAGCATATTCAAAAGCAGAGACATTACTTTGCCAACAAAGGTCCACCTAGTCAAAGCTATGGTTTTTTCCTGTGGTCATGTATGGATGTGAGAGCTGGACTGTGAAGAAGGCTGAGCGCCGAAGAATTGATGCTTTTGAAATGTGGTGTTGGAGAAGACTCTTGAGAGTCCTTTGGACTGCAAGGAGATCCAACCAGTCCATTCTGAAGGAGATCAGCCCTGGGATTTCTTTGGAAGGAATGATGCTAAAGCTGAAACTCCAGTACTTTGGCCACTTCATGGGAAGAGTTGACTCATTGGAGAAGACTCTGATGCTGGGAGGGATTGGGGGCAGGAGGAGAAGGGGACGACAGAGGATGAGATGGCTTGATGGCATCTCATAAAGGTTCCTTTATGGTCTTTAACCCTACCCCAATTTATAATATAATTTTTCTAAATATTTCCTCTACATACATTGAGAACTACATTAGACAGTATGAAAAATTTTGCTTCAACTCTCAAACATAATTTAGACAACTTAAAATGTAAAGAAAATTCTATTGGATTTACCTGTATTTTTGCACTATATGTTGCTTTTTCTTCGTACCTAATGTTACAAGTTCTCTTAAAGACAACTTCCTTTAGCCAGTATTTTAGATCAAATTTACTAGTGACAAACCCTCTTAGTTTCTCTTCATCTGAGAATATCTTGTTTTCCCTTTCATTTTGAAAGATATTTCAATATATACAAATTTCTTGGTTGACAGTTTATTGTTCTTGTTGTTGTTGTCATTGTTGTTAAAGAAACACTTATGGCCTCCATGATTTGGGGTGACAAATCCTCTCTCATTTAAATTATTTTACCCCTTAGGTAAGATGTCATTTCTCTCTCAGAACAACTTTCAAGATTTTTAAAATTTATCTTTAATCATCAGAATTTTGACAATAATTTGCCTTTTCATGGATTTATTTGAATTTATCCTGTTTTATTCACCTATAACAGGTGAGTTTTATCTAATGAGAGTGGAAGTCTACTTGAAAGCTTCAGTACTAGAGAAAGAATAAATGGGTTCCTCATCCTGGTCACAGTTCAACAATATGTCCCAAATGACTTAAAAATAGGTATTTTTTTCCTATAATTTTACCTTAAGAAATTTATATAAGACTAAGACTTCCTTGGTGACTCTAATGGTAAAGTGTCTGCCTACAATGCGGGTGACCTGGGTTCGGTCCCTGGGTTAGAAAGATCCTCTGGAGAAGGAAATGGCAACCCACTCAAAATGCCTGGAAAATCCCGTGGACACAGGAGCGTGGTAGCTTACAGTCCATGGGTTCATGGATGGCATCACCAAGTCAATGGACATGGGTTTGGGTGGACTCTGGGAGTTGGTGATGGACAGGGAGGCCTGGCGTGCTACGGTTCATGGGGTTGCAAAGAGTCAGACATGACTGAGTGATTGAACTGGACTGTTATGGTTATCATTTTTTGAGCTGAAAGATGAAGAGAACATGAGAGAATGCATGTTGAACCTTAATTTCATGGCTGCAGTCATTGTCTGCAATGATTTTGGAGCCCAAGAAAATAAAGTTTGTTACTGTATATATTTTGTCCCCATCTGTTTGCCAGGAAGTTATGGGACTGGGTGCCATGATCTTTGTGTTTTGAATGTTGAGTTTTAACTTTTCACTCTTGAAAAAGTGAAGTCGAGTCGACTTTTTCACTCTCTTGAGTCTCTTTTTCACCTTCACAAGGAAGCTCTTTAGTTCCTCTTCACTTTCTGCCACAAAGGTGGTGTCATCTGCATATTTGAGGTTATTGATATTTCTCTAGCAATCTTGATTCCAGCTTGTGCTTCATCCAGCCCAGCATTTCACATGCTGTACTCTGCATATAGGGCTTCCCTGGTAGCTCAGCTGGTGAAGAATCTGCCTGCAATGCAGAAGACCCCTATTTGATTCCTGGGTAATAAATATCCCCTGGAGAAGGGATAGGCTACCCACTCCAGTATTCATGGGCTTACCTGGTGGCTCAGATATTAAAGAATCTTCCTGCAATGCTGGAGACCTGTGTTTGATCCCTGGAATGGGAATATCCTCTGGAGGAGGGCATGGTAACCCACTCCATTATTCTTGCCTGGAGAATCCCCATGGACAAAGGAGCATGGCCAGCTACAGTCCATGGGTTTGCAGAGTTGAACATGACTGAGTGACTAAGCACAGGCACAGCATAGGGACTCTGCATATAAGTTAAATAAGCAGGGTATCAATACATACATAGACTTAACATACTCCTTTCCCAATTTGAAACCAGTCCATTGTTCCATGTCTGGTTCTAATACTCCTATTTTACTCATGTTGCAAAGTCCCTACCCACATGATGAGCTTTGTAGTGTTGATGGGAAAGTTGGGCTTGTTGTTGTTGTTCAGTTGCCAAGTCATTTCTGACTCTTCATGACCCCGTGGACTGTAGCATGCCAGGTCACCCTGTCCCTCACATCTCCTGAACATCTCCTAACGTTTGCCCAAGTTCATGTCCATTGCATCGCTGATGCCATCCAGCCATCTCATCCTCTGATGCCCT
The DNA here is from genome assembly GCA_935064755.1 of Tragelaphus eurycerus. Taxonomy (NCBI): domain Eukaryota; kingdom Metazoa; phylum Chordata; class Mammalia; order Artiodactyla; family Bovidae; genus Tragelaphus; species Tragelaphus eurycerus. The sequence goes on along the minus strand of CAKXYN010000119.1, from coordinate 2,607,486 downwards.
CTTCTCCTCCTTCCTTCCATTTTTCCCAGCATCAGGAACTTTTCCAATGGATCAGCTGTTCACATCAGATAACCAAAATACTGGAGCTTCAGCATCAGTCCTTCCATCGAAGATTTAGGATTGATTTCCTTTAAGATTGAGTGGTTTGATCTCCTTACTATCCAAGGGACTTTCAAGAATCTTCCCTGGTGGACTTCCCTGCTGGCTCAGATGGTAAAATCAACCATACTCCAATAAAAAGCTTTTATTTAAAAAAATGGTAACACTGCTGCTGTGCAGAACTTATACTATGTAGAGAAACAGCCTTAGAGGGGCTTCTACCTAGTGAGAGGAAGCTCTATCCCTTGTCCTAGTTCTTCAGCTATATTAGGAAGATGAGTGGTGGAAAATCTTGTCCCTATCAAGATGCTTGACCTGACTGGTTCTGGGAATGAAAGCACACTCACTCATCTGTAATTTCTCTTTCATGTCTCATTCGCCTTTCCCCTATTTAAAGGTTTTCAATCCAGTGTAACAAACAGACTCCAGATACACACAGTGCTTAAAGTTCTGCAGTGAACTTATTAATATATTTTCTCAAATGACTGTATGAACACTCTGAAATAAAGATTGACATTGTTACTTCCATTTAACTGCTGATAACACTGAGCTGAGGCCCACATATGCCAAAGGATTTGCTTAAGTTCAAATGGGTTGTGATTGGTAGAGCAGGAATTTGTTTTATCTCAAACTGGCCTTTATATTTGGTCTTCCCAGCATCTTTTTATGAAGAAACTCCTTACATCCCTTCCCTAACCTCCTTAACACATCTTTACACACATATACAAAAGAAGAAGTCTTCCAAATATAGGTGGCTAAAGAGTCTGCTTGTTCCTTGAATCCTCATCTACAAATCATTTTGCTTTGGTCCTCCACTGAGCCATAGTTTAGGCTGTGCAATGATTTTGTGAGATATAACCTGAACATGCCTAAAGACAGGCATATCTGAGCTTGAATTTCAGCTCTATCACTTACTTTATCATAAACGTGTGACTTCTCATAAATGGAATTCAGAACCTAGCACTTCTCTGTTTAAAATCTTAGTGTGTTTAGTTAACTGTATGTCTTCTTTGGAGAAATTTCAATTAAGATCTTCTGCCCAATTTTTGATTGGGCTGTTTTTTTTTTTGTTTGTTTGTTTTGTTTTTTAAATATTGAGCTGCATGAACTGTTTGTATATATTGGAGATTAATTCTTTGCTAGTCACTTTATTTGAAAATATTTTCTCCCAATCTGTGGGTTGTCTTCTCATTTTGTTTACGGTTTCCTTTTTCTGTGAAAAAGCTTTAAAGTTTAATTAGGACCCATTTGTTTATTTTTGTGTTTATTTTCATTGTCCTAGGAGGTGAATACAAAGAGATTGCTGCAATTTATGTCAAAGAATATTCTGCCTAGGTTTTCATCTAAGATTTTGAAAGTATCCTGCTTTACATTTAAGTCTTTAATCTATTTTGAATTTAATCATGTGTATGGTGTTAGTGATTGTGCTAATTTCATTTTTCTATATGTAGTTGTACAGTTTTTCTATCAACACTTATTGAAGAGACTATTTTTTCTCTATTGTATATTTTACCTCCTTTGTCATAGATTAGCTGACCATAGGTGTATGGGTTTATCTCTGAACTTCCTATCCTATTTCATTTATCTATATTTCTGTTTTTGTGCCAATACCATCCTGTTTTGATGACTGCAGCTTTGTAGTTTAGTCTGAAGTCAAGAAGTCTGATTCCTCCAGCTCCATTTTTCTTTCTCATGAATTCTTCATCTATTCATGGTATTTTGTGTTTCCATACAAATTGTAAATTTTTCTGTTCTAATTCTGTGGAAAATGCCATTCCTAGTATAATAGGAATTGCATTGAATCTATAGATTGTTTTGGATAGTATAGTCATTTTGACAATACCGATTCTTCCAATCCAAAAACACGGTGTATCTCTCCATCTGTTTGTGTAATTTTTAAAAATTTCTTTCATTAGTATCTTACTGTTCTCTGAGTACAAATCTAGTGCCTGCTCAGGTAAATTTATTTCCAGGTATTTGATTCTTTTTAATGCTATGGTAAATGGGATTGCTTCTTTCATTTCTTTTTCTGATCTTTTGTTATTAGTGTACAGGAATGCAAGAGATTTTTGTGTATTAATTTTATATAATGCAATTTTATCAAATTAATTGATAAACTCTAGTAATTTTCTGGTAACATCTATAAGATTTTCTATGTGTAATATCATATCATTTAAAAATAGTTACAATTTTACTTCTTCTTGCTCAGCACCATTAATTACTAGAGAAATACAAATCAAAATTTAAATAAGGTATCATACCAGATATAGTGGCCATCACCAAGTAGTCTATAAACAATACATTCTGGAGAGAGTGTAGAGAAAAAGCAATCGTCTTATACTGTTTGTGGGAATCAAAATTGGTAAAGCCACTATAGAGAACAGTATGGAGGTTCCTAAGAAACTAAAAATTGACGTATACCATGCTGCTGCTGCTGCTTAGTCACTTTAGTCATGTCTGACTCTGTGGGCCCTATGTAGACCCTGTGCAATGCAGCCTGCCAGGGTCTTCTGTCCATGGGATTCTCTAGGCAAGAGTACTAGAGTGGGTTGCCATGCCCTCTTCCAGGGGATCTTACTGACTCAGGGACTGAAACTGGGTCTCCTACATTGCAGGCAGAGTCTTTACTGCTGAGCCACCAGGGAAGCCTTAGACCTAACATATGACCCTATAATCGCATTCCTGAGCATATATCCAGAGAAAATCATAATTCAAAATAATACATCCACCCTAATTTTAATTATAGCACTATTTACAATAACCAGGGCATGGAAACAACCTAAATGTCCATCAACATGATGGATAAAGAAGACATGATATAAATGCACAATGGAATACTACCCAACCATATAAATGAATGGAATAATGCCATTTGCAATAATATGGATAGACAAAAAAAAAATTGTCTTATTGAGTGACATAAGTCAGACAAAGACAAATATATGATATTCACTTATCAGATGATCATGATGGTATGATCACTGACCTAGAGCCAGACATCCTGGAATGTGAAGTCAAGTGGGCCTTAGAAAGCATCACTAGGAACAAAGCTAGTGGAGGTGATGGAATTCCAGTGGAGCTATTCCAAGTCTTGAAAGATGATGCTGTGAAAGTGCTTCACTCAATACGCCAGCAAATTTGGAAAACTCAGCAGTGGCCACAAGATTGGAAAAGGTCAGTTTTCATCCCGATCCCAAAGAAAGGCAATGCCAAAGAGTGCTCAAACTACTGCACAATTGCACTCATCTCGCACGCTAGTAAAGTAATGCTCAAAATTCTCCAAGCCAGGCTTCAGCAATATGTGAACCGTGAACTTCCTGATGTTCAAGCTGGATTTAGAAAAGGCAGAGGAACGAGAGATCAAATTGCCAACATCCGCTGGATTATCGAAAAAGCAAGAGAGTTCCAGAAAAACATCTATTTCTGCTTTATTGACTATGCCAAAGCCTTTGACTGTGTGGATCACAATAAACTGTGGAAAATTCTGAGAGAGATGGGAATACCAGACCACCCGATCTGCCTCTTGAGAAATCTGTATGCAGGTCAGGAAGCAACAGTTAGAACTGGTCATGAAACAACAGACTGGTTCCAAATAGGAAAAGGAGTACGTCAAGGCTGTATATTGTCACCATGTTTATTTAACTTATATGCAGAGTACATCATGAGAAATGCTGGACTGGAAGAAGCACAAGCTGGAATCAAGATTGCCGGGAGAAATATCAATAACCTCAGATATGCAGATGACACCACCCTTATGGCAGAAAGTGAAGAGGAACTCAAAAGCCTCTTGATGAAAGTGAAAGTGGAGAGTGAAAAGGTTAGCTTAAAGCTCAACATTCAGAAAACGAAGATCATGGCATCTGGTCCCATCACTTCATGGGAAATAGATGGAGAAACAGTGGAAACAGTGTCAGACTTTATTTTTCTGGGGTCCAAAATCACTGCAGATGGTGACTGCAGCTATGAAATTAAAAGACGCTTACTCCTTGGAAGGAAGGTTATGACCAACCTAGATAGCATATTCAAAAGCAGAGACATCACTTTGCCAACAAAGGTTCGTCTAGTCAAGGCTATGGTCTTTCCTGTGGTCATGTATGGATGTGAGAGCTGGACTGTGAAGAAGGCTGAGCGCCGAAGAATTGATGCTTTTGAACTGTGGTGTTGGAGAAGACTCTTGAGAGTCCCTTGGACTGCAAGGAGATCCAACCGGTCCATTCTGAAGGAGATCAGACCTGGGATTTCTTTGGAGGGAATGATGCTCAAGCTGAAACTCCAGTATTTTGGCCACCTCATGCGAAGAGCTGACTCATTGGAGAAGACTCTGATGCTGGGAGGGATTGAGGGCAGGAGGAGAAGGGGACGACAGAGGATGAGATGGCTGGATGGCATCACTGACTCGATGAATGTGAGTCTGAGTGACCTCCGAGAGCTGGTGATGGATAGGGAGGCCTGGCGTGCTGCGGTTCATGGGGTCGCAAAGAGTCGGACATGACTGAGCGACTGATCTGATCTGATCTATAAGTTGAATCTAAAAAAAGATAGTAGAAATGAACTTTATGAGTTGGCCAATAAGTTCATTCAGATTTTTCTGTAAGATGGTATGGGAAAATGTGAATGAACTTTTTGGTCAACTCAATATTTACAAAACAAAATTAGAGTCATAGAAGTAGAAATCAATGTTAATATTACCAGGGTTGAAAGCAAGTTTAAGGATAAATTGGAATACACTACATATCTATCTATCTATATATATATACACACACACACACATACATACATATACACACATGTACATACATGTGTGTGTGTATATATGGAGATTAAGGAGCAACAGTTAGAACAGGACATGGAACAAGAGATTATATCAAAATTGTGAAAGGAGTATGTCAAGACTGTATATTATCATCTTGCTCATATGCAGAGTACACCACGCAAAATACTGGGCTGGATGAAGCACAAGCTGGAATCAAGATTGTCAGGAGAAATATCAATAAATGCATATATGTAGAAAACACCACCCTTGTGGCAGAAAGTGAAGAGGAGATAAAGAGCTTCTTGATGAAAGTGAAAGAGGAGAGTGAAAAAGATGGCTTAAAACTCAACATTCAGAAAACTAAGACCTAGAAAGAAAGACTGAAAGGAAATATACTAAGGGTTCAAAAACTTATCTCTGGATGATGATATTGTCTTGAGTAAACTTTTCAAATTTTCTCATGTCTATACCGAACATATATTACATGTACTTTTTAGTTGGAATTTTTTTAAAAGACCAAAATATTACATGTTAAATAAATGGATTATTATTACTATATGTTAAATAGATAATTATATGATAAATAAATAAAGAGGGAAAGAAAATTAAAAAAAAAAACAACACAACAAAACTAAGATCATGGCATCTGGTCCAATCACTTCATGGCAAATAGATGGGGAAACAATGGAAACAGTGACAGACTTTATTTTCTTGGGCTCCAAAATCACTGCAGATGGTGACTGCAGCTATGAAATTAAAAGACACTTGCTCCTTGGAAGAAAAGCTATGACCAACCTGGACAGCATATTAGAAAGTAGAAACATTACTTTGCTAACGATAGTCAAAGCTATGGATTTTCCAGTAGTCATTTATGGACATGAGAGTTGAGCCATAAAGAAAGCACTGAAAAAATTGATGTTTCTGAACTGTGGCATCAGAGAAGACTCTTGAGAGTCCCTTGGGCTTCATGGAGATCAAACCAGTCAATTCTAAAGGAAATCCGTCCTAAATATTCATTGGAAGGACTGATGCTTAAGCTGAAGTTCTAATATATTGGACACCTGATGTGAAGAGCTGACTCATTAAAAAAGACCCTGCTTCTGGAAAAGATTGAAGACAGGAGAAGGGGATGACAGAGGATGAGATGATTGGATGGCATCACTGACTCGATAGTCTTGAGTTTGAACAAGCTCTGGGAGCTGGTGATGGACAGGGAAACATGGCGTGCTGCAGTCCATGGGGTCCCAAAGAGTCAGAAGCAACTGAGTGACTAAACTGATAATTACTATATTAGTTACTTTATATATATATATATATATATATATATATATATATATATACAGTCGCTCAGTCGTGTCTGACTCTTTGCGATCCCATGAATCGCAGCATGCCAGGCCTCCCTGTCCATCACCAACACCCGGAGGTCACTGAGACTCACATCCATTGAGTCAATGATGCCATCCAGCGATCTCATCCTCTGTCATCCCCTTATCCTCCTGCCCCCAATCCCTCCCAGCATCAGAGTCTTCTCCAGTGAGTCAACTCTTCACATGAGGTGGCCAAAATACTGGACTTTCAGCTTGAGCATCATTCCTTCCAAAGAAATCCCAGGGCTGATCTCCTTCAGAATGGACTGGTTGGATCTCCTTGCAGTCCAAGGGACTCTCAAGAGTCTTCTCCAACACCACAGTTCAAAAGCATCAATTCTTCGGCGCCCAGCCTTCTTCACAGTCCAGCTCTCACATCCATACATGACCACAGGAAAGACCATAGCCTTGACTAGATGAACCTTTGTTGGCAAAGTGATGTCTCTGCTTTTGAATATGCTATCTAGGTTGGTCATAACTTTCCTTCCAAAAGTAAGCGTCTTTTAATGTCATGGCTGCAGTCACCATCTGCAGTGATTTTGGAGCCCAGAAAAATAAAGCCTGACACTATTTCCACTGTTTCCCCATCTATTTCCCATGAAGTGATGGGACCAGATGCCATGATCTTCGTTTTCTGAATGTTGAGCTTTAAGCCAACCTTTCCACTCTCCACTTTCACTTTCACCAAGAGGCTTTTTAGTTCCTCTTCACTTTCTGCCATAAGGGTGGTGTCATCTACATATCTGAGGTTATTGATATTTCTCCCAGCAATCTTGATTCCAACTTGTGTTTCTTCCAGTCCAGCGTTTCTCATGATGTACTCTGCATATAAGTTAAATAAACAGGGTGACAATAACAAATAAGTATCTCCTCTATAGCACACGGAATTGTAATCAGTACTCTACAATGGTGTATATGGGAAAGAATCTGAAAGAGTGGGCATATATTTATTTATAGCTAATTCATTTTGTTGTATAGCAGAAACTACTGGAACACTGTAAATCAACTATATTATAATGAAAAAGCAAACTTATAGTGTCTTTTCTACCACTGCTATAGGAGTAAAAACCAGAGTCTTTACTTTAGCTCACAAAGCCCTACATGACCTAGGCCTTTCTGATTTAATTTCATGACACCCTCCCTTTTGCTGATAACACTCCAGACATGCTGATATTCTTTCTGATCCTTAAATACAAATGAAATTATGTTAGGGTCTGTGCATTTCAAGTTCCACCTTCTGGGAACTCTTAACATGACTGATTTTGTCCTCTATTTTCAACACACAGCTTCAACATTCTTTCCCTTGAAAGACCTTTTCCAACCAAAATACCTAATTTAATCCTGACCTCTATACCATTACTTCATATGCACTACTTCATGGTGTTTTCCATAATATCTATTGTTATCTGACATTTTATCATTTACTTATATGTTTAAAACAAGACCCAGTTTTGCCCACAGTCAGTCCTTTCCAGCAGGAAACTTCCATAACCCTCGTATCCTTATCCCTCAGAAGCAGACAGAAGGAAACCCACAATCACAGAAAACTAATCAAACAGGAAGGGAACACAGCTCCACCATCAACAGAAAATTGGATTAAAGATTTACTGAGCATGGCTCCACTCATCAGAACAAGACCCAGTTTCTCCCTCAGTCAGTCTCTCCCATAAGGAAGTTTCCATAAGCCTCGTATCCCTCTCCATCAGAGGTCAGGCAGACTGAAAACCACAATCACAGAAAACTAACCAACCTGATAACATGGATCACAGCCTTGTCTAACTCAATGAAACTATGAGCCATGCCGTGTAGTGTCATGAAAGACAGACGGGTCATGGTGGAGAGTTCTGACAAAATGTGGCCCACTGGAGAAGGGGGCTTCATGCTTCAAGAACCTCATGAACAGTATGAAAAAAACAAAAAGATATGATACCAAAAGATGAAATCCCCAGGTCAGTAGGTGCCCAATATGCTACTGGAGAAGAGTGGAGAAACAATGAACTCCAGAAACAGTGAAGCTGCTGCTGCTGCTGCTGCTGCTAAGTCACTTTAGTCGTGTCCAACTCTGTGTGACCCCATAGACGGCAGCCCACCAGGCTCACCCGTCCCTGGGATTCTCCAGGCAAGAACACTGGAGTGGGTTGCCATTTCCTTCTCCAATGCATAAAAGTGAAAAGTGAAAGTGAAGTCGCTCAGTCGTGTCCGACCCTCAGCGACCCCATGGACTGCAGCCTTCCAGGCTCCTCCACCCATGGAACTTTCCATGGCACCCACTGGAGTGGGGTGCCATTGCCTTCTCCAAGAAACAGTGAAGAGATGGAACCAAAGTGAAAACAATGCCCAATTGTGGATGTGACTTATGATGGAAGCAAAGTTTGATGCTGTAAAGAGCAATATTGCATAAGAATCTGGAACATTAGATACTTGAATCAAGGTAAATGAGAAGTGGTCAAACAGGAGATGGCAAGAGTGAACATTGACATTTTAGGAATCAGTGAACTAAAATGGACCAGAATGGGCAAATATAACTCAGATGACCATTATATCTACTACTGTTGGCAAGAATTCCTTAGAAGAAATGGAATAGCCCTCATAGTCAACAAAAGAATCTGAAATGCAGTACTTGGGTGCAATTTCACAAACGGCAGAATAATCTCTGTTCATTTACAAGGCAAACCATTTATTACCACAGTAATCCAAGTCTATGTCCCAACCAGTAATGCTGAAGAAGCTGAAGTCAAATGGTTCTATGAAGACCTACAAGACCTAGAACTAACACCCCCAAAAGATGTCCTATTCATCATAAGGGACTGGAATGCAAAAATAAGAATCAAGAGATATCTGGAGTAACAGGCAAATTGGGCCTTGGAGTACAAAATGAAGTAGGGAAAAGGTTACCAGAGTTTTGCCAAGAGGACACACTGATCATAGCAAACACCCTCTCCACACAACACAAGAGAAGACTTTACACATGGACATTACCAGATGGTAAATACCAAAATTAGATTGATTATATTCTTTGCAGCCAAAGATGGAGAAGCTCTATAAAGTCAACAAAAACAAGACCAGGAGCTGACTGTGGCTCAGATCATGAACTCTTTATTGCCAAATTTAGGCTTAAAGAAAGTAGGGAAAACCACCAGACCATTCAGGTCTGACCCAAATCAAATCCCTTATACAGTAGAAGTGACAAACAGAATCAAGGGATTTGATCTTATAGACAAAGTGCCTGAAGAACTCTGGATGGAGCTTTGTGACATTGTACAGGGGACAGTAATCAAAACCATCCCCAAGAAAAAGAAATGCAAAAAGTCAAAATGTTTGGCTGAGGAGGTCTTACAAATAGCCGAGAAAATAAGAGAAGTGAAAGGCAAAGGAGAAAATAAAAGTATACCCCTTTGAATAGAATTCAAAAGAATATCAAAGAGAGATAAGAAAACCTTCCTCAGTGATCAATACAAAGAAATAGAGGAAAACAAAAGAATGAGAAAGACTAGAGATCTCTTCAAGAAAATTAGAGATACCAAGGGAACATTTCATGCAAAGATGGTCACAATAAAGGACATAAATTGTATGGACTTAATAGAAGCAGAAGATACTTAAGAAGAGGTAGTAAAAATACACATAAGAACTATACAAAAAGATCTGCATGACCCAGATAACCACGAAGGCGGTTAGAACTGGACATTCTAGAGTGCGAAGTCAACTGGGCCTTATGAAACATTTCTATGAATAAAACTAGTGGAGTTAATGGAATTCCAGCTGAGCTATTTCAAATCCTAAAAGAGATGCTGTTAAAGTGCCACACTCAATATGCCAGCAAATTTAGAAAACTCAACAGTGGCCACAGGACTGGAAAAGGGCAGTTTTCATTCCAATCCCAAAGAAAGGCAATGCCAATAAATGCTCAATCTACTGCACAGTTGCACTCATCTCACACACTAGCAAAGTAATGCTCAAAATTCTCCAAGCCAGGCTTCAGCAATACGTGAAACATGGACTTCCAGAAGTTCAAACTGGTTTTAGAAAAGGCAGAGGAACCAGAGATCAAATTGCCAACATCCACTGGATCATGGAAAAAGCAAGAGAGTTCCAGAAAAAAACATTTATTTCTGCTTTATTGACTATGCCAAAGCCTTTGACTGTGTGGATAACAATAAACTTGGAAAATTCTGAAAGAGATGGAAATACCAGACCACCTGACCTGCCTCTTGAGAAATCTGCATGCAGCTCAGGAAGCAACAATTAGAACTGGACATGGAACAACAGACTGGTTCCAAATTGGGAAAGGAGTACATCAAGGCTGTATATTGTCACACTGTTTATTTAACTTATATGCAGAGTGCATCATGAGAAACGCTGGGCTGGAAGAAGCACAAGCTGGAATCAAGATTGCTGGGAGAAATATCAATAACCTCAGATATGCAGAAGACACCACCTTTATGGCAGAAAGTGAATAAAAATTAAAGAGTCTCTTGGTGAAAGTGAAAGAGGAGAGTGAAAAAGTTGGCTTAAAGCTCAACATTCAGAAAACTAAGATCATGACATCTGGTCCCATCGCTTCATGGCAAGTAGATCTGGAAACAGTGGAAACAGTGGCTGACTTTATTTTTCTGGACTCTAAAATTACTGCAGATTGTGACTTCAGCCATGAAATTAAAAGATGCTTACTCCTTGGAAGGAAAGTTATGACCAACCTAGATAGCATATTCAAAAGCAGAGACATTACTCTGCCAACAAAGGTCCGTCTAGTCAAGGCTATGGTTTTTCCAGTGGTTATGTACGGATGTGAGAGTTGGAATGTAAAGAAAGCTGAGCACAGAAGAATTGATGCTTTTGAACTGTAGTGTTGGAGAAGACTCTTGAGAGTCCCTTGGACAGCAAGGAGATTCAACCAGCCCATCCTTAAGGAGATCAGTCCTTGGTGTTCATTGAGAAGACTGATGAGGAAGCTGAAACTCCAAACTCTCTGGTCACCTGACTCGAAGAACTGACTCATTGGAAAAGATTCTGAATGCTGGGAAAGATTGAAGGCAGCAGGAGAAGGTGACAATGAAGTATGAGATGGTTGGATGGCATCAACCATTCGATGGACATGAATTTGAGCAGGTTCCAGGAGTTGGTGCTGGATAGAGAAGCTTAGCTGTTGAAGTCCACAGGGTTGCAAAGAATCAGACATGGCTGAGTGAGTGAACTGAATATGTTTAGTTATTTATTTCCTTTTCTGTGTATATATATGTCTTCAGGGACTTTTTTGAGTTATTCACTATTGTATTTTCAGTACTCCCAACAGTGTCTGTCACATACCATATGTTGAATAAATATGTGTTGAATCAATGAACAAATGAATCTTATATATAAAAAACGGTAACCAAGTCCGAGTTTCTATAAAGAACTTAGCACAGAGTGAGGATCAAATACCTAATATTTTTCATTCCTCTATGCTCTTGGATTCTTGGTATGCACACCCAGCATTTTTGAAATGACTTGTTTTGGATGTCACAGCCTTTTAAATTTTCTGTTAGGGCCATGTACCTGAACTCTGATGAACATGATACTAGAAGATCTGCCCAGAGACAGGCCTCCTATCTTTTTCTGCTGTGGACTCACCACACAGGACACAGTCTAGCAAGGACTTACATCAATGCCAAACAGTCTGGGTTTGCCTGGAGATTCCAAAGCAGGGCCCAATCCTGAGCTGATGCCCCTCCTTGTCAGCACAGATTCATGCATCTTATCCTTTCATAAATATAGCTATCACTATGTATTATTCACCATGCTAGAGGAATAAGTGGTCTTTACCAAATGGAAGTGCTGTAAGAAACATAAGACATCATGTAGTAGACACTAATTTCCACTTATTGGTGAGGAAACTGAGGCCCAAGGAGGGTAAAGGATTTTTTCCAGGACCACCAGAATTAGATTATGATTCTTAATCCTTAGTCCAGTGTCAAGAGTTCATTTCTTTTTTCTCCAAATATAATTCTATGCTTTCAGGCATCCTTTATAGTAGGAGGGATGAATCTGAATAGACAGGAAGTAAGTAGTTTGAAGAAATAAGTGAAAGTAGCTCAGTCATGTCCGACTCTTTGCGACCCCATGGATTATATAGTCCATGGAATTCTCCAGGCCAGAATACTGGAGTGAGTACCCTTTCCCTTCTCCAGGGGATCTTCCCAACTCAGGGATCAAACTCAAGTCTCCCACACTGCAGGCGGATTCTTTACCAGCTGAGTCACAAAGGAAGTCCTACTAAAATGAAATTTGGGCAAAATAGCCTTGAGGCTGATATTAGCCAGAAGTTAAAGCGAGCACATGAATTTAAAAAGTTGACATGCATGGTGATTCAACTCTCCTCCATCCTTCTGATAGCTACATTTAACAGACGCATTTTCATTTGCCTAGTTATGGCTTTTAGAGGATTTTCATATTCTGTTTTCTTATTTGGTCAAACCATTACAATGCCCCTTGTCACACACTGCCATTTATTCTTATAATCCCTTTCTTTCAGACTAATAATCATACTTTGTTACTGTAACTTGTTTTTCTTCATCACTACTGGTCTTTATTGTTTATCACTGCTTCTCTAACACCTAGCATAGTGCCTGACATGTAATAGGTGATCAGTACATATTTGCGATTTACAGAATAAAATACTAGTTTACAGATATGCATATTGAGGACCAGAGACAAAAAAAAAAAAAAAAAAATGTGTTTTTCAAGATCAGATACAATCAAAGTGGCAGAGCCAAGACTCCAATATAGGTTTTCTGATTCCCAGTGAGTTCACTGCTCTTTCTAATACTGATTATATGGTAATAGTAGGAACAATAGTACTAATTGATACCATTTATTGTTGATGTTCTGGGCATAGTATATTATCTAATCAGACTACATAATAGTACTAGAACTTTACAGGTGACCTCTGTGAAGAACAACTTTCTCTATATGTCTAGCTTCTCTTCTACTCATTCTTTAAGAAAATCTCAGGTATTTTCCTCCAGGCGTACATGTGTGCGTGCTCAGTGCTGTCTGATTCTTTGAAACCCTATGGACTGTAGCCTCCTAGGAATTTTCCAAGCAAGAATACTGGAGTGGGTTACCACTTCCACTCCAGGGAATCTTCCCTACCCAGGGATCCAATCTGAGTCTCCTGCATTGACAGGCAGGTTCTTTAACACTTAGCCTCCTAGGAAGCCCTTTTTCCTTCAAGAAGCATTCCATAATCCAATCTGTAGGTTTAGATCAATTTTTTTTTTTTCCCCACAACTCTGAACTAACACTTACCCCATTATATTGTCACTATCTCTCTCACCCACTTAGACCATGAGCCCCTTGAGAATGGGTACTATGTCTTCTTTATCTCACAGAGCCTATTTTATTTTTTGAGTAAATATTTTACACAGTAGCATGTGATTGAATTTTCACTTCATCTTCTTACTCACTGCCTGGGAAAGGTAGCAAGAGTTATATTTGCTAAATTAATATACTTTATCTATAATCAGTTATAACTATAGTTATATATTTCAGTCTTAATTAGTTATAATAATAAATTCATTAATATTCATTAGAACACTTGGCATGCTTGTTAAACAGATTCTTAGAGTCTCTCCCCTCACCACCACTCCCAGCAAAATTCATTCATATTCATTATGTCTGGGATATGGACAGTAATTTGATGTTTTATATCCCCTCTCAGGTGATTCTGATGCAGTTGGTCCTTGGAACATACCTTGAAAATCCCTGAACTAACTAAGAATTGTGCTACCCATAAAAACAGTTCTGGTAGTTTCCTTGGACCTGCATAGATGAAGGAAGGTGCAGTATCAGCTCATATCAATGGTGCAGTCCACAGCTATGAATTTCTAGGGTTATCTAGAAGATTGGCTTCTACAGACACTCATGAAAATATCTGCTCTGGTCACTGACCTTGACATTATTTCCTCCTTGAGATATTATGGTCTGATGGAGAGCACATTTCTCTGCAAAGGAAGAGATTTGAGTGATGATTGAGTGACCTGAGGCATGTCTCTAACCATCTTTGCGTCTCAGCTGTTCATCTGTAAAATGGAGATCATTTGGCTTTTCCATCTAGTACCTACCTCACAGAGCTATCTTGGAAATAAAATAAAATAGGCCAAAAAGCTAATAGTGCCTAAGAAAACATGGGTGTTCAGTAAATGAGAGTAAAATGCATAAAACTCTATCAGCCCAGCTCTGTTGCTTAAGCATTGAGATTTTTTTCAGTAGGCCTCAGTTTCCTTTTTTGTCAATTAATGGGACAAGACATCTTGCTAGATTATTTCCAAAGTGTACTGAGTTCCGTGCTGTTGGCTGTCAGACAGGGTTCAATGTCAAGCCAGATGTAGAGTTTTTTGAAGTGGGCCATCATCATGTGTAATGTTTCCAATCAGTCATAGCTGGATGTATTGCCATCCACTATTTCCATCTCCTTGAACTTTGATCTTGTTCTCCATTATGTCTGAGAATGCCAGTATTTTTAGAGCAGGCAGAAAGAAAATGCTTTGCAAAGCAAGGAGGAAAGCATGGAATTGGCAAGAGGTGGGATACTAACTTTGTGTGGTCTCGATAAAATTTTCAGTAATTTCTTGTAAATGATGGACTAGTTGATATTTCAAAGCCTTCTAAGAGGTTTACCTTGGCAGTTGCATTGAATACTAACTTTGATATTAATTCAGGTAAGAGGAGAAGGAGGAAAGTTAGGAAAGAATGGGTGGTTTCATTGTAAAGTTATTTTTAACTTATTTGTTTTATAACTGCAAATAGGCAGTGATGTACAAAGTCCTCAGAGTAAGAGGACTGAAATTTGTGGAGTAGCATTTATCAAAAGGCTTTTCAAGGAGTCATAAAAGCAGAAGCTAAGAAAATTGTTAGAATTCCCATGACATCTTTATCAAAAGATAACAATGCTGCAAAATAGTAATGAGTCAAAATTAAATTTCTATAGTGTTTAATCTGTTTCAGACACAAGTCATAACATATTCTCATGTCCTAATTCTTTTAAGATCAATAACAATCTATGGGAGAAATGTCTGCTTAAATTTTCCACCCATTTTTTGGTTGGGTTTTTCTTGTTGTTGTCATTGAACTGCATGTTGCTGCTGCTACTAAGTCTCTTCAGTTGTGTTTGACTCTGTGCAACCCCGTAGATGGCAGCCCACCAGGCTTCCCTGTTCCTGGGATTCTCCAGGCAAGAGTACTGGAGTGGGTTGCCATTTCCTTCTCCAATGCATGAAAGTAAAAAGTGAAAGTGAAGTCGCTCAGTCGTGTCCGACTCTTAGCGACCCCATGGACTGCAGTCTACCAGGCTCCTCCATCCATGGATTTTCCAGGCAAGAGTACTGGAGTGGGGTGCCATTGCCTTCTCCGTTGAACTGAATGAGCTGTTTGTATATCTTGGAGATTAATCCTTTGTCAGTTACTTTAATTACAAATATTTTCTCATATTCTGTGATGTGCCTTTCATTTTGTTCAGGGTTTCCTTTGCTATGCAAAAGCTTTTAAGTTAAATTAGATCCTTGTGTTTATTTTTATTTTCATCACTCTAGGACATAGATCCAAAAATATATTGCTGCAATTTGTGTCAGAGAGTGCTCTGCCCGTGTTTTCTCTAGTAGTTTTATAGTATCAGGTTTTACATTTAGCTGTTAAATCCATTTTGAATTTAATTTTGTGTATGATATTAGTGAGTGTTCTTCTTTCATTCTTTGACATTTAACTGTCTAGTTTTCCCAGCACCACTTACTGAAGAAACTTTTCTCCGTTGTATATTCTTGCCTCCTTTATCATAGATTAGTTGAACTTAAGTGTGTGGGTTTACCTCTGGATTTTCTATCCTATACCATCGATCTATATTTCTGTTTTGGTTTCAATACCATACTCTTTTGATGATTGCAGCTTTGTAGTATAGCCTTAAGTCAGGGAATCTGACTCCTCCAGCTCCATTTTTCTTTATCAGGAATGCTATGACTCTTGACAGTTTTTTGTATTTCTTAAAATAGTAAAATTTTTGTTCTAATTCTGTGAAAAAATGCTATTCATAATTTGATAGGATTACATTGAATCTGTAGACTAGTTTGCATAGTATGGTCATTTTGATCATACTGGTTCTTTTAATCCAAAAATATGGTATATCTCTCCATATGTTTGTGTCATCTTTGATTTCTTTCATCAGCATTTTGTAGTTTTCAAAGTACAGTTCTTTTGCCTCCTTAGGTAGGTTTATTCCCAGGTATTTAATTTTTTTGATGTGATGGTAAATGGGATTATTTGCTTAATTTCTGTTTCTGATCTTCAGTTATTAATGTATAGGAATGCAAGTTTTTTTTTCCATGAATTTTCTATCCTGCAACTTTTCTGAATCCATTGATGAGTTCTCATAGTATCTGTTAGTATTTTTAGGAAGATCTAAATTGACATCTCTCCAAAGAAGACATTCAGATGGCAAAAAAAAAAAAAAAAAGAAAAGATGCTCAACATTACTAATTATTACAAAAATACAAATCGAAACAGCAGTGAGGTATCACCTCACACTAGTCAGAATGGTCATAATAAAAAAATCTACAAACAGTAAATTCTGGAGAGGGTGTGGAGAAAAGGGAATCCTCCTTACACTGTGAGAATGTAAAGCAGTACAGTCACCATGGAGAAAAATATGGAGGCTCATTTAGAAACTAAATATGGAGCTATCATATAATCCAGACCCATAATTTGGAAAGATATATGCACTCCAGTTTTTATTTCAGTGCCATTATTTTGCTGACAAAAGTCCGTATAGTTAAAGCCTTTGTTTTCTAGTAGTCATGTATGGATGTGATAGTTGGACCATAAAGAAGGCTGAGCACCAAGGAATTGACACTTTCAAACTGTGTTGCTGGAGAATACTCTTGAGAGTCCCCTGGACTGCAAGGAGATCAAACCAGTCAATCATAAAGGAAATCAACCTTCAATATTCATTGGAAGGACTGATGCTGAAGCTGAAGCTCCAATACTTTGGCCACCTGATGCGTAGAGCTGCCTGATTGGAAAATACCCTGATGCGGGGAAAAATTGAAGGCAAGAGGAGAAGGGGCAAAAGAGGATGAGATGGTTTCATGGCATCAGTAAATCAATGGACATGAGTTTGAGTAAACTCAGGGAGATAGTGATGGACAGAAGCCTGGCATGCTGCAGTCTATGGGATCATAAAGTCAGACATGGCTAAGCCACTGAACTGATTTACTATAGCCAAAACATAGAAGCAACCTAAATGTCCATCAATAGAGGAATGGATATAGATGTGGTACAATGGAATATTGCTCAGCCATAAAAATAAATTAATTAATGCCATTTGCAACAACATGGATAGATGTAGACAATGTCATACTGAGCAAAATAAATCAGACAGAGAGAAAAATATATGATATCACTCATATGTGGAATCTAAAGAAAATGTTACAAATAAACTTAGTTACAAAACAAATAGAATCACTAATTAGCAAACCAATTTATGGTTACTGAGAGGAGAATAGTGATAAATTGGGTGATTGGGAATGAATAAACACACTACTATATATAAAATAGACAACTACTAAGAACCTAATGTACAGCACAGGGAGTTCTACTCAGTACTCTCTATGGCCTATATGGGAAAAGAATCTTATAAAAAAAAGTAAATATATGCATATGTATAACCTATTCACTTTGCTGTACAACTGAAACTGATACAATATTATAAATCAACTATACTTCAATACAAATTATAAAAGCAAGCAAACAAAAATAACCCATGGGGAAAGTACTATTATTATCACTTGCACCTTCCACTAAAGAAACAAAATTAAGAAATATCAAGTGATTTATCCACAGTAACATATAAGGTACATAACAGGGCCTACATTTCAATTTAGAATGTCTGTTTCCAGAATATGTGCTATTATCATTGTGATACACTGTCACTCGTGTTTGAGCAAAATGCTTCTGGAGGAAGAAGAATAGCATATTTCCGTTTTCAGGCCCTCTGCATCAGGTGGTCGAAGTACTGGAGTTTCAGCTTCAACATCAGTCCTTCCAGTGAATATTCAGGTTTAATTTCCTTTAGGATTGACTAGTTTCATCTCCTTGCTGTCCAAGGGACTCTGAAGAGTCTTCTGCAGTGCCACGATCAAAAATAATCATTTTTTCAGTGCTTAGCCTTCTTTATGGGCCAGGTCTCACATCTGTAATTGACTACTGGAAAAAACATAGCCTTGACTGTGTGGACCTTCATAGGCAAAGTGATGTCTCTGCTTCTTAACAGGCTGTCTAGTTTTGTCATAGCTTTTCTTCCAAGGAGTGTCTTTCAGTTTTGTGGCTGCAGTCACCCTCTAGTGATTTTAGAGCCCAAGAAAATTAAATTTGTCACTGTTTTCACTTTTCCCCCATCTATTTGCCATGAAATGATGGCATGATTTTTTTTTTTTTTGAATGCTGAGTTTTAAGCCAGCTTTTTCACTCTCCTCTTTCACCTTCATCAAGAGGTTCTTTAGTTCCTATTTGCTTTCTGCCATTAGAGTGGCAAGGATTAGTGTCATCATTTTATAGATAAGAAAACTGAGGCCCCAAAGGGGGGGTAAGTACCTTTCTCAGGATTACACAATAAGTTAACAGCAGAACTTTGGTTAGAAGGTCAACTCATATACACTTATAGCACCTATTAGGTACCAAGAATCATTCTAGGCCTAATTCTAAGGCTGTCTGATTCCAACTCTGATGCTCCAGTAAATATACCACTCTTCCTGCTTTACTGGAAGCTATGCAGAACATTTCCAATAGACCAGAAAGAGTGGCATATTTACAAAAGCATCAGTATTGGAATCAGGAAGCCTTAGAATAGGCCTAGAATGATGCTTGATACGTAAGAGGTGTCTAATAAACATAGATGTGTTGGCTTACTGACCTAAGTTCTGCTATTAACTTATCATGTAATATTGAACAAGACACTTATTCTCACTGGGTCTTCAATTTTCCTATCTGAAGTTATATCTTCTGCTTCCCAGGCAGCTCAGTGGGTGAAGAATCTGCTTGCCAATGCAGGAGATGTAGGTTCGATCCTTGGATTAAGAATATCCCCTGGAAGAGGAAATGACAACACACTCCAGTATTCTTGCCTGGAAAATTCCATGGACAGGGGAGCCTGGCAGGCTACAGTCCAGGGGTTTGCAAAGAGTCAGACATGACTGACCACAGCACAGCTACAGCTACAGCTACAGCTACAGCTACAGCTACAGCTACAGCTACATGCAGAATGTTTACCTAGTTCCATGAGTAGAGGAGAGAGAATAAGCATTTATTGAGCCTATATCATGTACCAGGCAAGGAATTTTATTTCCATTTATTGTTTCACTGAATCCTTATACAAACCCTGAAAGTTTAGGATTTCTATCTACATATCAAATTACAAAGCAGAAGAATGAGGCAGATCTCAGTTTGAGTTGGCTTCCTTTTTCCTTTCTGAAGTACACGTGTTGGTCTTGAGCTGCAGCACTAGAATGTCCCCTTGCAAGACTATGCTGAAAGCACTACCAGAAAGATTGAGCCCAGCATGAACACATATTTCATTTTGCCTTTGATGAGTCTCTTCACAGAACCATGAGCAAGCAAGCAGAAACCAGTCAGGTTAGTGAGGGAGAAAGGAAATGAATCCTAGTCCTTAGGATCTCCAGACTTGCAAATGCCCAGTGTGTGCTCCCTGTCAGCCCACAGATGAACGGAAAGGGTCACCTGCAACTAGGCCTCTGAGATGTGACCTAGTTCTGTTGTTCAAGACTCTATTGTTTGCTCCAGCTGATGCTTCTCTTTCTTTAATTTTGGCTGGCAACATTCAGAGAAGAGGGCGTGTGAGGGAAAGCTCACTCAGAACTAGAACATGGTTCTTAAGGAAATAGAGCTCATTTGTGTTCAGACAGCTTCTCCTATTTCCTTGTGGGGAGGACCTGAGGAGCAGTCTCCTGCTGAATTTTTTTGGGGAGGTGCTGGCCAGCCCCACTTGATGACATATTACAGTATTTAAGAAATGACATGTCTCAGATCAGCCTGCTACTTGTAAGAGAATGTCTCAATGAAGACTCACTGTAGTCTTCTCATTGTAAGAATCCTAATAGTCTATTTCAGCCTTTGCCTAATCATTGTAGAGAACTGTGAAATCATGCAATCCCTTAGCCATTAAAAAAAAAAAAAAAAACTTATAGAGTCATTTTATGTACTTTTCAGAGCATGATTCTCCTTGATTTTTCAGACCTACATGTCTTTCATTTGTTCATAAAGATCCTTTGGGAAGGAGATTCCACGAATTCCTCTGATTAATCCAATAGTTTCCAGACATTGAGTGCCCTCCTTAAATGTCTCTTAATTCCTACCACTCTCATTCGGTGTCATTTCATTTTTAAGTAATGGAAAGTTATCTCCAGGAAATGTTAGAATTACATGAGAGGTTTTGCATTAAATTAATGCATAGACATAACTGATTATTATTGCTATCCTGTCCAACATACACATGTTAAAACTGAGCTAAGGTTTTTGAGATAAAGTGCTTTGTCAAAAATTATGCATCTTGTAAGTGGTGGCTCCAGGTCTCTAAACCAGATTTCTGGACCAGCCAATTACTGTGTTCTTTTCACTGTGTGCTCGCTGACTCTTTTCCTGACCTGGCTAACTTAGTGAAGAGCATGTTACTGCCTCCTAAATTTTTATACTGATGGGCTGTTATGATGTACCGCATGACCATCTCTACCTCAATCTAAATTAAGGGATTAAAATTATTTATTATCCCAGTAATTTATTTCTTTTCAGTCCTTCCATTCCTCTGAAGAGTTATGCTCTTCAGTAGCAGAAAGATGTACATTAGATTGGCCTAGGAACTAACACCAAAAAAAAAAAAAAAAAAATGTCTTTTCATCACAGGGGACTGGAATGCAAAAGTAGGAAGACAAAATATACCTGGAGTAACAGATAAATTTGGCCTTGGAGTACAAAAGGAAGAAGGGCAAATGCTAACAGTTTTGCCAAGAGAATGCACTGGTCATAGCAAACACTCTCTTCCAACAACACAAGAGGTGAATCTACAAATGGACATCACCAGATGGTCATCAAAATTGGTTTGATTATATTCTTTGCAGCCAATGATGGAGAAGCTCTATATAGTCAGCAAAAACAAGACTGGGAGCTGATTGTGGCTCAGATCCTGAACTCCTTATTGAAAAAAAGTAGGAAAAAACAGAAAGCCATTCAGGTACGACCTAAATCAGATCCCTTATGATTATACAGTGGAAATGACACATAGATTCATGGATTAGACTTGATAGACAGAGTCCTTGAAGAACTACAAATGGAGGTTCATAACATTGTACAGGAGGCAATGATGAAAACCATCTCCAAGTAAAAGAAATGCAAAAAGGAAAAATGATTATCTGAGGATGTCTTACAAATAGCTGAGAAAAGAAGAGAAGCTAAAGGCAAAAGAGAAAAGGAAAGACATATTCATTTGATTTCAGAGTTCCAACAAATAGCAAGGGGAGATAAGAATGCCTTCCTAAGTGAACAATGCAAAGAAATGAGAAAACATTAGAATGAGAAAGACTAGAGATCTCTTCAAGAAAATTAGAGATACAAAGGGAACATTTCACTCAAAGACGAGGACAATAAAGGGCAGAGAGTGTACAGGCCTAACAGAAGCAGAAGATATTAGGAAAAGGTGACAAGAATACAAAGAAGAACTATACAAAGAAGATCTTAATGACTCAGATAACAATGATGGTGTGATCACTCACCTAGAGCCAGACATCCTGGGGTGGGAAGTCAAGTGGGCCTTAAGAAGCATCATTATGAACAAAGCTAGGACAGTTGATGAAATTCCAGTTGAGCTATTTCAAATCCTAAAAGATAATGCTGTGAAAGTGCTGCAGCAATATGCCAGCAAATTTGGAAAACTCAGCAGAGCCCAGAGGGTGGGAAAAGGTCAATTTTCATTCCAATCCCAGAGAAACAATGCCAAAGATTGTTCAAACTAATATGCAGTTGTGCTCAACCCACACGCTAGCAAAGTAATGCTCAAAATTCTCCAAACTAGGCTTCAGCAATACATGAACCGAGAATTTCCAGACGTACAAACTGGATTTATAAAAGGCCGAGGAACCAGAGCTCAAATTTCCAACATCCATTGGATCATAGAAAAAGAGAGTTCCAGAAAAATATCTAATTCCTCTTTATTGACTATGCCAAAGCCTTTGACTGTGTGGATCACAACAAATTGCGGAAAATTCTTCAAGAGTTGGAAACATCATACCATCTTACCTGCCTCCTGAGAAATCTGTATGCGAGGCAAGAAGCAACAGTTAGAATCGGACATAGAACAATGGACTGCCTCCAAATTAGGAAAGGAGTACATCAAGGCTGTATATTGTCAACCTGCTTATTTAACTTGTATGCAGAGTACTCATGCAATATGCCAGGCTGGATGAAGCACAAGCTGGAATCAAGATTGCTGAGGGAAATATCAATAACCTCAGATATACAGATGACATCACCCTTATGGCAGAAAGTGAAGAGGAACTGAAGGGCCACTTGATGAAGGTGAAAGAAGAGAGTGAAAAAACTGGCTTAAAACTCAACATTCAAAAAATGAAGATTATGATATCCAGTCCCATCAATTCATGGCAAATAGATGGGGAAACAATGGAAACAGTGACAAAACTCCTTTCCCAATTTGGAAGCAGTCCATTTTTCTATGTCTAGTTCTAACTGTTGCTTTATTTTCTTGGGCTCCAAAATCACTGCAGATGCTGACAGCAGCCATAAAACTAAAAGATGGTTGCTCCTTGGAAGAAAAGCTATGATAAACCTAGAGAGAATCAAAACCAGAGACATTACTTTAACCACAAAGGTCTGTCTAGTCAAAGCTATGGTTTTTTCAACAGTCATGTGTGGATGTGAGAGTTGGATCATGAAGAAAGCTGAGTGCCAAAGAATGAATGCTTTTGAACTGTGGTGATGGAGAAGACTCTTGAAAGTCCCTTGGACTGCAAGGAGCTTAAACCTGTCATAAAGGAAATCAATCCTGAATATTCATTGGAAGGACTGATGCTGAAGTTAAAACAAAGTTAAAACTTTGGCCACCTGATGTGAAGAACCGACTCATTGGAAAAGACCTTGATGTTGGGAAAGATTAGAGGCAGAAGAGAAGGGGATGGCAGAGGACGACATGGTTGAATGGCATCACTGACTCAATGGGCATGAGTTTGAACAAGCTCTGGGAGTTGGTGATGGAGAGGTAAGCCTGCTGTGCTGCAGTCCATGGGGTGGCAAAGAATCGGACAAAACTGAGGTGAACTGAACTGAACTGATGGCATGCAGTCTGTTCAATTCATGGCAAATAGGTGGGGAAATAATGGAAACAATGAAAGACTTTATTTTTTTTTTTTGGGGGGGGGGGTGTCCAGAATCACTGCATATGGTTCCTGCAACCACAAAATTGAAACAAACAAACAAACAAACACCCTTGCTCCTTGGAAGAAAAGCAATAGCAAACCTAGACAGTGTATTAAAAAGCAGAGACATTACTCTGTTAACAAAGGTCTGAATAGTCAAAGCTATGGTTTTTCCAGTAGTCATGAATGGATGTGAGAGTTGGACCATAAAGAAGGCTGCGAACCAAAGAATTGATGCTTTTGAACTGTGGTGTTGGAGAAGTTTCTTGAGAGTCCCTTGGACTGATGCCAAGCTGACGCTCCAATACTTTGCCCACTTAAAAGAGCCAACTTATTGGAAAATATAATCCTCAGTTCAGTTCAGCTGCTCATCCTCTATCATCCCTTTCTCCTCCTGACTTCAATATTCCCAGCATCAGGGCCTTTTCTGGTAAGTCATTTCTTGCATCAGATGGCCAAAGACTTGGAGTTTCAACTTCAGCGTCAGTCCTTCCATCAATATTCAGGACTGATTTCCTTTAGGAAAAGAGATGGATCTGGATGATATGATCTTTATTTTTTGACTGTTGAATTTTAAGCCACCTTTTTCACTCTCCTCTTTCATTTTTATCAAGAAGCTTTTTAGTTCCTCTTCACTTTCTGCCATAAGGGTGATGTCATCTGCATGTCTGATGTTATTGATATTTCTCCCAGCAACCTTGATTCCAGGTTGCATTTCATCCAGCCTGGCATTTCACATGATGTACTGTACATATAAACTAAATAATCAAGGTGACAGTATAGAGCCTTGATGTACTCCTTCCCCAATTTGGAAGTAGTCAATTGTTCCATGTCTGGTTCTAACTGTTGCTTCTTGAACAGCATCCAGATTTCTCAGGAGACAGGTAAGGTGGTCTGGTTTTCACATCTCTTGAAGAATTTTCCACAGGTTGTTGTGATCCACACAGGCAAAGGATTTAGCATAGTCAAAGAAGGAGAAGTATATATTTTTCTGGAACACTTGCTTTTTCTATGATCCAACAGATGTTGGAAATTTGAGCTCTGATTCCTTGGCCTTTGCTAAATCTAGCTTATACATCTGGAATTTCTCAGTTAACATACTTTTGAAGTCAGCTTGGAGAATTCTGAGCATTAATTGCTTGCGTGTGAGATGAGTGCAATTGTGTGGTAGTTTGAACATTCTTTGGCATTGCCTTTCTTTGGGATTAGAATGAAAATTGACCTTTTTCAGTCCTGTGGCCACTGCTTAGTTTTCCATATTTATTGCCATATTGAGTGCAGCACTTTTACAGCATCTTCTTTTAGCATTTTAAATAGCTCAGCTGGAATTTCATCATCTCCACTAGCTTTTTTCATAGTGATACTTCCAAAGGCCCGTTTGACTTCCCACTCCAGGATGTTTGGCTCTAGATGAGTGAACACACCACTGTGATTATTTGGGTCATTAAGATCTTTATTGTATAGTTCTTCTGTGTATTCTTGCCACCTCTTCTTAATATCTTCTGCTTCTGTTAGGTCCATACCACTTCTGTCCTTTATCGAGCCCATCTTTGCATGAAATGTTCCTTGGTATCTCTAATTTTCTTGAAGAGATCTCTAGTCTTTCCCACTCTTTTGTTTTCCTCTATTTCTTTGCATTAATCAGTGAGGAAGTCTATCATATCTCTTCTTGCTCTTCTTTGGAACTCTGAATTCAAATGTGTGTATTTTTTTCTCCTATGCCTTTTGGTTTTCTTATTTTCTCAGCTATTTGTAAGGCCTTCTCAGACAACCATTTTGCCTATTTGCATTTGTTTTTCTTAGGAATGGTTTTGGTCATGGCTTCCCATACAATGTTGTGAACCTACCTACATCCATAATTCTTCTGGCACTCTATCAGGTAGCATTCCTTTAATCTTTTGTTGCTTTCACTTTATAATCTTAAGGTATTTAGTTTCTCTTATACCCAAATGGTTTAGTGGTTTTCCCTACTTTCTTCAATTTAAATCAATCCTAAAGGAAATCAATCCTGATTCATTGGAAGGACTCATGCTGAAGCTGATACACCAATATTTTGGCCAGCTGATATGAAGATCCAACTTATTAGAAAAGACTCTGATGCTGGGATAGATTGAAAGCAGAAGTGCAAGTGTATGACAGAGGATGAGATGGTTGCAGGGCATCACTGACTCAATGGATATAAGTTTCAGCAAGCTCCGGGAGATGGTGTCTATATAGGAAAGCCTGGCATGCTGCTGTCCATGGTGTCACACATAGTTGGACATGATTGAGTGACTGAACAACAAGGAATGCCTTGGACTTTTTTTTTTTCCTCTTCAGAAGCAAGATTGTGTTGGTGAGAGAAATAACAGTTGTCATCTTTCCCAGGCACCAGGATTCTAGTATACTGAAACTCCTGTTTGATTTGAGTAGGTAGACTAATTCACTGTCTAGGAGAGAATAATATCTATCATATATTGTGGAGAAGGCAATGGCACCCCACTCCAGTACTCTTGCCTGGAAAATCCCATGGATGGAGGAGCCTGGTAGGCTGCAGTCCATGGGGTCGCTAAGAGTCGGACACGACTGAGCAACTTAACTTTCACTTTTCACTTTCATGCATTGGAGAAGGAAATGGCAACCCACTCCAGTGTTCTTGCGTGGAGAATCCCAGGGATGGGGAGCCTGGTGGACTGCCGTCTATGGGGTCACACAGAGTTGGATACAATTGAAGAGACTTAGCAGTTAGCATCATATATTGAGTACTTAAAATGTGCAAGGAATTTTGCTAGGTCCTTTATCAACATTATCTTATTTAATCATTACAGTTGCTGTGAAAGTTGTTATTAGTACTATTTTGTAAATGCAGGAATCAAATCTCAGAGAAGTTAAGTAACACGTTCACATTTGCATAGCTGCTAAGTAGCTGACACAGCATTTGAACTTGGATCTCTCTCACCTAATTCTCAGACTATTTCAACTACAGTCAGTTAGCTGATTTTATGAAGACTAACCCTCTCCCTTTGTGATGTGGTCTGAAAGGTTCAGAAGGTATCCCCTTAGATTTATCTTACCATGGTGTTATAGTGCATGAGAATTCACAATTAGAGATTTCTAATATTTTTAGTGGAAATTACACTGATATAGGAGTTAGGGATGGTGTTTTTTAACTTATTTTTTAATTGGTGGAAAATTGCTTTACAATGTCATATTGGTTCCTGTCTTAGAACAATGGGAATCAGCCATAATGATACATATATTCCCACATCTCTTGAGTCTCCCTTCGCTCCCCCATCCCCAACCCTCTAGATCATCAGAGAGCACCAGGCTGGGCTCCCTGTGTTATTAAGCAACTTCTCACCAGCTATCTAGTTTAGGCATGATACTGTATATATGTTGATGCTACTTTCTCCTTTCGTCCGACTCTCTCTTTCCCCCACTGTGTCCACAACTGTGTCCTCTACATCTGTGTCTTCTACATCTATTACCTGCAAATAGGTTCATCAATATCATTTTTCAAGATTTCATATATATGCAGTAATATACAATATTTGACTTCTGTTTCTGATTTACTTCTTTCTGTATAACAGACTCTAGGTCCATCCACCTCACTAAAACTGACTCAAATTCATTGTTTTTATGACTAATATTCAATTGTATATATATACCACATCTTCTTCTTCTTCTTTTCTTTGAACCACATCTTCGTTATTATCCATTCATCTGTCAATGTGCATCTAGGTTGCTTCCTTGTCCTGGCTATTGTAAATAGTGCTACAATGAATATTGTGGTACATGTGTCTTTTAGAATTGTGGTTTTCTCAGAGGAGACTGGTGGGCTACAGTCCATTGGGTCGTTAAGAGTCGGACACGACTGAGCAACTTCACTTTCACTTTTCCTTTCATGCATTGGAGAAGGAAATGACAACCCACTCCATTGTTCTTGCCTGGATAATCCCAGGGATGGGGGAGCCTGGTGGGCTGTAGTCTATGGGGTTGCACAGAGTCAGACATGACTAAAGCAACTTAGCAGCAGCAAGGTATATGCCCAGTAGTGGAATTAATGGGTCATATACTGCGGGTGTCTGCGACAGTGCACATAGCATGGCCAACAGGAGCTACCCCACAGCCGAGGTCAGAGGTGGCAGCCAAGAGGACCTACAGCACACAGAGAGTGGGTGCCTGTGATGGCACACAGAGCAGGGGCAGCTGCGACGGTACACAGAGCATGGCCGAGAGGAGCTACTCAAAGTCCGAGGTCAGGGGCAGAAGCTGGGAGGACCCCATGCCAGAGGGGCAGCGACCAAGAGGAGTTACCCCACGTTGGAGGCCAGAGGTGGTAGCCAGGAGGAGCTACCCCACAAAAAAAGGAGCCCTGGCTGCATGGGTGCAGGAGGGCCTAAAGGAGCTATTCCATGTCAAGATCAGGAGGGGCGGTGGTGAGGAGATACCCCTCATCCAAGGTAAGGAGCAGCAGCTGCACTTTGCTGGAGCAGCCATGAAGAGATACCCCAAGTACAAGGTAAGACAAGCCCAAGTAAGATGGTAGGTGTTGCAAGAGGGCATCAGAGGGCAGACACACTAAAATCATACTCACAGAAAACTAGTCAGTCTAATCACACTAGGACCGCAGCCTTGTTTAACTCAATGAAACTAAGCCATGCCCATGGGGCCCCCCGAGATGGGCAAGTCATGGTGGAGAGGTCTGACAGAATGTGGTCCACTGAAGAAGGGAATGGCAAACCACTTCAGTATTCTTGCCTTGAGAACCCCATGAAGAGTATGAAAAGGCAAAATGATAGGATACTGAAAGAGGAACCCCCAGGTCGGTAGGTGCCCAATATGCTACTGGAGATCAGTGGAGAAATAACTCCAGAAAGAATGAAGGGACGGACCCAAAGCAAAAAGAATACCCAGCTGTGGATGTGACTGGTGATAGAAGCAAGGCCAAATGCTGTAAAGAGCAATATGGCATAGGAACCTGGAATGTCAGGTCCATGAATCAAAGCAAATTGGAGTGGTCAAACAGGAGATGACAAGAGTGAATGTTGATATTCTAGGAATCACCGAACTGAAATGCACTGGAATGGGTGAATTTAACTCAGATGACCATTATATCTACTACTGCAGGCAAGAATCCCTCAGAAGAAATGGAGTAGCCATCATGGTCAACAAAAGAGTCCAAAATTCACTACTTGGATGCAATCTCAAAAACGACAGAATGATCTCTGTTCATTTCCAAGGCAAATCATTCAATGTCACAGTAATCCAAGTCTATGCCTTAGATTAAGTCTAATAGAGTTTTGCCAAGAAAATGCACTGGTCATAGCAAACACCCTCTTTCAACAACAAAAGAGAAGACTCTACACAAGGATATCAGCAGATGGTCAACACTGAAATCAGATTGATTATATTATTTGCAGCCAAAGATGGAGAAGCTCTATACACTCAGCAAAAACAAGACCAGGAACTGACTGTGGCTCAGATCATGAACTCCTTATTGCCAAATTCAGACTTAAATTGAAGAAAGTAGGGAAAACCACTAGACCATTCAGGTATGACCTAAATCAAATCCCTTATGATTATACAGTGGAAGTGAGAAATAGATTTAAGGGCCTAGATCTGATAGATAGAGTGCCTGATGAACTATAGTTGGAGGTTCGTGACATTGTACAGGAGACAGGGATCAAGACCATGCCCATGGAAAAGAAATGCAAAAAAGCAAAATGGATGTCTGAGGAGGCCTTAAAAATACCTGTGAAAAGAAGCGAAAAGCAAAGGAGAAAAGGAAAGATATAAGCATCTGAATGCAGAGTTCCAAAGAATAGCAAGAACAGATAAGAAAGACTTCCTCAGTGATCAATGCAAAGAAATAGAGGAAAACAATAGAATGGAAAGACTAGAGTTCTCTTCAAGAAAATTAGAGATACCAAGGGAACATTTCATGCAAAGGTGGGCTTGATAAAGGACAGAAATGGTATGGACCTAACAGAAGCAGAAGATATTAAGAAGAGGTGGCAAAAATACACAAAAGTACTGTACGAAAAAGATCTTCACGACCAAGATAATCACGATGGTGTGATCACTCACCTAAAGCCAGACATCCGGGAATGTGAAGTCAAGTGGGCCTTAGAATGCATCACTATGAACAAAGCTAGTGGAGGTGATGGAGTTCCAGTTGAGCTATTCCAAATCCTGAAAGATGATGCTGTGAAAGTGCTGCACTCAATATGCCAGCAAATTTGGAAAACTCAGCAGTGGCCACAGAACTAGAAAAGGTCAGTTTTCATTCCAATCCCAAAGAAAGACAATGCCAAAGAATGCTCTACCACACAATTGCACTCATCTCACACGCTAGTAAAGTAATGCTCAAAATTCTCTAAGACAGGCTTCAGCAATATGTGAACCCTGAACTTCCAGATGCTCAAGCTGGTTTTAGAAAAGGCAGAGGAACCAGAGATCAAATTGCCAACATCCGCTGGATCATGGAAAAAGCCAGAGAGTTCCAGAAAAACATCTATTTCTGCTTTATTGACTATGCCAAACCCTTTGACTGTGTGGATCACAATAAACTGTGGAAAATTCTGAAAGAGATGGGAATATCAGACCACCTGACCTGCCACTTGAGAAACCTATATGCAGGTCAGGAAGCAACAGTTAGAACTTGACATGGAACAACAGACTGGTTCCAAATAGGAAAAGGAGTACGTCAAGGCTGTATATTGTCACCCTGCTTGTTTAACTTATATGTAGTGTACATCATGAGAAACGCTGGGCTGGATGAAGCACAAGCTGGAATCAAGATTGCCAGGAGAAATATTAATCACCTCAGATATGCAGATGACACCACCCTTATGGTAGAATGTGAAAAGGAACTAAAAAGCCTCTTGATGAAGGTGAAAGTGGAGAGTGAAAAGTTGGCTTAAAGCTCAACATTCAGAAAATGAAGATCATGGCATCTGGTCCCATCACTTCATGGGAAATAGATGGGGAAACAGTGGAAACAGTGTCAGACTTTATTTTTTGGGCTCCAAAATCACTGCAGATGGTGACTGCAGCCATGAAATTAAAAGACGCTTACTCCCTGGAAGGGAAGTTATGACCAACCTAGATAGCATATTGAAAAGCAAAGACATTACTTTGCCAACAAAGGTTCGTCTAGTCAAGGCTATGGTCTTTCCTGTGGTCATGTATGGATGTGAGAGCTGGACTGTGAAGAAGGCTGGGCGCCGAAGAATTGATGCTTTTGAACTGTGGTGTTGGAGAAGACTCTTGAGAGTCCCTTGGACTGCAAGGAGATCCAACCAGTCCATTCTGAAGGAGATCAGCCCTGGGATTTCTTTGGAAGGAATGATGCTCAAGCTGAAAGTCCAGTATTTTGGCCACCTCATGCGAAGAGTTGACTCACTGGAGAAGACTCTGATGCTGGGAGGGATTGAGGGCAGGAGGAGAAGGGGACGACAGAGAATGAGATGGCTGGATGGCATCACTGACTCGATGAATGTGGGTCTGTGTGACCTCCGAGAGCTGATGATGGATAGGGCGGCCTGGCATGCTGTGGTTCATGGGGTCTCAAAGAGTCGGACACGACTGAGCGACTGATCTGATCTGATCTGAAGCTCTTCAGTCCAAGGAATTTTCGAAACAAGTATAGTAAATTGGGTTTCCATTTCCTCCTCCCGGAGATCTTCCTGACCCAGGGATTGAACCTATATCTCCTGCACCGGCAATCAGATTCCTTACCACTAAGCCACCTGAGAAGCCCTTTATCAGTGATATTGGCCTTTAATTTTCTTTCTTTTTTTTTTCTAGTATCTTTGTCTGGTTTTGATGTCAGGGTAATGGTGGTTTCATATAAAGTATGTGAAAGTTCTCCTTTATCTGTACTTTTCTGGAAGAGTTTAAGCAAGGTACATATTTGTTTTAGTTGTTCACTCGCTCAGTCATGTATGACTCTTTGAGACCCCATGGACTGCAGTATGTCAGTCTTTCCTGTCTTTCACCATCTCCCGGAGTTGCTCAAACACATGCCCATTGAATCGGTGATGCCATACAACCATCTCATCCTCTGTCATCCCCTTCTCTTCCTACCTTCAATTTTTCCCAGCTTCAGTGTCTTTGGTGAATTTGGATCTGGCCCGCACTCAGAGCTTGGCTCTTTGCATCAGGTGACCAAAGTATTGGAGCTTCAGCTTCAGCATCAGTCACCATCAGTTTTGCAGGTGAGAGGTAAGGTGGTCTGGTATTAGTTCTCTAAATATTTGTTAGAATTCCCCTGTGAAGTTATCTGATCCTGGGATTTGGCTTGGTGGAAAAAAATTTTTATCACAATTTCTATTTCAGTGATTGTGATTAGTCTGTTCATATTTTCTATTTCTTCATGATTCAGTCTTGGAAGGTTGTGCTTTTCTAAGAACTGTCCATTTCTTCTGGGTCCATTTTATTGACATATAGTTGTTTATAGTAGTCTCATGATCCTTCATATTTCTGGATTGTTTGTTGCAACTTTTCCTTTGTCATTTCTAATTTTATTGATTTATTTTCTCCCTTTTTTCTTGTTGAATTTGGCTAATAATTTGTCAATTTTGTTTATCTTGTCAAAGAGCCTTCTTTTAGTGTTATTGATCATTGCTATTGGCTCCATTTATTTTTTCATCTATTTCTTTCCTTCTACTAACTTTAGTTTTTTCCTATTTTTCTAGTTGTTTTAGGTGCAAAATTAGATTGCTTATTCAATATTTTTCTTGTTGCTTGAGGTAGGCATGTATTGCCATAAACTTCCCTCTTAGCACAGCTTTTGCTGCATCCCATAGGTTTTGAGTTGTCATGTTTTTATTTTCATTTGTTTCTGGCTTTTAAAAAATTTTTTCTCATTGATTTTAACAATGGCTTCTTTGTCATTCAGAAGTGTATTTTTTAGCCTCCATGTGTTTATGTTTTTGTTTTTTTTTTTCCTGTAGGTGATATCTAACATTATATTGTGGTCAGAAAAGATGCTTGAAATGATGTTATTTTTTAAAAAATATTACCAAAGCTTGATTTGTGGCCCAAGATGTGATCTATCCTGGAAAATGTTTCATGTGCACTTGAGAAAAAATTGTAATCTACTGTTTTTGGATGAAATGTCCTATATATATATCAATTAGGTTCATTTGTCCAATGTAGTGTTTGACACTTGTGTTTCCTTATTAATGTTCTCTCTAGATGCACTGTTCATTGATTTCAGTGGGGTGTGAAAATCCCCTACTATTACTGTGTTACTGTAGATTTCCCCTTTTATAGATGTAAGCATCTGTCTTATGTATTGAGGTACTCCTATGTGAGGTGTGCATATATATATATATATATATATATATATATATATATACACACACACACACACAAGTTATATCTCATTCTTGGATTAATCCCTTGATTATTGCATAGTGTTCTTCCTTGTTTTTTGTAACAGTCTTTTTTGTGAAGTCTATGATATCTGATATGAGTATTGCTTCTCCTGTGTTTTTGATTTATATTTGTATGGAATGTTTTCCATCTCATTACTTTCAGTCTGTATATGCCCCCAGGTATGAAATGAGTCTCTTGTAGATAGCATATATAGGGATCTTATTTTTGTATCCATTCAACCAGTCTGTGCATTTTGGTTGGGGCATTTAGACCATTTACATTTAAAGTTATTACTGATATGTATGACCCTATTACCATTTACTCTATGGATTTTTTTTTTTTTTTTTTTTTTTTTTGTAAATCACTTCTTTCTCATGCCTTTTCTGTAGAGCAATTTCTTTAGCATTTATTGTAAAGCTGGTTTGGTAGTGCTGAATTCTCTGAACATTTATTTATCTCTAAAGCTTTCAATTTCTCTGTGGAATCTGCATGACCACTTTGCCGGGTAGAATAATTTTGGTTGTAGGTTTGTTTCTTTGTTTTTCTTTTCCTCACTTTCAGTAAACCCTACCACTACCTTCTGGTCTTCAGAATTTCTGTCAAAATATCAGCTATTAACTTTATGGGGATCCACTTATATGTTATCTGTTGCTTTTTGCTCCTGCTTTTAATGCATTTTCTTTGTGTTTAATTTTCATTAGTTTGATTAAAATGTGTCTTCATGTGTTTCTCTTTAGATTTTATTCTGTGTCATAGTCTCTGGGCTTCCTGAACTCAGGTGGATATTTTCTTTCCCTTGTTATGGAAGCTTCTGACTATCACTTTCTCAAATATATTTTCATGCCCTTTCTTTTATTATTCATTTTCTTCTGAGAGCCCTATAATCCGAATGTTGGCACACTTAATGCTTTCCTAGAAATCTCTGAGACTGTCTTCTTTTCTTTTCCTTCTTTTTTCTTTATTCTCTTCTGCTTCAGTTATTTCCAGCATTCTATCTTAGAGCTTGCTTATCCATTCTTCTGCCTCAGTTATTCTCAGTTATTGATTCTCTCTAGTGTATTTTTACCTCTCTTATTGTGTCATTCAGGACTTTCTTGGTTGCTCTGATGGTAAAGAATCTGTCTGCAATGCAGGAGACCTTTGTTCTATCCTTGGGTCAGGAAGATCTCCTGGAGAAAGAAATGACAACCCATTCCAGTATTCTTGCCTGGAGAATCCCATGGACAGAGGAGCCTGGCAAGGCTATAGTCCATGAAGTCGCAAAGAATTAGACATGACTAAGTGACTAACACTTTTTTTTACATTTATTATGTTACTCATTGCTGACTATTTTTATTTCTCTAAGTCCTTGTTCAACGTCTCTTGTATCTTCTAAATGTGTACCTCCTTTCTAATTATTTATGTATGCCTCCATTTTATTTCCAAGATTTTGGATCATCTTTACTATCATTACTCTGAATTCTTTTTCAGGTAGGTTGCCTATTTCTTCTACATTTGTTTGGTTTTGTGGATTCTCTCATGTTCCTTCATCTGCTACAAATTTCTCTCTTTTCATTTTGTTGAATTTACTGTGTTTGGGGTCTTTTTTTTCATGGGCTGCAATGTCATAGCTTCTCTTATTTGTGGAATCTGCCCTCAGTGTTTGGGGATGGACAAGTGTCTTGTGAAGGTTTCCTGGCTGAGTGGACTGGACCTGTGTTCTGGTGGGTTGAACTAGATACTTTATCCCTGAAAGGCAGTGCCACATCCAGTGGTGTGTTTTGTGGTGTCTGTGGGCTTGGTATGGCTTTGGGAAGCTTGTCTTCTTATAGGAAGTGTTATATTCTTGTTTCACTCCTGGTTTGGCATAAGGCATGTGGCATTGGAGCTTGCTGGCCTTTGGATGAGGACTGGTCTTAGTGTTTTAGATGGAGGTCTTTGGGAGAGGTTTTATGAATTAATGTTCTATAGGGTAAGGAGTTCTCTGGTGTTTCATCATCCTGGACTCAGATCTTCCTGACCCATGTATTGAAGCCCTGGGTCTACCACATTACAAGCAGATTAACACCTGAGCCACCAGGGAAGCTCCCTCTCTATATATATTCCTGAGGCCTCTGTTGTCCTTACCACACAGTGAGTTCCAGCTAATCTGCTTATTCAAGTCCTCTAATATTTCTAGGAAGGTCTCTGGACCTCCTGTGTGCACTATGGGATCAGTTCAGACTGAGATCTGGCCTTACTCCAGCTTAGACTTGCTTCAAAAGTCTACAGTTGCCCTCCCTGCCCCAAAGTCCACAGTCTCAGGCTAATTATGGAGATTTAATCTATTGCACTGGTGGCTGCTGGAGTAAATTCCCTTCATCTTCCTTAGTCATACTGGTGCTCAGGTTTGGTTCTGGCCCTGCCTATGCCTGTAGGTCACCCTCTAGTGTCTGTTCCCTACCCAGATATGAGGGGGCAAAAGTAGCAGTTTATTAAGTCTCATTTACTCAGTGCGGCTAGGGAGAGGTAAGGTATGGCAGACACAATTGGAGTGTGTGGGGAGTGCCAGCTGTGACTGAGACATAAAGGAAATCGTGTGATTATACAGGGGAATTTGCCCCAGATCTTGTCCCTAGGCCAAGAAAAACTGCACAGGCTGCCAGGAATATGTGGGCAGTGCTCTGTATGTGCTCACAGTTTGGTGGCAGTTGTGACCCCTGGGGTTGTGACCACAGTGACCTCCTGTCCTCCACCTCTGTCAGCCACGCCAGCCCTGGCAGTGGCCAAGCAGTCTGCATTTCCCCCTTTGGGGCCATACATTGCAGTTGCTGGTAGTCCTGCCTCTGGCACTCGAGCTCGCTTTGGCGTATCTACCTTTGGAATCACACTTCACAGTCATAGCTCGTCCAGCCTATGGCACTCACAAAGGTGGTGTCCTGCAATCTGTGAGCACATGGAGTTAAATGGTCTCAGTGGCAATGATCTTTTGCCTCTCTAGCAGGCCCAGTCTTTCCCCTAAACTCTGTCAGCTATGTTGTACTAGCCCTCTCAGAGTATTTTCACTGCACTCAACCCCAGGATTCTCTTTGGGATCTGATCCCCAAAGCCTGAGCCTTTGCACACAGCCCCTACTTGCTGTTGTGCAAGTGTAAATAGTATCTTGGCTGGGAAATTTTGGTCAGCACCACTTGATGAATTCTCTCTGTTTTGCCTTCCAAGAACTTGTTGCTCTGTTCCCCTCTGAGGTTCTGAAGCTCCACCACCCTCCCAATTCCTGCCAATGAGGGGTCTTCCTAATGTACAGAAATTTTTCCTCCTTCACAGCTCCCTCCCCAAGATGCAGATCCCTGTACCAAATCTTTTGTCTCCTCATTTTCCTATATCTTTCGACCTACCTCATTCTTTGGAAATTAGCTTGTCTTTTTGGAAGTCTGAGGTCTTCAGCCAGCGTTCAGAAGATGTTCTGTAGGATTTGTTCCACATACATATGTATTTTTGATATATTTCTGGGGAAGAAGGTGATCTCCCCATCTTAATCATCCACCATCTTGAAAGTTCTCCAGGGATCATGGTTTTTAGTCAGCTCTACTGCTGAATAACTGTGTGAACTTAGGCAAATTACTCCCTCACTTGTCTTCATTTCCTCAACTGTACAATTGAAAAGATGATTGCTGAGGATACTTCATTCTCTGAAATATTGCAATTCTCTGAAAATGATGAGCTAGTTCTTCCAGGATATATTCTTGTGATAGTGAATAACATATTGGGAGCATGAGGGATATCTTACTAGATAGTGTTACCCAACCAAACTTGGGTCCACTTGCTCTGTGTGCAGCAAAGTCAATCTACTGACACTGGGTTGTGGTGAGAAAAAATACAGTGTTTATTGCAAGGTGCCAAGCAAGAAGAACAGGCAGCTAATGCTCAAAAGACCCAAACTCCCTGATCTGACTCGTTAATGATGAGGTAACAGTTTTGACTTTTTGGAATCCCTATTACCATTTTTATGGTTCCAACAGGTCTCAGGCCTATGTGTCAGTGGTCAAAGGAAGTTAACTTCTTTCATCTTGTGGGGCTTTCTGTATCTGCAAAATGTCTCAAGAATATGTTTCAGGATATTATTTATAGGTCTTGAAGAGGAATTAAAAGTCATTGATTTTGTTTTATGGCTAAACTATTATTATTTTACCCTATTTGCATGTTTTCCTTTGTTTCTGCATTTTATCACTTATCTGATAAATTTGCTCTTTTGGAACTCAGGGAAGGCCTGGAAGGCCAACACTTTTTAACAAACAAGACGGTAGGGCCCTGGGGGAGGGGAGGGATGCAATGGTCTCTTCCTAGGAATGCCTGACAGTGTTCTACTCAGTTTCAGTAGTAGTTAATTTATGTATCACTTTTCATGATATGTCTATCCCCAAGATAGTTTATTCTACTTTTGTTTTAACTTATCTGAATAGAACCAGGATCAATCTTTTAGTTGGTTCTTTTGCTTCATATTATTTTGAATGGAATGAGGACTGGCAATAAGAGCTGGGAATACACTTGATGCTAGGAATACCATGCCTCAGATTCAAGTCTCTCTGGCCCAAGTCAAAAAGGCCCAGGAATCTGATATTTAAAAAATATCTCAGGAACTAGAAAGGCCCATGAAATTTCAGACTCATTGTCCTAGCAAAAGATAATCTGTTACTTTTCTAAAGAGTTAAATATAAAGATGAAATGAAGTTTTATTTATTTATTATACTCTGTCATGTAACTAATATTTTCTGACACATCTGTACTAGACACTGAAGTAAATATAACATTTTCTATGTCCATGAAAAACGTAAGTTCCAGTGTGTGAGACAGACAATTTTATAGATGATAACAAGATATGATAATTAATACTATAACCAGATATATGTAAAAAGGCTACAGGGGCCTTAACTGGTATAGGTGGGATTAAAGAAGGTTACATGGAGGAGGTGGTGCTCCTAACATATTATTACGTCGGTCGGGGAGAAGGTGTTTCTGTTAGCTGTTTGAGCATTTAGACTCTAGGACAAATGTTAGTGTGATCAAATAGTGTATACTATTGTTCCTTGTTGTTGCTGTTGTTCAGTCATTCAGTAGTGTCTGACTCTTTGTGACCCCCAGGGACTGCAGCACACCAGGTTTCCCTGTCCTTCACCCTCTCCTGGAGCTTGATCAAACTCATGTCCATTCAATCAGTGATGCCATCCAACCATCTCATACTTTGTCGTCCCCTTCTCCTCCTGCCTTCAATTTTTTCCAGCATCAGGGTCTTTTCTAATGACTTGGCTCTTTGCACCAGGAAACCAAAAAGTATTGGAGCTTCAGCATCAGTCCTTCCAATGAATAGTCAAGGTTGATTTCTTTTAGAATTGACTGGTTTGATCTCCTTGCTGTCCAAGGGACTCTCAAGAGTCTTCTCCAACACCATAGTTTGAAAACATCAGTTCTTCAGTGCTCAGCCTTCTTTACAGTTCAAATCTCACATCCACACATGACTAATAGAAAAACCATAGCTTTGATTACATGGACCTTTGTTGGCAAAGTAATGTCTCTGTTTTTTAATACACAATCCAGTTTTCACATAGCATTTCTTCCAAGGAGCAAGCATCTTTTAATTTCATGGCTGAAATCACCATCTGAAGTAATTTTGGAGCCCAAGAAAATAAATTCTATCTTTATTTCCCTTTTCCCCCCATCTATTTGCTATGAAGTGATGGGAGTGGATGCCATGATCTTCATTTTTTGAATTTTAAGTCCTAAGCCAGTTTTTCACTCTCCTCTTTCAGTTTCATCAAGTGGTTCTTTAGTTGTTCTTCACTTTCTGAATAAGGGTGGTGTCATCTGCATGTCTGAGGTTATTGATATTGTTCTTAGTCCACTGATAACTGATAGGTGTTACTACTATTGTATTGTTTTATATATTTTTTTATTTTTATTTTTTTACTTTACAATATTGTATTGGTTTTGCCATACATCAAAATGCATCTGCCACGGGTGTACATGTGTTCCCCATCCTGAACCCCCCTCCCACCTCCCTCCCCATACCATTCCTCTGGGTCATCCCAGTGCACCTGAGAACTGCTAGTCAAAGAGGTCATCCAGAAGACCTTAAGACTTGATGAATTCAGCAAATTTAGCCATAAAGCTTAGTAGATAACAGAGATTATTCCCCATCATACACTCTTATCAAAAAATTCTGTTTAAATTAACCCTAATATTTAACTTATAGTCTCATATCTCAAAGATCATTTCAAACTTTTCAGTGGAGTTACCCTTATTTCAAAACTACATGAAAGTGTTCCTTGAATTTCACTTTCATTCATGGTTTATTCTCATGAACTATAGTCTCCCAGGCTTGTTCTTTTTTGAGGCTGATGACTACATGCATATCAGAGCTGGGTAATCTTTATAGAATACTTATTTCAACTTTCAAAATTTAGAGGGAAAAAGGGAGGAGAAAGAATTTTACTTGATGACTGATTTTAAATTTCTAATTTCTCTGATAACCAAAAACAACTTTCCTTTTGTAAAATTTGAAATGTCATTTCCTGGATTGTCTTTATAAAATTATTTTTTATTGGAGTATAGTCATTTCACAATTTTGTGTTATTTTCTACTGTATAGCAAAGTGAATCAACTCTATGTATACACATGCCCCCTCTTTTTGGATTTCTTTCCTGCTTAGGTCATCACAAAGCATTGAGTAGATTTCCCTGTGCTATACCAGTAGGTTCTCATTACTTATCTATTTTATACATATGCTATGCTATGCTAAGTCACGTCAGTCGTGTCCGACTCTGTGTGACCCCATAGACGGCAGCCCATCAGGCTTCCCGGTCCCTGGGATTCTCCAGGCAAGAACACTGGAGTGGGTTGCCATTTCCTTCTCCAATGTATGAAAATGAAAAGAGAAAGTGAAGTCGCTCAGTCATGTCCGACTCTTAGGGACCACATGGACTGCAGCCTACCAGGTTCCTCCGTCTGTTACAGGGAATTAATAGTCCCTGCTCCTTTATACATAATAGTGTATATATGTCAATCCCAATTACCAAATTCATCGGAACCTCCCATTCCCTTTGGTATCCATACATTTGTTATCTACATCTGTGTGTTTATTTCTGCAAAAGTAAGTTAATATGTATCATTTTGCTAGATCCTGTATATATATATATATATATATTTACACACAATATAAACATATATACAATATTTGTTTTCCTCTTTCTGACTTACTTCACCTTGTATAGCAGTCTCTAGGTTCATCCATGTCTCTGCAAATGGTAAAATTTTGTTTTCTTTTATGGTTAAGTGTTGGGAGCCGATTTGGATTAGCGCTCCACCTATGACAAAGGTCATGAGGAAGGAGGTTTGGCGCACGCAAGGGCGAGATTGAGCCTCAGGAACCCCTTGGAGGTTCTCGAGCATCTACCCCCCAAAAAGCCAGAGTCTGCCTACTTTCTGTTTTGTGCTCTCGCCTACACCTCTGACTTTACAGGGGGCTGTCCCCCACTACCTTTCTCTGAAAAAAAGAGCTAACTTACAGCTCCAGTTAATAATTCCTGGGTGTGACAGTGTTTCAGGCTACAAACTCCTTTTGGAAATCCTCTAGCTTGCCTGAATAGGTTTTTCTGGCCACATGTGATTGTTTAGAGCCTCCCAACTGTGAGAGGCATGAGATGTTCTAAACTGTCTAAACACAGATTCCTTTGAGCAGTTAAAAGATTGATTAGAAATTGTATTGGTGAAGGGTTTTTCACTTGTTGGGCCAATGTTTGCTGCTAAGTCTCCATATCCCTTACCTACTGTGTCCTTGGCAGTGTATTGATTGATATAATTGGTTTATAGAAATGTGAGTAGTAGCTTTAATGTTTGTAACCTTGGACCCTTGAGTTAATTCTTTTTCTTGTTACAACCCACCACACCTTTGCCCTATAGAAATGCAACTCCAATGCCTTTGGGGGGTGGTGCCTGACTTTAGAATAATCACCTTTAGAGAAAATAAGTTCCTTAAAATGTTAATAGGCCTCCGGGCCAGAAGATGATGTAACTCACCTAAACTTTTGCGTATGATAGGTTTGAAAGCCTGGCTCAGGGACTGCTGTCCCTGCATGACTCCACCCCTTCCCCTATTATCCTCTATGCATAACTTAAGGTATAAAAACTACTTTGAAAAATAAAGTGCGGGGCCTTCTTCACCAAAGCTTGGTCTCCCCATGTCGTTCTTTCTCTTACCTTCTGGCTGAATTATTCAGCCTTCTCACTCCACAAAATGTTCTCACTGAGCTATTCTTATTTCATCCGCTTGTCTTCACTGAATTTCCTCACTGAGCTATCTTCATTTTCATCACGCTTTATATCTTTAATTAATATTTTAATAAGCTGTTGTTTCCTGATCACCTATGCCATCTCCCCTTTGAAATCCCTGGATCCAACGGGGCTGGACCTCGGCAGCTA
This sequence comes from Tragelaphus eurycerus, assembly GCA_935064755.1. Taxonomy (NCBI): domain Eukaryota; kingdom Metazoa; phylum Chordata; class Mammalia; order Artiodactyla; family Bovidae; genus Tragelaphus; species Tragelaphus eurycerus. Next base: position 2,566,009 of record CAKXYN010000119.1, on the reverse strand, counting down.
AGTAACATCCCTGGTGGCTCAGATGGTAAAGAATCCACCTGGAATGCAGAAGACCCCAGTTTGATCCTTTGGTCAGGAAGATCCCCTGCAGAAGGGAATGGCTACCTACTTCATTATTCTTGCCTGGAGAATTCCATGGACAGAGGAGCCTAGTGGGCTACAGTCCATGGGATCACAAAGAGTCAGACACAACTGAGCAACTAATACTTTCTTTCACTTTCAATATTCCATTTTATATATATACCACATCTTCTTTATCCATTTCTTTTTTGAGGAACATTTAGATTCTTCTATGTCCTGGTTGTTATAAATTGTGTTGCAACAAACATTGGGGTGCACTTATTTTTTTGAATTATGGTTTTCTCCAGGTATATGCTCAGAAGTGAAATTGCTGAGTTACACAGTAGTTCTATTTTTAGTTTTTCTAAGGAATCTCTATAGTGGCTTTATCAATCTACATTTCCACCAACAGTATAAGTGGGTTTCCTTTTCTCTACACACTCTCCAGCATTTACTGTTTGTAGATTTTTTGATGATGGTAATTCTCACCAGTGTGAGATGATAGAAAACTCAATGTAGTTTTGATTTGAAAAAATCTTGCTGAGATTTCTGTCAAAGGGTGTTCTGCTTATGTTTTTCTCTAAGAGTTTTATAGTGCCCAATTTTTTCAACAGTAGTTTATTAGGGTTGGATTTTACCAGGGGTTTGAGGCCTCAAAGATCTGAGAATTATATCAGTGGTTAACTGGTCAGAAGATTATATGAAAACCAGCTAAACAGACAATTATCTGCCATTCAAGATCTTCAAAACTGATACTTTGGTATTCTTAACAGTTATTCTGATATTTCCTCTTCTTTGTGATGTATTGCTCAGCAGAGTGCATAATATATTGTAGCTATCCCATATATATTTTTTGTTGAATACATTTCTGGGATGGATTATTACATCTTTTCTTTAATTTGCAAATACACCATGCATTTAGTATTGCAGTGATATAAGAACTATTTTAAACTAGATAAGTATATCAAAGAAGAAAATTCATTCTCGGTTCCAGTACTCTAATATTAACATTGCTGAGACTTTGACATAGGCTTTTAAAACACATTTGTACGTATAGATAAAAAAAAGTCACATGTATCTTTCTGCCCTGTCTTCTCATTTACCATTATTTCATAGATTTTTAATATTATTATGTACTATTCATAATCACCATTTTTATGGTGCATCATACTATTAATTTCCTTATACTGGAACATTGTCATGACATTCTTATAACATATGTTTTATTGCATCTTCATCCTCCAAACTCATAAATAAGAACTAACTATGCAGCCAGAACTTTTGACTGAAACTACTTCTTCATCCCCATCTTTTCTCTGACTATATTCATGATGGAGAATATCAGAGGAACCTATGTTCCTTCTACTTATCTTTAAATATTGACATGATGTGAATAAAGTTCTTACTGTTGGTCCATAAACATGGGTATACATATTCTATTCTTGTTCCTATAGTTTCAGTTCAGTGCAGTTCAGTTGCTCAGTCGTGTCCAACTCTTTGTGACCCCATGAATCACAGCATACCAGGCCTCCCTGTCCATCACCAACTCCCAGAGGTCACTCAGACTCACGTCCATTGAGTCAGTGATGCCATCCAGCCATTTCATCCTCTGTCATCCCCTTCTCCTCCTGCCCTCAATCCCTCCCAGCATCAGAGTCTTTTCCAATGAGTCTACTCTTCGCATGAGGTGGCCAAGGTACTGGAGTTTCAGCTTTAGCATCATTCCTTCCAAAGAACACCCAGGACTGATCTTTAGAATGGACTGGTTGGATCTCCTTGCAGTCCAAGGGACTCTGAAGAGTCTCCTCCAACACCACAGTTCAAAAGCATCAATTCTTTGGTGCTCAGCTTTCTTCAGAGTCCAAATCTCACATCCGTACATGACCACTGGAAAAATCATAGCCTTGACTAGACAGACCTTTGTTGGCAAAGTAATGTCTTTGCTTTTGAATATGCTATCTAGGTTGGTCATAACTTTTCTTCCAAGGAGTAAGCGTCTTTTAATGTCATGGCTGCAATCACCAACTGCAGTGATTTTGGAGCCCCAAAAAATAAAGTCTGACACTGTTTCCACTCTTTCCCCATCTATTTCCCATGAACTGATGCAACCAGATGCCATGATCTTCGTTTGCTGAATGTTGAGCTTTAAGCCACCTTTTTCACTCTCCTCTTTCACTTTCATCAAGAGACTTTTTAGTTTCTCTTCACTTTCTGCCATAAGGGTGATGTCATCTGCATATCTGAGGTTATTGATATTTCTTCCAGCAATCTTGATTCCAGCTTGTGCTTCTTCCAGCCCAACGTTTCTCATGATGTACTCTGCATATAATTTAAATAGGCAGGGTGACAGTATACAGCCTTGATGATCTCCTTTTCCTATTTGGAACCAGTCTGTTGTTCCATGTCAAGTTCTAACTGTTGCTTCCTGACCTGCATATAGGTTTCTCAAGAGACAGGTCGGGTGGTCTGGTATTCCCATTTCTTTCAGAATTTTCCACAGTTTATTGTGATCCACACAGTCAAAGGCTTTGGCATAGTCAATAAAGCAGAAATAGATGTTTTTCTGGAACTCTCTTGCTTTTCCAATGATCCAATGGATGTTGGCAATTTGATCTCTGGTTCCTCTGTCTTTTCTATAACCAGATTGAACATCAGGAAGTTCATGGTTCACGTATTGTTGAAGCTTGGCTTGGAGAATTTTGAGCATTATTTTACTAGCGTGTGAGATAAGTACAATTGTGCAGTAGTTTGAGCATTCTTTGGCATTGCCTTTCTTTGGGATTGTAATGAAAACTGACCTTTTCCAGTCCTGTGGCCACTGCTGAGTTTTCCAAATTTGCTGGCATATTTAGTGCAGCACTTTCACAGTGTTATCTTTGAGAATTTGAAATAGCTCAACTGGAATTCCATCACCTCCACTAGCTTTGTTCATAGTGATGCTTTCTAAGGCCCACTTGACTTCATATTCCAGGATTACGAGAGTCTTGGGCAAATTCCAACATGAAGAAAATTTCTGAAAAAGGAAATATTTACATCTTGAACAGTTAGGATATATATCTTAAGGGTTACAGTGTGTGTGTTTGTGTGTGTGTGTGTGTGTGTGTTGGGGTATATAATACGTGGAAGGCTGAGAAGAAATCTAGTTGTAATTCACATCCAGACAGGGCAAGATAATGGGAAGAGTTCATCTCTTTTCTGGTCAGTTTGGGAATACATCCTGGAAATATTACCACTGTCCACCATCATATATTATTTTTGACTTCAGATATATGAACATGTGGTTCTCTGTGAGACTAGGTAACAGGATGTGTGTGAGGATGAGTTTTTCTCATATTAGATATGCTTTTGCAATATGATAAGGTAACTGAAATGGGCCAATGTTATTTCCAGGAGTGTTCTGAGACACTGTGTCATGGAACTACGTGACTTTGATGAGATGACACCTAGGATGTCTGAGTCAGTGTGGGGTCATTGGAGGCTCTGAGTGATTAGGACACAAGGAAGGAAGTCAGAGAAAAACTGTAGACATGATTGATGAAGGGACATGTTCGGATTGGCAGGGAAAGATTAAAGGAGATATGTTTTTCCAGACATACTTGATGATGTGACACAGTAAACAGACCACATGGTCTTCTAAAAATATCTGAAAGTCATTAACACTAATAGGAGGGAAGGTAATTTATGGGGTGAGGTAGGATAAGAGAGCTAGAATTCATAGATGGAAGTAAAGAAAGATATTAAACACCTGAGTTTCTTTAAGAATGTTTAAACATGACATTAAAATGTTGACAACCTATATAACAATGGCAATGATAAATCAGAATGGAGTATGACTAGCCTATGACACTGGAGCAAGATCCTAGAGATCCAATATTGTGTCAAGCAATACTATATGTAGAGCCAGGGTAGATACTGAGGAACTCAGGGCAGTAGGGAGAACATTTGAGAGACATGAGGTGACTATTTACCAACTAGTATTAAGGCGTTTTAACATTTTAACAATTGATATGGACATACAGCTGTAGTTCTCAACTGGGTGTGATTTTATCCCCCAAAGAATATTTTTGGTAATGTCTGGAGACATTTGTGACTGGTAATGGGGTAATGCTACTTGAATCTAGTAGGTAAAGATCAGGGATGCTGTTAAACATATTACAATGCATAGAAAAGACCCCTGAACCCTCTCTTTTACCCCAATCAAAACCAATGCACACAACAAAGAGTTAATCAACTCAAAATGTCACTCTTTCTAGGTTGAGAAATCCTGGCCATACAGGTACAGATCAGTTAAATATCAGCCTTGAGAATGTCTCCATCACTGATGAGGCTGAGTTAGTGAGAGAGTTTCACAATGGAAATAACTGATGTTCATCTCTCTCTCCTGGACTCCACTTACATCGTTGTCTTTCCAGGATGCTCAACTAGAAACTTTCCATTTTCTTTACTCTGGCCCTCGTCTCCAACACTATTTCCATTATCTTAATTTAGGTCTTTATCATCATCTCTTTTAAGGCTACTTCAACAATCTCTAAAACAGTTTTCCAGAAACCATTCTTTTCCACTTCCAATCTATTTTCTATACAGTCTTCCTTGCTTACCATTGTAGCCCTGTGCCTGGCACATACAGCCATACCCAGAGTAGGCACTGAGTAAATATTTATTGAATTAATTATTTCTGTTATATCTTTGCTCCAAAATTTCCAATAATTCCTGGTAGCACACAGAATAAATGCAAAATCACATACAAGACAATTCAAAATATTATCCCAATTATAAAGTTGCATACAATTATTAATTTCTATAATATATAGATCATATAAATAAAAATGTATACAATTATAAAATTGTATATAAAATTATATACAACTTGAATTATTTGCAATTCAAAATATCATACCAATCCTATCACATACAAGACAATTCAAAATATTATACCAATATGTCTTTCCAGCTTAATTTCCTTGTTTTTTAATCACCCTGAGTTCACCCCACTATATGCGCTTTATACTATGACACAATGAACATCTCCATTTCCCCCAAATGTCACATTTTTTTTCACATTTTTTTTTCCTTTTTATATTTCTCAAACCCTCTTATGAAATTCTGCTAGTCTCTAGTCATCTTGGTGTCTTTTCTCAGTGGTCCTCAGTATAAGGTGAAGGTGGGGGCGGCGCTCATCAAAAGAATACTCAAAATAAAAATTTCCAAAATCCATTCCACATTTACTGAAATCTAGAAGAGGCAAACAGGTATATCAGATCAGCTGTTCAGTCGTGTCTGACTCTGCGACCCCATGAATTGCAGCACGCCAGGCCTCCCTGTCCATCACCAACTCCTGGAGGTCACTCAGACTCATATCCATCGAGTCAGTGATGCCATCCAGCCATCTCATCCTGTGTCGTCCCCTTCTCCTCCTGCCCTCAATCCCTCCCAGCATCAGAGTCTTCTCCAATGAGTCAACTCTTCGCATGAGGTGGCCAAAATACTGGAGTTTCAGCTTTAGTATCATTCCTTCCAAAGTAATCCCTGGGCTGATCTCCTTCAGAATGGACCGGTTGGATCTCCTTGCAGTCCAAGGGACTCTCAAGAGTCTTCTCCAACACCACAGTTGAAACGCATCAATTCTTTGGTGCTCAGCCTTCTTCACAGTCCAGCTCTCACATCCATACATGACCACAGGAAAGACCATAGCCTTGACTAGGCGAACCTTTGTTGGCAAAGTGATGTCTCTGCTTTTGAATATGCTATCTAGGTTGGTCATAACTTTCCTTCCAAGGAGTAAGCGTCTTTTAATTTCATGGCTGCAGTCACCATCTGCAGTGATGTTGGAGCCCAGAAAAATAAAGTCTGACACTGTTTCCACTTTTTCTCCATCTATTTCACATGTAGCAAAGCTAGTGGAGGTGATGGAATTCCAGTTGAGCTATTCCAAATCCTGAAAGATGATGCTTTGAAAGTGCTGCACTCAATATGCCAGCAAATTTGGAAAATTCACCAGTGGCCACAAGATTGGAAAAGGTCAGTTTTCATCCCAATCCCAAAGAAAGGCAATGCCAAAAAGTGCTCAAACTACCGCACACTTGCACTCATCTCACATGCTAGTAAAGTAATGCTCAAAATTCTCCAAGCCAGGCTTCAGCAATATGTGAACCGTGAACTTCCTGATGTTCAAGCTGGTTTTAGGAAAGGCAGAGGAACCAGAGATCAAATTGCCAACATCCTCTGGATCATGGAAAAAGCAAGAGAGTTCCAGGAAAAACATCTATTTTTGCTTTATTGACTATGCCAAAGCCTTTGACTGTGTAGATCACAATAAACTGTGGAAAATTCTGAGAGAGATGGGAATACCAGACCACCTGATCTGCCTCTTGAGAAATCTGTATGCAGGTCAGGAAGCAACAGTTAGAACTGGTCATGGAACAACAGACTGGTTCCAAATAGGAAAAGGAGTACGTCAAGGCTGTATATTGTCACCATGTTTATTTAACTTATATGCAGAGTACATCATGAGAAATGCTGAACTGAAAGAAACACAAGCTGGAATCAAGATTGCCAGGAGAAATATCAATAACCTCAGATATGCTGATGACACCACCCTTATGGCAGAAAGTGAAGAGGAACTCAAAAGCCTCTTGATGAAAGTGAAAGTGGAGAGTGAAAAGGTTGGCTTAAAGCTCAACATACAGAAAACGAAGATCATGGCCTCTGGTCCCATCACTACAATGGAAATAGATGGAGAAACAGTATATATATATATATATATAATTTATTTTAATTGGAGGCTAATTACTTTACAATAATGTGGTAGTTTTTGCCATATATTAACATGAACCAGCCATGGGTGTACACGTGTCTGCCAACCCTGAAAACCCCTCCTATCTCCCTCCCTCTCCCGTCCCTCTGGGTTGTCCCAGTGCACCTGCTTTGAGTTGAATCTACTTGAACTCAAATCTACATGAAACCCGGTGCCCTGTTTCATGCATTGATCTTGGAATGGTCATCCATTTCACATATGGTAATGCATCACATTCTTTTTGACCAGTTACCCTTACTTTATATGGGTCTATTTCTGGACTCTATTCTTTTATGTAGGATCTATATGAATGTCATTTCATCAGTACTGTGTGGTAAAATTTCAACAATATTTTCAAATAATTCATTTTTAAATTCATTCAATTCAGTTCAGCTGCTCAGTCATGTCGGACTTTTTACGACCCCATGGACTGCAGCATGCCAGACTTCCCTGTCCATCTACAGCTCCCAGAGCTTTCTCAAACTCATGTCCATCGAGTCTGTGATGCCATCCAATCATGTCATCCTCTGTTGTCCCCTTCTCCACCTGCCTTCAGTCTTGCTCAGCCTCAGGTTCAATCTTGCTCAGCATTCAGTGAGTCAGTTCTTCACATCAGATGGCTAAATATTGGAGTTTCAGCTTACCATTAGCCCTTCCAATGATCATTCAGGATTGATTTCCTTTAGAATTGACTAATTTGATTTCCTTGCTGTCCAAAGGACTCAGAAGAGTCTTCTTCAACACCACACTTCAAAAGCATCAATTCTTCAGTGCTCAGCTTTCTCTATGTTCCAAGTCTCACATCCATACATGACTGGGAAAACCAAAGCTTTCACTAGATGGAAAAGTAACGTCTCTGCTTTTTTAAATATGCTATCTAGGTTGGTCATAGTTTTTCTTCCAAGGAGCAGGCGTCTTTTGATTTCATGGTTGCAGTCATCATCTGCAGTGATTTTGGAGCTCAAGAAAATAAAGTCTGCCACTGTTTCCATTGTTTTCCCCATCTATTTGCAATGAAGTGATGGGACTTGATGACATGATCTTAGTTTTTTGAATGTTGAGTTTTAAGCCAACTTTTTCACTCTCATCTTCCACTTTCATAAAGTGGCTCTCTAGTTCTTCACTTTCTACCATAAGGATGGCGTCATCTGCATATCTGAGGTTATTGACACTTCTGGAAATCTTGATTCCAGCTTGTGCTTCATCCAGGGCAGGATTTCACATGATGTGCTCTGTATTTAAGTTAAATAACCAAGGTGACAAAATACAACCTTGATGTACTCCTTTCCCAATTTGGAACCAGTTTTTTGTTCCGTGTCTGGTTCTAACTGTTGCTTCTTAATTTGCATACAGATTTCTCAGAAGACAGGTAAGGTGGTCTGGTATTCCCTTCTCTTGAATAATTTTCCACAATTTGTTGTGATCCACACAGTCAAAGCACTTAACATAATCAATGAAGTAGAAGTAGATATTTTTCTGGAACTCTCTTGCTTTCTCTATGATCCAGCACTCTGCCTTTTCTAAAACCAGCTTGAACATCTAGAAGGTCTAGTTTCAGGTACTGTTGAAGTGCAGCTTGGAGAATTTTGAGCATTCCTTTGCTGTCGTGTGAGATGAGTGCAACTGTGCAGCAGCTTGAACATTCTTTGGCATTGCCTTTCTTTGGGATTGGAATGAAAACTAACCTTTTCCAGTCCTGTGGCCCCTGTTGAGTTTGCAAATTTGCTGGCATATTGAGTGCAACACTTTAACAGTATCATCTTTTAGGATCTGAAATAAATCAACTGGAATTCCATCACTTCTACTAGCTTTGTTCATATTGATGCTTCCTAAGGCCAACTTTGGGATGGGGATGAAAACTGACCTTTTCCAATCTTGTGGCCACTGCTGCTGCTGTTGCTGCTAAGTCGCTTCAGTCGTGTCCGACTCTGTGCGACCCCATAGATGGCAGCCCACCAGGCTCCCCCATCCCTGGGATTCTCCAGGCAAGAACACTGGAGTGGGTTGCCATTTCCTCCTGCAATGCATGAAAGTTAAAAGTGAAAGTGAAGTCGCTCAGTCGTGTCCGACTCCTAGCGACCCTATGGACTGGAGCCTACCAGGATCTTCCATCCATGGGATTTTCCAGGCAAAAGTACTGGGGTGGGGTGCCATTGCCTTCCCCGAGTTTTCCAAATTTGCTGGCATATTGAGTGCAGCACTTTCACAGCATCATCTTTCAGGATTTGGAATAGCTCCACTGGAATTCCATCACCTCCACTAGCTTTGTTCGTACTGATGCTTTCTAAGGCCCACTTGACTTCACATTCCAGGATGTCTGGCTCTAGGTCAGTGATCACACCATCATGATTATCTGGGTCGTGAAGCTCTTTTTGTACAGTTTTTCTGTGTATTCTTGCCACCTCTTCTTAATATCTTCTGCTTCTGTTAGGTCCATACCATTTCTGTCCTTTATCGAGCCCATTTTTGCATGAAATGTTCCTTTGGTATCTCTGTTTTTCTTGAATAAATCCTTAGTCTTTCCCATTCTGTTGTTTTCCTCTATTTATTTGCATTGATCGCTGAAGAAGGCTTTCTTATCTCTTCTTGCTATTCTTTGGAACTCTGCATTCAGATGTTTATATCTTTCCTTTTCTCCTTTGCTTTTTGCTTCTCTTCTTTTCACAGCTATTTGCAAGGCCTCCCCAGACGGCCATTTTGCTTTTTTTGCTATTCTTTTCCATGGGGATGGTCTTAATCCCTGTCTCCTCTACAATGTCACGAATCTCATTCCATAGTTCATCAGGCACTCTATCTATCAGATCTAGGCCCTTAAATCTATTTCTCACTTCCACTGTATAATCATAAGGGATTTGATTTAGGTCATACCTGAATGGTCTAGTGGTTTTCCCTACTTTCTTCAATTTAAGTCTGAATTTGGTAATAAGGAGTTCATGGTCCGAGCCACAGTCAGCTCCTGGTCTTGTTTTTGCTGATTGTATAGAGCTTCTCCATCTTTGGCTGCAAAGAATATAATCGATCTGATTTCAGTGTTGACCATCTGATGATGTCCATGTATAGAGTCTTCTCTTGTGTTGTTGGAAGAGGGTATTTGCTATGACCAGTGCATTTTCTTGGCAAAACTCTGTTAGTCTTTGCCCTGCTTCATTCCGGATTCCAAGGCCAAATTTGCCTGTTACTCCAGGTGATTCTTGACTTCCTACTTTTGCATTCCAGTCCCGTATAATGAAAAGGACATGTTTTTTTGGTGTTAGTTCTAAAAGGTCTTGTAGGTCTTCATAGAACCATCCAACTTCAGCTTCTTCAGTGTTACTGGTTGGGGCATAGACTTGGATTACTGTGACATTGAATGGTTTGCCTTGGAAACGAACAGAGATCATTCTGTCGTTTTTGAGATTGCATCCAAGTACTGCATTTCAGACGCTTTTGTTGACCATGATGGCTACTCCATTTCTTCTGAGGGATTCCTGCCCACAGTAGTAGATATAATGGTCTTCTGAGTTAAATTCACCCATTCCAGTCCATTTTAGTTCGCTAATTCTTAGAATGTCAACATTCACTCTTGCCATCTCTTGTTTGACCACTTCCAATTTGCCTTGATTCATGGACCTGACATTCCAGGTTCCTATGCAATATTGTTCTTTACAGCATTGGACTTTGCTTCTATCACCAGACACATCTACAGCTGGGTATTCTTTCTGCTTTGGTTCCATCCCTTCATTCTTTCTGGAGTTATTTCTCCACTGATCTCCAGTAGCATATTGGGCCCCTACTGACCTGGGGAGTTTCTCTTTCAGTATCCCATCATTTTGCCTTTTCATATTGTTCATGGGGTTCTCAAGGCAAGAATATTGAAGTGGTTTGCCATTCCCTTCTCCAACGGACCACACCCTGTCAGATCTCTCCACCATGGCCCGCCCATCCTGGGTTGCCCCACGGGCATGGCTTAATTTCATTGAGTTAGACAAGGCTTTGGTCCTGGTGTGATTAGATTGACTAGTTTTCTGTGAGTATGGTTTCAGTGTATTTGCCCTCTGATGCCCTCTTGCAAGACCTACCATCTTACTTTGGTTTCTCTTACCTTGGGCGTGGGGTATCTCTTTCCGGCTGCTCCAGCAAAGCACAGCCATCGCACCTTACCTTGGATGGGGTTATCTCCTCACCGCTGCCCTTCCTGACCTCGGTCGTGGGGTAGCTCCTCTCGGCCGTGCCTAGTGCGCCAGTCCTCACCACCGTCCTTCCTCGGTCATTGGGTAGCTCCTCTCAGTGCGCCGTGCAGCCGGTCCCAATCCCAAAGAAAGGCAATACCAAAGAGTGCTCAAACTACCGCACAATTGCACTCATCTCACACGCTAGTAAAGTAATGCTCAAAATTCTCCAAGCCAGGCTTCAGCAATATGTGAACCGTGAACTTCCTGATGTTCAAGCTGGATTTAGAAAAGGCAGAGGAACCAGAGATCAAATTGCCAACATCCGCTGGATCATGGAAAAAGCAAGAGAGTTCCAGAAAAACATCTTTTTCTACTTTATTGACTATGCCAAAGCCTTTGACTGTGTAGATCACAATAAACTGTGGAAAATTCTGAAGGAGATGGGAATACCAGATCACTTGATCTGCCTCTTGAGAAATCTGTATGCAGGTCAGGAAGCAACAGTTAGAACTGGTCATGGAACAACAGACTGCTTCCAAATAGGAAAAGGAATACGTCAAGGCTGTATATTGTCACCATGTTTATTTAACTTATATGCAGGGTACATCATGAGAAATGCTGGACTGGAGGAAAAACAAGCTGGAATCAAGATTGCCGGGAGAAATATCAATAACTTCAGATATGCAGATGATACCACCCTTATGGCAGAAAGTGAAGAGGAACTAAAAGGCTCTTGATGAAAGTGAAAGTGAAGAGTGAAAAGATTGGCTTAAAGCTCAACATTCAGAAAACGAAGCTCATGGCATCTGGTCCCATCACTACATGGGAAATAGATGGAGAAACAGTGGACACAGTGTCAGACTTTCTTTTTCTGGGCTCCAAAATCATTGCAGATGGTGACTGCAGCCATGAAATTAAAAGACGCTTACTCCTTGGAAGGAAAGTTATGACCAACCTAGATAGCATATTCAAAAGCAGAGACATCACTTTGCCAACAAAGGTTCGCCTAGTCAAGGCTATGGTCTTTCCTGTGGTCATTTATGGATGTGAGAGTGGACTGTGAAGAAGGCTGAGCACCAAAGAATTGATGCTTTTCAACTGTGGTGTTGGAGAAGACTCTTGAGAGTCCCTTGGACTGCAAGGAGATCCAACCGGTCCATTCTGAAGGAGATCAGCCCTGGGATTTCTTTGGAAGGAATGATACTCAAGCTGAAACTCCAGTATTTTGGCCACCTCATGCGAAGAGTTGACTCATTGGAGAAGACTCTGATGCTGGGAGGGATTGAGGGCAGGAGGAGAAGGGGACGACAGAGGATGAGATGGCTGGATGGCATCACTGACTCGATGAATGTGAGTCTGAGTGACCTCCGAGAGCTGGTGATGGACAGGGAGGCCTGGCGTGCTGCAGTTCATGGGATCGCAGAGAGTCAGACACGACTGAGCGACTGATCTGATCTGAAGGCCTACTTGACCTCACACTCCAGGATTTCTGGCTCTAGATGAGTGGCCACACCATTGTGGTTATCTGGGTCATGATATTTTTTCTATAGTTCTTCTGTGTATTCTTAATATATTTTGCTTCCATTAGGTCCATACCGTTTCTGTCATTTTTGTGCCCATCTTTACATGAGATCTGGGAAGGCAATGGCACCCCACCCCAGTACTCTTGCCTGGAAAATCCCATGGACGGAGGAGCCTGGTAGGCTCCAGTCCATGGGGTCGCTAAAAGTCGGACACGACTGAGCAACTTCACTTTCACTTTGCATGAGATATTCCCTTGGCATCTCTGATTTTCTTCAAGAGATCTTTAGTCTTTCCATTCTTTTGTTTTCCTCTATTTATTTGCATTGATGACTTAGGAAGGCTTTCTTATCTCTCCCTTGCTATTCTTTGTAATTCTGCATTCAGATGGATATATCTTTCCTTTTCTCCTTTGCCTTTAGGTTCTCTTCTTTTCACAGCTTTTGTAAGGCATCCTCAGACAACCATTTTGCCTTTTTGTATTTCTTTCTCTTGGGGTTGTCTTTGATCACAGCCTTCTGTACAATGTGGTGAACCTCTCTCTATCCATAGTTCTTCAGGCACTTTATCAGATCTAATCTCTTGAATATATATGTGACTTCCACTGTATATTGTAAGGGATTTGATTTAGGTCAAACCTGAATGACATACTGCTTTTCCCTACTTTCTTCAATTTAAGTCTCAATTTTGCAATAAGGAGTTCATAATATGAGCCTCAGTCACCTCCCAGTCTTGTTTTTGCTGACTGTATAGAGCTTCTTCATCTTTGGCTGCAAAGAATATGATACATTTTATTTCAATATTGACCATCTGTGACTTCCATGTGTGTAGATTTGGCTCTTATGTTGTTGGACAAAGATGCTTACTATGACCAGTGCATTCTCTTGGCCAAACTCTGCTAGCCTTTTTCTGCTTCATTTTGCATTCCAAGGTCAAACTGGCATGTTATACAGGTAACTCTTGACTTCCTACTTTTGCATTGCAGTCCCCTATGATGAAAAGGACATTTTTTTGGTGTTAGTTCTAGAAGATCTTGTAGGTCTTCAACTTCAGCTTCTTCAGCATTACAGGTTGGGACATAGACTTGGATTACTGTTGTATTGAATGGGTTGCCTTGGAAATGAATACAGATCATCCTGTCCTTTTTAAGATCGCACCCAGCGACTGCATTTTAGTCTCTTTTGTTGACTATGAGGGCTACTCCATTTCTTCTAAGGGATTATTGGCCACAGTAGTAGATGCAATGGTCATCTGAATTAAATTTGCCCATTCTGATCCATTTTAGTTCATTGATTTCTAAAAGGTCGATGTTCACTCTTGCCATATCCTATTTGCTGCTGCTACTGCTACGTCACTTCAGTCGTGTCTGACTCTGCGTGACCCCATTGACATCAGCCCACCAGGCTCTCCTGCCCCTGGGATTCTCCAGGCAAGAAAACTGGAGTGGGTTGCCATTTCCTTCTCCAATGCATGAAAGTGAGAAAGTGAAAGTGAAGTCGCTCAGTCGTGTCTGACTCTTAGCGACCCCATGGACTGCAGCCCACCAGGCTCCTCCATTCATGGGATTTTCCAGGCAAGAATACTGTAGTGGGGTGCCATTTAACCACTTCCAATTTACCTTGATTCATGGACCTAACATTCCAGGTCCCTAGGCAATATTGCTCTTTACAGCATCTGACTTTGCTTCCATCTTCAGTCACACCCACAACTGGGTTTTGTTTTTGCTTTGGCTCAGCCTCTTCCTTCTTTCCTGAGCTACTTCTCTGGTTTTTTCCAGTAGCATATTGGACAACTACCTACCCAGGGGGTTCATCTTTCAGTGTTATATCTTTTTACCTTTTCATTCTGTTCATGGGGTTTTAAGGCAAGAGTATTGAAGTGGTTTATCATTCCTTTCTTTAGTGGACCATGTTTTGTTAGAACTCTCCACCATGATCCATCTGTCTTGTGTGGCCCTACATGGCATTGCTCATAGTTTTATTGAGTTAGACAAGGCTGTGATCCATTTGGTCAATTTGATTAGTTTTCTGTGATTGTGGTTTTTATTCTCTCTGCCCTTTGATGGATAATTATAAGAGTCTTGTTGAAGCTTCTTGATGGGAGAGACTGCCTGTGGAAAATCTGGATTTTTCTCTGATGGGTGGGGCTATGCTCAATAAATCTTTAGTCCAATTTTCTATTATCTTTACTTTTACTGACCCTTTACTCTTTTGTCTATATTCTTCAATTTATTCCATCCAGGTTTTTGTTGTTGTTGCTCAGTTATAAAATTTCCATTTATTCTTCTCTACTTTGACTTTCTTTTAATAGACTCCATATTTTTCCATGTCTTTTAAGAATGTTCATCTTTACTATGTTGAATACTCATTGTTGAATTTAGATGTTTTTCTTTTTATTGATCTTCCTTCAACACATTTTTTAAAATTAATTAATTATTTATTTTACTTTACAATATTGTATTGGTTTTTCCATACATTGATCTGAATCTACCATCAGTGTACATGTGTTCCCCATCCTAAATCCCCTCCCACCTCCCTCCCAATCCCATCCCTCTGGGTCATCCCAGTGCACCAGCCCCAAGCACCCTGTATCATGCATAAAACCTGGACTGCTGACTCATTTCACATATGATATTTTACACGTTTCAGTGCCATTCTCCCATAACATCCTGACCTCGTCTTCTCCCACAGAGTCCAAAAGACTGTTCTATACACCTGGGTCTCTTTTTGCTGTCTCACATACAGGGTTATCGTTACCTTCATTCTAAATTCCATATGTATGCATTAGTATACTGTATTGATGTTTTATTTTTTTTTTTCTGGCTTACTTCACTTTGTATAAGAGGCTCCAATTTAATTCACCTCATTAGAACTGATTCAAATGTATTCTTTTTAATGGCTGAGTAATATTCCATTGTGTATATGTACTACAAATTTCTTATCTATTCAACTGCTGATGTACATCTAGGTTGCTTCCATGTTCTGGCTATTATAAACAGTGCTGCAATAAACATTGCGGGTACACGTGTCTCTTTCGATTTTGGTTTCCTGAGTGTGTATGCCCAGCAGTGGGATTGCTGGGTCATAAGGCAGTTCTATTTCCAGTTGTTTTTTTTAAGGAATCTCCACACTGTTCTCTATAGAGGCTGTACTAGTTTGCATTCCCACCAACAGTGTAAGAAGGTTCCCATTTCTCCACACCCTCTCCAGCATTTATTGCTTGTAGACTTTTGGATAGCAGCCATTCTGACTGGTATGAAATGGTACCTCATTGTGGTTTTGATTTGCATTTCTCTGATAATGAGTGATGCTGAGCATCTTTTCATGTGTTTGTTAGCCATCTGTATGTCTTCTTTGGAGAAATGTCTGCTTAGTTCTTTGGCCCACTTTTTGATTGGGTCTTTTATTTTTCTGGAATTGAGCTTCAGGAATTGCTTGTATATTTTGAGGTTAGATCTTTGTCTGTTGCTTCATTTGCTATTATTTTCTTCTATTCTGAAGTCTGTCTTTTCACCTTGTTTATAGTTTACTTTGTTGTGCAGAGGCTTTTAATTTTAATTAGGTCCCATTTGTTTATTTTTGCTTTTATTTCCAATATTCTGGGAGGTGGATCATAGAGGATCCTGCTGTGGTTTATGTCCGAGAGTGTTTTGCTTATGTTTTCCTCCAGGAGTTTTGTAGTTTCTAGTCTTATGTTTAGATCTTTAATCCATTTTGAGTTTATTTTTGTGTGTGCTTTTAGAAAGTGCTCTAGTTTCATTCTTTTACAAGTGGTTGACCAGTTTCCCAGCACCACTTGTTAAAGAGATTTTCTTTTCTCCATTGTATATTCTTGCCTCCTTTTTCAAATATACAGTGTCCATAGGTGCATGGATTTATCTCTGGGCTTTCTATTTTGTTCCATTGATCTATATTTCTACCTTTGTGCCAGTACCATACTGTCTTGATGATTGTGGCTTTGTAGTAGAGCCTGAAGTCAGGCAGGTTTATTCTTACATGTCCATTCTTCTTTCTCAAATTTGCTTTGGCTAGTCAAAGTTTTTTGTATTTCAAAAAATTGTGAAATTATTTGTTCTAGTTCTCTGAAAAATACCGTTGGTAGCTTGATGGGGATTGCATTGAATATATAGATAGTTTCTGGTAATATACTTATTTTCACTATATTGATTCTTCTGATCCATGAACATGGTATATTTCTCCATCTATTAGTGTCCTCTTTGATTTCTTTCACCAGTGTTTTATAGTTTTGTATATATAGGTCTTTAGTTTCTTTAGGTAGATATATTCCTAAGTATTTTATTCTTTTCATTGCAATGGTGAATGGAATTGTTTCCTTAATTTCTCTTTTTATTTTCTCATTATTAGTGTATAGGAATGCAAGGTATTTCTGTGTGTTGATTTTATATCCTGCAACTTTACTATATTCATTGACTAGTTCTAGTAATTTTTTGGTGGAGTCTTTAGGATTTTCTATGTAGAGGATCATGTCATCTGCACACACGTGAGAGTTTTACTTCTTCTTTTCCAATCTGGATTCCTTTTATTTCTTTTTCTGCTCTGATTGCTGTGCCTAAAAGTATCTTAAATAGTAATGGTGAAAGTGGGCACCCTTGTCTTGTTCCTGACTTTAGGGGAAATGCTTTCAATTTTTCACCATTGAGGATAATGTTTGCTGTGGGTTTGTCATATATAGTTTTTACTATGTTGAGGTATGTTTCTTCTATTCCTGCTTTCTGGAGAGTTTTTATCATAAATGGATGTTGAATTTTGTCAAAGGCTTTCTCGGCATCTTTTGAGATAATCATATGGTTTTTATTTTTCAATTTGTTAATGTGGTGTATTACACTGATTGATTTGCGGATATTGAAAAATCCTTGCAACCCTGGGTTAAAGCCCACTTGGCCATGGTGTATGATCTTTTTAATGTGTTGGTGGATTCTGATTACTAGAATTTTGTTAAGGATTTTTGCATCTATGTTCATCAGTGATATTGGCCTGTAGTTTTCTTTTTTTTGTGGCATCTTTGTCAGGTTTTGGTATTAGGGTGATGGTGGCCTCATAGAATGAGTTTGGATGTTTACCTTCCTCTGCAATTTTCTGTAAGAGTTTGAGTAGGATAGGTGTTAGCTCTTCTCTAAATTTTTGGTAGAATTTAGCTGTGAAGGCGTCTGGACCTGGGCTTTTGTTTGCTGGAAGATTTCTGATTACAGTTTCAATTTCTGTGCTTGTGATGGTTCTGTTAAGATTTTCTATTTCTTCCTGGTTAAATTTTGGAAGTAGCTAAGAATTTGTCCATTTCTTCCAAGTTGTCCATTTCATTTGCATATAATTGCTGATAATAGTCTCTTATGATCCTTTGTATTTCTGTGCTGTCTGTTGTGATCTCTCAATTTTCATGTCTAATTCTGTTGATTGGATTTTTTCTCCCTTTGTTTCTTGATGAGTCTATCTAATGGTTTGTCACTTTTATTTATCTTCTCAAAGAACCAGCTTCTGGTTTTGTTGATTTTTGCTATGGTCTCTTTTGTTTCTTTTACATTCATTTTTAAGATTTCTACACTAATTTTAAGTTTTCTTTCCTTCTACTAACATTGGGGTTCATAATTTCTTCCTTTTCAAGTTGCTTTATATATAGAGTCAGGTTGTTTATTTGACTTTTTTCTTGTTTCTTAAGGTAAACCTGTATTGCTATGAACCTTCCCCTTAGCACTACTTTTACAGTGTCCCACAGATTTTGGGTTGTTATGTTTTCATTTTCATTCATTTATATGCACATTTTGATTTCTTTTTTGATTTATTCTGTGATTTGGTTATTCAGCAGCAGGTTGTTCAGCCTCCATGTGTTGGAATTTTCAATAGTTTTTCTCCTGTAATTGACATCTAATCTTACTGCATTGTGGTCAGAAAAGATGCTTGGAATGATTTCAATTTTTTTGAATTTACCAAGGCTAGATTTATGGCCCAGGATGTGATCTATCCTGGAAAAGTTTCTGTGTGCACTTGAGAAAAGGTGAAATTCATTGTTTTGTGGTTAAATGTCCTATAGATATCAATTAGGCCTTGCTGGTCTATTGTATCATTTAAAGTTTGTGTTTCCTTGTTAATTATCTTTTTAGTTGATCTATCTATAGGTGAGAGTGGGATATTACAGTCTCACACTATTATTGTGTTATTGTTAATTGCCCCTTTCATACTTGTTAGCATTTGTCTTACTTATTGCAGTGCTCCTATGTTGGGTGCATGTATGTTTATGATTGTTATATCTTCTTTTTGGATTGATATTTTGACGATTATGTAGTGTCCATCTTTGTTTCTTTTCATAACCTTTGTTTCAAAGTCTATTTTATCTGATATGACTATTGCTACTCCTGCTTTATTTTAGTCTCTATTTGCATGGAATATCTTTTTCCAGCCTTTCACTTTCAGTCTGTCTGTGTCCCTGGTTTTGAGGTGGGTCTCTTGCAGACAACATATATAGGGGTCTTGTTTTTGTATCCATTCAGCCAGTCTTTGTCTTTTGGTTGGGTCATTCAATCCATTTACATTTAAGGTGATTATTGATAAGTATGATCCCATTGCCATTTACTTTATTGTTTTGGGTTTGAGTTTATACATCCTTTCTGTGTTTTCTATGTAGAGAAGATCCTTTAGCATTTGTTGGAGAGCTGGTTTTGGTGGTGCTGAATTCTCTCAGCTTTTGCTTGTCTGTAAAGCTTTTGATTTCTCCTTCATATTTCAAAGAGATTTGTGCTGGGTACAGTAATCTGGGCTGTAGGTTATTTTCTTTCATCATTTTAAGTATGTCCTGCCATTCCCTTCTGGCCTGAAGAGTTTCTATTGAAAGATCAGCTGTTATCCTTATGGGAATCCCCTTGTGTGTTATTTGTTGCTTTTCCCTTGCTGCTTTTAATATTTGTTCTTTGTGTTTGATCTTTGTTAATTTGATTAATATGTGGCTTGTGGTGTTTTGCCTTGGATTTATCCTGTTTGGGACTCTCTGGGTTTCTTGGACTTGGGTGATTATTTTCTTCCCCATTTTAGTGAAGTTTTCAATTATTATCTCCCCAAGTATTTTCTCATGGTCTTTCTTTTTGTCTTCTTCTGGGACTCCTATGATTCAAATGCTGGGGGGTTTAACATTGTCCCAGAGGTCTCTGATGTTATCCTCATTTCTTTTAATTCTTTTTTTCCTCTCTGTTGCATTTATTTCTACCATTCTATCTTCTACCTCACTTATCTTATCTTCTGCCTCTGTTATTCTACTACTGGTTCCCTCCAGATCTTATTTATTGCATTATTCATTATATATTGACTTTTTAATTTCTTCTAGGTTCTTGTTATACCTTTCTTGTATCTTCTTGGTCCTTGTATCCAGGCTATTTATCTGTAACTCAAATTTGTTTTCAAGATTTTGGATCATTTCCACTATCATTATTCAGAATTCTTTATCAGGTAGTTTCCCTATCTCTTCCTCTTTTGTTTGATTTGGTGAGCATTTATCCTGTTCCTTTACCTGCTGAGTATTTCTTTGTCTTTTAATCTTGTTTATATTGCTGTGTTTGGGGTGGCCTTTCTGTATTCTGGCAATGGGTGGTTCCTTTTTATTGTGGAGGTTCCTTCCTATAGGTGGAGTTGGACCGGTGGCTTGTCAAGGCTTTCTGGTTAGGGAAGCTTGTGTCAGTATTCTGGTGAGTGGAGCTGGATTTCTTCTTTCTGGAGTGCAATGAAGTGTCCAGCAATATGTTCTGAGATGTCAATGGGTTTGGTGTTACTTTGGTCAGCCTGTATATTGAGGCTTATGGTTATATTCCTGTGTTGCTGGAGAATATGCATGGTATGTCTTGCTCTGGAGCTTGATGGCTCTTGGGTGGTGCTTGGTTTCAGTGTGGGTATGGAGGCGTTTGATGAGCTCCTATTGATTAATATTCCCTGGAGTCAGGAGTTCTCTGGTATTCTCAGGATTTGGACTTAAGCCTCCTGCCTCTGGTTTTCAGTCTTATTCTTACAGTATCCTCAAGATTTCTCCATCTATATAGCATCAATGATAAAACATCTAGGTTAATGATAAAAGTTTCTCCACAGTGAGGGACACCTGAAGAGGTACACAGAGTTACATGGAAAAGAGAAGAGGGAGGAGGGAGATAGAGGTAACCATGAGGAAAAGAGGGGGAATCAAAGGGGAGAGAGCAAGCTAGCCAGTAATCACTTCCCTATGTGCTCTCCACAATCTGGATCCCTCAGAGATATTCATGGAGTTACACAGAGAAGAGAAGAGGGAGGAAGGAGACAGAGGTGGCCAGGAGGTTAAAAGGGAGAATCAAAAGGAGTGAGACAGATCCAGCTGGTAATCAGTTCCCTAAGTGTCCTCCACAGCCCAGAACACACAAAGAGATTCACCTAGTTGGGTAGAGAAGAAAAGGGGGAGGGGGAGATAGAGGCGACCTGGTGGGGAAAAAGGAGAGTTAAAGGGAGAGAGAGCAATCAGGCAAGTGATTTCGCTCCCAAGTAAAAATGGTACTGAAGATTGGGTTCTTAAAGGTACAAAGTTGATAACAAATACCAAAAAACAAACATGATAAATCTTGGGTAGAGGTTAGATTCTCAAATATACAATATTAAAAAAAATAACCACAAAGTCATAGAAATTATAATATATCTATATCTATATATCCATATCTATATCTATCTATCTATCTATATATATGTATATATATAAAGTTTGGTTTAAAAATAAGGTCTTTCTATTGTTGGCAAGGTAATAGTAGGTTATAAAAATGAAAATTCAAGGAGTAATGGGGACTTAAAAATAACAAATAAAACAAAACATTTTTTTAAAAAAATTTAAAAATGATAATAGTAAAAATATATCTAAGACTTTCTCTGGAGCTGTTGCAGACAGTGTGGGGTCAGTTCATTTTCAGATAGTTCCTTGGTCCGGCTTGTACTTCTCACAGTATATAGGCCCCTTCTTATGTAGTCGGTGCTAACTACAGGGTTTTAATCTGTTGCACCTGTCACTTCCAAAGTGGTTCCCTCTGTTTATGTTAGCTTCTTCTGTTTGCTGGTCTCTTCAGTGTCTAATTTCTGCCCTGACACAAGGGGCGCAGTGGTGGTCACTTTTTTTTTAGGCTCACTTGTTCAGCCATGCTTTGGGGAGGGAGAAATACCACAAACAAATATCATTGGTGTGTGTTCACCATGCTTCAGCCACACTGGGTTTGCCCCTGCTCACGGCGTGCGTGCTTCACCAGTCTACACTGCTCAAACTCTAGGTTGCTCTGCCAGGAACTGTCTGATGTGGGCCCTGGTTTGCATGCACTTCTCAGGTCTAAGCCACTCAGGTTCAGGTTCTCGGGTACTTCACAAAGGTACAGACTTGGTTGGGCCTGCGTTTTGTGCCCATCCCAGGTCCGAGCAGCTCAAGTGACCAGGTCCTTGGCACGTGTAGTCACCCCCAGTTGAAGGTTGTGACTTATCCCCTCCCCCATCCCAGCTGCTTAGTTTTCTGGGTGTACAATGGGCACGCCTTCTCTCTTCTGGGAAGCTGATCTCTGGCTGTGACCCTCCCAGAGGATATTGACCGTCCAGAATCCCAAGAAGTCTTGGTTAGCAAGGAAGTCTGCTTGCAGTTTGGTATAGGATGCCTCTTTGGGGCCGTGATTGCCACCTTCCGGCTCTGGCTGTCCTCGCCTGCCTATCTCAGGCAGGGGATGGGCTGGTTTGAGCCAGATAGCTCTGCTCAGTCCTTTGGTCTGTGGGCATGCTTGGCGGTGGTTAGGGCTTTTCCAGGGATCCTGGGATAGCTATCCCACAGTCTGGGTTACTATCTCAAGCTAGTTCCTTCAGATTGCCCTAGGGCATTCAGGCCTTCTCCTCCCTGTCCCTCCCCTTCTTGCTAGTGGGGGATGTGAGCGTCTGGGCTGTTGCACCTCTGGGAGTTGCTGTTGACCACGTAATCTGTGTTTTCTTCCTGGTTATTTTGCCCTCTGAGATTCCAAGGCTCGCCACAGACCTGCCGGAGAGAGTGTTTCCTGTTTTTTTGGAAACTTCTCTCTTTTAAGACTCCCTTCCCGGGATACATCTCCATCCCTACCTCTTTTGTCCCTCTTTTTATCTTTTATATTTTGTCCTATCTCCTTTCAAAGACAATGGGGTGCTTTTCTGGGTGCCTGATGTCTTCTGCCAACATTCAGAAGTTGTTCTGTGGAATTTGCTCAGTGCTCAAATTTTCTTTTCATGAATTTGTGGGGGGAGAAAGTAGTCTCCCCATCCTATTCCTCCACCATCTTAGAACCACCCTAAATTTAGTTTTTGTAAAGTTTTATCTGATAATTCCAAGTTATGCATTATCTCAGAGCTAGCATTTTTTAGTTATCTTTCTCTTTATGATTTAAAATTTTCATGTCTGTATGTGTGTGACAAGTAATTGTGGATCTTATCCTGGATCATTTGATTCCTATGTTATGAAACTAAGCATTTTTAAATTTCAAAGTAAACTTTGATTTATTTTTCATGGTTTTTTAATGTATTGTATTATGTTCAGATTACAAATTTCAGCTTACATTTTGAATGCTATGGTTCCAATGTCAATTTTTAAGTTTTTGAAGATGAATTTGAATCAGTCCAAACATGAGACCTGGGTGGTAATCTACTCTGTAACACAGGTCTCAAAGCTTTAGATTTGTTGTTATGGTCAGATATGTGCATGCACAGTTGAGTGTGAGTCCAGAAGTTTATATGTGATTATACAGGATTACTTTCTTCATCTCCCTCCTCTCAGTGATTTCTTTTAATCTTTCTTCTTCACTTCCCCAGTACCTTCTTACATTCTTTTTATTACTGTTTTCTTTCAGGTCCCAGTTGGGGGAGGACAGAAGAAGAAAGTAAAAGGCAATGAGGCTTTTCCCAGTGATCTTAGGACCACAGCCCCTCTCTGCAGAAAGAATGGTTCTTTATCATCAGAGTTCTAGGCATCTACCCAGCCACCACCATAAAGATCTTTAGTCTTCAGATAAACTGACCCATGCATTCTCTTAAAAATGTATAATTGCATTCAGTGAGAAATACCATATTCCCTGGGCCACAGTCCCATTTGACTTTTTTTTGTGATGTCTATATCTCTGCTGAATTAGCCATTGGTTCATGCTTGTAGTCTCCCTTTTCCACTCAATTCTTCAACCTATTAATCAGTTATTTTCAAATTCCTTTCTGAATGTTCCAGAATCTTAGCTCTGTATCTGATTCTCTTGATTGCTTGTTATCTTGATTTTTTTTTTCCTTTTTTATGGTGTGTATCTCAAAATTTTGGTTGAATGCCAAACAAAATGAATAGAAAACACTGAGAAAAGTAGTATTAATACTTGAATATGGGATTGTGTCTTTTCCTGTCAGATTGTTAGTATGAAATTTTGAGTCAGTTCACTGAGTAGTTCAGCTGGGTTTGAGATATGCTGTTGTCACCAATATTGCCAGTGTAATACAGGCTTCAAATTCTCCTAGAAGTGACATGTAACTGCTCAGTTCAGTTCAATCACTCAGTCGTGTCCGACACTTTGCGACCCCATGAATCACAGCACACCAGGCTTCCCTGTCCATCACCAACTCCCGGAGGTCACTCAAACTTATGTCCATCGAGTCGGTGATGCCATCCAGCCATCTCATCCTCTGTCATCCCCTTTTCCTCCTGTCCCCAATCCCTCCCAGCATCAGAGTCTTTTCCAATGAGTCAACTATTCACATGAGGTGGCCAAAGTATTGGAGTTTCAGCTTCAGCATCAGTCCTTCCAATGAACACTCAGGACTGATCTCTTTTAGGATGGACTGGTTGGATCTCCTTGCAGTCCAAGGGACTCCAAAGAGTCTTCTCCAACACCACAGTTCAAAAGCATCAATTCTTCAGTGCTCAGCTTTCTTTACAGTCCAACTTTCACATCCATATCTGACCACTGGAAAAACCATAGCCTTGATTAGACAGACTTTTGTTGGCAGAGTAATGTCTCTGCTTTTGAATATGCTATCTAGGTTGGTCATAACTTTCCTTCCAAGGAGTAAGCGTCTTTTAATTTCATGGCTGCAATCACCATCTGCAGTGATTTTGGAGCCCAGAAAAATAAAGTCTGACACTGTTTCCACTGTTTCCCCATCTATTTCCCATGTAGTGATGGGACCAGATGCCATGATCTCCGTTTTCTGAATGTTGAGCTTTAAGCCAACTTTTTCACTCTCTTTCCCTTTCATCAAGAGGCTTTTTAGTTCCTCTTCACTGTCTGCCATAAGGGTGGTATCATCTACCTATCTGAGGTTATTGATATTTCGCCTGGCAAGTTCTACAATGAACTGTTCAGATTCTAGGCTCCATCTTATTGCCCTTCTAAGTCAGGGAGTACCCACCCAAACTAACTAGTAAACCTGATCAGAAAATCCAGACAATCATGGAGCCAAACTTACAGCCTTACTTGGGTAGAAAACTAAGCCAGAAGTCCCAACCAACTGTTCTCAGAAAGATGAACACCCTCTCATCCTTAATGTCAGAGCTCAAATTGTTGCTTCATCCCCAAACAAACCATAATAGATGTCCCATTTGACAAGGACACTACCAGGAGACACACAGAAACCCATAATGAAGAAGAAAACCTGTAATTCATTAATGAAGAAATTAATTAATGAATTAATGTAATTAATGCAATTAATGAAATTAATTAATGAAGAAGAAAACCTGTAAAGTCTGGAAAAGGAGCTCAATTACTTTAAAAAATCAGACCCCCCACCCCTTTTTAAATTAAGGACCCAAAGGTCACAAAAAATCAGGTAAATTTGACACCACTAAAAAAAACCCAATAAACTAATGAAATTTCAACTGATCTTAAAGAAACGGAGATCTATTTACTGTCAAATAATTCAGAATAAACAACTTAAGTAAGCTTAGTGAACTATAAGAAAATAAACATAAACTAAACAAAATTAGGAAAAAATTGCCTGAGTAAAATCAGAAGTTCGATATGGAAATAGTAACCACAAACATACATACACACACACATCAAAAGTTCTAGAGTTAAAAGATGAATTAAGAAAACTGAATTAAAGAATTCAATAGAAATTTTCAGAAGTAGACTCAACCATACAGAGGGAAAGAACCATCAATCTGGAGGGTATGCCATTAGAAATTAACCAGTAAAAGAAGTAAAAAAAAAAAAAAAAAGAAGAAGAAGAATGCCAAAGAGTAAAGAAAGTCTACAGGAATCACAGAACACAGTGGAAAAAAAAAAAATATATATATATATATATATATATATATATATATATATATATATATATATATGAAGAGAAAGAGCAAGATGCAGAATATACATAAAGCAAAAGCGGCTAAAAACTTTCCAATCTGGGAAGAGAGATGGACATATATGTCCATGAAGCACAGAATATCTCAAATAGGTTGAATTCAAGTAAGAATACAAGGAGACATATTCTCATTAAATTTTCAAAAATCAAAGACAAAGAGAATTTTAAGAGTAGAAAGAGTAAGAAAGTAGTTACATACAGGGAACCACCATAAGACTATTAGCAGATCCCTCAAAGAGAACTTTTCAGGCCAGAAGGAAATAGGATGACATTCAAAATATTGAAGTAAAATAACTGTCAACCAAGAATGATATACCTAGTGAATCAATCTGCCCTTCAAAAATGAAGAAGGGATAAAGAATTTCCCCAACAAAAGCTGAAGGAGTTCATTATCATCAGACACGCTTTGTAAGTAATGCTGAAGAGAGTTCTTTGAGTGGAAATAAAAGAATGTTAATTAACACCATAAAAAAACTAAAGGGTAGCATAAATCTCACTGGAAATGGTAACTATGTAAGCATAGATAGTTTCTACAATATGCTAATAGTGGTGCATCAGATCAGATCAGATCAGTCGCTCAGTCGTGTCTGACTCTTTGCGACCCCATGAACTGCAGCACGCCAGGCCTCCCTATCCATCACCAGCTCTCAGAGGTCACTCAGACTCATATTCATCGAGTCAGTGATGCCATCCAGCCATCTCATCCTCTGTCGTCCCCTTCTCCTCCTGCCCTCAATCCCTCCCAGCATCAGAGTCTTCTCCAATGAGTCAACTCTTCGCATGAGGTGGCAAAAATACTGGAGTTTCAGCTTGAGCATCATTCCTTCCAAAGAAATCCCAGGGCTGATCTCCTTCAGAATGGACTGGTTGGATATGCTTGCAGTCCAAGGGACTCTCAAGAGTCTTCTCCAACACCACAGTTCAAAAGCATCAATTCTTTGGCACTCAGCCTTCTTCACAGTCCAGCTTTCATATCCATACATGACCACAGGAAAGACCATAGCCTTGACTAGGCGAACCTTTGTTGGCAAAGTAATGTCTCTGCTTTTGAATATACTATCTAAGTTGGTCATAACTTTCCTTCCAAGGAGTAAGCGTCTTTTAATTTCATGGCTGCAGTCACCATCTGCAGTGATTTTGGAGCCCAGAAAACAAAGTCTGACACTGTTTCCACTGTTTCTCCATCTATTTCCCATGTAGTGATGGGACCAGATGCCATGAGCTTCGTTTTCTGAATGTTGAGCTTTAAGCCAATCTTTTTCACTCTCCACTTTCACTTTCATCAAGAGGCTTTTTAGTTCCTCTTCACTTTCTGCCATAAGAGTGGTATCATCTGCATATCTGAGGTTATTGATATTTCTCCCGGCAATCTTGATTCCAGCTTGTGTTTCCTCCAGTCCAGCATTTCTCATGTTTAAAAGTTATAAAATAACACAGCAAAAAAAAAATAATAATAATAACTACAATATTCTCTTAATTACACAAAGCAAAAAGACTAAATTGTAACAGTATTAAATTAAATATGAAAGTAAAGATAAGTAGAAGTGTGAAATATTACAAATTCTCTTGAAGATGTGTTCAGTATAAAATAGGGTGCTATAAATTTAAGATATTTCATATAAGCCTCAGGGTAACCACAAAGAAAAATCCTCTAATAGTTACACAGAAGAACAGGATAAAGAAGTCATAGATATTAAAACCAAAAGTCATCAAATCTCATACACATGCACAAACACACATACCAATAGGATAAGAAACAAGGAATAATTGATCTTCAGAACAATCAGAAAACAATGAAAAAAATAACAATAGTAAAACTTTACTTCAATTTAAGTTTGAATTTGACAATAAGGAGTTCATGACCCAAGCCGCAGTCAGATCCCAGTCTTGTTTTTTGCTAACTGTATAGAGCTTCTCCATCTTTGCTGCAAGGAATATAATCAATCTGATTTCGGTGTTGACCATCTGGTGATGTTCATGTGCAGAGTCTGCTTTATTGACTATGACAAAGCCTTTGACTGTGTGGATCACAATAAACTGTGGAAAATTCTGAAAGAGAGGGGAATACCAGACCACCTGACCCACCTCTTGAAAAACCTACAGGAAACAACAGTTACAACTGGACATGAACCAACAGACTGGTTCCAAATAGGAAAAGGAGTACTGTATATTGTCACCCTTCTTACTTAACTTATATGCAGAGTATATCATGAGAAATGCTGGGCTGAAAGAAGCACAAGCTAGAATCAAGATTGCTGGGAGAAATAGCAATAACCTCAGATATACAGATTACACCACCATTATGGAAGAAAGTGAAGAGAAACTAAAAAGCCTCTTGATGAAATTGAAAGAGGAGATTGAAAATGTTGGCTTAAATCTCAACATTCAGAAAACGAAGATCATGGCATCTGGTCCCATAACTTCATGGGAAATAGATGGGGAAACAGTGGAAACAGTGTCAGACTATTTTTCTGGGCTCCCAAATCACTGCAGATGGTGATTGCAGCCATGAAATTAAAAGACGCTTACTCCTTGGAAGGAAAGTTATGACCAACCTAGATAGCATATTCAAAAGCAGAGACATTACTTTGTCAACAAAGATGCATCTAGTCAAGGCTATGGTTTGTCCAGTGATCATGTATGGATGTGAAAGTTGGACTGTGCAGAAAGCTGTGGGCCAAAGAATTGATGCTTTTGAACTGTGGTGTTGGAGAAGACTCTTGAGAGTCCCTTGGACTGCAAGGAGATCCAACCAGTCCATCCTAAAGGAGATCAGTCTTGGGTGTTCTTTGGAAGGAATGATGCTAAATCTGAAACTCCAGTACTTTGGCCACCTCATGCGAAGAGTTGACTCATTGGAAAAGACTCTGATGCTGGGAGGGATTGGGGGCAGGAGGAGAAGTGGACGACAGAGGATGAGATGGCTGGATGGCATCACTGACTCAATGGAAGTGAGTTTGAGTGAACTCTGGGAGTTGATGATGGACAGAGAGGCCTGGTGTGCTGCGATTCATGGGGTCGCAAAGAGTCGGACATGACTGAGCGACTGAAATGAACTGAACTGAACTGAAAACTTTACTTACAAATAACTTTAAATACAAACAGGTTAAATTCTACATTTAAAATATATAGAATGGCTAAATAAACTTTAAAAGCCTGCGAAGTCCAATTATATGGTCCCTATTAGAAGCTGACTTTAGCATTAAAGACACACAGACTGAGAGTGAAGGGATGGCAAAAGACTTTTCAGGAAAAATTAACAAAGACTATAAACTAAAAAAATGAGAAAAAAAAATAAGATCATTTTATTATGAGAAAGTGGTCAATACATCAAGAAGATATTGGGCTGGACAAAGGTTTGTTTGAGTTTTTCCATAAGATGTTACAGAAAACCCAAACAAATCTTTTGGCTAGCCCAGTATAACAATTTAAATATTTACTTACCTGACATGCGAACACCTAAATATGTAAAGCAAAACTAACACAGGTAAAAGGAGAAATATATAGCAATGCAATAATAGTTGGACATTCTAATTCCTCACTATCAACAGTGGATAGCTCATCCAAACAAGAATGAATAAGGAAATAGTATATTTGATTGACACTATAGACTTAATGAACTTCACAGACATACACAGAACACTCTATCCGACAACATCAGATTACACTTTTTTCCCCCACAAGCACACATAGAATCTTTTTCTAGGTTAGACTATATGTTAGGCCAGGAAAGAAACTTTAGCAATTTCAAGAAGATTGAGATCATACCAAGTATCTTCTCTGACTGCAATGGCACACAACTCAAAATCAAGAAGAGGAAAAATAGAAAATTCATAAAAATATGGAAAAAAGACTCTCCTGAAAAACCAATGGGTCAAAGAAGAAATTAAAGGAAAAAAAAACTTTTTTTAAAGTTGTTTTTGAAGCAAATGAAAATGAAAGAATACACCAGAATTCATAGCATGAAAAAGAGAAATTATAAAAAGAAAGTTCATAGTAATAAACACCTACTTTTTTTAAAAACTTTACAATATTGTATTGGTTTTGCCATATATCAACATGAATCTGCCACAGGTATACACGTGTTCCCCATCCTGAACCCTCCTCCCTCCTCCCTCCCCATACCATCCCTCTGGGTCATCCCAGTGCACCAGCCCCAAGGATCCAGTATCGTGCATCAAACCTGGACTGGTGACGTGTTTCATATATATATTATACATGTTTCAATGCCATTCTCCCAAATCTTCCCACCCTCTCCCTCTTCCACAGAGTCCAAAAGTCTGTTCTATACATCAGTGTCTCCTTTGCTATCTCGTGTACAGGGTTATTGTTACCATCTTTCTAAATTCCATATATATGTGTTAGTACACTGTATTGGTGTTTTTCTTTCTGGCTTACTTCACTCTGTATAATAGGCGCCAGTTTCATCCACCTCATTAGAACTGATTCAAATGTATTCTTTTTAATGGCTGAGTAATACTCCATTGTGTATATGTACCACTGCTTTCTTATCCATTCATCTGCTGATGGACATCTAGGTTACTTCCATGTCCTGGCTAGTATAAACAGTGCTGCAATGAACATTGGGGTACACGTGTCTCTTTCAATTCTGGTTTCCTTAATGTGTATGACCAGCAGTGGGATTGCTGGATCATAAGGCAGTTCTATTCCCAGTTTTTTAAGGAATCTCCACACTCTTCTCCATAGTGGCTGAACTAGTTTGCATTCCCACCAACAGTGTAAGAGTGTTCCCTTTTCTCCACACCCTCTCCAGCATTTATTGCTTCTAGACTTTTGGACTGCAGCCATTCTGACTGGCGTGAAATGGTACCTCATAGTGGTTTTGATTTGCAATTTTCTGATAATGAACGATGTTGAGCATCTTTTCATGTGTTTGTTAGCCATCTGTATGTCTTCTTTGGAGAAATGTCTATTTAGTTCTTTGTCCCATTTTTGATTGGGTCATTTATTTTTCTGGAATTGAGCTGTAGGAGTTGCTTGTATATTTTTGAGATTAATTGTTTGTTAGTTGCTTCATTTGCTATTATTTTCTCCCATTCTGAAGGCTGTCTTTTCACGTTGCCTCTAGTTTCCTTTGTTGTGCAGAGGCATTTAAGTTTAATTAGGACCCATTCGTTTATTTTTGCTTTTATTTCCAATATTCTGGGAGGTGGGTCATAGAGGATCCTGCTGTGATGTATGTCAGAGTGTTTTTCCTAAGTTCTTCTCTAGGAGTTTTAAAGTTTCTGGTCTTACTTTTAGATCTTTAATCCATTTTGAGTTTATTTTTGTGTATGGTGTTAGAAAGTGTTCTAGTTTCATTCTTTTCCAAGTGGTTGACTAGTTTTCCCAGCACCACTTGTTAAAGAGATTGTCTTTAATCCATTGTATATTCGTGCCTCCTTTGTCAAAGATAAGGTGTCCATAGGTGTGTGGATTTATCTCTGGGCTTTCTATTTTGTTCCATTGATCTATATTTCTGTCTTTGTGCCAGTACCATACTTTCTTGATGATTGTGGCTTTGTAGTAGAGCCTGAAGTCAGGCAGGTTGATTCCTCCTGTTCCATTCTTCTTTCTCAAGATTGCTTTGGCTATTTGAGGTTTTTCTTTTTTCTTTTTTTTGTATTTCCATACAAATTGTGAAATTATTTGTTCTAGCTCTGTGAAGAATACCATTGGTATCTTGATAGGGATTGCATTGAATCTACAAATTGCTTTGGGTAGCATACTCATTTTCACTATATTGATTCTTCCAATCCATGAACATGATATATTTCTCCATCTATTAGTGTCCACTTTGATTTCTTTCATCAGTGTTTTATAGTTTTCTATATATAGGTTTTTAATTTCTTTAGGTAGATATATTCCTAAGTATTTTATTCTTTTCGTTGCAATGAACACCTACTTTAAGAAGCAAAAAAAATCTTAAATATAGCCTAACACTATTCATTCAGATCAGATCAGATCAGTCGCTCAGTCGTGTCCGACTCTTTGCGACCCCATGAACCGCAGCACGCCAGGCCTCCCTGTCCATCACCAGCTCCCGGAGGTCACCCAGACTCATACCCATCGAGTCAGTGATGCCATCCAGCCATCTCATCCTCTGTCGTCCCCTTCTCCTCCTGCCCCCAATCCCTCCCAGCATCAGAGTCTTCTCCAATGAGTCAACTCTTCGCATGAGGTGGCCAAAATACTGGACTTTCAGCTTGAGCATCATTCCTTCTACAGAAATTCCAGGATTGATCTCCTTCATAATGGACTGGTTGGATCTCCTTGCAGTCCAAGGGACTCTCAAGAGTCTTCTCCAACACCACAGTTCAAAAGCATCAATTCTTCGGCACTCAGCCTTCTTCACAGTCCAGCTCTCACATCCATACATGACCACAGGAAAGACCATAGCCTTGACTAGGCGAACCTTTGTTGGCAAAATGATGTCTCTGCTTTTGAATATGCTATCTAGGTTGGTCATAACTTTCCTTCCAAGGAGTAAGCGTCTTTTAATTTCATGACTGCAGTCACCATCTGCAGTGATTTTGGAGCCCAGAAAAAGAAAGTCTGACACTGTTTCCACTGTTTCCCCATCTATTTCCCATGTAGTGATGGGACCAGATGCCATGATCTTCGTTTTCTGAATGTTGAGCTTTAAGCCAACCTTTTCACTCTCCACTTTCACTTTCATCAAGAGGTTTTTTAGCCCCTCTTCACTTTCTGCCATAAGAGTCGTGTCATCTGCATATCTGAGGTTATTGATATCCCAGCAATCTTGATTCCAACTTGTGTTTCTTCCAGTTCAGCATTTCTCATGATGTACTCTGCATATAAGTTAAATAAACATGGTGAGAATATGCAGCCTTGACGTACTCCTTTTCCTATTTGGAACCAGTCTGTTTATCCATGACCAGTTCTAACTGTTGCTTCCTGACCTGCATACAGATTTCTCAAGAGGCAGATCAGGTGGTCTGGTATTCCCATCTCTTTCAGAATTTTCCATAGTTTATTGTGATCTACACAGTCAAAGGCTTTGGCATAGTCAATAAAGCAGAAATAGATGTTTTTCTGGAACTCTCTTGCTTTTTCCATGATCCAGCGGATGTTGGCAATTTGATCTCTGGCTCCTCTGCCTTTTCTAAAACCAGCCTATTCATTAGGGAAGTATAATAAAGAAAAAAAATTATCCTGAAATTAGCAGAAGAAAGGAAATGATAAGACCACACCTTAATAGATTAAATAGAAGACAGAAAAAAACAATAGAAAAGCTTAACTAAAATTGCAGTTATTCATAGAAAAGATAAACAAAATTAACAATTCCTTATGTAGTCTAACAAAGGAAAAAAAGAGAAAGAAGCCAAGCCAATAAAATTGTAAATAAAAAAAGGAGACATTAAATTTAATGCCACAGAAATTCAAAGGATCATAAGAGACTACTATGAAAAATTATACACCAACAAACTAGACAACCTACAAAAAATGGAAGAATTATTGTAAATGTATAATTTACTGAAACTGAAATAGGAAGAAATAAAAATCTGAGTAGACCATTTACTAGTAATGAGATTGAATCAGTAATAAAAATCTCCCAATGAAGGAAACCAACAAAGGTCCTTCTAGTTAAGGCTATGGTTTTTGCAGTAGTTATGTATGGATGTGAAAGTTGGACTCTAAAGAAAACTGAGTGCCAAAGAATTGATGCTTTTGAACTGTGCTATTGGAAAAGACTCTTGAGAGTCCCTTGGACTGCAAGGAGATCAAAGCAGTCTATCCTAAAGGAAACCAATCCTAAATATTCATTGGAAGGACTAATGTTGAAGCTGAAACTCCAATAATTTGCTCACCTGATGCGAAGAGCTGACTCATTTGAAAAGATCCTGATGCTGGGAAAGATTTAAGGCCGGAGAAGGGGATGACAGGATGAGATGGTTGGATGACATCACCGACTCAATGGACATGAATTTGTGTAAACTCTGGGAGTTGGTGATTGACAGGGAGGCCTGGCACGCTGCAGTTCATGGGGTCACAAAGAGTTGGACACGACTGAGCGACTGAACTGAACTGAATGAAGGAAAACTCAAGATCAGATAGCTTCACTGGTGAATTTTATCAAAAATTTAAAGAAAAATTGACAGAAATCCTTTTTAAACTTTTCCAAAACATTAAAATCAGGGGACCCTCTCAAGTTCAGCATTATCCTGATATGAAAACCATAAATGAAGACTACTACAGAGGAAATCTACAGACTCATATCCCTAATGAATATAGAAACAAAACTTCTCAGGACTGTCCTGGTAGTCCAGTGATTAAGACTCTGTACTTCCAATGCAGGAGGCATGGGTTCAATCCCTGTTTAGGGAACTAAGATCTGACATGCCAAAAGAAAAAAAAAAATCTACAAAATGTCTTAATAAAATACTAGCAACTGGAATTCAGTAGTAGATTAAAAGAATTATTCATCATGATAAAATAGAATTTATCCTGGGATGAAAGTAAGGTTTGATATATATATATATATATATATATATATATATATATATATATATATAAAAAAACAATGTGACACATCACATTAATAGAGTGAAATGAAAGAATCATAATATCTTAATAGATGCAGAAAAAGCACTTGACAAAATTCAGCAGACAAATTCACACAGAATATTGAAAATGATGAGCATATCAGTTATAAAAAGGATGTATTTCAATCAGATACAAGTCATATGTGGCAAGCTATTAATAATATCATACTCAATGGTGAAAATTTGAAAATTTTTCCTCTAAGATAAGGAACAAGACAAGGGTTTCCACCTTCATCACTCCTAATCAACACTCCTCATCATCAGATCAGATCAGATCAGATCAGTCGCTCAGTCCTGTCCAACTCTTTGAAACCCCATGAATCGCAGCATGCCAGGCCTCCCTGTCCATCACCAACTCCCGGAGGTCACTCAGACTCACATCCATTGAGTCAGTGGTACCATCCAGCCATCTCATCCTCTGTCGTCCCCTTCTCCTCCTGCCCTCAATCCCTCCCAGCATCAGAGTCTTCTCCAATGAGTCAACTCTTCACATGAGGTGGCCAAACTACTGGAGTTTCAGCTTTAGCATCATTCCTTCCAAAGAAATCCCAGGGCTGATTTCCTTCAGAATGGACCGGTTGGATCTCCTTGCAGTCCAAGGGACTCTCAAGAGTCTTCTCCAACACCACAGTTCAAAAGCATCGATTCTTCAGCGCTCAGCCTTCTTCACAGTCCAGCTCTCACATCCATACATGACCACAGGAAAAACAATAGCCTTGACTAGGAGGGCCCTTTTGGCAAAGTAATGTCTCTGCTTTTGAATATGTGATCTAGTTTGGTCATAACTTTCCTTCCAAGTAGTAAGCGTCTTTTCATTTCATGGCTGCAGTCACCATCTGCAGTGATTTCGGAGCCCAGAAAAATAAAGTCTGACACTGTTTCCACTCTTTCCCCATCTATTTATTTCCCATGAAGTGATGGGACTGGATGCCATGATCTTCGTTTTCTGAATGTTGAGCTTTAAGCCAACTTTTTCACTCTCCTCTTTCACTTTCATCAAGAGACTTTTGAGTTCCTCTTCACTTTCTGCCATAATGGTGGTGTAATCTGAATATCTGAGATTATTGATATTTCTCCCAGCAATCTTGATTCCAGCTTGTGTTTCTTCCAGTCCAGCGTTTCTCATGATGTACTCTGCATATAAGTTAAATAAGCAGGGTGACAATATACAGCCTTGACGTACTCCTTTTCCTATTTGGAACCAGTCTGTTGTTCCATGTCCAGTTTCAACTGTTGCTTCCTGACCTGCGTACAAATTTCTCAAGAGGCAGATCATGTGGTCTGGTATTCCCATCTCTTTCAGAATTTTCCACAGTTTATTGTGATTCACACAGTCAAAGGCTTTGGCATAGTCAATAAAGCAGAAATAGATGCTTTTCTGGAACTCTCATCACTTCTAGCACTAGAAGTCCCAGTCAGAGCAGTCAGGGAAGCAAAAGAAATAAAAAGCGTTAGAATTGAAAAAGAAGACTTAAAATTGTCTCTATTTCTAAATGACATGATTATATGTATAGAAAACCCAAGTACTCTACCAAAATTTTGTTACATCTAATTTATCCATTTATTCAAATACCAGCATACAAAATTAACATGCAAAAATCAGTAATGTTGGTGTGTACTAATAACAAATTACCTGAAAAAAAAAAAGAAAGAAACTATCCAGTATAAAATAGCATCTAATACAATAAAGCATTTTGGAATAAATTTAGCCAAGGAAGTGAAAAATCTCTACACTAAAAATTCTAAGACACTAATGAGATACATTGAAAAAGACAAAAATAAATATAAACATATTCCATGTTTGTGGATTGGAAAAATTTGTATTGTTAAAATGTCCATTCAAACCATCTATAGATTCAGTGAAATCACAATCAAGATTCCAATGATGCTTTTATAGAAGTAGGAAACAGTTCTAGAAATTTATATGGAACCACAAAAAACCTCAAGAAGTGGAAGTAATCCTGAAGTAGAAAAGCAAAGCAAGAGGCATTATACTTCCTAATTTCAAACTGTATTATAAAACTATAATAATCAAAGCAGCATGGTACCGGCATTAAAACAGAATGCAAACTAGTACAGTCACTTTGGAGAACAGTATGGATATTCCTCAAAAGACTGGAAATAGAACTGCCTTATGACCCAGCAATCCCACTGCTGGGCATACACACTGAGAAAACCAGAATGGAAAGAGACACGTGTACCCCAATGTTCATAGCAGCACTGTTTACAATAGCCAGGACTTGGAAGCAACCTAGATGTCTATCCACAGATGAATGGATAAGAAAGCAGCGGTACATATACACAATGGAGTATTACTCAGCCATTAAAAAGAATACATTTGAATCAGTTCTAATGAGGTGGATGGAACTGGAGCCTATTATACAGAGTGAAGTAAGCCAGAAAGAAAAACACCAATACAGTATACTAATGCATATATATGAAATTTAGAAAGATGGTAACAATAACCCTGTTTACGAGACAGCAAAAGAGACACTGATGTATAGAACAGACTTTTGGACTCTGGGAACGAGAGAGGGTGGGGTGATTTGGGAGAATAGCATTGAAATATATATAATATCATATTTGAAACGAGTCGCCAGTCCAGGTACGATGCTTGATAACGGATGCCTGGGGCTGGTGCACTGGGACGATCCAGAGGGATGGTATGGGGAGGGAGGAGGGAGGAGGATTCAGGATGGAGAACACATGTATACTTGTGGCAGATCCATCTTGATGTATGGCAAAAGCAATACAATATTGTAAAGTTAAGCAAAATAAAATTTAATTAAAAAAAAAAAAAAACAGAATCCTAGACTAATGTAGCAGGATTGAGAGCCAGTAAATAAATTTATGCAAGTGCAAGCAAGTGCAGGTGCTAGTCACTCAGTCATGTCAGACTCTTTGCGACCCTATGGACTGTAGCCTGCTAGGCTCCTCTATCCCTGGAATTCTGCAGGCAAGAATACTAGAGTGATTAGTCATTCCTTTCTCCAGGGGATCTTCCCAACCCAGGGAACAAACTTGAGTTTCCCACATTGCAGGCAGATTCTTTACTGTCTGAGCCACCAGGGAAGCCCAAATAAACCCATATGCTATGCTATGCTATGCTATGCTAAGTCACCTCAGTCATGTCTGACTCTATGTGACCCCACAGACAGCAGCCCACCAGGCTCCCCATGGCACACATCCAAATATTACTGGAGAAGGAAGCCATAAATACTCAATGGAGAAAAGTCTGTCTCTTTAATAACTGGTGCTGGGAAAATTGGATATTATTTGTAAAAGAATAAAACTAGACCCCCCCATATTAGACCAGTCAGAAAAAATAACTTAAAATGTATTAAAGACTTAAATGTAAGGCCAAAGAAAATAAAATTCCTAGAAGAAAACATGACAAACATTTCCTTGACAGGGTCTTGGCAATGTTTTTTTTTTTTTTTTTTTCCAACGTGGCACCTAAAATACAAGCAACAAAATGAAACAAGTGGGTCTATATCAAAGTTAAACTTTACTGCATAACAAAAGAGATGATGTACAGGACGAAAAGATTACTTATAGAATAGAAAAATACTAACCATATATAAAATATGGTTAAGAAAAAAAACCACAATAATCTAATTAAAAGAAGCAAAGGACTTGAAAGATCATTTTTCCAAAGAAGATAAACGAATGACCAACAGGTACATCAAAAAGTGCACAGTATCACTAATCATTAAGGATGATTGTAATGCAAAACAAAATTACAATGAGATACCACCTTTTATCATCAAGAAGACAGGAGGTAAATATACGAATGAGGATGTGATGAAAGGGTACTCTAGTGCATTGCATTGTTAGTGGGATGGTTCATCAGAAAAGAGTATGGAGGTTCTATAAAAAATTAGAAATAGAGCTACCATATGAATGCAGCAATTGTACTTTGGTGCTCATACCTAAAGAAAAAAAAAAACACTATATAGAAGTGATACCTTCACTTCCATGTTTATGGAGCGTTATTTACAAGAACCAAGGCATGCATATAGCGTCTATGTCCACTGAAAGATGAATGGGTAGAAAGAAGTGCGTGTATATATATATATATATATATATGTATATATATATACACACACACACTTCAATATTGTTTATATATATATATATATACAGTTGAAGAATATTGATATTTTTATAATATCATATATAATAATAAATATCATATGTAGTTGATATATATACAGTTGAAAAATATTCCATCTTATTATATATAAGATATATTCAATAATAAATAATATATAAATAATAAATAAATATATATAAATATATATATATATATATCTTGGAATGGGCTTCACAGGTAGCTAAGTAATAAAGAATCTGTCTGTAATGCAGGAGGTGTGGTTTCAATCCCTGGATTGGGAAGATCCCCTGGAGAAGGAAATGGCAAGCCATGCCAGTATTCAGTTCAGTACAGTTCAGCCACTCAGTCATGTCTGAATCTTTCTGACCCCATGGACTGTAGCAAACCAGGCTTCCCTGTCTATCACCAACTCCCAGAGCTTGCTCAAACTCATGTCCGTTGAGTCAGTGATGCCATCCAACCATATCATACCCTGTTGTCCCCTTCTCCTCCTGCCTTCAATCTTTCCCAGCATCTGGGTCTTTTCTAAGAGTCAGTTCTTTGCATCAGGTGGCCAAAATATTGGAGCTTAAGCTTCAACATTAGTCCTACCAATGAATATTCAAGGTTGACTTGCTTTAAGATTGTCTGGTTTGATCCTTGCAGTCCAAGGGACTCTCAAGAGTCTTCTCCAACACCACAGTTCAAAAACATCAGTTCTTCAGCACTCAGTTTTCTTTATGGCCCAGCTCTCCCTTCCATACATGACTACTGGAAAAGCCATAACTTTGACTAGATGGACATTTGTCAGGAAAGTAATGTCTCTGCTTTTTAGTATATTGTCAAGTTTGGTCGTAGCTTTCTTCCAAGTAGCAAGCGTCTTTTAACTTAATGGCTGCAGTCATCATCTGCAGTGATTTTGGAGCCGAAGAAGATAATGTCTTTCACTGTTTACATTGTTTTCCCATCTATTTGCCATGAAGTGATGGGACCAGATGCTCTAATCTTTGTTTTCTGAATGTTGAGTTTTAAACCAGCTTTTACACTCTCCTCTTGCAATTTCATCAAGAAGCTCTAATTCCTCTTTACTTTCTGCCATGAGAGTGATGTCATCTGCATATCAGAGATTACTGATATTTCTCCTGGCAATCTTGATTCCTGCTTGTGCTTCATTCAGCCTGGAATGTCGCATGATGTACTCTATCAGATCAGATCAGATCAGATCAGATCAGTCGCTCAGTCGTGTCCGACTCTTTGCGACCCCATGAACCGCAGCACGCCAGGCCTCCCTGTCCATTACCAACTCCCGGAGATCACTCCAACTCATATTCATTGAGTCAGTGATGCCATCCAGCCATCTCATCCTCTGTCGTCCCCTTCTCCTCCTGACCCCAATCCCTCCCAGCATCAGAGTCTTCTCCAATGAGTCAATTCTTCGCATGAGGTGGCCAAAATACTGGAGTTTCAGCTTTAGCATCATTCCTTCCAAAGAAATCCCAGGGCTGATCTCCTTCAGAATGGACTGGTTGGATCTCCTTGCAGTCCAAGGGACTCTCAAGAGTCTTCTCCAACACCACAGTTCAAAAGCATCAATTCTTCAGCACTCAGCCTTCTTCACAGTCAAGCTCTCACATCCATACATGACCACAGGAAAGACCATAGCCTTGACTAGGTGAACCTTTGTTGGCAAAGTGATGTCTCTGCTTTTGAATATGCTATCTAGGTTGGTCATAACTTTCCTTCCAAGGAGTAAGCGTCTTTTAATTTCAGGGCTGCACTCACCATCTGCAGTGATTTTGGAGCCCAGAAAAATAAAATCTGACACTATTTCCACTGTTTCTCCATCTATTTCCCATGTAGTGATGGGACCAGATGCCATGATCTTCGTTTTCTGAATGTTGAACTTTAAGCCAACCTTTTCACTCTCCACTTTCACTTTCATCAAGAGGCTTTTGAGTTCCTCTTCACTTTCTGCCATAAGGGTGGTGTCATCTGCATATCTGAGGTTATTTATATTTCTCCCAGCAATCTTGATTCCAACTTGTGTTTCCTCCAGTCCAGCATTTCTCATGATGTACTCTGCATATAAGTTAAATAAACATGGCGACAATATACAGCCTTGATGTACTCCTTTTCCTATTTGGAACCAGTCTGTTGTTCCATGACCAGTTCTAACTGTTGCTTCCTGACCTGCATACAGATTTCTCAAGAGGCAGATCAGGTGGTCTGGTATTCCCATCTCTTTCAGCATTTTCCACAGTTGATTGTGATCCACACAGTCAAAGGCTTTGGCATAGTCAATAAAGCAGAAATAGATGTTTTTCTGGAACTCTCTTGCTTTTTCCATGATCCAGCGGATGTTGGCAATTTGATCTCTGGTTCATCTGCCTTTACTAAAACCAGCTTGAACATCAGGAAGTTCAGGGTTCACATATTGCTGAAGCCTGGCTTGGAGAATTTTGAGCATTACTTTACTAGCATGTGAGATGAGTGCATTTGTGTGGTAGTTTGAGCACTCTTTGGCATTGCCTTTCTTTGGGATTGGGATGAAAACTGACCTTTTCCAATCTTGTGGCCACTGCTGAGTTTTCCAAATTTGCTGGCATATTGAGTGCAGCACTTTCAAAGCATCATCTTTCAGGATTTGGAATAGCTCCACTGGAATTCCATCACATCCACTAGCTTTGTTCATAGTGATGCTTTCTGAGGCCCACCTGACTTCACATTCCAGGATGTCTGGCTCTAAGTCAGTGATCACACCATCATGATTATCTGGGTTGTGAAGCTCTGTTTTGTACAGTTCTTCTGTGTATTCTTGCCACCTCTTCTTAATATCTTCTGCTTCTGTTAGGTCCATACCATTTCTGTCCTTTATCGAGCCCATTTTTCATGAAATGTTCCTTTGGTATCTCTGATTTTCTTGAAGAGATCCCTAGTCTTTCCCATTCTGTTGTTTTCCTCTATTTATTTGCATTGGTCGATGTACTCTATATATAAGTTAAATAAGCAGGGTGACAATATACAACCTTGACGAACTCCTTCCCCAATTTGGAATCAGCCCATTGTTCCATGTCCAGTTCTAACTGTTGCTTCTTGACATGCATACAGATTTCTCAGGAGGCAGATCAGGTAGGTGGTCTGATATTCCTATCTCTTTAAGAATTGCCGACAGTTTTTTGTGATCCACACACTCAAAGGCTTTGGCATTGTCAATAAAACAGATGTAGATATTTTTCTGGACCTCTCTTGCTTTTTTAATGATCCAATAGATGTCATGGCAATTTAATCTCTGGTTCCCCTGTTTAAATCCAGTTTGAACATCTGGAAGTTCTCCGTTCACATACTGTTGAAGTCTCATTTGGAGAATTTTCAGCATTACTTTGTTAGCATGTGAGATGACTGCAACTGTGAGGTAGTTTGCACATTTTTGGTCATTGCCTTTCTTTGGGATTGGAATGAAACCAACACTTTTCAGTCCTGTGGCCAATGCTGGGTTTTCCAAATTTGCTGGCATATTGAGTGCAGCACTTTCACAGTGTTATCTTTGAGGATTTGAAATAGCTCAACTGGAATTCCATCACCTCCACTAGCTTTGTTTGTAGTGATGCTTTCTAAGGCCCACTTGACTTCACATTCTAGGATGTCTGGCTCTAGGTAAGTGATCACACCATCGTGATTATCTGGATCATGAAGATCTTTTTTGTACAGTTCTTCTTTGTATTCTTGCCACCTCTTCTTAATACCTTCTGCTTCTATTAGGTCCATACCATTTCTGTCCTTTATTGAGCCCATCTTTGCATGAAATGTTCCCGTGGTATCTCTAATTTTCTTGAAGAGATCTCTAGTCTTTCCCACTCTGTTGTTTTCCTCTATTTCTTTGCACTGATCGCTGAGGAAGGCTTTCTTATCTCTCCTTGCTATTCTTTGGAACTCTGCATGCAGATGCTTATATCTTTCATTTTCTCCTTTGCTTTTCACTTCTCTTCTTTTCACAGTTATTTGTAAGGCCTCCTCAGACCGCC
Organism: Tragelaphus eurycerus; assembly: GCA_935064755.1. Lineage (NCBI taxonomy): Eukaryota > Metazoa > Chordata > Mammalia > Artiodactyla > Bovidae > Tragelaphus > Tragelaphus eurycerus. Next base: position 2,523,462 of record CAKXYN010000119.1, on the reverse strand, counting down.
ATGTTGCTCTTTTGCATTTCTTTTCCATGGAGATGATCTTGATCCCTGTCTCCTGTACAATATCACGAACCTCATTCCATAGTTCATCAGGCACTCTGTCTATCAGATGTAGTCCCTTAAATCTATTTCTCAATTCCACTGTATAATCATGAGAAATTTTATTTAATTCTCATCTGAATGATCTAGTGGTTTTCCCTACTTTCTTCAATTTAAGTCTGAATTTGGCAATGAGGGGTTCATGATCTGAGCCACAATCAGCTCTATACATAGCAAAAACAAGACTGGGATCTGACTACTGTTCAGATCATGAACTCCTTATTGCAAAATTCAGGCTTAAATTGAAGAAAGTAGGGAAAACAACTATGCCATTAAGGTATGACTGAAATCAAATCCTTTACAATTATACAGTTAAAGTTACAAATAGATTCAAGACATTACATCTGACACACAGAATGCCTGAAGAGCTATGGATAGAGATTTAAACCATCTCCAAAAAGAGAAATGCAAAGAGGCAAAACAGTTGTCTGAGGAGGCCTTGCTGCTGCTGCTGCTAAGTCGCTTCAGTCGTGTTCGACTCTGTGCGACCCCATAGACGGCATCCCACCAGGGTCCACTGTCCCTGGGATTCTCCAGGCAAGAATACTGGAGTGGGTTGCCATTTCCTTCTCCAATGCATGAAAGTGAAAAGTGAAAGTGAAGTCGCTCAGTCGTGTCTGACTCTCAGCGATCCCATGGACTGGAGCCTACCAGGATCCTCCATCCATGGGATTCTCCAGGCAAAAGTACTGGGGTGGGGTGCCATTGCCTTCCCCGGAGGAGGCCTTACAAATAGCTAAAAAAAAGAAGAGAAGCTAACAGTAAAGGAGAAAAGAAAAGATATACCAACCTGAATTCAGAGTTCCAAGGAATAGCAAGGAAAGATAATAAATCCTTCCTCAGAGATCAGTGCAAAGAATTAGAGGAAAACAATAGAATGGGAAAGACTAGAGATGTCTTCAAGAAAATTAGAGATACCCAGGGAACTTTTCATGGAAAGATGGGCACAATAAAGGACAGAAATTGTATGGACCTAACAGAAGCAGAAGAAATTAAGAATAGCTGGCAAGAATACACAGAAGAGCTACACAAAAAAGATCTTAATCATCCAGGTCACCATGATGATGTGATCAATCACCAAGAGCCAGACTTCCTGGAGCATAAAGTCAAGTGGGCCTTAGAAAGCATCACTACAACAAAGCTAGTGGACGTGATGGAATTGTAGTTAAGCTATTTCAAATCTTAAAAGATAATGCTGTTATAGTGCTGCACTCAATATGCCAGCAAAATTAGAAAACTCAGCATTGGCCACAGGACTGGAAAAAGTCAATTTTCATTCCAATTCCAAAGAAAGGTAATGACAAAGAATGTTCAAAATCCACACAATTTCACTCATTTCACATGCTAGTAAAGTAATGCTGAAAATTGTCCAAGCTGTGCTTCAACAGTACATGAACCGAGAACTTCCAGATGTTCAACCTGGATTTAGAAAAGGCAAAGGAACCAGAGATCAAATCACTAACATCTGTTGGATCGTAGAAAAGGCAAGAGAATTCTAGAAAAACAACTACTTCTGCTTCATTGACTACACTAAATTCTTTAACTGTGTGGGTCACAACAAACTGTGGAAAATTCTTCAAGAGATGGTAATACCAGACCACCTTACCTTCCTTCTGCAAAACCTGTATGAAGATTAAGAAGCAGCAGTTAGAACTGGACATGCAACAAGGTATTGTTTCCAAATTGGGAAAGCAGTACGTCAAGGCTGCATTTTTATAACCCTGCTTATTTAACTTATATACAGATTAATTCATGCAAAATGCCAGGATGGATGAGGCACAAGCTTGAATCAAGATTGCCAGGAGAAATAGCAATAGCCTCAGAGATGCCAGTGACACCACCCTAATGGCAGAAAGTGAAGAGGAAGTAAACAGCCTCTTGATGAAAGTGAAAGAGGAGAGTGAAAAGGCTGGCATAAAATTCAACATTCAAGACCTAAGATCGTGGCACCTGGTCCCATCACTTTATGGTAAATAGATGGGGAAAAAACGGAAAGTGAGAGACTTTATTTTCTAGGTCTCCAAAATCACTGCAGATGGTGACTATAGCCATAAAATTAAAAGGCACTTGATCTTTGGAAGAAAAGCTATGACCAACCTAGACAACATATTATAAAGCAGAGACATTATTTTGCTGATGAAGGCCTGTCTAGCCAAAGCTATGTTTTTTTCCAATAGTTGTATGGATGTAAGTGTTAGACCATAAAGAATGTTGAGCACCAAAGAATTGATGCTTTTGAACTGTGGTGTTGGAGAAGACTCTCAGAGTCCCTTGGACTGCAAGGAGAGAAAACCACTCAATCTTAAAGGAATTCAGTGCTGAATATTAATTGGAAGGACTGGTGCCGAAGCTGGAGGTCCAGTTCTTTGACCACCTGATGAGAAGAGTTGACTCACTAGAAAAGACCCTTATGCTGGGAAAGATTGAAGGCAGGAGAAGAAGGGGATGACAGAGGATGAGATGGTTGGATGGTAACATGAACTCAATGGACATGAATTTGAGCAAGCTCTGTGAGATGTGAAGGACTGGAAAAGCCTGGTGTGCTGGTGTCTGTGTGGTCGCAAAGAATCAGATATAACTGGGCGAATGAACAACAACAACAACGTGTATTAATTATGTTCATGTTTCCAGTGTATGTCTAGAATCTATTATCTGATAGATTCTTCTCTTGTGGATTTGGGAAGAATGCTATCAGCTTAAGCAGGAGGGTCAAAAATTTGAAGAAGTGCTAGAATAGTTGTTGATAGTCTCAGAACTTTAGAGATGTAATTTAGTTGTTGGGTTATATTGAGAACACAGCTGAGTCTTGGAAGTATGAATTCTTAGTGGCTCAAAACTGTCCTTGATTACATCATTTCCTAGCTAGTATTAACCTTATTTCTGATAAAGGAGCTGAAAGAAAATAACTGGCTTTGTGTAATGTTTGCTTTTTCCAGATGAATTGGTTGAAAGAGACAGAAGAGGAAGGAACTTCATTGCTTTGGTAGGATAGGTATTGATACAGAAGTTCATGAAATCTAAGCTTAAAGATGAAGGAATTAAGGAGAAAAAAGTCTTGAGTCCTTAGATATAGGGAGAAACTTTAAGGGCTAAGGTAAAACCCAGATTAGTTTGAAAAATGATCATGATGAAAATGGTTAAACTACGAATTTTAAAGGAGGAACTATGGTTCAAGAGTGGAGTGAAATTGAAGGTAGAGAAGTTTTATGTACTGATATCAGAATGTAACTGTTGTGTGGTAAATGAAGTGGAATAGAGAACCAGGACATCAGAGATGAAGATTTTGATAACTGAAATGCCAGGACATTGGAGAAATATCCATGTGGATTTATTTAATACTTAAGAAAGGCCACCTATTAATAGTATGGTGTTAAGAATTAGGGTGAAGAGGCTAAGTACTAAGGTTTTTAGAGAATAAAAGGTGTAACCATGAGGCTGGTAAAGGACAAGTGTCACTAGGCATAGTCTACCAACTGATGGGAGCCTGAAAAGAGCAGTTTCTTTATTTTTTTTTTTTCCTTTTGAAGAGGAAATATGTTCTAATTTATTTTTCAAACATTGTGATATAGTTGACATATACCATTGTATTACTTTTAGCTATACAACACAATGATTTGATATGTGTATATATTTGAAATGATTATCATAATAAGTTTAGTTAACATCCATCACCACACATATTTGCAAATTTCTTTCTTGTGATAAGGAGTTTTAAGGTCTACTCTCTGAATTTTGAAATATACACATTGTTAACTATAGTCACCATGCTATGCTCTATATCCTTAGGACTTACTCATCATACAAATGAAGGTTTATATTATTTTACCAGTTTTCCCACCTCCTACTTCTACCAGGTGCCAGTGTGTTCTCTGTACTTAAAAATTTGTTTATATTTGTTTTTTAGATTCCATATGTAAGTGATATCATGAAGTATTTGTAGTTTTCTGACATTTCATTTTGCATAATACCTAGCCATCTATGTTGTCACAAATAGTAGATTTTCCTTATTTTATGGCTGAATATGATCCTATAATGCACACACATATACATGGACATTTTCTTGATCCATTTATTGTTGATGGACCAATTGCAATTTCTTAGGGTCATTTACCTATTTCTGACTTTGCATTTACTATTTCTTCTGCCTAATGAAATCCTAACATTTCAAAATCAATTGTCATCTTTTCCATGAAGTCTTTCTCAACCTAAGCTGATCACTCTCTTCTTTGAGATTCTGTAGTGCTTGATTGTAACTTTGTTATAGGACTTATCATTTCATATTTAGAATCAGTTTTCCCAGATCTTACCAGCCTATGAGTCAAATAGGTTTACATAACATGCATTTCACTGGTCTTGCCACTACCTACCTATTCAGAATGACAAATTCCTCCAAAATGTTTCTCTCACAGTATTTCTGTGTTTCCTCAATGTGTGGCTCAAAAGTTTTTTCAAATACGTCTGCTCCTGCCAGTTCTCAACACAGTTCTGTCATCCACTGAAATTCTACTGACTATTTTCATATTCATGGGGAACACAGCCTCTACCTTAATACACTCCACTGTGCTGCTCACACCTAAGTCATCCACTGGGTCACTAATCTATTGGCTTCTAGTCTTGATGTGTATTCCAATTGAGTGATGGTATACAGAGAAAATGATCTTCAACTTTTGGAAAAGGCTGTTCTCTAGTTTTATGGAGAAAAGACAACTACTTCAATTTTTAAAAAAAATTTTTATAGTAATAATACATTCACAGGAAGTTGCAGAGAAATACACAGGAAGGTCCCATGAATCCTTCACTCAGTTCCCCCAATGATTATATTTTAAATGATCTATTTGTGTGCATCTCAGATGCTCAGCCATATCTGAGTCTGAGACCCCATGGACTGTAGCCTGCTAGGCTCCTCGGTAGATTCTCTTGGTAAAAATACTGCAGTAGGGTGCCATTTCCTCTTCTAGAGGATCTTCTCTACTCAGGGAATGGACCCATGTCTCTTAAATCTCCTTCATTAGCACGCAGATTTTTTACCACTAGGCCACCTGGAAGCTCTTATATAGCTTTAGTAGAATATCAAAAACAGGAACTTGATGTTGGCACAATGTATACGTGTAGCTTTATGCCATTTTATTACATGAAAAGATTTAAGTGATCATCATTGTAACTGTGATACAGAACTATTCCATCACCAGAACAATCCCTGTCCCCTCTAACACACCATTCCTAAATCCTGGAAATAGGATTTAGGAATCCTAAATTTAGGAATAGAATCACCACTCTATTTTCCATCTCTGTATATTTTTCATTTTTAAAATGTTATGTAAATGGAATCATACAATTTGTGACATTTTAATAATTATTTTTTATTCCAGTCAAATAATGGACTTAAGATCTGCTGGATCATGGAAAAAGCAAGAGAGTTCCAGAAAAACATCTATTTCTGCTTTATTGACTATGCCAAAGCCTTTGACTGTGTGGATCACAATAAACTGTGGAAAATTCTGAAAGAGATGGGAATACCAGACCACCTGATCTGCCTCTTGAGAAATTTGTATGCAGGTCAGGAAGCAACAGTTAGAACTGGACATGGAACAACAGACTGATTCCAAATAGGAAAAGGAATACATCAAGGCTGTATATTGTCACCCTGTTTATTTAGCTTATATGCAGAGTACATCATGAGAAATGCTGGACTGGAAGAAACACAAGTTAGAATCAAGATTGCTGGGAGAAATATCAATAACCTCAGATATGCAGATTATGGCAGAAAGTGAAGAGGAACTAAAAAGCCTCTTGATGAAAGTGAAAGAGGAGAGTGAAAAAGTTGGCTTAAAGCTCAACATTCAGAAAACGAAGATCATGGCATCTGGTCCCATCACTACATGGGAAATAGATGGGGAAATAGTGCAAACAGTGTCAGACTTTATTTTTGGGGGCTCCAAAATCACTGCAGATGGTGACTGCAGCCATGAAATTAAAAGACACTTACTCCTTGGAAGGAAAATTATGACCAACCTATATCACATATTCAAAAGGAGAGACATTACTTTGCCAACAAACGTCCGCCTAGTCAAGGCTATGGTTTTTCTTATGGTCATGTATGGATGTGAGAGTTGGACTGTGAAAAAGGCTGAGTGCCGAAGAATTGATGCTTTTGAACTGTGGTGTTGGAGAAGACTCTTGAGAGTCCCTTGGACTGCAAGGAGATCCAACCAGTCCATTCTAAAGGAGATCAGCCCTGGGATTTCTTTGGAAGGAATGATGCTAAAGCTGAAAGTCCAGTACTTTGGCCACCTCATGAGAAGAGTTGACTAATTGGAGAAGACTCTGATGCTGGGAGGGATTGAGGGCAAGAGGAGAAGGGGACGACAGAGGATGAGATGGCTGGATGGCACCACTGACTCAATGGATGTGAGTCTCAGTGACCTCCGGGAGTTGGTGATGGACAGGGAGGCCTCCGTGCTGCGATTCATGGGGTTGCAAAGAGTCAGACACGACTGAGTGACTGATCTGATCTGATCTGATTTTGTTGCTAAGTTGCTAAGTCATGTCCAACTCTTTGTAACCTCATGCATGGAAGCACAATGGACTTCTCTGTCCTTCACTATCTCCCAGAGAGTCAATGGTGTTACCCAACCATCTTATCCTCTGTTGCCCAGTTCTCCTCTTGCCTCAATCTTTCCCATCATTGGGGTCTTTTCCCATGAGTTAGCTCTTCACATCAAGGAGCCAAAGGATTGGAGCTTCAGCTTCAATATCAGTCCCTTCAATGAATATTCAAGGTTGATTTGCTTTAGGATTGACTGGTTTCATCTCCTTTCAGTCCAAGGGACTATCAAGAGTCTTCTCCAACACAACAGTTCAAAAACATCAAGTTTTCAGTGCTCAGCCTTCTTTATGCTCCCACTCTCAGAACCATACATGACCACTGGAAAAACCATAGCTTTGACTAGATGGACCTTTGTTGGCAAAGTGATGTCTCTGCTTTTCAATAAGCTGTCTAGTTTTTTCATAGCTTTTCTTCTAAGAAGCAAGTGTCTTTTAATTTCATGGCTGTAGTCACTATCCATAGTAATTTTGGAGCCAAGAAAATAAAGTCTGTCACTTTTTCCATTTTTCCCGCATCTGTTTGCAATGAAATGATGGAACCGGTTGCCACGATCTTTGTTTTTTGAATGTTGAGTTTTATGCCAACGTTTTCACTCTTCTCTTTCCACTTCATCAAGAAGCTCTTTAGTTTCTTTTTGCTTTCTGCCATTAGAGTGATATCATCTGTATATCTAAGTTTGTTGATATTTCTCTCAGCAATCTTTATTCCAGCTTGTGATTCATCCAACCTGGCACTCCCCATTATGTAACCTGCACATAAGTTAAGTAGTTCACTCCTTGGCTACCGAGTACTGTTCCACGGTATGTATGCACCACAGTTTCTTTAACCTGCTGTAGGATGTTTTCCTTGTGTTATAGGTTTGGTTGTTTCCTCTGAAAAGATGTGCTAAAGTTCTAACTCCCATATTTCAGAATGTAACTTTATTTGGAGGTAAGGTCTTTGCAAATGTAATCAAGTAAAAATGAGATCGTTAGTATGGGCAATAATCCAATATGATTGGTGTTCTTATAAATATCGGAAGTTTAGACAGATACAGGCATGTACAGAGGAAAAGTTATGTGAAGAGACATGGGGGGAATGACATAGGAACCTGGAGGACTATAGTGATGAACCCCTAAGCCAAAAATTCCAAAGATTGCCAACGGTTCACCATAAGTGAGGAAGAGACATGGAGAAGATTCTTGGTTATAGCCCTCAGTTCAGTTCAGTTCGGTTCAGTTCTCAGTCGTGTCTGACTCTTTGCGACCCCTGAATCACAGCATGCCAGGCCTCCCTGTCCATCACCAACTCCCGGAGTTCACTCAGACTCAAGTCCATCAAGTCAGTGATGCCTTCCAGCCATCTCATCCTCTGTCGTCCCCTTCTTCTCCTGCCCCCAATCTCTCCCAGCATCAGAGTCTTTTCCAATGAGTCAACTCTTCGCATGAGGTGGCCAAAGTACTGGAGTTTCAGCTTTAGCATCATTCCTTCCAAAGTAATCCCTGGGCTGATCTCCTTCAGAATGGACTGGTTGGATCTCCTTGCAGTCCAAGGGACTCTCAAGAGTCTTCTCCAACACCACAGTTCAAAAGCATCAATTCTTCGGCACTCAGCCTTCTTCACAGTCCAACTCTCACATCCATACATGACCACAGGAAAAACCATAGCCTTGACTAGGCGGACCTTTGTTGGCAAAGTGATGTCTCTGCTTTTGAATATGCTATCTAGGTTGGTCATAACTTTCCTTCCAAGGAGTGAGCGTCTTTTAATTTCATGGCTGCAGTCACCATCTGCAGTGATTTTGGAGCTCCCCAAAATAAAGTCAGCCACTGTTTCCACTGTTTCCCCATCTATTTCCCATGAATTGATGGGACCAGATGCCATGATCTTCGTTTTCTGAATGTTGAACTTTAAGCCAACTTTTTCACTCTCCTCTTTCACTTTCATCAAGAGGCTTTTTAGTTCCTTTTCACTTTCTGCCATAAGGGTGGTATCATCTTCATATCTGAGGTTATTGATATTTCTCCCAGCAATCTTGATTCCAGCTTGTGTTTCTTCCAGTCCAGCATTTCTCATGATGTACTCTGAATATAAGCTGAATAGGCAGGGTAAAAATATACAGCCTTGACGTACTCCCTTTCTTATTTGGAACCAGTCTGCTGTTCCATGTCCAGTTCTAACTGTTGCTTCCTGACCTGCATACAGATTTCTCAAGAGGCAGGTCAGGTGGTCTGGTATTCCCATCTCTTTCAGAAACAATTACATCTTTGTCATACTCTTTTCTCAATCCTGAACCATTCAGTTGTTCCATAAAGGCTTCTAACTGTTGCTTCTTAAGCCACATACAGGTTTCTACATAGTTTATAAATAATACCAATAGCATATATATGTCCATCCCACTCTCCCTAATGCTCCCACTACTTCTCAGTTCAGTTCAGTTCAGTCACACAGTCATGTCCAACTCTTTGAGACCCCATGGAACTGCAGCATGCCAGGCCTCACTGTCCATCACCAACTCTCAGACTTTACTCAGACTCATGTTCATTGAGTGGGTGATGCCATCCAACCTTATTTCATCCTCTGTCATCCCCTTCTTCTTTCACCTTCAATCTTTCCCAGCATCAGGCTCTTTTCAAATGAGTCAGCCTTTCACATCAGGTAGCTAAAGTATTGCAGTTTCAGCTTCAACATCAGTCCTTCCAATGAACACTCAGTACTGATCTCCTTTAGGATGGACTGGTTGGATTTCCTTACAGTCCAAGGGACTCTCAAGAGTCTTTTCCAACACCACAGTTCAAAATCATCAATTCGTCAGCACTTAGCTTTCTTTATAGTCCAACTCTCACATTCATACATGACTACTGGAAAAACCATAGCCTTGACTAGACGAGCCTTTCTTGGCAAAGTAATGTCTCTGCTTTTAATATGCTGTCTAGGCTTGTCGTAACTTTCCTGCCAAGGAGTAAGCATCTTTTAATTTCATGGCTGCAATCACCATCTGCAGTGATTTTGGAGCCCCCCAAAATAAAGTCTGCGACTGCTTCCACTGTTTCCCCATCTATTTGCCTTGAAGTGATGGGATCAGATGCCATGATATTAGTTTTCTGAATGTTGAGCTTTAAGCCAACTTTTTCACTCTCCACTTTCACTTTCATCAAAAGGCTTTTTAGTTCCTCTTCACTTTCTGCCATAAGGAATCATCCCTTGTGTCAGTTATCCAAACATTTGTTCTTTACATTTGTGTCTCTATTTTTGTTTGCAATGAGATTATCAAAACCATTTTTCTATATTCCACATATATTCATTAATATATCACATTTGATTTTCCCTTTCTGACTTCACTCTGTATGAGACTCTCTAGGTACATCCAGGTCCCTACAAATGGCCAAGCTTCATTTCTTTTTATAGTTGAGTAATATTATATTTATATTTGTACCACTTCTTCTTTATCCATTCCTCTGTTGATGGACATTTAGGTTGCTTCCATATCCTGGTGACTGTAACTAGTTACTGCTATAAAATTGAGGTGTATGTATCTTTTTAAATTATGGCTTTTCTTGATATATTTCCAGTATTAGGATTGCTGGGTGATATGGTAGCTATATTTTTAGTTTTTAAAGGAATCTCCATACTATTTTTCACTGTGACTGTGTCAATCTACACTCATAACTGGGACAGTTTGAATACTCCTAATTTGAACCTTATCTCTGTCTTATCAGGTGACCTTCATCTAAACCTTTTTCCATAGCTTGAATATGACAGGGTAGTTCCCTGGCAGCCCAGTAAAACTCTGATTTCAATTCAGGGAGTGTGAGTTTGATCCTTGGTCAGGGAACTAAGAACCCACATGCTGCTGGGCTTGCCCAACAAATTTTTAAAAATTAAAAAAATAAAATAAAAGAGAATGGTATGTTATTCTACTTCTAAGTCAGTGATATGTTGAATATTGTCAAAAATATAACACCTTTTTGATGAAGGGCCTTAGATATTGCTATTCCAATTTTTTTCTCACATGTCTAGACCTAAATTTCATTCTTGACTTTTATTAATCTTCTTTCTGTTTTAGTTACAATCCTCCTCATCAGCTAGTGTTTTTAGAGATCTGACCAGTTTCAGTGCATTAAGTAATACATGTGAAGCTCTTAGTAAATTGAGTAGCCCAGTTACATGTCAACATTTCTACACTATATATAAGTTTCTTGATTTTAGATATGGATAGCAATTTAGAGAGCAATGATCCCTGTGGTGTCCATCAAAATCACCTGGAAAGGTGATTAAAATTTTAGCTCCCAGAGCTGTACCTCAAACCTAGCAAATCATGAGCAATATTATGGCTGATGCTTAAGCATGTGTATTTTTAGCATGTTCCTCTTACGATTCTCATGTTCCATAAAGTTTCAGAGCCATTGATTTAATTTACCCGTTTCTTCTCTCATATCATATAAGGAACCTAGAACTAGAAAGGGAGTGTGACTTCCTCAAGTTCATAAAAATATAACTGGAAGTATGTTCAAAAGGAGACTTGTGGATATAATTTTCAAAAGTTCTGTCTAGAAATTACATTACAACATGCAAAAGTTAGACTTGGCTTAACAATAGCCAGTTCATTTAGGTCAGACTTCTGGGGCTTTGCATCTGAAAAAAAATCAAGCCTGGTTTGAAAATAAATCAAGCTTTGGTAATACTTGTGCCCTTATCAAAAGTGGAAATGAGGAGTGTATGTTTTTTGTTTTAAAGTTCAAGCCCTAAACTCTTTCAGCACTGAAGATAGATAGGGAGCTTGGACTGTGGAGGCACAAAAGTCTTTGAGCTTCCCTCCAGGGAAGCCCTGAAGCTACAGTTCAGTTAATGGCTCTGGGGGTTAACTGAGCTAAAAATAAAATATAAAATGTGTTTGAGGTGCTCTTTTCTCATTTATATTTACTCAACATTTGATTAAGAGATGTCTTTCTTAGAATATGAGATTAGATCTGCGTGGGATAACATGAAAATGGGCAAGATTTTTGTACTTTCCTTGTAGCACTCCAACTGCCTCTACAGAAGGCATCTCCCAGGATTTTGGCCTTGAGCTCATGTTCTTTTGAAATTTTGAGTGGGTTCAGATATTTCTGAGATGGGTCCTCTCATCCATGTCAGAGGAACAGCTTGGTTCTTTGGTTTTTCTCCAAGTTAAAGACAGATTCTATGAAGTCATTTTAATTTTCTCATGCTGAAACTTCAACCAGTAGTTAGCAAAGATATTTTTCAGTCAATCAGTAGCCAGACACATACATATACAAGCCCCATACTTTAGATAAAATTCTTGATAGTGTTATAACCCAAACTCTAGTGATGTATCAGTGGCTATGGTTTGCTAACAAAGAAGACATCAGTGAATGAACATCTGGGAATTTGGAAAAGAGGAGAGCAAAATAAATGAAAACAGAGGGAGTAGCAAGACATCTGAGATTGAAAGAAAAACAGACAATGGTGAAGATGATTTCTGGAACTTCAAGGGTGATTTAGTTAAAAAAAAAAAAGTCTTCCCTCATTTTTCATATTTACATTTACTTTAAAAGGCATCAGGGTAAAATGTGTCTGGTGGTTCAGACAGTAAAGAATTTTCTATAATGCAGGAGACCTGGGATCGATCCCTGGGTTAGGAAGATCCCCTGGAGAAGGGGAATAGTTACTCACTCCAGTATTCTGGACTGGAGAATTCCACGGACAGAGGAGACCTGCAGTTGATAGTCCATGGGGTCACAAAAATTTGGACACGACTGACTTTCACTTTTCACTTTCAGAAAAGGACAAAATGTTGTGATTTGATGTCTTATTATAGTTGACACCAAATATCTGTCCACTTTTCCATGTCTGGATCTCATGTTCTTGAGGAACTCCCCAGTTCCTACTGAACCTGGGGAGTGTTGAAGAGGGAACAAGACAGTAAGGAACATAACTTGATTGCACATCCTTCTGAGAAAGAATTAGGGAAATGATGTTGACCAACAATATCCTAAATCCTCCAAAAATGAAAGGTTAAGATTACTGACCAGATGCTTTGAAGACCCTCAGTAATGAAAAATGAATCTCTCCACTCATCCTCAGATCAGATCTGTCGTTCAGTCGTGTCCGACTCTTTGCGACCCCATGAATCACAGCAAGCCAGGCCTCCTTGTCCATCACCAACTCCCGGAGGTCACTAAGACTCACATCCATCGAGTCAGTGATGCCATCCAGCCATCTCATCCTCTGTCGTCCCCTTCTCCTCCTGCCCCCAATCCCTCCCAGCATCACAGTCTTCTCCAATGAGTCAACTCTTCGCATGAGGTGGCCAAAGTACTGCAGTTTCAGCTTTAGCATCATTCCTTCCAAAGTAATCCCAGGGCTGATCTCCTTCAGAATGGACTGGTTGGATCTCCCTGCAGTCCAAGGGACTCTCAAGAGTCTTCTCCAACACCACAGTTCAAAAGCATCAATTCTTCGGCACTCAGCCTTCTTCACAGTCCAGCTCTCACATCCATACATGACCACAGGAAAGACCATAGCCTTGACTAGGCGAACCTTGGTTGGCAAAGTAATGTCTGCTTTTGAATATGCTATCTAGGTTGGTCATAACTTTCCTTCCGAGGAGTAAGCGTCTTTTAATTTCATGGCTGCAGTCACCATCTGTAGTGATTTTGGAGCCCAGAGAAATAAAGTCTGACACTGTTTCCACTGTTTCCCCATGTAGTGATGGAATCAGATGCCATGATCTTCGTTTTCTGAATGTTGAGTTCAGCGTTTCTCATAATGTACTCTGCATATAAGTTAAATAAACAGGGTGACAATATAAAACCTTGATGTACTCCTTTTCCTATTTGGAACCAGTCTGTTGTTCCATGACCAGTTCTAACTGTTGCTTCCTGACCTGTATACAAATTTCTCAAGAGGCAGATCAAGTGATCTGGTATTCCCATCTCCTTCAGAATTTTCCACAGTTTATTGTGATCTACACAGTCAAAGGCTTTGGCATAGTCAATAAAGCAGAAATAGATGTTTTTCTGGAACTCATCCTACTGTTTGGTAAAATTCATTACTTACTTCTGTCCTGAAGTATGCAAAACTTTGAACACTGAATTTTGTTGGAAATACACTGACTGAGGAAGTAGAAAGCCAAAGTCAAATCTTAGCTATACCATGGGATATGTAGCTTTTGGCAATTCATATGACATTTTCATGATCCACATGTGTATTCCTGACAGAGTAATGGCATACTAGGGCCTTGTATCAGGTAAACATCCATAATTCCAGGCCTTTCACCATTTAGATTTACTCAAATATTTTAATATTACTCTACCAAATCATCTAGCCGCAACTAAACCTATTTATTTATTCCTTAAACATGCTTTGGTCGTCCTCTGCCTCTACATCTTACATTATTCTTCCTGTTTGAAAGGCTTATACCCTTTCTCTTCTTCCATCCAAGCTATTCTCAAGGCCCAGTGAAAATCCTATCTCTTCAAAGGAATATTTCTCTTGTGTCCCTCCAAGACTCTTTACCTCTCCATTGCTCTCACTGTATACTAATCATCTGATAATTCAAGCTGGTTTTAGAAAAGGCAGAGGAACCAGAGATTAAATTGACGACATCTGCTGGATCATAAAAAAGCAAGAGAGTTCCAGAAAAACATCTATTTCTGCTTTATTGACTATGACAAAGTGTTTGACTGTGTGGATCACAATAAACTGTGGAAAATTCTGAAAAAGATGGGAATACCAGACCACCTCACCTGCCTCTGGAGCAATCTGTATTCAGGTCAAGAAGAAACAGTTAGAACTGGACAATGGAACAACAGACGTTCCAAATAGGAAAAGCAGTAAGTCAAGGCTGTATATTATCACCCTGCTTATTTAACTTCTATGCAGAGTACATCATGAGAAACGCTGGGCTGGAAGAAACACAAGCTGGAATCAAGATTGCTGGGAGAAATAGCAATAACCTCAGATACGCAGATGACACCACCCTTATGGCAGAAAGTGAAGAGGAACTACAGAGCCTCTTGATGAAAGTGAAAGAGGAGAGTGAAAAAGTTGGCTTAAAGCTCAACATTCAGAAAACGAAGATCATGGCATCTGGTCCCATCACTTCATGGCAAATAGATGGGGAAATAGTGGAAATAGGGGCTGACTTTATTTTGGGGGGCTCCAAAATCACTGCAGATGTTGATTGCAGTCGTGAAATTAAAATATGCTTACTCCTTGGAAGGAAAGTTATGACCAGCCTAGACAGCATATTCAAAAGCAGAGACATTACTTTGCCAAGAAAGGTCTGTTTACTCAAGGCTATGCTTTTTCCAGTAGTCATGTATACATGTGAGAGTTGGACTATAGAGAAAGCTGAGTACAAAAGAATTGATGCTTTTGAACTGTGGTGTTGGAGAAGACTCTTGAGAGTCCCTTGAACTGCAAGGAGATCCAACCCGTTCATCCTAAAAGGAGATCAGTCCTGAATATTCTTTGGAAGGACTGATGCTGAAGCTGAAACTCCAATACTTTGGCCACCTGATGCAAAGAGCTGATTCATTTGAAAATACCCTGGTGCTAGGAAAGATTGAGGGCAGGAGAAGGGGACGACAGAGGACAAGATGGTTGGATGGCATCACCGACTCAATGGAGGTGAGTTTCGGTAAGCTTTGGGAGTTGGTAATGGACAGGGATGCCTGACATGATGCAGTTCATCGGGTTGTAAAAATTTGGACATGACTGAGCGATTGAATGAACTGAACTTAATTTTTATCGTGGGCATGGCAATCCACTCAGGTACTCTCGCCCACAGAGTCCCATGGACAGAAGGGCTTGGCAGGCTACAATACATGGGATCTCAAAGAGTTGGACATGACTGAAGCCACTTAGTACACTGGACATCAGTGAATTTATGTCTGGCTTTCCTCATTAAACTATAAGTTTCTTGAGTCTAGGGAGATAATTCTACTGCATGAATTTTGGTATAAAATCTCTATAAATTGTCAATTATGATAATTTTATATATTTCATCATAATTTTTTAATTTTATGGAATTATAATTGATATGACAATTATTTTATGTCAGTTAATTAAAAATATAACTATAAAATAGTAAAAAAAGGATTAAGACATTTCTGGGTGCCGGTATGGCACTTCACTTTATTTATTTTTAGTTTATTTCTTTTAATTGGAGGCTAATTACTTTACAGTATTATAGTGGTTTTTGCCATAAATTCACATGAATCAGCCATGGTTTACATCTGTTCCCCATGATTGGGTCATTTATTTTTCTGGAATTGAGCTGCAGGAGTTGCCTGTATATTTTTGAGATTAATTCTTTGCCAGTTGTTTTGACTGCTGTGGCATCTGGTCCCATCACTACATGGGAAATAGATGGAGAAACAGTGGAAACAGTGTCAGACTTTCTTTTTCTGGGCTCAAAAATCACTGCAGATGGTGACTGCAGCCATGAAATTAAAAGAGACTTACTCCTTGGAAGGAAAGTTATGACCAACCTAGATAGCATATTCAAAAGCAGAGACATCATTTTGCCAACAAAGGTTCGCCTAGTCAAGGCTATGGTCTTTCCTGTGGTCATGTATGGATGTGAGAGCTGGACTGTGAAGAAGGCTGAGTGCCGAAAAATTGATGCTTTTGAACTGTGGTGTTGGAGAAGACTCTTGAGAGTCCCTTGGACTGCAAGGAGATCCAACCAGTCCATTCTGAAGGAGATCAGCCCTGGGATTTCTTTGGAAGGAATGATGCTAAAGCTGAAACTCCAGTATTTTTGGCCACCTCATGCGAAGAGTTGACTCATTGGAGAAGACTCTGTTGCTGGGAGGGATTGGGGTCAGGAGGAGAAGGGGACGACAGAGGATGAGATGGCTGGATGGCATCGCTGACTCGATGGATGTGAATCTGAGTGACCTCTGGGAGTTGGTGATGGACAGGGAGGTCTGGCGTGCTGCAGTTCATGGGGTCACAAAGAGTCGGATACGACTGAGGGACTGACCTGATCTGATCTGATTTTTTTCCAATTTTACAGCTGTCTTTTCACTTTGCTTATAGTTTCCTTCCTTGTGTAAAAGCTTTAAGTTTAGTTAGGACCTGTTTGTTTGTTTTTTTTTTTTGCTTTTATTTCCATTACTCTGGGAGGTGGGTCATAGAGGATCCTGCTGTGATTTATGTCAGAGAGTGCTTTGCCTATGTTCTCCCCTAAGAGTTTTATAGTTTCTGGTTTTATATTTAGATCTTTAATCCATTTTGAGTTTATTCTTGTGTATGGAGTTAGTGTTCTAGTTTCATTCTTTTACAAGTGGTTGGCCAGTTTTCCCAGCACCACTTGTTAAAGAGATTGTCTTTTCTCCACTGTATATTTTTGCCTCCTGTGTCAAAGATAAGGAGTCCATAGGCATGTGGATTTATCTCTGGGCTTTCTATTTTGTTCAATTGATCTATATTTCTGTCTTTGTGCCAGTACCATACTGTCTTGATGACAGTAGCTTTGTAGTATAGCCTGAAGGCAGGAAGGTTGATTCCTCCAGTTCCATTCTTTCTCAAGATTGCTTTGGCTATTTGAGGGTTTTTTGTATTTCCATACAAATTGTGAAATGATTTGTTCTAGCTCTGTGAAAAATACTGTTGGTAGCTTAATAGCGATGGTACTGAATCTATAGATTGCTTTGGCTAGTATACTCATTTTCACTATATTGATTCTTCCGGCCCATAAATATGGTATATTTCTCCATCTATTTGTGTCTTCTTTGATTCCTTTCATCAGTCTTTTATAGTTTTAAATATATAAGTTTTTTGTTTCTTTAAATAGATATATTCCTAAGTTTTTTATTCTTTTCGTTGCAATGGTGAATAAAATTGTTTTCTTACTTTCTCTTTCTGTTTTCTCATTGTTAGTGTATAGGAATGCAAGAGATTTCTGTTTCTCTGTGTTAATTTTTTATCCTGAAATTTTGCTATATTTATTGATTAGCTCCAGTAATTTTCTGGTGGAGTCTTTCAGGTTTTCTATGCAGAGGATCATATCATCTGCAAACAGTGAGAGTTTTACTTCTTCTTTTCCAATCAGGATTCCTTTTATTTCTTTTTCTGCTCTGATTGCTGTGGCCAAAACTTCAAAACTATGTTGAATAGTAGTGGTGAGAGTGGGCATCCTTGTCTTGCTCCTGACTTTAGAGGAAATGCTTTCAATTTTTCACCATTGAGGATAATGTTTGCTGTGGGTTTGCCATATACAGCTTTTATTATGTTGAGGTATGTTCCTTCTATTCTTGCTTTCTGGAGGGTTTTTATCATAAATGGATGTTGAATTTTGTCAAAGGCATTCTCTGCCTCTATTAAATAATCATATGCTTTTTATATTTCAATTTGTTAATGTAGTGTACACTGATTGATTTGCAGATATTAAAGAATACTTACATTCTTGGGTTAAAGCCCACTTGGTTATGAATTGTGATCTTTTTAATATGTTGTTGGATTCTGCTTGCTAGATTTTTGTTAAGGAATTTTTTCATGTTGTTCATCAGTGATATTGGCCTGTAGTTTTCTTTCTTTCTTTCTTTCTTTTTTTGGTATCTTTGTCAGGTTTTGGTATTAGGGTGATGGTGGCCTCATAGAATGAGTTTGGAAGTTTACCTTCCTCTGTAATTTTCTGGAAGAGTTTGAGTAGGATAGGTATTAGCTCTTCTCTAAATTTTTGGTAGAATCCAACTGTGAAGCCATCTTGTCCTGGGCTTTTTTTTCTGGAAGATTTCTGATTACAGTTTCAATTTCCATGCTTGGGATGGATCTGTTAAGATTTTCTATTTCTTCCTGGTTCAGTTTCATAAAGTTATAGATTTCTAAGTATTTGTCGATTTCTTCTAAGTTGTCCATTTTATTGGCATATAGTTGCTGATAATAGACTCTTATGATCCTTTGTATTTCCGTGATGTCTGTTGTGATTTCTTCATTTTCATTTCTAATTTTGTTGATTTGATTTTTCTCCTTTTCTTTCTGGATAAGTCTGTCTAATGGTTTGTCAATTTTATTTATCTTTGCAAAGAACCAGCTTTTAGCTCTGTTGATTTGGCTATGGTTTCTTGTGTTTCTTTCATATTTATTTCTGTCCTAATTTTTAAGATTTCTTTCCTTCTACTGACACTGGGGTTCTTCATTTCTTCAATCTCTAGTTGCTCTAGGTATAGAGTTAGGTTATTTATTTGACTTTTTTAAAATTCTACTAAGTTTCTGTGTGTGTGTGTGCACTGTTTTATTTTTATTTTTTAAATTTAAAGGAATAGGGAACACAGGTATACCTGTGGTGGATTCATGTTGATATATGACTTTTTTCTTGTTTCTTGAGGTAAGCCTGTATTGCTATGAACCTTCCCCTTAACACTGCTTTTACAGTGTCCCATAGGCTTTGGGCTGTTGTGTTTTCATTTTCATTTGTCTATGCATATAAGTTAAATAAGCAGGGTGACAATATACAGCCTTGACATACTGTTTTTCCTATTTGGAACCAGTCTGTTGTTCCATGTCCAGTTCTAACTGTTGCTTCCTGAGCTGCATACAGATTTCTCAAGAGTCAGGTCAGGTGGTCAGTGATTCCCATCTCTTTCAGAATGATCCACACAGTCAAAGGCTTTGACATAGTCAATAAAGCAGAAATAGATGTTTTTCTGGAACTCTCTTGCTTTTTCCATGATCCATCAGATGTTGGCAATTTGATCTCTAGTTTCCCTGCCTTTTCTAAAACCAGCTTGAACATCAGGAAGTTCATGGTTCATGTACTGTTGAAGCCTGCCTTGGAGAATTTTGAGGATTACTTTACTAGAATGTGAGATGAGTGCAATTGTGTGGTAGTTTGAGGATTCTTTGACATTGCCTTTCTTTGGAATTGGAATGAAAACTGACCTTTTCCAGTCCTGTGGCAATTGCTGAGTTTTCCAAATTTGCTGACATATTGAGTGCAGCACTTTCACAGCATCATATTTCAGGATTTGAAATAATTCAACTGGAATTCCATCACATCCACTAGCTTTGTTCATAGTGATGCTTTCTAAGGCCCACTTGACTTCACATTCCAAGATGTCTGGCTCTAGGTCAGTGATATGTGTGGATCACAATAAACTGGAAAATTCTGAAAGACATAGGAATACCAGACCACCTGACCTGCCTCTTGAGAAATCTGTATGCAGCTCAGGAAGCAACAGTTAGAACTGGACATGGAACAAAAGACTTGTTCCAAATAGGAAAAGCAATATGTCAAGGCTGTATATTGTCACCCTGCTTATTTAACTTATATGTAGAGTACATCATGAGAAACACTGGACTGGAAGAAAAACAAACTGGAATCAAGATTGCCGGGAGCAATATAAATAACCTCAGATATGCAGATGACACCACCCTTATAGCAGAAAGTGAAGAGGAACTAAAAAGCCTCTTGATGAAAGTGAAAGAGGAGAGTGAAAAAGTTGGTTTAAAGCTCATCATTACGAAATTGAAGATCATGGCATCTGGTCCCATCACTTCATGGGAAATAGATGGGGAAACAGTGGAGACAGTGTCAGACTTTATTTTGGGGTGGGGGGGGCTCCAAAATCACTGCAGAATGTGACTGGAGCCATGAAATTAAAAGACGCTTACTCCTTGGAAGGAAAGTTATGACCAACCTAGATAGCATATTTAAAAACAGAGACATTACTTTGCCAACAAAGGTCTGCCTAGGCAAGGCTATGGTTTTTCTTGTGGTCATGTATGGATGTGAGAGTTGGACTGTGAAGAAAGCTGAGTGCCGAAGAATTGATGCTTTTTTAATTTTTTTTTTTTTGCTTAGAAAATTGTGAATTTCAATAATGTTGAACACTACTTTTTTTAATTAAATTTTATTTTGCTTAACTTTACAATATTGTATTGTTTTGCCATACATCAAAATAAATCCACCACAAGTATACATGTGGTTCCCATCCTGAACCCTCCTCCATCCTCCCTCCCCATGCCATCCCTCTGGGTTGTCCCAGTGCACCAGCCCCACGCATCCGTTATCAGGCATCATACCTGGACTGGCGACTCATTTTAGATATGATATTATACATATTTCAACGCTATTCTCCCAAATCATCCCACCCTCTCCCATTCCCAGAGTCCAAAAGTTTGTTCTATACATCAGTGTCTCTTTTGCTGTCTCGTAAACAGGGTTATTGTTACCATCTTTCTAAATTCCGTATATATGCATTCAGATCAGATCAGATCAGATCAGTCGCTCAGTTGTATCCGACTCTTTGTGACCCCATGAACTGCAGCACGCCAGACCTCCCTGTCCATCACCAACTCCCAGAGGTCACTCAGACTCACATCCATCGAGTCAGTGATGCCATCCAGCCATCTCATCCTCTGTCGTCCCCTTCTCCTCCTGCCCCCAATTCCTCCCAGCATCAGAGTCTTCTCCAATGAGTCAACACTTCACATGAGGTGGCCAAAATACTGGAGTTTCAGCTTGAGCATCATGCCTTCCAAAGAAATCCCAGGGCTGATCTCCTTCAGAATGGACTGGTTGGATCTCCTTGCAGTCCAAGGGACTCTCAAGAGTCTTCTCCAACATCACAGTTCAAAAGCATCAATTCTTTGGTGCTCAGCCTTCTTCACAGTCCAGCTCTCACATCCATACATGACCACAGGAAAGACCATAGCCTTGACTAGGCGAACCTTTGTTGGCAAAGTGATGTCTCTGCTTTTGAATATGCATTAGTATACTGTATTTGTGTTTTTCTTTCTGGCTTACCTCACTCTGTATAATAGGCCCAAGTTCCATCCACCTCATTAGAACTGATTCAAATGTATTCTTTTTAATGGCTGAGTAGTACTCCATTGTGTATATGTACCACTGCTTTCTTATCCATTCATCTGCTGATAGACATCTAGGTTGCTTCCAAGTCCTGGCTATTGTAAACACTGCTGCTATGAACATTGGGGTACACGTGTCTCTTTCAATTCTGGTTTTCTCAGTGTGTATGCCCAGCAGTGGGATTGCTGGATCATAAGGCAGTTCTATTCCCAGTTTTTGGAGAAATCTCCATACTTTTCTCGAAAGTGGCTGTACTAGTTTTCATTCCCACCAACAGTGTAAGAGGGTTCCCTTTTCTCCACACCCTCTCCAGCATTTATTGCTTGTGGACATATGGATCGCAGCCATTCTGACTGGCGTGAAATGGTACCTCATAGTGGTTTTGATTTGCATTTCTCTGATAATGAGTGATGTTGAGCATCTTTTCATGTGTTTGTTAGCCATCTGTATGTCTTCTTTGGAGAAATGTCTATTTAGTTCTTTGGCCCATTTTTTGATTGGGTCATTTATTTTTCTGGAATTGAGTTGGAGGAGTTGCTTGAATATTTTTGAGATTAGTTGTTTGTTGCTTCATTTGTTATTATTTTCTCCCATTCTGAAGGCTGTCCTTTCACCTTGCTTATAGTTTCCTTTGTTGTGCAGAAGCTTTTAAGTTTAATTAGGTCCCACTTGTTTATTTTTTATTTTATTTCCAATATTCTGGGAGGTGGGTCATAGAGGATCCTGCTGTGATGTATATTAGAGAGTGTTTTGCCTATGTTTTCCTCTAGGAGTTTTATGGTTTCTGGTCTTACATTTAGATCTTTAATACATTTTGAGTTTATTTTTGTGTATGGTGTTAGAAAGTGTTCTAGTTTCATTCTTTTACAAGTGGTTGACCAGTTTTCCCAGCATCACTTGTTAAAGAGATTGTCTTTAATCCATTGTATATTCTTGCCTCCTTTGTCAAAGATAAGGTGTCCATATGTGTGTGGAATTATCTCTGGGCTTTCTATTTTGTTC
Source organism: Tragelaphus eurycerus (assembly GCA_935064755.1). Classification (NCBI taxonomy): domain Eukaryota; kingdom Metazoa; phylum Chordata; class Mammalia; order Artiodactyla; family Bovidae; genus Tragelaphus; species Tragelaphus eurycerus. The sequence continues at coordinate 2,500,951 of CAKXYN010000119.1, read as the reverse complement.
CATTGATCTATATTTCTGTCTTTGTGCCAGTACCATACTGTCTTGATGACTGTGGCTTTGTAGTAGAGCCTGAAGTCAGGCAGGTTGATTCCTCCAGTTCCATTCTTCTTTCTCAAGATAGCTTTGGCTATTCAATGGAGAAATATACCATGTTCATGGATTGGTAGAATCAATATAGTGAAAATGAGTATACTACCCAAAGCAATTTATAGATTCAATGCAATCCCCATCAAGCTACCAACGGTATTCTTCACAGAGCTAGAACAAATAATTTCTCAATTTGTATGGAATTGATGCTTTTGAAGTGTGGTGTTGGAGAAGACTCTTGAGAGTCCCTTGGACTGCAAGGAGATCCAACCAGTCCATTCTGAAGGAGATCAGCCCTGGGATTTCTTTGGAAGGTATGATGCTAAAACTGAAAGTCCAGTACTTTGACCACCTCATACCAAGAGTTGACTCACTGGAAAAGACTCTTATGCTGGGAGGGTTTGGGGGCAGGAGGAAAAGGGGACAACAGAGGATGACATGGCTGGATGGCATAACTGACTTGATGGATGTGAGTCTGAATTAACTCCGGGAGTTGGTGATGGACTGGGAGCCCTGGCGTGCTACAATTCATGGGGTTGCAAAGAGTCGGACATGACTGAGTGACTGAACTGAACTGATGCATATTTTGATTTCTTCTTTGATTTCTTCTGTGATTTGTTGGTTATTCAGAAGCGTGTTGTTTAGCCTCCAGACGTTGAGTTTTTTTAATTTATTTCCCTGTAATTGACCTCTAATCTTACTGCATTGTGTTCAGCAAAGATGATTGGAATGATTTCAATTTTTTTTTTTTTTTTAATTTACCAAGGTTAGATTTATGGCCCAGGATGTCATTTATCCTGGAGAAGGTTCCATGTGCAGTTGAGAAAAAGGTGGAATTCATTGTTTTGGGGTGAAATGTCCTATATATATCAATTACTTCTAATTGGTCCACTGTATCATTTAAAGTTTGTGTTTCCTTGTTAATTTTCTGTTTAGTTGATCTATCCATAGATATGAGTGGGGTATTAAAGTTTCCCACTATTACTGTGTTATTGTTAATTTCCTTTTTCATACTTGTTAGCATTTGCCTTACATATTGTGGTGACAGGGTGTGGTCCGCTGGAGAAAGAAATGGCAAACCACTTCAGTATTCTTGCCTTGAGAACCCCATGAACAGTATGAAAAGGCAAAATGTTAGGATACTGAAAGAGAAACTCCCCAGGTCAGTAGGGGCCCAATATGCTACAGGAGATCAGTGGAGAAATGACTCCAGAAAGAGTGAAGGGATGGAGCCAAAGCAAAAAGAATACCCAACTGTGGATGTGTCTAGTGATAGAAGCAAAGTCCCATGCTGTAAAAAGCAATATTGCATAGGAACCTGGAATATCAGGTCCATGAATCAAGGCAAATTGGAAGTGGTCAAACAAGAGATGGCAAGAGTGAATGTTGACATTCTAGGAATTAGTGAACTAAAATGGACTGGAATGGGTGAATTTAACTCAGATGACCATTATATCTACTACTGCTGGCAGGAATCCCTCAGAAGAAATGGAGTGGCCATCATGGTCAACAAAAGAGTCCAAAATGCAGTACTTTGATGCAATCTCAAAAACGACAGAATGATCTCTGTTTGTTTCCAAGGCAAACCATTCAATGTCACAGTAATCCAAATCTATGCCCCAACCAGTAACGCTGAAGAAGCTGAAGTTGGACGGTTCTAGGAAGACCTACAAGACCTTTTAGAACTAACACCCAAAAAAGATGTCCTTTTCATTATAGGGGACTGGGATGCAAAAGTAGGAAGTCAAGAAACACCTGGAGTAACAGGCAAATTTGGCCTTGGAATACGGAATGAAGCAGGGTAAAGACTAATAGAGTTTTGCCAAGAAAATGCACTGGTCATAGCAAATACCCTCTTCCAACAACACAAGAGAAGACTCTATACATGGACATCACCAGATGGTCAACACCGAAATCAGATCGATTATATTCTTTGCAGCCAAAGATGGAGAAGCTCTATACAATCAGCAAAAACAAGACCAGGAGCTGACTGTGGCTCAGACCATGAACTCCTTATTGCCAAATTCAGACTGAAATTGAAGAAAGTAGGGAAAACTACTAGACCATTCAGGTATGACCTAAATCAAATCCCTTATGATTATACAGTGGAAGTGATAAATAGATTTAAGGGCCTAGATCTGATAGATAGAGTGCCTGACGAACTATGGAATGAGGTTCGTGACATTGTACAGGAGACAGGGATCAAGATCATCCCCATGGAAAAGAATAGCAAAAAAGCAAAATGGCTGTCTGGGGAAGCCTTACAAATAGCTACGAAAAGAAGAGAAGCGAAAGCAAAGGAGAAATAGAAAGATATAAACATCTGAATGCAGAGTTCCCAAGAATAGCAAGAAGAGATAAGAAAGCCTTCTTCAGCGATCAATGCAAAGAAATAGAGGAAAACAACAGAATGGGAAAGACTAGGGATCTCTTCAAGAAAATCAGAGATACCAAAGGAACATTTCATGCAAAGATGGGCTCAATAAAGGACAGAAATGGGACGGACGTAACAGAAGCAGAAGATATTAAGAAGAGTTGGCAAGAATACACAGAAGAACTGTACAAAAAAGAGCTTCACGACCCAGATAATCATGATGGTGTGATCACTGACTTAGAGCCAGACATCCTGGAATGTGAAGTCAAGTGGGCCTTAGAAAGCATCACTACAAACAAAGCTAGTGGAGGTGATGGAATTCCAGTGGAGCTATTCCAAATCCTGAAAGATGATGCTGTGAAAGTGCTGCACTCAATATGCCAGCAAATCTGGAAAACTCAGCAGTGGCCACAAGATTGGAAAAGGTCAGTTTTCATCCCAATCCCAAAGAAAGGCAATGCCAAAGAGTGCTCAAACTACCGCACAATTGCACTCATCTCACACGCTAGTAAAGTAATGCTCAAAATTCTCCAAGCCAGGCTTCAGCAATATGTGAACCATGAACTTCCTGATGTTCAAGCTGGTTTTAGGAAAGGCAGATGCACCAGAGATCAAATTGCCAACATCCGCTGGATCATGGAAAAAGTAAGAGAGTTCCAGAAAAACATCTATTTCTGCTTTATTGACTATGCCAAAGCCTTTGACTGTGTAGATCACAATAAACTGTGGAAAATTCTGAAAGACATGGGAATACCAGACCACCTGATCTGCCTCTTGAGAAATCTGTATGCAGGTCAGGAAGCAACAGTTAGAACTGGTCATGGAGCAACAGACTGGTTCCAAATAGGAAAAGGAGTACGTCAAGGCTGCATATTGTCACCGTGTTTATTTAACTTATATGCAGAGTACATCATGAGAAATGCTGGACTGGAAGAAACACAAGCTGGAATCAAGATTGCTGGGAGAAATATCAATAACCTCATATATGCAGATGACAGCACCCTTATGGCAGAAAGTTTAGAGGGGCTAAAAACCTCTTGATGAAAGTGAAAGTGGAGAGTGAAAAGGTTGGCTTAAAGCTCAACATTCAGAAAACGAAGATCATGGCATCTGGTCCCATCACTACATGGAAAATAGATGGAGAAACAGTGGAAACAGTGTCAGACTTTATTTTTCTGGGGTCCAAAATCACTGCAGATGGTGACTGCAGCCATGAAATTAAAAGACGCTTACTCCTTGGAAGGAAAGTTATGACCAACCTAGATAGCATATTCAAAAGCAGAGACATTACTTTACCAACAAAGGTTCGCCTAGTCAAGGCTATGGTCTTTCCTGTGGTCATGTATGGATGTGAGAGCTGGACTGTGAAGAAGGCTGAGCGCCGAAGAATTGATGCTTTTGAAGTGTGGTGTTGGAGAAGACTCTTGAGAGTCCCTTGGACTGCAAGGAGATCCAACCAGTCCATTCTGAAGGAGATCAATCCTGGAATTTCTTTAGAAGGAATGATGCTAAAGCTGAAAGTCCAGTATTTTGGCCACCTCATGTGAAGAGTTGACTCATTGGAAAAGACTCTGATGCTGGGAGGGATTGGGAGCAGGAGCAGAAGGGGACGATAGAGGATGAGATGGCTGAATGGCATCACTGACTCAATGGATGTGAGTCTGAGTGACCTCCGGGAGTTGGTGATGGACAGGGAGTCCTGGTGTGCTGCAGTTCATGGGGTCTCAAAGATTCGGACACGACTGAGCGACTGATCTGTTCTATGCTGTGTGCCTATATATTTATAATTATTATATCTTCTTCTTGGATTTATCCTTTGATCCTTACATAATGTCTTTATTTATCTCTTTTCACAGCCTTTATTTTAAAGTCTATTTTATCTGATATGTGTATTGCTAGTCCTGCTTTCTTTGGGACTCCATTTTCATGAAATATCTTTTTCCAGCCCTTCACTTTCAGTCCGTATGTGTCCCCTGTTTTGAAGTGTGTCTCTTGTAGACAGTGTATATAGGGGTCTTGTTTTTGTATCCATTCAGCCAGTCTTTGTGTTTTGGTTGGGGCATCTGACTCATTTACATTTAAGGTAATTATTGATAAGTATGGTTCCATTGCCATTTACTTTGTTGTTTTGCATTTGAGTATAGACACTTTTTCTGTGTTTCCTGTCTAGAGAAGATCTTTATCATTTGTAGAATAGCTGGTTTGGTGGTGATGAATTCTTTCAGCTTTTGCTTTTCTGTAAAGCTTTTGATTTGTCCTACATATTTGAATGAGATCCTTGCTGGATACAGTAATCTGGGTTGTAGGTTTTTTTCCTTCATCATTTTAAATATGTCATGCCATTCCCTTCTGGCCTGAAGAATTTCTATTGAAAGATCAGCTGTTATCCTTATGGGAATCCCCTTGTATGTTATTTGTTGTTTTTTCTCTTTCTGCTTTTAATATTTATTCTTTGTGTTTGATCGTTGTTAATTTTATTAATATGTGTCTTGGGGTGTTTTGCTTTTGGTTTATCCTGTTTGGAACTCTCTGGGTTTCTTGGACTTGGTTGGTATTTCCTTCCCCTTTTAGGGAAGTTTTAAACTATTATCTCCTCGAATATTTTCTCATGGTCTTTCTTTTTGTCTGGGACTCTTATGATTCGAATGTTGCAGTGTTTGACATTGTCCCCAAGGTCCCTAAAGTTGTCCTTGTTTCTTTTAATATTTTTTTCCCTCTATGCTTCATTATTTCTACCATTCTCTCTTCAATCTCATTTATCCTAACTTCTGCCTCAGTTATTCTACTGTTTGTTCCCTTCAGAGTGTTTTTGATCTCAGATATTGCATTATTCATTGTTGATTGACTCTTTATTATTTCTTCTAGGTCCTTGTTAAACTTTTCTTACATCTTCTCAATCCTTGTCTCCAGAATATTCATCTGTAACTCCATTTTGTTTTCAAGATTTTGGATCATTTTTATTATCATTATTCTGAATTCTTTTCCAGGTAGACTCCCTATCTCCTCGTCTTTTGTTTGATTTGGTGGGCATTTATCAAGCTACTTTGATACGGGGAAGGCGATGCACCCCACCCCAGTACTTTTGCCTGGAAAATCCCATGGACGGAGGATCCTGGTAGGCTCCAGTCCATGGGGTCGCTAAGAGTCGGACACGACTGAGCGACTTCACTTTTACTTTTCACTTTCATGCATTGGGGAAGGAAATGGCAACCCACTCCACTGTTCTTGCCTGGAGAATCCCAGGGACGGGGGAGCCTGGTGGGCTTCCTTCTATGGGGTCGCACAGAGTCGGACACGACTGAAGCGACTTAGCAGTAGCAGTAGCAGTATCAAGCTACTTTACCTGCTGAATATTTCTCTGCCTTTTCTTCTAGTTTAGATTACTGTGTTTCGGGTGGCCTTTTTGTATGCTGGAAGTCTGTGGTTCCTATTTATTTTGGAGGTTCCTCCCTGTGGGTGGGGTTGGACGAGTGACTTGTCAAGGTTTCCTGGTTAGGGAAACTTGCGTTTGTGTTCTGGTGCGTGGAGCTGGATCTCTTCTCTCTTGAGTGCAATGAAGTATCCAGTAGTGAGTTTTGGGGTGTCTATGGGTTTGGTGTGACATTTGACCACCTGAATTTTAATGCTTAGGGCTATGTTCCTGCCTTGTTGGAGAATTAGCTTGGTATGTCTTGCTCTGAGACTTGTTAGCTCTTGGGTGGATCTTGATTTCAGTGTAGGTATCGAGGTTTTTAGATGAGCTTTTGTCCAGGAATGTTCCTTGGATTCAGGAATTTTCTGGAATTCTCAAGTTTTGGACTTATGCCTCCTGCCTCTGGTTTTCAGTCTTATTCTTAGAGTAGCCTCAAGACGTCTGCATCCATTCCGCACTTCTAGGTTAATGGAGAAAAGATACTCCACAGTGAGGGACACCCAGAGAGGTTTGCAGAATAACATGGAAAAGAGAAAAGGGAGGAGGGAGATAGAGGTGACCAGGAGAAGAGGGGGAATCAAAAGTGTAGAGACCGATCTAGCCAGTATTCAGTTCCCTAAGTTTTCTCCACAGCCTGGAAAACCCAAAGAGGTTCACAGAGTTGAGCGGAGAAGAGAAGGGGGAGGGAGGAGATAGAGATGACCTGGGGAAGAAAAAGGAGAGTCAAAAGGGGGAGAGGGTGGTCAAGCCAGTAATCACACTCCTAAGTAAAAATGAGTACTGAAGATTGGATGCTTAAATGTACTAAATTGATAATAAACACCAAAAAGCAAAGATTAAAAATCTAGAGTAGAAGTTAGACTCTGTAAAGTTAAAAAATTAAATTAAATTTAAAAAAGAGCCAACATACCAAAAAGTTAAATAAATAAAATATTTGAAAAAATCACAAAAATTATAAAAATTATATAGTAAATTGATTTTAAAATAGGGTATTTTGCACGGTAATAGGTTATAAAAATAAAAATTAACAGCGTGATAAATAACTTAATTTTTTTTAAAAATTAAAATTTAAAAAATGATAATAGTAAATTGTATCTAAGAATTTCTCTGGAACTGTTGAGGGCAGTGTATGGTCAGTTCAGTTTCAGATAGTTCCTTGTTCCAGCTTATGCTGCTTCTCAAAATCTATCAGATCAGATCAGTCGCTGAGTCGTGTCCGACTCTTTGTGACCCCATGAACCTCAGCACGCCAGGCCTCCCTGTCCATCACCAACTCCCAGAGGTCACTCAGACTCACATCCATCGAGTCAGTGATACCATCCAGCCATCTCATCCTCTATCGTCCCCTTCTCCTCCTGCCCTCAATCCCTCCCAGCATCAGAGTCTTCTCCAATGAGTCAACTTTTCACATGAGGTGGCCAAAATACTGGAGTTTCAGCTTTAGCATCATTCCCTCCAAAGAAATTCCAGGATTGATCTCCTTCAGAATGGACTGGTTGGATCTCCTTGCAGTCCAAGGGACTCTCAAGAGTCTTCTCCAACACCACAGTTCAAAAGCATCAATTCTTCGGCGCTCAGCCTTCTTCACAGTCCAGCTCTCACATCCATACATGACCACAGGAAAGACCATAGCCTTGACTAGGTGAACTTTTGTTGGCAAAGTAATGTCTCTGCTTTTGAATATGCTATCTAGGTTGGTCATAACTTTCCTTCCAAGGAGTAAGCGTCTTTTAATTTCATGGCTGCAGTCACCATCTGCAGTGATTTTGGAGCCCAGAAAAATAAATTCTGACACTGTTTCCACTGTTTCTCCATCTATTTCCCATGTAGTGATGGGACCAGATGCCATGATCTTCATTTTCTGAATGTTTAGCTTTAAGCCAACCTTTTCACTCTCCACTTTCACTTTCATCAAGAGGCTTTTTAACCCCTCTTCACTTTCTGCCATAAGGGTGGTGTCATCTGCATATCTGAGGTTATTGATATTTCTCCCAGCAATCTTGATTCCAACTTGTGTTTCTTCCAGTCCAGCATTTCTCATGATGTACTCTGCATATAAGTTCCCTTCCAATATATTCGTTGCTAACTACAGGGTTCTAATCTGCTGCACCTTTCACTTCCAAACAGTTCCCTCTTTGTTTATTTTGGCTTCCTCTGTTTGTAAGTCTCTTCAGTGTTTAGTTTCCACTTTGACACAACGTGGCAAAAGTGGTCACTTATTTAGGCTCACTTGTTCGGTTGTGCTGTAGGGAGGGAGGAACCCTGCAGACAAATATTACTGGCATGCGTGGGGAGTGCTCGCATTGTCTGGGCCACACTGGGTTTACTCCCATACACAGAGTGTGTGTTTACCTGGTCTTCACTGCTCAGGTTCAAGGTTACTCTGCAGGGAAACTTTCTAAAGCAGGCTCTGGGTTTTGTGCACTTTCCAGTTCTAAGCTGCTCAAGTTCAGGTCTTGGGTATCCCACAAGGGCACAGACTCAGTTGGGCCTGCGTTTTGTGCCCATCCCAGGTCTGAGCAGCTCATGTGACCAGGTGCTTGGCAAGCTCACTCTACCCAGGTGGGTGACGTGTCTTACCATCTCCCTAGTCCCATCCGCCCGGTTTCCTGGGTGCACAGCAGGAGTGTCATCTCAGGTGTGCTGTGTGTCTCCTCTGGGGAGCTGATCCTTGTCTGAGGCCCTCCTGGCAGATGTCAACCATCCAGGATCCCAGGAAGACTTGGTTAGCCACTGGAAGCCTGCTCACAGATTGGTAGAGGATGCCATCTCTGAGGCTAAGATTGCCCCTCGCCCTCCAGCTCTGGCTGTTGCTGGCCTGCCTCTCTGCCTCTGGCAGGGGATGGGCTAGGCGCAGCTAGCTAGCTCTGCTCTGGTATTCACTCAGTCTTTTGTTTTTTGAGCAGCCCAGCAGTGCCTTAGGTTAGAGCTTTTCACAGGAAAGTTCTCTCTCTCTCTCTTTCTCACTCTTTTTCTCTCTCTCTCTGGTTATACCATGGTTTGGGGGTGCTATCTAATGTTAGCTCCTTCAGATTTTCCTCAGGGCATTCAGGCCTGGTCCTTACCCAAAACAATGCAGCCCATGCCTCCCTGTTCAGCCCCTGCTTGCTGGTGGTGGACATGAGCATCTGGGCTACTTCTCTGCTGGGAGATGCGATTAGACACATAATCTGTTTGTTTTGTTTTGTTTTGTTCCCTCCCGGTTATGTTGCCCTCTGAGATTCCAAAACTCCCCACAGACCCAGCGGTGAGAGGGTTTCCTGGTGTTTGGAAACTTCTCCTCCTTCACAACTCCTCCCCAGGATGGGTCTCTATCCCTAATTCTTTTGTCTCTTTTTTTATTTTTATATTTTGTTCTACCTCCTTGCCAAGAGAATGGGCTGCATTTCTGGGCTCCTGATGTCCTCTGCCAGCGTTCAGAAGTTGTTTTGTCATATTTGCTCAGCATTCAAATGATCATTTGATGTATTTGTGGGGGAGAAAGTGGTCTCCCCATCCTATTCCTCAGCCATCTTAGGATCGCCCCTCTGGAGAAGACTCTTGAGAGTCACTTAGAGGGCAAGACCAAGCCAGTCAATCTTAAAGGAAATCAACACTGAGTATTCATTGAAAGGACGGATGCTGAAGCTTAAGCTCCAATACTTTGGCCACCTGATGTGAAGAGCTGACTCATTGGTAAAGATCCTGATGCTGGGAAAGATTGAAGGTGGGAGGAGAAGTGGGTGACAGAGGATGAGATGGTTAGATAGCACCACCGACTCAGTGGACATGAGTTTGAGTAAGCTCCAGGAGTTGATGAAAGACTAGGAAGCCTGGCATGCTGTAGTCCATAGAGTTGCAAAGAGTCAGTCATGACTGGATGACAGTACAACAGCAATGTTGTTTTTGTCCTTGATGCTATTGGATTATGGTTTTTCTTGCTTCTTCTCTCTGGCCTCTGGTAGATGAGGCTAAGAGGCTTGTATAAGCTTCTGTATCGTGGTACAGAAAACTGGGTATTGCTCTGGTGGGCAAGGTCTTTCTCAGTAAACTTTAAGTTTCTGCTTATGTGTGGAGTTGAACTCTGTCCCTGCTATTTGTTTGGTCTGAGACTACTCAGTCCTGGGGACTATGGGTTTTATGGTAGAGTTAATGTTGACCCTCAATAGGGCTTACTCCATTAGGTGCCTTCCAGGAGTTCTGCTGCCAATTCCCCCATTACTGCAATTAGCCACTGTCAACCAACTTCACAACATTAGACCCTACAGTGTTAGCAGATAGTGCTGGTTCAGTGTCCTGTGGGGTCACTGCCCCTTTTCCTGGGTCTTGGCATGCACAAGATTTTGTTTGTGCCTTCTGAAAGTGGAATATGTCTCCCCACAGTTCTGTGGAAGTCTTGTAATCTAATTCCACTGGCCTTGAAAGTCATTCATTTTACCTGGGGTTTCCCAGTCCCTTTGACAGATCCCTAGTCTGGGAAGTCTGACATGAGTCTCAGAATCTTTACAACAGTGGGAAAACTTATTTGCTTTTATTGTTCTACAGATTGTGGGTCACCCATCTGACAGGTATGAGATTTGATTTTATCGTGTTTTCACCCCTTCTACCATCTCATTGCAGCATCTTCTGTGTCTATTAGACATGGGGTATCTTTGTTTGCTGTGTTCCAGAATTCTCTTATTAGTTGTTCCAGCAGCTAGTTGTGATTTTGGTGCTCTCCAAGTAGGAGATGAGTGCATGTCCTTCTACTCTTCCATCTTGAACCAGAAAGATTGAGACTCCACTTTAGATTTAAGGACAGGTAAAAGCTGGAAGTGAGTGGGAGTAAAAAGATATTTCATGTAATTGATAACCAAAGGAAAGTACAGGTAGCTACACATACTTCAGACAAAATTTGCTAAGAAAAATCTGTCAAAAGAGAAAAAAATAGGTTATTACATAATGATAAAAGTATCAATTCAAAAGGAAGATACAGCAATTATAAATATATATGCACAGTATATAAGAACACTATATAAAGCCAACATTAACAGAATTAAAGGGAGAAATAGACAGAAATAATATAATTATTATTATATTATTATTATAATATATTATATTATAATATAATATATTATTATTATTATATTATTAGGAAACACTGATACTACACTTCCCATAATGCATAGATCATCCAGATAGAAAATGAATAAAGAAACAGCACACTCTAATAGCAATGTAGATCAATTTCATCTAACAAATTTACAAAGAATATTCCATCTAGCAGTAGCAGAATATGCATTTCTTTCAAATGCACACAAAACTTCCTCTAGGAAAGATCACAAGATTGGTCACAAAATAAGCATTAAAACTTTCACAAGGTTGAAATTATTCCAATCATATGTTTTGACCTCAATGGAATAAAACTAGAAATAGGTAACCTAAGAAAAGAGAGAAAGTCACAAATATATGGAAATTGAAAAAAGCACACTCTTTTTGTTCTTTCTTTTAAAAGAGAAGACCAATTTTTCCAATAACTATTTGGTAAAAATTGATATATAGCTTACATGAAGTACATACATATTACATGAATAGCTCAACATACTTTTGCATATGAATATATTTTGTAAACAATATCCACAGAAAAATATGGAAATTTCCATTACTTCAGAGGGCTCCCACATACAAGGGTGATCATTATAAATAATACACTCCTGAAAAACCTTTGTTTCAGAGAATAAGTGAAAACATAAATTAGAAAATAGCTTCAGTTCAGTTCAGTTTAGTTCAGTTGCTCAGTCATGTCTGAATCTGTTGCGACCCCATAAATTGCAGCATGCAAGGCCTCCCTGTCTATCACCAACTCCTGGAGTTCACTCAAACTTATGTCCATTGAGTCGGTGATGCCATCCCGCCATCTCATCCTCTGTAGTCCCCTTCTCCTCCCTCCCCCAATCAATCCCAGCATCAGAGTCTCTTCCAATGAGTCAACTCTTCGCATGAGGTAGCCAAAGTATTGGAGTTTCAGCTTTTGCATCAGTCCTTCCAATGAACATCCAGGACTGATCTCCTTTAGAATGGACTGTTTGGATCTCCTTGCAGTCCAAGGGACTCTCAAGAGTCTTTTCCAACACCACAGTTCAAAAGCATCAATTCTTCGGCACTCAGCTTTCATCACAGTCCAACATTCACATTCATACATGACCACTGGAAAAACTATAGCCTTGACTCGATGGACTTTTGTTGGCAAAGTAATGTCTCTGTTTTGAATATGCTATCTAGGTTGGTCATAACATTCCTTCCGAGGAGTAAGCGTCTTTTAATTTCATGGCTGCACTCACCATCTGCTGTGATTTTGGAGCCCCAAAAAATAAAGTCTGACACTGTTTCCCCACCTATTTGCCATGAAGTGATGGGACCAGATGCCATGATCTTAGTTTTATGAATGTTGAGCTTTAAGCTAACATTTTCACTCTCCTCTTTCACTTTCATCAAGAGGCTTTTTAGATCCTCTCCACTTTCTGCCATAAGGTGGTGTCATCTGCATATCTGAGGTTATTGATATTCCAGCATGTGCTTCTTCCAGCCCAGCATTTCTCATGATGTATTCTGCATAGAAGTTCAATAAGCAGGGTGACAATATTCAACCTTGACATACTCCTTTTCCAATTTGGAACCAGTCTGTTGTTCCATGTCCAGTTCTAACTGTTGCTTCCTGACCTGCATATAGGTTTCTCAAGAGGTAGGTGAAGTGGTCTGGTATTCCCATCTCTTTCAGAATTTTCCACAGTTTATTGTGATCCACACAGTCAAAGGCTTTGGCATAGTCAATAACGCAGAAATAGATGTTTTTCTTTAACGCTCTTGTTTTTTCAATGATCCAGCAGATGTTGGCAATTTAATCTCTGGTTCCTCTGCCTTTTCTAAAACCAGCTTAGACATCTGGAAGTTCACGGTTCATGTATTGCTGAAGCCTGGCTTGGAGAATTTTAAGCATTACTTTATTAGCGTGTGAGATGAGTGCAATTGTGCAGTAGTTTGAGCATTCTTTGGCATTGCCTTTCTTTGGGTTTGGAATGAAAACTGACCTTTTCCTGTCCTGTGGCCACTGCTGAGTTTACAATCAAAACCAAAAATACAACATACTGAACTTACAAGTACAGCAAAATCGGTGCTGAGAAAGCAATTTATAGTAATGAATAATTACATTGAAAATATTAATAAAGATTTCAAATTAAAACTTTATTTTATAAAAAACAAAGTAGAGAAAATCCTAAACTGAAAGCTAGCAAAGGAAAGAAAACAACAATTAGGGCAGAAATAAGTGAAATTAAAAATAGAAAAACAATTTTAAAAATGACAAAACTAGAAGTTAGTTTTTTGAAAGATTAAAAATGACAAATATTTACCTTCACTAAACATGAAGAAAGATAAAACATCAAAATAAATTAAATCACATATGAAAGAAGAGACATTACAATTGATGGATGGCACAGAAAGAGAAAAGATTATGAAAGACTATTATGAACAATATGTGTCAACAAATCAGATAACCTAGAAGAAATGGATAAATTTGTAGACTTACCACTTACATTACTTTGCCAACAAAGGTCCTTCTAGTCAAGGCTATGGTTTTTCCAGTGGTCATGTATGGATGTGACAGTTGGACTGTGAAGAAAGCTGAGCACTGAAGAATTGATGCTTTTGAACTGTGGTGTTGGAGATGACTCTTTGGAGCCCCTTGGACTGCAAGGAGATCCAAACAGTCCATTCTAAAGGAAATCAGCCCTGGGTGTTCTTTGGAAGGAATGATGCAAAAGCTGAAACTCCAGTTCTTTGGCCACCTCATGCAAAGAGTTGACTCATTGGAAGAGACTATGATGCTGGGAGGGATTAGGGGCAGGAGGAAAAGGGGACAGAGGATGAGTTGGTTGGATGGCATCACCAACTCGATGGACATGAGTTTGAGTGAACTCCAGGAGTTGGTGATGGACAGGGAGGCCTGGAATGCTGCGATTCATGGGGTCACAAAGATTCGTACACGACTGAGCGACTGAACGGAACTGAACTGAACCACTTACTAAGACCATATTATACAGAGATAGAAATTCTGAGCAAACCTATATTGAAACAGGATACTTAAATAATATGAAAAACATTCCCCAACAAAGAAAAGACTGGTATCCAATGGTTCCACTGGTGAATTCTACCAAACATTTAAACAAAATTAATGCCAATTCTTAAACGCTCCCAACATATATAAGATGATGTAATACTTCCAAATTCATTTTGTGAGACCAATATCACGATGATACCAAAACTAAAAAAATATAAAATTAAAGAAACTACAAACCCAAATCCCTGAAACCATACATGCAAAACCCTCAACAAATTATTTAAAAAAACAAATTAAACAGTACATTATAAGATCATATACTGTGAAAAATTTGGATTCATCCGTGTGATTTAAGAATGGATCAACAAACAGTAGTTCCCCCTCATTTTTGTTTTTATTTTATGCAGTTTCAGTTATCCATGGTCCACCAATATTAAATGGAAAATTCTAGAAATATATTAAAAATCCATAAGTTTTAAATTGGCAGCTGAGTGGCACTGGAGTGGCAGCTGCATGGCACTGGAGTGGCCAAGAGAAGATACCCCATGTCCAAGGTCAGAGAAACCCCCAAAAGACGTTAGGCACCAGAGTGGCAGCTGCGTGATGCTGGAGTGGCTGCAAAGAGATACCCCACTTCCAAGGGCAAAGGAGAAGCCCCACCAAGATGGTAGGAGGGGCAAATTTGCATTTAGAATCAAACCCCATTCCCGTCAGAGATGCTCAGAAGGCTCAGACAAACCTTGTGTGCACCAGGACACAGAGACCCCAGAGAGAGTGAAACAGAATTGTGTTTGAGCATCTCCTGGGGAGGTACAGGTCAGCAGTGGACTGCCACAGGGACAGGGGTTCTGATTTGCAGCAGACTTGGGTATCCCCCTCTTGGAGGAGGTCGCCATTAACCCCACTATAGAGTTGCCAGAGCTTACATGGGACTGGGAAATAGACTCTCAGAGGACACAAACAGAACCTTGTGCACACCAGGATCCAGAAGAAAGAAGCAGTTATCCCATAAGAGACTGACCCAGACTTTCCTGGGACTATCCAGGAGTCTCCAGCAGAGGCGTGTATTGGTGGTGGAATGCTGCAGGGTGGGGACAATGAGTGTAGCAGTATATGCATGGGACCTTTTGGAGGAGGTCGCCAGTATCTTCATTACCTCCACCATAGTTTGATCCCAAGTAAATAACAAGAAAGGAACACAGCTCCACCCATCAGGAGAAATTGGATTAAAGATTTACTGAGTATGGCCTGCCCCACCAGAAAAAAGACCCAGTTTCTCCCTCAGTCAGTCTCTATCATCAGGAAGTTTCCACAAGCCTCTTTTCCTTCTCCATCAGAGGGTTGCTGCTGCTGCTGTTAGGTTGCTTCAGTTGTGTCTGACTCTGTGCCACCACATAGACATAGACATAGACCCACAGACAGCAGCCCACCAGGCTCCACTGTCCCTGGGATTCTCCAGGCAAGAACATTGTAGACGGTTACCATTTCCTTCTCCAATGCATGAAAGTGAAAAGTGAAAGGGAAGTCACTCAATCGTGTCTGACTCTTCGTGACCCCATGGACTGCAGCCCACCAGGTTCCTCCATTCCTGGGACTTTCCAGGCAAGAGTACTGGAGTGGGTTGCCATTGCCTTCTCTGCCATCAGAGGGTAGACAGACTGAAAACCACAATCACAGAAAACTAACCAACCTGATCACATGGACCACAGCCTTGTCTAACTCAATGAAAGTACAAGTCATGATATGTAGGGCCACCCAAGACGGACGGGTCATGGTGGAGAGTTCCGAAAAAAGGTGGTCCACTGGAGAAAGGAATGGCAAACCACTTCAGTATTCTTGCCTTGAGAATGCCAAAAACAGTATGAAAACGCACAAAGATAGGACACTGAAAGATGAACTCCTCAGATCAGAAGGTGCCCAATATGCTACTGGAGATCACTGGAGAAATAACTCCAGAAAGAATGAAGAAAAGGAGCCAAAGAAAAAACAACACCCAGTTGTGGCTGTGGCTGGTGATAGATGCAAAGTCTGATACCACAAAGGGCAATATTACATACGAATGTGGAATGATAGGTCCATGAATCAAGGCAAATTAGAAGTGGTTACACAGGAGATGGCAACAGTGAACGTCGATATTTTAGGAATCAGCAAACTAAAAAGGACTTTAATGGGTGAATTTAATTCAGATGACCATTATACCTACTACTATGAGCAAGAATCCCTTGGAAGAAATAGAGTAGTCATAGTGAACAAAAGAGTCTGAAATGGAGTACTTGGATGCAATCTCAAAATGACAGAATGATCTCTGTTCATTTCCAAGTCAAACCATTCAGTATCACAGTAATGCTGAAGAAGCTGAAGGTGAATGGTTCTATGAAGACCTAAAAGACCTTCAAGAATGAACACCCCCAAAAATGTCCTTTCCATTATAGAAGACAGGAATGGAAAAGTAGGAAGTCAAGAAACACCTGGAGAAACAGGCAAATTTGGCCTTGGAGTACAGAATTAAGCAGGGCAAAGGCTAATACAGTTTTGCCAAGAGAATACACTAGTCATAGCAAACACCCTCTTCCAACCACACAAGAGAAGGCTCTACACATGGACATCATCAGGTGGTCAACAATGAAATCAAATTGATTATATTCTTTGCAGCCTAAGATGGAGAAGCTCTATACAGTCAGCAAAAACAAGACTGGGAGCTGACTATGGCTCAGGTCATGAACACCTTATTGCCATATTCAGACTTAAATTGAAGAAAGTAGGGAAAACTACTAGACCATTCAGGTATGACCTAAATCAAATCGCTTATGAGAAATAGATTCAAGGGACTAGATCTGATAGAGTGCCTGAAGAACTATGGAAGGAGGTTCACGACATTGTACAGGAGACAGGGATCAAAACCATCCCCAAGAAAAAGAAATGCAAAAATCAAAATGGCTGTCCTTGGAAGCCTTACAAATACATGAGTAAAGAGAAGTTAAAGCAATGGAGAAAAGGAAAGATAAACCCATTTGAATGCAGAGTTCGAAAGAATAGCAAGGAGAAATAAGAAAGGCTACCTCAGAGATTGGTACAAAGAAATAGAGGGAAAAAATAGAATGGGAAAGACTAGAGATATCTTCAAGAAAATAGGAGATACAAGAGAACATTTTGTGCAAAGATGGGCATGATAAAGGACAGAAGTGGTGTGGACCTAACAGAAGAAGAAAGTATTAATAAGAGGAGACAAAAATACACAGAAAAACTATACAAAAGCGATCTTCATGATCCAGATAACCAAAATGGTGTGATCATTCACCTAGAGTCAAACACCCTGGAATGCAAAGTCAAGTGGGCCTTAGGAAGCAACACTACAAACAAAACTAGTGGAGGTGATAGAATTCCAGTTGAGCTATTTCAAATCCTTAAAGATGATGTTGTGAAAGTGCTACACTCAATATACCAGCAAATTTGGAAAACTCAGCAGAGGCCACAGGATTGCAAAAGGTCAGTTTTCATTCTAATCCCAAAGGCAATGCCAAAAAATACTCAAGCTACTGCACAATTTCACTCATCTCAAATGCTAGTAAAGTAATAGTCAAAATTCTGCAAGCCAGGTTTCAACAGTATGTAAACCTTGAACTTCCAGATGTTCAAGTTGGATTTAAAAAAGGTAGAGGAACCAGAGATCAAATTGCCAACATCCATTAGATCATCAAAAAAGTAAGAGAGTTGCAGAAAAAAGATCTATTTATGCTTTATTGACTATGCCAAAACCTTTGACTGTGTGGATCACGATAAACTCTGAAAATTCTGAAAGAGATGGGAGGACCAGACTACCTGACCTGTCTCTTGAGAAATCTGTATGCAGATCAGGAAGCAACAGTTAGAACTGGACATGGAACCACACACTGGTTCCAAATTCGAAAAAGAGTACATCAAGGCTGTATATTCTCACCCTGCTTATTTAACTTAATATGCAGAGTACATCATGAGAAACGCTGGACTGGAAGAAGCACTAGCTGGAATCAAGATTGCCAAGAGAAATATCAGAGTAACCTCAGCTATGCTGATGACACCACTCTTATGGTGGTGTCATCCTCTTGATGAAAGTCAAAGAGGAGAGTGAAAAAGTTGGCTTAAAACTCAACATTAAGAAAACTAAGATCATAGCATCTTGGCCCATCACTTCATAGAAAATAGATTGGGAAACAGTAACAGACTTTGTTTTTTGAGGGGCTCCAAAATCATTGCAGATGGTGAGTGCAGCCATGAAATTAAAAGAGGCTTACTCCTTGGAAGGAAAGTTATGACCAACCTAGATAGCATATTCAAAAGCAGAGATATTACTTTGCCAACAAAGGTTCGTCTAGTCAAGGCTATGGTTTTTCCTGTGGTCATGTATGGATGTGAGAGCTGGACTGTGAAGAAGGCTGAGCACCGAAGAGTTGATGCTTTTGAACTGTGGTGTTAAAGAAGACTCTTGAAAGTCCCTTGGACAGCATGGAAATCCAATCAATCCATCCTAAAGGAAATCAGTCCTGAATATTCATTGGAAGGACTGATGCTGAAGCTGAAACTCCAATACTTTGGCCACCTTATGCAAAGAGCTGACTCATTGGAAAAGACCCTGATGCTGGGAAAAATTGAAGGTGAGAGGAGAAGGGGATGACAGTGGATGAGATAGTTGGATGGCATCACCGACACAATAGACATGAGTTCAAGCAAGCTCCAGGAGTTGATGAAAGACAGGGAGGCCTGGGGTGCTGCAGTCCGTGGGTTGCAAAGAGTCAGACACAACTGAGTGACTTGACTTAACTGAACTGTAGTTTTAAATTGCATACTATTATGAGTAGTGTGATGAATTTCATGACATTTTGCTCCATCTTGCTCAATTTTCCCCAACATGGTAAACATCTGCTCCTGACATCCAATCATTAACATCATCATGGATCCATGATATTGAATTAACTGAAATAGATTATCCACATGTTGATGTGTTGGAAGGTCTGTAGTAACCGAGTGTTATACTACAATGCCTACATTATTCACCTCATTTCATTTTATTATGCAGGCATTTTACCACCTCAATCCTCACAATAAGGGTGACTACAGTATAATAAGAATTTTTTTTTTTCTCAATCTTTGAGCAATGCCTTTTTATTTACTTGAAGGCAAACATGTTATATTCTTCTGTTCAGTTCAGTAAAGTTGCTCAGTCGTGGCCAACTCTCTGCAACACCCTGAACTGCAGCACGCCAGGCCTCCCTGTCCATCACCAACTCCCAGAGTCCACCCAAACCCATATCCATTGAGTCAGTGACGCCATCCAACCATCTCATCCTCTGTCGTCCCCTTCTCCTCTTGCCTTCAATTTTTCCCAGCATCAGGGTCTTTTCCAATGAGTCAGCTCTTCACATCAGGTGGCCAAAGTATTAGAGTTTCAGCTTCATCAGTCCTTCCAATGAACACCCAGGACTGATCTCCTTTAAGATGGACTGGTTGAGCTCCTTGCAGTCCAAAGGACTGTCAAGAGTCTTCTCCAACACCACAGTTCAAAATCGTCAATTCTTCGGCACTCAACTTTCTTTTTAGTCCAACTCTCACATCCATACATGACCACTGGAAAAACCATAGCCTTGACTAGATGGACCTTTGTTGGCAAAGTAATTTTTCTGCTTTTTAATATGCTGTCAAGGTTGTTCATAACTTTCTTCCCAAGGAGTAAGTGTCTTTTAATTTCATGGCTGTAATCACCATCTGCAATGATTTTGGAACCCAGAAAAATAAAGTTAGCCACTGTTTCCACTGTTTCCCTGTCTATTTGCCATGAAATGATGGGACTGGATGCCATGATCTTACTTTTCTGAATGTTGAGATTTAAGCCAACTTTTTTTACTCTCCTCTTTCACTTTCATTAAGAGGCTCTTTAGTTCTTCTTCACTTTCTGCCATAAGGGTGGCATCATCTGCATATCTGTGGTTATTGATATTTCTTCCAGCAATGTTGATTCTAGCCTGTATTCTTCAGTTCAGTTCAGTTGCTCAGTTGTAGCTGACACTTTGCAACCCCATGAATCACAGCATGCCAGGCCTCCCTGTCCATCACCAACTCCTGGAGTTCACTCAAACACACGTCCATCCAGTCGGTGATGCCATCCAGCCATCTCATCCTCTGTCGTCCCCTTCTCCTCCTGCTGCCAATGGCTCCCAGCATCAGAATCTTTTCCAATGAGTCAAATAATTTTTCTTTTTAAATATTTTAAAATTTATTTATACATTTAATTAGAGGATAATTACATTATTGTAATGGATTCTGCCATACCTCAACACGAATTGGCCACAGGTATACATGTATCCCCTGCATCTTGAGTCACACCTCCCATGTTCATGTTCTGCCCGTTTTCCTCTAAGAGTTTTATATTTTATGATCTTACAATTAGCCCTTAATCCGTTTTGAATTTATCTTTGTGTATGGTGTTAGAAAGTGTTCCTATTTCATTCTTTCATACTTAGCTGATCGTTTTTCTTAGCACACACATACCCACACACACATCAGTTAGAACTAATGAATGAATCCAGTAAAGGTACAGGATGTGAAAATCAGGTTTTTTTCTGTATACCAAAAACCAAAGTATCCTAAAACTTTTTTTACAATCACAATCCCATTTATAACAGCATCAAAAATTTAAAATATATTTTCAACAATGGTGTTGAACAAATGTAAAACTATGAAACCTCTATAAGATAACAAAGGAGAAAGTCTCAGTGATCTTGAGTTCTTGAGTGTGGATATTTCTTTTTAGATAAAGCATCAAAGACATAATTCATGAAAGAGAAAATGAATAAGCTAGACTTCACAAAATCAAAAACTTCTGCTCTGAAAAAAACATTATGAAAGGAGAGTAAAAACAATTCATAGACTGAGACAAAATATTTGTAAAGATACATTTGTAAAAGTACAGTTATCCAAAATACACAAATAATTCTTCAAACTCAATACCAAAAATAATAAATGAATAAAAACAAACAAACAAAAAAAAAAAAACACATAAGCAAACAAATAAAACACAATGGCCCAATTTTAAAAAAGGGACCTATGTGCTTATCAGATACCTCATCAGAGAAGATATGCAGATAATTAATTAGCATATTGAAAGATGCTTCACTTCACATGTCAACATGAATATGTGCTAAGTTGCTTTAGTCGTATTTGACTCTTTGCGACCCTATGGACTGTAGACTGCCAGGCTCCTCTCTCCATGGGATTCTCCAGGCAAGAATACTGGAAGGGGTTGAAATGCCCTTCTCCAAGGGATCTTCCCAACCCAGGTACTGAACCTGCATCTCTACAGTTTAGTTCAGTCGCTCAGTCGTGTACGACTCTTTGCGATCTCATGAACTGCAGCACACCAGGCTCCCTTGTCAAACACCAACTCCTGGAGCTTGCTAAACTCATGTCCATTGAGTCGGTGATGCCATCCAACCATCTCATCCTGTGTCATCCTCTTCTCCTCCTGCCTTCAATCTTTCCCAGAATCAGGGTCTTTTCTTTTCAAATGAGTTAGTTCTTTGCATCAGGTGGTCAAAGTATTGGAGTTTCAGCATCAGGATCAGTCCTTTCAATGAATATTCAGGACTGAATTCCTTTAAGGTTGACTGGTTTGATCTCCTTGCAATCCAAAGGACCCTCAAGAGACAATGATACTTGTCTCATAGAATGAGTTTGGAACCACTCCTTCCCCTTCAATGTTTTGAACAGTTTGAGAAGAATATGTGTTTAAATATCTTGTTTAAATATTTAGCAGAACTTACCTATGAAACCATCTGATCATGGACTTCTGTTTGTTGGGAGTATTTTTTTAATTACTAATTTAATCTCACTATTGTCAATTGTTCAATTCATATTTTTCTCTTTCTTCCTGATTCCAACTTGGAATATTGTAGTTTTCTAGGAATTTATCCACTGCTTCTAAGTTGCCCATTTGATTGGCATATAATTATAATTCTCCGTATTTCCATGGTGTTGTATGTGACCTCTCTCTTTTTGCTGTTATTTTATGTCTTTATTAACATGAAGAAAAAATGGGTAACGACGTTTCAGCCTTTGTTGAAACACAGAAATGGTAACAAAGGTAACCCACAAGTGACAGGTATTAACATGTATGGTCCTTAAGGTCTAGCTCTAAGACCATGCTGAAGTGTGTGGGTAACTTTGACGTAACTTCTCCTTAATGTTTTATTTTATTCCTTGGATGCTCTTTTTTTTTTTTTTTTTGAAGTCAAACTAAAGATTTACTGTATCTTTTTCTTCCAAGTTTTTCTTATTTTCATTGATTTTTTCTATTGTTTTATATAGCTTTAATTTTATTTCTGACCTGATTTTTATTATTTCTTTTCTCCTACTAACTTTGGGTTTTGTTTGTTCTTCTCTTAATTTTTGCTTGTCTGTAAAACTATCTCTCATTCAAATCTGAATGATATTATTGGCCGTTTACATGTTTTATTCTTATATCACTTTTTATTCTGTCACTCCCTTCTGGTCTGCAAAGTCCGATGCTATAAAGAGCAATATTGCATAGGAACCAGGAATGTTAGGTCCATGAATCAAGGTAAAGTAGAAGTGGTCAAAAAGGAGATGGCAAGAGTGAACATCAACATTTTAGGAATCAGTGAACTAAAATGGACTGGAATGGGTGAATTTTATTCAGATAACCATTATATCTACAACTATGAGCAAGAATCCCTTAGAAGAAATGGATTAGCCCTTATACTCAAGGGAAGAGTCCAAAATGCAGTACTTGGGTGCAATCTCATAAATGACAAAATGATCTCTGTTCATTTCCAAGGCAAACCACTCAGTATCACAGTAATCCAAGTCTATGTCCCAACCAATAACACTGAAGAAGCTGAAGTTGAACGATTCTATGAAGACCTACAAGATCTTCTAGAACTACCACTCAAAAAGGACATCATTTTCATCATAGGGGACTGGAATGGAAAAGTAGGAAGTCAAGAGATACGTGGATTAACAGGCAAGTTTGGCCTTCGAGTACAAAGCGAAGCAGATGAAGACTAATATAGTTTTTCCAAGATAACACATTGATCATAGCAAACAGCCTCTTCCAACAACACAAGAAAATACTCTACACATGGACATTACCAGATGGTCAGTAACAAAATCACACTGATTATATTGTTTGTGGCCAAAAAGGAAGAAGCTCTATACATCTATACCGTCAGCAAAAACAAGACCAGGAGCTGACTGTGGCTCAGATCATGAACTCCTTATTGCCAAATTCAGACTTAAATTGAAAAAAGCATGGAAAACCACTGGATTATTCAGGTATGACCTAGGTCAAATCCCTTATGATTATACAGTGGAAGTGACAAATAGATTCAGGGAATTATATCTGATAGACAGGGTGCTTGAAGAAATATGGAAAGAGTTTTGTGACATTGTACAGGAGGCAGTATCCAAGACCATCCCCAAGAAAAATGAATGCAAAAAGGCAAAATGGTTGTATGAGGAGGCCTTAGAGATAGCTGAGAAAAGAAGAGAAGCAAAAGGCCAAGGAAAAAAGGAAAGATATACCCATTTGAAGGCAGAGTTCCAAAGAAGAGCAAGGAAAGATAAAAAAAAAAAAAAAAAAGCCTTCTTCAGTGACCAATGCAAAGAAATAGTGGGAAACAATTGAATGGGAAAGACTAGAGATCTCTTTAAGAAAATTAGAGATACCAAGGGGACATTTCATGAAAAGATGCCACAATAAAGAACAGAAATGGTATGGACCTAACGGAAGCAGAAGATATTAAGAGGTGTCAAGAATGCATGGAAGAACTCTACAAAAAAGGTCTTCACGACCCAGTTAATCACGATGGTGTGATCATTCACCTAGAGCCAGATATCCTGGAATGCAAAGTCAAGTGGGCCTTAGAAAGCATCACTATGAATAAAGCTAGTAGAGGTAATGGTATTCCAGCTCAACTATTTCAAATCCTAAAAGATGATGCTTTTAAAGTGCTGTACTTAGTATGCAAGCAAATTTGGAGCTCAGCAGTGGCCATGGGGCTGGAACAGGTCAGTTTTCATTCCAATCCCAAAGTAAAGAAGTGCAGAGAATGTTCGAATACCACACAATTGCATTGAATTCCCATGCTAGCATCAGATCAGATCAGATCAGTCGCTCAGTCGTGTCCGACTCTTTGCGACCCCATGAACCACAGCACGCCAGGCCTCCCTGTCCATCACCAGCTCCCGGAGGTCACCCAGACTCGCATCCATCGAGTCAGTGATGCCATCCAGCCATCTCATCCTCTGTCGTCCCCTTCTCCTCCTGCCCTCAATTCCTCCCAGCATCAGAGTCTTCTCCAATGAGTCAACTCTTCGCATGAGGTGGCCAAAATACTGGAGTTTCAGCTTTAGCATCATTCCTTCCAAAGAAATCCCAGGGCTGATCTCCTCAGAATGGACTGGTTGGATCTCCTTGCAGTCCAAGGGACTCTCAAGAGTCTTTCTCCAACACCACAGTTCAAAAGCATCAATTCTTCGGCACTCAGCCTTCTTCACAGTCCAATGCTCAAAATTCTGCAAGCCAGGCTTCAACAGTATGTGAATCATGAACTTACAGATGTTCAAGCTGGTTTTAGAAAAGTCAAATGAACCAGAGATCAAATTTTCAGCATCTATTGAATCATTGAAAAAACAATAATGTTCCAGAAAAACATCTACATATGCTTTATTCACTACACCAATCCTTTTGATTGTGTGGATTACAACAAACTATGGAAAATTCTTAAAGACATGGGAATACCAGACCTCAATACCTGCCTCCTAAGAAATCTGTATGCAGGTCATGAAGCAACAGTTAGAACTGGATATGGAACAACAGATTGTTTCCAATTTGGGAAAGGAGTACATCAAGGGTGTATATTGTCACCCTGTGTATTTAACTTAGAGTACATCATCTGAAATGCCAGGCTGGATGAAGCACAAGCTGGAATCAAGTTTGCTGGGAGAAATATCAAAAAGCTATGTCTTTTCCAGTACTATTGTATGGATGTGAGAGTTGGACTATAAAGAAAGCTGACAACACAGAATTGATGCTTTTGAACAGTGGTGTTGGAGAAGCCTCTTGAGAGTCCCTTGGGATGCAAGGAGATCAAACCAGTCAATCCTAAAGGAAATCAGTCCTGAATATTCATTCCAAGGATTGATGCGGAAGGGCCAATACTTTGACCACCTATTGCAAATTACTGACTCATTGGAAAAGACCCTGATGCTGGGAATGATTGTAGGCAGGAGGAGAAGTGGATGACAAATTGTTGAATGTCATCACCAACTCGATGGACATGAGTTTGAGCAAGCTCCAGGAATTGGTGATTGACAAGGAAACCTGGAATGCTGCAGTCCCTGGGGTTGCAAAGGGTCAGACAGGACTGAGTGACTGAACTGAACCCTACTGATAGTTTCCTTTGCTGTACAAAAGCTTTTAAGTTTAATTAGGTCCCATTTGGTAATTTTTACGTTTATTCCGTTACTCTATGAGGTAGGTTATAGAGGATCTTGCTGTGATTTATGTCAAAGTGTGTTCTGCCTATGTTTTCCTTAAAGAGTTCTATAGCTTCTGGTCTCATATTTAGGTCTTTAATCCATTTTGAGCTTATATTTGTATGTAGTGTTCAGAAGTATCTTAAATTCATTCTTTTACACATAACTCTCCAGTTTTTCCAGTACCACATATTGAAGAGACTATTTTCTCCTTTGTATATTCTTGCCTCCTTTGTGGCTCACATGGTAAAGAATCCACCTGAAATACTGGAAACCTGGGTTCAATCCTTGCATTGGGAATATCCCCTGGAGCAGGGCATAGCAACCCACTCCAATATTTCTGACTGGAGAATCCCATGGACAAAGGAGCTTGGGTGGCTACTTTCCTTCGGGTTACAAAGAGTTGGACACAACTCAATAATACTTCACTTTATCAAAGATAAAGTGCCCGTAGTTGTGAGGGTTTAATAACACAATGTTGTAAAACAATTGTCCTCCAATGAAAAATAAATAAATAAAAGACAGCAGCTACGTCTGCTGCTGCTGCTACTGCTAAGTCACTTCAGTCGTGTCCGACTCTGCGTGACCCCATAGACGTCAGCCCACCAGGCTCTCCTGCCCCTGGGATTCTCCAGGCAAGAACACTGGAGTGGGTTGCCATTTCCTTCTCCAATGCATGAAAGCGAAAAGTGAAAGTGAAGTCGCTCAGTCGTGTCCGACTCTTAGCGACCCCATGGACTGCAGCCCACCAGGCTACGTCTAACAAATATTATTTCAAAATAATGTTTGGTCCATAATATGACCTCTTTGCTGCACTTTTCATTCAGTATTATTGATGTATTCATCTGTTTTCAGCGCTTTTAATTCTTGACCTTTTTAGTAGCATCTTCTAATCTTGGTTACATAAAAATCACAAGTACATGTCTAGAAAGAAAAAAAAAAAAAGAAAAAGAAGAAGAAGAAGCTGCAGCAAGTTATCCAGAAGATCTAGCAAAGAAAATTGAAGAAGGTGACTACATTGAAGGAAAGGTTTTCAGTGTAGATGAAATGGCCTTACATTAGAAGAAGATGCCATCTAAGACTTTCAGAACTGGAGCAAATAAGTCAATGACTGATTCAGAGCTTCAAAGGAAAGTCTGGTTCTTTTGTTAGGGGCTAATGTAGCTGATTACTTTAAGTTGCAGCCAATGCTAATTTATCATTCCAAAAATCCTAGGGCTTTTAAGATTTATTCTAAATCTACACTGCCTGGGCTCTCCAAATTGGAAAACAAGACTTGAATGACCACACATCTGTTTACAACATAGTTTACTGAATATTTACAGAATATTTTAAGCCTACAGGTGAGAGCCATTGCTCTCAAAATTAAAAAAAAAAAAAAAAAAAAAAAAAAAACAACTTTCTTTCAAAATATTACTGCCAGTGATAATGCATCGGGTCACCTAAGAACTCTAATGATGTTGTACAGTGTTAATAGTGTTGTTTTAATGCCTAGTAACAGCATATACACCGAAGAACTGTACAAAAAAGAGCTTCACGACCCAGATAATCATGATGGTGTGATCACTGACCTAGAGCCAGACATCTTGGAATGTCAAGTCAAATGGGCCTTAGAAAGCATCACTTCGAACAAAGCTAGTGGAGGTGATGGAATTCCAGTGGAGCTATTCCAAATCCTGAAAAATGATGCTGTGAAAGTGCTGCACTCAATATGCCAGCAAATCTGGAAAACTCAGCAGTGGCCACAAGATTGGAAAAGGTCAGTTTTCATCCCAATCCCAATGAAAGGCAATGCCAAATAGTGCTCAAACTACCACACAGTTGCACTCATCTCACATGCTAGTAAAGTAATGCTCAAAATTGTCCAAGCCAGGCTTCAGCAATATGTGAACCGTGAACTTCCTGATGTTCAAGCTGGTTTTAGAAAAGGCAGAGGAACCAGAGATCAAATTGCCAACATCCGCTGGATCATGGAAAAAGCAAGAGAGTTCCAGAAAAACATCTATTTCTGCTTTATTGACTATGCCAAAGCCTTTGACTGTGTAGATCACAATAAACTGTGGAAAATTCTGAAAGAGATGGGAATACCAGACCACCTGATCTGCCTCTTGAGAAATCTGTATGCAGGTCAGGAAGCAACAGTTAGAACTGGTCATGGATCAACAGACTGGTTCTAAATAGGAAAAGGAGTACGTCAAGGCTGCATATTGTCACCATGTTTATTTAACTTATATGCAGAGTACATCATGAGAAATGCTGGACTGGAAGAAACACAAGTTGGAATCAAGATTGCTGGGAGAAATATCAATAACCTCAGATATGCAGATGACACCACTCTTATGGCAGAAAGTGAAGAGGGGCTAAAAAGCCTCTTGATGAAAGTGAAAGTGGAGAGTGAAAAGGTTGGCTTAAAGCTCAACATTCAGAAAACGAAGATCATGGCATCTGGTCCCATCACTACATGGGAAATAGATGGGGAAACAGTGGAAATAGTGTCAGGTTTTATTTTTCTGGGCTCCAAAATCACTGCAGATGGTGACTGCAGCCGTGAAATTAAAAGACGCTTACTCCTTGGAAGGAAAGTTATGACCAAC
This sequence comes from Tragelaphus eurycerus, assembly GCA_935064755.1. Taxonomy (NCBI): domain Eukaryota; kingdom Metazoa; phylum Chordata; class Mammalia; order Artiodactyla; family Bovidae; genus Tragelaphus; species Tragelaphus eurycerus. The sequence goes on along the minus strand of CAKXYN010000119.1, from coordinate 2,472,881 downwards.
CTAGATCGCATATTCAAAAGCAGAGACATTACTTTGCCAACAAAGGTTCGCCTAGTCAAGGCTATGGTCCTTCCTGTGGTCATGTATGGATGTGAGAGCTGGACTGTGAAGAAGGCTGAGCGCTGAAGAATTGATGCTTTTGAACTGTGGTGTTGGAGAAGACTCTTGAGAGTCCCTTGGACTGCAAGGAGATCCAACCAGTCCATTCTGAGGGAGATCAGCCCTGGGATTTCTTTGGAAGGAATGATGCTAAAGCTGAAACTCCAGTATTTTGGCCACCTCATGCGAAGAGTTGACTCATTGGAGAAGACTCTGATGCTGGGAGGGATTGAGGGCAGGAGGAAAAGGGGACGACAGAGGATGAGATGGCTGGATGGCATCACTGACTTGATGGGTGTGAGTCTGAGTGACCTCTGGGAGTTGGTGATGGACAGGGAGGCCTGGCGTGCTGTGGTTCATGGGGTCGCAAAGAGTCGGACACGACTGAGTGACTGATCTGATCTGATCTGATCTGATCTGAACAGCATGTTTGTAGCTTAGTTGGTAAAGAGTCCGCCTGCAAAGCGGGAGACCTGGGTTCGATCCCTGGGTTGGGAAGATCCCCTGGAGAAGGAAATGGCAACCCACTTCAGTATTCTTGCCTGGAGAATTCCATGGACAGAGGAGCTTGGTGGCCTAGAGTCAATGGGATCACAAAGAGTCGGACACGACTAAGTGACTAACTTTATAACTCAGCATGCATTCTGCAGCCCATGGGTCAAGGAGTAAAATTCAATGTTGAAGTATTATTTAAGAAGTACATTTTGTAAGGTCATATCTGCTATACGTGGGGTTTCTCTGATGGATCTGGACGAAGTAAATTGGAAATCTTCTGGAAAGGACTTATCTTTTAAAATACCATTAAGAACATTTATGATTCATGGAAAGAGGTCAAAATATAAAAATTAATAAGATATTGGAAAAAGTTGACTCAAACCCTCACAAATAACTTTCAAAGGTTCAATACTTTGATGTAGAACATAAGTGCAGATGTGGTAAAAATAGCAAAAGAACTAAATATGGAGACCTTACATATGACTGAATTGTTGCAATATAATGAAATTTAAAGGATGAGGAGTTACTTCTTATGGGTGAGCAAAAACAAGCTGTTTCTTGAGATGGAAAGTACTCCTGACGAAAATGTGAATATTGTCAAAATGCCATGATAATATTTAGAATTTTTAGAACATGAAAGCAAGATCTTCTACTAGCAAAAAGGCTACAACTCGCTGAAGGTTGAAATGATGATTAGTACTTTCATCAATAAAGTATTTTTAAATTATATTATGTACATTATTTTTTTAGACATAATGCTGTTGCACTCTTAGTAGACTACATAACAGAGTAAGCATAACTTTTACTTGTACTGGAAAACCAAAATATTAGTGTGACTCATTTTATTGTGGTGGTATGGAACTGAAGTTGCAATATCTCTTCCTTGTGGCTTAGACAGTAAAGAATTCATCTTCAAAGGCACAAGACACAGGTTCTATCCCTGAATCAGGAAGATCCCCTGGAGAAGTAAATGACAACCCAATCCCGGATTCTTGCCTGGGAAATCCTGTGGACAGAAGAGCCTAGTGGGCTACTGTCCATGGGGTCACAAAGAGACATTACTGAATGACTAACACAGTCACTTTTTGTCATGTTTATGCGGTTACATTTTTGCAAGATGATAAGAGTTATAGAAATGGATAGTGGTGATGGCTGCAAAACAATGTGAATATAAATAATACCACTATACTATGCACTTAAAATGGTTAAGATAGTAAATTTAACATTGTTTTACCACAAAAATGATTTAAATGGTAAATGTCATATTATGTGAATATCACTACAATTTATTTTTGTTTAATTTCAAAGTGGAACTAGAATACTTACCTTGTAGTATTGGCAGGCGTCAGTAATACTGTGCTTGTAAAACAGCAGAATGCTTGCCTTAGAGTAGGTGTTTAACCATTGTTTTTTTTTTTTTTTTTTTTTTTTAATTTTATTTTATTTAACTTTACAATATTGTATTGGTTTTGACATATATCAAAATGAATCTGACACACGTATACATGTGTTCCCCATCCTAAACCCTCCTCCCTCCTCCCTCGCCACACAATCCCTCTGGGTCGTCACAGTGTACCAGTCCCAGGTATCCAGTATCGTGCATTGAACCTGGACTGGAGACTCATTTCATATATGATATTATACATATTTCAATGCCATTATCCCAAATCATCCCACCCTCTCCCTCTCCCAGAGTCCAAAAGACTGTTCTATACATCAGTGTCTCTTTTGCTGTCTCGTATACAGGGTTATTGTTACCATCTTTATAAATTCCATATATATGTGTTAGTATACTGTATTGGTGTTTTTCTTTCTGGCTTCACTCTGTGTAATAGGCTCCAGTTTCATCCACCTCATTAGAACTGACTCAAATGTATTCTTTTTAATGGCTGAATCATACTCCATTGTGTATATGTACCACTGCTTTCTTATCCATTCGTCTGCTGATGGACATCTAGGTTGCTTCCATGTCCTGGCTATTATAAACAGTGCTGCAGTGAACATTGGGGTACACCTGCCTCTTTCAATTTTGGTTTCCTCAGTGTGTATGCCCAGCAGTGGGATTGCTGGGTCATAAGGCAGTTCTAGTTTCAGTTTTTTCTAAGGAATATCCACACTGTTCTCCATAGTGGCTGTACCAGTTTGCATTCCCACCAACAGTGTAAGAGGGTTCCCTTTTCTTCACACCCTGTTCAGTATTTATTGCTTGTAGACTTTTGAATAATAGCCATTCTGACTGGCGTGAAATGGTACCTCATAGTGGTTTTGATTTTCATTTCTTTGATATGAGAAATGAGTGATGTTGAGCATCTTTTCATGTGTTTGTTAGCCATCTGTATGTCTTCTTTGGAGAAATGTCTATTTAATTCTTTGGCCCATTTTTTGATTGGGTCATTTATTTTTCTGGAATTGAGCTGTAGGATTTGCTTGTATATTTTTGAGATTAGTTATTTTTTAGTTGCTTCATTTGCTATTATTTTCTCCCATTCTGAAGGCTGTCTTTTCACCTTGCTTATAGTTTCTTTTGTTGTGAAGAAGTTTTTAAGTTTAATTAGGCCCCATTTGTTTATTTTTTATTTTATTTCCAATATTCTGGGAGGTGGGTCATAAAGGATCCTGCTGTGATGTATGTCGGAGAGTGTTTTGCCTATGTTCTCCTATAGCAATTTTATAGTTTCTGGTCTTATGTTTAGATCTTTAATCCATTTTGAGTTTATTTTTGTGTATGATGTTAGAAAGAGATCTAGTTTTATTCTTTTACAAGTGGTTGACCAGTTTTCCCAGCACCACTTGTTAAAGAGATTGTCCTTTCTCCATTGCATATTCTTGCCTCCTTTGTCAAAGATAAGGTGTCCATAGGTGTGTGGGTTAATCTCTGGGCTTTATATTTTGTTCCATTGATCTATATTTCTGTCTTTGTGCCCATACCATACTGTCTTGATGATTGTGGTTTTGTAGTAGAGCCTGAAGTCAGGCAGGTTGATTCCTCCAGTTCCATTCTTCTTTCTCAAGATAGCTTTGGCTATTCAAGGTTTGTTGCATTTCCATACAAATTGTGAAATTATTTGTTCTAGCTCTGTGAAGAATACCGTTGGTAGCTTGATGGGGATTGCATTGAATCTATAAATTCCTTTGGGTAGTATACTCATTTTCACTATATTGATTCTGTCAATCCATGAACATGGTATATTTGTCCATCTATTAGTGTCCTGTTTGATTTCTTTCACCAGTGTTTTATAGTTTTCTATATATAGGTCTTTAGTATCTTTAGGTAGATATATTCCTAAGTATTTTATTCTTTTCATTGCAATGGTGAATGAAATTGTTTCCTTAATTTATCTTTCTATTTTCTCATTATTAGTGTACAAGGGATTTCTGTATGTTGATATTATATCTTGCAACTTTACTATATTCCTTGATTTGTTCTAGTAATTTTCTGGTGGAGTCTTTAGGGTTTTCTATGTAGAGGATCATGTAATCTGCAAACAGTGAGAGTTGTACTTCTTTTCCAACTTGGATTCCTTTTATTTCTTTTTCTGCTCTGATTGCTGTGGCCAAAACTTCCAAAATTATGTTGAATAGTAACGGTGAAAGTGGGCACCTTTGTCTTGTTCCTGACTTTGGAGGAAATGCTTTCAATTTTTCACCATTGAGGATAATGTTTGCTGTGGGTTTTTCATATATGGCTTTTATTATGTTGAGGTATGTTCCTTCTATTCCTCCTTTCTGGAGCGTTTTTATCATAAATGGATGTTGAATTTTGTCAAAGGCTTTCTCTGCGTCTATTGACATAATCATATGGTTTTTATTTTTCAATTTGTTAATGTGGTGTATTATATTGATTGATTTGTGGATATTGAAGAATCCTTGCATCCCTGGGATAAAGCCCACTTGGTCATGGTGTATGATCTTTTTAATGTGTTGTTGGATTCTGATTGCTAGAATTTTGTTAAGGAGTTTTGCATCTATGTTCATCAGTGATTTGGGCCTGTAGTTTTCTTTTTTTGTGGCATCTTTGTCAAGTTTTGGTATTAGGGTGATAGTGGCCTCATAGAATGAGTTTGGAAGTTTACCTTCCTCTGCAATTTTCTGGAAGAGTTTGAGTAGGATAGGTGTTAGTTCTTCTCTAAATTTTTGGTAGAATTCAGCTGTGAAGCCGTCTGGACCTGGGCTTTTGTTTGCAGGAAGATTTCTGATTACACTTTCAATTTCCGTGCTTGTGATGGGTCTCTTAAGATTTTCTATTTCTTCCTGGTCCAGTGTTGGAAAGTTGTACTTTTCTAAGAATTTGTCCATTTCTTCCACGTTGTCCATTTTATTGCCATATAATTGCTGATAGTAGTCTCTTATGATCCTTTGTATTTCTGTGTTGTCTGTTGTGATCTCTCCATTTTCATTTCTAATTTTATTGATTTGATTTTTCTCCCTTTGTTTCTTGATGAGTCTGGCTAATGGTTTGTCAATTTTATTTATCCTTTCAAAGAACCAGCTTTTGGCTTTGTTGATTTTTGCTATGGTCTCCTTTGTTTCTTTTGCATTTATTTCTGCCCTAACTTTTAAGATTTCTTTCTTTCTACTGACCCTGGGTTCTTCATTTCTTCCTTTTCTAGCTGCTTTAGTTGTAGAGTTAGATTATTTATTTGACTTTTTTCTTGTTTCTTGAGATATGCCTGTATTGCTATGAACTTTCCCCTTAGGACTGCTTTTACAGTGTCCGACAGGTTTTGGGTTGTTGTGTTTTTGTTTTCATTCATTTCTATGCAAATTTTGATTTCTTCTGTGATTTGTTGGTTATTCAGCAGCATGTTGTTCAGCCTCCATATGTTGGAATTTTTAATAGTTTTTCTCCTGTAATTGAGATCTAATCTTACTGCATTGTGATCAGAAAAGATGCTTGGAATGATTTCAATTTTTCTGAATTTACCAAGGCTAGATTTATGGCCCAGGATGTGATCTATCCTGGAGAAGGTTCCGTGTGCACTTGAGAAAAAGGTGAAATTCATTGTTTTGGGATGAAATGTCCTATAGATATCAATTAGGTCTAACTGGTCTATTGTATCATTTAAAGTTTCTTTTTCCTTGTTAGTTTTCTGTTTAGTTGATCTATCCATAGGTGTAAGTGGGGTATTAAAGTCTCCCACTACTACTGTGTTATTGTTAATTTCTCCTTTCATACTTGTTAGTATTTGTCTTACATATTGCGATGCTCCTATGTTGGGCGCATATATATTCATAATTGTTATATCTTCTTCTTGGATTGATCCTTTGATCATTATGTAGTGACCTTCCTTGTCTCTTTTCACAATACTTTTTTAAAAGTCTATTTTATATATGAGTATTGCTTCTCCTGCTTTCTTTTGGTCTCTACTTGCATGGAAAATCTTTTTCCAGTCCTTCCCTTTCAGTCTGTATGTGTCCTCTGTTTTAACGTGGGTCTCTTGTAGACAACATATGTAGGGGTCTTGTTTTTGTATCCATTCGGCCAGTCTTTGTATTTTGGTTGGGGCATTCAACCCATTTACGTTTAAAGTAATTATTGATAAGTATGATCCCATTGCCATTCACTTTATTGTTTTGGCTTGAATTTATACACCCTTTTTGTGTTTCCTGTCTAGAGAATGTCCTTTAGTATTTGTTGGAGAGCTGGTTTGGTGGTGCTGAATTCTCTCAGCTTTTGCTTGTCTGTAAAGCATTTGATTTCTCCTTCATATTTGAATGAGATCTTTGCTGGGTACAATAATCAGGGCTGTAGATTATTTTCTTTCATCACTTTAAGTATGTCTTGCCATTCCATCCTGGCTTGGAGAATTTCTATTGAAAGATCAGCTGTTATCTTTATGGGAATCCCCTTGTGTGTTATTTGTTGTTTTTCCCTTGCTGCTTTTAATATTTGTTCTTTGTTTTGATCTTTGTTAATTTGATTAATATGTGTCTTGGGTGTTTCGCCTTGGGTTTATCCTGTTTGGGACTCTCTGGGTTTCTTGGACTTGAGTGATTATTTCCTTCCCCATTTTAGGGAGTTTTCAACTATTATTTCCTCAAATATTTGCTCATGGTCTTTCTTTTTGTCTTCTTCTTCTGGGACTCCTATGATTCGAATGTTGTAGCATTTAATATTGTCCTGGAGGTCTCTGAGATTGTCCTCATTTCTTTTAATTCGTTTTTCTTTTTTCTCCTCTGATGTATTTATTTCTACCATTCTATCTTCTAATTCACTAATCCTATCTTCTGCCTCTGTTATTCTACTATTTGTTGCCTCCAGAGTGTTTTGGATTTCATTTTTTGCATTATTCATTATATATTGACTATTTTTTATTTCTTCTAGGTCTTTGTTAAATCTTTCTTGCATCTTCTCAGTCCTTGTCTCCAGGCTATTTATCTGTGTTTCCATTTTGATTTCCAGATTTTGGATTAATTTCACTATCATTATTTGGAATTCTTTATCAGGCATATTCCCTATCTCTTCCTCTTTTGATTGGCTTGGTGAGCATTTATCCTATTCCTTTACCTGCTGGGTATTCCTCTGTCTCTTCATCTTATTTAATTTGCTGAGTTTGGGTTGTCCTGACTGTATTCTGGCAGTTTTGGAGTTCTCTTTATTATGGTGTTTCCTCACTGTGTGTGGGTTTGTACAGGTGGCTTTTCAAGGTTTCTTGGTTAGGGAAGCTTGTGTCGGTGATCTGGTGGGTGGAGCTGGATTTCTTCTCTCTGGAGTGCAATTAAGTGTTCAGTAATGAGTTATGGGATGTTTATGGTTTTGGGGTGACTTTGGGCAGCCTGTATATTGGAGCTCAGGGCTGTGTTCCTGTGTTGCTGGAGAATTTTCTTTGTATGTCTTGCCATGGAACTTGTTGGCCCTTGTGTGGTGCTTGGTTTCAGTGTAGGTATGGAGGCATTTGATGAGCTCCTGTCAATTAATGTTCCCTGAAGTCAGGGTTTGGACTTAAGCCTCCTGCTTCCAGTTATCAGTCTTATTTTTAAAGTAGTCTCAAAACTTCTCCTTCTATACATCACCATTGGTAAAACATCTAAGTTAAAGATGAAAAGTTTCTACACTGTGAGGGTCACCCAGAGTGGTTCATAGCATTACATGGAGAAGAGAAGAGAGAGGAGGAAGTTAGAGGTGACCCAAATGAGATGAGGTGGAATCAATAGAGGACAGAGCAGGCTAACCAGTAATCACTTCCTTATGTGCACTCCACAACTGGACCGCTCAGAGATGTTCACGGAGTTATACAAAGAAGAGAAGAGGGAGGAAGGAGGCAGAAGTTGCAAGGAGGATAAAAGGAGGGAATGAAAAGGAGAGAGACAGATCCAGCCAGTAATCATTTCCCTAAGTGTTTTCCACCGTCTGGAACATACAAAAATTCACAGAGTTGGGTAGAGTAGAGAGGGGTTAGGGAAAAGACACAGGCGCCCTGGTGGAGAAAAAGCAGAGTCCGGAGGTGGAGAGACCAGTCAAGCCAGTAATCTCGCTCCCTAGTAAAAAATGGGTACTGAAGATTGGGTTCTTAAAGGTACAAAATTGGTAACAAATACCTAAAAGCAAAAATTAAAGATTTAGAGTAGAGTTTAGAATTTCAAAAATGCAATGTTAAAGAAAAGAAAAACAAAGAGAAGAAAAAAAAAAAAAAACAGAAGCCAAAAACAACAAAGTCACAAAAATTATAAAGAAGATATAGGTACAAAATTGATAACAAATACCAAAAGGCATAAATTAAGAATCTAGAGTAGAGTTTGAAATTTCAGGAATACAATGTTAAAGAAAATATGAACAGAAAGAAAAAGAGAGAAAAAATTCACAAAAATTATTAAAAAAAAAAAATAGGTACAAAATTGATAACAAATACCAAAAAGCTAAAATTAAAAATCTAGAGCAGAGTTTGGAATTTCAGAAATACAATGTTAAAGAAAAGAAGAAAAAAAGAAAAAAAAAAAGGTCACAAAAGTTATAAAAAAATATATATATGAAATTTGCTTTTGAATAAAAAGGGTCTTTTTTTGCAAAGTAATAGGTTATAAAAGTGAAAATTAAAGGAATAATGGAGGACTTAAAAATTTTAAAAAATAAAAAAAAAGAAAGAATGATTGTAAAAATAGTGAAAATATATATAGGACTTTGTCTGATATTGTTGTGAATATTGTGGGTTCAGTTCATTTTTGGCTAGTTCCTTGTTCCAGCTTATATTTCTCAAGATCTATAGGCCCCTTCCTATGTAGTATTGGTACTAACCACGGGGTTTTAGTTTATTGCCTGTCACTTCCAAGACGGTTCCCTCTGTTATAGCTTCTTCTGTTTGCTGGTATCTTCAGTGTCTGATTTCCGCCCTGATACAAAGTGGGCAGTGGTGGACACCTTTTTTTTTTTTTTTTTCTTTTTTTAAGGCTCACTTGTTCAGTCGTGCTGTGGGGAGGGAGGGATGCTGCAAACAAATAACACTGGTGCTTGCTCGCAGTGCCTCAGCCACATTGGGCCTGCCCCCGCTCACGGTACGTGTAGTCTCCCTGCCTACACTGCTCAGGCTCTAAGTTGCTCCGCCGGGAACCATCTGCAGCCAGCCCTGGGCTGCTTGCACCTCTCAGGTCTAAGCCGCTCAGGTTCAGGCACTCGGGTATTCCTCAGAGGCACAGACTCGGTTGGGCCTGTGTTTTGTGCCCTTCCCAGGTCTGAGCAGCACAGGTGATGAGTTGTTTGGCAAACGTGGTTGCTGTGACTTATTGCCTCCCCGCCGCTTGATTATCTGGGTGTACAACCGGCACACCTTCTCAGGTGGATGTTGACCATCCAGAACCCCAAGAAATTTTAGTTAGCAAAGAAGCCTGCTTACAGTTTTGTAGATAATGTCTCTCTGGGGCTGCGATTGCCCCTTTCTGGCTCTGACTGCCTGTCACCAGAGGGGGACGGTCTGCAGCCGGCTATCTCTGTGCAGTCCTTTGTTTCGTGCACGAGCCTGGCGGTGTCTTAAGTTAGGGCTGGCTTTTTGCGTGGTAGATATCCCACAGTCTGGTTTGCTAGCCCAAATTGTTTTGCTCAGGTAGCGCTCGGGGTATTCAGGCCAGATCCTTACTCTAAGCAATGCAGCCCACGCCCTCGCCTCCCTGTCCAGCCCCCGCTTGCTGATGGCGGATTCAGGCATCTGCACTGCTTCTCTGCTGGGGGATTTACCGTTGGGCTCATAATCTGTGGGTTTTAATTGTTTGTTTATTTTTCCTCCCTGTTATGCTGCCCTCTGTGCTTCCCAGGCTCGGCACAGACTTGGCAGTGAGAATGTTTCCTGGTGTTTGGAAGCTTCTCTCTAAGACTCCCTTCCCAGGACAGAGCTCCATCCCTCCCACTTTTGTCTCCTTTTTTTTGTCTTTTAAATTTTTTCCTACCTCCTTTCGAAGACAATGGGTTGCTTTTCTGGTGCCTGATGTCCTCTGCTGGCATTCAGAAATTGTTTTGTGGAATTTACTTGGCATTTAAATGTTCTTTTGATGAATTTGTGGGGGAGAAAGTGTTCTCCCTGTCCTATTCCTCCGCCATCTTAGCTCCTCCCCAACCATTGTTTTAATTTCTTTGGTTTTTAAACTTTTATTTTGTATTTGGGTTTATACTCCAAAATCACTGCAGATGGTGACTGCAGCCATGAAATTAAAAGACTCTTACTCCTTGGAAGGAAAGTTATGACCAACATAGATAGCATATTCAAAAGCAGAGACATCACTTTGCCAACAAAGGTTCACCTAGTCAAGGCTATGGTCTTTCCTGTGGTCATGTATGGATGTGAGAGTTGGACTGTGAAGAAGGCTGAGTGCCGAAGAATTGATGCTTTTGAACTGTGGTGTTGGAGAAGACTCTGAGAGTCCCTTGGACTGCAAGGAGATTCAACCAGTCCATTCTGAAGGAGATCAGCCCTGGGATTTCTTTGGAAGGAATGATGCTAAAGCTGAAACTCCAGTATTTTGGCCACCTCATGCGAAGAGTTGACTCATTGGAGAAGACTCTGATGCTGGGAGGGATTGGAGGCAGGAGGAGAAGGGGACGACAGAGGATGAGATGGCTGGATGGCATCACTGACTCGATGAATGTGAGTCTGAGTGACCTCCGAGAGCTGGTGATGGATAGGGAGGCCTGGTGTGCTGCAGTTCATGGGGTTGCAAAGAGTCGCACATGACTGAGTGACTGATCTGATCTGATCTGATAGTTTCAGTTGAACAGTGAAGGGACTCAGCCATACATATACATATATCCATTCTCCTCCAAACTTCCCTCCCATTCAGGATGCCACATAACATTGAGCAGAGTTTCATGTGGTGTACAGTAGGTCTTTGTTGGTTATCCATTTTAAATATAGCAGTTTGTACCTTTCTATCCCAAACTCCCTATCCCTTCTCCTCATTCTTCCTCCTGGCAACCATAAGTTTGTTCTCTAAGTCTCTGAGTCTCTTTCTGTTTGGTAAGTTAATTTGTAACATTTATTTTATATTCCACATATAAAGGGGTGTCAGAAAATATTTCTCCTTCCCTGTCTAACTTATTTCACTTGTTATGACAACCTCTAAGTACATCTATGCTGTTGCAAATTACATTACTTCATTCTCTTTCAGATCAGATCAGATCAGTCGCTCAGTCGTGTCCGACTCTTCGCGACCCCATGAACCGCAGCACGCCAGGCCTCCCTGTCCATCACCAGCTCCCGGAGGTCACCCAGACTCATACCCATCGAGTCAGTGATGCCATCCAGCCATCTCATCCTCTGTCGTCCCCTTCTCCTCCTGCCCTCAATCTCCCCAGCATCAGAGTCTTCTCCAATGAGTCAACTCTTCGCATGAGGTGGCCAAAATACTGGAGTTTCAGCTTTAGCATCATTCCTTCTAAAGAAATTCCAGGATTGATCTCCTTCATAATGGACTGGTTGGATCTTCTTGCAGTCCAAGGGACTCTCAAGAGTCTTCTCCAACACCACAGTTCAAAAGCATCAATTCTTCGGCGCTCAGCTTTCTTCACAGTCCAGCTCTCACATCCATACATGACCACAGGAAAGACCATAGCCTTGACTAGGTGAACCTTTGTTGGCAAACTAATGTCTCTGCTTTTGAATATGCTATCTAGGTTGGTCATAGCTTTCCTTCCAAGGAGTAAGCGTCTTTTAATTTCATGACTGCAGTCACCATCTGCAGTGATTTTGGAGCCCCCAAAAACAAAGTCTGACACTGTTTCCACTGTTTCTCCATCTATTTCCCATGAAGTGACGGGACCAGATGCCATGATCTTCGTTTTCTGAATGTTGAGCTTTAAGCCAACCCTTTCACTCTCCACTTTCACTTTCATCAAGAGGCTTTTTAGCTCCTCTTCACTTTCTGCCATAAGAGTCGTGTCATCTCCATATCTGAGGTTATTGATATTTCTCCCAGCAATCTTGATTCCAACTTCTGTTTCTTCCAGTCCAGCATTTTTCATGATGTACTCTGCATATAAGTTAAATAAACATGGTGACAATATGCAGCCTTGACGTACTCCTTTTCCTATTTGGAACCAGTCTGTTGTTCCATGACCAGTTCTAACTGTTGCTTCCTGACCTGCATACAGATTTCTTAAGAGGCAGATCAGGTGGTCTGGTATTCCCATCTCTTTCAGAATTTTCCATAGTTTATTGTGATCTACACAGTCAAAGGCTTTGGCATAGTCGCCATGCCTGAGGGGCAACCTGGGATGGGCGGGTCATGGTGGAGAGAGCTGACAGGGTGTGGTCCGCTGGAGAAGGGAATGGCAAACCACTTCAGTATTCTTGCCTTGAGAACCCCATGAACAGTATGAACAGTATGAAAAGATCATTCTCTTTAATGGCTGTGTAATATTCCATTGCATATATGCACCACATCTTCTTCATCTATTCCTCTGGTGATGGAAGTTTAGGTTAGCTTCATGTCTTGGCTATTGTAAATAGTGCAGAAATGAACATTGGGGTACATATATCCTTTAAGATCATGATTTTTCTCTGGATATATGTCCAGGAGAGGGATTGCAGGTCCATTGCTGTTGTTGTTCACTCACCCAATTATGTCTGACTCTTTGTGACCACCTGGACTGCAACACTCCAGGCCTCTCTGTCCCTCACCATCTCCTGAAGTTTGCCTAAGTTCATGTCCATTGCATTAGTGATGCTATCCAGCCATCGCATCCTCTGAGGTCCATATGCTAGTTCTATCTTTAGTTCATTCAACCTTTTTCTTCATGTCCCTTCTCACCCTGTTGTCTGTATATCTAAGTTCATGACTTAGACTATGTCAATCCTCCCACTTCTCAACAAACTCTTTTCTCCTTGTTTCTTTACTTCACTTCTTCTTTCTCCCATTTATTTTCTTATTATAAGGAACATCAAGGACTTATGAGAATGCTTCAACTCTTTTACTAGGTGGCAAAAACACAGTGTTCTCTTCCAAAGTCTCCCACAGCAGTGTATATATCCAAATATGTCAATCAGTATTACTTGAGCTACAAGGGTGATGCATAGATTTGTGCAAGTCATTTCCTTCACAATGGTGCTTGGCTGAGAAGGTGAATTGGGTCAATGTGCCCTGGGATAGGTCTGAATTCAAGAGGTGCCTATTTTTAATTCACAGAAAGTTACTATAAGAACCAGTGCCACCACAATATTGTAATTATCCTCCAATTAAAAATAAAATAAAATTTAAAAAAGAACCAGTTCCATCAAGGTGTATGTGTAATTAAAATATTACTGAGCCTTGGGGTTAGAATTGAGGTACTCAATGTCTAGAGAATGAAGACATAAAATCATAGTGGATTTATGTTGATGTGTGGCAAAACCAATACAATATTGTAAAGTAATTAGGCCCTAATTAAAATAAATAAATTTAAAAATAATTAAATAAATTAATAATTTAAAAAAAATCAGCTATGAAAATATAGATAGTAACAGCCATCTTAATTCACACTCACCTACCGTCAGTCAGAGTTAAGAAATGTTTAGATGATATTCTTAATAAAAAACACAAAATATATAATAAATATAAAAAAAAAAAAAAAAAAAAGAATATTGTGGGGGGCGGGGGGTGAAACTCTTTTAATGTTGTGTGGGGGATGGAAGGGAAGTTTTTAAATATAAAGAAAGTGATATTTTATCTAATAAGGTAGGCCAGTCATTATAAAAAGAAAAAGGGTGGTGGGGGAGAGAATAGGGATGGGGAGATGACGTTGTGATATGTGAAGAAATGATGAAAATATTAAAATAAAAAATAAAAATAGAATAAAATAAATTCACAGTCCGCCACACACCTTACCAACCCCAGCACCGCACGCCTCCCCCCTCCCTATCCACCCCCCCCGCCAGGAGCTCACTCACACACACAACCATTCAGTGATTGCATCCATCCATCCAACTCACCATCTATCCTCCCCCTCCCCCCCCCCAACCCCCCCTACCACCACAGGCTTTTCCCCAGTGTGAACACCCTTCACATGAGGTGGCCAAAATACTGGGTTTCAGCTTTAGCATCATTCCTTCCAAAGAAATTCCAGGGCTGATCTCCTTCAGAATGGACTGGTTGAATCTCCTTGCAGTCCAAGGGACTCTCAAGAGTCTTCTCCAACACCACAGTTCAAAAGCATCAATTCTTCGGCGCTCAGCCTTCTTCACAGTCCAGCTCTCACATCCAAACATGACCATAGGAAAGACCATAGCCTGGACTAGGTGAACTTTTGTTGGCAAAGTAATGTCTCTGTTTTTGAATATGTGATCTAGGTTGGTCATAACTTTCCTTCCAAGGAGTAAGCGTCTTTTAATTTCACGGCTGCAGTCACCATCTGCAGTGATTTGGGAGCCCAGAAAAATAAAGCCTGACACTATTTCCACTGTTTCTCCATCTATTTCCCATGTAGTGATGAGACCAGATGCCATGATCTTCGTTTTCTGAATGTTGAGCTTTAAGCCAACCTTTTCACTCTCCACTTTCACTTTCATCAAGAGGCTTTTTAGTTCCTCTTCACTTTCTGCCATAAGGGTGGTGGTCATCTGCATATCTGAGGTTATTGATATTTCTCCCAGCAATCTTGATTGCAACTTGGGTTTCTTCCAGTCCAGCGTTTCTCATGATGTATCTGCATATAAGTTAAATAAACATGGTGACAATATACAGCCTTGACGTACTCCGTTTCCTATTTGGAATCAGTCTGTTGTTCCATGAGCAGTTTTAACTGTTGCTTCCTGACCTGCATACAGATTTCTCCAAGAGGCTGAGGGGGGTGGTTTTCTATCCCTTTCCAGAAATTTCCATCCATTGTTTTTTTCGACCTACACAATGAATGACGCTGAGTTAATCAATAAAAAATAAATAGTTTTTCTGCTTTTCTTTTTTTCTTCTCACGCCGCAGGGGGTGTTGGTTATCTGTTTTCTTCCTCCTCCCTCACCCAAAACCCCATATAAAACAAAGAAAACTTCACATATAAATTTGGGGTGGCCTGGGCTTAAGAAAATTGAGAATTACTTCACTAGTATGTGAGGTGAGTTATTGTGTGTGGTTTGTGCACTCTCTTGTTTTCTTTTTTTTTGGGTTTGGAATGAAAACTGAACTTTTCCAATCCTGTGGCCCCTGCTGAGTTTTCCAGATTTGCTGGCATATTGAGTGCAGCACTTTCACAGCATCATCTTTCAGGATTTGGAATAGCTCCACTGGAATTCCATCACCTCCACTAGCTTTGTTCCTAGTGATGCTTTCTAAGGCCCACTTGACTTCACATTCTAGGATGTCTGGCTCCAGGTCAGTGATCACATCCTCATGATTATCTGGGTCGTGAAGCTCTTTTTTGTACAGTTCGTCTGTGTATTCTTGCCACCTCTTCTTAATATCTTCTGCTTCTGTTAGGTCCATCCCATTTCTGTCCTTTATCGACCCCATCTTTGCATGAAATTTTCTTTTGGTATCTCTGATTTTCTTCAAGAGATCCCTAGTCTTTCCCATTCTGTTGTTTTCCTCTATTTCTTTGCATTGATTGCTGAAGAAGGCTTTCTTATCTCTTCTTGCTATTCTTTGGAACTCTGCATTCAGATGTTTATATCCTTTTTTTTCTCCTTTGCTTTTCACTTCTCTTCTTTTCACAGCTATTTGTAAGGCCTCCCCAGACAGCCATTTTGCTTTTTTTGCATTTCTTTTCCATGGGGATGGTCTTGATCCCTGTCTCCTGTACAATGTCACGAACCTCATTCCATACTTCATCAGGCACTCTATCTATCAGATCTATGCCTTTAAATCTATTTCTCACTTCCACTGTATTATCATAAGGGATTTGATTTAGGTCATACCTGAATGGTCTAGTGCTTTTCCCTACTTTCTTCAATTTAAGTCTGAATTATGGCAATAAGGAGTTCATGGTCTGAGCCACAGTCAGCTCCTGGTCTTGTTTTTGCTGATTGTATAGAGCTTCTCCATCTTTGCCTGCAAAGAATATAATCGATCTGATTTCGGTGTTGACCATCTGGTGATGTCCATGTATAGAGTCTTCTCTTGTGTTGTTGGAAGAGGGTATTTGCTATGACCAGTGCATTTTCTTGGCAAAACTCTATTAGTCTTTGCCCTGCTTCATTCCGTATTCCAAGGCCAAATTTGCCTGTTACTCCAGGTGTTTCTTGACTTCCTACTTTTGCATTCCAGTCCCCTATAATGAAAAGGACATCTTTATTTGGGTGTTAGTTCTAAAAGGTCTTATAGGTCTTCATAGAACCGTTCAACTTCAGCTTCTTCGGCGTTACTGGTTGGGGCATAGACTTGGATTACTGTGACATTGAATGGTTTGCCTTGGAAATGAACAGAGATCATTCTGTCGTTTTTGAGATTGCATCCAAGTACTGCATTTCAGACTCTTTTGTTGACCATGATGGCCACTCCATTTCTTCTGAAGGATTCCTGCCCGCAGTAGTAGATATAATGGTCATCCGAGTTAAATTCACCCATTCCAGTCCATTTTAGTTCGCTAATTCCTAGAATGTCCACATTCACTCTTGCCATCTCTTGTTTGACCACTTCCAATTTGCCTTGATTCATGGACCTGACATTCCAGGTTCCTATGCAATATTGCTCTTTACAGCATCGGACCTTGCTTCTATCACCAGACACATCCACAGCTGGGTATTCTTTTTGCTTTGGCTCCATCCCTTCACTCTTTCTGGAGTCATTTCTCCACTGATCTCCAGGAGCATATTGGGCCGCTACTGACCTGGGGAGTTTCTCTTTCAGTATCCTAACATTTTTCCTTTTCATACTGTTCATGAGGTTCTCAAGGCAAGAATACTGAAGTGGTTTGCCATTCCCTTCTCCAGCGGACCACACCCTGTCAGATATCTCCACCATGACCCGCCCATCCTGGGTTGCCCCACGGGCATGGCTTAATTTCATTGAGTTAGACAAGACTGTGGTCCTGGTGTGATTAGAGTGACTAGTTTTCTGTGAGTATGGTTTCAGTGTATTTGCCTTCTGATGCCCTCTTGCAAGACCTACCGTCTTACTTGGGTTTCTCTTACCTTGGTCGTGGGGGTATCTCTTCCCGGCTGTTCCAGCAAAGCACAGTCTTGGCACCTTACCTTGGACGAGGGGGTCTCTCCTCACCGCCACCCTTCCTGACCTTGGAGGAGGGGTATATCTTCACCGCCGCCGTTCCTGACCTCGGTTGTGGGATAGCTCCTCTTGGCCATGCTCCTAGTGCGCTACTCAGCCAGTGGGGTGCTCCTATTGTGCCGGTCGCGGGAAGGCGAGGCTCTCCTAGTGTCAGATATGGATAACAACAAATTTTGTAGGCTGAGGTTTCTCCAAGGTAAGATAAAATCAAGTCTGTTTTACCTAGAAACCTATACCGAGCAAATCATCCAAACTAAGATCATCATATATAACAAGGGTTCTCATCTGTTTTTCATACTGTTCATGTGTTGGAAAGATTGAAGGCAGCAGGAGAAGGGGATGACAGAGTATTAGGTGGCTGGATGGCATCACTGACTCGATGGACATGAGTTTGGGCAAGCTCCGGGAGTTGATTATCGACAGAAAAATCTGGCGTGCTGCAGCCCATGGGGTCACAAAGAATCAGACATGACTGAGTGAGTGAACTAAACTTAACTCATCTGTTTGTGCTTCCATTTTTCCTTTTTCAATTTTCTTAGTTATTTAGTAAAGCTGTTTCCAAAATACACATGTCCACATATGAACCAGTTTAGCTGAGCTAATGTTGAAGTGCCTAGCAGTAGTAGAATAGGTGTAGCACTTCTAAGATACAATAGTTGTCTTGCCATGTTCTAGCTGGAATATTGGATAAGACAAAATGTTGACAAAGTTAAGAATATAAATGTACCCTTAGGCAAGGGTTCTTAATCTGAATTCTCTTAAGCTCTGACAATGTGTGAAAATTTTCACTTACATTGCATATGTACATTTTGAATATGAGGATTGAAAGAAAGTCCACAAATATCCTCAGATTTGAAACACAAAACACTAGCCTCCCCTAGAACAGAAATAGAAATTCCTTCCTAAAAACCCAGATACTTATCATGCATATTCTTCCATGCTACTCTCTCTATTTGTCCCACCCTCACCTCTCCCCCATTGCTCCGGTGTTCATAGCATATATACTACCATATATAAAATAAATAAGCAGTGGGAATTTGCTGTATGACTCAGGGTACTCAAACTAGGGCTCCATAATAACCTAGAGTGGTTGAAAAGGGGTGGGAAGTGGGAGAGAATTCAAGAGGGAAGGGACATATGTATACCTATGGCTGATTCATGTTGAAGTATAGCAGAAACCAACACAATATTGTAAAGCAATTATCCTTCAATTAAAAATAAATATATTTTTTTAAAAAACAGGTACTTTGGATAAACACCAGATATCTTTTTTGGAGATTTGGATTTTAGATTGAGCTCTGCCACAAACTTGCTCTACTAGATCCTCTAGGCTTCATGTTGCATATCTGTAAAATAAGGAAGTGGATTGCAAGATCTGCAAGGGCCCTTAAAGTTCTAAAGATTTAATTGCCCTGATTTGCCAAACTCTTGGGATGACTCTCTAAGTTCAATTTATATAAATACAATCAGATAAGACACTGTTCAGCATTTTCTCAATAGCTTAATTTGGCTTTGCTTTTATTCCCTTTCATCCCCTAAAGTCCCATGAAATGGAAGAAGGTTGTGGGAGGATTGACTTTTTCAACTCAGCCTCAGTCTATGTAGAGTAATTTAGGCTTTATATGGCTAGGTCACGGTTTGATTTTTTACCCTGTACTGACTGGTCAAGACACTTTGGTGAGGCATAGATAGACCGTGAGTCTCTAGTCAGTTTACTATTCCTTTTCAGGAAAGGTTTTCAGGTCTTTTAAGTTTTCAGAGATAAGTGAGAACTTAAAGTCTTTCTTAGTACATATTTGGGTGAATACAATTATTTAAGAAAAGTTTATAGGACTAAGATTGAGCCAGTTTAAAGGGTAGCAGAGAAAATGGAAATAACTTCATTTTCAACTTTTTTCTTATTGTCCAAGATTGTGGCAAAAGAAGAGTGTGACAATAAATAATAGTCTTTACTGTGTTCACCCTATGACTTGCTTGCTACCTTTGGGGACAAAAGAAAAACTAAGGTTTTTTGCAGTTAAGGTCATGTCCTACACTTTTCCTCACTACTTCTCAAAATAGCCTCCTTTTTACCACCACAGCTGGAGTTTCCCAGGTGGCGTTAATGGTAAAGAATCCTCCTGTCAATGTAGGAGACACAAGAGATGCAGGTTCTGTCCCTGGATCAAGAAGATCACTTGGAGTAGGAAATGGCAACCTACTTTAGTATTCTTGCCCGAGAAACCCCATGGACATAGGGGCCCAGTGGACTATAGTCCATGGGGTCACAAAGAGTCGGACAAAGTTGAGCACATAACACACACATACCAGCCACTAGACGTCCTCTGATTGGAGATTCTAGATTGAAGGGGAGTAGATGAAGGCTGCCCTTCTATTACTGAGTCCACGTTCACTCTGCTCACCACATGACAGGCCAATGAATCCCAGACATGTGGTGTTGAGGCAAGGAAGATGACTTTATTCAGAAAGCCAGATAACTGAGAAGATGGCAGCCTAGTACCTCAAAATTACTGTCTTGCTGAGTTCTGGATGCCAGGTTCTTTTGTAGAGTCAGAGAGAAAGAAACAATGAGTAACTAAAGTCAAAAGGTAAAATAAAGAGTGAGAGTCAATGGGGAAGTAAAATGAAAGGGTCTTCAGTCTTGCAAAACATCTCCAAAGGAATGGGCTGTATTTGGAAAGGGTGTGTTAATCTCTCTATTCACAGATGGATAGGGACAGATTATCTCTCTATTAGCTGAACAAAGGCCCTTAGTTTACAGTCAGGCAAAGGGGCAGGTTCCTCTGAAACAAGCTATGATCCTAATAACAAAAGCAAAGAAAAACAAGTCAAAGAAACAGTTTCACATGGAGTTAGAATTGGCTTCTTCTCTGCAACGATTTCCCACTGTCAAAGTCCATTCCACAATTTTGTGGAAAAAAAGAGTGTAATGATCATTCTGGCTTAGTTAGATGGATCTTTCTGGGAGTGTACTCCAACTTTGCCAGTGTTACAAACGTTGAGACTTGTCTTCCTTTTGTTCTTCTTTTGGAAAGTATGTATTTTGTACCTGACATTCTCCAGGGGATCTTCCTGTCCCAGGGATCAAATTCAGGTCTGCTGCATTGCAGAGATTCATTACCTTCTGAGCCACGAGGGAAGCCCAAACTTAGAATACTGAACTTCAAATCCACAATTTCAAGTTAAGAAATTCAGTAATTTTCTATGCATGGAGAGATGTAAGAGTCACAGCTCATCAGAACAATTTCCTTGGTATGTACCTCAACCATTTGGAGCCTGTACTTCTGCATTTTCAGATTTTCCTCAGGTTTGACCATAGGGATTGGATGCAGTCTCATGACTGCCAGGTGGCAGGCATTCCCTTCCTCAGGCTTCACTGGCTTCATGTTGAAGAGCTCCAACTGCTGATTCCATTCCTCAGGTCTTTCCCTCTTGGCCATGTATTTGACCAATATTTGAGAGACATTTCATGATCAATTGTTGTCCAATGGAGCTGGGAGGCTCGTCCCAAAGGCAAACTTTGATATACCACTCTAGGTGATAAGTTTTGGATCAGACCCTATCAATAATTAAAATTCTCTGGATTATAGCAATAATCCAGGAGACATTTTCCCTTGTTGTTCTTCCCATATCTAGAATTACACTATTGCAATTATTTTATGTTCAAACGTTATTTCCCCAAAATATTTATCCATAAATATTTTTTTGGAGGCCTAATTACACATTGGTTACTGCAAGAGACAACAATCTTATAAATTAAACAGGATATAAGTAATGTACACAATGATATACTGCAGCAGGGAGACACAAAACACAATTTGAAAACAATGAACAAATTCAAATAGTATGACTAGTTATAATCTAGATGCAATAATCAAGTGACTAATGGAGCCATAATTAATTTAATGAGCTATCTGTAGTTTCATTATACTGGCCATGCACACTTATGCATGGCTTAATCTTTGAGACAAGCATATGTTACTTGGAAGGATCAATCAGGTATAACGAAAAAGATAAATGTTCCAAAAGGCATAATCAACCAAACTATTGCAAGTCATACTTAATTGAAGAAGTTTTTGTTGCTGTTTGTTTTTACACCCAGAAAACTCAGATTTAAACCAATAACCCTTTTATACAGAAACCATACAAATTATAACCATATTTACCAGTTTACTCAGTTCTATGTGAATAGACCTTCTTTGTTAAAAGCTTTATGAAGCCATCATGTTTCTCAATAGAATTCTTTAATTTTTTACCCAGTTCTGTATAATGTTCTGGAAGTTCTTTTTCATAAATCTTCTTGAAGCAGAAGCACAAAGGCACCAGAGTGAATTCATAACAGTCTATATTAACAAAAGACTTAAAGATGGCAAGTTAAAATCTGATTACAATGCAATTCACCTTTAAAGCAAGCTAATTACTACTGTAACAAACAACACCTTCAGACAACTAAAATTATGACTGATTATGTTCTATTAGGACATATCAGATTCTAGGAACTCCATATAATCTCTAGAATATCTGTAGCACTTGCCAAATATGGTAACTTATAATGTAGTGCTCATTTCACAACACCTCCCTAATAGCTTAATGTATCAAATGAACCCGATTAGTTTAATATCTCCCTTTGGGGTATCTTGGGGCCTCTTTGAAGCACCCCAATGTTATCTAGAGGTCAAAATAACTTTATTTTAATTTGTTTTGGAAAGTCCTGTCAAAGGAACACCATGAAAAACATTTTAAAATACAGCAGGTTCATAGATAACTGTTAAACTTAGCTAACGTGGCAATAAGATTTCAAAGGCAAATATAGATTATTTTAAGAGGTATGTGAGCTTGAGATCTGTTTAAATTTACATTTTGTACCAGGTTACTTTAAAATTTCATTTACTCAATTAGGCTTATTTTCAGATCAGATCAGATGAGATCAGTCGCTCAGTCGTGTACGACCCTTTGCGACCCCATGAACTGCAGCATGCCAGGCCTCCCTATTCATCACCAGCTCTCGGAGGTCACTCAGACTCACATTCATCGAGTCAGTGATGCCATCCAGCCATCTCATCCTCTGTCGTCCCCTTCTCCTCCTGCCCCCAATCCCTCCCAGCATCAGAGTCTTTTCCAATGAGTCAACTCTTCACATGAGGTGGCCAAAATACTGGAGTTTCAGCTTTAGCATCATTCCTTCCAAAGAAATCCCAGGGCTGATCTCCTTCAGAATGGACCGGTTGGATCTCCTTGCAGTCCAAGGGACTCTCAAGAGTCTTCTCCAACACCACAGTTCAAAAGCATCAATTCTTCGGCGCTCAGCCTTCTTCACAGTCCAGCTCTCACATCCATACATGACCATAGGAAAGACCATAGCCTTGACTAGGCGAACCTTTGTTGGCAAAGTGATGTCTCTGCTTTTGAATATGCTATCTAGGTTGGTCATAACTTTCCTTCCAAGGAGTAAGTGTCTTTTAATTTCATGGCTGCAGTCACCATCTGCAGTGATTTTGGAGCCCAGAAAAATAAATTCTGACACTGTTTCCACTGTTTCTCCATCTATTTCCCATGTAGTGATGGGACCAGATGCCATGATCTTCATTTTCTGAATGTTGAGCTTTAAGCCAACCTTTTCACTCTCCACTTTCACTTTCATCAAGAGGCTTTTTAGTTCCTCTTCACTTTCTGCCATAAGGGTGGTATCATCTGCATATCTGAGGTTATTGATATTTCTCCCTGCAATCTTGATTCCAGCTTGTGTTTCTTCCAGTCCAGCATTTCTCATGATGTACTCTGCATATAAGTTAAATAAACATGGTGACAATGGTCATGGAACAACAGACTGGTTCCAAATAGGAAAAGGAGTACGTCAAGCTTATTTTAGGCTTAGTCAATCCTGACTGATGATGTACAAAACCCTTTTGGGAATCTGTTTTCCACAAACCTTTCATCACTAAACATTTCAGCACAATTTAAACTTTCAAGTTGTAAAATACCTGGAGAGTTCCTAAAACATATATTTCTAAAAGTTTACTCAAAACATTTCTTATTTGTATTTTCTTTCCTTTAATATTCTTTATCTAAAACAAAACAAAACAAAACAAAAAACCTTCTATTTCATTTATACTCCTTTAAAAGTTTCTTTACATTGAATTGACTTCCCTGGTGGCTCAGATGGTAAAGCGTCTCTCTACAATGCAGGAGACCCAGGTTCGAGCCCTGTGTTGGGAAGATTCCCTGGAGAAGGAAATGGCAACCTACTCCAGTACTATTGCCTAGAAAATCCCATGGACAGAGGAGCCTGGTAGCCTATGGGGTCGCAAAGAGTCGGACACGACTGAGTGACTTCATTTTCAACTTCACTTACACTGGTAGTCTATGGGGTCGCAAAGAGTCGACACGACTGAGCAACTTCACTTTCAACTTCACTTTCACTTTACATTGAATTGGGCCACCACTTAATTGTAGGTATGTCACTTAGCTTCCTGATGTGTTACAAAGAGCTCATACTGAGGCTCAAGATCTAGTGGAAGCCGAATAGTCCACCATCTGGTCTCGCATAGCCATCATGTTGATGTGGAACTTTTTTTAACTGCTTCCATAGCCTTCCTGTGAATGACCTTGATATTGACGCCTGTTTTGTAATAGCATGAAAGTACAAAACTATTTATAAATGACAATGTTGCAGGAAGGGGAATCCCTTCCAGGGCCTGAAACTGGGCTCTTATCTAACACTCAAAAATGAATTGTCCAAGGAGACACATGTGTTGACAAAGCAAGAGATTTTACTGGGAAAGGGCACCTGGGTGGAGAGCAGTAGGGTAAAGGAACTCAGGAGAACAGCTCTGTCATATGGAAGTCTCCAGTTTTATGGTGATGGGTTGCCTTTAGCCAATCCTTCTGATTCAGAGTCCTTCCTGGTGGTGCACGCCTTGTTCAGCCAAGATGAATGTCAGCAAGAAGGATTCTGGGAGGTGGTCAGACATGTGGTGTCTCCCTTGACTTTTCCCAAACTCTTCTGGTTAGTGATGGCTTATCACTTCCATGTTCCTTACCCGGACCTCCTATTATAAAACAATTCATGCAAATGTTTACTACGAACAACTTATGCAAATGCCTGGACAGGGTGGGCAGTTTTAGTCGGTGTGTTTCCCCTAACAACAAGACTGAAAAGTCATGGTTAAACGTCTGATTGACTGATAAAGACACTTGGACAATGTGTGCTTAGTTGCTCAGTCATGTCTGATTCTTTGCAACCCCATGGACTGTAGCTTGCCAGGCCCCTTTGTCCATAAAGATTCTCTAGGCAAAAATACTGGGGTGGGTTGCCATGCCCTCCTCCAGGGGCTCTTCCCAACCCAGGGATCAAACCTAGCTCTCCTGCACTGTAAGTGGATTCTTTACAGTCTAAGCCACCAGGGAAGCCCAAGAATATTGGAGTGGGTAGCCTATCCCTTCTTGGACAATACTTATTCCTTAAGTAATCAGAGGTGTGAAAAGCAAATATAAATCACTTAAAGGCAAAGGAACATATAATCTGTTATCAAAAATGCGTTCCGAGAAAACATTTCTCTGAACAGAAAGATATGTCAAATCTAACTCTTAGCTTACTCCCAACAAGATTCATTGACCCAACAAAATTCAATCCAGTCTTAGGAAATCCTGATCATGTGTAACTCTTTTTAGTTCTTTTTTTTTTTTTTTTCCTTCCCACCTTCTTCTACTGAAACACGTCATAGTTTCCCTAAATATTTTCCACAACGAGGTCCATTTCTTGCTGACAATGGTGAAAGTATTACACTTAATATTATATTTAATATGCTGTGACTCAGGGCATATCTATATTATTGTAATTAGACAATAAATTTAAACATTAATTCTAGGTACTAATTTCATATTAAATACTTCTCAGTTGATGTGAATCTGAAAGTCATTTAACTTAATTTCTCTTGTATTTAGAATTGTTTTTCTTTTTCTTTTGGTTTATAAGTGCTTATTATAGTTATTTAAGCCAATTAAATAGAGTTCTTTATAACCATCAACCATGGCAATGCTATCCTCCCCAGAATATAACTATAAACACACAAACAATGAGGCCTCAGTTCTTACTTCAAAATTTAATGTCTGAATCAGGTACAGCAATGTGAAACCCATCAGTTTACCAAAGAGATCGGATTAAAATTTGGGTTCTCACAGATGAAACAAGTCAGACTCACTTGGCTAGATGGCTAAATATTAATATTTACAGGAAAAGCAATTTTTAATTACTTGGCAAAAACTAACTTCTAAATTACTTTATCCTCTCCAAAATTTGCATTTCAAAAAGACAGCAGAGATAAGATTACCAGACAAGAGAGGATATTTGCATCTCAAAGATACAGGCAAGTTCTTTCACAGGCAAGTTCTTTCTAGAATGACTTTGTTTCCCCTTTGTTTAATACTTACAAGCTTCAGAAAATGAACAGGGAAAATTTGGGGAGTGATGAAAGGATTTTTGGAAGCACCCTTCTGGTTTCTTGAAGACTACATTTATAAATCCAAGACAGTTTGTTTGTCCCTCCTTTCCCACAGGAATTGGGTGGTCTCTCTAACAAGGACTGACACATCTATCCACCCACATTGGAAAGCTTCAACCCTTCCTCTACCCTAAAGAAGGCCTTTTAAGTTCAGAGGCAACACCCATGCTCCCGCAAATCTATCTGAACCAGGGAGGAAAGAGGCAAAGGCAACAGGAAAGATAAGGAAGACATCCTGAGGAGCCTGCCCTATAATTTCAAATAAGGAAGACAGACGGAGGAGTCTGCCCTATAATTTCAACAGCCAACCCACTCTGGTGCTTTTGCCTGGAGAATCCCATGGAGGGAGGAACCTGGTAGGCTACAGTTCATAGGGTCACAAAGATTTGGACATGACTGAGCTATTTCACTTTCACTTTTCAGTCCTCAGCTTAAGGGAAGAGGGCCCTTAAGGAAAGGAAGGCCCTCACCCATTTGGGTGGCAACTACTGTGGCACAGTGAGCTGTGTGCCTTTGGAACATATCAGAGTGTAATCCTCTGAGTAAGCCACAGAGTAAGCCAGAGTTTCTCAATTGTTCCCACAAACACTCACCTGTTTGCAGAGGGTTCAAGGAGAAAGAAATGAGAAAACTGTAGAGAAAACCTTAGAGTAAGCAGCTAGTTCCAGATGTCTGTGCCTTACCAAAGTAACCAGAATAAACCAAAGCCTAGCCAATCTGAAAGTCACATTAACATGACTTCCCATTCTCCTTAGACCAGTGATCTTTCTCCAAAGTGTCTTATACACGGAGTTTCCCTTTGTTAGGTAGTTAGAATAGGAAACAGGAATCCAGAATGGCAGCGGCTAAAAGACAAGGAAGGGAAAAGCCCAGGAAAATAGAACAAAGAAAGTTCCGAGGACCAGAGTGAGGACCTCAGGTAGAACAAACACTCCTGGCTAGCCCAATTTACATAGGGCAGGCCCAGGGGGGTGGAGAAGGCAATGGCAACCCACTCCAGTACTCTTGCCTGGAAAATCCCATAGACGGAGGGGCCTGGTGGGCTGCAGTCCATGGGGCTGCATGGAGTCGGACACGACTGATGCAACTTAGCAGCAGCAGCAGCAGACCCAGGGGGGAGGAAAAAGATATATAAAAAGAGGGGCCAAAGGGCCAGGGGTCTCTCTCTCTCCTGTGTGCTGGTGTGCTCCCCCACTCTCTTCTCTTTGCATCTTTGGGTCGACATGCCCTCACACCTCGAGAATGGATTTTCCTGCTATTTTCTAAATAAAATAGAGCTGTAACACGAAGTTGTAATACTGATCTGTTTAAGAGCTATAACACAGTCTGTTCAAGACCTGAGTGCTATAACACGGTCTGTCCAAAACCCGAGAGCTGTGATGCACAGAAGGCTCTAATGTCCGTCACTCCAAATCTTTGCTGTGATGAGACAGAACCGAGGGGCATATACTCACCTGACACTTTCTCAAGGATAACACCTCTAATTGGAGCCAAAGCCCCCAGACGGGAACCAAAGCTTCCCAGGTTGGACAAGTTCAAAAACCTCTGGTGGGACCCTGATATCAAGCTATTCTGGGAAAAAAAAAGTTTATTTGAACATTTAATTTACAAAGGAGAATAGTATCTATTAGAGAAGCAATCAATTGTTCCCCAGTGTCAAAGTTATCTGGGACTATTGTAGGGGAAACTAGAATCTGGGACTATTGTAGGGGAAACTAGAATTGGATGGCTCGAGTCCAAGGGAACCCCTGGGCTTGTTCATTATTGGAGTGTTCCTCTCCTTTGTAAAGTGTTTCTAACTGACAGATTATTTGTGAGCCATTCAAAGGCCATTGCTTCTCTAAACTTAACATATCTAATAAATACCCCAAAGAGCTTTCCTTTGGAATAGATGAAATATTTCATATTTTTGCAAGCTTAATAACACCAAAACACAAAAGATGCAGACAAGTTTCAACAAAAACACACAGATTTCAGCGTTAATGCATACAGACGAACCCACTCCCAAATCAGGTAAATAAATTTACCCTACAAAACAAATGAACTAGTTTCAACTAGGCTGCCCACTCCAACAACTAGCTCCCCAGTGAACTTGTTCAAACTGAACCAGTTCCCAAATCAGATAAATGATTTTACCCTATGAATTAGCTAATTCCAGATAGAGTATACTTGCCCCACAAGAACTACTTCCCCAATGAAACAATTCAGGGTAGGTTCAGCATGACTTCCCTTCTCCAGTAGGGTACCCCAACCAAGTTTGATGTCCCATAAAGGAAAAGTCCAAATTAGGAGGAAAAAAAATGCTCCAGGTGTGCACACTGGAGTGACTTACCCTCCAATATTGAGACCATCAGATCGTAACAAAAAAAGAACACACAAAACAAGGGAACCAACTGAATCAGGTATTGAATTGGGTAGATTTACCCTACAAAGGAAATTGAGTCCAAAGACTTGTAGAAGTTTGTTGGTTCCTTGTCTCAACTGCCAAGCACTGGAGGCATCCAGTGCTGCTTCATGGAATATTGAAGGAAAGAACCTCAAGACAAATGTTTCTGGAAGCTGCTTGGGTCTTGCTCTAATATTCCTTGAGCAGCAAAGCTCCTGGCTGGCTAAGCTAAGTTGTTACCAAGTCCAAACTTGCTCTGCTCACTACAAGAGAGGCCAATGAATCTGAGATGAAGTGTTGAAGCAAGGAAAATTACTTTATTCAGAAAGTCAGCTGACCGAGAAGATGGCAGGCTAGCACCTCAAAATAACCATCTTGTTATTTTGGATGCCAGGTTCTTTATGACCTCCCTGGTGGCTCAGATGGTAAAGTGTCTGCCTACAATGTGGGAGACCCCGGTTCAATTCCTGGGTTGGGAAGATCTCCTGGAGAAAGAAAAGGATTTTCCAGTATTCTTGCCTGGAAAATCCTATGGATGGAGAAATCTGGTAGGCTATAGTCCATGAGGTCGCAAAGAGACAGGACTGGGCAATTTCACTTCACTTTTGCAGAGTCAGAGAGAAAGAAGAAATGA
Organism: Tragelaphus eurycerus; assembly: GCA_935064755.1. Classification (NCBI taxonomy): domain Eukaryota; kingdom Metazoa; phylum Chordata; class Mammalia; order Artiodactyla; family Bovidae; genus Tragelaphus; species Tragelaphus eurycerus. The sequence goes on along the minus strand of CAKXYN010000119.1, from coordinate 2,444,154 downwards.
GGAACTAAAGTCAAAAGGCAAAATAAAGAGTGAGAGGCAATGGGGAAATAAAGTGAAAGAGTCTTCAGTCTTGCAAAACATCTCCAAGGAAATGGGCAGAATTAGGAAGGGGCGTATTAATATCTTTATTTACAGATGGGCAAGGACAGATTCTCTCTCTATGTGTTGAACAAAGACACTTTAGCTTACAGTCAGGCAGAGGAGCAGGGTCCTCTGAAAGTGAAAATGAAATCTCTCAGTCATGTCTGTCTCTTTGTGACCCCATGGACTGTAGACTCTCAGGCTCCTCCGTCCATGGAATTTTCCAGGCAAGAGTGCTGAAGTGGATTGCCATTTCCTTCTCCAGGGGACCTTCCTGACCCAGGAATCGAACCCGGGTCTCCCGCATTGCAGGCAGACACTTTACCATCTGAGCCACCAGGGAAGCCCAAGACAAGCTGCAATCCAAATAACAAAAGCAAATGAAAGCAAGTCAAATAAACAACTCCAAACATGGAGTCAGAATTGGCTTCTTCTCTGCAACATTTCTGTTTATAAAGGATAGAATCCAGTGTTTTGCTCATTCATGATTAAGACATTCTTTATCCCGTCCAACTTACTTCTTATGCAATGGTTTTGTACAGTTGTAATTGCCCAGGTATTCAGACAAGTGACTTGACTTTCACCAGAAGGGCAGGCTCAGTGGTGGGCATTCAGTAAATCTTAAATCTTGAAAATAGAAAGAGATTAGGATTCTTCTAACTTCATTTCCCAATATTTTCCTCAATATTCTATCTGCTAAGAATAAGGGGAGGGCTGCATGTTTAGTGGGCCAGTAGATTCAACTGAAAAATATTTCACCACTCCTCTTCATAGCAAGTTCTTTATCTTTCTCCTTTTCTCTTTGTCTTTATCTTTTTCTCTTCTATGTCTCAGAGTGATGTCCTCATTCTCCTTAGTTTCCATTGCTCTGACATGCTAGGAGATAACAGTCAGTAACATCAACATTTCTGTGCTCTTTAAACACTTAATATTATAGCTGCTCTGAAAATCAGGTCCACAAGGTACATGCATCATCATTCTACAAATATCTATTAAACAGCTGCAATGTTCCAAGAGATAATCCAAGTTCTAAAAAAGAGAAGAGCGTAATAAAAATGGCTAACAATTATATAGCATTTACTATGTGTCAAACACTATTTTGCTACTTCCCATGAAATTATCTTGCTTGCTTTTGCTTTTATAATGTTATGAAATATATGTCATACTAATCCAATTTCACATATAAGCAAACTGAAAAACAGAGGTTAAGTAATGCTGAAGAATTGATGCCTTTGAACTGTGGTGTTGGAGACGACTCTTGAGAGTCCCTTAGACTGCAAGGAGATCCAACAAGTCCATCCTAAAGGAGATCAGTCGTGGATGTACATTGGTAGGACTGATGCTAAAGCTGAAACTCCAATACTTTGGCCACCTGATATGAAGAGCTGACTCATTTTAAAAGACCCTGATGCTGGGAAAGATTAAGGACAGAAGGAGAAGGGGACGACAGAGGATGAGATTGTTGAATGGCATCACTGACTCAATGGACACGAGTTTGGGTGAACTCCAGCAGTTGGTGATGGACAGGGAGCCCTAGCATGCTGTGGTTCATGGGGCTGCAAAGAGTTGGACAAGACTGAGTGACTAAACTGAACTCAAGTAATTTCGTAAGGTCACAATCCTGTAAATAATGGAGCCATAAAGGTGGGAATCCAGACACCATTATTAGAAAATGAACTCTTAACCTGTTATATTCTATCCTCATGGATAGCTGTAGAGACACAATAAACATATAAACAAAAAAAAATAAAAATTTTGTAGTAGGTTTCTATTTGTACCAAATAAAGCAGAGTAAGTTGGGGAAAAGTGACAAGAGGTGTGCTTTGTTTCTAATGGGATGATAAGGGCATACCTCTCTGAAGAGATGACATTTCAGCAGAAACCTAAATAAACTTTCTATGTATTATAGGTAGAGTGTGCATAAATCACAAAAGTCCTAAAAGAAGAATGAGAAGAGAGAATTCTAGAATTACCAGTAAGGCCTGTGTGAGTGAGATGTAATAAATAAGAGATTGTCCAAGAGGTGTGCATTGAACAAATGGAAGGCTTTGTCAATTATGGCAAATAGTTGAGCTTTTAATTATAGTAGTGTTCATCCTTTTAAGTGGAGGAGAAATATGATCTGATTTAGATTTTATAAAAGGTCGCTTTGGTTTCTGTGAGGCAAACAGATCTTAAGAGAATATCAATGAAAAAAGGCTATCACTGCAATTGTGGAGACAAGAGATAACAGTTTAGCCAAAGACAGTAGAATTTGTGAAAAGTGGCCAGATTCAGAATACATAAAGGTGACATATCTTGCCAACAGATAGACTGTGGAGAAGGAGATATTAGTTGTTTAGCTTTCACAAGACACTAATACCTTCATAATTGCATCTTTTAACTGAGTTTTATTTCCCTTTCCCTCCTCTCTTTCTCACTGAAAAAAAGAATTGTTCTATCTGGGATAACATTTGACAATTCATACCATAATAGGGTGGTATTTTAAATTATTATTAATAATTTAAAACTAATTTAATCATTAATAACTAATAATAATTTTAATATAAATTGCATAATATATGTAATATGAATTAGTATTATGCACATACTCTTTCATCTATTCACAGAATATGTTAATTCTAGTTTCAGGTGCTCAAAATTCAATAAAGAAAATTTTCATGGTTTTTGACAACATGTAGCTCATTCCTTGGTCACATTCAGGGCTGGGCAATTTCCACCCAAACTGTTTGTTTATAACCATCCCCCATCATACACACACTCTAGGAAAAGTTAATAGTTACCAGGGGCTTTAACATGCTCAAAACTTTACCTTTGTCATCTTGATTCCTCTTAACAACTTTTCAAGGTTAGTATCGTTCCATTTTAAAGATGAGTTTCTAACTTGGCAAAGGAAGCAGCAGTAGTAAAAGGTAACATACATTTTTTTTTTTTTTTTATGTTAGGCACATTTATTTTAATCAGTTCCCATGACAATACTTTTATGTCATTTTCTCTATGGTCAAGTTCCCATTGAGTACTGTGTTATAGGCTACAGTCCATGGGGTCACAAAGAGTCGGACAGGACTGAGCGACTTCACCTTCTTTCTTTCACTTCCTATTCTCTCTAGAATTGTGCCCCCTTGAGAGCTGGTTGCTTTGGCAGTTCTGAAATCTAATGTCTGTCTCCCCAGTCTCTTAGCAACTATTCTCTGCCAGGCTTTGTGGACTCTATCCTTGCACCAAGAATTGACAAACACACCAGATAAAAGCAGTGTCAAAAATTGCAACATGCATTTTAATATTAGCAGCAGCAGCAGCAGTATAGTGTTAATACATAGTTAATATAGTTAATACCTCTGCCTTCTCAGTTAGCCATTGCATGTGTGTGTACTCAGTCACTTCAGTTGTGTCTGACTCTTTGTGACCTTATGGATTGTTACCTGTCAGGCTCCTCTCTCCATAGGATTCTCTAGACAAAAATACTGAAGTGGGTTGCCATGCCCTTGTCCAGAGGATATTCCCAACCCAGGTATTGGACCCATGTCTTCTGCATATGCTGCATTGAAGGTGGATTCTTAACCCACTGAACCACCTGGTAAGCCCCTCAGTTTAGCCAGACTTGGGTTTAAATCCCAGTTAGGCATTTACCACTTATTTAACATTGGACAAGTTATTTAACCTAAGCATCAGTTTCTTCAAATTATAAAATGAGATAAGGATAAGAATAACCTCCCTCCCCCCTTATACTGCTGCTGCTACTGCTGCTACTGCTGCTGCTGCTGCTAAGTTGCTTCAGTTGTGTCCAACTCTGTGCAACCCCATAGATGCCAGCCCACAAGGCTCCTCCGTCCCTGGGATTCTCCAGGCAAGAATACTGGAGTGGGTTGCCATTTCCTTCTCCAATGCATGCATGCATGCTAAGTTGCTTCATTCATGTCTGACTCTGTGAGACCCTATGGACAGGAGTCCACCAGGCTCCTCCATCCACAGGATTCTCTGGGCAAGAATACTGGAGTGGGTTGCCATTTCCTTCTTCATCTCCCCTTATAGATTTGCTGTAAATGCTAAATGAGCTAATGTGTGAAGCACTGCGATTCTTACTCTTACTCTTCCCATTGCTCATCTGAACAATCCTTCAGCTAACAATCATCCCAGTTCCATTCTAAAGTCTCCCTTAGTATGTTTGGCTGTGATAGCTTTCTTTTATTAGATTCCCCCACCTTCCATGATTCACATATATTATTTCATTTTTTAATCATGGACTGAAAAATAAGCATTTTTTTCCCCAAATGTTCAGCTTTCATGAAATGTTGATTTAAAAGAAGCCAGCATTTGGAGGTCTTTTAATTATGGTACATCTGAGGGCTTTTTTCACAACAAAAAGGAATGTAGACTTGATTTGCCCTGTCTACAAACTCCATGAAATTGCCTTGTTTCCTCAAATGCTTAGTAAAAATCCCTTGACTTTCAGTTATGGCAATTCAGAAATCCAACGGTAATACTTATTAATCAAACTTGTTTCTTCTTGTCAGCCATTCTCGCTTCCTAGGATCCTAGAATTTCAGGTTTGGAGGGAAACTTCAAGATTATCCAGGCCAATACTCTAATCTGGGAAATCTTAGAAAGTTTTGTGCCTTGGCCCATTTGAATCTTTTTCAGAATAACAACATTTTTAATAATTAAAATAAATCATACGGTTATAAAGGGAATCAATTGTATTTAAATACAAAAATAATTTGACATAATAAGAATCTGAGTTTCTTTATTAACAAAATGAAACTTGTAAGGATAAACATACATAATATTTCAAGATGGCTATAAAAAAAGTAACGTGATTTAAAATGATCTATGGTTTATATTGGAAACAAAATTGAAAATACTGCTAATACTATTGAAACTTTTGTTTATAGTCAATACTGAAGGAAATAGTAAGTTATGGTGAGAGGTTAATACAAATAAAGTGTATTTTTTCCATCAAAATTTAGGGAAACTAGGTTAAGAAACCTTAGATCTGATATATGATTTAAATCTATATTATTCTTGGCATATTCCCTTGAAAAAGTCAGGTAATATTTGCTTGAATTCCTTTAGTGATGAGTAGGTCATTAACTATGAGTTGTTCAGAATCTGTTAGGCTGTTCTTCCAGGAAGGTGTCATCTATTTTCAAATAGATTCCGATTATCAGCTCCTGTTGTCTCTACAGCTTCAGAACTAAGTCAGCTTTCTCTTCGAGAGGACAAATTTAGCTTCTAGAAGATAGATTCTGTTCTTTTTCCTTTTTTTTCCTTCTATTCTCAGTTCGGTTCAGGGGCTCAGTCATGTACGACTCTTTGCAATCCCATGAATCGCAGCACGCCACCCTCCCTGTCCATCACCAACTCCCAGAGTTCATTCAAACTCATGTCCATCAAGTCGGTGATGCCATCCAGCCATCTCATACTCTGTTGACCCTTCTCCTCCTGCCCCCAATCCCTCCCAGCATCAGGGTCTTTTCCAATGAGTCAACTCTTCACATGAGGTGGCGAAAGTATTGGAGTTTCAGCCTCAGCATCAGTCCTTCCAATGAACACCCAGAATTGATCTCCTTTAGAATGGACTGGTTGGATCTCCTTGTAGTCCAAGGGACTCTCAAGAGTCTTCTCCGACACCACAGTTCAAAAGCATCAATTCTTCAGCCTTCTTCACAGTCCAACTCTCACATCCATACATGACTACTGGAAAAACCATAGCCTTGACTAAACGGACCTTTGTTGGTAAAGTAATGTCTCTGCTTTTGAATATGCCATCTAGGGTGATCATAACTTTCCTTCCAAGGAGTAAGTATCTTTTAATTTCATGGCTACAGCCACCATCTGCAGTGATTTTGGAGCCCAGAAAAATAAAGTCTGACACTGTTTCCACTGTTTCTCCATCTATTTCCCATGGAGTGATGGGACCAGATGCCATGATCTTCGTTTTCTGAATGTTGAGCTTTAAGCCACATTTTTCACTCTCCTCTTTCACTTTCATCAAGAAGATCTGTAATCTCTCTTCACTCTCTGCCGTAAGGGTGGTGTCATTTGCGTATTTGAGGTTATTGCTATTTCTCCCAGCAATCTTGATTCCAGCTTGTGCTTCTTCTATCCCAGCGTTTCTCATGATGTACTCTGCATATAAGTTAAATAAGCAGGATGACAATATACAGCCTTGACGAACTCCTTTTCCTATTTGGAACCAGTCTGTTGTTCCATGTCCAGTTCTAACTGTTGTTTCCTGACCTGCATGTAGGTTTCTCAAGAGGCAGGTCAGGTGGTCTGGTATTCCCATCTCTTTCATAATTTTCCACAGTTTACTGTGATCCACACAGTCAAAGGCTTTTTCTATTCTAATAAGCCACAATTCTTTTAACTCATATTTCTAGGTTGTGGATTTAGGACCTTCACTGTATTTGGCTGGTCTGTGTATATTGGCTTCTAATTGCCCATTATCACCAGAATAATTCAGAAAACCCCAGATAAGACTAGAAAAGTAATGTTGGTAGCAATCACTGTCCCCTATATCATCAATGCTATATTTAATTAGTACAACTAAAATTTATGTTAGTCTGGACAAGTGAGGGCCACATTTCACCATCATCTCAAAAAAAAAAAAAAAAAAAAAGCTCACAAATAATTGACCACTTTCATTCAAGCAGTAAGTAGTTAAGATTCCCCTTGGTTTGGAATTACATTTAATTGATAATTATGCCTAATCCCAGCCACCAATTTCCATAGAGAGATGGTTGGAAAAATATTATGGACTGCATACAAACAGTGATTCTGTCATGGGCACAGCTTACACTACACATTTATTTGGGGAAACTTTGAATAGGTTACTTTTGTGACAAGGTAATCAAACTTGACTAATAGCCAACAAATTAGATCTTATTTTCATAGCTGTACAATTTTGGAAGAAAAGTCAAGAACCTATTGAAAAATATGTAGTTTTCGGTGTTATGTGGCTACTTTTTTTCCTTTTTCTCTACCTCTTATATGTCTGGCTGTCACATCCTTAACCTAAGAAACCTGTTACTATGTATTGCAGACAACCTCCAGCCAACTTGTCTCGAGAAAAGTGACAGAGCAACAGTTCTATACCACCACGAACAGAGACTACTCCTTTAAAATCTATAATAATAATGACAATTACCATCTATTGACGTCTTACCCTATTTTGAGCACCATGTCAAATATCTTATATGCAACAATCTCATTTAATTCTCACAACAATCTTATGAGGTAGGTACTATTAAATACTTCATTTTGTATATAAAAAGCTTAAGCAGAGAGAACTTAAATGATTTCCTAAAGGTACCATAAGTGGTTTAGCTGGGATTTGAATTTAAGTACTTTTTCTCTAGAAACCTATTTTTACCATTACCTATCTCTATGTCCCCTTCTCGTTTACTCTCACACTGCCCTTCCTTTAATACTTAGTCACATGGAAAACTGAGTAAAGTATGGATTCCTATGTTGAACCCTCACCCCAAAGAGATTTTTCCAGTATATTTGGAATAGGAGTATGTGTTCTTAGTAAGCTTCCAAGCAATTTTGATGCCCGAGTAAGATGCAACTCTTAGAGAAGCACGGTGATGGATTAAAATATAATTGTCAGAAATAAAGTTACAGATGTAGAAAATAAACTTATGGTTTCCAAGGGGTAAGGGGGAGGGAGGGATAAATTGGAAGACTGGGACTGACACACACTACTACACAGAGAACAGATAATTTATAAGAACCTATTGCATAGTATAGCACAGGGAACTACTCAGTACTGTGTCAGTTCAGTCCAGTTGTTCAATTGTGTCTGACATTTTGTAACCCCATAGACTGCAGCACACCAGGCCTCCCTGTCCATCACCTACTCCCAGAACTTATTCAAACGCATATTCATTGAGTTGGTGATGCCATTCCACCATCTCATCCTCTGTTGTCCCCTTCTCCAACCGCCTTCACTCTTTCCCAGCATCAGGGTCTTTTCTAATGAGTCAGTTCTTCGCATGAGATGCCCAAAGTATTGGAGTTCCCGCTTCAGCATCAGTCTTTCCAATGAACATTCGGGACTGATTTGCTTTAGGATTGACTGTTGCCTCTTGACCTGCAATACTGTGTAATAACATATCTCAGAAAAGAATCTAAATAAGACTGGATAAATCTACAGGTGTAGGGCTTCCCTGATGGTGCTAGTGGTAAAGAACCCACCTGCAAATGCAGGAGACATAAGAGACACTGATTCTATCCCTGGGTCAAGAAGATCCCCTGGAGGAGGGCATCGCAACCCAATCCACTATTCTTGCATGGAGAATCCCATGGGCAGAGGAATCTGGTGGGCTACCATCCATAGCATCACAAAGAATGGGAGACAACAGAAGCGACTTAGCATGCATGCATGCATATATAAAATGATTCACTTTGCTGTATGACAGAAATAAGCTCAGCACTGTAAATCAACTATACTCCAATATTAAAAAAAAAATAATAACTATTGTCTACCCATCTGACTGGCCCCCAAAGTCAAATCCCCTGGGGGTTCTCAGTACCTTTGCCAGATTCCCAGTTTGGGAAATCTGTTGTGGGTTCTTGAACTTATTTAACAGTGTGAGAATTATGATTTGACTTTTGAGGCCAGTGGGAGACTGAGGCAGACTTGAATGTGAGTATCCAGGAGTCTCCTGTGGGTCAATAGTTTGGCCTCAGGTCAAACAAGAGCTAGGGAACACAGCTTTGCCCATCAACAAAAAATTGGATTAAAGATTTATTGAGCATGGCTCCTCCATCATATCAAGACCCATTTTGCCCCACAATCAGTCTGTCCCATCAGGAAGTTTCCATAAGTCTCTCATTCTTATTCATCAGGGGCAGACAGAATGAAAACCACAATTACAGAAAACTAACCAAACTGATCAAATGGACCACAGCCTTGTCTAACTCAATGAAACTATAAGCCATGCTGTGTAGGGGTACCAAAGATGGAAGGGCCATGGTGGAGAATTCTGGCAAAACGTGGTTCACTGGAGAAGGGAATGGCAAATCACTTCACTATTCTTACTTTGAGAACCCCCTGAACAGAATGAAAAGGCAAAAAGTTGTGACACTGAAAGATGAACTCCCTGGTTGATAGGTGCCCAATATGCTACTGGAGAAGAATGGAGAAAAATAAAGAGAAGGATACAAAGTTAAAACAACACCCAATTCTGAATGTGACTGGTGATGGCAGTAAAGTCTGATGCTGTAAAGAACAATATTGCATAGGAACCTGGAATGTTAGGTCCATGAATCAAGAGAAATTGAAAGTGATCAAACAAGAGATGACAAGAGTGAACATCAACAGTTTAGGAATCAGTGAACTAAAATGGACTGGATTGGGTGAATTTTATTCAGATGACCATTATATCTACTACCGTTGGCAAGAATCTCTTAGAAGAAATGACATAGCCCTCATAATCAACAAAGAGTACGAAATGGAGTACTTGGGTGCAATGTCAAAAATGACAGAATGATCTCTGTTTGTTTCCAAGGCAAACCATTCAATAACACAGTAATCCAAGTCTATGCCACAACCACTAAGGCTTAAGAAGCTGAAGTTGAACAGTTCTATAAAAACCTGCTATACCTTCTAAAACTAACACTAAAAAAGATGCCCTTTTCATTATAGGGAACTGGAATGGAAAAGTAGGAAGTCAAGAGATACCTGAAGTAACAGGTAAATTTGGCATTGGAGTACAAAATGAAGCAGGTCAAAGGCTAAGAGTTTTGCCAAGAGAACACACTGAACATAGCAAATACCCTCTTCCAACAACAGAAGGGAAGGTTCTACACATAGACATCACCAGATGATCAATACTGACATCACATTGATTATATTCTTTGCAGCCAAAGATGGAGAAGCAAAAAAAAAGAAAAAAAAAAGATACAGTCAGCAAAAGCAGCTGACTCTGTCTCAGATCATGAACTCCTTATTGCAAAATTCAGACTTCAATTGAAGAAAGTAGGGAAAACTACTAGACCATTCAGGTATGACCTAAATCAAATCCCTTATCATTAAACAGTGGAAGTTACAAATAGATTCAAGCCAATAGATCTGATAGTGTGCCTGAAGAACTATGGATGGATGTTCATGACAATGTACACGAGACAGTGATCAAGACCACCCCCAAGAAAAAGAAATGCAAAAAAGCAAAATGGTTGTTTGAGGAAGCCTCACAAATAGATAAGAAAAGAAAGACAAAGGAGAAAAGGAAAAGATATACCCACTTGAATGCAGAATTCCAAAGAATAGACAGGAGAGATAAGAAAGCCTTCCTCAGTGATCAATGCAAAGAAATAGAGGAAAACAATAGAATGGGAAAGACTAGAGATCGCTTCCAGAAAATTAGAGATACCAAGGGAATATTTCATGCAAAGATAGGCACAGCAAAGGATAGAAATGTTTTTTGACCTAAACAGAAGCAGAAGATAGTAAGAAGAGGTGGTAAGTATACACAGAAGATCTATACAGAAAATATCTTCATGACCCAGATAATCACAATGGTGTCATCACTCACCTAGAGCGAGACATCCTGGAATGCGAAGTCAAGTGGGCCTTAGGAAACATCACTAAAAATAAAACTAGTGGAGGTGATGGAATTCCAGCTGAGCTCTTTCAAGTCCTAAAAGATGATGCTGTGAAAGTGCTGCACTCAACATGCCAGCAGTTTTGGAAAACTCAGCAGTGGCCACAGGACTGGAAAATTTCAGTTTTCATTCCAATATCAAAGAAAGGCAAGGCCAAATAATATTCAAACTACCACACAATAACACCCATCTCACATGCTTGCAAAGTATTACTCAAAATTCTCTAAGTGAGGCTTCAGTGGTATGTGAACCCAGAACTTCCATATGCTCATGCTGGATTTAGAAAAAGCAGAGGAACCATAGATCCAATTGACAACAACCATTGGGTCATAGGAAAACCAAGAGAGTTCCAGAAATACATCTATTTGTGCTTTATTGACTATGCCAAATTCTTTGACTTTGTGGATCACGACAAACTGTGAAAAATTCTTAAAGAGATGGGAAAACCAGACCACCTTACATGCCTCCTGAAAAATCTGTATGCAGGTCAACAGTTAGAACCAGATATGGAAAAATGGACTGCTTCCAAATTGGGAAAAGAATATGTCGAGGCTGTATATTGTCACCCAGCTTATTTAACTTATTTGCAGTGTGCATCATGGGAAATACCAGGCTGGATAAAGTAGAAACTGGAATAAAGATTGCCAGGAAATATCAATAACCTCAGATATGGAGATGACACCACTCTTATGGCAGAAAGTAAAGAGGAACTGAACAGCCTCTTATTGAAAGTGAAAGAGGACAGTGAAAAACCTGGCTTAAAACTAATATTCAAAAAACTAAGATCATGGCATCTGGTCCCATCACTTCAGAGCAAGTAGATGGGGAAACAATGGAAACAATTATAGACTTTATTCTCTTGGGCTCCAAAATCACTGCAGATGGTGACTGCAGCCATGAAACTAAAAGATGCTTGCTCCTTGGAAGAAAGGCTATGACAAACCTAGACAGCATATTAAAAAGCAGAGACATTACTTTGCTAACAAATGTCCATATAGTCAAAGCTATGCTTTTCCAGTAAGTCATGTTTGGATGTGAGAGTTGGGCTGTGAAGAAAGCTGAGCGCCAAAGAATTGATGCTTTTGAACTGTGGTGTTGGAGGAGACTCTTGAGAGTCTCTTGGACTGCAAGGAGATCAAACCAGCAAATCCTAAATGGAGTCAGTCCTGAATATTCATTGGAAGGACTGATTCTGAAGCTGAAGCTTCTATACTTTGGCCACCTAATGTGAAGAACTGATTCATTGAAAAGACCCCGATGCTGGGAAAGATTGAGGGCAGGATGAGAGAAGAACAACAGAGGATGAGGTGGTTGGATGGCATCACCAACTTGAGGGACATGTGTTTAAGCAAGCTCTGGGTGTTGGTAATGGACAGGGAAGCCTGTTGTGCTGCAGTCCATGGGGTCACAAAAAGTCTCACATGACTGAGCGACTAAACTGAACTGAGTCATCTGAACTGAGACTTCCTTGCAGATGTCCTTTCCTTTTAATCCAACAGATATTTGTGGTTCCCCTATAAGAACTTAAGGCTTCCCAGTTGTCACTAACTGTAAAGAATCTGCCTACCAAAGCAGGAGACACTAGAGACTTGGGTTCCATCTCTGGGTTAGGAAGATTCCCTGGAAAAGGAAATGGAAACCTGCTCCACTATTCTTGTCTGCAAAATTCCATGGACAGAGGAGTCTGGAGGGCTATAGTCCATGGAGTCACAAAGAGTCAGACACGACGGAGCACACACATGAGAATTTAAGGTAGATTTGAGGAAACCTGGCAACTACCACATGCTCCCAAGCCTCCCCTATCTCTATATACCCCTGAGTAGTTATACAATAAGAGGAAGGGGAATCTAAGTTTGAGATATCTGAAAAAGGAATTGGAATGCTTTTTCTTTTCCTTCTTTTCCAGAACCCTCTTCATACTCTGAAGGGGGAAGTGAAATTGTTATTCACTCAGTTATGTTTGACTCTTTATGACTTCGTGGACTGTAGCCTGGCAGGTTCCTCTGTCCATGGAATTCCCCAGGCAATGATACTAGAGTAGTAGCCATTTCCTTCTCCAGGGCATCTTTCTGATCTGAAGTTCACACCTGGGTCTCCCATCTTGCAGGCAGATTTTTTACTATTTGAGCCACCAGGGAACCCCCTCTAGGGGGAATTTGGGATTAAGAGAAAGGCATTCTAGTGTAGGTTTCACTTTCTTATGAGTGAATGAAAACAAAAGCCTTTCCCCAAAACACACGCACTGTTGTTTTTGTTGTTGTTGTTGTTGTTGTTCAGTACCTCAGTCATGTCTGATTCTGCAACCCCATGGACTGCAGCACACCATGCTTCCCCGTCCTTCATTATCTCTAGGAGTTTGCTTAAACTCATGTCAATTGAGTTGATGATACCATCCTCTGTTATCCCCTTCTCCTCCTGCCTTCAATCTTTCCCAGCTTCAGGGTCTTTTCCAATGAGCCAGCTCTTTGCATCAGGCAGCCAAAGTATTAGAGTTTCAGCATTAGTCCTTCCAATGAATACTCAGGGTTTATTTCCTTTAGGATTGACTGGTTTGATTTTTTGTCCAAGGGACTCTCAAGAGTCTTCTGCAATTCCACAGTTTGAAAGCATCAATTCTTCAGCACTCAGTCTTTTTTATGGTCCAATTCTCACATCTGTACATGACTACTAGATAAAATATAGCTTTGACTGGATGGACCTTTGTCAACAATATGATGTCTCTACTTTTTAATACATTAATTTTCTGCTTGGTCTTCCCAAACCAGGATATCTTGAGTATTTGTTATGTGATAGGCAAAGTTCTAAATATTTCATGTATATTAACCATAATTAGCCTTTTCCCCACTCCAATACTCTTGCCTGGAAAATCCCATGGACAGAGGAGCCTGGTGGGCTGCAGTCAATGGGGTCGCAAAAAATTGGAAACGACTGAGCAACTTCACTTTCACTTTTCACTTCCATGCATCAGAAAAGGAGATGGCAACCCACTCCGGTGTTCTTGTCTGGAGAATCCCAGGGATGGGGGAGCCTGGTGGGCTGCCGTCTATGGGGTCACACAGAGTCAGACACGACTGAAGTGACTTAGCAGCAGCAGTATCAGTAGCAATAGCAGCAGTCTTTTAATCTTCATAAAATTCTGGTGGTAAGTGCAATTACTTTCTCTTTTTCAAATGGGAAACAGATATATAGAAATTGAAGGACTTTTCTAAGGTTACATGGATATGTAATGTCAGAGCTGTGTTTTGAATTATGGCAGTCCATATGGTGACTGCAACCTTGAAATTAAAAGACACTTACTCCTTGGAAGAAAAGTTATGACCAACCTAGATAGCATATTCAAATCAGAGACATTACTTTGCCAACAAAGGTCCATCTAGTCAAGGCTATGGTTTTCCCAGTGGTCATGTATGGATGTGAAAGTTGGACTGTGAAGAAGGCTGAGCACTGAAGAATTGATGCTTTTGAACTGTGGTGTTGGAGAAGACTCTTGAGAGTCCCTTGAACTGCAAGGAGATCCAACCAGTCCATTCTGAAGGAGATCAGCCCTGGGATTTCTTAGAAAGGAATGATGCTGAAGCTGAAACTCCAGTACTTTGGCCACCTCATGCGAAGAGTTGACTCATTGGAAAAGACTTTGATGCTGGGAGGAGTTGGGGGCAGGAGGAGAAGGGGATGACACAGGATGAGATGGCTGGATGGCATTACTGACTCGATGGGCATGAGTCTGAATGAACTCCGGGAGTTGGTGATGGACAGGGAGGCTTGGTGTGCTGCAATTCATGGGGTCGCAAAGAGTCAGACACAACTGAGCCACTGAACTGAACTGAGTCCATAACCAAATTATACGCCCTTCACTATTATATAAAACATCTTCTTTACTTCAGCTTATTCAGTGACAAACCTAAAAAAAAGTTTAAAGGTTACCTAATTTGTGTATTTCAAGTTGTTTATTTCTTCATGAAATTAATCAAATGAAAGCATCCACAGATAAATCTAAAGTTGCTAGGGTTCCAGGGCCTATGGCTGTTCCTGCCATTACCCAGCAGGGCATTTTATATTAACACCATTTGAAAACAACCAACCTAGACTGCTTCCCTATTTAGTAAATGAATAAGCTGTATTTTAGATAGAGTAATTATATTGCCCCAAGTCACAATGTTAATTGTTGGCAGAGCTGGGAATGGTACCTGAATCTCTTGATTCTCAATGTAGTGTTCTTCCTGATTTACTACACAGCTTCCTACAGTTTCTTCCAGGCAAGAATCCCATTTTCCATCTCTAGCATCTTTTAGGTTCTGTCATGATAGGGCAAAAAATGGCCGAGTAACCAAAAAGATTGAAGGTGTGCATGTTAAGTTTGGCTCTTGATTTGCAAAGCCACTTTAGAATAACCAAGCAAATTAACTTGGGGACAGATGCCTAGGGTATAAACAATAAAATAGATGCAGTTTTGTGACTAAAAGCTAATGATTACATTCATTTGCTGTGAACTCATTCTTTAGGGTTTCTTAATAGTATAATATGGTATATTTTTAAAAATCTGACTTAGACATGGAAGAGAACCTCATATTATTTAATGTATGTGGAGAAATATATTGAATCATGCCCTTCTTGGCTTACTGTCCAAATGTTCATTGAGGGCCCAAGGCCAAGGTACTATCCTAAGTGCTGGGGTGTCAGCTAATGTTATAACCTGTATTAGTTTTTTAATCACAGTCATAAAAATTGCCACAGACTTAGGGCAAATTTATTATCTTACATATTTGTGGGTCAGAACTTTAATTTGAGTATAACTTGGTTAAAGTCAAGTTGCTCTCAAGGCTTCTTTATTTTAAGGGTTTTTGATGGAGAATCCATTTCCTTACGTTTTCCAGCTTCTAGAGGCTATCTGCATAGCTTGGCTTACGGGCTTCTTCCCCTGTTTTCAAAACCAGCAACAGAAAGCTAAGTCCTTCTTATACTACAATCTCTCTGGTTCCTTAGGTACTCTGCTTCTTAAGAACCCATAGAATTACAATAGATTCACATGGATAACCCAAAATCACCTCCTCATCTCAAAGTCCTTCACTTAATTTTATCTGCAAAGTTTCTTTGCCATGCAAAGTAATATATTCATAGGTTCCCAGGATTTGGACATGGATATTTACAGAAGTTCCATTATTATGTTTACCATACAACACTTCAATTTATACACCAGTGAAGAAACACAAGCTGGAATCAAGATTGCCGGGAGAAATCAATAACCTCAGATATGCAGATGATATCACTCTTATGGCAGAAAGTGAAGAGGAACTCAAAAGCCTCTTGATGAAAGTGAAAGTGGAGAGTGAAAAGGTTGGCTTAAAGCTCAACATTCAGAAAACGATCATGGTATCTGGTCCCATCACTACATGGGAAATAGATGGAGAAACAGTGGAAACAGTGTCAGAATTTATTTTTCTGGGCTCCAAAATCACTGAAGATGGTGACTGCAGCCATGAAATTAAAAGACACTTACTCCTTGGAAGGAAAGTTATGACCAACCTAGATCGCATATTCAAAAGCAGAGACATCACTTTGCCAACAAAGGTTCGCCTAGTCAAGGCTATGGTCTTTCCTGTGGTCATGTATGGATGTGAGAGCTGGACTGTGAAGAAGGCTGAGCGCCAAAGAATTGATGTTTTTGAACTGTGGTGTTGGAGAAGACTCTTGAGAGTCCCTTGGACTGCAAGAAGATCCAACCAGTCCATTCCTAAGGAGATCAGCCCTGGGATTTCTTTGGAAGGAATGATGCTAAAGCTAAAACTCCAGTATTTTGGCCACCTCATGCGAAGAGTTGACTCATTGGAAAAGACTCTGATGCTGGGAGGGATTGGGGGCAGGAGGAGAAGGGGACAACAGAGGATGAGATGGCTGGATGGTATCACTGACTCGATGAATGTGAGTCTGAGTGACCTCCGAGAGCTGGTGATGGATAGGGAGGCCTGGCGTGCTGCAGTTCATGGGGTCGCGAAGAGTCGGACACGACTGAGCGACTGATCTGATCTGATCTGAAAGAAAATAGGATTGCATATACATAGTTTTAGGTGAAATGCTATGTTCCAGAATAAGGCATTTAGTTCTTTGGCCTATTTTTTTCTCTTTAAAATTAGAATGAAATTTATTCAGATATATAAAGGCCTAGGTTATAGGAAAATCAGTCTATGTAGGCTAATTTTAAAAAGATAAAACATTCCAAGAGAAAACATTGTGACTTGTAAGTATTGGTAAACTCATAAGGGAACTTTTATCAGGTAAGAATTATATATATATTAATTATATATATAATATAATATATATTATATATAATATATATTATATATTATATTATCTATATTATAATATATATTATATATTAATATAATATATAAATATATATAATTATATATATATTTAATTTAATTTTACAATATTGTATTGGTTTTGCCATATATCAAAATGAATCTGCCACAGGTATACATGTGTTCCCCATCCTGAATCCTCCTCCCTCCTCCTTCCCCATACCATCCTTCTGGGTCGTCCCAGCACACCAGCCCCAAGCATCCAGTATCCTGCATCAAACCTGAACTAGTGACTCCTTTCATATATGGTATTAATGGCCTATTTTTTGATTGGGTCATTTATTTCTCTGAAATTGAGCTGCAGGAGTTGCTTGTATATTTTTGAGTTTAGTTGTTTGTCAGTTGCTTCATTTGCTATTATTTTCTCCCATTCTGAGGGCTATCTTTTCATCTTGCTTATAGTTTTTTTGTGTGTGTGCAGAAGCTTTTAATTTTAATTAGATCCCATTTGTTTATTTTTGCTTTTATTTCCAATATTATGGGATGTGGGTCATAGAGGATCCTGCTGTAATGTATGTTGGAGAGTGTTTTGCCTATGTTCTCCTCTAAGAGTTTTATAGTTTCTGGTCTTATGTTTAGATCTTTAATCCATTTTGAGTTTATTTTTGTGTATGGTGTTAGAAACACGACCCAGCAATCCCACTCCTGGGCATACACAACAAGGAAACCAGAATTGAAAGAGACACGTGTGCCCCAATGTTCATTGCAGCACTGTTTATAATAGCCAGGACATGGAAGCAACCTAGATGTCCATCAACAGATGAGTGGATAAGAAAGCAGTGGTACATATACACAATGGAGTATTACTCAGCCATTAAAAAGAATACATTTGAATCAGTTCTAATGAAGTGGATGAAACTGGAGCCTATTATATAGAGTGAAGTAAGCCAGAAAGAAAAACACCAATACAGTATACTAACACATATATATGGAATTTAGAAAGATGTTAATGACAACCCTGTATGCGAGATAGCAAAAGAGACACAGATGTATAGGACAGTCTTTTGGATTCTGTGGGAGAGGGAGGGGGGATGATTTGGGAGAATGGCATTAAAACATGTACAATATCATATAAGAAACGAATCGCCAGTCCAGGTTCAATGCAGGATACAGGAAGCTTGGGGCTGGTGCACTGGGATGACCCAGAGGGATGGTATGGAGAGCGAGGTGGGAGGAGGGTTCAGGATGGGGAACACATGTACACCCATGGCAGATGCATGTTGATGTATGGAAAAACCAATACAATATTGTAAAGTTAAAATAATAATAATAATAATGAAATTTAAAAAAAATGAGACTTTAATACCCATGATGGGGAGGGGGAGGATAAGGTTTAAGGAAAGCATTACAAAAATATGTTGAATTATAATTGGATTTTCACATATGAGGAGGAGAAGTTCAAAAGGGGAGGTGATGGGAAATAAACATAGAGGGAATTTGTGCCTAAATTAAGGAGGGTGTGCCAAGGAAAAACTTAAGATTTATGAGCAAAAGGAAGATATGGTCAAAGTCAAGTTTCTGTAAGATCATTTTTGAAGTAGTAAAAAATCTAGATTGGAGTGGAGAGCAAGAGATGATTTACCAGTTGATAACAATGGTCCAAGTAAAATTGATGGAGGCTTGGTACAGAATGGTGAAATGTAGAAGTTGATTGGATGAAAGAAAGTAGAAAACAAGATTTGGAGACACAGATTTCTGAACTTGACTACTAGAAGCATGATTATGCTATTACCTGAGAAAAGTAACTCATGAATAGAAGACTGTTTGGGAGGAATATAATGAGATTGGTTTGAGGTAATTTGTGATGAAGGTCTCCATTTATTGCTTCTTTTATTTTAAAAATTTATTTAATTATTTTGCACAGAATTTGACAACAAAGAAGTTATATATGGAAAGTAATGCATTTAATTAAAAGAGTAATAAATATGATTTTTATTTTAGAAACTTTCTTTAACGCTAAAATAATTGTTTGGCAATTTAAAAATACCTTGCAATTTGTGGAGGTTGTACTTTAGCAAGTCTCTCCTTTTAGCTGTGTTCTTTAACTATCTAAGTTCTTATAAATGGATGATTTCAGATGAGAATTTTCCTTCTTTTTCTCTTTTCTCATTCATATCAATGAAATAAAATGATGTGGTTCAATTTGTTTAAAAATTTTATTTATTTTTAATTGAAAGATAGTTGTTATACAGTATTGTGTTGGTTTTTACCAAACATCAACATGAATCAGCCATAGGTTTACCTATGTCCCCTCCCAGTTGAACATACCTCAAACCTCCCTCCCCATCCCACCCCTCTAAGTTGTTCCAGAGCTTCAGTTTGAGTTCTTTGAGTCATACAGCAAATTCCCATTGGCTATCTATTTTACTATCCATTGCCTATTTTAAATAATTTCACTTCATTCTTATTTTCTCTGGATGAATCAAAAACATACCATCAATTCTGACAACTCATCAGTAACGAAGACAAAATACCTAACCTATTTAATATTAGTCAACCTTGAAAATAACTATTTGTCCAGTATAATTAGCCATTTATTTAGAGAATATTTAAATAATGAGGAATGTATACACATTAAGATAAAGGCAAATATACCAGTAATGTTATTTCAATATCTATGGAATGATACAAAGTATGATCAGCTAGTTTTCTGAAGAACCTCCATAGTGTCTGTACCATTTTACATTCCCACAGTGTAAGAGAGTCCATTTTTGCTACACTTTTTTTCCAGAAATTAGTTTTTGTAGATCTTTTGATGATGTCCGTTTTGACTGGTGTGAGATGATACCTCACTGGATTTTTGATTTGCATAATTTTCATAATTAGTGTTTTGATTTGCCTCATTAGTGATATTGAGTATCTTTTCATGTGTTTGTTGGCCATCTGCATATCTTCTTCAGAGAAATAGCTATTTAGATCTTCTGCCAGTTTTTTTCATTGGATTCTTTGTTCTTTTTATATTGAGCCACATGAGCTCTTTGTGTACTTTGGCAATTAATACTCTTTTGATCGCTTGATTTGCAAATAGTTTCTCCTACTCTGAGTATTGTCTTGTTTTGTTTTCTTTGCTGTGCAAAACATTTTAAGTTTTATTAGATCCCATTTATTTTTGTTTTAATTTTCATTACTCCAGAAGGTGGATGCAAAAAGATCTTGCTGCTATTAATGTCAAAGAGGGATCTGAGTGTTTTTCTCTAAGAGTTTTATAGTGTTTAGACTTGCATTTATGTCTTTTATCCATTTTGAGTTTACTTCTATGTTTGGTTAGGGAGTGTCCTGGACTTCCTGATGGTTCAGATGGTAAAGAATCTGCCTGCAGTGCAGGAGATGCTGGTTCAGTCCCTGGGTAGGGAAGATCGCCTGGAGAAGGGATTGTCTACACATCCCACTATTCTTGTCTGGAGAATTCCATGGACAGAGAAGCCTGGTGGGCTACAGTTTATGGGTTGCAAAGAGTTGGACAAGACTGAGAGACCAACACTTTCACTTTCTTTTTCAGGGAGTGTTCTAAAATGTAATGCTTTTATAAGTAACTGTCCAATTTCTCCAGCATAATTATTGAAGATTCTGTCTTTTGTCCACTGTATAGTCTTACCTACTTTGTCATGGATTAGATGACCATAGTTGCATGGTTTCATCTCTGGGCTTTTGATCCTGTCCCACTGATCTATATCTCTGCTTTTCTGGCAGTACCAGAGTATCTTGATGACTATAACTTTATAGTATAATCTGAAGTCATGGAGCCTGGTTCCTCCAGTTGAATTTTTTTTCTCAAGAATGGTTTGGCTATTTAGAGTCTTTAGTGTTTCCAACTACAAATTGTAAAAATTTGTGTTCTATTCTGTGAAAAATGGCAAGGATTGTTTGATAGGAATTGCACTGAATCTGTAGATTACTTTGGGTAGTATAGTCTTTTTTCATAATATTGATTCTTTCAATCCAAGAACATGGTATAACTCTCCCCTTGTGTTATGTTTGATTTTTTAATCAATATATTATAGGTTTCTGAGTGCAGGATTTTGCCTGCTTAGGTAAGTTTATTCCTAGGTATTTTATTCTTTTTTTTTGAATACTAAATGGAATTGTTTCCTTAATTTCTCATTCTGGGATTTTGCTGTTAGTGTATAACAATGTAAGATATTTCTGTGTATTTATTTTGTATCCTGAAACTTTACCAGTTTCATTGATGAGCTCTAGTAGTTTCCTCATTGTATCTTTAAGATTTTCTATGTATAGTGTTGTCATCTGCAAACACTGACAATTTTGCTTCTTCTTATTTTCAAATTTGAATTCTTTTTCTTTGATTGCCATGGTTAGGACTTCCAAATATATGATGAATAATTGTAGGGAGAATAGACGTCCTGGTTTTATTCCTAATCTTAGAGGAAATGCTTTCATGTTTCCACCATTGAGAATGATGTTTACTGAGGGTTTGTAATATATGGTCTTTATTATGTTGAAGTTGGTTTGAGAATTTAATCCATTTACACTTGAGATAATTTTCAATATGCATGTTTATACTGTCATTTTAAAAAATAATTTGGATTTGTTTTTGTAAGTCTTTTCCCCTCTTCCTCTTCTGTTCTCTTTTTTTCTGTTTTTTGCCTAGAGAAGTTCCTTAATCAATTGTTGCAAAGCTGGTTTGGTGGTGCTGAATTCTCTTAGACTTCGCTTGTCTGAAAAGCTTTTGGTCTCTCCAGTCAAATGTGAATGAGCATTGCTGGGTAGAGTATTCTTGCTTGTAGGTATTTCTTTTCCTTCGTTTTATTTATTCATTTATCACTGTGCTGGGTCTTCGTTGCTGAATGTAGCCTTTCTCTAGTTGCAGTGAGGGGAGGCTACACTTTGTTGCAGTGCACGAGCTTCTCTTTGCAGCAACTTCTCTTATTGTGGAGCATGGGGCCTAGCAGCATGGACAGAGTTGTTGTGGTGCATGGGCTTAATTACTTTATGGCACATGGAATCTTTCCAGGCCCGGGATTGGACCCATGTCTCCTGTACTGGCAGGTGGATTCTTAACCACTGGAACACCAAAGAAGTCCTCAGTTTTATCATTTTAAATACATCTTGTCTCTTCTGGTCTGAAAATTTTGCTTCAAATAAAAGAGCTGATAACCTTATAGGAATTCCTCTGTATGTTATTTGTTGGTTTCCTCTTGTTGCATTGTTTTATTTTTTTTAATTTATTTATTTTTAATTGGAGGACAATTGCTTTAAAATACTGTGTTGGTTTCTGACATACAACAATGTGAATCAGCCATAGGCATACATATGTCCCCTACTTGAGCCTTACTCCTACGCGTCACCCCATCTTACTTTTCTAGGTAGCAACAAGGCACTGGATTTGAGCTTTCTGCCTCATAAAGCAAATTCCAATGGCTATATATTTTATACATGCTAATGTATATGTTTCAATGCTGCTCTCTCAACTTGTCCCACTCTTTCTTATCTGTGTCCACAAGTCTGTTCTCTGTGTCTGCATCTCCACTGATGCCCTGCAGTATGATCTTTCTAGATTCCATATATATGTGTTAGTATACAATATTTGTGTTTTTTTTTCCTCTCTTTCTGACTTACTTCACTTTGTATAATCAGCTCTAGGTTCATTCACTTCATTAGAACTGACTCAAACAATTTCTTTTTAATGACTGAATAATATTCTATTGCATATGTACAGCACAACTTCTTTATCCATTCATTTGAAGATTGACACCTAGGTTGTTGCAGGACCTAGCTACTGTAAAAAGTGCTGCACTGAACATTGGGATTCATGTGTCTTTTTCAACTATGGTTTTCTCGTGATATATGCTCAGTTGAAATTGTTGGATCATATTGCAATTTTATTCTTAGTTTTTTTAAAGAATCTCTATACTGTTCTCCATAGTGGTTGTATCAGTTTGCATTTCCACCAACAGAGTAAGAGGCTCCTTTTCCCCACACCCTCTGTAACATTTATTGTTTGTAGACTTTTTGATGATGGCTATTCTTACCAGTGTGAGATGATAACTCATTGTGGTTTTGATTTGTGTTTCTCTAATAATGAGTGAATATACAAGATGTCAGAGTAGAAGGATGTGCACTCATCTTCTCCTGTGATAACTCCAAAATTGCAAATAACTTCTGAACAACCATTGACAGGAGAATGTTGGATCACACACACACACACACAAGATACCCAAGTCCAAGGGCAAAAGAGAAGCCCCTACAAGATGATAAGAAAGGCAAAATCATGTTTAGAATCAAACCCCATACCTGCCATAGACAATCTGAGGGGTCAAAACAAAACCTTGCGTGCACCAGGATCCAGAGACCCCACAGAGACTGAGCCAGACTTGCCTTTGTGTATTTGAGTGTCTCCTGTGGAGGCACAGGTCAACAGTGGCCTACCATGGGGACAGGGTCTCTGGTCGCAGCAGACCTGCATCACCCAGGGTGGGACATAAGCCCTCTTGGAGGAGGTCACCATTAGCCACAACATAGAGCCACCAAACAGATGACCCACAAACTGCAGAACAATTATACCAAATAAATTATCGCACTGTTAAGAAAGTTCTAGGACCCACAACAGGGGGATCCAGCAAAGGAACAGAGAACCCCCCAGGGAATTTAAACTTGGAGGCCAGTTTAAATTTAAATTTAAATTGATTACAGAACTTCCACAACACTGGAGAAACAGACTCTTGGAGGGCACAAACAATACTTTGTGTGTAACAGGAACAAGGATAAAGGAACAGTATACTGACAAGAGACAGAATCAGACTTGCATGTGAGCCTCCAGGAGTGTCTGACAGAGGCGTGGGTTGACAGTGGCCTGCTGCAGGGTCAGGGCACTGAATAAAATAGTACATGCACAGGTCATTTTGAAGGAGGTAGTGACCTGCTTGCAGGCTCAAGGGCGCTGAATAAAACAGTACACACACAAGTCCTTTTGAAGGAGTTCAGCATTGTTGTCATTACCCCTACCATAGTTTGGCCTCAGGCCAAACAGCAGGGAGGACACAGCTCCCACCCATCAACAGAAATTTGGATTAAAGATTTACTGGGTCTGGCCCCACCCATCAGAACCAGACTCAGTTTCCACCACAGTCAGTCTCTCCCATCAGGAATCTTCCACAAGCTTTTTATCTTTATCCATCAGAGTCAGAATGAAAATGACAATCACAGAAAACTAACTAAACTGATCACATGGACCACAGCCTTGTCTAACTCAACGAAACGATGCTGTGTTGGGGCACCCAAGATGGATGGGTCACAGTGGATTGTTCTGACAAAACGTAGTCTGCTGGAGAAGGGAATGGCAAACTACTTCAGTATTCTTACCTTGAAAACCCCATGAACAGTATGAAAAGGCAAAAATACATGACACTGAAAGATGAACTCCCCAGGTTGATAGCTACCCAATATGCTACTGGAGAAGAGTGGAGAAATAATTCCAGAAAGAATGAAGAGATGGAACCAAAGCAAAAATACCCAGCTGTGGATGTGACTAGAGATGGAAGCCAGGGATTGAACCCAGTTCTCCCACATTGCAGGTGCATTCTTTACCAACTGAGCTATCAGGCAAGCCCAAAATGAAAGTCCCTTAGAATTCTCCAGGCCAGAATACTGTAGTAAGTAGCCTTTCCCTTCTCCAGGAGATCTTCCCAACCCAAGAATCAAACCCAGGTCTAGCGCATTGCAGGCAGATTCTTTACTAGCTGAGCCACAAGGGAACCCCAATAGAGAAGATGTGGTATGTAAGAAAGTGAAAGTGAGAGTCCCTCATTCGTGTCCGACTCTTTGTGACCCCATAGACTATAGAGTCCATGGAATTCTCCAGGCCATAATACTGGAGTGGGTAGCCTTTCCCTTCTCCAAGGGATCTTCCCAGCCCAGGGATCAAACCTAAGTCTCCCACATTGCAAGCAGATTCTTTACCATCTGAGCCATAAGGGAATCAGTAAACTAAATTGGACTGAAATGGGTGAATTTAATTCAGATGACCATCATATCTACTACTGTGGGCAAGAATCCCTTAGAAGAAATGGAGTAGCCCTCATAGTCAACAAAGATTCCAAAATGCAGCACTTGGGTGCAATCTCAAAAATGGCAAAGTGATCTCTGTTCATTCCCAAGGCAAAACATTCAATATCACAGTAATCCAACTCTATGTCCCTACCACTAATGCCAAAGAAGCTGAAGTTGAATGGTTCTATGAAGACCTGCAAGACCTTCTAGAACTAACAGCAAAAAAAAGATGTCCTTTTCATCATAGAGGACTGGAATGCAAAAGTAGGAAGTCAAGAGATACATGAAGTTAACAGGCAAGTTTGGCCTTTGGACTACAAAATGAAGCAGGGCAAAGACTAATAGAGTTTTGCCAAGAAACACACTGGTCATAGCAAACACCCTCTTTCAACAACACAAAAGACTCTACACATGGACATCACCAGATAGTCAATATGTAAATCAGATTGATTATATTCCTTGTAGCCTTAGACAGAGAAGTTATATAAAGTCAGCACAAACAAGATCAGAACATGGCTGTGCTTCAGATCATAAACTACTTATTGCAAAATTCAGACTTAAATGGAAGAAAGTAGGGAAAACCACTACACTATTCAGATATGACATAAATAAAATTCCTTATGATTATACAGTGGAAGTGACAAATAGATTCAAGAGATTAGATCTGATAGAGTGCTTGAAGAATTATGAGCGGAGGTTCATGACATTGTACAGGAGACAGTGATCAAGACCATTCCCAAGAAAAACAAATGTAAAAAGGCAAAATGATTGTGTGAGGAGGCCTTACAAATAGCTTAGAAAGAAGAGAAGTGAAAGGCAAAGGAGAAAAGGAAAAATACATCCATATGTATTCAGAGTTCCAAAGAGTAGCAAGGAGGGATAAGAAAGATTTAGTCACTGATCAATGCAAAGAAATAGAGGAAAAAATAGAATGGGAAAGACTAGAAATCTCTTCAAGAAAATTAGAGATACCAAGGGATTATTTCATGCAAATATGGGCACAATAAAGGACAGAAACAGTGTGGACCTAACAGAAGCAGAAGATATTAAGAAGTGGCAAGAATACATAGAAGATTTATACAAAAGGGATCTTGATAACCTAGATAACCACGGTGGTATGATCACTTACCTAGAGCCAGACATCCTGGAGTCTGAAGTCAGGTGGGCCTTAGGAAGCATAATTATGAGCAAAGCTAGTGGAGTTGATGGGATTCTGGCTGAGGAATTTCAAGTCCCAAAAGATGATGCTGTTAAAGTGCTGCACTCAATGCCAGTTGGAAGCCTCAGCAGTGGCCCCAGGAGTAGAAAATGTTCAGTTTTCATTCCAACCCAAAAGAAAGGCAATGTCAAAGAATATTCCAACTATAGCACAATAGCACTTATCTCACACACTCCCAAAGTAATGCTCAAAATTCTCTAAATCAGGCTTCAACAGTATGTGAACTGAGAGCTTCCAGATGTTCAACCTCGGTTTAGAAAGGGCAGAGGAACCAGAGATTCAATTGCCAACATCCACTGATCCATATGAAAGTGAGAGATTTCCAGAAAAAAACATCTACTTATGCTTTATTGACTATGCAAAAGCTTTTGACTTCGTGGATCACAACAAACTTTGGAAAATTGTTAAAGAAATAGGAGTGTCAGACCACCTTACTTGCCTCTTGAGAAATCTGTATACAGGTCAGGAAACAACAGTCAGAACCAGACATGGAACAATGGACTGATTCCAAATTTGCAAAATATTTCATCAATGCTGTATATTGTCACCCTGCTTATTTAACTTATATGCAGAATACATCAAGTGAAATGCCAGGCTGTATGAAGCACAAGCTGGAATCAAGATTGCCAGGAGAAATATCAATAACATCAGATATGCAGATGACACCACCCTTATGGCAGAAATTGAAGAGGAACTGAAGAGCTTCTTGATAAAAGGGAAAGAGGAGAGTGACACACTGGTTTAAAACTCAACATTCACAACATGAAGATCATGGCATCCGATTCCACCTCTTCATGACAAAAAGATGGGAAAACAAGGGAAACAGTGAGAGACTTTCTATTCTTGGGCTCCAAAATCACTACAGATGGTGACTGCAGCCATGAAATTAAAAGACAGTTGCTCCTTGGAAGAAAAGTCATCACCAGCCTAGACAGCACATTAAAATGCAAAGACATTACTTTGCCAACAAAGGTTCGTCTAGTCAAAGCTATGGTTTCTCCAGCAGTCATGTATGGATGCAAGAGTTGGACCATAAAGAAAGCTGAATGATGAAGTATTGATGCTTTTGAATTCTGGTGTTGGAGGAGCCTTTTGAGTGTCCCTTGGGCTGCAAGGAGATCAAACCAGTCAGTCCTAAAGGAAATCAGTCCTGAATATTTATTGGAAGGACTGATGCTGAAGCTGAAGTTCCAATATTTTGGCCACCTGATGGGAAGAACTGACTCATTTGAAAAGACCCCAATGCTGGGAAAGATTAAGAGCAGAAGAAGAGGGGGACGACAGAGGATGAGGTGATTGGATGGCATCACCAGCTCGATGGACATGAGTTTGAACAAGCTCTGGGAGTTGGTATAGACAAGGTTTCCATGTGGTCACAAAGAGTCGGACATGACTGAGCAAGTCAATCAATTCAACTGAATAATGAGTGATGTTGCACATCTTTACATGTGTTTATTAGCCGTCTTTATGTCTTTGGAGAAATTTCTGTTTAGATCTTCTGTCCACGTTTTCACTGGGTTGTTTGTTTTTCTGGTATTGAGTTGCATGAGCTGCTTATACATTTGGAGATTAATTTGAACTCAGTCCTCTTTAAACCATGAAGGAGGATATTTTTGTCCTTCAATGTTTGGTTTTGTAAGACATTGTACTGATGAGTAGCCATGGGGCCAAAAACTGGGAAAAAGTGAGGCCCAGCATTTTTGAGACTTCAGTTATAGGAATTAGAATTCTCGGTGTGCTATGGGGAACAGAGAAGAATCAGACATAGTGTCTGCCACCAAAAAGCTCCTTGCCTACATAAGGAGATGAGAAAATCCAGATTATTTAGACAAATGGGAGAGTGTTGTCAGTGTATTACACACCTCAGAATTGAGGGTTGATTTATATGATAGAAATTATAACTGTTAAAATAAGTTTCAGAAATGAGAGGTCAATGAGGTTGGTAGTCTACATGCTGCTGCTGCTGCTAAGTTGCTTCAGTCGTGTCTGACTCTGTGCAACCCCATAGACTGCAGCCCCCAGGCTCCCCTGTCCCTGGGATTTTCCAGGCAAGAATACTGGAGTGAGTTGCCATTTCCTTCTCCAATGCATGAAAGTGAAAAGTGAAAGTGAAGTCGCTCAGGCGTGCCTGACTCCTAGTGACCCCATGGACTGCCGCCTACCAGGCTCCTCCGTCCATGGGATTTTCCAGGCAAGAGTACTGGAGTGGGCTGCCATTGCCTTCTCCAGGTAGTCTACATAGGGAAGTGTAATAGATGAGATGATCTTTTTTGCTTGTCTTGTTTTGAAGGATGGTTACAATTTGAGAAGAAGGAGAGGGAGATGAAGAGGTCAGGACAAAGTTATTTAACTGTGTTCTTCAGTAGCAATATAAGAATAGTAAAATGTGTATGCATGTACATGTGTATGCACACATGTGCATGTGTGTACAAGTGATCATGTGTGGCAGTGAAAGAACAATTCACTATACCTGGTACTCTCATACACAGACCTAAGAATAACATGTATATGTTTGTAAGGGAGTGTAGAAAGCATGAGAACTGTTGAGAAGTAAAATGCAAATAAAGCATAACTGTTGAAGATTCTCCTAGTTTTGTCTACCATGTTCACCTTCCAAATCTGAGGCTTATTATCTGTCTCAACCTAGTGGTCCATCTTGTTCTTTAAGTGCTGTATGATATGTACCAAGGACTTACTGTATGAGAATTAGGACCTAGTATCTTTCTTCCTGCATTTTATTAGGCAATTTTGGAATACTAAGCTTCAAGATTGAATCTCTATTGGTGAAATTTTCTACCCTGTAGTATATAATAGGGAGTACTTTTGGTGGGCAGACTTTCCAGTGTCCTTCAAATTATGCCACATGACTATTCTGCTCTCAGAACTAACCTGTTTTCTTTTGTTTGTTTGATTATTTTGCTGTTGTCTTTTTTTTTTTTTTCCTTTGGCTATGAGATCTTAGATCTCCAACCAGGGATTGCATATGTGCCCCTGCACTTGGAAGTGCAGAGTCTGAACCACTGGATCACCAGGAAGTCTCATAATCTGTTTTCAATACTAAATTATGTTCCACTATTTCCAATGTTATGAAAACTTTCAAGAAATGGGAATGTAATTATTATGCAAATTTGACCTTGCCTCTGTCCTGTGGCATGAGAGTTGAAGTGATTCCCACACCCATAAATGTCCCTACCTACATAGACAGCCAGGTTGAGCCAGAACACAGACAGGACCATTCAGCTTCTATTTTCAACCTTGGGCATAAGTCATGTAACTAAAGGTCACCGGATTCAGCCAAAATTGAATTACTTATGAAGAAGCTACTGTGACAGAGCAGATAGAGGAAACATATCATCTATTGAACAATTGCTGTGAGCCAGACACGTTTTATTTTTATTTTTTTAATCAAGAATCTCTTTTATTGATTATCAGAAACATTACAAACATCTAATATGAACAAATTGTAACATGACAGTATTTAGTTTGAACAATTAATACATTTCAGATATAATATTATACATATTTCAATGTTATTCTCCCCAATCATCCCACCCTCTCCCACATGTTTTATTTTTAAATGTGGACCATTTTTAAAGTCTTTATTCACTTTCTTAAACTGTCTTGTTCCTTTTGTTTTGTTTTGTTTTGTTTTTGGCCATGAGTCATTTGGGATCTTAGCTCCCTCACCCAGAATCAAACTCACACCCACTGCATTGGAAGGTGAAATCCTAACCACTGAACCATGAAGGGAGTCCCCTGCCAGACACTTGCTGAGCAATTTTCATATGTTATTTTGGGTGAGAGCATATTCTTGGCAAATTTGGTAATGTATCACTAAATTGTGGCCTGAAACAAATATCTTTTTAGCAGAGGTCTATCTCTCTTGCCCTCCCTACCCAATTTTTCATGCATTGCTAGTTGATATTTAAAGTGTTAGTAGGTTGTGAAATCAGATTATTGAGTCATGGCCAGAAGTTTAAAACAAAGGAATAGGTAGAATAGATGAAGACAAAATTGGCTAGAATTGAAAATAAAATATTAGAGGGAATTACATACAATAAAGATTAATATTCTTTCATGATATTTTCAGTGTGTGTATGTCTACATAAAAAAAAAAATTCTAACTGAATTTTGGTCCATAAAGTTTGAAAATCACTGATTAAAGGGGAAATGAAATGTCACCAGGAGAAATGAAACAACAAAGTTTATAAAGTAAAAATGTGTGTTTTACAAATAATAATATGTCTGTGCATTTCCTTTAAGAATTAGCACTTCTTTCCAGGTAAGCACATACAGTTCTCACTGCTCACATTTTTGATATTTAACACAGTCTTGCTGGATATGTATGGCTACAGAGCACTTGAAATACAGCTGCTCTTAATCGATATATGCTGTAAGTATAAAATGCATATCAGATTTTGAAGACATAGCATGAAAAATATAAAATATAATATTAGTGGTTTATATTGATTATATGTTGAAAGTATATTTCATGTATTGGGATAAATGAAATATATTATTAAAAACAACTTTCTCTTATTCTTTTTTACTATTTTAAATGTGGCTACTAGAAAATTTGAATTTACACATGACTTGCATTATATTTCTTTTTGACAGTACTGGTTTATACAGTGAATTTTATATATATATATGTATATATGAATAATTTGTATGCTATCATAATTTGATTTTCTCTCCTTACTTTACTCAAGTTTCAAGATAATTCTGCTGTACAACAGAGTGATTAGTTTTATACACACACACACACACACATATACACACACATGCATTTTTTCACAATTTCTTGATTATGGCCTGTCACAAGATATTGAATATAGTTCCTTGTACTACACAGTAGGACCTTGTTTACTCATCCCATGTATACTAGTTTGTATCTGTTAAATCCAAACTTCCAATACTTCCCTCCCCACACAAAGTTGGTTCTATACCTGAACACAATCTTTATATGTATTCAATTAAACAGTCAAGGTGCTAATGTTTCCCATTCAATCCTCCTGTAGGACTTTTGCTTTGTTTGGAAACTGTAGAAGTTGCTTAGAATTTAACCTGGTCCAATATCAGAGGTTGAAAATGAAGCTAACTAAATACATACCTCTGAATGTGGGGAATAAGTTTTAATCCTGTTGGGCAATTTGTTATTTGGATTGATCCTGTATCTCATTCTTATACATTATGGGATTAGTTTTATCATCTGGACCTACATACAGTAGGAATAATTCCCTTTTCATGTGACTGTCCAAAAGGGTATAAAAAATGGCTATTTTTTTTTTCCTACTAAGTCTTTTCTCTTCCAACCCAAATAGTTCTATTTCTTGTAGTTTTATATTTATGTGTCACATTGTTAGTCATTCTCCTCTATTTTATAATCCTATGGGTTTTTTCTATATCCAATTATAGAAAAGTAGGTTTAGCTTTGTGAGTTTAGATCTATTGTTTGCATCTGTTAAGAAGTTTTTTGGGTCATTTCTATCATCTGATGAATTTATCTTTAACATCATTTGCAGATCTGAATAGCCCCTGGTGCTATTTGTCTCTCTGTCTCTGCTGCTGCTAAGTCACTTCAGTCGTTTCCAACTCTGTGCGACCCCATAGACGGCAGCCCACCAGCCTCCTCTGTCCATGGGATCCTCCAGGCAAGAATACTGGAGTGGGTTGCCATTTTCTTCTCCAATGCATGCATGCATGCTAAGTCGCTTCAGTCATGTCCAACTCTGTGCAACACTATGGACAGCAGCCCACCAGGCTCCTCTGTCCACTGGATTCTCCAGGCAAGAATACTGGAGTGGGTTGCCGTTTCCTTCTCCACTCTCTGTCTCTAGGGTCAACTAGATGACTTTGATGCCAAAGGTGCTCTTTTCTCTTCTCCTGAGAGTCCTAGCTAGTGATGTAATGCTCTAGATGATATTGTGAAATTTGCAAGCACTACACTCAAGAGTCCTATTAATTTGATGTTGGGTATCATACAATCCTTAAAATGTTCTTCCTGCCTATCTCACACTCATTCTCACTTTACATCTTGTAGTTTTATGATAACCCTTATTTTCCTCTCATTTCCAGATCAGCAAGTCTTGAATCTCCATGAGCTCTGTTTGACTAGCCAAAATTGTCTTCAGGGAGATATCCTGTAACTAATGGGGACTCTCTTGCAACTTATGGCAACACCCAGTCTCTTAATCATATAGAATATTGTACTAAGCCACAGATCTTTATTTTCCAGGTTTATGAGATGAAATTGAAATATAAAATTTGGTAAATCTAAGGTGTACAGTGTGATAATTTGATACATGTATATATTAAAATTTATCA
Organism: Tragelaphus eurycerus; assembly: GCA_935064755.1. Lineage (NCBI taxonomy): Eukaryota > Metazoa > Chordata > Mammalia > Artiodactyla > Bovidae > Tragelaphus > Tragelaphus eurycerus. The sequence continues at coordinate 2,411,547 of CAKXYN010000119.1, read as the reverse complement.
AAACAAGGTTAGTTAACATCCATGATCTCACATAATAATTATAATAACTTTGACATGAACATTTAAGATATATTCTCTTAGCAAATTTCAAGTATACACAGAGAACTTTCACTTGTTGCTTTGATGCTCATCTCCCGAAGCACCTGCTTAGTTTCTTGAGCATGACTAGAAGGATGACCAAAGAGAAAATTTTAGGGTAAATTTCTCCAACTACATCCTCAGTGAATAGTTCTTGCATTAGAAGAGGTATTCTGGGGCATATAGATGGGAGGGGTGGATTATTAATCAGCTTTAGTCTCTTTCATTGCTTATCTCCTGGTCAATGTCCCTCAAGAACAAGGTCATCAACCCACTGTAGCTTCTGGCTGTCTCAATCTGAGAGTTATGATAGAACTTAGAGGGTTGGTTCCCATGAGATATTTTTCTCAAATGCTTAAAAGTGGACCCTGGGAGGAACAAGATGGCAGAGGAGTAGGCGGACGTGGAATACATCTCTCTACAGAGATACATCAGGAATACACCTTCAGACACAGAAGTGCATGCAGAAAATCAGCTGAGAGTGGACATGAGTACCTGCAGAAAAGAATATATAGACACACGCAAAACTCGGTAGGATGAAGCAAATAGGGGGGGAAATGAGAGTGTTAGTAGGACTGGACCTGCCCTCAGAGGGTGGGGGAACTGAAGCAAGGGTCCTATCCCCACACCAGGGCAATTGTCTGAGTCAGAGGAGAAATGTTTAAGGCTGAGAGGGAAACAGCTGATCTGTGGCAGGATAAATGGATTGAGAATCAGACAGTCCTTGCCCCAGCCATACATACCTTAGATGGCCCAATGGTTGGGAGCTGGAATTTAGGGATTGTGGAGCAATCCCAGGGTGAGAGCTGCTGTTGACTGCAGAGAGACAGATTGAGGAGATGTGAGGGAAGAGATTGTGGTGGGAAATACCTGTAGAGGAAAGCTGGACAGCCATGGAAACAAGGTGATATGGCTGAGTCACGTGTAAGGGGTGGAGCCATCACCATAGCCTCTCTCCCCCAACACTCCAGCATGGGTAGCTGAACAATAGAGAGGCTGGCCCATCAAATGCCTGACACACTGTAGGACCCCACCCAGAATCTTCCTTTAAGTGACTGATACACCAATCTACAGAGTAAGACCCCAGGCGGACGACCACTCTATGTGCCTGATGCGCTGAACAACAGAGAAGCACCCCAGGCAAGGAAGCCCTCTAAGTGCCTGAATGGGCGGAGCTACAGAGAAAGACTGGCCACAGAGACCTTCTGATCACCAGCTACAAGAGGCTTGAAAAAAGACTCTGATAAGGCCATAACTCCTGTGGCAGAGGCAGCCCATGTCCCTGCAGACTTGGCATCACCAGCACCCCTCCAAGCCAAGCAGCTGCACTACCTTCAGGCTCAACTCTCACTGGGGCAGATTTGCCACAGGCAAAAAAGTCTTCTGTACACAGGGTCGCTTCAGTAGTGTCCAACTCATTTTGACCCTGTGGACTGTGGCCTGCCAGGCTTCTCTGTCAGGGAGAGAGGGTCTCCAGGCAAGAATACTGGAGCATATTGGCCAATACTGGTTACCCTACCCTTCTAGAGCACTGTATTTCCTGCTGCCTAGCTGCTAACTCCCCTGAGTACCTGGTGCTGCCAGAACCCCTGTGACTCAAGCAGCTACACCACCTCCACACTTGGCCGTCACAGGGGCAAACGCAAGTCCTCCAGGGTAGCCTCAGGAGCAAATCTCAGTGGACAACTCTTATCCAGAGGTGGAAATAAAATCACAATTGAAACCTGGGAACGGTGTGACTAAGGAAGAAGACCCAAAACCCTCCCACCAGCTGTACAGCTGCAGATTAAATCCACACGATCAACTAGGCAGACTCTGTGTCTGAGGAATACATAAAAGGTCATTGAGAGTTCCCACAAAAGAAAACACACTAGTTCTGATAGCTGTGGACATTGGAAGCAAGAACACAGAGGAGTAGGAGCAGATTAGAATCTGAGCTGCCCTCACAGCAGGTCCAGAGATCAGCACAGTGTTAGAGGGCATCCTAGGGACTGTGACTCCCAGCGAGGGAAATGACTCTGACAGCAATAACTCAAGAAAAACATTTATTATTCTTATGTTTTGACATGTTCTGTAGATTCTTTTGGATTTTTTCTCTTTTTTTCCTTTTGTTCCCCCTCTGTTGTAGTTGTTGATTTTATTGGCAGTATGAAATCTAACTAAGCTTTTGAACTTTTTCTTTTCTTTTTTTTTCTCAGTCACATTTTTTATTGCTGTTATAAACCTCTGCCTCTATATCAGGCTTTTACAGTTTTGGGGAGATTTTTTTTTTTTTTAATTTTTAAAACCTATTATTATTTTTTGTATATTTATTCGTTTGTTTGCTTTTCCTACTCTTCATTTCCCCTTCCAGTTAATCATATACATATATACATATACATATATATATATATGCAAAGAGTCAGACACGACTGAGGGACTTCACTTTCATATATATATATATATATATATATATATATATATATATATAAAAATCTTCTTTACCTGCTTCTATTTAATTTTGCATATCTATTATTTCTTTCCTTTGGTCTCAACATATTGGTTGGCTTTATTTTCATTGCTTTATGCCCCAATTCAGAGAAGGCAATGGCACCCCATTCCAGTACTCTTGCCTGGAAAATCGCATGGATGGAGGAGTCTGGTAGGCTGCAGTCCATGGGTTCGCTAAGAGTTGGAAACAACTGAGCGACTTCACTTTCATTGTTCACTTTCATGCATTGGAGAAGGAAATGGCAACCCACTCCAGTGTTCTTGCCTGGAGAATCCCAGGGATGGGGGAGCCTAGTGGGCTGCGGTCTATGGGGTAGCACAGAGTTGGACATGACTGAAGTGACTTAGCAGCAGTAGAAGCAGCATGCCCCAATTGGCACCTTGCTTTAGTTTTTTTTCCAGTTTGTTCTCTTCTGGTAGACATAATTTTTGGTTCCCTTTGTTCACCAAATCAATCTATTGTACTTTATATTTGTTGGAGAGTTTTAATTTTGCTTATGAGTGTATATGTATATGTGTGTATTCAGTCACAATTTTTATTGTTGCTATAAATCTCTGCCTCTACTTTGGGGCTTTGCAGTTTTGTGGAGTTTACCTTTTATTCCTTTTATGTTTCTTTCATTTTTTTCCTCTATCTTATAATTTTACTTTTTAAAAAAACTATTACATTTTTTTCTACATTTATCCCTTTGTTTGCTTTTCTTAATGTTTTTCCCTCTTGCTGCTAATCTTCAATGTATATAAATCTTCTTCATCTGCCTCTATTTAACTTTGCCTAGGTATTCTTTCTTTCTTTCTTTCCTTTCCTCTGAACATATTTGTTAGTTTTATTTTCATTACTTTGTTCCTCAATTGACACCTTGCATTAGTTTTGTTTTTCAGTTTGTGCTTTACTTAGTTTTGTTCTGGTAGATATAACTTTAATTTTCCTTTGTTCGCTGGTCAAGCTATTGTGCTTTATTTTTCTTGGACTGTTTTGATTTTGCTTATGAGTGTGTATATGTGTGTGTGTGTGTGTGTGTGTATTCAGTCACACATTTTATTGTTTTTATAAACCTCTGCATCTACGTTGGGCTTTTGCAGTTCTGTGTTTTCCTTTTTCTCTCCTTTTTTTTTTCTTCTTCCATTTTTTAACTTTTCTCTTTTTTATAATTTTAACTTTTAATTTTTTAACTTATTATATTTTCTACTACATTTATTCCTTTGTTTGCCTTTCCTACTGTTCTTTTCCCCTTGCAGTTAATCTTTAATATATGAAAATCTTCTTCATCTACCTCTATTTATCTTTGTATATCTATTCTTTCTTTCTTTTCTTTATTTCCTTTACTCTCAACATATTTGTTAGTTTTGTTTGCATTGCTTTATGCCCCACTTGGTAATTGCTTTAATTTTGTTTTCCAGTTTGTGTTTTAGTTAGTTTTTTTTTTTTTCTTAACTGGTAAATATATTTTGTGATTTCCTTTGTTCACCAGGTCAATCTATTGTACTTTATTTTTGCTGGACTGTTTTAGCTTTACTCATTGGTGTATATGTACTTGTGTATATTCCATTATTTTAATTGTTATTTGCCTGATTTTGTAACTGCCATTTGTCTGGCATTCATCTTTGGTTTCTTGTTTTTGGATATTTGTCTTAATATCACTTAATGCCATAACAAACCACTTGCAGAATCTTCATTTCTGATCAAAGATCAAGCCCTGAGCCTTTGTAGTGGGAGCACTAACTCCAAGACCCTAGACTACCAGAGAGCTAACCCTAGAGGATATCAAATAGTGAGAACTCATACAAAAGAAACCACTGTAATACAGGAGTCAGCATCATCCAACCACCAATGGCACCCTGTGCAGGATGCCTCATCTAAACAACAAACAAAGCAGAAATATCAGCTTAGTCATCAGCAGACAGGATTACAACCACACTCAGCCTTGCTCATCAGAGGAAAAACAAACAAATAAAAACTCAGCACAAGGCTCACCCTATAAGAAGCTTATGCAAACCACTGGACCAAACATAGAGGGTAGAAACCAAAAGGAAGAAAGAATTCAACCTTGAAGCCTGGAAAAAGGAGACCTTAAGTACAACAAGTCAAAAAAAAAAAAAAAAAGAAAGAAAGAAAGAAAAGGCAGAGAAGTATTACACAAATGAATGAGCAAACTAGAAACACAGAAGTCCAAATAAATGAAGAATAGGCAAACTACCTGCAAAAGAATTCAGGATAATGATTGTAAAGATGAGCAAAAACCTTGAAAGCAAAATGGAGAAAATGGAAGAATAAATTAACAAAGACCTAGAAGAATTAAAGAATAAATATGCAGAGACAAACAACACAATTATCAAAATTAAAAATACTCTAGAATGAATCAGTAGCAGAATATCTAAAGCAGAAGAATGAATCACTGAGCTGGAAGATAAAATGGTGGAAATAAGTTCTGAAGAGCAGAATAAAGTAAAGAGAATGAAAAGAACTGAGGATAGCCTCAGAGACCTCTGGGACAATATCAAACACACCAACATTTGAATTATAGTGGTCTTGGAAGAAGAAAAGAAAGAGAAAGGGTATGAGATAACATTTGAAGAGACTGGAGTTGAAAATTTCCCCAACAAGGAAAAGGAAATAGTCAATCAAGTCCAAGAGGCACAAAGAGTCTCATACAGGATAAACCCAAAAAGAAACACACCAAGACACATACTAATCAAACTAATAAAGACTAAACACAAAGAAAGAATATTAAAAGCAGCAAGGGAGAAGCAAGTAACATAACAAGTTACAAGTGACATACAAGGGAAACGCCAGCTGATCTTTCAGCAGAAACTCTCTAGGCCAGAAGGGAATGGCAGGATATATTTAAAGTACTGAGAGAGAAAAATCTACAACGATGATTACTGTACCCAGCAAGGATCTCATTCAAAATTGATGTATAAATAAAAAGGTTTTCAGACAAGTAAAAATTAAAAGGATTCAGTACCACCAAACCAGCTTTACCACAAATGTTAAAGGGGCTTATGAAGTCAAGAAATACAAGATAAGAAAAAAAGATCTACAAAATCAACCCCAAACAATTAAGAAAATGGCAATAGGAACATATATATCAATAATTACTTTAAATGTAAATGGATTAAATGTTCCAAACAAAAGGCCCAGCCTGGCTAAACAGATACAAAAATAAGACCCATATATATGCTGTCTGCAAGAAAGCCACTTCAGACCTAAAGAGACATATAGACTGAAAGTGAGAGGGTGGAAAAATGGGAAGCAAAAGAAAGCTGAAGTAGCAATCCTCATATCAGGAAAAATAGACCTTAAAATAAAGAATATTATAAGAGATAGTGAAGGACACTACATAATGAACATGGGGTTAATCCAAGAGGAAGACATAACAATTATAAGTATATATACACACAACATAGGAGCATATCAATACATAAGACAACACTAACAGAACTAAAAGGAGAAATTGACAGTAACACAATAATAATAGGAGACCTTAATAACACCCAGCTCACACCAATGGACAGATCAGCAAAACAGAACATTAATAAGGAAACACAAGTCTTAAGTGATACATTAGATGAGATGGATGTTATTGATATCTTCAGGACATTCCATCCCAATGCAGAAGAATATACCTTCTTCTCAAGTGCACATGGAGCATTCTCCAGGATAGACCACATCTTGGGTCACCAATCAAACATCAGTAAATTTAAGAAAATAATCCAGAATTGAAAGAGACACGTGTACCCCAATGTTCATAGCAGCACTGTTTGCAATAGCCAGAACGTGGAAGCAACCTAGATGTCCATCCACAGATGAATGGATAAGCAAGCTGTGGTACATATACACAATGGAGTATTACTCAGCCATTAAAAAGAATACATTTGAATCAGTTCTAAGGAGGTGGATGGAACTGGAGCCTATTATACAGAGTGAAGTAAGCCAGAAACAAAAACACAAATACAGTATACTAACGCATATATATGGAATTTAGAAAGATGGTAAAAAATAACCCTATTTACGAGACAGCAAAAGAGACACCGATGTATAGACCAGACTTTTGGACTCTGGGACCGGGAGAGGGTGGGATGATTGGGGAGAATAGCATTGAAATATGTATAATATATCTGAAATGTATTAATTGTTCAAACTAAAAAATAAAAAGAAAAAAAGAAAAAAAAAATTGAAATCATATCAAGAATCTTCTCTGACCACAATGCTGTGACACTAGATATAAATTACAAGGAAAAAAAAAAAAACTATAATGAACACAAACACATGGAGATTAAACATCACATTTCTAAACAACAAACAGGTTGCTGAAGAAATCAAAAGGAAAATCAAAAAATTTCTAGACATAAATGACAATGAAAACATGGCAACTCAAAACTGCAGCAAATGCAGTTCTAAGAGGGAAGTTTATAGCAATACAATCTTATCTGAAGAAACAAGTTTAAAAAAATCAAATAGACAACCTAACTTTACACCTAAAATAAATGAAAAAAGAAGAACAAAAAATTAGTAGAAAGAAGAAATCATAAAGATCTGAGCAGAAATAAATGAAAAAGAAATGAAAGAAACAATAGTAAATATTAATAGAACTAAAAGCTGGTTCTTTGAGAAGATAAACAGAATTGACAAATATTTAGCCAGACTCATCAAGAAAAAAAGAGAGAAGAATCAAGTCAATAAAATTAGAAATGAAAAAGGGGAGATTAAAACAGACAATGCACAAATACAAAAGATTGTAAGAGACCATTATTAGCAACTATATAGCAGTAAAATGAATAACCTGGAAGAAATTGGCAGGTTCTTAGAAAAGTTAAATCTTTCAAGACTGAACCAGGAAGAAATAGAAATTATGAATAACCCAATTACAAGCACTGAAATTGAAACTGTGATAAAAAATCTCCCCAAAAACAAAAGCCCAGGACCAGATGGCTTCACAGGAGAATTCTATCATACATTTACAGAAGAGCTAGTGCCTATCCTTCTGAAACTCTTTCAGAAAATTGCAGAGGAAGGAACACTTCCAAACTCATTCTACGAGGCCACCATCACCCTGATACCAAAACCAAAACAACACAAAAATGAAAACTACAGGCCAATATAACTGATGAACATAGATGGAAAAATCCTCAACAAAATTTTGGCAAACAGAATTCAGCAGCACATCAAAAAGCTCATGCACCATGATCAAGTTAGGTTTATTCCAGGAATGCAAGGATTCTTCAATATATGCAAATCAATCAGTGTGGTACACCATATTAACAAATTGAAAGATAAAAACCATATGATCATCTCAATAGATGCAGAAAAATCCTTTGACAAAATTCAGCATCCATTCATGATTAAAACTCTTCATTGAGAATAGAAGGAACCTACTTCAACATAGTAAATGCCATATATGATAAGGCTACAGTAAACATTATTCTCAATGGTGAGAAATTTAGGGGGAATCCCTAAGATCAGGAACAAGACAAGAGTGTCCACTTTCACCACCATTATTCAACACAGTTATGGAAGTCCTAGCTACAGCAATCAGAGACAAAAAAGAAACAAAAGGAATCCAGATCAGAAAAGAAGGAGTAAGGTCTCACTATTTGGAGATGACATAATACTGTACATGGAAAATCCTTAAGATAGTATCAGAAAATTACTAGAGCTAATCAGTGAATTTAGAAAGGTTGCAGGATACAAAATCAATACACAGAAATCACTTGCATTTCTATATACTAACAATGAAAAATCAGAAACAGAAATTAAGGAATCAATCCCATTCACCATTGTGACAAAAAGAATTTAATGTCTAGGAATAAACTTACCTAAGGAGAAGGCGATGGCACCCCACTCCAGTACTCTTGCCTGGAAAATCCCAGGGATGGCGGAGCCTGGTGGGCTGCCATCTATGGGGTCACACAGAGTAGGACACGACTGAAGTAACTTAGCAGCTTAGCAGAAGGAGACAGAAGAACTGTACACAGAAAATTATTAGACACTGATTAAAGAAATCAAAGAAAACATAAACAGATGGAGAGATACCCCATGTTCCTGTGTAGGAAGAATTAATATTGTGAAAATGACTATACTACCAAATGCAATCTACAGATTCAATGTGTTCCCTATCAAATTACCAATGGCATTTTTCACAGAATTAGAACAAAGCATTTCACAATTCATATGGAAACACAAAATACCCCAAATAGACAAAGAAGTCCTGAGAAAGAAGAATGAAGCTGGAAAAATCCATATTCCTGACTTCAGATTATACTACAAAGCTACACTCATCAAGACAGTATGGTATTGGCATAAACACAGAAATATAGACCAATGGAACAAGACAAAAAGCCCAGAAATAAACTCATGCATCTATGGGTACCTTATTTTTCACAAAGGAGGCAAGAATATACAATGGGGCAAAGATAGCTTCTTCAATAAATGGTGCTGGGAAAACTGGATGTCTACATGTAAAAAAAAAATGAAATTAGAACCCTTCCTAACACCATACAAAAAGATAAACTCAAAAAGGATTAAAGACCTAAATGTAAGACCAGAACCTATAAAGCTCTTAGAGGAAAACATAGGGAGAACACTCGAAGACATAAATCAAAGCAAGATCCTCTATGACGCACCTCCTAGGGTATCGGACATAAAAACAAAAATAAAAAAGTGGGACCCGATTAAATTTAAAAGCTTTTGCACAGCAAAGGAAACTATAAGCAATGTGAAAAGACAACTCTCAGAATGGAAAAATATAATAGCAACTGAAACAACTGACAAAGGATTAATTTCCAAAATATATAAGCAGTGCATACAACTCAATACCAGCAAAACAAACAATCCCATCAAAAAGTGGGGAAAAGACCTAAACAGACATTTTTCCAAAGAATACATACAGATGGCTAACAAACACATGAAAAGATGCTCAACATTACTCAATATCAGAAAAATGCAAATCAAAACCACAATGAGGTACCATTTCATGCCAGTCAGAATGGCTGCTATCCAAAAATCTACAAGCAATAAATGCTGGAGAGGGTGTGGAGAAAAGGGAACCCTCTTACACTGTTGGTGGGAATGCAAACTAGTACAGCCACTATGGAGAACAGTGTGGGGATTCCTTAAAAAACTGGAAATAGTACTGCCTTATGACCCAGCAATCCCACTGCTGGGCATACACACCGAGGAAACCAGAATTGAAAGGGACACGTGTACCCCAATGTTCACTGCAGCTCTGTTTACAATAGCCAGGACATGGAAGCAACCTAGATGTCCATCAACAGATGAATGGATAAGAAAGCTGTGGTACATATACACAATGGAGTATTACTCAGCCATTAAAAAGAATACATTTGAATCAGTTCTAATGAGGTGGATGGAACTTGGACCTATTATACAGAGTGAAGTAAGCCAGAAAGAAAAACACTGATAGAGTATACTAGTGCATATATAGGGAATTTAGAAAGATGGTGATGATAACCCTGTATGCAAGACAGCAAAAGAGAAAGACATGTATAGAACAGTCTGTTTTCGACTCTGTGGGGGAGGGAGAAGGTGGCATGATTGGGGGAAATGGCATTGAAACATGTATACTATCATATAAGAAACAAATTACCATTCCAGGTTCAATGCAGGATATAGGATGCTTGAGGGTGGTGCACTGGGATTACCCAAAGGGATGGTACGGGGAGGGAGGTGGGAGGGGGTTTCAGGATGGGGAACACGTGTACACCTGTGGCAGACTCATGTTGATGTATGGGAAAACCAATACAATATTATAAAATAATTAGCCTTCAATTAAAATAAATAAATAAATTTAAAAATAACTAGGAATAAAACAACTATATGACACAGCAATCCCACTCCTAGGCATATATCATGAGGAAACCAGGGTTGAAAAAGACACATGTATCCCATTGTTCATTGCAGCACTCTTTACAATAGCTAGAACATGAAAGCAACCTAGATGCCCATCGACAGTTGAATGGATAAAGAAGTTGTGGTACATATACACAATGGAATATTCAGTTGAGTTCAGTTCAGTCACTCAGTTGTGTCCGACTTTTTGCGACCCCATGAACCGCAGCATGCCAGAACTCCCTGTCAATCACCAACTCCTGGAGTCCACCCAATCCCATGTCCATTATTTTGGTGATACCATCCTCTGTCGTCCCTTTTTCCTCCTGCCCCCAATCCCTCCCAGTATGAGAGTCTTTTTCAATGAGTCAACTCTTCACATAAGGTGGCCAAAGTATTGGAGTTTCAGCTTCAGCATCATTCCTTCCAAAGAAATCCCAGGGATGATCTCCTTCAGAATGGACTGGTTGGATCTCCTTGCAGTCCAAGGGACTCCCAAGAGTCTTCTCCAACACCACAGTTCAAAAGCATCAATTCTTTGGTGCTCAGCTTTCTTCACAGTCCAAATCTCACATCCAAACATGACCACAGGAAAAACCATAGCCTTGACTATACGGACCTTTGTTGGCAAAGTAATGTCTCTGCATTTGGATATGCTGTCTAGGTTGGTCATAACTTTCCTTCTAAGGAGTAAGCGTCTTTTAATTTCATGGCTGCAGTCACCATCTATAGTGATTTTGGAGCCCATAAAAATAAAGTCAGACAGTGTTTCAATGTTTCTCTATCTATTTGCCATGAAGTGATGGGGCTGGATGCCATGATCTTAGTTTTCTGAATTTGTGATTTAAGCCAACTTTTTCACTCTCCTCTTTCACTTTCATCAAGAGGCTCTTTAGTTCTCCTTCACTTTCTGCCATAAGGGTGGTGTTATCTGCATATCTGAGGTTATTGCTGTTTCTCCCGGCAATCTTGATTCCAGCTTGTGCTTCTTCCAGCCCAGCATTTCTCATGATGTTCTCTGCATATAAGTTAAATAAGCAGGGTGAAAATATACAGCCTTGATGTACTCCTTTTCCTATTTGGAACCAGTCTTTTGTTCCATGTCCAGTTCTAACTGTTGCTTCCTGACCTGCATATAGGTTTCTCAAGAGGCAGGTCATGTGGTCTGGTATTCCCATTGATACTCAGCCATAAAAAAGAATGTGATTGAGTCAGTTCTGATGAGGTGGATGAACTTAGAACCTATTATACAGAATGAAGTGAGTCAGAAAGAGAAAGATAAATATCATATTCTAATGCACATGTAAGTTAAATAAGCAGGGTGACAGTATACAGCCTTGATGTACTCCTTTTCCTATTTGGAACCAGACTGCTGTTCCATGTCCAGTTTTAACTGTTGCTTCCTGACCTGCATATAGGTTTCTCAAGAGGTGGGTCAGGTGGTCTGGTATTCCCATCTCTTTTAGAATTTTCCACAGTTTATTGTGGTCCACACAGTCAAAGGTTTTGGCATAGTCAATAAAGCAGAAATAAATGTTTCTCTGGAACTGTCTTGCTTTTGGTGATCCAGTAGATGTTGGCAATTTAATCTCTGGTTCCTCTGCCTTTTCTAAAGCCAGCTTGAACATCAGGAAGTTCAAAGTTCATGTATTGCTAAAGCCTGGCTTGGAGAATTTTGAGCATTACTTTACTAGCATGTGAGATGAGTGCAATTGTGTAGTAGTTTGAGCATTTTTTGGCTTTACCTTTCTTTGGGATTGGAATGAAAACTGACCTTTTCCAATCCTGTGGCCACTGCTGAGTTTTCCAAATTTGCTGGCATATTGAGTGCAGCACTTTCACAGCATCATCTTTCAGGATTTGGAATAGCTCAACTGGAATTCCATCACCTCCACTAGCTTTGTTCCTAGTGATGCTTTCTAAGGCCCACTTGACTTCCCATTCCAGGATGTCTGGCTCTAGGTGACTGATCACATCTTCATGATTATCTTGATCATGAAGATCTTTTTTGTACAGTTCTTCTGTGTATTCTTGCCACCTCTTCTTAATCTCTGCTTCTGTTAGGTCCATACCATTTCTGTCCTTTTTCGAGCCCATCTTTGCATGAAATGTTCCCTTGGTATCTCTAATTTTCTTGAAGAGATCTCTAGTCTTTCCCATTCTGTTTTTTTCCTGTATTTCTTTGCATTGATCACTGAGGAAGGCTTTCTTATCTCTTCTTGCTATTCTTTGAAACACTGCATTCAGACGTTTATACTTTTTCTTTTCTCCTTTGCTTTTGGCTTCTCTTATTTTCATGGCTATTTGTAGACACGCTGGACTGGAAAAGCACAAGCTGGAATGAAGATTGCTGGGAGAAATATCAATAACCTCAGATATGCAGATGACATCACCCTTATGGCAAAAAGTGAAGAGGAACTAAAAAGCCTCTTGAAAGTGAAAGAGGAGAGTGAAAATGTTGGCTTAAAGCTCAATATTTAGAAAACTAAGATCATGGCATCTGGTCCCATCACTTCATGGGAAATAGGTGGGGAAACAGTAGAAAAAGTGTCAGAATTTATTTTGGGGGGCTCAAAAATCACTGCAGATGGTGACTGCAGCCATGGCATTAAAAGACATTTATTCCTTGGAAGGAAAGTTATGACCAACCTAGGTAGCATATTCAAAAGCAGAGACATTACTTTGTCAACAAATGTCCGTCTAGTCAAGGCTATGGTTTTTCCCGTGGTCATGTATGGATGTGAGAGTTGGACTGTGAAGAAAGCTGAGTGCCAAAGAATTGATGCTTTTGAACTGTGGTGTTAGAGAAGACTCTTGAGAGTCCCTTGGACTGCAAGGAGATCCAATCAGTTCATTCTAAAGGAGATCAGCCCTGGGTGTTCTTTGGAAGGAATGAAGCTAAAGCTGAAACTCCAATACTTTGGCTACCTCATGCTAAGAGTTGACCCATTGGAAAAGATTCTGATGTTGGAAGGAATTGGGGGCAGGAGGGAAAGGGGACGACAGAGGATGAGATGTCTGTATGACATCACTAACTGGATGGAAATGCTTTTGAGTGAACTCTGGGAGTTGGTGATGGACAGGGAGGCCTGGCGTGCTGCATTTCATGGGATCTCAAAGAGTCAGAAACAACTGAGCGACTGAACTGAACTGAACTGAACTGAATGCACATATATGGAATCTAGAAAAATGTTTCTGAATAATTTATTTACAGGGTAGCAATGCGGAAACTGACATAGAGAATTGACTTATGGACATGGGAGAGGGGAGGAGAAGAAAGGGTGAGGTGTATGGAAAGAGTAATATGGAAACTTACATTACCATATGTAAAATAGATAGCCGGCAGAAATTTGCTGTATGGCTCAGGAAACTCAAACAGGGGCTCTGTATCAACCTAGAAGGCTGGCATGGGGAGGGAGATGGGTGGGAGGTTGAAAAGTGAGGGAATATATATATTCCTATGGCTGATTCATGTTGAATTTTGACAGAAAACAACAAAAGTCTGTAAAGCAATTATCCTTGAATAAAAAAGTAAGTTAAAAAAAAAAAACAATAAAAAAAAACTAAACAATGAAAGGAAAAAAAAAAGTGGACCCTGACTCCCAGGTACATTAAGCCAAACCAGACTTATTAGGCAAATTATCTTTAGATTGACCCAGACTGGCTTAGAAAGAGCATAGTTCTTGATCCTGTGAAATATGATACTATGATGTATTTTTCAGATGGCATGGAGTTTCTCTAAAGTAGGTTAAGTATACAACCATACTAAGGCCCAAGTAATTGTAACATGATTATATAGAGACAAGTGCTAAGGGAATATCCAGGGTGAGTCAAGGGCTGAGGTCAGAAATATAGAGGAAAAGTTGAAAGTGACTATACTTATTTTTAAAAAATAATTAAGTGATTTTTATTTCTCAAATTTGTGCTAAGCACTTTATATAATCTTATTTTGGGCTTCCTTGGTAGCTCAATTGATAAAGAATCTACCTGTAATATAGGAGACCCTGGTTAAATTCCTGGGCCTGGAAGATCCATTAGAGAAGGGTTAGGCTACCTATTCCAGTATTCTTGGGCTTCCCTGGTGCCCTAGCTGATAAAGAATCCACTTGGAATGCAGGAGGCCTTGGTTCAACCCCTGGGTTGGGAAGATCCACTGGAGAAGGGGAAGGCTATCCACTCCAGTATTCTTGTCTGCAGTATTCCATGGACTGTATAGTCCATGGGGTTGCTAAGAGTCAAACATGACTGAGGGACTTTCACTTTCACTTTGTTCTCACAGCAATCTTATCATGTGAGTGGTATTTCTCCATTTTACGTATATAGTATTTAAAACTCTCAGAAATGAAGTTATTTACTCAAGGTTGCATAGCCAGTAGGAGGTTGAGCTTTAATTTGTGTCTCATTGTGAATGGATCCAAAGTCCTTGGTCTTTGTATTACACAACACTGCCTCCCAGGGGAGGGGCAAGGTTTGACGTAAGAAAACAAGATATTTGAACAGGAAAGAAGAGCCTATAGGAATGTTTCAAGTTATAGAGGTGAATGCTGAGCAGATTTTCCCGAATTTCAAGGATGGAAGAAACTTCATTTAAGGCTCCTCTTCTCTTATTTGGAGTGGAATATATGCGGAGTAGAAAGACATCAGTTGATGTTAATTCCTGATGTCCCTTCTCTTTAAGAATTGAGATCAGGCTACAGTATGGAATGGAAGTTAAAAGGTCATAAGAAGTCCAGAGTAAAGATAATCTAGTAGGTCTAGTTTGAAATACTGTGCTAACTCTGATGAGAGTTGGAACACATACTACTTTAGCATCACTATGAAAGTTCTTTCTCTAGCTTTGTAAGCCCTTCATAGGACACAGTAATAGATAGAGGCTCTCAGACTCTGACTGCTACATGTGCCCCTCCTCTTACAATAGTGTTTTAACAAGGTAGGGTCACTCAAGTTTCTTCCTGGCCTAATTCTCACTTGCTATCCCTCCTTTCACCACTGTAGAACTTGTTTCATTTCTCCAAGGTATATAATTAGGGAACATGAAGAATATTCACTCCTTTTCTGACATGTTAGGCTTTTGGTGTTTGAAGGTGGTAATCACACATCCTATGGGGCCTGTCTTTCCTAGAATAAGCCATTTTTGTTCCTTTAACTCTTACAGCTTAAGTTGTACTTGTACTTTCTCAGGACAAACTCCAATTTGCCAATGTCTTTCATAAGTAAAGTGTCAATAATTAATTGTAGGACACCAAGGGAGTACAACATCCACTTATTCAAAGCACAAAAATATAGTTTCTTGTTTCCCTGTTTGAGAGTTTGCATATGCCCTCATTTTTTTTTTTCCAAGTGAGCCCCTTCTGCAATGTGGCTTCTCTGCATCCTTTTACCAGTTCCTGCTTCAGTTCAACATTCTCCCAAGACCTAACCAGTAAACTAAACTTAGTTCTATTTAGATATAAAACCACTCTCTTCCACAGCTCCTGTCTTCTTAGTTAATCAGGCCCAAAGATATCCCACTGGCCAGGAGAAACTACTTCAAGTCCATTCCATAAGATAGGACCAAGCCTGGGAAAGAAAAGCATGGGGAAAAGAGCATAGCAATTATAAAAACTGGGAGGAGGAAAGAGAGAAATGATATGATAAGAATATCTGAACCAAAAAAGTGAGAATAAGAAAAGGAGAAAGAGAAAAAAGAAGGAATGAAAGAGAAGTAAAATAGACTTGAATTGGGTGATTTTGGACAGTGCTAAGGTAGAACAGATTGTCCCTGGTAAAGCTGAAACATTGGGCTCTGGCCAAATGGTTCCATCCTAGTGACCTTTAGATAGCTAACTGTGTCTGCTTGGCACAGACCAAATTGGTAAATAAATAAATAAATTTAAAGACAAAAAATGTCATGAGAAAAAAACAAGCCAGTAACGGGGAGCTGATCAAAGGGCCCCTGTCCCTCGTTATGGCCTGCAGGCAGCTTGTTGTTCCAACCTGCAGCTCACACTTTCCCCGCCCCAGCTTCTTAGGAGGAAGTGGGGCATGAATGATGATGCAGTCTGATAACTCCAGAACTTCCCCTTTTCCCTGCCACCAGCAAAATTCAATGAAACAGAAAAAGGAAATTAGCAGGTCTGGTGAGGAGATGACCTCAGGAAAAGAGGGAAACAATAGGCTTTAGCCAATAATTGCTATGGTGTCAACCCATAGAGTGTCCTGTGTTTCCAAAATGGCAGGGGACTTTGAAGTGACAGAAAAACCCCATGGTTACTGAATTTCCCCCTTATTTCTTTTTAAGTCTCCCTGATGAGTGCTTGCATTTGCCACAAATCCTTCCTGATTGTGTCTTGTCATCCACAGCATCAGACTTCTCTGCATTTCTTCCCAAACTGTCTTAGCCACCACTTCACTAGATGGCTATTGTTGTCCCTGAATCCTTTTACCCCAGAGTAGAGGCAGGCTCTTGTCTTTATTCCCCAAGATACAAGGAACACAAGACTGTGAAGTCTTATGAAATTTCCTAATAGGAATTACAATGTAGGAAAAGAAAATACTTAAACTGGACTCTAGAGGAGACTGCTTCCAGAGTTCATCTACCATGGCCCATTTCCTCACTGCATCTTCATGCTGCCAGATGTTTTTTCTCTGACTCTGAGGCCTCAACAATATCCAGCACCCAAAATGTATCCTTTAAACCTCAGAGATAAGAAAACAGCTCTCCAAAACCAACAAATAGAAAATGACTCAGGTTTAGTTCTGTATTGTTCATTTTCAATTAAGATTATGGTTTTATAACTTTTCATAAATGTGAGGTACATTCAAAACAGAGCCTGCCCTCTCAAATATGATTTTAAGCAGAATTTCTAGTAGTACAGAGAATCAGGGAAGAGTTAAATTAGTTTTATTTTTTCCCATAATGGCTTCTATAAATGCAGGTTCATTTCTAGATCAAGGATTGAGGTGTCTCTTTACCCCTTGATAGTATTCAGAACATAATAGAAGAGTTTTGCAGACAGCCTGCCACAAAGGTCGGTAGATCTCTTCAGCTCAATCAATTCATAGAAAATCACAGAAACTTTGCCTACTACACATCCACAAAGGTCAATCTTCTTTCCAATCATTTATGTTATTCACAAATTCCTAAAGTTAATGAATAGGAGACAGAGAGGGACATCCTCACAAGAGAGTTCTATTGACATTAACTGTTCTCTGAGAGTTGGTATGACAGAAAAGAGTCACAAAGATCTGGGTCCAATGTGAAATGTGCCATTTCCTACCTGTATGCATGCTTTGCTGAGCCTGTATTTTTTCATCTGGAAAAAAATGGAGATAGTGTAACTACAAGTGTGTTGTGAGGATCAAATGCTTACTACAGGTCTAACACAGCAACTAGCACATACGCAGAACTTCAAACTTTCATCATATTTTCTTCCTGGTGAAATTTTTCTCTGGACTTGGAGACAGAACAGTGAACTGAGGGCTTTAGGTGCCGCCATGTAAGTAACACCACACTTGAGGGTCTCCTCCTGTCCATTGTCTTCCTTAGTTTTTCTAAGAATGGTTCCTTCCAAACATATTGGGATATCTTTAACCTTTTAGTGACCTCAAACTCATAACTCCTTACTGAACATTTCCATTGAGATTTCCTGTTGAAGTATTCTGGCTCAACTCTAAAGCCATTCAGGCTCAATTTCTTAACATGGTCATTGAGATGGCTTGCATCTTCTATTATCATATACAACTTCCAAATAACTCTGTTAATTCTTTCTTGTCATAACAACTCCTGATCCACTCTCAATTCTGCAAGCTTCTGGTCTTTTTAATTGTCTTGGTCCCAATATCCTTATTCCCAGGGGTTTCTGGTTTCCCTTCTCTCCCTTAATATACCCTTCATAATATAGCCAGAACAATGTTTCAAAAATATCTTTCCAAGGCACAATGAGCCCCTGTATAAGTTTATTCAGAGACTTTGCAACTAATAACATGAAATACAAGCATCCTGACAGCATTCAATGATTGCACTGATTTTGGTTCGTTCAACATTTCCACAGAAAAATAACCTGATTAATGCTACTATAACAAAAATAATAGGGAGTAAGGGAAACCAGAAGAGTAGCTAACCCAGCAATTTGCTACAAATAATGTGCAATGTGCATATTGAATAGACATTAGCCAGGCAAAGGGTAGAAATGTGATAAAACTGAAAGAGGAAAAACAGTGTGTTCATGCATTTATTTACCCCATAGTTTTTGATTGCCTGCATTATAATAGGCACTGTGCTAGGCACTGAAAATGTCATGGTGAAGAAAACAGATGAAATATCCACTTTCATGGAGTAAATACGAGAGAGGGGAATACAACTATATATATATATATATATATATATATATATATATATATACACCCCTCTTTCATATCAGATCAGATCAGTCACTCAGTCGTGTCCTACTCTTTGCGACCCCATGAACCGCAGCACGCCAGGCCTCCCTGTCCATCACCAGCTCTCGGAGGTCACTCAGACTCACATCCATCGAGTCAGTGATGCCATCCAGCCATCTCATCCTCTGTCGTCCCCGTCTCCTCCTGCCCCCAATCCCTCCCAGCATCAGAGTCTTCTCCAATGAGTCAACTCTTCGCATGAGGTGGCCAAAATACTGGAGTTTCAGCTTTAGCATCATTCCTTCCAAAGAAATCCCAGGGCTGATCTCCTTCAGAATGGACTGGTTGGATCTCCTTGCAGTCCAAAGGACTCTCAAGAGTCTTCTCCAGCACCACAGTTCAAAAGCATCAATTTTTCAGCACTCAGCCTTCTTCACAGTCCAGCTCTCACATCCATACATGACCACAGGAAAGACCATAGCCTTGACTAGGCGAACCTTTGTTGGCAAAGTGATGTCTCTGCTTTTGAATATGCTATCTAGGTTGGTCATAACTTTTCTTCCAAGGAGTAAGCATCTTTTAATTTCATGGCTGCAGTCACCACCTGCAGTGATTTTGGAGCCCAGAAAAATAAAGTCTGACACTGTTTCCACTGTTTCTCCATCTATTTCCCATGTAGTGATGGGACCAGATGCCATAATCTTCGTTTTCTGAATGTTGAGCTTTAAGCCAACTTTTTCACTCTCCACTTTCACTTTCATCAAGAAGCTTTTTAGTTCCTCTTCACTTTCTGCCATAAGGGTGGTATCATCTGCATATATGAGGTTATTGAGATTTCTCCCGGCAATCTTGATTCCAGTTTGTGCTTCTTCCAGCCCAGCATTTCTCATGATGTACTCTGCATAGAAGTTAAATAAACAGGGTGTCAATATACAGCCTTGATGTACTCCTTTTCCTATTTGGAACCAGTCTGTTGTTCCATGTCCAGTTCTAACTGTTGCTTCCTGACCTACGTACAAATTTCTCAAGAGGCAGATCAGGGGGTCTGGTATTCCCATCTCTTTCAGAATTTTCCACAGTTTATTGTGATCCACACAGTCAAAGGCTTTGGCATAGTCAATAAAGCAGAAATAGATGTTTTTCTGGAACTCTCTTGCTTTTTCGATGATCCAGCGGATGTTGGCAATTTGATCTCTGGTTCCTCTGCCTTTTCTAAAACCAGCTTGAACATCAGGAAGTTCACAGTTCACATATTGCTGAAGCCTGGCTTGCAGAATTTTGAGCATTACTTTACTAGTGTGTGAGATGAGTGCAATTGTGTGGTAGTTTGAGCATTCTTTGGCATTGCTTTTCTTTGGGATTATATATATATATATATATATATATATATATATATATATATATAGTACACACACACAATAATCATATATATATAGTCAGGTATTAATATTACTAAAAAAAGTAAGCAGGGCAAGAAGATAAAGAGTGATGTGATGGTTTTGATGCTATTATAAATAGAATTGTGATGATATTTATATAAAATGTGAAGGAAATGAAGGGACCCATGTATAAATGTGAGAGAATAACAATTTAGGGAGATGGAATGGCAAATGAAAAGACCCTATGATAAGAGTGTGCTTCATGTTTTCCAGAAATAGTAAGGAATCCAGAGGCCATATCAAAGACATGTAGTGCCTGTAGGCCAATGTAAAGATTTTGGAAAACTGGGACAAATAAAAGGAACCTGTGTCATAAATGACAAGGCAAGCATATTAAGGAATGTTTCCTTTATCATGCCACAAGCTTTATGAGAAACCACTGAAGGGTTTAAGCTAATGACTGACGAAATTATATTTGCATGTCAGAAAGATCACTGTGGTAGCAGCATGGAGAACTGGTTAAACTGGGGCAAGACCAAAGGGGACCAATTAGGAGGCCTCAGCAATCTGAATGAGAGTTAAAGAGGGGTTGCAAATGAAGGGATGTAGTTGAGATACTAGTAGTCAAGACGTTCAGTTGGATATGAGAAGTTATTGACAGTCAATGGTAACTTCCAGATTTCAGGAAAGAAATAATATACCATATTATTACATAGGCTAGATTGTATGTATCCTAGCATATTATGGGTATTATTTCTTATTTTATATATATATATATATATATATATATATATATATATAAAATGATATTCCGCTATATTTTCAGCTTCATGACAGGAATTTATAATCTCAGTGAAGGGATAGGATAAGGGTGAAAACTAGTATGTTTGGGGCTTCCCCGGTGGCTCAGCAGTAAAGAATTCACCTGCAATGCAGGAGCCGCAGGAGAGGCAGATTTGATCACTGGGTCAAAAAGATCCCCTGGAGGAGGGCACAGCAACACACTCCAGTATTCTTGCCAGGAATGTCTCATGGACAGAGGAGCCTGGTGGGAGCAGTCCATATGGTCACAAAGAGTCAGAAACAAAGGAAGCGACTTAGCACGCATCAGATGCCAAGCTCTGTAATAGACATTTTATAACCATGATATTTATAATCACCTTGTGGTGGGCTTCTTCCCATTTCACAGGTAGGGAAATCAAAGCTCAGCCATTTAACTAACTCAGTATCAAATAACTAGCAAATAGAACAGATAAAACATACTATATCTGAAACAGCAAATTTCTAAAGCAGTTGCTATGTAAATTGCATTGTAGTTTTAGAAATTTTAACTTGTAAACCTGATGGAGTAGCTATGCTAGAAGATATCTGTAATCTTCATAAAGCAATAAACAATGAACTGTATTCTCACAACTGATAGGGATTTAGATTATGTGAATCGTAGGACAGTTTTCTTTCTTATCTCCAATAGTCTTTTTTTTTTTTTTTTTTTGGTTTGTCATAGTGTCTGGTATTAAAAAAACATTGTATACAATTTTAATGTAGTCTTCCTAAACTTTAATACATTTGCTCTAAAATGCTTCTAATGTTTTTTTTTTTTTTTTTTTTTTTTTTTTACCATACCATCAAGGTAGCATATTGATTTAATAAAAATTGAGTAGACCTACTATATGCAAGTTTCTGTAGAAGACACAAATGCACAAGAAAGAGACATTCCATCTTCCCACCCAAGATCAAACACTATAATGGAAGAACTATATGAGAGGCAGTTGAATGTATAGGTTAAAGCATCTAGACTCTGGAGTTATACTCCCTGCCTGGGACTGAATTCTGACTCCAACACTAGTCCTTGATATGAAAAGAAAGCATGATGGTTTGGTATAAATATCCATATGAGCTTCATTTGTTTAGAGCATGGGGTTTGGAAAAGGTACTCACAAAAGATGAGGGTCAGAGCACAGCCATTCCTGAAAGCCAGCCAAAGAGCCCTTGGACTTTATTTGGAAGACTAGACTCAGTGTTGCAATCCACTGATGTGTTGAAAGCAATTTGTTACCCATAAGAGATAAGTGCCAAAGTTTGCAAATGATTTACCTATAAAGAAGATCAAGTGAAGTAGCCTCAGGGTTATGCTATAATAAGACCATCTTCGCTAATTTTTTTTTTTTTTTCTGATGTACTTTCTTGACCAGGAGAGAAAGTTAAGTGGAGTTATGAACTAGTTACTAGGAATTACACATAATCCTTGCATTTATACTTATCCAATCTTATTTATGATTCATTCTATAGTTCATAGTCACCAACTATGATTATAGTTGGTGACTATGATTATAAGGACTTGTAAATTGTAACTTTGCAATTACTTCAATTTTTTTTCACCTTAAACTCAGGTGCCTTCTTTATTAGAAAGAAACAATGATAAATAAAGTATGCTTAGGACCTATTCCGGAGAAGGTAATGGCACCCCACTCCAGTACTCTTGCCTGAGAAACCCCATGGACAGAGGGAGCCTGGTAGGCTGCAGTCCATGGGGTCGCTAAGAGTCAGACACGACTGACAGACTTCACTTTCACTTTTCACTTTCATGCATTAGAGAAGGGAATGGCAATCCACTCCAGTACTCTTGCCTGAAGAATCCCAGGGATGGGGGAGCCTGGTGGGCTGCTATCTATGGGGTCGCATAGAGTTGGACACGACTGACAGGACTTAGCAGCAGCAGCAACAGCAGCAGCAGGACCTCTTCATTTACTTTGCACATGAATGAAAATGAGACTCTGAATGCTTCTGTTAATAAGAACACAACAGAAGACAGTACCTGGTACCTAGCAAATGTTCAGTGTTCTGTACATTATTATAAATACAAATGAAATTTTATAAATTTCAGACTTAGTTGGAGTGGTGAGAAAAACAGCTGCAAACTGCAATGCCTTGTTGACGGAGTGTTCCCCAAGTCATGGTTGACTTGATCAAAAATTTCAAACAAGTTAAAGAGATATCTCCACTAAATTCTGATTAAGTTGCTCAGAAGCTAACAAGTTACTTCCATCAACTGTGTTCCTTATTTTAGAAAATACCGAAGATGATTTAAATCACTCAAAGTAATCAGGTAAATCTTATTTACCATCATTCAAAATATATGTCTACTTTTAATTCACAATCTTACAAGATGTTTATATGAATAACACATCTAAAAATCTGCAGTGAATATGATTTATTACCCTGAAGAATTTGTTTGAGGATTTGCCAAAATCTGAGAATGTCCATGAGAGGTTATCATACATGTGAACATTGTTTCATGTTAGAAGGGGGGATGAAGACTACTGCCTCAACTGGTGGACTGTGATCAGAAGTGAAATATGATCAATAGGTCTAGGATGAAGACTCCACCAGAAGTATGTATTTAAGGCATATTAGCATAATAAGAGAACCAAGGATAAAGTAGATCAATTAGAAGAATGAATTCTGTGACAGTCCAAAATAATGGCCTAACGTAGGAAAACAAATGATATGATTTTTTTAAATCCTGAGGTAGTATTAGGTTGAACTATATTAAATTGTTGCTATTCAATGTTTCAGATCTACAGAAATGGGAATTGCATGTGGCTTGACTTAATAGAATTAAAGACTTAGTAATTGATGTAGTGTGAGGAGTGAGGAAAATGAAGGAGTTAAGCTGATGGATATTTCAAGTCTTCACAATTGAAAGTATAGAGAATAATTGATCATAAAACAATAATAATTACAATTGATACTTATATTTATTGAACTTTTATTATGTGCCAAATGAAGTGAAGTCTCTCAGTTGTGTCTAACTCTCTGTGACCCCATGGCCTTTAGCCTACCAGGCTCCTCTATACATGGAATTCTCTAGGCAAGAATACTGGAGTGGGTTGCCATTTTCTCCTCCAGGGGATCTTCCTAACCCAGGTATCAAACCCAGGTCTCCCACATTGCAGGCAGACACTTTACCGTCTGAACCACCAGGGAAGCAAATCACCATTTAATTGCTTTATATGAACTGAATTATTTAATACTTAACATAACTCCACAAAGTAAGTACTTTGTTTATCCCCATTTCACAGAGAATGAAACTGAGTATACTGACATTAAGTAACTTGACCATGGTCATGTGCTTCTAGTCAGAGCTTGGACTCAAATCCAGGTGATCTGGCCACAGGGCCCACTGTCAACTCTATGTTATTGCTCCCTTGATATAAATACTTTGGAGTGTTAATTGTAAATCAGACAGTAGAGGAGACAGGTCAATTTTATTTCTTTAGTTTTCTTTTTACAATAGCTAGAACATGGAAGAAACCATAGATGTCTGTCAATAGATGTCTATTGACAGATGAATGAATAAAAAAATTGTGGTGTATTTACATAATGGAATATTCAATTCAGTTCAGTCGCTCAGTAGTGTCTGACTCTTTGCAACCCCATGCATCAGAGCACACCAGGCCTCCCTGTCCAGCACTAACTCCCGGAGTTTGCTCAAACTCATCCCCATTGAATCAGTGATGCCATCTAACCATCTCAGCCTCTGTCATCCCCTAATTCTCCTGTGTTCAATCGTTCCCAATATGTGGGTCTTTTCATATGAATCAGATCTTCACATGAGGTGGACAAAATATTGGAGTTTCAGCTTCAACATCAGTCCTTCCAATGAACATCCAGAACTGATTTCCTTTAGGATGGACTGGTTGAAACTCCTTGCAGTCCAAAGGACTCTCAGGAGTATTCTCCAACATCACAGTTCAAAAGCATCAATTCTTCTGCACTCAGCTTTCTTTATAGTCCAACTCTCACATCTACAAATGACTACT
Source organism: Tragelaphus eurycerus (assembly GCA_935064755.1). NCBI lineage: Eukaryota > Metazoa > Chordata > Mammalia > Artiodactyla > Bovidae > Tragelaphus > Tragelaphus eurycerus. The sequence continues at coordinate 2,386,567 of CAKXYN010000119.1, read as the reverse complement.
GGAAAAGCCATAGCCTTGACTAGATGGACCTTTGTTGACAAAGTAATGCCTCTGCTTTTTAATATCCTGTCTAGGTTGGTCATAACTTTCCTTCCAAGGAGTAAGCATCTTTTAATTTCATGGCTACAATCAACATCTGCAGCCATTTTGGAGCCCAGAAAAATAAAGTATGCCATTGTTTCCACTGTTTCCCCATTCATTTGCCATGAAGTGATGGAACCAGATGCCATGATCTTAGTTTTCTGAATGTTGAGCTTTAAACCAAATTTTCACTTTCCTCTTTCACTTTCATCAAAAGGCTATTTAGTTCTTCTTCACTTTCTGCCATTACAGTCATGTCATCTGCCTATTTGAGATTATTGATATTTCTCCCAGGAACCTTGATTCCAGCTTGTGCTTCTTTCAGCCCAGCATTTTCATGATGCACTCTGCATATCAGTTAAATAAGGAGGGTGACAATATAGAGCCTTGACATACTCCTTTTCCTATTTGGAACCAATTTGTTGTTCTACGTTCAGTTATAACTATTGCTTCCTGACTTGCATACAGCTTTCTCAAGAAGCAGGTCAGGTGGTCTGGTATTCCCATCTCTTTCAGAATTTTCCACAGTTTGTTAACCACACAGTCAAAGGCTTTGACATTTCAATAAATCAGAAATACATGTTTTTGTTTTTGTTTTTTTTTTTTGGAGCTCTCTTGCTTTTCAAATGATCCAGAGAATGTTGGCAATTTGATCTCTGATTCCTTCACCTTTTCTCAAACCAGCTTGAACATATGAAATTTCATGGTTCACATATTGCTAAAGCCTGGCTTGGAGAATTTTGAGCATTAATTTACTAAGGGTGTGAGATGAGTGCAATTGTGCAGTAGTTTGAGCATTCTTTGGAATTGCCTTTCTTTGGGATTGGAATGAAAACTGACCTTTTCCAGTCCTGTGGCCACTGCTGAGTTTTCCAAATTTGGTGGCATATTGAGTGCAGCACTTTCACAGCATCATCTTTCAGGATTTGAAATACCTCAACTGGTATTCCATCACCTCCACTAGCTTTGTTAGTAGTGATGGTTCCTAAGGCCCACTTGACTTCCCATTCCAGGATGTCTGGCTCTAGGTGAGTGATCACACCATCATGATTATCTGGGTCATGAAGATCTTTTTTGTACAGTTCTTCTGTGTATTCTTGCCACCTCTTCTGAATATCTTCTGCTTCTGTTAGGTACGTATCATTTCTGTCCTTTATCGAGCCCATCTTTGAATGAAATGTTCCCTTGGTATCTCTAATTTTCTTGAAGGTATCTCTAGTCTTTCCTATTCTATTGTTTTCCTCTATTTCTTTGCATTGATCACTGAAGAAGGCTTTCTTATCTCTTCTTGCTATTCTTTGGAACTCTGCATTCAGATGCTTATATCTTTCTTTTTCTCCTTTGCTTTTGGTTTCTTTTCTTTTCATAGTTATTTGTAAGACCTCCTCAGAGAGTCAATTAAGACAGTATGCACTGAGAGAGGGCATCAGAGGGTAGACAGACTGAAACCACAGTCACCAACAACTAGTCAATATGATCACACGGACCACAGCTTGTCTAACTCAATGAAACTAAACCGTGCCATACGGGGCCACCCAAGACTGGCCAGTCATGGTGGAGAGGTATGAGAGAATGTGGTCCACTGGAGAAAGGAATGGCAAACCACTTCAGTATTCTTGCCTTGAGAACCCCATGAACAGTATGAAAAGGTAAAATGATACGATACTGAAAGAGAAACTCTCCAGGTCAGTAGGTGCCCAATATGCTGCTGGAGATCAGTGGAGAAATAACTCCAGAAAGAACGAAGGGATGAAGCCAAAGCAGAAAGACTACCCAGCTGTGGATGTGACTGCTGATAGAAGCAAGATGTGATGCTGTAAAGAGCAATATTGCATAGGAATCTGGAATGTCAGGTCCATGAATCAAGGTAAATTGGAAGTGGTCAACCAGGAGATGGAAAGTGTGAATGTCGACATTCTAGGAATCAGCAAACTAAGATGGACTGGAATGGGTGAATTTAACTCAGATGACCATTATATCTACTGCTGTGGGCATGAATCCCTTAGCAGAAATGGAGTAGCCACCATAGTCAACAAAAGAGTCCAAAATGCAGTACTTGGATGCAATCTCAAAAATGACAGAATAAACTCTGTTCATTTCCAGGGCAAACCATTCAATATAATGGTAGTCCAAGTCTATGCCCCAATCAGTAAAGTTGAAGAAGCTGAAGTTGAACAGTCCTATGAAGACCTACAAGACCTTTTAGAACTAAAACCCCCAAAAGATGTCCTTTTTGTTATAGGGGACTGAAATGCAAAAGTAGGAAGTCAAGAAACACCTGGGGTATCAGGCAAATTTGACCTGGGAGTACAGAATAAAGCAGGGCAAAGGCTAATAGAGTTTTGCCAAGAGAATGCACTGGTCATTGAAAACTCCCTCTACCAGCAACACAGGAGAAGACTCTACACATGGACATCACCAGATGGTCAAAACCAAAATCAGATTGATTATATTCTTTGCAGCCAAAGATGGAGAAGCTGTATACAGTCAGAAAAAACAAGGCCGGGAGCGGACTGTGGCTCAGATCATGAACTCCTTATTGCCAAATTCAGAATTAAATTGAAGAAAATGGGGAAAACCACTAGACCATTCAGTTCAGTTCAGTCGCTCAGTCATGTCCGACTCTTTGCAACCCCATGGATCCCAGCACACCAGGCCTCCTTGTCCATCACCAACTCCTGGATTTCACTCAAATTCATGTCCATTGAGTTGGTGATGCCATCCAGCCATCTCATCCTCTGTCATCCCCTTTTCCTCCTGCCTCCAATCCCTCCCAGCATCAGAGTCTTTTCCAATGAGTCAACTCTTCGCATGAGGTGGCCAAAGTACTGGACTTTCAGCTTTAGCATCATTCCTTCCAAAGAACACCCAGGGATGATCTCCTTTAGAATGTACTGGTTGGATCTCCTTGCAATCCAAAGGACTCTCAAGAGTCTTCTCCAACACCACAGTTTAAAAGCATCACTTCTTTGGTGCTCAGCTTTCTTCACAGTCCAACTCTCACATCCATACATGACTACTGGAAAAAACCATAGCCTTGACTAGATGGACCTTTGTTGGAAAAGTAATGTCTCTGCTTTTTAATATACTATATAGGTTGGCAATAATGTATGACCTAAATCCAATCCCTTATGGTTATACAGTGGAAGTGAGAAATAGATTTAAGGGACTAGATCTGATAGACATAGTGCCTTATGAACTATGGATTAAGGTTTGTGACATTGTACAGGAGATAGGGATCAAGACGATCCTCAAGAAAAAAGGAAATGCAATGGAATATTATTCGGCCATAAAAAGGAATGCATTTGAATCAGTTCTAATGAGTTGGATGAGCCTAGAACCTATTGTCAGAGAAGGCAATGGCATCCCACTCCAGCACTCTTGCCTGGAAAGTCCATGGATGGAGGAGCCTGGTAGGCTGCAGTCCATGGGGCCGCTAAGAATCAGCCACAACTGAGAGACTTCACTTTTACTTTTTACTTTCATTCATTGGAGAAGGAAATGACAACCCACTCCAGTATTCTTGCCTGGCAAATCCCAGGGACAGAGGAGCCTAATGGGCTGCTGTCTATGGGGTCGCACATAGTTGGACACAACTGAAGTGATTTAGCAGCAGCAGCAGCAGAACCTATTATACACAGTGAAGTGACTCAGAAAGAAAAAGATAAATGCCATATTGCAACACATATATATGGAATCTAGAACATCTAAGTGTATTTTAATTTGCAGGAGTACTCCATATTCATTGGAACCAATGCATAAGCTTATAAAGGAAAAAAGTGGAAGTACCCCAAAATGCACTTCTTAAATATTATTTAGCGTGTATCTTTCCAGATGTTTCCTGTGTCCATAAAATTTTTCTTTATACATAAATATATCCAATATAATTTTGTTTTCTTTACAAAACTGAATTCATGCCATTCATATTGATTTTCAACTTTTTTTTCCCACTAATATACCTTGGTCACCTTTCCTTATTATTAAAGTATTTTCTTCATATCAGTGCTAGCAATTTCTTTCATAGTATGGTTATGTCAAAATCTTAAAATCAATGTTCTTTTGATAAACACTTAAGTTCTTCCATTTTTTTCATATTATGAGATAGAAACATAAACTGATGCTCTGTCTGTAGGGTAGAATCTTAGAATCAGGGTACCTGGGTCATAGGTATGCATGTTTTAAATGTTTATAGATGTTTCCAAATAACTATCCTGCATATCTGCAAATTGGATATGCCAGGTGGCTCTAGTGGTAAAGAACATGCCTGCCAATGCAGGAGACATAAGAGATGTGGGTTTGATCCTGGGTTGGGAAGATCCCCTGGAGGAGGGCATGGAAACCCACTCCAGTAGTCTTGCCTGGAGAATCCCATGGACAGAGGAGCCTGGTGGGCTACAGTCCATGGGGGTCACAAAAAGTCAAACATGACTAGAGCAACTTAGCACGCATGCATGCATATCTGAAAATTAACACTCACGTCAGCAATATATGAAAGAGTATGCAAGCAATAATGGGTCCAGATGATCATAATTAAGGATAAGACTGTAGTCCAAGTCTAGCCTTGGGAGTGTTGAAACTAAGAAAGTGAAAACTCAAGGTGAAATAGTTGTGATCTTCAAATCTTGGAAAGGCAGAGGAGATCAAACTAATGAGAAAATCCCCAAATGGCAGAAATTTCTGGGAATCAGATGTCAGTCTACTTGGCATAAGATAATACTTTATAGCAGATTTGTCCTGAGATGTAAGTCTATTTCTGAGGGAGGATGGGATTCCTGCTACTAGAGATGTACAAAACACTTGACAAGCATATCAAATATTGTCAACAGAACTGGATTAGAAACATATACTGTAGTTCTGCCTTAAGAATCTACCAGAAACTACAATTTTTGAGACAGAAAGGAACCCAATATATCCTCGTCCCACCCAGAATTGCACTACTTTGAGAATGACAAACTTAGGGACCCTAGTACTCCTGTACTAGGTAGATTTCTTTGTGAGGCAGAATTTTTTGTGTGTGACGGCAGATTTCTTTGTGAACCTATCATAAGAAGAGATAGGAAATAGAAAGATATATAGACTATGCTTTCCCAAGAAGTCAATGGGCATGTATACACACTGCAGAAAATACTCACGAGATTCTCTTAGATTTTTTTCCCCAAGTCAGCATTATAGGATAGGTCAGGGAACTCCTCTTGAAAGAAGCCAACAATTTGTCTATGCAGAATGACAGAATATGTTTGACAGAAGGCTGCCTAAACTTTATTCTTTTTTTTAAAATTTATTGTTTTTTACTTTGCACTATTGTATTGGTTTTGCCATACATCAACATGCATCCGCCATGGGTGTACACGTGTTTGTGAACTTTATTCTTTAAACCACAATTTCAATTCTGCTACTGGCTGGCTCTATGACCTTGAAAAAAATCCCTTCAGTATTCTGGGACTCACTTTTTCCATTCAATTCTGATGTTCTATGAACCTATGTGTCTTTCAGTCGTGTCCCTCCTCTATGTTTCTCTGGCATACTATTCTGACCTCCACCACTCTACTTACTGCATTGCCCTGAAATTATGTTTACTTTCTTCCATTGGGCCATGAACTTCTTGGTTTAACACATAGTCAGACAGTAAGTGCTTCAATCAGTGTTCATTGACATGAACTTGAATTCTTTATGACACTATGTCTGTAAGTCTAGGTTTCTGAACAAACTTGAAAATTGATATTATAGGGGGAGGGTGGTCCTAAGATGGCAAAGGAATAGGATGGGGAGACCACTTTATCCCCACAAATTCATCAAAAGAACATTTAAACGCTGAGTAAATCTCACAAAACAATTTCTGAATGCCAGCAGAGGATATCAGGCACCCAGAAAAGCAGCCCAGTGTCTTCAAAAGGAGGTAAGAAAAATATAAAAGACAAAAAAAAAAAAAAAAGAGAGAGAGAGAGAGAGAGAAAGAGAAAAGAGGTAGGGATGGAGCTCTGTCCCGGGAAGGGAGTCTTAAAAAGAGAGAAGTTTCCAAACACCAGGAAACACTTTCACTGCTGAGTCTGTGGTGAGTCCTGGAACCACAGAGGGCAACATAACTGGGAGGAAAAATAAATAAATAATTAAACCCAAAGATTACGTGCTCAACGGTAACTCCCCCAGCAGAGAAGTAGCGCAGATGCCTGCACCTGCCACTAGCAAGTGGGGGCTGGGCAGGGCAGGGAGGTGTGGGCTGCATTGCTTAGAGTAAGGACCAGGCCTGAATGCCCAGAGGGCAATCTGAGAGAACTAACTTGGGCTAGCAAACCAGACTGTGGGATAGCTACCACGTGAAAAGCCCTAACCTAAGGCACCGCCAGGCCCACTCACAGAACAAAGGACTAAACAGAGCTAGCCCGCTGCAGACCACCCCTCTCTGGTGACAGGCAGCCAGAGCCGGAAGGGGGCAATTGCAGGCCCAGAGAGACATTATCTACCGAACTGAAGCAGACTTCTTTGCTAAGACTTCTTGGGGTTCTGGATGGTCAACATCCGCCTGAGAAGGTGTGCTGGTTGTACACACAGAAAACCAAGCAGCAGGAACAGGGGAGGTCATAAGTCGCAGCGACTGCACTTGCCAAACACCTGATCACCTGAGCTGCTCAGACCTGGGAAGGGCACAAAATGCAGGCCCAATCAAGTCTGCACCTCTGAGGACAACCTGAGTGCCTGAACCTGAGCAGCTTAGACCTGGGAGGTGCATGCAGCCCAGGGTTGACCTCAGACGGTTCCCCATGGAGCAATCTAGAGCTTGAGCAGTGTGGGCAGTGAAAGCACATGCGCTATGAGCGGGGGCAGGCCCAGAGTGGCTGAGATACTGTGAGCACACGCCAGTGTTATTTGTTTGCAGCATCCCTCTCTCCCCACAGTGCGACTGAACAAGTGAGCCTAAAAACGTGTCCACCACTGCCCCCTTGCGTCAGGGAGGAAATCAGACACTGAAGAGACCAGCAAACTGAAGAAGCTAAACCAGAGGGAACTGCCTTGGAAGTGACAGATGCAATAGATTAAAACCCTGTAGTTAGTACCGACTACCTAAGAAAGGGCCTATAGATATTGATAAATATAAGCTGGACCAAGGAACTATCCGAAAATGAACTGACCCCACACTGCCCACAACACCAGAGAAAGTCCTAGATATATTTTTACTATTTTTGTTATCTTTTTTTTTTTCAATTACAAGTCCTCTATTACTCCTTTAATTTTCATTTTTATAACCTACTATTACTTTGCAAAAAAAGAGACTCTGTTTTTTAAAGCAAACTTCATATATATATATATATATAATTTTGTGACTTTTTTTTTTTAATATTGTATTTTTGAAAATACAACCTCTACTCTAGATTTTTAATCTTTGCTTTTTGGTGTTTGTTATCAATTTTATACCTTTAAGAATCCAATCTTCAGTACCCATTTTTACTTGGGAGTGAGATTACTGGCTTGACTGCTCTCTTCCCCTTTGGACTCTCCTTTTTCTCCACCAGGTTGCCTCTATCTCCTCCCTCCTCCTTCTCTTCTCTACTTAACTCTGTGAATCTCTGTGTGTATTCCAGACGGTGAAGAACACTTAAGGAACTGATTACTGGCTAGATCTGTCTCTCTCCTTTTGATTCCCCCCTTTATCCTCCTGGACACCTGTCTCCTTCTTTCTTCTTTTCTTCTCTGTATAACTCCATGAACATCTCTGAGCGGTCCAGACTGTGGAGGGCACATAAGGAAGTAACTACTGGCTAGCTTACTCTTTCCTCTTTTAATTACACCTCATCTCATTCGGGTCACCTCTAACTCCCACCTCTCTCTTCTCTTCTCCATGTAACTCTGTGAACCTCTCTGGGTGTCCCTCACTGTGGAGAAACTTTTCTTCTTTAACCTAGATGTTTTATCAATGGTGCTGTATAGATGGAGAAGTCTTGGGACTACTGTAAAAATAAGACTGAAAACCAGAAGCAGGTGGCTTAAGTCCAAATCTTGAGAACACAAGAGAACTCCTGACTCCAGGGAATATTAATCGATAGGAGCTCATCAAATGCCTCCATACCTACACTGAAACCAAGCACCACCCAGGGGCCAAAAAGTTCCAGAGCAAGACGTACTATGCAAATTCTCCAGCAACACAGGAACACAGCCCTGATCTTCAATATACAGGCTGCTCAAAGTCACTCCAAACCCATTGACGTCTCATAACTCATTACTGAACACTTCATTGCACTCCAGAGAGAAGAAATCTAGCTCCACCCACCAGAACACCTACACAACCTTCCTTAGCCAGGAAACCTTGACAAGCCACCCGTACAACCCCACTCACAGTGAGGAAACTCTATAATAAAGAGAACTCCAAAAACTGCCAGAATACAGAAAGGCTACCCCAAACACAGTAATATAAACAAAATGAAGAGACAGAGGAATACTCAGCAGGTAAATGAATAGGTTAAATGCCCACCAAACCAAACAAAAGAAAAAGAGATAGGGAATCTACCTGATAAAGAATTCCAAATAATGATAGTGAAAATGATCCAAAATCTTGAAATCAAAATGGAATCACATTTTGATTAGCCTAAATAGCCTGGAGACAAGGATTAGCCTAAATAGCCTGGAGACAAGGATTGAGAAGATGCAAGAAAGGTTTAACAAGGACCTAGATGAAACAAAAAAGAGTCAATATATAATGAATAATGCAATAAATGAGATCAAAAACACTCTGGAGGCAACAAATAGTAGAATAACAGAGGCAGAAGATAGGATTAGTGAATTAGAAGATAGAAAGGTATAAATAAATGAATCAGAGAGGAAAAAAGAAAAACTAATTAAAAGAAATGAGGACAATCTCAGAGACCTCCAGGATAATACAAAACACCCCAACATTCATAACATAGGAGTCCCAGAAGAGGAAAACAAAAAAGAAAGACCATGGGAAAATATTTGAGGAGGTAATAGTTGACAACTTCCCTAAAATGGAAACCCAGAGAGTCCCAAACAGGATAAACTCAGGGCAAAACACCCCAAGACACATACTAATCAAATTAACAAAGATCAAACACAAAGAACAAATATTAAAAGCAGCAAGGGAAAAACAAAAAAATAACACACAAGGGATTCCCATAAGGATAACAGATGATCTTTCAATAGAAACTCTTCAGGCCAGGAGGGAATGGCAGGACATACTTAAAGTGATGAAAGAAAATAACCTACAGCCCAGATTACTGTACCCAACAAGGATCTCATTCAAATATGAAGGAGAAATCAAAAGCTTTATAGACAAGCAAAAGCTGAGAGAATTCAGCACAACCAAACCAGCTCTCAAACAAATGCTAAAGGATCTTCTCTAGACATGAAATACAACAAAGGTGTATAAACTTGCACCCAAAACAATAAAGCAAATGGCAATGGGATGATACTTATCAATAATTATAAATATAAATTGGTTGAATGCCCCAACCAAAAGGCAAAGGCTGGCTGAATGGATACAAAAACAAGATCCCCATATATGTTGTCTACAAGAGACCCACCTCAAAACAGGGGACGCAAACAGAGTGAAAGTGAAGGGCTGGAAAAAGATATTCCATGCAAATAGAGACCAAAACAAAGCAGGAGTAGCAATACTCATATCAGATGAAATAGACTTTAAAAAGAAAGTCTGTGAAAAGATACAAAGAAGGACACTACATAATGATCAAAATATCAATCCAAGAATAAGATATAACAATTATAAATATATATGCACCCAACATAGGAGAACCACAATGTGTAAGACAAATGCTAACAAGTATGAAAGGAGAAATTAACAATAACACAATAATAGTGGGAGACTTTAATATCCCACTCACACCTATGGATAGATCAACTAAACAGAAAATTAACAAGGAAACACAAACTTTAAATGATACCAGTTAGATCTAAATGATCTAAATTAACAAGGAAACACAAACTTTAAATGATACCAGTTAGATCTAAATGATCTAAATTAACAAGGAAACACAAACTTTAAATGATACCAGTTAGATCTAAATGATATGTATTGGACATTTTACCCCAAAACAATGAATTTCATCTTTTTTGTCAAGCACACCTAGAACCTTCTTCAGGATAGATCACATCCTGGGCCATAAATATAGCTTTGGTAAATTCAAAAAAATTGAAATCATTCCAAGCATCTTTTCTCACCACAATGCTTTAAGATTAGATCTCAATATCAGGAGAAAAACTATTAAAAATTCCAACATATGGAGGCTGGACAACACACTGCTGAATAACCAACAAATCACAGAAGAAATAAAAAAAGAAATCAAAATATGCATAGAAATGAATGAAAATGAAAACACAACAACCCAAAACCTGTTGGATATTGTAAAAGCAGTGCAAAGGGGAAATTTCATAGCAATACAGGCATACCTCAAGAAACAAGAAAACAGTCAAAGAAATAACCTAACCCTACACCTAAAGCAACTAGAAAAGGAAGAAATGAAGAACCCAGGGTCAGTAGAAGGAAAGAAATCTTAAAAATTAGGGAAGAAATAAATGTAAAAGAAACAAATGCGACCATAGAAAAAATCAACAAAGCCAAAAGCTGGTTCTTTGAGGGGATAAATACAATTGACAAACCATTAGCCAGACTCATCAAGAAACAAAAGGATAAAAACCAAATCAATAAAATCAGAAATGAAAATGGAGATCACAACTGACAACACAGAAATACAAAGGATCATAAGAGACTACTATCAGCAATTATATGGCAATAAAATGGAAAACATGGAAGAAATCGACAAGTACAACTTTCCAAAACTGGATCAGGAAGAAATAGAAAATCTTAAGAGACCCATCACAAGCACAGGAATTGAAACTGTAATCAGAAATATTCCAGCAAACAAAAGCCCAGGTCCAGATGGCTTTACAGCTGAATTCTACCAAAAATTTAGAGAAGAGCTAACACCTATTCAACTCAAACTCTTCCAGAAACTTTCAGAGGAAGGTAAACTTCCAAACTCATTCTATGAGGCCACCATCACCCTAATACCAAAACCTGTCAAAGATGCCACAAGAAAAGAAAACTACAGACCAATATCACTGATGAACATAGATGCAAAAATCCTTAACAAAATTCTAGCAATCAGACTCCAACAACACATTTAAAAGATCATACATGATGACCAAGTGGGCTTTATCCCAGGGATGGAAGTATTATTCAATTTCTGCAAATCAATCTATGTAATACACCACAGTAACAAATTGAAAAATAAAAGCCATATGATTATCTCAATAGATGCAGAGAAAGCCTTTGACAAAACTCAAAATGATTTATGATAAAAACTCTCCAGAAAACAGAAAGAGAAGGAACATACCTCAATATAATAAAAGCTATATATGACAAACCCACAGCAAACATTATCCTCAATGGTGAAAAATTGAAAGCATTTCCCCTAAGGTCAGGAATAAGACAAGGGTGCCCACTCTTATGACTACTATTCAACATAGTTTTGGAAGTTTGCCACAGCAATCAGAGTAGAAAAATAAATAAAAGGAATCCAAATTTGAAAAGAAGAAGTACAACTCTCACTGTTTGCAGATTACATGATCCTCTACATAGAAAACCCTAAAGACTCCACCAGAAATTTACTAGTGCCAATCAATGAATATAGTAAAGTTGTAGGATATAAAATAAACACACAGAAATCCCTTGCATTCCTATACACTAATAATGAGAAAATAGAGAAATTAAGGAAAAAATTCCATTCACCCTTGCAATGAAAAGAATAAAATACTTAGGAATATATCTACCTAAAGAAACTAAAGACCTATATATAGAAAACTATAAAACACTGGTGAAAGAAATCAAAGAGTACACTAACAGATGGAGAAATATACCATGTTCATGGATCAGAAGAATCAATAGAGTGAAAATGAGTATACTACCCAAAGCAATCTATAGATTCAATGCAATCCCTATCAAGCTACCAATGAAAATTTTCACAGAAATAAAACAAATAATTTCACAATTTTTATGAAAAAAAAAAAAAACAAACAAACAAAACTTGAATAGCCAAAGGAATCTTGAGAAAGAAGAATGGAACTGGAGGAGTCATCGTGCCTGACTTCAGGCTCTACTACAAAGCCACAGTCATCAAGACAGTATGGTACTGGCACAAAGACAGAAATATAGATCAGTGGAACAAAATAGAAAGCCCAGAGATAAATCCATGCACCTATGGACACCTTGTTATGACCAGTGCGTTTTCTTGGCAAAACTCTATTAGTCTTTGCCCTGCTTCATTCCAAATTCAAAGGCCAAATTTGCCTGTTACTCCAGGTGTTTTTGACTTCCTACTTTTGCATTCCAGTCCCCTATAATGAAAAGGACATCTTTCTTGGGTGTTAGTTCTAAAAGGCCTTGTAGGTCTTCATAGGACTCTTCAACTTCAGCTTCTTCAGCTTTACTGATTGGGGCATAGACTTGGATTACTGTGATATTGAATGGTTTGCATTGGAAATGAACAGAGATCATTCTGTCGTTTCTGAGATTGCATCCAAGTACTGCATTTCAGACTCTTTTGTTGACCATGATGGCCATTCCATTTCTTCTGAGGGATTCCTGCCCGTAGTAGTAGATATAATGGTCATCTGAGTTAAATTCACCCATCCCAGTCCATTTTAGTTTGCTGATTCTTAGAATGTCGACATTCACTCTTGCTATCTCTTGTTTGACCACTTCCAATTTGCCTTGATTCATGGACCTGACATTCCAGGCTCCTATGCAATATTGCTCTTTACAGCATCGGACCTTCCTTCTATCACCAGTCACATCCACAGCTGGGTGCTGTTTTTGCTTTGGCTCCATCCCTTCATTCTTTCTGGAGTTATTTCTCCACTGATCTCCAGTAGTATATTGGGCACCTACTGACCTGGGGGGTTTCTCTTTCAGTATCCTATCCTTTTGCCTTTTCATACTGTTGATGGGGTTCTCAAGGCAAGAATACTGAAGTGGTTTGCCATTCCCTTCTCCAGTGGACCACATTGTGTCAGATCTCTCCACCATGACCCGCCCGTCTTGGGTTGCCCCATGAGCATGGCTTAGTTTCATTGAGTTAGACAAGGCTGTGGTCCTAGTGTGATTAGATTGACTAGTTTTCTGTGACTATGGTTTCAGTGTGTTTACCCTCTGATGCCACCTTGCAAAACCTACTGTCTTACTTGCATTTCACTTACCTTGGGCATGGGGTATCTCTTCACGGCTGATTCAGCAAAGCACAAGAGAAGACTCTGTACATGGACATCACCAGATGGTCAAAACCAAATCAGATTGGTTATGTTCTTTGTAGCCAAAAAGGAGAAGCTCTATACAGTCAGCAAAAACAAGACCAGGAGCTGACTGTGGCTCAGATCATGAACTTCTTATTGCCAAATTCAGACTGAAATTGAAGAAAGTAGGGAAAACCACTAGACCATTCAGGTATGAACTAAATCAAGTCCCTTATGATTATACAGTGGAAATGAGAAATAGATTTAAGGGCCTAGATCTGATAGATAGAGTGCCTGATGAACTATGGAATGAGGTTCATGACACTGTACAGGAGACAGGGATCAAGACCATCCCCATGGAAAAGAAATGCAAAAAACCAAAATGGCTGTCTGGGGAGGCCTTACAAATAGCTGTGAAAAGAAGAGAAAGAGAAAAAGCAAAACAAAGGAGAAAAGGAACGATATAAACATCTGAATGCAGAGTTCCAAAGAATAGCAAGAAGAGATAAGAAAGCCTTCTTCAGCGATCAATGCAAAGAAATAGAAGAAAACAACAGAATTGGAAAGACTAGAGATCTCTTCAAGAAAATCAGAGATACCAAAGGAACATTTCATGCAAAGACGGGCTCGATAAAGGACAGAAATGGTATGGACCTAATGGAAGCAGAAGATATTAAGAAGAGGTGGCAAGAATACACAGAAGAACTGTGCAAAAAAGATCTTCAAGATCAAGATAATCACGATGGTGTGATCACTCACCTAGAGCCAGACATCCTGGAATGGGAAGTCAAGTGGGCCTTGGAAAGCATCACTATAAACAAAGCTAGTGGAGGTGATGGAATTCCAGTGGAGCTATTCGAAATCCTGAAAGATGATGCTGTGAAAGTGCTGCACTCAATATGCCAGCAAATTTGGAAAACTCAGCAGTGGCCACAAGATTGGAAAAGGTCAGTTTTCATCCCAATCCCAAAGAACGGCAATGCCAAAGAATGCTCAAACTACCACAGAATTTCACTCATCTCACTCGCTAGTAAAGTAATGCTCAAAATTCTCCAAGCCAGGCTTTAGCAATATGTGAACCGTGAACTTCGTGATGTTCAAGCTGGTTTTAGAAAAGGCAGAGGAACCAGAGATCAAATTGCCAACATCCGCTGGATCATGGAAAAAGCAAGAGAGTTCCAGAAAAACATCTATTTCTGCTTTATTGACTATGCCAAAGCCTTTGACTGTGTAGATCACAATAAACTGTGGAAAATTTTGAAAGAGATGGGAATACCAGACCACCTGATCTGCCTCTTGAGAAATTTGTATGCAAGTCAGGAAGCAACAGTTAGAACTGGACATGTAACAATAGACTGGTTCCAAATAGGAAAAGGAGTATGTCAAGGCTGTATATTGTCACCCTGTTTATTTAACTTCTATGCAAAGTACATGGTGAGAAACGCTGGACTGGAAGAAACACAAGCTGGAATAAAGATTGCTGGGAGAAATATCAATAACCTCAGATATGCAGATGACACCACCCTTATGGCAGAAAGTGAAGAGGAACTAAGAAACCTCTTGATGAAAGTGAAAGTGGAGAGTGAAAAGGTTGGCTTAAAGCTCAACATTCAGAAAACAAAGATCATGTCATCCAGTCCCATCACTTCATGGGAAATAGATGGGGAAACAGTGTCTGACTTTATTTTTCTGGGCTCCAAAATCATTACAGATGGTGACTGCAGCCATGATATTAAAAGACACTTACTCCTTGGAAGGAAAGTTATGACCAACCTAGTTAGCATATTCAAAAGCAGAGACATTATTTTGCCAACAAAGGTTCATCTAGTCAAGGCTATGGTTTTTCCAGTGGTCATGTATGGATGTGAGAGTTGGACTGTGAAGAAGGCTGAGGGCTGAAGGATTGATGGTTTTGAACTGTGGTGTTGGAGAAGACTCTTGAGAGTCCCTTGGACTGCAAGGAGATCCCACCAGTCCATTCTGAAGGAGATCAGCCCTGGAATTTCTTTGGAAGGAATGATGCTAAAGCTGAAAGTCCAGTACTTTGGCCACCTCATGCGAAGAGTTGACTCATTGGAAAAGACTCTGATGCTGGGATGGATTGAGGGCAAGAGGAGAAGGGGACAACAGAGGATGAGATGGCTGGATGGCATCACTCACTCAATGGACGTGAGTTGAGTGAACTCCGGGAGTTGGTGATAGACAGGGAGGCCTGGCGTGCTGTGGTTCATGGGGTCTCAAAGAGTTGGACACGACTGAGCGACTGATCTGATCTGATATGATATGATGGACACCTTATCTTTGACAAAGGAGGCAAGAGTATACAATGGAGAAAAGACAATGTCTTTAACAAGTGGTTCTGGGAAAACTGGTCAACAACTTTTAAAAGAATGAAATTAGAACACTTTCTAACACCATACCCAAAAATAAACAAAATGGATTAAAGATCTAAATGTAAGTCCAGAAACTATAAAACTCTTAGAGGAGAACATAGGCAAAGCACTCTCTGACACAAATTACAGTAGGATCCTCTGTGTCCCACCTCCCAGAATGTTGGAAATAAAAGCAAAAAT
This sequence comes from Tragelaphus eurycerus, assembly GCA_935064755.1. Lineage (NCBI taxonomy): Eukaryota > Metazoa > Chordata > Mammalia > Artiodactyla > Bovidae > Tragelaphus > Tragelaphus eurycerus. Next base: position 2,370,659 of record CAKXYN010000119.1, on the reverse strand, counting down.
AAACAAATGGTACCTAATTAAAATTAAAAGCTTCTGCATAACAAAGGAAACTATAAGCAAGGTGAAAAGACAGCCTTCAGAATGGGAGAAAATAATAGCAAATGAAGCAAATGACAAAGAACTAATCTCAAAAATATACAAGCAACTCCTACAGCTCAATTCCAGAAAAATAAACGACCAAATCAAAAAATAGGCCAAAGAACGAAGCAGACATTTCTCCAAAGAAGACATACAGATGGCTAACAAACACATGAAAAGATGCTCAACTCATTATCAGAGAAATGCAAATCAAAACCACAATGAGGTACCATCTCACGCCAGTCAGAATGTCTGCTATCCAAAAGTCTACAAGCAATAAATGCTGGAGAGGGTGTGGAGAAAAGGGAACCCTCTTACACTGTTGGTGGGAATGCAAACTAGTACAGCCACTATGGAGAACAATGTGGAGAGTCCTTAAAAAACTGGAAATAGTACTGCCTTATGACCCAGCAATCCCACTGCTGGGCATACACACCAAGGAAACCAGAATTGAAAGTGACATATGTACCCCAATGGTTATCTCAACACTGTGTAAAATAGCCAGGACATGGAAGCAACCTAGATGTCCATCAGCAGATGAATAGATAAAGAAAGCAGTGGTACATATACATAATGGAGTATTACTCAGCCATTAAAAAAATACATTTGAATCAGTTCTAATGAGGTGGATGAAACTGGAGCCTATTTTACAGAATGAAGTAAGCCAGAAAGAAAAACACTGATACAGTATACTAACACATAAATATGCAATTTAGAAAGATGGTAACGATAGTCCTGTATGCGAGACAGCAAAAGAGACAAAGATGTATACAACAGCCTTTTGGACTCTGTGGGAGAGGGAGAGGGTGGGACGATTTGGAAGAATGGCACTGAAGCATGTATAATATCATATAAGAAATGAATTTCCAGTCCAGGTCTGATACCTGATGCTTGGGGCTGGTGCACAGAGATGACACGGAGGAATGGCATGGAGAGAGAGGTTGGAGGGGAGTTCAGGATGGGGAACACGTATACACCCGCGGCAGATTCATGTTGATGTGTGGCAGAACCAATACAATATTGTAAAGTAATTAGCCTCCAAATAAAATAAATAAATTTAAATTAAAAAAAAAAGAAAATTGAAATTATAGAATCCAAGGTGATTTCAGTATTGATCCCCAGTCCTTTCTCCCCAAGCCTCTCAGAAATGAATGTTTAGAAGCAATGAATAAATATGAGAAGACACAGAAATCCTGACAGAAGAATGACTTCTTGTTTTTTTGTTTGTTTGTTTTTAATTTTATTTTATTTAACTTTACAATATTGTATTGGTTTTGCCATATATCAAAATGAATCTGCCACAGGTATACATGTGTTCCCCATCCTGAACCCTCCCCCCTCCTCTGTCCCCATACCATCCCTCTGGGTCATCCCAGTGCACTAGCCCCAAGCCTCCAGTATCGTGCATCGAACCTGGACTGACTTCTTGTATTCTCTGATGTCATGATTTCTTGTTGTTTTTCCAGCTTTTCTCAGCAGTTTGAGCTCAAAGTTCCTTTTCCTTACCAAAGTTCCTATGGAGTCAGCTGGAATTTAAATTCTTAAGGTTCTCATTTAGTGCCTTTCCCTCTCTGGCCTTGCAAATCACATTCCTGCCAACGAATTCACGTCTTCTTCTGTGGAGGTTATCCTTCCTGCACCCACTTCCTTGGTAAAATGAAGAGAGAATTCTATCTCCATCATCTTCAATCTCCACCCACTGCAGCATCAAGATTCTTGTTAGAAAGCATAGGCCAATAATTGTCTTTTTGAAATTCCTCTTTTGAAATTCCAGATGTAAAGCAAGTGGTTACAATAACACAGTTCCCAGTACTTTGGGATCTGTCTAGAGATAATGACCAGCTGGGGGAGATTTCATTTATACTTAGACTTGTTCCAACCACAAAATTAACAAAAGAACGAATAAAGATGGTAGTAAAAAGATCTGAATGAAGAATTTGGTTACAGAAACATTTCAAGTTTGTTTGCTTTCCAATTTTGAAGCCTAGTCCATCTTATGTAAACAGTAACCTCCTTCCAGGTAGTCCAGAATATTGCACACTGGGAGGGGTACAAAAAAAAAAAAAAAACAGATCATAATAATCTCTAAGTTTCCCCTTTCTGCCACCACAAAGCTAGCTGTCAGGAATTAAAACAGACTAAAACAACACCAGAACCAAGAGGCTGAGCTCAATCAGCTATAGCCTTCCTCTGCCTACCTAATGACCATGCCTAAGAACAAAAAGGAGGATCTCCCAAAGCAATCCTCTTTAGATAGGACACTCCCCTCTATGCCTTCATCTATAAACTTTAAACTATCAGCACTGGAAGTGATATAAAAGATGTTAAAAATTTAGGCTGGTTTTCTTTAAGTCAATAGTGATGGTGGTGGTCAATCAGTTAGTTGGTTTTACAATGAAGTATTTGCTTCAAATGAAATCTTACATGGAGTCGTAGATTATGAGAGAAAAACAGAGCTGCTCTGGAAAACTGGGGAAATGGATCCAGAGCCCACTTTTTTCCAGTCTCCCTTTGCTTCCTGAAGTGCTGTCTGAAGTAGTTCTCTTGGGCTCCAAGGAACACACTTTGAAAAATATTGATTTAGTACAATTCTCTCATGTTATAGAAAAGACATGTAAGGCCAAATATCACACTGAAATTTAGTTCGTTTCTGGATCTAGAGCTCAGATTTCCTGATTACTAATCTAAGGATCTTTCATGATTCCAGTTTGCACCGTCTTATAAACTTATCATTAAGTTCCTATGGGCTAAATTACTTTCCCCATAATGGCAAGACTGCAAACTGAGGTCTCCACTGGTATTTGGTTTTGCTGGAAACACTGCAGTGATATATTTTGTGAGATACACAGGAAATAAAATAATCCTAGACCTCAAAAAATTCTCAATAAAATGAAAATTTGCTGTCAAGAAAAAGCATATTTCTCTGCCTGAAACAGAAAGAATGACTTAATTATAACTTTATTAGTTGTGTCACTATTAGAAGGGAGAATGCATGAATCAGGAAGACAGTCTATAATTATGGACACAGAAAGACAGGGTGTTAGTGTGTATTCAGGGAAGTCCAAGCACCACTAGAATCTGAAGGAATTCCAAACTCAAGTCACTAGAAGAAGTGCTTCTAATAGGTAGAGATGGTCTTGATAAAATATTCCTCAAATTTATCTACCTCTTCATTGTCTGGCTATTTGATCATTAAATAATCTTTTGCATTTGTTTAATAATTTGGCTTTCCAAGAGGTGAGAGTGTGAGCATATTTCCTCCTTGCCGGCTCTTTTCTTCCTTATGTCTTCCTTTCACTCTGTATTCTCATTGGGCAATTATTTCCACTGCCGTAGCTTTCCCTTCCTCTTATAACCAATGAATCCCAAATCTCTAGCTCTAGTTCCTGTCTTTTTCCTGGGCTACAAGCCCATTGATCTCCACTACGTATGCCTCCAAGACCCACATGACTCTAAAACTCAAGCTGTTGAAAACAGTGGATTAGTTATGGTCCCAATTAGAATCAGATAGCACACTCAGTATAGGATACTTTGAGCCAGATGTTTTTACAGAGAAGCTATTTATAAAATGGTAGATGTAGATGAACAACAAAGATTAGGACAATATGCCAAGATAGTAGCCCTTGAGCTGTCACCCCTAGGGGAGGACTAAGGGAGGGAGCAACTGCTAGAATCTGAGGGAAGACACAGTTCTTTAGAGTTGACCACCTTGAAATAAGCAGTTTTTCAACTGAGAGACTCAAGCAGCCCAAGGCAAGTTCTCACAGAAGAAGCCAAAGGAATAATAGTCCTGACCTCAGTGTTTTTTATCCAGTTATTTGAGGGTGCCTCCTGTTTGCTGAACCCATTAAGCACAACATCCTAGAAATGAAATTCATTCTGGTCATCCTCTCTGGGAGTAAATTCTGAAGGGTATTTGGAAGATATTTGACATGTGTATGTTTCTGTGTATGCACATGTGCACATTAGATGTGTGTATATGTGTACATATATGTGTGCATAATTCCCCTAACACATATTCTTGTTACCCATTGTATATAAAAAAGACCATACTGTAGAATGCATGTCAGGCCTGCCTTAACCAACATCAGGGTTCTCAATGGAAGAATGCACTTCTCAGAAAGGAGGTTTCATGAAATGGTATTCTTATAAGGTATTAAGTATTCTAAGAAAAATGGATTCTGTGGTTAGATAAGTTTGAAATATATTGGGTAAAATAAAGTCTGTGCTCAGTCGCTGAACTGTTTCAGACTGTTTGCAACCCTATGGATTGTAGCGCACCAGGCTCCTCTGTCCATGCTATTCTCCAGGCAAGAATACTAGCGTGGACTGCCATTTCCTCCTCCAGGAAATAAAGTTTAGCAGTGTTGTATACATTAGGATTTCCAAGTGTCCTTAACACTCTAAAATGTGTTGTTAACCTTAAGAGACAAAATATTTCACATTAGTTCAAATCATTTGGCTATGAAAACTCCTTTTTCAGAGAATTTCATGGACCTGATGTTCTAAAAACACATATTAAGAAATTATGTTCTAGCTTAATTCCTCCATTTAACAGAGAGAAAATTTAGGCACAGATAAAGAAAGTTTTGCCTAAAGTCCCAAGGTGGTTCAATAAAAAAATCGCCAGAACTCAGGCCTAGAACTCAGGAATCTATGCTATGCTATGCTAAATCAGTTCAGTCGTGTCCGACTCTGTGTGACCCCATAGATGACAGCCTACCAGGCTCCCCCGTCCCCTGGGATTCTCCAGGCAGGAACACTGGAGTGGGTTGCCATTTCCCTCTCCAATGCATGAAAGTGAAAAGTGAAAGTGAAGTTGCCTAGTCCTGTCCGATTCTTAGCAACCTCATGGACTACAGCCTACCAGGCTCTTCCGTCCATGGTATTTTCCAGGCAAGAGTACTGGAGTGGGCTGCAATTGCCTTCTCCTGGAATCTATAGTCCACTATTATTTGCACCATATCTTATTCCCTTCCTAGATTCCCTTACCCAGAGAAGGAAATGGCAACTCACTCCAGTACACTTGATGAAAGTGAAAGTGAAAAGGTTGGCTTAAAGCTCAACATTCAGAAAACGAAGATCATGGCATCTGGTCCCATCACTACATGGGAAATAGATGGAGAAACAGTGGAAACAGTGTCAGAATTTATTTTTCTGGGCTCCAAAATCACTGCAGATGGTGACTGTAGCCATGAAATTAAAAGACGCTTACTCCTTGGAAGGAAAGTTATGACCAACCTAGATAGCATATTCAAAAGCAGAGACATTACTTTACCAACAAAGGCTCGCCTAGTCAAGGCTGTGGTCTTTCCTGTGGTCATGTATGGATGTGAGAGCTTGAGTGTGAAGAAGGCTGAGCACCGAAGAATTGATGCTTTGGACTGTGGTGTTGGAGAAGACTCTTGAGAGTCCCTTGGACTGCAAGAAGATCCAACCAGTCCATTCTGAAGGAGATCAGCCCTGGGATTTCTTTGGAAGGAATGATGCTAAAGCTGAAACTCCAGTATTTTGGCCACCTCATGCAAAGTGTTGACTCATTGGAGAAGACTCTGATGCTGGGAGGGATTGAGGGCAGGAGGAGAAGGGGACGACAGAGGATGAGATGGCTGGATGGCATCACTGACTTGATGGATGTGAGTCTGAGTGACCTCCGGGAGCTGATGATGGACAGGGAGGCCTGGCATGCTGCGGTTCATGGGGTCACAAAGAGTCGGACATGACTGAGCGACTGATCTGATGTGATCTGATCTGTGTAAATTATCACTTTATTAATTTGCCTTAAACTGTTCTCTTCAAACTTTCGGGAAAAAGCTCTCAGTACTCTTATCCTGGATTTCATGATCAAGGTTATTTCTATCCCTGTCCACCCCTCTGCCCCCACTTCATGTCTTCCCTGAAAATTGTCTTTGAGATTTGACTCTGCATTAGTTGCTGTCTTTTCATCATAAAAGTACATGGAACTAGGAGTTAGGAGTCTGGAGTTCAGGCTAAACTCTAAACTCTGCCAATTAACAGCAGAGTAATTTTAGGCAAGTCACAATTCTGGCTCTCATTTCATTGATTTGTAAATTCAAATCAAATTTGGAAGGGCAGGAGCCAGCAAGGCAGATGCTTAATTGCTTTCTTAGAATCTGTAATTTAGAATTCCTCAGCTACACATAGTATTCTCAAAGTAGTTGCCTCTTGATTTTACACAAAAGTGAAATGGTGGTAAGGGCTTCATTGGTGAGTGAGCAGTAAAGAATCCACCTGCAATGAAGGAGATGTGGGTTTGATACCTGGGTCAAGAAGACCCTCTGGAAAAGGAAATGACAACCAGCTCCAGTATTCATGCCTGGGAAATCACCTGCACAAAGGTCATGGGGTTGCAAGAGTTGGACATTGCTTAGTGACTAAACAACAAGGATGGTAGTAGGCAGGAGAGGTCATGCGCTGTTTCTTAATTTTTTCCATTTATCATATTGAGGCTAGCTATGGTCTTTCCTGTGGTCATGTATGGATGTGAGAGCTGGACTGTGAGGAAGGCTGAGTGCCGAAGAATTGATGCTTTTGAACTGTGGTGTTGGAGAAGACTCTTGAGAGTCCCTTGGACTGCAAGAAGATCCAACCAGTCCATTCTGAAGGAGATCAATCCTGGAATTTCTTTGGAAGGAATGATGCTCAAGCTGAAACTCCAGTATTTTGGCCACCTCATGCGAAGAGTTGACTCATTGGAGAAGACTCTGATGCTGGGAGGGATTGAGGGCAGGAGGAGAAGGGGACGACAGAGGATGAGATGGCTGGATGGCATCACTGACTCGATGGATGCGAGTCTGAGTGACCTCCGGGAGCTGGTGATGGACAGGGAGGCCTGGCGTGCTGCGGTTCATGGGGTCGCAAAGAGTCGGACACGACTGAGCGACTGATCTGATCTGATCTGATCATATTGAGGAAAACTAAATTTTACTGATTTTGAATCCATAATTGTATAGGTATAATTTAAATTTTTTTTTCAGTGCCTTATATGTGCCCATGTTGATATTGAGCAGCATGAGCTGTTTATGTATATTGTGGAGATTAACCTTTGTCAGTTCCTTCATTTGCAAATATTTTCTCCCATTCTTAGCATTGTCATTTTGTCTTATTTGTGATTTTCTTTGATGTGAAAATGCTTTTAAGTTTAATTAGTTTCCATTGGTTTATTTTTGTCTTTAATTTCATTTCTCTAGAAGTGGGTCAAAAAAGAGCTTGCTGAGATTTCTTTCAAAGTGTTCTGCCTATATTTTCCTCTAAGAGTTTTATAATGTCTGGCCTTACATTTAGGTCTTTAATCCATTTTTAGTACATTTTTGTGTATGGTGTTAGAAGTGAAGTAAAATGAAAGTCGCTTAATTGTGTCCAACTCTTTTCAACCCCAAGGACTGTAGTCTGTCAGGCTCCTCTGTCCATGGAATTTTCCAGGCAAGAATACTGGAGTTCCTAGTCATTCCCTTCTCCAGGGGATCTTCCTAACCCAAGGGTAGAATCCAGGTCTCCAGCACTACAGGCAGATTCTTTACCATCTAAGCCACCAGGGAGACCTGGTGTTAGAGAGTGTTCTAATTTCATTCTTTCTCATGGAGTTGTCTGGTTTTCCCAGCATCACTTATTTAAGAGACTGTCTTTTATCCATTCTATATTTTTGTTTTCTTTGCCATAGATTAGATGAACATACGGGGAAGGCAATGGCACCCCACGCCAGTACTTTTGCATGGAAAATCCCATGGACGGAGGATCCTGGTAGGCTCCAGTCCATGGGGTCGCTAAGAGTCAGACACGACTGAGCGACTTCACTTTCATTTTTCACTTTCATGCATTGGAGAAGGAAATGGCAACCCACTCCAGTGTTCTTGCCTAGAGAATCCCAGGGACGGGGGAGCCTGGTGACCTTCCGTCTATGGGGTTGCACAGAGTCGGACATGACTGAAGCGACTTAGCAGCAGCAGCAGCAGCAGGTGAACATATGGGCACGGATTTATGTCTGGGCTTACTGTCCTGTTCTGCTGATCTGTTTCTGTGCCAGTACCATATATTAATATCTTGATTATTGTAGTTTTAGTAGTATAGTCTGAAGTCAGGAATGTTGATTACTGACTCCGTTTTTCTTTCTCAAGATTTATTTGGGTATTCAAGGTCTTTTGTGTTTCCATACAAATTGGAATTGTTTTTCTAATTCTTTGAAAAATGCCACTGGTAATTTAATGGGATTGCATTGAATCTATATATTGCTTTGGGTAATACAGTCATTTTCACAATACTGATTATTCTAAGCCAAAGTGAAGTGAAGTCACTCAGTCGTGTCCAACTCTTTGCGGCCTGTGGACTGTAGCCCACCAAGCTCCTCTGTCCATGGGATTCTCCAGGCAAGAATACTGGAGTGGGTTGTCATTTCCTTCTCCAAGGAATTCTAAGCCAACAACATGCTATATCTATCCATCTGTTTATGAGATCTTTAATTCATCAGTATTTGTTGTTTCAGTGCTCAGTCATGTACAATTTTTTGTGACCCCACAGACTGCAGCACACCAGGCTTCCATGTGCTTTACTATCTCCTGGAGTTTGCTCAAACTCATGTCCATTGACTCAATGATGCCATCCAACCATCTCATCCTCTATCACGCTCTTCTCCTTTTACCCTCAATCTTTTGTAGCATCAGGTTCTTTTCCAATGAATTGGCTCTTCACATCAGGTAGCCAAAGTATTGAAGCCTCAGCTTCAGCATCAGTCATTCCAATTAATACTCAGAGTTGATTTCCTTGAAGATTGACTGGTTTGATCTACCTGCTGTCCAAGCACCACAGTTCAAAAGCATCAATTCTTTGGTACTCATCCTTCTTTATGGTCCAACTCTCACATCAGTACGTGACTACTGGTGTGACTTAGCATGCATGTTCTTATTGTTGTTGTTCAGTTACCCAGTCATGTCTGACTCTTTGCCACCTCATGGACTGAAGCATGCCAGGCCTCCCTGTCCCTCACCATCTGCTGAAGTTTGGCCAAGTCTTTGCCCATTGCATTGGCAATGCCACCCAACTGTCTCATACTCTGGTGCCCTCTTCTCCTTCTGCTCTCAGTCTTTCCTAGCACTAGGGATTTTTCCAATGAGTCATCTGTTCACATCAGGTGACCAAAATACTGAAGCTTCAGCTTCAACATCAGTCCTTCCAATGAGTATTCAGGGTTGAGTTCCTTCAAGATTGACTGGATTGATCTCCTTGCTGTACAAGGGACTAGTTTTCCACCTAAAGAAGTTCCCTTAGAATTTGTTAGAAAGCCTGTTTGGTGGTTCCAAATGCTCTTAGCTTTTGCTTGTCTGTAAAGCTTTTGGTTTCTACATTGAGTCTGAAAGAGATTCTTGCCTTTTAGAATAATCTTGGTTGTAAGGTTTTCCCTTTCTGTACTTAAAATGTAACTTTCCACTCCCTACTGGCCTACAAAGTTTCTGTTGACTAATCAGCTGATAATGTTATGGGCATTTCCTTTTACTTTGTCACTTTTCCCTTTCTGCTTTTAATATTGTGTGTGTGTGTGTGTGTGCGCGCGTGTGCATGTATTAGTTTGATCAATATGTCTCTCATTATGTTTCTCCTTGGGTTTATCCTGTAAGGGACTCCCTCAGCTTCCTGGACTTTTTTATTATTTGCTTTCCCATATTAGGGAAGTTTTTGACTATAATGTCTTCAAATATTTTCTCAGGCCTTTTCTCTTCTATTCTTCTTCTTGACCCCTATAATTTGAATGTTAATGCATTTAATGTCCCAGAGACCTCTGATATTGACTTCATTTCTTTTAATTCTTTTTTTATGTACTATGGCAATTATTTCTACCTTTCTATCTTCTAGATCATCAATTTGTTCTTCTGTCTCAGTTATTCTGCTATTGATTCCTTCTAGTTTATTTTTCATTTAATTTGTGTTCTTCCTCACTGATCCTTTTTCTTTCTTTTCTTCTCTTTCATTCTTGAAATTTTCCTGTTTTTCTTGATTCATGCATCCATTCTGTTTCTGAGATCTTGGGTCATTTTTGCTATCATTATTTTCTCAGGAATTGTTTCTCAGGTACATTGCCTATTTCCTCCTCACTTATTTGGCCTTGTGGATTTGTACCTTGCTACTTCATCTGCAATATATTTTTCTGTCATCTTATTTTGTCTAACTTACTGTGTTTATGGTCTCCTTTCTACAGGCCACACGGTGATAGTTTCTCTTGTTTCTGTTGTCTGCCTTCAGATTGGTGAGATTAGCACGGGACCTTGTGTAGGCTTCCTGTTGAGAGGGACTGCTGCTTGCACTCTGTGTTATGGGTCTGAATCTTCCTCCTCTAAAGGGCAGGAATGTACTGTGGTGGGTTTGAGAGTCTATGAGCTTAGTGCCACTTTAGGGAGCTGGCCTATGTATAGGTGGACCTGTATTCCTTTCTTCCTGTTGTTTGGCATGAGGTGTCAAGCACTGAAGCCCACAGGCAGTTGAGTAGGCCTAGATATTCTTGTTGAAATGGATATCTCCACAAAAGTGCATGCTAATTAATATTTCCTGGGCTCAGAAGTTCTCTGGTAAGTCCAGCATCCTGGACTCATTAGTCTCATCCCAGAGAACTAAGCCCAACCCCTGACCAAGGAACCAACAGCCAGTAAGCTGCAAAGCATGTCCAGAGAACAAAGGGGAAAACAGAAAATGACAAGGAAAGGAAAGCAAAATGGTGAAACCCAAGAAGAAAACAAACAGCAACAATTCACACACAACAAAAAGAAGAAATAAAAAAATAAAAACCAAGCCCAAGACAAATGATACAACAAAAACAAAGAAGCAGATGTAAAACTAAAAGCAAGAGAACAAAGAACTAAAAACTGAAAAAAATCAATAAGGACTAAACCATCAAAAAAGGAAAAGAAAAACAAAGCAAAAGTAGCAAATTTTAAGAAAAGAAAGGAAACATAGAACAGACACATGAAAATGATCAAAAAAGAAGAAAAACAAGGAAAAACAACAAAACAAAAATAAATAGAAATAGAAATTTTAAAATATTTTAAAATATTTTTGAAAATAAAAAATAATAAAAATCACCACCACCAACTAAACAAAATAAAACAAACAAAAAATAATAGTAGGAAGGATGTTTTTTTAGGGCCTCCTTTATCACTGTCCTTGTTCTCACAGTGAGCCACAGCCAACCTCTGCCTTCCCAGGAGGTCCTTTGATACCTCTAGGCAGATTTCTGGTCCTGCTCTGGAAACTGTGGAGTCAGGTCAGATTTTGACCTTGCCTCCAAATGTACTTGCCTCCAAATTTCACTGCTGCTAAAGCTAGACTGGTCTCAGTTGTGAGAATACTCATTGTCTATTTAGATATTCCACAGACATGTGATTTACCAAGCTGATTGCTGAAATTTAACCTGTGGCTTGCATAGCTACATGAAGAGATTTCTGTTCCTCTTCTTTAGTTTCACTGTCCCTGGGGCTCAGTTTTGGTTTTGGCCCCAACTGTGCATTGTTCCACCCTCAGGAATCTGTCCCACACCCAGGTGAGAGGGAGCAAATGCAGGGGCTGATTGAGGCACACTTACTTACTCAGGCCAGAGAGGGGTACAGTGACCACATCTGGGGTGTGTGCAAAGTGCTTTATCCTGCTTTCCACACATTCCATTGTGTTCTCCTTTGATACTTCAAAGTTTCCTCTTGTTTACAATGTTTTTGATCAAGAGTATATAGCTTCCTAACTAGTCTTCTTGCTGTCAAATTTGCCAGTGATAAAATATTTGATTCATCACTGCATTGCCTGGCTCTCTGTCACCATGACTATGGCAGGAAATGTTTGTGAGCATGACTTCAAGTTAGCTGGGTAAAGCTCTGATATAATATCAGAACACATTTCTCAAGCTATCTGAAAAAATCCAGGTTTTACTGTTTACCATCTTCTCCAGCTATAGAATGTCTGTTCTCCAAACAGCAAGTAACCTAAACAATGAGATGTTGGCTTCTGTTGTTTTCCAGGAACTTAGTGTCAGCTATGTCTCGGTATATATTTTATTTATTTATTTTTCTTGCTTTATTGTACTTGTTACAACCTCTAGAACAAATTTTAAGAAAAGTGGTGAAAGAGGATATCCTTTAATTACTTCTAAATGTGAGGGGAATCCATTCTATATTTCAGTGGTATATTATCTTTAGGTACTTGTAGATATCTTTTGTAAGGTTAAGGAAGTTTCATTATATTCCTAAAATGTTAATTATAATCTTTTTAAAATAAAGAGTGCATATTCATTCCACTTAACAAATCATTTGTTATGAATGAGCTTTGTGACATTATTTTAAGCATATTTGAAATTGTCAGGTGGTTTTCCTTTTGTGGACTGTTGATACAGTCAATCGTATTGATTTTTAAAATAGTTTTATTGAGATAATTTATATACCATAAAATACATCCATTTAAAGTATATAATCAATATGTTTTTTAGTATATTAATGGAGTTTTGGATCCACCACTATTCTAGATTCATGTGTTTTCTTCACCACAAGAAGTAATCTTGTTCCATTAGCAGTCATTCCCTGTTGACAACACCTTTCCAATCTTAGCAACTACAAGTATATTTTCTGTTTCTCTGGATTTGATTTAACTATTCTAGACATGAAAATGAAGGAAATCATACAAATATGGTTTTTTATGACTGGATTCTTTTCTTTTCACACAATGAAAAACAAACAAACAAACAAAACAATGTCCTTTTCATCATAGGGGAATGCAATGCAAAAATAGGAAGTCAAGAGATGCCTGGAGTAATATGCAAATTTCTGCTTGGGGTAGAAAATGAAGTGGGGCAAAGGCTAACAGAGCTTTGCCAAAAGAACTCACTGGTCACAGTAAACACTCTCTTCCAACAACACAAGAGATGATGCTACAAATGGACATAACCAGATTGTGAGTACAGAAATCAGATTGATTATATTCTTGGCAATCAAAGATGGAGAAACTGTATCCAGTCAGTAAAAACAAGACTGGGACTTGACTGTGGCTTAGATAATGAAGTCTAAATTTGGCAATAAGCAGTTCATGATCTGAGCCACGGTTAGCTCCTGGTTTTGTTTTTGCTGACTGTATAGAGCTTCTCCATCTTTGGCTGCAAAGAATATGATCAATCTGATTTCAGTGTTGACCATCTGGTGATGTCCATGTGTAGAGTCTTCTCTTGTGTTGTTGGAAGAGGCTGTTTGTTCTGATCAGTGCATTTTCTTGGAAAAACTCTATTAGCCTTTGAAAAAGTAGGGAAAGCCACTAGACCATTCAGATATGACCTAAATCAAATTCCTTATGATTATACAGGGGAAATGAGAAATAAATTTAAGGAACTAAATCTGATAGATAGAGTGCCTGATGAACTATGGATGGAGGTTCATGACATTGTACAGGAGATAGGGATCAAGACCATCCTCATGGAAAGGAAATGCAAAACAGCAAAATGGCTGCCTTAGGAGGCCTAACAAATAGCTGTGAAAAGAAGAGAAGCAACAAGCAAAGGAGTAAAGGAAAGATATAAGCATCTGAATGCAGAGCTCCAAAGAATAACAAGGAGAGATAAGAAAGCCTTCCTCAGCAATCAATACAAAGAAATAGAGGAAAACAATTCTTTTCCAAGAATGGGAAAGACTAGCAAACAGTCTTTTACACTCTGGGAGAGGGAGAGGGTGGGATGATTTGGGAGAATGGCATTGAAATATGTATAATATCATATATGAAATGAGTCGCCAGTCCAGGTTCGATGCCTGATACCGGATGCCTGGGGCGGGTGCACTGAGACGGCCCAGAGGGATGGTATGGGGAGGGAGGAAAGAGGAGGGTTCAGGATGGGGAACACATGTATACCTGTGGCAGATTCATTTTGATATATGGCAAAACCAATACAATATTGTAAAGTTAAATAAAATAAAATAAAATTAAAAAAAAAAAAAAGAAATTTAGAGAGACCAAGGGAAAATTTCATGCAAAGATGGGCACAATAAAGGACAGAAATGGTAGGGACCTAACAGAAGCAGAAGATATTAAGAAAAGGTGGCAAGAATACACAGAAGAACTGTGCAAAAAGATCTTCAAAACCAAGATAATCATGATGGTGTGATCATCCACCTAGAGCCAGACATCCTGGAATGTGAAGTCAAGTGTGCTTTAGAAAGCATCACGATGAGCAAAACTAGTGGAGGTGATGGAATTCCAGTTGAGCTACTTCAAATCCTGAAAGATGATGCTGTGAAAGTGCTGCACTCAATATGCCAGCAAATTTGGAAAACTCAGCAGTGGCCACAGAACTGGAAAAGGTCAGTTTTCATTCCAATCCCAAAGAAAGGCAGTGCCAAAGAATGCTCAAACTACCGCACAATTGCACTCATCTCACACCAGTAAATTAATGCTCAAAATTCTCCAAGCCAGGCTTCAGCAATACGTGAACCTTGAACTTCCAGATGTTGAAGTTGGTTTTAGAAAAGGCAGAGGAACCAGAGATCAAATTGCCAGCATCTGCTGGATCATGGAAAAAGCAAGAGAGTTCCAGAAAAACATCTATACTGCTTTATTGAGTATGTCAAAGCCTTTGACTCTGTGGATCACAATAAACTGTGGAAAATTCTGAAAGAGATGGGAATACCAGACCACCTGATCTGCCTCTTGAGAAACCTATATGCAGGTCAGGAAGTAACAGTTAGAACTGGACATGGAACAACCGACTGGTTCCAAACTGGGAAAGGAGTATGTCAAGACTGTATAATGTCACCCTGTTTATTTAACTGATATGCAGAGTACGTCATGAGAAACGCTAGACTGGAAGAAGCACAAGCTGGAACCAAGATTGCTGGGATAAATATCAATCACCTCAGATATGCAGATGACACCACCCTTATGGCAGAAAGTGAAGAGGAACTAAAAGCCTCTTGATGAAAATGAAAGTGGAGAGTGAAAATGTTGGCTTAAAGCTCAACATTCAGAAAACCAAGATCATGGCATCTGGTCCCATCACTACATGGGAAATAGATGGGGAAACAGTGGAAACAGTCTCAGACTTTATTTTTCTGGCCTCCAAAATCACTGCAGATGGTGACTGCAGCCATGAAATTAAAAGACGCTTACTCCTTGGAAGGAAAGTTATGACCAACCTAGATAGCATATTCAAAAGCAGAGACATTACTTTGCCAACAAATGTCCGTCTAGTCAAGGCTATGGTTTTTCCAGTGGTCATGTATGGATGAGAGCTGGACTGTGAAGAAGGCTGAGTACTGAAGAAATGATGCTTTTGATCTGTGGTGCTGGAGAAGACTCTTGAAAGTCCCTTGGTCTGCAAGGAGATCCAATCAGTCCATTCTAATGGAGATCAATCTTGGTGTTCATTGGAAGGACTGATGCTGAGGCTGAAAGTCCAGTACTTTGGCCACCTCATACGAAAAGTTGACTTATTGGAAAAGACTCTGATGTTAGGAGGGATTAGGGGCAGGAGGATAAGGGGATGACAGAGGATGAGATGGCTGGATGGCATCACCAACACGATGGACATGAGTTTGAATGAACTCCAGGAGATGGTGATGGACAGGGGAGGCCTGGTGTGCTGCAATTCATGGGGTCACAAAGAGTCACACATGACTGAGCGACTGAATTGAACTGAAATGAACTAGATAATGAACTCCTTTTGGCAAACTTCAATCTTAAATTGAAGTAATTAGGGAAAACCACTAAACCATTCAAGTATGACCTAAATCAAATACAGTAAAAATGACATATAGATTAAAGAGATTAGATCTGATAGACAGAGTGCCTTAAGACTATGGACGGAGGTTCATGACATTGTACAGGAGGCGTGATCAAAAACCATCCCCAAGAAAAGAAATGCAAAAGGCAAAATGGTTGTCTGAGGAGGCCTTAAAAATTGCTAAAAAAAAAAAAAAAAAGAAGAGAAATAAAAGTTAAAGGAGAAAAGGAAAGATACACCCATATGAATACAAAGATCCAAAGAATAACAAGGAGAGATAAGAAAGCCTTCCTCAATGATCAAAGCAAAGAAATAGAAGAAAGCAGTAGAATGGAAAAAATGAGAGATCTCTTCAAGAAAATTAGAGCTACCAGGGAACATTTCCTGCAAAGAAGAGCACAATAAAGGATAGAAACAGTATGGACATAAGAGAAACAGAAGATATTAAGAAGAGGTGGCAAGAATACACAGAAGAACTCTACAAAACAGATCTTAATGACTCTGATAACCACAATGCTGTGATCACCACCTAAAGCCAGACATCCTGAAGTCCAAAGTCAAGTGGGCCTTAGGAAATATCCCTATGAACAAAGGTAGTGGAGGAGGTGGAATTCCAGCTGATCTCTTTTAAATCCTAAAGTACGGTGCTGTGAAAGTGCTGCAATCAATATGCCAGCAAATTGGCAAACTGCAGCAGTGGCCACAGGACTGGAAAATGTCAGTTTTCATCCCAATCCCAAAGAAAGGCAATGCCAAAGAATGTTCAAACTACTGCACAGTTGCACTCATCTCACACACTAGCAAAGTATTGCTCAAAATTCTCCAAGCTAGGCTTGAACAATATGTGAACTCAGAACTTCCACATATTCAAGCTGGATTTAGAAGAGGCAGAGGAATCAGAGATCCAGTTGCCAATATCTTTTGGATCATAGAAAAGGCAAGAGAATCCCACAAAAACATCTACTTCTGCTTTACTGACTATGCCAAAGCCTTTGACTGTGTGGATCACAACAAACTGTGGAAAATTCTTAAAGAGATTGGAATATCAGACCACTTCACCTACCTGCTGAGAAATCTCTATGCAGGTAAAGAAGGAACAATTAGAACCGGACATGGGACAATAGACTGTTTCCATTTGGGAAAGGAATGCATCAAGGCTGTATATTGTCATCCTGCTTATTTAATTTATATGCAGTAGATCATGAAAAACTCTGGGCTGGATGAAGCACAGGCTGGGATCAAGATTGCCAGGAGAAATATCATTAACCTCAGATATGCAGATGACACAGGCATTATGGCAGAAAATTAAGAGGAGCTAAAGAGTCTCTTGATGAAAGTGAAAGAGGAGAGGAAAAAGCTAGCTTAAAATTCAACATTCAAATATTAAGATAATGGCATCTGGTCCCATTACTTCATGGCAAATAGATGGGAAACAATGGAAATAGTGACAAACTTTATTCTCTTGGGCTCCAAAATCACTGCAGATGGTGACTGCAGCCGTGGAATTTAAAGGTGCTTGATCCTTCGAAAGAAACCTATGACAAACCTAGACAGCATATTAAAAAACAGACACATTACTTTGCTGACAAAGGGCCATCTAGTAAAAGCTATGGTTTACCCAGCAGTTATGTATCGATGTGAGAACTGGACAATAAGGAAAGCTGTGGGCCAAATAATTGATGCTTTTGAACTATGGTATTGGATAAGTCTCTCAGAGTCCCTTGGACTGCAAGGAGATCAAATCAATCAAACCTAAAGAAAATCATTCCTGAATATTCATTACAGGGACTGATGCCCAAGCTGAAGTTCCCATACTTTGTCCACCTGATGTGAAGAACTGACTCTTTGGAAAAAAAACTTTGAGGCTAGGAAAGTTTGAAGGCAGGAGGAGAAGGAAATGACAGAGCATGAGATGGCTGGATGGCATCGCTGATTCAATGGACATTAGTTTGAGTAAGCTCTCCATGTTGGTGATGTACAGGGAAGCCTGACATGCTGCCGCCCATGGGGTCACTAAGAGTCAGACATCACTGAGCAACTGAACTGACTGACTGGTTTTAGGTTCATCCATATTGTAGTATGTATCAGTACTTCATTACTTTTTATTAGCAGATAATATTTCATTGTGTGGATATATTCTATTTGTTTATCCATTCATGATAAATCCCCAATGAATTTGGGGATATGAATATTTACATACAGTTTTTGCATATATATTCATTTATCTTATATGTGGGAATAATTTTGTTGATTCATGTGACAAACCTATATTTAAGTGTATAAGAAACCACCAAACTGTTTGACAAAATGGGTGTACTAATTCATATTCTCACCAAAAATATATCATGGTTGCACTTTATTGACATCCTTGACAATTATTTTTTTCTGTATTCAGATATCCATATTCTACTGGGTATGCAGTGATATCTTGTCATAGTTTTACTTTCCATTTCTCTAATGTTTAATGTTGTTAAGCATCTTCTCATGTGCTTATTAGCCATTTGTACATCTACTTGAGATAATGCCTACTCCTTGCTTATTTTTTAATTTATTTGTTTGTCCTGTTGTTGTTGAGGTTACTCTTCAGCTCATTTTTCTCTAACAAAACACCATAGTCCAAGTGACTTAAAGCCTATACTTTATTCCTCAAATATCTGGAGACTGAGATGTCTGAGATCAGAGTGTCAGCAAGGTCAAGTTCAGGTGAGGACTCTATTCTTGGCATGCAGATGGTTGTCTTGCTATGTACTCATATTGTGAAGAAAGGGAAGGCCTTGGTCTCATTCTCTTCATTTAAGAGTACTATTTTCATTGTGGGGGCTCCAAGAGTATGAATGCATCTAAAGTGAATTACTTTTCAAAGGCCTCACCTTCAAATATCATCACGTTGAGGATTAGGATTTCAACATATGAATTTTGAAGGAACTCAAACATTGTCTATAGCAGGGTATAAGATTCTTCTAATATTCTGGATACAAGTTCCTTTAAATGTAAGGTTTGCAAGTGTTTTCTCCCATTTGATAAGCTGTCTTTTCACTTTGTTGGTGGCATTGCTTAGGGCACAAAATTTTACATTTTAAACCTAATTTATCACTTTAATTTTGTCACTTTTTGGGTCATGTCTAAGAAATCATTGCTCATAAAATATCAAAAATATATCCTATGTTTTCTTGTAAGAGTTCTAATTCTATTATTTAGAACTACAATTCATGTTGAGTGAAAATTTAATGTATGGCATAAGGTAGAAGTATAATTTCATTCTTTTGCATGTGTATATGGACTCCTCCCAACACCTTTTTTGAAAAGACTATTCTTGTTATTAGGTCTAATAGTTTTTAATACATTCCTTAGGATTATCTATAGGGTTTAAATTTTCTTTCCAATCTGGTTGCCTTTAATTTCTCTATTTTGCTTAATGTCCTGGCTAAAACATCCAATACAATGTTGAAGAGTAGTAGTAAAGAGTTCAACATCCTCTTGTTCTTGATCATGCTGCTGCCTGCCAAGTTGCTTCAGTCGTGTCCAACTCTGTGTGACCCCATAGATGGCAGCCTACCAGGCTCCGCTGTCCCTGGGATTCTCCAGGCAAGAACACTCGAGTGGATGGCCATTTCCTTCTCCAATGCATCAAAGTGAAGTTGCTCAGTCGTGACCCCATGGACCGCAGCCCACCAGGCTCCTCTGTCCATGGGATTTTCCAGGCAAGAGTACTGGAGTGGGGTGCCATTGACTTCTCCGGTTCTTGATCTTAGAAAGCATTTAATTTTTCACTATTAAATATGAACCTAGATGTGGGTGTTTCATAGATGACTTTTATCAGTTTGAGGAAGTTTCTTTCTACTTCTAGTTTGCTGAGTATTTTTATTATTACAGAGTACTGGGTTTTGTCACATGCCTTATCTGTATCTCTTAAAAGATCATGAAGGTTTTGTCCTTTGTTCTATTAATATGTTATTTTACATTAATTGATTTTATCTGTTAATGCAACATTTAATTCTTTGTATAAATTCTACATGACAATAGTTTGTAATCCTTTTAAAATACTGCTGATTAAGTTTTCTAAATTTTTAAATCTCAATTTCAAATATATTCTTAAAGGCTATTAATTACTTTTGAAATCTTTAATTTTTGTTATCAGAGTAATTTGGTGCTGATAGAATGAGTTGAGGAGTGATTCCTCATAGTTTATGTCTTGGAAAAAATTGTGAGGTATTGGTATTGATTCTATTTAAATGTTGCATGGAATTCGCCAGTGAAACCATTTGAATTTGGAACTTTTCTTCATAAGAAGTGTTCAAGTATCTATTTCATTATCTTTACTGTTAAGATTTCATTATTTTTTCTATTAATTTTGGTTTCTTATTATATTTTTATTGAAATGTATTTGTTTCATATAACATATCTAATTTGTTGATATACAGTTTGTCACAGTATTCTTTCATATTTGTTTTTTTATTTCTATAAGATTTTCTGTGATGTCTCCTCATTTATCTCTGATCTTAGCATAATGTCCTTTTTTTTTTTTTTTTTTTTTGGCAAACAGTCTAACTGTATTTCCTCAAATGTATTTCCTAAATGTATTTCCTCAAATACATTTTGGTATATTGTGGCTTTGTTTTCATTCATGTTACGATGTTTTCACATTCTTTTTGTGCTTTCTTCTTTAATCCATTGGTTATTTAGATGTGTATTGTTCAATTTCCATATATTTGTGAATCTCTCAAATTTCCTTCTGTTTCTAATTTTTAATTTAAATCCAGTGTGATCAGAGAACATAATTTGTATGATTTCAAGCCTGGAAAAACTCATGGGTAGTATGAAAAAGTTACTTAGTTGCACAGTTGTGTCTGACTCTGTGATCCCATGGACCGTAAACTTCCTGGCCCCTCTTTCCATAGAATTCTCCAAACAAGAGTACTGGAGTGGGTTGTCATTTCCTTCTCTAGTGAAACTTCCCAACTTAAGAATTGAAGGGGGTCTCCTGCATTGCAGACAGATTCTTTACCAACTGAGCCACTAGAGAAGCCCTGCTACTGCTAAGTCACTTCAGTTGTGTCCAACTCTGTGTGGCCCCATAGACGGCAGCCCACCAGGCTCCACCGTCCCTGGGATTCTCCAGGCAAAAGCACTAGAGCGGGTTGCCATTTCCTTCTCCAATGCATGAAAGTGGAAAGTGAAAATTGAAAGTGAAGTCGCTCAGTCGAGTCCAACCCTCAGCGACCCCATGGACTGCAGCCCACCAGGCTCCTCCGTCTATGGGATTTTCCAGGCAGGAGTACTGAAGTGAGGTGCCATTGCCTTCTCCAAGAGAAGCCCTGTGAAAAGGTAAAAAGATATTATATTAGAAGATAAACCATCCATGTCAGAAGGTGTCCACTATGCTACTAGGGAAGAGTGGCAAGAAATTACTACTAGCTCTAGAAAGAATGAAGCAGTTGGGCCAAAGCAGAAATGATGCTCAGCTGCGGATGTGTATGGTGGTGAAAGTATAGTCTGATTCTATAAAGAACAATATTACATAGGAACCCTGATGTTACATTCATGAGTCAAAGTAAATTGGATGTGGCCAAGCAGGAGATGGCAAGAGTGAACATCAACATCTTAGGAATCAGTAAACTAAAATGAATAGGAACATGAGAACTTAATTCAGATGACCTACTGCTGCAATAAAGAATCCCTTAGAAGAAACTGAGTAGTCCTCATAGTCAGCAAGAGTAAAAGTTTTAGCACTTGGGTGCAGTCTCAAAAAGGACAGAATGATCTCAGTTCATTTCCAAGGAAAGCCATTCAACATCACAGTAACCCAAGTCTATGCCCCAACCACTGATGCCCAAGAAGCTAAAGTTGACCAGTTCTATAAAGATCTAAAAAACCCTCTAGAACTAACAGAAAAAAAAAAAAAAGTCCTATTCATCATAGGGTACTGAAATGCAAAAAATAAGAAGTCAAGAGATACTTTGAGTAACAGACCAGTTTGGCTTTGGAGTACAAAATGAAGCAAGGCAAAGGATAATAGAGTTTTGTCAAGAGAACACACTGATCACAGTTAACACTTTCTTCTAGCAACACAAGAGAAGACTCTTTATGGACATCACAAGATGGTCTACTGAAATCAGCATAATTATATTCTTTGTGGCCAAAGCTAGAGCAGCTCTATACAGTCAGTATAAACAAGACCTGGAGCTGACTATGGCTCAGATCATCAGCTCCTTATTGCAAAATTCATACTTAAATGGGAGAAAATAGGGAAAATCACTAGGCCATTCAGGTATGACCTAAAGAAAATCCCTTATGATTATATAGTGTAGGTGACAAACATATTCAAAGGATTAGATCTGGTAGACATGAGTGTCTGAAGAACTATGAATGGAGATTCATAAAATTGTACAGGAGACAGTGACCAAAATCATCCCAAAGAAAAAACAACACCAACAAGCCAAAGTAATTGTCTGGAAAGGCTTTACAAATAGCCAAGGAAAGAAGAGAAGAGAAAACAAGGAAGAAAGGGAAAACTATATCCAACTGAATGCAGAATTCCAAAGAATAGCAAGGAGAGACAAAAAGGTCTTCTTGAATGAACAGTGCAGAGAAATAGAGGAAAACAACAGAATGGGATAAACTAGAGATCTCTCCAAGAAAATCGGAGATATCAAAGGAACATTTTATGCAAGGATGAGCAAGATAAAAGACAAAAAAGGTAAGGACCTAACAGAAGCAGAAGAGATTAAGAAGAGGTGCCAAGTATATACAGAAGAACTGTTTGAAAAAGTCTTAATGACTTGGATAGCTATGATGGTGTGATCAGTCATTACTCTAGAGATGGACATCCCAGATTGTGAGGTCAAGTGGACCTTAGAAAGCATTACTACAAACAAAGCTAGTGGAAGTGATGGAATTGCTGCTTGAGCTATTTGAAATCTTAAAATTGATGCTGCTAAAGTGCTGTACTCAATATGTCAGCAAATTTGGAAAACTCAGCAACAACCATAGGATTGGAAAAGGTGAGTTTTCGCTCCAATGCCAAAGAAGGGCAACGCCCAAGAATGTTCAATGTTATCATACATTTGCAGACATTTCTCACCCTAGGGAGTTCATGCTCAAAATCCTTCAACTTAGGTTTCAGCAGTATGTGAACTGAAAAATCCCAGATGTACAAGCTGGGTTTGGAGAGGCAGAGAAAGCAGAGATCAAATTGCCAACATATATTGGATTCCAGAAAAAACATCTACTTTTTCTTCATTTACTACGCTAGAGCCTTTGGCTCTGTGGATCCCAACAAACTGTGGAAAATTCTTAGAGATGGGAGTGCCAGATCACCTTAACTGTCTCCTGAGAAACCTGTATGAATGTCAAGAAGCAACATGGACATTAACTGGGGATGAACAATGGACTGGTTCCAATTTGGGAAAGTAGTACATCAAGGCTGTATATTGTCACTCTGCATATTTAACTTACAGAGTATAACATATGGAATGCAAGGCTGGATAAATCACAAGCTGGAATCAGTATTGCTGGAAGAAATATCAACAGCCTCAGATATGCAGATGATACCGTTTTAATGGCAGAAAGTGAAGAACTATGAGACTGTTGATCAGAGTGAAAGAGGAGAGTGAAAAACCTGGCTCAAAACTCAACATTTATATATATATATATATATATATATATATATATATATATATATATATATATATATAGATCATAGCATCCGATTCCACCACTTCATGACAAATACAGGGCAAAAAATAGAAACACTGACAGATTTTACTTGGGGGGGAAGGCTCCAAAATCACTGCAGACAGTGACTGCAGCCATGGATTGAAGAAACACTTGCTCCTGAGAAAGAAATCTATGTATTACAAGCCTAGAGAGTGTATTAAAAAGCAGAGATGTCACTTTCTTGACTCAAGTCCATATAGTCAAAGCTATGTTTTCCAGTAGTCATGTACAGATGTGAGAACTGAACCACAAAGAAGGCTGAGTACTGAAGAAATGGTGCTGGAGAAGATCTTTGTGAGTAACTAGGCCTGCAAGGAGATCATCCCAGTCAATTCTGAAGGAAATTAACCCCGATTATCCATTGGAAGGACTGATGTTGAAGCTGGAGCTTCAATACTTTGGCCACCTGATGTGAAGTGTCAACTCACTGGAAAAGATCATGATGCTGAGAAAGAATCATCACAAAAGGAAAAAGGGGTGGCAGATGATGAGATGGATAGATAGCTTCATTAACCTAATGGACATGAATTTGAGCAAATTCCAGGAGATAGTGGAGGACAAAGGAGCCTGGTATGCCTCAATCTGTGGAGAAGGAAATAGCAACCCACTCCAGTACCCTTGCCTGGAAATTCCCATGGATGGAGGAGCTTGATAGGCTACAGTCCATGGGGTCAGGGTCACAAAGAGTCAGACATGACTTAGTGACTTCACTTTCACTTTCATGGGTTGCAAAGAGTCAGACACAACTTAGCAACTGAATAGCAACAACATTGTGGTCTATCTTGGGGAATGTTTCATATCTGCTCAGAAGGAATGTATATTCTGCTTTCATTAGTTTTAAGTACTATAGATGTTTCTTAGAACTGGTTTGTTTATAGCATTGTTAAATCTGTATCCTTATTCATCATCTTTCTAGGTTTCTAAGTATTATTCAAAGTTGATTCTTAGATT
The DNA here is from genome assembly GCA_935064755.1 of Tragelaphus eurycerus. Classification (NCBI taxonomy): domain Eukaryota; kingdom Metazoa; phylum Chordata; class Mammalia; order Artiodactyla; family Bovidae; genus Tragelaphus; species Tragelaphus eurycerus. Next base: position 2,346,169 of record CAKXYN010000119.1, on the reverse strand, counting down.
CTCCAGCTAGTATTATAATTTTAGTTTGTTCCTTTAATTGTTCCAGTTTTAGTTATACCTATTTGAGAACTCCAAATTGAAAGAGTTTATTTGTTGTTTTATTTGTTAAGTCATGTCCAAATCTTTGCTACCTCAAGGACTATAGCCTGCTAGGCTCCTCTATACATAGGATTTCCTAGGCAAAAATACTGGAGTAGGTTTCCATTTCCTTCTCAGGAGATCTTCCTGACCCAGGGATCGAACTCAGGTCTCCTGCATTGGCAGGCAGGTTCTTTATTACTGAGCCACCAGAGAAACCCACTTGTTCATTTACTCTCCCTAAAACAAGGTTCATTATAGACTTACAGAAGTCTTTCAAGTCCTAAAGTCTTGTCATATGTAATAATAACATGCCAAGAAAGCTCAGAAAACTTGAATCGAGGCACTAAGTCACCCATCTGCACCAGTAGTAAAGATCAGTGTCTGGAGTCTTTTCTCTTTTGCCTCTTTATTGAGAAAACTGGGAAAGCTGATCAGGAAAAGAGAGAGAGAGAGAGGCAAGATACTGCTACAAGTAAAAGAATTTCTACACTCACTAAATTGTTTTAAATGAGCTTTAATGATGAGAGAAAAACTAGAAGTCAAAAGCCCCATTTTTTAATTTAAAGAGCAGATAGTATCTTGCAATTTGAGTTTAGGAATAAAACCGCAACAAATATCTGGGGGTCAAGTCATAAGAAATCACTTCATGTTTAACTACTTCAATGTGTGAATGCGAAAGTCACTCAGTCATGTCCAACTCTTTGCAACCCCATGGAATTCTCCAGGCCAGAATACTGGAGTGGGTAGCTTTTCCTTTCTCCAGGGGATCTTCTCAATCCAGGGATTAAACCCACGTCTCCCAAATTGCAGGCGGATTCTTTACCAGCTGAGCCACAAGGAAGCCCAAGAATACTGGAGTAGGTAGCCTATTCCTTACCCAGGGGATCTTCTTGACCTAGGAATTGAACTGGGGTCTCCAGCATTGTAGGCAGATTCTTTACCAACTGAACTATTTCACATTACAATGCTATTGATGCTACGTGGTTGAAATCACCCATCCTAATATTATACAAGCTTATTTACTGGAGGCAAGTGTTTACAATCATTTATTTTTTCTTAACAACTTGATCCAATTATCTTTATAAAATGTTCTTCTTTATCTTTGGTAATATTCTTGTTGAAAATTTATTTTGGATAGGATAACTGTAGCTGATCCAGCTTTATTATGTTTGTTGTTTGCATTGGATATTTTTTCCATCCTTTATCTTTCAAATTATTTGCATCTTTTAATCTAATATGTTTTTCCTATAGTCAGGATATAGTTGAAATTTGTTTTTTGTCCTATCTTTTTTTTACTGGATTTTTATTTTATTTTATTTTTAATTGAATGATAATTGCATTACAATATTGTGTTGGTTTCTGCAATGCATCATTGATTAGATTTTTAATCCACTAATATTCAGTGCTATTTGAATATGTTGAATGTTATTAGATATTTAGATTTGCATCTACCATTATGCTTTCAGTTTTCTATAGATTTTTCCTTGTTGGTCCTCTGTTCTTTCTTATTTTCTTTATTTTACATTAAATGGATAGTTTCCAGTATAATATGCTAAGTCCTTAATAATTTTTAACACTATAAGCTGCTGCTGCTGCTAAGTCGCTTCAGTTGTATCCGACTCTGTGCGACCCCATAGACGGCAGCCCACCAGGCTCCCCCCGTCCCTGGGATTCTCCAGGCAAGAACACTGGAGTGGGTTGCCATTTCCTTCTCCAACGCATGAAAATGAAAGTGAAGTCTCTCAGTTGTGTCCGACCCTCAGCGACCCCATGGACTGCAGCCTTCCAGGCGCCTCCGTCCATGGGATTTTCCAGGCAAGAGTACTGGAGTGGGTTGCCATTTCCTTCTCCAACTTAACACTATATACTTGAGCTAAATTTCAGTGGTTGTTCTAGGAGTTACAATATACATCATAGTTTATCAAAACCTATGTCAGATTTATACTAACATAATCCCAGTGATCTATAGAAACTTTATTTCTATACAGGTTTCCTCCTTCTTCCTCATTTTCTGTTATTATTCATATACATAATATTCTAAAAAAAAAAACTCTGCCTCGATTTCCTAAAATAAAGCTTACTTAATCATGGTGTACTTTTTAATATATTTCTATTATTCCTCACACTTTTATATCCAGCACCTTGCACATAACAAAGTACTTGACATATAGAAAGTACTAAACAATATATTCTAATAAATGAATTAGAATATATTGAATATTAGTGACCAAAATGATCCCCAAGAAAACGAGATACAACAAGGTAAAATGGTTGTCTGATGAGGCCTTACAAATAGCTGAGAATAGAAGAGACATGAAAGGCAAAGGAGAATAGGAAAGATATATCCATCTGGATGTAGAGTTCCAAAGAACAGAAAGGAGAGATAAGAAACCCTTCTTAAGTGAACTAGGCAAAGAAATAGAGGGAAACAATAGAATGAGAAAGATTAGATTTATCTTTAAGAAAATTGGAGATACCAAGGGAACATTTCATGCAAAAATGGGCACAATAAAGGACATAAATGGTAAGGATCTAACAAAGGAAAGAGGTTAAGAAGAGGTGGCAAGAAGACACAGAAGAACTGTACAAAAAAGGTCTTAATGACCCAGGTAACCATGATGGTATGATCACTCACCTAGAGCCAAGCATTCTGGAGTGTGAAGTCAAATGGGCCTTAAGAAGCATTAATACAAAGAAAGCCAGTGAAAGTGATGGAATTCCAGCAGAGCTATTTCAAATTCTGAAAGATGATGTGATGATGTTTGCTGCGCTCAATATGTTAGCAAATTCAGAGAACTCAGCAGTGGACACAAGACTGGAAAAGTCAGGTTTCATTCTAATGCCAAAGATGGCAATACTAAAGAATGCTCAAATTCTGCATAGTTGAACTCATTTCACATGCTAACAAGATAATGCTCAAAATCTTTCAAGCTATGCTTCAACAGTACATGAACTGAGAACTTCCAGATGTATAAACTGGATTTAGAAAAGGCAGAGTGTCCAGATATCAAATTGCCAAAATCTATCATGGCAGATCAGAGAAGGCAATGGCACCCCACTCCAGTACTCTTGCCTGGAAAATCCCACGGATGGAGGAACCTGGTAGGCTGCAGTCCATGGGGTCACTGAGGGTTGGATTCGACTGAGCGACTTCACTTTCACTTTTCACTTTTATGCATTGGAGAAGGAAATGGCAACCCATTCCAGTGTTCTTCCCTGGAGAATCCCAGGGACGGGGAAGCCTGGTGGGCTGCCATCTATAGGGTCACAGAGTCGGACACGACTGAAGTGACTTAGCATAGCACAGCATAGCACATCATGGCAGATGGTGATTGAAGCCATGAAATTAAAAGTTGCTTACTCTTTGGAAGGAAAGTTATGACCAACCTAGACTGCATATTCAAAAGCAGAGACATTACTTTGCCAACAAAGGTCCGTCTAGTTAAGGGTATGGTTTTTCCAGTAGTCATGTATGGATGTGAGAGTTGGACTGTGAAGAAGGCTGAGCGCCGAAGAATTGATGCTTTTGAACTATGGTGTTGGAGAAGACTCTTGAGAGTCCCTTGGAGTGCAAGGAGATCCAACCAGTCCATTCTAAAGGAAATCATCCCTGGGTGTTCTTTGGAAGGAATGATGCTAAAGCTGAAACTCCAGTACTCTGGCCACCTCATGCCAAGAATTGACTCACTGGAACAGACTCTGATGTTGGGAGGGATTGAGGGCAGGTGGAGAAGGGGGATGAAAGAGGATGAGATGGCTGGATGGCATCACTGACTCAATGGACTTGAGTTTGAGTGAACTCTGGGAGTTGGTGATGGACAGGGAGGCCTGGCATGCTGCAATTCATAGGGTTGCAAATAGTCGGACACAAGTGAGTGATTGAACTGAACTGAACTGAATTGCATCATAGTAAAAGCAAGGTAATTTCAGAAAAACATCAACTTATGTTTCATTGACTATGCTAAAGACTTTAAGTGTGTAGATCACAATAAACTGTGGAGAATTCTTTAAGAGATGGGACTATCAGACCACTTTACCTGTCTCTTGAGAAACCTGTATGCAGTACAAGAAGCAACAGTTAGACATGGAAGAACAGACTGGTTCCAAATTGGGAAAGGAGTATGTCAAGTCTGTATATTATCATCCTGCTTTTTAACGTTATGTGCAGAGTACATCATGTGAAATGCCAGGCTAGATGAAGCACAAACTAGAATCAAGATTACTGGGAGAAATATTAATAAGCACAGATATGCAGATGATCACACCCTAATGGCAGAAAGTGAAGAGGAACTAAAGAGCCTCTTGATGACAGTGAAAAAGGAGAGTGAAAAATCTGACTTAAAATTCAACATTCGAAAAAGGAAAAGAAGGGGGCGACAGAGGATAAGATTGTTGGATGGCATCCTTGACTCAATGGACATGAATTTGAGTAAACTCCAGGAGATAGTAATGGACAGGGATGCCTGTCGTGCTACTGTCCATGGCATCACAAAGAGTTGGACATGACTGAGCAACTGAACAACAACAAAAGCTGGAATGTCTCAGGCCAAACAAACAGCAAGACAAGAACATAGCCCCATTCATTAGCAAACAGGCTACATAAAGTCACACTTAGCTCACAGATACCACAAAGCACATCCTTGACACAACCCTGCCCTATAGCATGAGAAGGCCCAGCTTCACCCACCAAAAGGCAGGCATCAATCCCTCCCACCAGAAGGCCTGAACAAGTCCCTGTACCAATCATATTCACTACAGGGAAGACACCAAAATCGAGAGACATTAAGATTCGGCAGCCTATGAAAAATAGACCACAAATACAGAAAGACAAATTTAGATGATGCAGAAATATATTGCAAATGAAGGAATAAGATAAAATTCACAAAAATATCTAAATAGATACAGGCAATCTACTTAAAATCAACTCAAAATAATGATAGTAAAGGTGATCAAAAATCTCAGAAAAATGGAGGCTAAGATTGAGAGATACAAGAAATAATTTAAAAGGAGCTATAAAATGTAAACAGCAAACAGATGAATGATAAAATAATTGAAATGAAAAATACACTAGAAGAAATGAATAGAAGAATAATTGAAGCAGAGAAAGGTATAAGTGAGTTAGAAAAGAGAGTGGTGGAAAATACTGTCACAGAAAAAAATACAGGAAAAAAAAAACATTGAAACAAAATGAAGAAAATCTCAAGGAATGTATCTGGTTCAACATTAAATAAATGAACATTCACATTATAGATGTTACAGAAGGAGAAAAGAAAGAGAAAGGGCCTGAGAAAATATTTGAACATATTATAACAGAAAACTATCTTTACATAAGAAGAAAATGTACAAGTCCAAGAAGCACAGAGAATCAGATACAGGATGAACTCAAGGAGGAACATGCTGAGACACATATTAATCAAACTGACAAAAAATACAGGATGAACTCAAGGAGGAACATGCTGAGACACATATTAATCAAACGGACAAAAATTAAAGACAAATAAAAATTATGAAAAGCTACCAGGGAAAAAGCAACACGTAACATACAAGGGAATCTCAACAAGGTTCTCAGCTGATTTTTCAGCAGAAACTACGTGCCAGAATGGAGTGGCATGATATACTGAAAGTAATAAAAGAGGAAAACCTACAACCAAGCATATTATATCCAACAAGATTCTCATTTGGATTTGATGGGGAAGTCAAAAAGCAAAAGCTAAGAGAATTTAGTCCTACCAAATAAACTTCCCAACAAATGATAAAAGAATAGGCAAGAAAGAGACCATCAAATTAAAACAACCTTTTACACAAACAGACTGCTATATCATAACCTTATGGGAACAGCCAACCAAAAAAAAAAAAAGGAACTACAATAGATAGACATGAAAAATAAAGGCAACATAAACACAACACCAAAGATAACTATCAAATCACAAGAGAAGAAGAAAAAAGAAGGGAAGGAAAAAAAAAACATAAAAAAAACAACATCAAAACAATTAATAAAAATGTCAACAAAAACATAAACATTGATAATTACCTTAAATATAAATGGATTAAATGCTCCAATCAAAAGACAGAGACTAGCTGAATGGATACAAAAAGCAAGATCTCGATATATGCTGTCTACAAGAGATGCATTTCAGATATAAGTACACATATAGACTGAAAGTGAAAAGATGGAAAAAGGCATTTTATGCAAATGTAAATCAAAAGAGAAAGCTAAGGTAATGATCAGATCAGATCTGTCGCTCAGTCTCTCTGCCTTTTCTAAAACCAGCTTGAACATCAGGAAGTTCATGGTTCACATATTGCTGAAGCTTGGCTTGGAGAATTTTGAGCATTACTTTACTGGCGTGTGAGATGAGTGCAATTGTGCGGTAGTTTGATCATTCTTTGGCATTGCCCTTTCTTTAGGATTGGAATGAAAACTGACCTTTTCCAGTCCTGTGTCCACTGCTGAGTTTTCTTGGGTTTCTTTTACCTTGGGTGTGGGGTATCTCTTCATGGCTGCTCCAGCAAAGCACAGCCATTGCTCCTTATCTTGGATGAGGGGTATCTCCTCACCACCGCCCTTTCTGACCTTCAACGTGGGATAACTCCTCTGGACCCTCCTGCACCAGCACAGCCACGGCTCCTTGGATGTGGGGTTGGTCCTAGGGTAATGATACACATATCAAAGAAAATAGACTTTTAAATAAATATTGTTACAAGAGGCAAGGAAGGACACTATATAATTATCAAGGAATCAATCCAAGAAAAATATGCAGTAATTGTAAATATATATGCACCAAACATAGGACCACCTCAATATATAAGGAAAATGCTAACAGATATTAAATGGGAAATCAGTAGTAACACAACAACATTAGAGGTTTTAACACCTCACACAAAAGAATAGATTATTCACACAGAAAACTAATAAGGAAACACAAGTCTTAAATGATGTATTAATCCAGATAGATCTAATTGATATATATAGGACGTTCCATTCAAAAGCTGCAGAATACACTTTTCTCTCCAGTGCACATGGAATATTCTCCAGGATATATCTTGGGTCACAAATCAAGACTGGGTAAATTTAAGAAAATTGAAATCATGCTAAGCATTTTAACAAATTGAAGACTAAAAACCATATGATAATCTCAATAGATGCAGAAAAAGCTTTTAACAAAATTCAACACCCATTTATGATAGAAAAAATATCTCTAGATAATGGACTTAGAGAGAACAAACCTCAACCTAATAAAGGCCATGTATGACAAACCCACAGCAAACTTCATTCTCAACAATGAAAACCTGAAAGCATTTCCTCAAAGGTCAGAAACAGGACAAAGATATTTACTTTGCCACTTTAATTCAACATAAATATGGAAGTCCTAGCCACAGCAATCAGAGAAGAAAAATAAAAGAAACCCAAATTGGAAAAGAAGAAAATGGGCCAAAGAACTAAGCAAACATTTCCTCAAAGAAGCCATGCAGATGGCTAACAAACACATGAAAAGATGCTCTACATCACTCATTATCAGAGAAATGCAAATCAAAACCCCAATGAGGTACCATCTCATGCCAGTCAGAATGGCTGCTACCAAAAAGTGTACAAACAATAAATGCTGGAGAGAATGCAGAGAAAAGGGAACCCTCTTACACTGTTGGTTGGTATGCAAACTAGTACAGCCACTATGGAGAACAGTGTGGAGATTGCTTTAAAAAAAAAAAAAAAATCTGGAAATAGAAATGCCATAAAACCCAGTAAAGGTCAGAAAGAGAAATTAAGGAAACCGTAGTGTTTACCATCTGGAGAAAGGCAATGGCACCGACTCCAGTACTCTTACCTGGAAAATCCCATGGACGGAGGAGCCTGGTAGGCTGCAATCCATGGGGTTGCTAGAGTCGGACGTGACTGAGCAACTTCACTTCCCACTTTTCACTTCCATGCATTGGACAGGAAATGGCAACCCACTCCAGTGTTCTTGCTTGAAGAATCCAGGGACAGGGAAGCCTGGTGGGCTGCCCTCTATGGGGTTGCACAGAGTCAGACATGACTGAAGTGACTTAGCAGCAGCAGCAGTGTTTACCATCATATCAGAAAAAATAAAACACCTAAGAATGAACCTACCTAAGGAGGTAAAAGACATATACTCAGAAAACTATAAGATACTGATGAAAGATGACACAAACTGATGGAGAGATATACAATGTTCTTGGATTAGGTAAGTCAATAGTATAAAAATGAGTATACTACACAAACCAACCTTAAGATACAATAGAATACCTAACAAATTGCCAATGACATTTTTACAGAATTAGAACCAAAAATTGGCAATTCTTATGGAAAAACCTACAAACCAAGAACAGAAGAGCCAAAGTAATCTTAAGAAAAAAATGATCTGGAGGAAGCAAGCTCCATGACTTCATACTATACTACCAAGCTACAGTAGTCAAAACAGTATGGTACTAGAACCAAAAGAGGAAGAGAAACATAGATCAATGGAACAGGATATAAATTCCAGAGATAAACTTATACATCTATGGTCAACAAATCTATGTAAAGGAAGGCAAAGAATATAAAAGGGGGAAAAAAAAAAGTCTGTTTAACAAACAATAATGGGGAAACTGAACAGCTACATGTAAAAGAACAGAACACTCCCAAACACCATAAACAAATATAAATTAAAGTAGGTTAAAGACCTAAATGTAAGGCCAGATACAATAAAACTCTTAAAGGAAAACATAGGCCAAACACTTTCTGACATAAATCTCTGCAAGACATTATTGGACCCACTTCTTAGTTAAAATAAAAACAAAACAAAGGGACCTAATTAAACTTAAAAGTGTTTGCACAACAAAGGAAACAATACACAAAACAAAAGACAACCCACAGAATATGTGAAAATATTTGCAACTGAAATGACTGATAAGGTTTTAATCTCCTAAGTACACAAAGAGCTTGTGTTGCTCAATAACAACACAAAACAACCACCTAATAAAAAATAGGCAGTAGTTCTAAATATGCATTTATCTAAAGAATGCATACAGATTGCCCAAAAGAACATGAAGAGATGTTCAACATTACTATTAGGGAAATACAATGAAAACTACAATAAGATATCACTTCATACCAATCAGAATGGCCATCATCAAAAAGTCTACAAACAGTAAATGTTGAAGACTATATGGAGAAAGGAAACTCTTCTACATTCTTGTGGAGAATGTAAGTTTGAATAGCTATGGAGAACAGTATGGCAGTTCCTTAAAAAATTGAAAATAGAATTAACATATGACCTAGCAATTCTATACCTCAGCATATATCTGGAGAAAGCCATAATTCAAAAAGATATTTGCACCCCAAAGTTCATTGCAGCACTATATATAATATCCAGGGCATGGAAGCCACCTAAAAGTCCATCAACAGATGAATGTGTAAAGATTTGGTACATACATACAATGGATATTACTCACCTGTAAAAAAAGAACAGAATAATGCCATTTTCAGGAACATAGATGCACCTAGACCTTGTCATATTGAGTGAAGTAAGTCAAACAGAGAAAAGCAAATGTTGGATTATATTGCTTGTATGTGTAATCTAAAAAATGTTGCAATTTGACTTATTTACAAAACAGAATTAGAGTCACAGTATGTAGAAAACTATCTATGGCTAGCAGGGGGAAGAGATGAGGAATAAATTTGGATTGTTATTGACATATTCACTTTGGTATTGACATATTCACACTTCTAATTATAAAAGGGCCTACTGAATCACACAGGAAATTCTACTCAATATTTGTAATCAGTATGGGAATAAAATCTTTATAAAAAAGAATAAATATTTGTATATGTATAACCAATTCTCTTTATAGTATAGCAAAAAGGAACACAAAATTACAAATCAGTACTCCAGTAAATGTTTTTTTGTTAAAAAAATAAATAAATAAAACTCAACTATATAACCAGGGGGATTTGAACACTAACGCATATATATGGAATTTAGAAAGATGGTATCAATAACCCTGTATGTGAGACAACAAAAGAGACACAGATGTATAGAACAGTCTTTCGGACTCTATGCGAGAGGGAGGGAGGATGATTTGGGAGAATGGCATTAAAACATGTATAATATCATATAAGAAATGAATTGCCAGTCCAGGTTTGATGCAGGATACAGGAAGCTTGGAGCTGGTGCACTGGGATGACCCAGAGGGATGATATGGGGAGGGAGGTGGGAGGGGGTTTCAGGATTGGGAACATGTGTACACCCGTGGTGGATTCATGTTGATGTATGGCAAAACCAATACAATATTGTAAAGTAAAAAACATAAAATAAAATGTAGTAAATTTTGTTTAAAAAGAGTTGTTCAAGAGCAAAATATTTCATGAGTAAAATATTATGCTTCTGTCATTATGCATAATAACAACCTTGACAATATGGAATTATTGACTCAAAAGATTTTCCTTAAAACTATATAGACACTGTTATATTATTTCCTGACATTTAATATTGCATGCAATTATAAGACTATTTTGATTTTTATTCCTTCATAGATGACTTTTGATGCTGTCTATGGGGTCGCACAGAGTCGGACACGACTGAAGCGACTTAGCAGCAGCAGCAGCAGCAGGCACATGCAGAGTTTATTGTTTATTTATCCAATTCAAAAGTGTCACAAGAACTTATTTATGTGTATTTTAATTTTTATTGTGCTTTTAAAAAGGGACTTTCCATATTTAAGCTTGTCTGTTTCTTCACTTTACTAAAATGTCATCAAATGAATAGAGAAAGTACAACCGCAAATATAAAATAAGAGCAGGAGAAGAGATCATAGCAGGGAAAGCTAACAACAAATTTTAGAAGTTGAAAACTTTGATAAATATAAATTTTCAAAACCACAAATCAGAAAGTCATCAAAGCTTCCAGAAAAAAGGTCAAGGAAATAAATCTGAGTTAAGAAATAAATGTTATTAACAGCAATACTGGAAGCTAGAAGACAATAGAATATTTTGAGGAAATGCTATTTCTATTCCATCATTCTATACCCAGGCAAACTGTTAATCAAATGTGAGAATAGTATAAATGCATTTTTTTTACATAAGCTCAAAAATTATCTAACGTGCATTTTTTATTTCAACGGGATAATATCATCTATGTAAACCTAAGGAAGATGCTAAGAAAGAGGTAAAGAGTAAGAAATTGGACAGAGCGAAGTAGGAATCAAATGAAGAAAAAAGAGAAAGTCAATTCCCAGCATAGTAGCTTTAAGAAAAAAGGTAGTTGTGCATGGGTTTAGAGAGCAAGTAAATCCAGGTGGTAGGTAGCAGGAATAAGGGTTGTCCCAGAAAGATCTCTCTTTCTCTTGAAAATATGGCAACCAATATATTACCTGATTGCATCAAAAGAGTTTTAATGTCACTGGTAGATAGTTTAGGGGTGATTATTGATATGTACATATAAGAGTAAACAAACAAAAATATGAAACTAACAACCTCAGTGTCTGAGAACAACCTCTTAGTCACAAATTGGAATTTGAGTGAGCTTCTTGAGTTTCTGGAATCAACCAGTACTCCCTCTGAGCTCCAGTTCTTTTCCCTCTATTTTAAACTGCTATTACCAGATGTCTTCAGGCAAAAGTGATACCACATACTCCATAATAATGATGCCTGAGGGGATGATTCATTCATTTTATTATATAATATAATTAAGATACAGAATATACCTATTTATTAACTACTGCATTAAAATCCCTAGGTTCTCAAACAAGGTATGATCCAGGCTTAGAAGCCTTGCACTATTTTTCCATACCAGTAATAGACTCCATCATTGATCTGAATTACTTTATTAAAAAAAAAAAAAAAACTGTTTGCAGTGGTAAAATGAAGATATTTGACAAGATAAATATCTTTCCTTCTAGATTCATGGTATGTTTCTCCATTAATTTCTCTACTTTGTATTCTTTAGATTTTATTTTGCTTCATAAAGATTTTATGTACTTCATTCTGCATAAATATTATTTTCTGATTTGTTATAGATGGACACTGACATATATGACATTGTCTTATTGGTAATTACTTGCACAGAGTTGTGCAATCATTATCTAATTTTAGCACATTTTGTCACCCTGAAAGGAAGCCTCATATCCATTAGCCTCATATCCATTTTCCCATGTCCTACTCCAGACCTAAGCAAAATCTATTCTACTAGCTGTCTCTAAGTGTTTGCCTGTTTCAGACATTTCATATAAATTGAATCATAATATATGTGATATTTTGTGACAGCCTTATTTAGAGGTTAATCTATGTTATTTTAAATATAAGTACACTCCATTATCTGCTGAATCCCATTTTGCTGCTTGTATATACCACATATTTTATGCATGCATCATTTGACAAATATTTGTGTTCCTTTTACTTTTTGAGTATTATTAGTAATGCTGCTTTGAAAATGTGTGCACAAGTTCTTGTATGGATGTATGTTTTCAGTTCTCTCAGGCTACAACTAAGAATGAAGTTGTTGGGCCATGTGGCACTGTAGATCTAACATTTTGATGATTTCCAATGTTGCTGCAAAGTTTTAAATTTAAATTTCCATTAGGGAAGTATGAGGGTTGCAACTTTTCCATATCCTTGTCAACTCTTGTTGTTACTGATGTCTTTTTTGTTATAGTCACCTTAATGAGTATGAAGTGGTATATTATTGTGATTTTTATTTGCATTCTCCTAATGACTAATGATGTTGAGCATGTTTTCATGGGGTTATAAGTCATTTACTTATATCTTACTTCTAGAAATATCTATTCAAATTTTGTGCTCATTTTTTAATTGGATTATTTTGTGTTTTACTGTTGAGTTATGATAGTTCTTTATACATTCTGAAGCATTGTTGTTAAGTCACTAAGCAGTGTCCAACTCTTTTTGTGGCCCCATGGAGAGAGAGAAGCCTATCCGACTTCTTTGTCCATGAAATTTCCCAGGCAAGAATGTGTGGGTTGTCATTTCCTTTTCCAGGGGGTCTTCTCGACCCAGGGAAGTCTCTTGCATTCACAGGAGGATTCTTTACCACTGAGCTAGCAGCGAAGCCCCCATATCCTAAATACTAGTCTCTTTTTAGATGTATGATTTGCAAATATTTTCTCCCATTTTATTGGTTGTATTTTCATTCTGTGATAGTATCCTTTGACATGCATATTTTTAGTTTAATAAATTTCAGCTTATTTTTTCTCTGTCACTTTTGTTTTAGTGCCATATTAAAGAAAGTACTGCCTAACCCAAAGTCATGAAGATTTACGTATAAGAACCTTATCATATTAACCTTTATCTTTACATCTATGATACATTTTATGTAAATTTTTCAGTGTGGTGGGAGGAAAGGTTTCATTGTAATTCTTTTGCATGTAAATACATAATTGTGACAGTACAATTTGTTGAAGAGACTCTTCTTTTCACATTGGACAGTCTTGGGACACTTGTTAAAAATCAATTGACCACAAATATAAAGGCTTGTTTTTGAACTCTCAGTTATATTCCATTTATCTCTGTGACTATCCTTATGACACTATCATACCTCCTTCTGAAGCCTTAACGTCAAATTTAAAGTTGTAAAAGTTGTGTCCTCCAATTTGGCCCTTCTTTGTCAACATTGTTTTGGCTATTTTGGGTCCATATGAATTTTAGGAGTAGCTTATCAATTTGGGGGATTTTGACAGAGATTTCACTGAATATGCAGATTAAATTATAGATTATTGCCATTTTAGTTATAGGGTTTTTTTTTGTCCATGATATGAAATATCTTTACATTTTATTGATTTCCCCCCAAATTTTTGTAGTCTTTAATATAGTATTCTTTCACATCAATGCAAAATTTATTCCTAAGTATTTCTTTTTATATTAAGTAGAATTGCTTTCTTTATTTGGTTTTTAGTATTTTAACTGATAATACAATTGATTTTGTTTATCTTGTAGTCTACAAGCTTAATAAAATTCTTATTACTTCTAAAATTTATAGTTGCTTCCTTAGAATTTTCTATAAACAAATCTAAGTCATGTGTAAATTGAGAGGTTTTACTCTTCCTTTCCAATCTACCCTTTATTTTTCAGGTGAAAGAATTTATGTCACAGTTGTCTTTAAAACCACAAAGACTCTATTTTATTAATATAAAATACATTAATACAGATAACTATGCTTTCTTGAAAATGAGTATAGAAAACTTCTTAAAGGAAAATGAATTCCAATATATAGTTTCTGTGAAGTTGCTTGGGAAAAACTCACATCTGAACTGATTCTTAAAACATACCATTCCATTCCACCATTCTGCATCTTTTGGTTCAAAGTATAGAGTATTGTCATCAGTATATGCTCCTGTATTCTTACATGTATGATAATACATATATCACTTCAGTTCAGTTCACAGTTTCAGGAGTCTTCTCCAACACCTCAGTTCAAAAGCATCAATTTTACAGCTCTCAGCTTTCTTTATGGTCCAACTCTCACATCTCGATCCCTGGGTCAGGAAGATCCCTGGAGAAGGAAATGGCAACCCACACCAGTACTATTGCCTGGAAAATCCCATGGATGAAGGAGCCTGATAGATTACAGTCCATGGGGTCGCAAAGAGTAGGACACAACTGAGTGACTTCACTCACCCACTCACTCTCACATCTATACATGACTACTTGAAAAACCATAACTTTGACTACATGGACCTTTGTTGGCAAAGTAATGTCTCTGTTTTTTAATATGCTGTCTAGGTTAATCATAGCTTTTCTTCCAAGAAGAAAGCATCTTTTAATTTCATGGTTGCAGTCCCTATCTGCAGTGATTTTGGAGCCCAAGAAAATAAAATCTGTCACTGTTTCTGTTGTTTCCCCATCTATTTGCCATAAAGAGATGGGACCAAATGCCATGATCTTCATTTTCTGAATGTTTAGTTAGTCTAATACATATATAGACTGATTTAGCCAGACATCCTGGAATGTGAAGTCAAGTGGGCCTTAGAAAGCATCACTATGAACAAAGATAGTGGAGGTGATGGAATTCCAGTGGAGCTATTCCAAATCCTGAAAGATGATGCTGTGAAAGTGTTGCACTCAATATGCCAGCAAATTTGTAAAACTCAGCAGTGGCCACAGGATTGGAAAAGATCAGTTTTCATTCCAATCCCAAAGAAAGGCAATGCCAAAGAATGCTCAAACTATTGCACAATTGCACTCATCTCACATGCTAGTAAAGTAATGCTCAAAATTCTCCAAGCCAGGCTTAAGCAATACATGAACCGTGAACTTCCTGATGTTCAAGCTGGCTTTAGAAAAGGCAGAGAAACCAGACATCAAATTGCCAACATCCACTGGTTCATGGAAAAAGCAAGAGAGTTCCATAAAAACATCTATTTCTGCTTTATTGACTATGCCAATGCCTTTGACTGTGTGGATCACAATAAACTGTGGAAAATTCTGAAAGAGATGGGAATACCAGACCACCTGATCTGCCTCTTGAGAAATTTGTTTGCAGGTCAGGAAGCAACAGTTAGAACTGGACATGGAACAACAGACTGGCTCCAAATAGGAAAAAAAGAGTACATCAAGGCTGTATATTGTCACCCTGTTTATTTAACTTCTATGCAGAGTACATCATGAGAAACGTTGGACTGGAAGAAACACAAATTGGAATCAAGATTGCTGGGAGAAATATCAATAACTTCAGATATGCAGATGACACCACCCTTACAGCAGAAAGTGAAGAGGAGCTCAAAAGCCTCTTGATGAAAGTGAAAGTGGAGAGTGAAAAAGTTGGCTTAAAGCTCAACATTCAGAAAACGAAGATCATGGCATCCAGTCCCATCACTTCATGGGAAATAGATGGAGAAACAGTGGAAACAGTGTCAGACTTTTTTTCTGGGCTCCAAAATCACTGCAGATGGTGACTGCAGCCATGAAAATAAAAGACGCTTACTCCTTGGAAGGAAAGTTATGACCAACCTAGATCACATATTCAAAAGCAGAGACTTTACTTTACCAACAAAGGTTCGCCTAGTCAAGGCTATGGTTTTTCCTGGGGTCATGTATGGATGTGAGAGCTGGACTGTGAAGAAGGCTGAGCGCCAAAGAATTGATGCTTTTGAACTGTGGTGTTGGAGAAGACTTTTTTGGGGGGGGGGGGCAGGGAAAATGGACAAAGGAAAGGATCAATGAGGGTGGGAGGGAAATGGGAAGAAAGAAAGGGAGTGATGGTGGGGAGGAGTATATGTAATTTCTTAACTAATGGCTTTCTGTTTTTAATCACAAAGAGCACTTAAAAAAAAAAAAAAAAAAACACGTTGAATTCATCCTATATTAGGAGGTTTGATCTGGAAATGAAAAGTTCAGGAAACTAAAAGTCCAGTTTGGGTGTCCTCATCTTAGGCACATCTTGGTATTTTGTATTGGTAGGTCTATCTTTACCACAATATATTATTTAGGACAGGATCACATTTGTCACTTCTTCCTCCCTACTACCCAAAGTGGTACCAGTCCCATAAAATAGTCAATAAAGCTTTACAGAGTGAACATATAAGTTAATTTTTTTTTTTTAACTCTCCTGAGTCAACTCAATTTTTTCAGGCTCATAAGTGAATATGTTTTTCTCTTTACTTTGTCTATTACAGCCAGATTGTATAAGTATGAGTGGGGTATTAAAGTCTCCCACTATTATTGTATTGTTGCCTATTTCTTCTATCATATTAATTAGTGTATGTCTTAGATATATCAATGCTCCAATGTTGGGTGCATATATATTTATAATTGTTATAACTTCTTTTTGGATTGTTCCTTTAAGTCGTTATGTATAACCTTGATTGTCTCCTTTTCAGGATCTTTAAAGTCAATTTTATCTGATATGAGTATTGCTACTCCTGTTTTCTTTTGGTCCATAATTGCATAGGAAAACTTTTTCCAGCCCTTCATTTTCAGTCAGTATATATCCCCTATTTTAAGGTGGTTCTCTTGTAGACAACATATATAGGGGTCTAGTTTTTGTATCCATTTGACGCATTATAGCCTTTTGGTTATCTCTTGTAAACAAAGTATGTAGGTGTCTTGTTTTTGTATCGATTCGGCCAGTCTTTGTCTGTTGATTAGGGCATTCAGCCCATTAACCTTTAAAGCAATTATTGATAAATAAGATTTACTTTATTGTTTTGGGTTCAAATTTATACACCCTTTTAATGATTCCTATCTAGAGAATGTCTTTCAGTTTTTGTTGGAGAAATGGTTTAGTGGTGCTAAATTCTCTCAACTTTTGCTTATCTGTGAAGCTTTTGATTTCTCCTTAATATTTGAATTAGATCCTTGCTGGATACAATAATCTGGGCTGTAAGTTATTTTCTTTCATCACTTTAATTATGTCTTGCCATTCCCTCCTGGCTTGGAGAGTTTCTATTGAAAGATCAACTGTTATCCTTATGAGAATTTCCTTGTGAGTTATTTGATGTTTTTCCCTTGCTGCTTTTAATATTTGTTCTTTATATTTAATCTTTGTTAATTTTATTAATATGTGTCTTGGGGTGTTTCGCCTTGGGTTTATCCTGTTAGGGACTCTCTGGATTTCTTGAACTTGAGTGGTAATTTCCTTCTCCATTTTAGGGAAGTTTTCAACTATTATCTCCTCAAGTATTTCCTCATGGTCTTTCTTTGTATCTTCTTCTTCTGGAACTTCTATGATTCGAATGTTGTAGCGTTTAATGTTATCCTGGAGGTCTCTGAGATTGTCCTCATTTCTTTTGATTCGTTTTTCTTTTTTCTCCTCTGATTCATTTATTTCTAGGATTCTATCTTCTAGTTCACTAATCCTATCTTCTGCCTCTGTTATTCTACTATTTGTTGCCTCCAGGGTGTTTTGGATCTCATTTATTGTATTATTCATTATGTGTTGACTCTTTTTTATTTCTTCTAGGTCCTTGTTAAACCTTTCTTGCATCTTCTCAATCCTTGTCTCCAGACTCTTTAACTGTGATTCCATTTTGATTTCGAGATTTTGGATTAATTTCACTATCATTATTCGGAATTCTTTATCAGGTAGATTCCCAATCTCTTCCTCTTTGGTTTGGTTTGGTGGGGATCTATCCTGTTCCTTTAGCTGCTGGGTATTCTTTTGTCACTTCATTTTGTTAAAATTGTCAAGTTAAAGTGTCCTTACTATATTCTGGTAGGTTGTTGAATTCTCTTTCTTGAGCGGTTTACTGGTCTTTTCAATATCTGATCTCTGCCCTGTTACAGAGGGGGCGGAGATGAACACCCAAATTTAAGCTGGCCAGGTTCAGGCACTCAGATAATCCTCAGAAGCACAGACTCGGTTGAGTCTGCGTTTTATGCCCTTCCCAGATCCGAGTACTGCAGGCGATGAAATGTTCAGTGAGCGCAGCTGCTGCGACTTATCACCTCCCCACCACTCAGTTTTCTGGGTATACAACTGGTGCACTTTCTCAGGTAGATGTTGACTATCCAGAGCCCCAAGAAGCGTGAGTCAGCACAGAAACCTACCCACAGTTCTGTAGACAGTGTCTCTCTAGGGCTGTGATTGCCCGCCTCTGGGCCTGGCTGCCTGTCACGGGAGTGGGACGGCCTGCAGCCGGCTATCTCCATGCAGTCCTTTGTTCCGTACATAGTCCTGGTGGTTTCTTAAGTTAAGGCTGGCTTTTGATGTAGTAGATAACCAACAGTCTGGTTATTTCACTGAGATAGTGCGGGAGATAGCCAGGCCAAATCCTTTCTCAAAGCAATGCAGGCCGCGCCACTCCTCCTAGCCCAGCCCCCGCTTGCTAATACCAAATGCTGGTGTCCGCACCGCTTCTCTGCAAAAGGAGTTACCACAGGGCTCGTTTTCTCGTTTTGAAGACAATGAATTTTCTTTCTAAGTGCCTGATGACCTCTGCCGGCATTCAGAAGTTGTTTTGTAGAATTTATTCAGCATTCAAATGTTCTTTTAATGGATTTGTGAAGGAGAAAGTATTCTCCCCGTCCTACTCGTCTGCAATCTTAGTTCCTCCCCTGGAGAAGACTCTTGAGAGTCCCTTGGACTGCAAGGAGATTCAACCAGTCCATTCTGAAGGCAGTTGGTCCTGGGTGTTCTTTGGAAGGAATGATGGTAAAGCTGAAACTCAGGTACTTTGGCCACCTCATGTGAAGAGTTGACTCATTGGAGAAGACTCTGATGCTGGGAGGGATTGGGGGCAAGAGGAGAAGGGGACAACAGAGGATGAGATGGCTGGATGGCATCACTGACTCGATGGATGTGAGTCTCAGTGACCTCCAGGAGTTGCTGATGGACAGGGAGGCCTGGCGTGCTGCGATTCATGGGGTCTCAAAGAGTCGGACACGACTGAGCGACTGATCTGATCTGATCTGATTATTTAATGTTCCATTGGTTCATCAGCCTTTTCTGTAGGTTCACCAGCAGGTTGAGTAGGCTGTGTCTTTCTTTGCAGTCTTTCTTCAAGATCTTCTATGAGTGGAGACACATCATCATCATCATATGCCAGAAATTCCAAGCCTTTACCAACAATTCCATTGAGAACATTCTTTGTAGTTAGATCCTGTTCCACAGGCAATGTCTCTCAGAAGGCATCCAGACCATGTTTACCCAGTTCATTCAAATTGTACTCCAAAAACTTTGACATACATCTCTGCAAGTAAGTACAAGCTGATTGAGAATGGGCTCCAGTGGACATAGCCTTGCAGTCAAAATAGTTAACAGATGGACAAATTTGGAAAATGTGAGGGCCTGTATCATGATCAACAATGATCAGTCCAATATCATATGGTCTCCAGACATATCACTGGATTAGTACCTGGGTTTTGCTTCCAATTAGATATATAAGACAAGGCACAGGAAGAGGTCTGTCAAATACAAATCTGGAATCCAAACACCCCTGGCACATACAATTACATAACATCTAGCATCAGCAGTAAGTCCTGCAACTGAAATAGCAATACTGTTATCAACAAGGAACATTTTTTTTCTGATGAACTGCAAGTTCTGGTTGTGCTCTTTTCAATGCAACCAACATTGAATGAGGTGTGTTTTTTTTTTTTTTTTTTCAAATAAAAAACCATGGCTGAACCTTGTTTGACAGCTCCATTGCATATTCAACTTGATGAATCCTGCCCTGAGGACTCCAATCAGTAACATCATTTTCATACGGATTGCAAAACCTGGTTACAGTGCGATCCTGGCTTTGGCCTCCAGTAAATCTGCAGATCAAGCAGCTGATTATCTATTATTAATATTTCCTCATCTGAACTAAGTGTCCTAACTAGAACCTATCGTTTGATGTTGCAAAAAAGTGGTGAAAGCAGACATGCTTGTCTTGTTTCTGATTTTAAGTGGAAAACATTGTCTTTCTATACTAAATTTGATGTTATCTGTGTTCCTTGGTAATTCCACTTATCAGGTTGAGGAAGCTCCCTTCTATTCATAGTAATGTGAATGCTGTTTTATATAAAAAGATAATGGGTTTTTTAAATTATTTTTAAAAATTTATTCTTAATTGTCAGAAAATTGCTTTACAATGTTGGGCTGGTTTCTGTCATACAAAATCATGAATCGGCCATAAGTATACTTATGTCCCCTCCCTCTTGAAACTCCTTTCCACCCACCACCCTATCCCAGCCCTCTAGGTTGTCACAGAGCACCCGGTTGAGCTCTCTGTGTTATATAGCAACTTCCCACTAGCTATCTGTTTTACATATCATAATGTATATGTTTCAATGTAGCTCTCTCAATTTGTCCCAACTTCTCCTTCCCAGCTGTGTCCACACGCCTTTTCTCTATGTTGATGTCTCTATTTCTGCCCTGCAAATATGTTCATCACACTATTTTTTTTCTAGCATATATATGCTTTAATATACAATATATCTTTTTCTCTTTCTGACTTACTTCACTCTGTATAACAGGCTGCAGGTTCATCCACCTCAGTTCAGCTAATTCACATCTTTTCCATTTCATGGCTGAATAATATTCTATTGTATATATGTACCACCACTTCTTTATACATTCATCTTTGTAAATACTGCTTCAATGAACAAGTTGGGGTACACATGTAGAACACAATTGCAATACATGTGTCTTTTCAGATTGTGATTTTCTCAGGGTATATACCCAGTAGTGGGATTGGTAGGTCATATGGTAGCTTTATTCCCAGTTTTTAAGGAATCTCCATACTATTCTCCATAGTAGCTGTATCAGTATACATTCCTACCGACAGTGCAAGAGGGTTCCCTTTTTGCCACATCCTCTCTAGCATTTACTGTTTGTAAATTTTTGAATTATGGCCATTCTGACTGATGTGAAGTGATACCTTATTGTAACTTTCATTTGCATTTCTTTAATAATGAACAATGTTGAGCATATTTTCATGTATTTATTGGCCATCTGTATTTCTTGGAGAAATGTCTGTTTAGGTCTCCTACCCATTTTTTGACTGAGTTGTTTGTTTTTCTGATATTGAGCTTCATGAGTTGCATGTATAAGTTGGGGATCAATCCTTTCAGTTGTTTGATTTGCAGTTATTTTCTCCTATTCTGAGGCTTTTAGTTCCATCTTGTTTATAGTTTCCTTTGCTGTAAAAAAGGTTTTAGTTTCATTAGGTCTTAGTTGTTATTGTTCTTTTTTTAAATTTTTGTTACTCTTGGATCTGTGTCAAGGGCGATCTTGCTTTGAATATTGTTAAAGAGTGTTCTGATTTTCCACTAATTTTCACAATATTGATTCTTTCAATCCAAGAACATAATATAACTCACCATCTGTTTGTACTGTCTTTGATTTCTTTCATTAGTTTCTTATAGTTTTATGCATGCAGGTCTTTTGTAGGTGAGTTTATTTTTGTTTGTAGGTAGGTTAAACTTTAGATAGGTTTATTCCTAAGTATTTTATTATTTTTGTTGCAATGGTAAATGGAATTTTTTTTCATTATATTTTTCTTTCTGATTTTTCCTTGCTAGTGCATAGGAATACAAAAGATTTATGTGTAATGATTTGGTATCCTGCAACTACACTAAATTCATTGATGAGCTCTAGTAATTTTCTTGTTATATCTCTAGTTTTCTGTGTATAGTATCCTGTCTTCTGCAAACAGTGAGAGTCTTACTTACATTTTCTAGTCAGAATTTCCTTTATTTCTTTTTTCTTCTCTGATTGCCATGGCTAAGACTTTCAGAACTACGTTGAATAATAATGGTGAGAGTGGGCACCCTTGACTTTTTTCCTGATGGTAGAGGAAATTTTGCTTTCAGTTTTTCACCATTGAGGACATTTGCTGTAGGTTTGTCATATATTGCCTGTATTATGTTGAGGTAAGTTTCTTCTATGCCCATTTTCTAAAGCATTTTTGTCATAAATGGATTTCAAATATTGTCAGATGTTTGTCTGCATCTGCTGAGCTAACCATAAGATTTTATCTTCCAATTTGATAATATAGTGTATCACAATAATTAATTTGCATATATTGAAGAATTTTTGCATCCCTGGGATAAATCCCACTTGATCACCACATAGGGACCTTTTAAAGTGTTATTGGATTCAGTTTGCTAGTGTTTTGTTGAAGATTTTGGCATCTGTGTTCATGATTGATCTTGGTCTGTAATTTTATTTTTCTGTGATATCTTTTTCTGATTTTTGTATCAGGAGGTTGGTTGCCTCATAGAATGAGTTTGGCAGTGTTCCTCCCCCTGCAATTTTTTGTAAGAGTTTGAGAAGAATTGGTGTTATGTCTTCACTAGACATTTGATAGAACTCACCTGTGAAGCCATCTGAACCTGGTTATTCGCTTTTTTGGGATCGTTTTGATCGCAATTTTTATTTCAGTGGTTTTCATTGGTGTTTTCATAATTTCTATTTCTTTATGGTTCACTCTTAGAAGATTATACTTTTCTAAGAATTTGTCAATTTCTTCCAGGTTCTCCATTTTATTGGCATACAGTTGTTCATAGTAGTCTCTTATGATCTTTTTATTTCTGTTGTCCATTGTAACTTCTTTTTCACTTTTAATTTTATTGATTTGATTATTTTGCCTTTTTTCTTAATGAGTCTGGATGATGGTTTGTAGATTTTGTTTATCTTCTTAAAGAACCTTCTTTTAGCTTTATTGATCTTTGCTGTTGCTTTCTTCATTTTGTTTTCATTTATTTCTGCTCTGGTCTTCATGATTCCTTTTTTCTACTAATTTTGGGATTCTTGTCCTTTTACTAGTTGCTTTAGGAATAAGCTTATGTTGTTTATTTGATGGATTCCTCATTTCTTGAGGTAGACAAGTATTGCTATAAATTTTCCCCTTATCACTGCTTTTGCTGCATCCCATAGGTTTTGGATGATCATGCTTTCATGGTCATTTGTTTCTAGATAATTCTTAATTCCCTTCTTCAGTGAACTCTTGGTTATTTAGAAAAATATTGTTTAGCTTCCCTGTGTTTTTACAGTTTTTATTCTTTAGGTTCATATAACATTTTGGCCAGAAAAGATATTTGATATGATTGAAATTTTCTTAAATCCACCCAGGCTTGATTTATGATCCAAAATGTGATATATCCAGGGGACTGTTCTATGTACACTTGAGAAAAAAGTGCATTCTGATGCTTTTGGATGGAATGTTCTGTAGTTACCAATGAAATCTAACTGGTTTAATGTATGATTTAAGGCTTGTGTTTCCTTATTAATTTTCTGTCTTGATGATCTGTCCACTGATGTAAGTGGTGTGTTTAAGACCTCTACTGTTGTTGTGCTCCTGTTGATTTCCCCTTTAACATCTGTTAACATTTTCCATATATACTGAGGTGCTCCTATGTTGGGTACATAAATATTTACATTTATTATGTCTTCTTGAATTGAATTTTAGATCATTATATAGTGCTCTTCCTTGCCTCTTGTAATATTATTTATTTCAAAGTCTCTTTTGTCTGATATGAGAATTACTTTTCTGGCTTTCTTTTTGTTTCCATTTGCATTGAATATCTTAAACATCTCCTCACTTTCAGTCTGATGTGTCTCTAGTTTTGAAATGGGTCTTTTGCAGACAACATACACATGTGTCTTTTTTTTTTTTTGTATCCATTCAGCCAGTCTATACCTATTGTTTGGAGTATTCAATCCATTTACATCTAAATTAATCATTGAGATATACATATACATATATATATATATAGTTTCTATTGGCATTTTTAACTTTGGGGGTTTGTTTTTGTAGGTCTTTTTCATTCTCTTGTGTGTCTTATCTAGGAAAATCTCTTTAGCATTTGTTTTACTGCTGGTTTGATGGTGCTGAATTCTTTTTAACTTTTGCTTGTCTTTAAAGCTTTTTTATTTCTCCATTCATTCTTAATGAGACCCTTGCTGGGTAAAATAATCTTGGTTGCAGTTTTTTTCATTACTTTAAATTTATTTTTCCAGTAGCTTCTGGACAGTAGAAAGTCTGCTGAAAAATCAGCTATTTACCTTATAATTACTTTGTATGTTACTTTTTCCTTTTCTCTTGCTTCTTTTGATAATTTTATTTGTGCCTCATTCTTGTTAGTTTGGTTAATATGTGTCTCAATGTGTTTTTCCTTGAGTTAATCCTGTTAAGTCTGTTTTCACTTTATCGACTTGATTGACTATTTTCTTTCCCATGACATGAATGTTTGACTATAATCCCTTCTAATAACTTCTCAAAGAATTTCTTCTCTTTCTGGGACCCCTATAATTCAAACATTGGTGTGTTTAATATTGTCTCAGAATTCTCTAAGACTTTCCTCAGTTCTTTTCATTTTTTTCTTTATTCTGATCTTCAGCAGTGATTTCCACCATTCTATATTCCAACTCACTTATCCATTCTTCTCCTTCAGTTTTTCTGCTACTGATTTCTCCTAAAATATGTTTAATCTCACTGTTTATTCTTTCTTTCTTTTAGGTTCATGTTAAATGTATTAAAAGATTCTTGAATTTTCTCCATTCCATTTTTAGATTTTGGAACATCTTTACTATCATTATTAAGAATTTGTTTTTACCTATTTTGCCTATTTCTTCTTTGTTTATTTGTTCTTGTGTATTTTTATCTTGCTCCTTCATGTGCATGATATTTCTGTCTCTTCATTTTGTCTAACTTACTGTGTTTGAGGTCCCCTTTCCTCAGGCTGTAGGGTCGTAGTTCTTGCTTTTTGTCTCTTCCTCTGGTCTCTGAGGTTGATCCAATGGCTTCTGTTGGACTCCTGTTGGAAGGAATTTGTGCCTGCATTCTCGTGGGATGAGGTGGGTTTTCTTTCTCTGATGGTCATGGCTGTGTGAAGTTGTATGTTATAGGTTGTCTGTGGGCAGCCTGGCTGCTAATGATTTGGTTTGTGTTCCTGTCCTGATTTTTGTTGTTTCATTGAGGCATGCAGGGCTGGGTGTATAGGCCATTGGGTGGTTCTGGGTCTTGAATTCGGGCAGAGGAACTTGTGGTAGATTTAACACTTCCTGTGGCCAGGAGTTGTCTGGGGATCTAGCATCCTAGACTCAGCATATCCACCCCTGAGGCTCAGGTTTGTCTTCTGATCAGGAAACCAAGACCTTGCTTCAGTTCAGTTCAGTTCAGTCTCTTAGTCATGTGAGACTCTTTGTGAATCCATTAATTGAAGCATGCCAGGCCTCCCTGTCCGTCACCAACTTCTAGAGTTCACCCAAACTCATGTCCATCGAGTCGGTGATGCCATCTATCCATCTCATCCTCTGTCATCCCCTTCTCCTCTTGCCCCCAATCCCTCCCAGCATCAGAGTCTTTTCCAATGAGTCAACTCTTCACATGAGGTGGCTGAAGTATTGAAGTTTCAGCTTCAGCATCATTCCTTCCAAAGAAATCCCAAGGCTGATCTCTTTCAGAATGGACTGGTTGGCTCTCCTTGCAGTCCAAGGGACTCTCAAGAGTCTTCTCCAACACCACACTTCAAAAGCATCAATTCTTTGGTGTTCAGCTTTCTTCATGGTCCAACTCTCACATCCATATATGACCACAGGAAAAACCATAGCCTTGACTAGATGAAAATTTGTTGGCAATGTAATGTCTCTGCTTTTCAATATGCTATCTAAGTTGGTCATAACTTTTCTTCTGAGGAGTAAGCATCTTTTAATTTCATGGCTGCAGTCACCATCTGCAGTGATTTTGGAGCCCAGAAAAATAAAGTCTGACACTATTTCCACTGTTTCTCCATCTATTTCCCAAGAAGTGATGGGACCAGATGCCATGATCTTCATTTTCTGAATGTTGAGCTTTAAGCCAATTTTCACTCTCCTCTTTCACTTTCATCAAGAGGCTTTTGAGTTCCTCTTCACTTTCTGCCATAAGGGTGGTGTTATCTGCATATCTGAGGTTATTGATATTTCTCCCAGCAATCTTGATTCCAGCTTGTGCTTTTTCCAGTCCAGCATTTCTCATGATGTACTCTGCATATAAGTTCAATAAGCAGGGTGACAATATACAGCCTTGATGTACTCCTTTTCCTATTTGGAACCAGTCTGCTGTTCCATGTCCAGTTCTAACTGTTGCTTCCTGACCTGCATATAGGTTTCTCAAGAGGCAGATCAGGTGGTCTGGTATTCCCATCTCTTTCAGAATTTTCCACAGTTTAGACCCTGCTACTTGATGGATGTGAGTTTGAGTGAACTTCAGGAGTTGGTGATGGACAGGGAGGCCTGGCGTACTGCAATTGATGGGGTCGCAGAGTCGGACACAACTGAGCGACTGATCTGATCCGATCCAATCTGAACCAAGCATTAATTATGGCAATGAAAGCGAAAATATTAGTCACTCAGTCCTGTTGACTCTTGAAACCCCATAGACTATAGCCCACCAGGCTCCTCTGTCCATGGTAAGAATACTGAAATGGGCTGTCATTTTTTTCTCCATGGGATATTCCCAGTGCAGGGATTGAACTGGGGTCTCCTGCATTGCATGCAAATTCTTAACTGTCTTAGCCACCAGGGAAGCCCTAGTCATGGCAATAATGAGTATTAAAACAAATAAACAAAAGAAAACCCACCAATAAACAAGAAAAAAAATTGTAATCCAGACAATGGTAAAAGCAAAATCAGACAAAGTGAATCAAAAGCAGGGGAACACACATACACAACACACACAAGGAGCCAAAGCAGACCAAAGAAAACAAATTAGAAGACAGTGATCTGATGAACAAGAGAAACCAAAATGATACTCACCAATTAAAAACAAAACTATCTAAAACATAAATCCAAACAGAGTGTCACCTGAGGAATAAAGCAATGAAAACAAAACAAAAATGATTTAAAGAAATAGAAAAGCAAAGTTAAGCACAAGCATATAGAAAAACACACACACACACACACACATATATATATATAAATTAAAGAAAAAGTGCAACAATAAAGAACCAAAAAAAATCCAAATAAAACAACAAACAAAAACACAGAATAGCATAAAATCAAAATAGAACTATATAACAAAAATGTGACTAAAATATTCCCCAAAACCTAAATAGAATAATAATAATAATACAACAACCACAACAGAGAAAAAAAGAAGGGAGAAAAAAATAGAAATAAAAAAGTCCAGAACTAACAATAGAATATACCAAAACATAAAAATAACAATATGTTCCTAGAGTCTCAACTCTCCAAACCCTTGCCCCTGCTGTGAGCCACAGCACGTCTCTGCCTTTCTGGGAAGCCCTTTAGTACTGGGGAGGGCTGTTCTCTAGACCTGCTGTGGGGTCACCTCAGACTTTGATTTGGCCTTACTTCCACTTGTGCTTGCCTCTAATGTCCACAGCTGCCAGAACTAGAGCATTTTCTTTTGTGGGAACACTCACTCTCCTTTTACATCTTCCTTGCAGACAGAATCTACCTACTTGTTCATGTGCTTTTAATCTGCAGCTTGTACAACTGATGGAAAAGTTTTTGATTCTCTTCCTTTGTTGTTCTGCCCCTGGAGTTCAATTGTGGTTTTATTCCCACTTTAGCATATGGGTCATCCACATGGGTTTTACTCCTGAGGCTGCCCTGGAGGAGTTGAACCTGCTCCAGTGAGGACTGGGCATGGAGGTGGCATGACTGCTTGGATCACAGGAATCTTGGCAACACCAGGTGTGTAGGGAAGCTAGTGGCCATAGGTGCATGAGATATGACTCTTTTATGATTCTTTTCTAGTCTCAGGCAACTGACACTCAAAGGGCCTCACTGGCTGGTCCTTCTCTATTGCTGGGCACATCAGGTGCTCAAAGGGCCACCCTCCCTTGGGTCTTTGTCTATTCCTCAGCTGCTGGCACTGGCATGTGGATAGAGACAGCCTACAATGATGGTTCCACCCCTTGTGTGTGACTCAGCAATAACACCATGCCTCTATGGCTGCCCAGTTTTCCTCCAAAGTCATTCCTTGCCATGGTTTTCCTCCCTTTCATACCCTCAGGCCATCTCACTGCAGTAAACAACAGTCTTTGCCCTGGGATTGCTGCATATTAAATTAATATTCTTGATAGTATGTTATCTTTTAGTATGCTGATAAATTCAGTTTGCTAGTATTTTGTTGAGCATTATGTGTATCTATATTCATAAGGAATATTCATCTGTAGCTTTCCTCTTTTCTGTTTTTTTTTTTTTTTTTTTTTTCCTCCTGAATATGGCATCATTATATTACTGGCCTCATAGAATAAGTTGAAGTGTGTCCCTCTTTTTCTACTTTTGGAAAAGTTTATGAAGAATCAGTGTGATGGTTGACTTACTTGATTATTGATTTTTAATTCAAAAACTATTTGTTATAGATCTATTTAAGTTTCAATCAACTCTTTTGTCAATTTCAGTAGTTTTTCTTTTTACTATTTTTAGGTATTTGTCTATCCCATTGCATTTATCTGTTTTATTAGCATACAGTTGTTCATAGGATTCTCACATAATTCTTTTTTATTTTTGCATGGACATTACTGATGTCCCTTGATTACTCCTTATTTTTGTAATTTGTGTCTTATCTTTTTTGTTGTTTAGTGTGTCAGTTTTGTTGATCTCATGAAAGAAAAAGCTTTGGGTTTCATTGATTTTATATTGTTTTTCTCTTTTTCATTTATTTCCACTTTTATATTGATTATTTCTTCCCTTCTGCTTGCTTTGGATTTGCTTTACTCTTTTTTCCAGTTTCTTAAGCTGGGTAGTTAGTGATTTTAGAATGTTCTTCTTTTTTTTTATTGTATGTAGTTATGCTCAAGTTTTCTTGCATTCTTCAAGTTTTGGTATGTTGTATTTTTGTTTTAATTAATCTCAAAATATTTTCTAACTTTTCTTGTGATTTTGCCTTTTATACATTGATGACTAAGGAGTGTGATGCTTACTTTCTATACAGAGCCTGAGCTATTATTTCATCTTTATTTTTCAAAATAAAGTTCATGCTTTCATAGTTTATGCACAATTCATCAGTGATTTTTTGAAGGGTGTGCATAAGAAATGATGAGACATTACAGTTTTAGTTTTTCCAAAAAGCTAGACATTTGTACCAATTCTATTTGGTGTACAGAACATTTGCTTGATTGCTTTGAAAAAAGATTTTTACATTTTACTAGATTTTTTAATGTATTTGAGTTCACTCATGGGTTTTATTTTGTTTCATTTTTTTCTGTCTGTGCATGTTATGCAGTTTCAAAGCAATTCAATTATTTTAGTTTTTTAATATATTTAAATATCAGGTTAATGTAATCTCCATAAATTGTTTTCTTTTCACAACTTTTCTCGCTACATTCATATAGTTATTCTACCAGTTGAACTTTAATACAATTGTGTCATGTTGCCAAAAAAAGTCATTTTGATTGAGATCACATTGAAATACAGCTGTATTTCTGAATGTTGACAGTTTAACATGATCATCTTCCTATCTAAAATCAATGTATTTACTTTCATTTATTTTTATCCTTTTATTTTTCAGAGTAGTTTTAAAGCAGGTTTTATATTTATCCTGCATATTTGTCTTTAAATAGCTTCAAGATACTGTATTTAGTTTTGTTTGCTCTTATAGTATTTTCCCATTTGATTTTCTGAATTTTTCTATTTTTTAAAAAAATGTAAAACCTGTTAATTTTTAATGTATTAAACTTGTAACTGGACAACTTAATGAGTTCTCTTTTTTCTTTACTATTTACAGTAGCTTACTGAATTTTCTCGCCAGGGAGGCCTGGCGTGCTGCGATTCATGGGGTCGCAAAGAGTCAGACACGACTGAGCGACTGATCTGATCTGATCTGACTGGACATTCTAGGTATGTTCTCATTTTATTTACAGATAAGCATAATTTTCACTTATCCTTTTCAATAATCAGTCTTTTTAGTATTTTTTTCCCTTTTGTCAGATATAATAGTCTAATACTTACAAAATAATTTTAAGAAATATTTTGTAATTGGATTCATTGTATTATTACTGACTTTAATAAAAAATGACTATGTTTCTTCCTTAAGCAGATTCTGACATTTAGTCTAAAAAAGTTTATTGTTAGACAAGTATCTATATGTTACACTCTTTAGTGAAAAGAAAAACAATCAGCCTTAAATCTGAAAAGGATATTGGATATTTTCAAAATGTTTCTTTGGCATTAAGATAATCACATTCTTCTCTTTGACTAGTTAATTATAACTTGTAGTAATAGATTGCATAATATTAAAACAATTTTTGTGTTTGTTTAACATACCATTTCATTCCATTTACAATAGTTTATTTACATGTTTGCCTCATTCATAAGTGAACTGCACTTCACTGTCATTCACAATCTCTCTTTTTTGTCTCGTTGTCATTGCTGTGCATGCCAGATTTTGATCTCTTTGTTATGATGATTGAGTTAAAAACATTTGAAAGCCTTTCTACCTGGGAAAGTTTAAACATCAAGATGATCCCTTCTTTAGAGGTTGTCGAATTTTACTGTCTGGACTTGATACTCTTCGAGGGCAAGACATCAGATCAGATCAGATCAGTCGCTCAGTCGTGTCCGACTCTTTGCGACCCCATGAATCGCAGCACGCCAGGCCTCCCTGTCCATCACCAGCTCCCGGAGGTCACTCAAACTCACACCCATCAAGTCAGTGATGCCATCCAGCCATCTCATCCTCTGTCGTCCCCTTCTCCTCCTGCCCTCAATCCCTCCCAGCATCAGAGTCTTCTCTAATGAGTCAACTCTTGGCATGAGGTGGCCAAAATACTGGAGTTTCAGCTTTAGCATCATTCCTTCCAAAGAAATTCCAGGATTGATCTCCTTCAGAATGGACTGGTTGGATCTTCTTGCAGTCCAAGGGACTATCAAGAGTCTTCTCCAACACCACAGTTCAAAAGCATCAATTCTTCGGCACTCAGCCTTCTTCACAGTCCAGCTCTCACATCCATACATGACCACAGGAAAGACCATAGCCTGACCAACCTAGATAGCATATTCAAAAGCAGAGACATTACTTTGCCAACAAAGGGCAAGACATAGACTTTCAAATTTTCCATATTTAGCTGAGCCTGGTGGCTGCGACGGTGCATGAGCCTGGGCAAGAAGAGCTACAAAGTGCCTGAGGGGCGGGGCAGCGGCCTAGAGGAGCTACCCCACAACAAAGGTAAGGAGAAGTGGCTGTGATTTGCTGGAGCAGCCATGAAGAGACCCCATGTCCAAGGTAACAGAAACCCGAGTAAGACTATAAGAACTGAGAGAGGGGATCAAAGGGCAGAAAGAATGAAACTACAATCACAGACAACTAGCCAATCTGATCACACAGACCACAGGCTTGTCTAACTCAGTGAAACTAAGCCATGCCATGCGAGGCCACTCAAGATGCCTGGGTCATGGTGGAGAGGTCCGACAGAATGTGGTCCACTGGAGAAAGGAATGGCAAATCACTTCAGTATTCTTGCCTTGAGAACCCCATGAACAGGATGAAAAGGCAAAAAGATAGGACACTGAAAGATGAATGCCCCAGGTTGGTAGGTGCCCTATATGCTTCTGGAGATAAATGAAGAAATAACTCCAGAAAGAATGAAAGTATGGAGCCAAAGCAAAAACAACACCCAGTTGTGAATGGGACTAGTGATGGAAGCAGGGTTTGATGCTGTAAAGAGCAATATTGCATAGGAACCTGGAATGTTAGGTCCATGAATCAAGGCAAATTGGAAGTGGTCAACCAGGAGATGGAAAGAATGAACATCAACATTCTAGGAATCAGTGAACTAAGATGGACTGGAATGGGTGAATTTAATTCAGATGACCATTATGTCTACTACTGTGGGCACGAATCCTTAGAAGAAATGGAGTAGCCATCATAGTCAACAAAAGCATCTGAAATGCAGTACTTGGATGCAATCTCAAAAACGACAGTATGATCTGTTTCTAAGGCAAACCATTCAATATCATGTTAATCCGAGTCTATGCCCTGACTAATAATGCTGAAGAAGCTGAAGTTGAACATCTATGAAGACCTACAAGACCTTCTAGAACTAACAGGCAAAGAAGATGTCCTTTTCATTATAGGGAACTGGAATGCAAAAGTAGGAACTCAAGAAATACCTGGAATAACAGGCAAATTTGGCCTTGGAGTACAGAATGAAGCAGGGCAAAGGTTAATAGAGTTCTGCCAAGAG
Organism: Tragelaphus eurycerus; assembly: GCA_935064755.1. Classification (NCBI taxonomy): domain Eukaryota; kingdom Metazoa; phylum Chordata; class Mammalia; order Artiodactyla; family Bovidae; genus Tragelaphus; species Tragelaphus eurycerus. Next base: position 2,313,516 of record CAKXYN010000119.1, on the reverse strand, counting down.
AACACACTGGTCATAGCAAACATTCTTTTCCAACAACACAAGAGAAGACTCTACACATGGACATCACCAGATGGTTGACACTGAAATCAGATTGATTATACTCTTTGCAGGCAAAGATGGAAGAGCTTTATACAGTCAGCAAAAAGAAGAACGGGAGCTGACTGTGGCTCAGATCATGAACTCCTTATTGCCAAATTCAGAATTAAATGGAAGAAAGTGGGGAAAAACACTAAACCATTCAGGTATGACCTAAATCAAATCCCTTATGATTATACAGTGGAAGTGAGAAATAGGTTTAAGGGGCTAGATCTGATAGACAGACTCTCTGATGAACTATGGATGGAGGTTTGTGACACTGTACAGGAGACAGGAATCAAGATCATTCACAAGAAAAAGAAATGCAAGAAAGCAAAATGGCTGTCTGAGGAGGCCTTACAAATAGCTGTGAAAAGAAGGGAAGCAAAAAGCAAAGGAGAGAAGGAAAGACATACCCATTTGAAGGCAGAGTTCCAAAGAATAGCAAGGAGAGATAAGAAAGCCTTCCTCAGTGATCAATGCAAAGAAACAGAGAAAAACAATAGAATGGGAAAGACTAGAGATCTCTTCAAGAAAAATAAAGATACCAAGGGAAAATTTCATGCAATGATGGGCTCAATAAAGGACAGAAATGGTAGGGACCTAACAGAAGCAGAAGATATTAAGCAGAGGTGGCAGGAATACACAGAAGAATTGTACAAAAAACATCTTCACGACCCAGATAATCACAATGGTGTGATCACTGACCTAGAGCCAGACATCCTGGAATGTGAAGTCAAATGGGCCTTAAGAAGCATCATTATGAACAAACCTAGTGGAGATGATGGAATTCCAGTTGAGCTATTGCAAATCCTGAAAGATGATGCTGTGAAAGTAATACACTCAATATGTCAGCAAATTTGGAAAACTCAGCAGTGGCCACAGGCCTGGAAAAGATCAGTTTTCATTCCAATCCCAAAGAAAGGCAATGCCAAAGAATGCTCAAACTACAAGCCAGGCTCCAGCAATATGTGAACCGTGAACTTCCAGATGTTGAAGGTGGTTTTAGAAAAGGCAGAGGAACCAGAGATCAAATTGCCAACATCTGCTGGATCATCGAAAAAGCAAGAGAGTTCCAGAAAAACAACTATTTCTGCTTTATTGACTATGCCAAAGCCTTTGACAGTGTGGATCACGATAAACTGTGGAAAATTCTGAAAGAGATGGGAATACCAGAACACCTGACCTGCCTCTTGAGAATCCTGTATGCAGATGAGGAAGCAACAGTTAGAACTGGACACGTAACAGCAGACTGGTTCCAAATAGGAAAAAAAAAGTATGTCAAGGTTGTATATTTTCAACCTGCTTATTTAGTTTATATGCAGAGTACATCACTAGAAACACTGGGCTGGAGGAAGCACAAACTGGAATTAAGATTTCTGGGAGAAATATCAATAACCTCAGATATGCAGATGACACCACCCTTATGGCAGAAAGTGAAGAGGAACTAAAAAGCCTCTTGATGAAATTGAAAGAGGAGAGTGAAAAAGTTGGCTTAAAGCTCAACATTCAGAAAACGAAGATCATGGCATCTGGTCCCATCACTACATGGGAAATAGATGGAGAAACAGTGGAAACAGTGTCAGACTTTATTTTTGGGGGCTCCAAAATCACTGCAGATGGTGACTGCAGCCATGAAATTAAAAGATGCTTACTCCTTGGAAGGAAAGTTATGACCAACCTAGATAGCATATTCAAAAGCAGAGACAGTACTTTGCCAACTAAGGTCCATCTAGTCAAGGCTATATTTTTTCCTGTGATCATGTATGGATGTGAGAGTTGGACTGTGAAGAAGGCTGAGCCCTGAAGAATTGATGTTTTTGAACTGTGGTGTTGGAAAAGACTCTTGAGAGTCCCTTGGACTGCAAAGAGATTCAACCAGTCCATTCTGAAGGAGTACAGCCCTGAGATTTCTTTGGAAGGAATGATGCCAAAGCTGAAACTACAGTACTTTGGCCACCTCATGCGAAGTGTTGACTCATTGGAAAAGACTCTGATGCTTGGAGGGATTGGGGGCAGGAGGAAAAGGGGACGACAGAAGATGAAATGGCTGGAGGCATCACCGACTCGATGGACATGAGTTTGAATGAACTCCAGGAGTTGGTAATGGACAGGGAGGCCTGGCGTGCTCTGATACATGGGGTCGCAAAGAGTCGGACATGACTGAGCTACTGAACTGAACTACCTTAAGGGCAAATGTTTTGCTTATATAATTCATTGCTTATCCTCTTAAATAACTAACTTTTCTATAATTTTGTTACTGATTCTGTGTTTAACTCTGCATTCACCAAGTTTATTTCAAGACTATTCCTTTACACCTTCACCCATATATTTTAACATTTTCTGTTTCTAATTTCTCTTTTTCTTCTGTGATGTTATTGTTTTGGCCCTCAGTTTGCCTAATATGGTATGGAATCTTCATTTTCATTATAGTTATTTTTATCACCTAGTCTTTTATATCTTATATATTGAATTAGTATTCAATGTAATTCCTTCAATGGTTTGAAATACTGATAGTATTTTTCTTTCAGTTTTTGCACTATATTTTCTCCAAGAGTGGATTATTCATATCATCTTGAAGTACCTTTCCTTCCTTTTTTCTTTCCTTCCTTGAATGGCTGCAGTATTTTTGCATATCTGCCAAAATATTTGTTTGGATTTTTCACATATTCAAAGTGGATGATCTAATCAAAATCTTATATTTGCTCAGATACAATACAAGTGAATTCTTGACTTCTACTTCACTGTATCTCAGTCTGATTTTCTTCAGAACTTTCATTTAATGACTGAGTATTGCTAATTTCATTTGCTTTTCTGTGACCTAATAGTTTAAGTAGTGTGGAAAAGCTTTCTGGGGTTGTGAGCAATTTTGATTCAAGAAACTGGACTCTGTTTTCCCTTTTGTAATTTTGATATATGTCCCCCATATCTGAGTTCACTCTACCTAGGCTACAGTGTATTGTATTGCTATATATGGAGGATGCCACTTCACTCTGGATGAGTTTATAATTTAGGGTGGAACACTGGGAACTTTGTATCCAATAGACTTAATGAATCCTGCTGTTTATTTTCTCCACCTCACTCTCAATACCTAATAACCATGTTCACTACCCTTCCCAAACTGGATGAAAAAGATCAGAGAAACCCATGGGTTGTGCCTAGGCATTATTAGATCAGGTGGTAGGGGGAAATTTAATTGTCATTCTCTCTATGAATCCTCTCCTTGGCCTGTCCATTCCTGTAAGCAATCTTGTCCTAATTATTTTATCTTTGCCCTTCTGATCTTCTAAATCCTCAGATATTGCTGGGATTAATTATCTCTTAGTGATTATGATCATTCTGTTTTCCATCCTTATCTTTACTTCCAGTTAGGCAAAATAAAAATGATAGGATCCTGATGATATATTGAGATGCTTTTGAACTGTGGTGTTGGAGAAGACTCTTGAGAGTACCTTGGACTGAAAGGAGATCCAACCAGTCCTTTCTGAAGGAGATCAACCCTGGGATTTCTTTGGAAGGGATGATGCTAAAGCTGAAACCAGTATTTTGGCCACCTCATGTGAAGAGTTGACTCATTGGAGAAGATTTTGATGCTGGGAGGGTTTGGGGGCAGGAGGAGAAGGGGACGACAGAGGATGAGATGGCTGGATGGCATCACTGACTCGATGAATATGAGTCTGAGTGACCTCCGGGAGTTGGTAATGGACAGGGAGGCCTGGCGTGCTGCAGTTCATGGGGTCGCAAAGAGTCGGACACGACTGAGCGACTGATCTGATCTGATCTGATCTGCTGCTGCTGCTAAGTCGCTTCAGTCGTGTCCAACTCTGTGCAACCCTATAGATGGCAGCCTATCAAGCTCCACCATCCCTGGGATTCTCCAGGTAAGAACACTGGAGTGGGTTGCCATTTCCTTCTCCAATGCATGAAAGTGAAAATGAAAGTGAAGTCGCTCGGTCGTGTGTGACTCTTCGCGACCCCATGGACTGCTGCCTACCAGGCTCCTCTGTCCATGGAATTTTCCAGGCAAGAGTACTGGAGTGGGGTGCCATTGTCTTCTCCAGACATATTGAGATAGAAACAAAAGATATTTGTCCATTCTCAAGGGATTTGAAGTATACCTACACAATCTCCTTTGCTTTTTCACATCAAAATTGAGGTTTATTATTAATTTTCAGGGTATTTTTCACTTATCTTCTCTCTCTCCACCAAAAGGTTTTTTTTTTTTTTTTTAATTTAATTTAATTTTATTTTACTTTTATTTTATTTAACTTTACAATATTGTATTGGTTTTGCCATGTATCAAAATGAATCTGCCACAGGTATACATGTGTTCCCCATCCTGAATCCTCCTCCTCCTCCCTCCCCATACCATCCCTCTGGGTTGTCCCAGTGCACCAGCCCCAGGCATCCGGTATCAGGCATTGAACCTGGACTGGTGACTCGTTTCATATATGATATTATACTTATTTCAATGCCATTCTCCCAAATCATCCCACCCTCTCCCTTTCCCAGAGTCCAAAAGACTGTTCTATACATCAGTGTCTCTTTTGCTGTCTCGTATACAGGGTTATTGTTACCATCTTTCTAAATTCCATATATATGCGAATGGATAAGAAAGCTGTGGTACATATACACAATGGAGTATTACTCAGCCATTGAAAAGAATACATTTGAATCAGTTTTAATGAGGTGGATGAAACTGGAACCTATTATACAGAGTGAAGTAAGCCAGAAAGAAAAACACCATACAGTATACTAATGCATATATATGGAATTTAGAAAGATGGTAACACCAAAAGTTTTAAGGAGGCTATTAGGTCTGCCTTTTTCTAAAACTGTTTCTTCAAAGATTATGCTATTAGATTGTGGCTCTTTTCATATTTGTTCTACTCCTTTTAAAATGTATAACTGTGAGCAACTTGAAAGTGAAAATGACAGTCTCTCAGCCATGTCTGACTCTTTGCAACCCCATGGACTATACAGTTCATGGAGTTCTCCAGGCCAGAATGCTGAAGTGGGTAACCTTTCCCTTCTCCAGGGAACCTTCCCAACCCACGGATTGACCCCAGGTCTCCCACATTGCAGGCAGATTCTTTACCAGGTGAGCCATAAGGTAAACCATTATCAGCTTATTTTGCTTATTTATTTTGATTTGATGGAGATTCTGTGACTGCTAAGCTAGTTAATAGTTGTGAAGTACCTACTACCTGCCAGATGCTAACTAGGAGCTCCCAACTGCATAGAGGTCAGCAAAGGATTTAATTTTTTTTCACAGAGAAATGTGAGTATAGAATGGTCCACTGTGAAAAATGAAAATACACATATGCATTTCTGTATATACACTTTATATTATTAAAATTAACTGAAATGATACACATCAATTTATACCGTTGCTTTAGGGTGGAGATAGGGCTTATAGAAAACATTCATTTTTTCTTTTATATATAAATATATTGTTATCTTTCAATAATGAATAAATATTATCAATAATAAGAAAAAAATAAAGACATCATTTTATTGGCAATTAAGTTTTAATTGTTAATGCATCAAGAACACTGAAAAGAAGACTGAACTGTAGCTGTGTCCTTATTTCCATTAATAGAACTTTGAGGTATATCACTCTTAAAATGTGATTCATGCCAATTATTGTGCATATTTGTTTTAGGAAGCTTCATTTTTTTTTTAAGGAAAACGTAAGTAAAATAAAGAAATATTCTGTTTTTCAGTTAAACACTAAATGGAAGTCTTATGATCAGGTCAGGTCACGTCAGTCGCTCAGTCGTGTCCGACTCTTTGCGACCTCATGAACTGCAGCATGCCAGGCCTGCCTATCCATCACCAGCTCTCGGAGGTCACTCAGACTCATATTCATCGAGTCAGTGATGCCATCCAGCCATCTCATCCTCTGTCGTCCCCTTCTCCTCCTGCCCCCAATCCCTCCCAGCATCAGAGTCTTCTCCAATGAGTCAACTCTTCGCATGAGGTGGCCAAAATACTGGAGTTACAGCTTTAGCATCATTCCTTCCAAAGAAATCCCAGGGCTGATCTCCTTCAGAATGGACTGGTTGGATCTCCTTTCAGTCCAAGGGACTCTCAAGAGTCTTCTCCAACACCACAGTTCAAAAGCATCAATTCTTCGGCACTCAGCCTTCTTCACAGTCCAGCTCTCACATCCATACATGACCACAGGAAAGACCATAGCCTTGACTAGGCGAACCTTTGTTGGCAAAGTGGTGTCTCTGCTTTTGAATATGCTATCTAGGTTGGTCATAACTTTCCTTCCAAGGAGTAAGCGTCTTTTAATTTCATGGCTACAGTCACCATCTGCAGTGATTTTGGAGCCCAGAAAAATAAAGTCTGACACTGTTTCCACTGTTTCTCCATCTATTTCCCATGTAGTGATGGGACCAGATGCCATGATCTTCGTTTTCTGAATGTTGAGCTTTAAGCCAACCTTTTCACTCTCCACTTTCACTTTCATCAAGAGGCTTTTGAGTTCCTCTTCACTTTCTGCCATAAGGGTGGTATCATTTGCATATCTGAGGTCATTGATATTTCTCCCGACAATCTTGATTCCAGCTTGTGTTTCTTCCAGTCCAGCATTTCTCATGATGTACTCTGCATACCTAGGGATAGGGGGAGTCAAAGACAAAGCTTAAAGGTCCAGTGAACAAATTAATACTTACTTCTAACATATGATTCTTTTTCTAGGGAATTTAATTTGCAGTATGATATGTTGGTATTTACTCTGTGAAATTTTGGATATTCATGCATAAATGGGAATTTTACATTTTCCTTTAAATATATGATTTAGAAAAATTTTCTGCTTTGGGATCTATTAATTTATTAAACTGTTTTAAAGCATAATGTTTATACTTACGGTTTATGCCTTTTATTAATCAATTTTATATTTTATTTATGACATTGTTATTTTATTATTTACCCTTTAAAATTACATTTTCATATATAATTCACTACATGTTCACTTGATTTTTTTTTTAATTAAATTTTATTTTGCTTAACTTTACAATATTGTATTGCTTTTGCCATACATCGAGATGGAACCACCACCAGTATACACGTGCTCCCCATACTGAATCCTCCTCCCCTCCTCCCTCCCCATACCATCCCTCTGGGTCGTCCCAGTGCACCAGCCCCAGGCATCCTTTTTTGGGCATTGTACCTGGACTGGCGACTCGTTTCAGATATGATATTATACATATTTCAATGCCATTCTCCAAAATCATCCTGCCCTCTCCCAGTCCCAGACTTGATATTTTTGTTACTAAGTTGGCATCCAAACACTATTACTAAGACGAAGATATCTTCAATTATTTGATTGAATTCAACAGTAGAGTGCAATTTGACTTATGGAAAAATTTTCTGTCAGGAAAATGTCCATTCCATAAAGTGAAGCATACCTTTCACATCTGTTTTGCCTTTAATATTTTGGTGTTTTATTTTGAAAAGTACATGCAACTGCTGAAAAATATATCAATCATAAAAGTGATTGAAATAATTGAAATGAGACCTATAAAATGAGATGAAAGAACTCTCTGGATCTACCATTGGTTTGTATGTAATTACTGAGCAGGAGTAAACCACTTTCCTTCTGCGGGCCTTAGTTTCTACATAGATAAAATCCTGGATAAAGGGTTCCAATAACTCTGGTGTTCTTGGAATTAAAAAAAATGAAATTTGCTAGGGCATGGGCTGGATGCCTTCTCTTTGCACCTCTAGATCCATAATTCTTTGTTCATTTATAAGGAAACTGAGCCAGGCAGAGTTTCTGATTGGCTTTGACACTCTCATTGTAGTTTTGATTATATTTCCCTGATGATGGGTCATGTTGAGCATCTTCTCATGTTGGCTATCTGCATATCTTCTTTAAAATGTATATTTAGATCCTATGATATTTTTTCCTATGATATTTTTAATTGGGTTGTATGAGTTGTTTATATATTTTGGATATCAACTCCATATTAGCCATAATATTTGCAAATATGTTCTCCCATTCAGTAAGTTGTCTTTCATTTTTTCTTTTGGGGGCGTGGTTTCCTTCAAAAAAGTAAAAAGTTTTGGTTTGATGTTGTCCCGTTTGTTTATTTTTGATTTTTCTGCCCTTACCATAAAAAGAGAGATTTTAAAAAATTGCTAAAATTTATTTTATTTTTAATTAAATTTTATTTTGCTTAACTTTACAATATTGTATTGCTTTTGCCATACATCAGATGGATCCGCCACCAGTATACACGTGCTCCCCATCCTGAACCCTCCTCCCTCCTCCCTCCCCATATCATCCCTCTGGGTCTTCCCAGTGCACCAGCCCCAGGCATCTGTTATTGGGCATCGTACTTGTATTTCTTATATTTTCTTCTAGTTTATGATTTCAGGTCTTACATTTAAGCTTTTAATTAATTTTGAGGTAATATTTTTCCAGTTTTACTGAGATGTAATTGACATACAGTACTGTATAAATTCAAGGTGCAAAACAATATTAATTCAATTTACATATATCATTAAATAACTACCAAAATAGGCTTAGTGACAATCCATCATCTCATACAGATACATTAAAAATAGAGGAAAAAAAAACTTTCCTCTGATGAGAAGTTGTAGGATTTGCTTCATTAAAACTTTATAATGTACAGTGATGTTATCTTTGAAAAGTGAAAGTGAAGTTGCTCAGTAGTATACAACTCTTTGTGACCCCGTGGTTTATAGCGTGCCAGGCTCTTCCATCCATGGGATTTTCCAGGCAAGAGTACTGGAGTGGGTTGCCATTTCCTTCTCCAGAGGATCTTCCCAACCCAGGGATCAAACCCGGTTCTCCCGCATTATAGGCAGTCACAATACCATCTGAGCCACCAGGGAAGTCTTAATGTTATCTTTATTATGTTGCATAATACATCCCTAGTACTCTTTTCTTTTATAACTGAACTGTATATCATTTGAGAAACTTCATCTAATCTACAAATCCCCTGTCTTAATTCATTTTAGTTCAGTCACTCAGTCGTGTCCATCTTTGTGACCCTATGGACTACAGCACACCAACTCCTGGAGTTTACTCAAACTCATGTCCATTGAGTCGGTGATGCCATCCAACCATCTCATCCTCTGTCATCCCCTTCTCCTCCTGCCTTCAATCTTTCCCAGTATCAGGGTCTTTTGCAGTGAGTCAGTTCTTTGCATCAGGTGGCCAAAGTATTGAAGTGTCAGCTTCAACATCAGTCCTTCCAATGAATATTCAGGACTGATCTCCTTCAGAATGGACTGGTTGGATCTCCCCGCAGTCCAAGGGACTCTCAAGAGTCCTCTCCAACACCACAGTTCAAAAGCATCAATTCTTTGCAGCTCAGCTTTCTTTATAGTCCAACTCTCACATCCCTACATGACTACTGGAGAAACCATAGGTTTGACTAGACAGACCTTTGTTGGTAAAGTAATGTCTTTGCTTTTTAATAGGCTGTCTAGGTTGGTCATATCTTTTATTCCAAAGCGCAAGCATCTTTTAATTTCATGGCTGCAGTCTCCATCCACAGTGATTTTGGAGCCCAAAAAATAAACTCTGTCACTGTTTCCATTGTTTCCCCATCTATTTGCTATGAAGTGACGGGACCAAATGCCATGATCTTCATTTTTTGAATGTTGAGTTTTAAGCCAGATATTTCACTCTCATCTTTCACTTTCATCAAAATGCTCTTTAGTTCCTCTTCACTTTCTGCATAAGACTGGTGTTACATGCATATCTGAAGTTATTGATATTTCTCCCAGAAATCTTGATTCCAGCTTGTGTTTCATCCAGCTTGGCATTTTGCATGATGTACTCTGCATGTAAATTAAATAAACAGGATAGCAATATACAGCCTTGAAGTACTCCTTTCCTAATTTTGCACCAGTCCATTGTTCCATGTCTGGTTCCAGCTGTTGCTTCTTGACCTGCATGCAGACTTCTCAGGAGGCAGGTAAGGCAGTCTGGTATTTCCATCTCTTTACGAATTTTCCAGTTTGTTTTGATCCACACAGTCAAAGGCTTCAGGGAAGTAAGTGAAACAGAAGAAGATATTTTTATGGAATTCTCCTGTTTTTTTCTCTGATCCAACAAATGTTGGTAATTTGATCTCTGATTCCTCTGCCTTTTCTAAATCCAGCTTGAACATCTGGAAATTCATGGTTCATGTACTGTTGAAGCCTAGCTCAGAGAATTTTGAGAAATATTTTGCTAGCATGTGAGATAAGTGTAATTGTGCAGTAGTTTGAATATTTTTTGCACTACTTTTCTTTGGGATTGGAATGAAAACTTACCTTTTCCGGTCCTCTGACTACTGCTGAGTTTTCTAAATTTGCTGCCCTATTGAGGGCAGCACTTTCACAGCACCATCTTTTAGGATTTGAAATAGCTAAACTGAAATTCCATCATGTCCACTAGCTTTGTTGATAGATTCACATTCCAGCATGTCTGACTCTAGGTCAGTGATCACAGTGTTGTGGTTATCTGAGTCATTAAGATCTTTTTTGTATAGTTCTTCTGTGTATTCTTGCCACCTCTTCTTAATATCTTCTGATAGGTCCATACCATTTCTGTCCTCAATTTTGCCCATCTTTGCATGAAATGTTCCCTTGGTATCTCTAATTTTCTTGAAGAGTTCTCTAATCTTTCCCATTCTATTGTTTTCCTCTATTTCTTTGCATTGATCACGTAGGATGGCTTTCTTATTTATCCTTGCTATTCTTTGGAACCCCCTGTCTCTCATAGCCACAAATCTGATTTGTTTTTCTATAAATGCTTTTCTTGGTTAGTTATTAAATTATAATTGATCAATACCACTGTGTTAGTCCTTGATATACAACATGATATACAACTTGGTATACATCTGATATTTCTACACATTTCAAAATGATTACCAGAATAAGACTAACCATGATCTGTCATCAACAAATATATTACATAATCATTAACTATGCACCTCACACTATTTGGTACCTATGTCTCATGTATTTGGTAACTAAAACTTTATAGCTTTTAATCTCTCTCACCTAATTTTTCCTTCTCCCCCCACCAGTTGTCACCCTCTCAGCATCCATCTGTTTCTCTGTGACTCTGATTCAGTTTGACTATGTTCATTTGTTTGGCTTTTGCATTCCACATATAAATATGGGATCATATGATAGTTTTCTTTCTCTGTCAAACATATTTCACTTAACATATTACCTCTAGGTCCATCCATATTGTTGCAAATGGCAACATTTAATTTTTATGGCTAATATTCCATTTTGTATATATACCACATTGTGCTTATTCATTCATTTTTAATGGTTACTTAGGTTGTTTCCATAAGTGAACCATTATAAATAATGCTGCTTTGAATACAGGGGTGCATGCTACTAAGTCACTTCAGTCGTGTCCGACTCTGTGCGACCCCATAGAAGGCAGCCCACGAAGCTCCCTTGTCCCTGGGATTCTCCAGGCAAGAACACTGGAGTGGGTTGCCATTTCCTTCTCCAATGCATGAAAATGAAAAGTGAAAGTGAAGTCACTCAGTCATGTCCGACTCTTCGCAATCCCATGGATTGCAACCCACCAGGCCCCTCCGCCCACGGGATTTTCCAGGCAAGAGTATTGGAGTGGAGTGCTATTGCCTTCTCCATAGGGGTGCATATGTCTTTTCAAATTACAATTTTGATCTTCTTTGGATAAATACTCAGAATTTGAATTTCTGGATTATATGGTAGTTCTGATTCAATTTTTTTTAATATAATATTATTGTTTAATAAGAATCAAAAATTATAAAACCATTTCTCCAAAAGTTAATCTTGAATGTAATCTATATTGATCAAAGCATCAATGAATTTTTTTCTCTTGGAGTAGATAAACTGCCTCTGACGTTCATATCAAGTAAATAAAAATAGACCTCTCCCATAAACCTGATGGAATGTTATAATCACAACAAAACAGTCAGATGTATTATAATTACAATAATTAAAACATACTGGTCATATAGAAATAAATGCAAACACATGTAGAAGTTTAAGTATTTGGTAAACATAGTGAGCCAACTAGTGAGAGAAAAATAGTAATTCAAAGAATGGTATCATAAAAACCAGGAAATCCTATGAAAAATTTAGCTGGATTTCTACTTCATACTTTTTATCAAAATTAATTCCAGAATAATGAAATCTTGAGCATGAGAATGAAACTATAAAAATATACAATTAAAATATAGGAGAATTAGTAGATAACCTAAACATTCACTGTGGTGAGAACAGTTCAGTTCAGTTCAGTTGTTCAGTCATGTCCAACTCTTTGTGACCCCATGAATTGCAGCATGCCAGGCCAAAGGATCTCCATGCTGTTTTCCACCGTAGCAGCACCAATTTATATTCCCATCAGAGTTCCTGAGAGTTCCCTTTTCTCCAAGTCCCTGCCAACACTTGTTATTTGCTGTCATTTTAGTAATAGCCATTCTAGCTGATGTGAGGTGATATTTCATTATGTTTTGTTCTGCATTTCCCTCATGATGAGTGATGCTGAGCATTTTTTCATGTACCTATTGGCCATGTGTTATGTTCTCTTTGGAAAACAATGTCTATTCAGGTCCTCTGCCAGTTTTTTAAATTGAATTGTTTGCTTTTTTGTTGTTGTATGTATTTCCTATATATTTTGGATATTAAACCCTTGTCTAATATATCATTTGCAAATATCTTCTTCCACTCAGTAGTTGACCTTTTCATCTCTTTCATAAGTTCCTTCACTGTGTTAAAGCTTTTTGATCTGATGCAGTCCTATTTGTTTATTTTTACATTTTTCCCTTTGCCTGAGGAGATAGATACAAAAAAGTACAGCTAAGACAGATATGAAAGAGCATATTGTCTATGTTTCCATCTATTTTTATGGTTTCAGGTCTTACATTTAAGTCTAATACATTTTGAGTCTATTTATGTACGTATGATTTCCCAGGTGGTGCAGTGGTAAAAAAAAATCCTCCTGCCAATGCAGGAGTCACAGGAGATGCAAGTTCGATCCCTGAGTTGGGAAGATGCCCTGGAGCAGGAAATGACATCCCACTCCAGTATTCTTGCCTGGAAAAATCCACAGGCAGAAGAGCCTGGTGGGCTACAGTCCATGGGGTCACAGAGTTGGACATGACTGAATGACTAAACACACACATGTTATGAAAAAGTAGTCCAGTTTGATTATTTTATATGTAGCTACCCAGCTTACACAGCAATATTTATTAAAGAAGCTGTCCTTTCCCAATTGTATATTGTTGCTGCCTTTGTTGTAGATGAACTGACCAAAGAGCTTTAGGTTTATATCTGTGTTTTCTATTCTGTTTCATTGATTTATGTGTCTATTTTTGTGCCAGGACCATACTGTTTGAATATTATAGTTTTTGTAATATAGTTTAAAATCAAGGAATGTGATACCTATTGCTTTGTTATTAATACTGTTTTAGCTATTTGGAGTCTTTTGTGTTTCCATACAAATTTTAGAATTATTTATTTTAGTTCTGTAAAAATTGTCATTGTTATTTTCATAGAGGTTGCATTGAATCTACAGATTACTTCAGATAATAGTGTTATTTGACCATCAATTCTTTCAGTCCATGAGCTCCAGTGTATCATTTCATGTGATTCTATCATCTTTAGTTTTTTATATTTATTTATAATTTTCTGACTACAGCTTTTTACCTTCTTAGTTTTAGATGTGGGTGTTTTATTCTTTTTCTGTGCTTGTGAATGGGATTGGTTTCTCACTTTCTCTTTCTGATATTGTATTGCTACTGTATAGAAAGGCAGCAGATTTCTGTATATTAATATTATATCTTGCAACTTTACTGAATTCATCGAAAACCTCTAGTAGAGTTTTGGTGGCATCTTCAGGAATTTCTATGAATAGGAGTATGTCATCTGTAAACAGTAGAAATTTTGCTTGTTTTTCGATTTGAATTCACTTGATTTTTTTTTTCTTTTCTGATTTATGTAGCTAGAAATCCTTCTACTATGTCAAAAAAATTAGCAAAAGTAAAAATCCTTGGCTTGTTCCTGATCTTAGGGGAAATGAAATATGCTTAGATTTTTCACTGTTGAGAAATTGGTAGCTATTGGCCTGTCATATATGGCCTTTTGTTGAGCTCAAGTAGACTTCCTCTATACCCACTTTTTTTAAGTCATTTTTAAATAAAAAACGGATGTTGAATCATCTAGCCCAAAGTTTTTAACTTTCTCTACATCTATTGAGATAATAATGTGATTCATATTTTTCAAATTGCAACATCCCATTTATTGATTTGTGGATATTGAACCAGTCTTGCATCCCTGCATTAAACTCCACTAGATCATTGGATATGATTTTCTGATATATTACTGAATTCAGTTTGCCAATATTTGTTAAGAAAATTTCATATATTTTTCACCATGGATATTATTTTGTAAGTTTCTTTTTGGTTAATATATTTGTCTGATTTTGGAATCAAGAATGATGATAGAGTTTAAGAATGTGTCTAGAAGCATTCCTTCCTCTGGAATTTTTTGTAATACTTTAACGATTAGTCAGGTCTGTTCAGTTCATTCACTCAGATATGTCTGACTCATTGTGATCCTATGGACTGCAACATGTCAGGTCTTCCTGTCCAAGACCAACTCTCAGAGTTTACTCAAATTCATGTCAATTGAGTCAGTAATGCCATCCAACCATCTCATCCTCTGTCATCCCCTTCTCTTCTCACCTTCAATCTTTCCCAGCATCTGGGTCTTTTCCAATTAATCAATTCTTTGCATCACGTGGCCAAAGTATTGGAGTGTCAGCTTCAGCATCAGTTCTTCCAATGAATATTCAGGAATAATTTCCTTTAGGATGGGCTAGTTGGATCTCCTTGCAGTCCAAGGGACGCTTAAGAGTTTTCTCCATCACCACAATGAAAAAGCATAAATTTTTCAGAGCTCAGCTTTATTTATAGTCCAACTCTCACATCCATACATGACCACTGGAAAAACCATAGCTTTGAATAGATGGAACTTTATTGGTAAATTATTGTCTCTGCTTTTTAATAGGCTATATAGGTTGGTCATAACTTTTATCCCAAGAAGCAAGCATCTTTTATTTATTTTTTTTTTTCAGCGTCTTTTAATTTCATGGATGCAGTCACCATTTGCAGTGACTTTGGAGCCCCCTCCCAAAAAAGTGTCTCACTGTTTCCCTTCTATTTGTCATGAAGTGATGGGACAGTATGCCATGATCTTAGTTTTCTGAATGTTGAGTTTTAAGCCAACATTTTCACTCTCCTCTTTCACTTTCATCAAGAGGTTCCTTAGTTCTTCTTCGCTTTCTGCCATAAGGGTGTTGTGATCTGAGGTTATTGATATTTCTCCCAGAAATCTTGATTCCACCTTGTGCTTCCTCCAGCCCAGGATTTCTCATGATGTACTCTGCATAAGCAGAGTGACAATATACAGCCTTGGCATATTCTTTTCCCAATCTGGAACCAGTCTGTTGTTCCATATTGAGTTCTAACTGTTGCTTCTTGACTTGAATAGAGATTTCTCAGGAGGTATGTCAAGTGGTCTCTTATTCCCATCTCTTTAAGGATTTTCCAGTTTGTTCTGATCCACACAGTCAAAGGCTTTGGTATAGTCAGTAAAGCAGAAGTAGATGTTTTTCCAGAACTCTCTTGCTTTTTTGATGATCCAATGGACATTGGCAATTTGATCTCTGGTTCCTCTGCCTTTTCTAAATCCAGCTTGAACATATGGAATTCACAGTTTATGTACTGTTGAAGCCTGGTTTGGAGAATTTTGAGCAATACTTTGCTATTGTGTGAGATGAGTGCAATTCTGTGGTCATTTGAGCATTTTTTGGCATTGCCTTTCTTTAGGATTGGAGTGAAAACTGATCTTTTCCAGTCCCGTGACCACTGCTGAGTTTTCCAAATTTGCTGGCATATTGTGTGCAGCACTTTCACACCAACATCTTTTAACATTTGAAATAACTCAACTGGAATCCTGTCACCTCCACTAGCTTTGCTCATAGTGATGCTTCCTAAGGCCCACTTGACTTCACATTCCAGAATGTCTGGCTCTAGGTGAGGGAGCACACCATCGTGATTATCTGGATTGTGAATATCTTCTTTGTATAGTTCTTCTCTGTATTCTTGCCACCTTTTCTGGAGAACGGCATGCAAGACATTCAGTATTCTTGCCTTGAGCTACCCATGAACAGTATGAAAAAGCAAAAAGATAGAACACTGAAAGATGAAATTTGAGGATAGTTGCTAACTTTTCTCTAAATGTTTGCTAGATTTTACCTGGGAAGTCATCTGGTCCTGAATTTTTGTTCGTTGGGAGTTATTATTACCATTATTATTAATTCAATTTCATTACTGGAATTCGGTCTGTTTATATTTTCTATATCTTCCTGCTTTAGTCTTGGGAGATTGTACTTTTCTGTGAATTGTCCATTTTCCTATAAAGAAAGAAAGTGAAGTAGCTCAGTTGTGTCCGACTGTTTGTCTCCCCATGGACTGTAGCCTACCAGGCTACTCTGTCCATGGAATTTCCAGGCAAGAGTACTGGAGTGGGTTGCCATTTCCTTCTCCAGGGGATCTTCCCGACCCAGTGATCGAACCCGGGTCTCCCACATTACAGGCAGACGCTTTACCACCTGAGCCACCAAAGAAGTCCTCATTTTCCTAAGTTGTCCATTTATTGTCCAGTAGTTGTTTATAGTAATCTCTTATGATCCATTATGTTTCTGTGGTATTGGTTGTAACTTTTTTTTTTTTTTTTTTAATTTATTGATTTGAGTCAGCTTTTTTTCTTTAGGAATCTAAGGATTCATCAATTTTATTTATTTTTTAAAATTAACTGTTTTATTGATCTTTGCTTTTTTTTATTCTTTATGCTATTTTTTTTTCAGCTTTGAAATTTATGAGGTTTTTCTTTTGCTAGCTTTGGGTTTTGTTTGCTCTTCCTTTTCTAGTTCCTTTAAATGTAAACTTCAATTTACATTATTTTTTTGAGATTATTTTTACATTATTTATTTGAGATTTTTCTTATTTCCTGAGGTAGGTTAATAACACTATAAACTTCACTCTTACAACTGTAATTTATGAATCTCTTTCATTGGATCATTGTATTTTCATTTGCCTCCAGGTATTTAAAAAATTTTCTCTTTGATTTATTCAGTGACCCATTGGATATTCAATAGCATATTTTTAGACTCCTTATATTTGTCATTTGTCCCATTTTTTTCCTTGTACTTGATTTCTAATTTCATAGTGTCATGATCATAAATTTTATATGATTTCAATCTTCCTAAATTTATGATATATTTTGTGGCCTACCATATGATCTATATTGGATAATGTTCCATGTTCATTCAAGAGAAATATGCATTCTTCTGCACTTGGATAGAAAATTATATATATGATATACGAATAATATATTATCATATAATATTAATAATTATTATTAATATTAATTATATTATATTAATATAATTTATAATAATTAACAATTATATATATTATATATTACATATATATATCAGATCAGATCAGTCGCTCAGTCGTGTCCAACTTTTTGCAACCCCATGAATAGCCAGGCCTCCCTGTCCATCATCAACTCCCAGAGTTCACTGAGACTCACATCCATTGAGTCAGTGATGCCATCCAGCCATCTCATCCTCTGTCGTCCCCTTCTCCTCCTGCCCCTCAATCCCTCCCAGCATCAGAGTCTTCTCCAATAAGTCAACTCTTCGCATGAGGTGGCCAAAATACTGGAGTTTCAGGCTTAGCATCATTCCTTCCAAAGAAATCCCAGGGCTGATCTCCTTCAGAATGGACTGGTTGGATCTCCTTGCAGTCCAAGGGACTCTCAAGAGTCTTCTCCAACACCACAGTTCAAAAGCATCAATTCTTCGGCACTCAGCCTTTTTCACAGTTCAACTCTCACATTCATACATGACCACAGGAAAAACCATAGCCTTGACTAGACGAACCTTTGTTGGCAAAGTAATGTCTCTGTTTTTGCATATGCTATCTAGGTTGGTCATAACTTTCCTTCCAAGGAGTAAGCGTCTTTTAATTTCATGGCTGCAGTCACCATCTGCAGTGATTTTGGAGGCCAGAAAAATAAAGTGTGAGACTGTTTCCACTGTTTCCCCATCTATTCCCCATGAAGTGATTGGACCAGATGCCATGATCTTCATTTTCTGAATGTTGAGCTTTAAGACAACTTTATATATATATCTGGTTTAATGTGTTGTTTAAATCAGTGTTCCTTATTGATTTTCCACCTGGATGATCTTTCCATTGATACAAGTGGAGAGCTACTGCTGCTAAGTCACTTCAGTCATGTTGACTCTCTGCGACCCCATAGACGGCAGCCCATCAGGCTCCCCCATCCCTGGGATTCTCCAGGCAAGAACCCTGGAGTGGGTTGCCATTTCCTTCTCCACTGCATGAAAGTGAAAAGTGAAAGTGAAGTCGCTCAGTCATGTCTGACTCTTAGCGACTCATGGACTGCAGCCTACCAGACTCCTCTGTCCATGGCATTTTCCAGGCAAGAGTACTGGAGTGGGGTGCCATTGCCTTCTCCAGAGAGCTACTAATATTGTGTTTTTGTTGTTCAGTCACTCAGTCCTCTTCAATTCTTTGTGTACCCGTGGACTGCATATCCCAGGTTTCCCTGTTCTTCACCATCTTCCAGAACTTAATTAGGCTCATGTCCATTGAATCAGTGACTACATCCAACCATCTCGTCCTCTGTTTTAATTCCAATTTATCCCTTTATTGTTAACTGCTCAGTTGTGTCTGACTCTTTGTGACTCCATGGACTGTAGCCTTCAGCTCCTCTGTCGAGGGAATTCTCTAGACAAGAATATTGGAGTGGGTACCCAGTCCCTTCTCCAGGGATCTTCCCAACCCAGGGATTGAATCCAGGTCTCCTGCACTGCAGGCAGATTCTTTACGATCTGAATCACCAGGGAAGCCCATACATATACATAAACATATACATATGTTTATGTACTATACATACTATTTAAGTTGCTAATCTCTTACATTTGAATTAATGTTAACAGCCCTGTTTTTTAGCCTCCTCTATGTTTACTATTTGCAACATTATTTACATCCATTTGTGGATATAGACAATTGCACAGCTCTTGTCTTTTATCCTTCCTACTAGCTTTATAACTGATTTATCTATTACCTTTATGGCATATCTGCCTTTACCAATGAAGCTTTTTCTTTCATAATTTTTCTGTTTCTACACGTGGCCTTTTCTACTATGAGTGCTTCTTTTAACATTTCTTCCACAGCTGGTTTTATGGTTCTGAACTCTTTTAGATTTTGCTTATCTAAAACTTCTGAGTTTTCCATCAAATCTCAGTGGAAACCTTACATGAAAGAATACTCTTGCTTGTAAGTTTTTCTATTGCATCACTTTAAATATATCATGCCACTCTTTTCTGGCCTGCAGAGTTTATGCTAAAATATAGTTGATTTCCTTATGAGATTTCACTTGTATGTAACACTGTTCTTCCTGCCTTGCATTTAGTAGTCACTCTATAATTGTTGCCATTTTAACTGCAATGTTCTTCTTTGAGTTGATGTTGTTTGAGACTCTGTGCTTCTTGGGCCAGGATTTCTGCTTCCTTTCCCAGATTAGAAATATTTTTGTCTATTATATGATCAAATATGTTCTCTGCTCCCTTTCTCTCTCTTTTCTGGGAACACTATAATGCAAATGTTTGTTTTTTTTTGATATCCCAGAAGTCTCTTAAACTGCTTTCACTTTTCAAATTATTGTATTTTCTGTTCATCTTAGGTGATTTCCAGTACTTTGTCTTTTAGCTTGCTCATCCATTCCTTTGGATCATCTAATCTACTGTTGATTTTTTCTAGTGTACTTTTTATTTTAATTACTGTATTCATCATCTTTGTTTCTTTTTTATCTTTCTAACACTTTGTTAAAATTTTTAACTTCTCACTGTTTATCCATTCCTCTCCAAAGTTCTTTGAGCACCTTTATAATCATTACCTTAAACAATTTGTCTTGTAAATTGCTTATTTTTACTTCATTCATTTCTTTCTTTGGGGTTTTATCTTGTTCCTGTTTTAGAATGTATTTCTTTGTCATTTCGTTTTGCTTGTTTCATTATTTTTATTGGTATGTATTTGGTATATCGTTTACATTTCCTGATCATGGAGAAGTGGCCTCTTGGAGGAAATGTCCTAAGGACTTCAGCAGCCCACTTATCTATAGTCATCAGAGCTATATTCTCTAGGGGTGTCCTCTATGTGGGCTGTGTGGGCCCTTCTGCCCTGGTGGTATGACTACTGTGGGCACAATGGTAAGCATTGATGACCCCTAGGCCAGTTGGTTACCAGGTCCCACTTTGTGTGGAGGCTGCTGGCTGCTATATGATTGGGACAAAGTTCTTGTGATGCTTGATGCCTGTCCAGAGAAGTTCTGATCCTGGCATTGTCATGATGGTGGGTGGGGCCAGACCCCAGATAATTCCAGGGCTTTTTCCCTTCCCTTAGTGTATGAAACTGGATCCTGGGGATAGTGCCAGAATTCTGGTCAGTGCAGTCAAATTCAACAGCTAGCTGTGGAAGGCCACAGAGATCCTGAACCTAGTTCCAACCGCTGGTGGTTGGGTCTAGGATTTGGGCCTCTGGTGTGCAGGGCCATGTCCCGGTAGTGGCTGGGAACTCAGGATGTCTCATGGTAACCATAACGGTGTTTGAGGCTGTACCTCCACCTGGCTAGCACCCTGCCTAAGTCTTTTCAAGACTGGTGCTAATTCACTGATGAGGGAGAATGGATTCTGGCATTAATAAGCTAGAAAGAGGATTCTAAAATTATGCTTACCAGCACCAGCCATGGTGGGACATGGCTGCTACCAGCATCTGTATCCCCAGGGTGAGTTTCAATTGTCTTCTGCCTCTCTAGAAGGCTCTCCAAGGTCAGCAAGTGAGTCTGACCCAGACTTCCAGACTTTTAAAATACTACTTCTGCCTTGATTTTCAACATGTATGAGATTTTGTGTGCATTATTTAAGAGTAGAGTCTCTATTTCCCACAGCCCTCTGGCTCTCCTGAAAATGTCTCACTGGCCTTCAAGACCAAACTTTCTGGGTGTTCATTTTCCTGGTTTATAAACCCTGGGTTGTAGAGCACAAAGTGGGACTCAGACCCTTTGCCCCTTGCAGAAAAAATTCTGCAATTATAATTGTCCTTTATTTTGTGAATAAGCTAGCTGAGAGTATGGGTCTTGACTATAATGCATCTCTGCCATTCTTACCCATCTAGTTGTGGTTCTTTCTTTATATTTTTAACCATATTTCTTTTATGCTAGTCTTCTGGTTGTTCCTATGAATAGTTGTACTGTAAAAAGTTGCATTTAGTTTTGTTTGTGGGAAAAACTGAAATCAGGCTCTTCCCACTCCATCAACTTGGCCACTCAATGATTTTTTTTTTTTTTTTTTTTACCAGTTTTTGTATATGTTTTCAGAAAATGGTACCATTACATTTTTTTGCTTGTATCTGATCAGTTTTCTCATTGCCATTTATTTAAGAGACTGCCCTTTTCCATTGTATATTCTTGCTTCTTTTTCATACAGTAATTGAGTATATGAATGTCAGTTTATTTTTTATCTCTTTATTTTGTTTAATTAATCTATGAGTCTGTTTTTGTATAAAGGCAACACTGTTGTGACTACTATAGCTTTGTGATATAGTTTGAAACAAAGGGGTGTGATACTTTTAGTTTTGTTTCAATTTTTATTTTATTTTTTTTTACTATTTGGAGTATTTGTGTTACCAACATTTTTTTTTTTAATTTGTCTTAGTTCTGTGAAAAAGCCACTGATATTTTGTTAAGGATTGCATTAAATCTGTAGATTACCTTAAGTAGTATGTACATTTTGAAAAATATACTAATTCTTATAATCCATGGACATGGCATATCTGTCCACTTACTTGTGTCCTGCTTAATTTCTTTTATCAATATTTTATAGTTTTCATAGTACACAGCTTTTATTTCCTTGGTTAAAATTATTACCATGTAATTTATTATTTTAATGAAATTTTAAATGATTTTTTTTCATTTCTCATTCTGTAGTTTGTTTTTAGTGCATAGAAGTGCAACACATTTCTGAAATTAAATTTGTATTTGGAAATTTTGCTAAAATTATTCACTAGTTCTTAGGGAAGCCCAAGATGGCAGAGTAGAAGGATGAGTACTCATCTTCTGCGAGAACTCCAAAATTACAACTCACTGCTGAACAACCATCAACAGGAGAATGTTGGATCCCACCAAAAAAAAAAAAAAAGTTACCCCACATCCAAGGGCAAAGGAGAAGTCCCAGCAAGACTGTAGGAGGGGCGAAATTGTGTTAAGAATCAAATCCTATACCCTCCAGAGATGCTCAGAGGGCTCAAACAAAACTTTGTGTACACAAGGACTCAGGGACTTCACAGAGGCTGGGCAAGATTTGCCTTTGAGTGTTGAGTGTCTTCTGCGGGGGTATGAGTCAGCAGTGGCCTGTCACAGGGGCAGAGGCTCTGGGTGCAGCAAATCTGGGTCACACAGCATGTGGCATAAGCCTTTTTGGAGGAGGTCACTGTTAACCCAACCATAGAGCCACCAAGCAGATGACCCACAAAGTGAAGAACAATTATACCAAATAAATTCTCACACTGTTAAGAAAGTTCTAGGACCCAGAACAGATTTCCCAATCTGGGGATCCAGCAAAGGGACTGAGAACCCTCAGGGAGTTTGACTTTAGAGGCTACTGGGATTTGATTACAGAACTTACACAGGACTGGGGAAACAGACTCTTGAAGGACACAAACAAAATTTTGTGTGCACAAGGACCCAGGAGAAAGGAGCAGTGACCCGACAAGAGATTGACCCAGACTTGCCTGTGAGAGTCCAGGAGTCTCTGGCAGAGGCGTGGGTCAGGGGCACTGAATGCAGCAGTTCATGCACAGGGACTTTTGAAGGAAGTTGTCATTTTCTTCACTACCTCCAGCATAGTTTGGTTTCAGGTCAAATAATAGGGAGGGAACAGATCCATGTCCATAAACAGAAAATAAGATTAAAATTTTACTGAGCATGGCCCCGCCCATCAGAGCAAGACTCAATTTCCCCCACAGTCGGTCTCTACCATCAGGAAGCTTCCATAAGCCTCATATCCTTATCTTTCATAGGGCAGACAGAATGAAACCACAATCACATAAAGCTAATCAAACTCATCACATGGACCACTGCTGCTGCTAAGTCGCTGCAGTCGTGCCCGACTCTGTGCGACCCCATAGACGGAAGCCCACCAGGCTCCCCCGTCCCTGGGATTCTCCAGGCAAGAATACTGGAGCGGGTTGCCATTTCCTTCTCCAATGCATGAAAATGAAAAGTGAAAGTGAAGTCGCTCAGTCGTGTCCGACTCTTAGCGACCCCATGGACTGGAGCCCACCAGGATCCTTCGTCCATGGGATTCTCCAGGCAAAAGTACTGGGGTGGGGTGCCACTGCATGGACCACAGCCATGTCTAACTCAATAAAAATATGAGCTATGCCATACAGGGTCACCCAAGACTGATGGGTCATGGTGGAGAGTTCTGACAAAACGTGGTCCACTGGAGAAGGGAATGGCAAACCACTTCAGTATTCTGGACTTGAGAATCCCATTAATGGCATGAAATGACAAAAAAGATATAAAACTGAAAGATGAATACCCCAGGTCAGTTGGTGTGCAAAATGTTACTGGAGAACAGTGGAGAAATAACTATAGAAAGAATGAAGAGACAGAGCAAAAGCAAAAACAATGCCCAGTTATGGATGCGACTGGTGATGGAGGTAAAGCTGATGTTGTGAAGAACAATATTGCATAGGAACCTGGAATGTTAGATCCATCAATTAAGGCAAATTGGAAGTGGTCAAACAGGAGATGGCAAGAGTGAACGTTGACATTCTAAGAATCAGTGAACTAAAATGGACTGGAATGGGCGGATTTACTTCAGATGACCAATATATATAGTACTGTGCACAAGAATCCCTTAGAAGAAATGTAGTATCCCTCTTAGTCAACAAAAGTCCAAAATGCACTACTTGGTTGCAGTCTCAAAAACAACAGAATTATCTCTGTTCATTTCCAACACAAACCATTCAATATAACAGTAATCCAAGTCTATGCCCCAACCAGTAATGTTGAAAAAGCTGAAGTTGAACTGTACTATGAAGAACTACAAGACCTTCTAAAACTACCGACTTTGACTGTGTGGATCACAACAAATTGTGGAAAATTCTTCAAGAGATGGGAATACCAGACCACCTTACCTGCCTTCTAAGAAATCTGTATGCAAGTCAAGAGGCAACAGTTAGAACCATTCATGGAACAATAGATTGGTTCCAAATTGGGAAAGGAGTATGTCAAGTTTGTGTATTGTCACTCTGCTTATTTAACTTATATACAGGGTACATCATGAGAAATGTTGGGCTTAATGAAGCACAAGCTGGAATCAAGATTTCTGGGAGAACTAACAATAACCTCAGGTATACAGATAATACCACCCTTAAGGCAGAAACCAAAGAAGAACTGGAGAGCCTCCTGATATATGTAAAAGAGGAGAGTGAAAAAGCTGACTTAAAACTTAACATTCAAAAAATTAAGATCATGGCATCTTGTCCCATCACTTCATGGCAAATAGATGGGAAACAATGGGAACAGTAACAGACTTTGTTTTTGATCTCCACAATCACTGAAGATGGTGACTGCAGCCATGAAATTAAAAGACCTTTGGACTGCAAGGAGATCAAACCAGTCCATCCTAAAGGAAATCAGTCCTGAATATCCATTGGAATGACTGATGCTGAATCTGAAACTCCTTTATTTGGCCACCTGATGTGAAGAACTGACTCACTGGATAAGACTTTGATAACTGAGAAAGATTGAAGGCAGAAAGAAAAGGGGCCAACAGAAGATGTGATGGTTGGATGACATTACCAACTCAATGGGCAGGAGTTTGAGCAAGCTCTGGGCGTTGGTGTTGATGATGGACAGGGACTCCTAGTGTGCTGTAGTCCATGGGGTTGCAAGGTGTTGGAGACGACTGAGCAACTGAACTGATACTGATTTACTAGTTTTAATAATTTATGATGGGGCCTTTAATGTTTTCTATAAAGTATAATAGCATATGCTGCACTATATCATGACATCTGCAAATAGCAACAGTTTTGTTTATTTCTTTCCAATTTGAATGCTATTTGTTTCCTCTTTTTGCATAATTGCTCTTTCTAGTATTGATAATATATGTAGAGTTAGAATGGCTAGAGTAAGCATCCTCATGTTGTTCTTGATCTTTGAGGGAAAACTCAGTTTTCACAATTGAGTATGATAGTGGCTGTTGATTTTTATAGGGCTTTTATTTTGTTGTATTTGTTCCCTCTATATCCATGTTGCTGAGTGTTTTTTTTTCAATCATGACTGAATTTTGGATTTCATCAAATTCAGTTTTTCTATTGAGGTTATCAAATAACTTTTAATGTTCAATGTTATTTTGTTGAGGGTTTTTGCATTTTCTTTCATCAAGTAAAATGTCCTATAATTTTCTTTCTTTCTTTTTTTTTTTTTTGTAGTGTCTTTGGTTTAATATTGGAGTAATACTGGCCTCATAAAATAATAAGAAAGTTATAAACATTTTTGCACCCAACGTAGAAGCACCTAAATATGTAAAGAAATTTTTAATAGAAATAAAGAAAAATACATAATAATATGGGACTGCAATACCACTTACATCAATTGATAGCTCATGTCATCCAACCATCTCATCCTCTGTCGTCCTCTTCTCCTCCTGCCTTCAATCTTTCCCAGCATCAGTGTCTTTTCCAGTGAGTTAGCTCTTTGCATCAGGCAGTCAAAGTAGTGTAGCTTCAGCTTCAGCATCAATCCTTCCAATGAATATTCAGGGTTGATTTATTTAGGGTTGACTGGTTTGATTTCCTTGCAGTCCAAGGGACTCTCAAGAGTCTTTTCCAACAGCACATCTCAAAAACATCAATTCTCTGGCACTCAATCTTTTTTATGGTCCAATTCTCACATTCATATATGACTATTGTAAAAGCCATAGCTTTGAGTATATAGACATTTGTCAGCAAAGCAATGTCTCTGCTTTTTAATACACTGACTATGTTTGTCATAACTTTTCTTCCATTGAGCAAGAGTCTTTTAATTTCATGGCTGCAATCACCATCTGCAGTAATTTTGGAGCCCCCACCCACCAAAAAAATTAAAAGTTAGTCAATGTTTCCATTGTTTCCCCTTCTATCTGCCATGAAGTGATGGGACCAGATGCCGTGGGCTTCAGTTTTTGCATGTTGAGTTTTAAGACAGCTTTTTCACTTTTGTCTTTCCCCTTCATCAAGTGGCTCTTTAATGCCTCTTTGCTTTCTGCCATAAGGGTGGTGTCATCTGCATATCTGAGGTTATTGATATTTCTCCCAGAAATCTTGATTCCTGCTTGTGCTTCATCCAACTTGGCATTTTCCATGATGTACTCTGTACAAAAGTTAAATAAGCAGGGTGACAATATATAGGCTTGAAGTACTCCTTTCCCAATTTTGAACCAGTCTTTTTACATGTCCAGTTCTAACTGTTGCTTCTTGACCTGCGTAGAGTTTTTGCAGGAAGCAGGTAAGGTGGGGCTGGCATTCCCATCTCTTTAAGGATTTTCCACAGTTTATTGTGATCCCCACAGTCAAAGGCTTTAGCGTAGTCAATGAAGCAGAAGTAGGTGTTTGTCTGAAATTCTCTTGCTTTTCTATGATCCAACGGATGTTGGCAATTTGATCTCTGGTTCCTCTGCCTTTTTTAAGTCAGCCTGAATATCTAGGAGTTCTTGGTTCACATACTTTTGAAGCCTAGCTTGGAGAATTTTGAGCATTACTTTGATATCATGTGAAATGAGTGCAATAGTGCTGTTGTTTTAATATTCTTTGGCATTGCCCTTCTTTGGGATTGGAATGAAAACTGAATTTTTCCAGTCCTGTGGCCATATCAGAGTTTTCCAAATTTGTTGACATATTGAGGACAGCACTTTAACAGTATCATCTTTTATAAATCTGTATATGCCAATGAGTTGGAAGTAGTGGATACATTCCTAGTAACATACACTCTGCCAAGGCTGAATAATCAAGAAATAGAATATCTGAATGGACAAATTGTAGGTAAATGTAATTGAGTCAGTAATCAGAGTACTCCCAACAGCAACAACAACAAAAAAAATCAGGTTAAATGGTGTCACAGGTGAATATTAAATGCTTGAGCATTTAAAAAAGAATTAATATTTATCCTTCACTAATAATTTAAAAACTACTCTTTCTTTCATGGTGCTCCTGATGGACTCTGAGGTGGTTTCATTCTTCCCTTTATCACTTCCTTTCTCCTTCCCAACTATCTTGTTCACACAGAGGGCTTCCTCCTAAACAACAGGTCAACTTTACCTGGCATTCGAGGCCAGCTCAAGAAATTGATTAGCAAAAGAGGAACCACCAGCATCCACCAGTGTCTATCATCTTACATAAAACCATTGACTATAATATCTAGAAGGACTCCTGGAAAATCTTCCAAACTGTCCTGGATTCTGTGGTATGCTAAGTTATGGTAAAATAAAAGTGAAAGTGGCTCAATCGTGTCTGACTCTTTGCAGCCCCATGGACTATACAGTCCATGGAATTTTCCAGGCCAGAATATTGGAGTGGGTAGTCTTTCCCTTCTCCAGGGGACTTATGGCAAGGGCTCTTTTAATTCATAGGTACATCTCTAGGCTAAATAAATAATGTCTCAAATACAAAGTAGCTACATTTTTTAAAAAAAGAGTTACAGATAAAATATTAATAACAATCTTAAGGGTAACCTCAGAATTTTTGAAATTAACAAAGGAGAAAATTTGTCTTTCTGCAAGAGAGGACTGACACCATTATTAGGTGGAAAGGACAGGTGATAAAACAGTATGTATATTATGATCCCATATGTATATTTTCAAAGATATAAACTCACAAAAGAAAACTATGGTTACCTTTGGGGCAAAGAAAAAAGGTCATCCTTTATTTTACTCACATACCATGATTTGAAATTTTTATAATGAATATGAATTATTTGCATTTGACATGTTCCCAGTCAAGTAACAGGAAAAGTGTCACAAACTATTAACAGATAAGGGTAATACATTGTGACTAACACTGCCATTGTGGTTATAAAGGTACCATATGTAAACAAGTACCAATATAAAAACATTTTGTAGCACTTATATTGTGTGAAGTGTTGTTCCAAGTGTTTTAAATGCAATACATTTATTCTACTGTTATCCTAATTGTAGACACTAAGGCTTGAGAATTAAATCATTTGCGCAAAGTCACATAGCCAAGTAAATGATGGACCAGGATTTGAAACAAGTCAATCTTACTCCCAAGTCCATGCTCTTTACTGAAAAGAGGATATTTAGTCCACCTGGGAAATTCAGAGTACTCACATGTGTCTTCATATGTAAATAGTACCCCATTTGGGCCTAGGGGATCAGGACAAAGGAAAGAATGCCACATGTGTCTCAACAATCCCACCTGTTGCTTTTGTTATACACGTGCCCCTGGATACTTTGTTAATCATGGAGAATTTCCTATCCAGTTCTCTACAGATGCTATACCCTCGTTTTATTCAAGACACGCTGTAACCTTATGCAGCAAGTAGCATCACAATTTTTTTTCAAAGATTTTGTTTATTACTAATAATTAATCTCAGTGTATTTTCACCTCATTAGCATATTATTCTTTTTTAATTTTATTTAACTTTACAATATTGTATTGATTTTGCCATGTATCAAAATGAATCTGCCACAGGTATACATGTGTTCCCCATCCTGAACCCTCCTCCCTCCTCCCTCCCCATACCATCCCTCTGGGTCATCCCAGTGCACCAGCCCCAGGCATCCAGTATGAGGCATCGAACCTGGACTGGCGACTCGTTTCATATATGATATTATACTTATTTCAATGCCTCATCACAATTTTATAGATAGAGAACCTGAGACTCAGAGAGATGAAGTGACTTGCTCAAGTTCACACAACTAGAAAATAGTTAGAATTTGAAACTCAGATATTATGATGCTAGAGTAACTTTTTCTCAGTACATTATGGTATTTTGGAAAGATATGCTGATTATGGGGTCTTCCCAGGTAGCACTAATGATAAAGAACCCACCTGCAATGCAGGAGATGTAAGAGATGAAGGATCAATCCCTGGGTTGGGAAGATCCCCTGGAGGAGAGCATGACAACCCACTCCAGTGTTCTTGCCTAGAGAATCCCACGGACAGAGGAATCTGGCAGGCTACAGTCCATAGAGCCAAAAGAGACACAACTGAAGCGACTTAGCACAGCACATACTTATTGTGGCAGTATAATAGGCCCCCAGACCCCTCACATGCACTGCAGTGGTGGTGCAGGTGTCTGCTAGTATGACTCAGGTCTATTTTTCCTCCCAACCTTGCCTCACATATCCATTCTTATCTGACTATGACCATTTTTTTAGTTTCAAAGATGTAACTATGAGTACAAGTTTCCCATTCTAAATGAGTGAGACTTTACACAAAAAGCACAGACTCACAGAAGTGATTGAGACAAAGGCAAGTTTTAGCATCACCTTTTGTCTAGATCAAGCGGGTAATACAAAGATTAGTGATTATTTCACTTGGGCAGAGCATACAAATGGAAAGCAGATCTGTCTTCTTTGATTATAGAACAAAATTCCAACAGGAGATTCTTGCAGGGACAACAGTATTTGACACCAAGGATGTGTTCTGCAATATTAGGCTGCCATTGATAGAAGGCCCTGGGTATAGTCATAGCTTTTATCAAGAACAGCCAGGTATTTAGGTGGCTAGGTTGCTTAGGCACTACTAATTTATTGGAACTTTTCAATTACATTGTTAAAAGCTACTACTACATTTGAAATGTAGTATTTGTTCCCCAATCAAACTGCGACATTATAACCAAGGTGTTCTTGTCAGTTTTTCATGTAAGGCCGGCAGGCTTTATATTATTAAAAGTATATTCCAATGGTCAAAAGGATGAAGTTTCATTTAAAAATTACATTTTCTTGGAGGTCCAATGCCCCTAAAGAGGACTCCCCCAACAACTCATAATTAAGCACCTTACTGCACACAATACTCTAGCAAGACCACTCATGTACTCACACACTCCAGCCCTAATGCTGAGAGACTGAGATACTAGTTAACCCAATTTTAAACTGAGCCACCCTACAGAAAGCAAAAGCTGAGAGAGCATAATCTTGGTAGTTTGGTCTAGGCATTCTTTCCTAAGCCGAGGAAGAAAATCATCTGTATTATGAACTCCTACTGGAATGCTAAGTTTGGAGGGTGGAAAGGGAAGATGGGAGAGACTAAGGATTTAAATATTGCCTTTTGGAGATGTCATAAACCAGATTGTGTGATAGTAGGGAACTGCTTAGCTAGGGAGCATGTAGAAGTGTTGCTTGGTAGTCATTGAAAGAAAACTTGGAAGGATGTGTGCAATAACAAGATGTTTGAATTTAATATTTTAATAATTGAGCAATACTGAGATGGAAGGGGGAAATGAATGTACTAGCTCAATAAAAAAATAGCTTTCCTGCTGAGCTCATCTCCAATATTTTAGGGATAAAGCCCTACAGATTATCTCTTGCCAGTCCATGTTTCCTTTCATCTCTAGTCATCCCTATCCATACTCCCTACTGGCTCTCTATACCCATCCTAACACGTATCAGAGGATTGGTCATTCTGGGAAACTCCTATTTTCATCTTCACAGGAAGTAGGAAACTGAACATTTCTCATACTTACACTTAGGAATATGCAGTCTGGGCCTGGGGTAAACCAAAAAGAACCAACTAGAAAGCTACCCTGGATGCTAGAAATCTGGAGAGTCCCAGCTCTATGTAAATGCTTGGGAATGTCTGGTGCCATCAGAATCAGTGTCAAAAAATTAGAGGTGTCCTTCTAATTTCACTCTTACTCTTATATCCACTAAGAAAGCAGACCAAAATTAATAACAAATACTAACTATAAGGTAGCTTGACTGGGCCAGGCCTACTTCTAACCACCCCCACCTACAGGACTTTGGTTGAGAGATGTCCACGTGGAAAGTATCAACACAAAATAAAAATGACTGCAAAAAAGAGATGAAAGCCATGATTGGCTTAACTTCAGAGTGAAACTTCCATTACCTTGTTTCAAGCTGCAGCTGGGAATGAAATTTAAAAAAAGAATATAATTCAATGCTACATTATATAACAATGCTACACTTGAAGCCCCTGTGTTCTGTATTGTACTATATACTGTGAATGACAAATAAAGGAATAAGTATCTATCCTTGATTATAAGGAGGCATAGAGGAGACAGGCATTATACAAGTTAGTCAAAGGTAGAAATTGATAAGTGCTATAATGAAAGAAGTGCAAATACATTACTATATGAGCACTGAATGGGGAGGGTTGGCTTCTAGCTAGAGGAATCCAAAAAGAATAAATGGAAAAGATGGTTTTTGACTTGAGCAAGGGAGAAAGAGTTTGATTTCCATACAAATAGATTAGTTTAGGGATCAGCATGGGTAAATGCATTGAGTCAAGGCAATACAGAATACAGGTTGTATAGTGATGCAAGTGAGAGAAGATGAGAATAAAAATAACGTTGCTGCTGCTGCTGCTGCTAAGTGGCTCAGTCGTGTCTGACTCTGTGCGACCCCATAGATGGCAGCCCACCAGGCTCCTCCGTCCCCAGGATTCTCCAGGTAAGAACACTGGAGTGGGTTGCCATTTTCTTCTCCAATGCATGAAAGTGACATATGAGGATCACTTACTAGGGCTTCCCTGAGAGCTCAGTTTGTGAAGAATCCCCCTGTGATGCAGGAGACCCTGGTTCAATTCCTGGGTTGGAAAGATCCCCTGGAGAAGGGATAGGCTACTTACTCCAGTATTCTTGGACTTCTCTGGTGGCTCAGCTGGTAAAGAATCTGCCTGCAATGTGGGAGACCTGGGTTTGATCCCTGGGTTGTGAAGATCCCCTGGAGAAGGAATGGCTTACCCACACCACCCCCTGAAGAATTCCATGGGCTGTATAGTCCTTGAGGTTGCAAAGAGTCTGACAGGACTGAGTGACTTTCACTTTCACTTTACTATATACCAGGCACAGTGTTGAGAGTTTAATATGTATTAATTTATGTAATCCTCACAATAACCTGATAAGTTAATATTATCATCATCATCTCAACTTGACAGCTCAGAAACTGAGGTCTAAGGAAGTTACTTGTTCAAGAACCCATGGCCAGTGAGTAGTAGAACTAAGATTCAAACCCATGAAATTTGTATCCAGACAGAACAAATGTTCACAACCTCTATGTTACATTACTTTTACACAATTGCTTTAAGAAGTTCATGAGGGACCATGAATGGCAGGATAAAGATTTGGGGCTCTATCTTGAATTGATGTCCTTTGTCTGATTTCTAGCTCTAGAACTCACTAGCTGAATGACCTTGGCAAGTTACTTAATTTGTCTGTACTATCATTTCTAAATTTTTTAGGTATATATAAAATATTATGCATAAGAAACAATAAGTTGGCATGCAAAGGATACTCAGTAAATTTATCTGTCATAATTTATAGTCACATTAGTGCAAAATGGGGGATATTCCAGGCAGAAGGAATAAATGGAAGTTTTCTGGTATTGGTAGAGTATAAGCTATGATGATGTATGGGGATAAACCTGGGAAATGAATTTAAGGATCAGCTAATTAAAGACTGAATGAGACTCTGAATCTTTTGGCTTTTATTCTACAAGTAACAAGTAACAAGTGATCGATTAAACTGAATGAATTTTAAAAGGGCATGTATAAAAGATGGAAGAAAAACACATAAATGACATCCAACAATTACTTTCTTTAGATTTAAGTTGGTGCAAAAGTAATTGTGATTTTGCAATATTGAAATTTCTGCTTTATATTAGAATACATTCCTAAATAAACATGGTTATGTTACACATAATTTTAATGTACATTTTTCTATTTTTTCTAATGACTTATTATTTGTTGTCTTTTTATATTTATTTTAGACTATAGAAATGATGTTAGACAACAAGAAAATTCAAGTGATTTTCTTATTTGAGTTCAAAATAGACCTTAAAGCAGTGGAGACTACTGGAAAAATCAACAATGCATTTGGCCCAGGAACTGCTAAAGAACATACAGTGCAGTGGTGGTTCAAGAAGTTTTACAAAGGAGATGAAAACCTAGAAGATGAGCAGTGTAGTGGCCGGCCATCAGAAGTTGACAACAACCATTTGAGATCCACTGTCAAAGCTGATGCTCTTACAACTACATGAGAAGTTGCTGAATAACTCAACATCCATCATTATATGGTTGTTCAGTTTTTGAAGCAAACTAAAAAGGTGAAATATCTCAATAAGTGGGTGCCTCATAAGCTGATGACAAAAAAATCATTGCTTTGAAGTGTCATCTTCTCTTATTCTACACAACAACAATGAACCATTTCTTGATTGGATTGTGATGTAAAAAAAAGTGGATTTTATATGACAACTGGCAATGATCAGCTTAATGGTTGGACTAAAAAGAAGCTCCAAAGCACTTCTCAAAGCCATACTTGTACCAAAAAAAGGTCATGGTCACAAATTGTTAGTCTGCTGCCCATCTGATTCACTATAACTTTCTGAATCCTGATGAAACCATTACAATTGAGAAGTATGCTCAGCAAATCAATGAGATGCACTGAAAACTTCAATGCCTGCAGCTGATGTTGCTCAACAAAAATGGTCCAATTCTTTTCCATGATGCCTGACCACATCTTGTACAACCAATGCTTCCAATACAATCTTGTAAAGTAAACATAAAAAATAATAATAATAATAATAAAATTAAAAAAAAAAAAAACAACCCAACAAACAAAATTTGAACAAATTGGACTACCAAGTTTTGGCTCATCCACCATATTTACTGACCTCTTGCCAACCAACTACCATTTCTTCATGCATCTCAACAATTTTTTTCAGGGAAAATGCTTCCTCAACTAGAAGGAGGCAGAAAATGCTTTCCAAGTGTTTGTCAAATCTCAAAGCCCAGATTTATATGCTATAGGAATAAACAAGCTTATTGGCAAAAATGTGTTGGTTGTAATAGTTCCTATTTTGATTAATAAAGATGTGCTTGAGCTTAGTTATAATGATTTAAAATTCACTATCCAAAACTGCAATTACTTTTGCACCAATCTCACCACTAGGTATTTAACCTAGAGAATTAAAAACTTAAGTTCACCCCCTAAATCTGTGCATAAATGTTTATATAATTCCTAATAAAAATTTCCAAATACTGGAAACCACTCAAATGTTCACCAACAGTTGAATGGATGGACAAGTTCTTATATATCCGTACCATGGGACACTGCTGCTGCTGCTGCTGCTAAGTCGATTCAGTTGTGTCCAACTCTGTGCGACCCCATAGACAGCAGCCCACCAGGCTTCCCCAGGACTAAAACAGAACCAACTTCTGATACATATGGTAACATGGATGAATTTGCCAATACATTGTGGCAAGTAAAGAAACCCAGATACAAAAGACTATGTACTGTATGTTTTAATTTATATAGTAGTCTAATAAAAGCAAAACTAGGAACAAAGAACAGAACAGTCAGTGGTTGCCAGGAGTTAGGTGTGGGAAAATGCATAACTATGATGAAACAGTGTAAAGGCATAATTTGGGGTCATTGAAACTGCTTTGTCCTGATTTGTAGTGTAGTGATTTAGTGATAATTATATGCAGGTTTGGGAGCTCACAGAACTGTATATTCTCCAAAAGTAAATTTTTAAAAGGGTAAAGTTCAATATTTTACTGTGGAAAATGTTGCAACTCTGTAAAGATTTTCCATTTTCAGAGAGCTATGCAAATAATACAAATAAAGTTTCCTATGACAGTTGCTTGAAGTTATATAATATTAATCTCATTTTATCTCTCAACAGAGTTGCTAGACTGATAGAATGGAGGTAGATGTTAACACCTACTGAAATCAAATCATTCAAAGTTGTAACATCATTGTGAATTGCTGGATGAGTTTGTGACTGAAAAACTGATCTCTATGGGGGCTAATTAATATGAAGGTCTGTATTAGATTGCCACAGGGTTCTATCTTCAACTGTATAAATAATTTAAATGAAGACATTGGTCGTTCATATTCATGGATGATAATAAGCTGAATGGGTTAATTAATCAGGATTTTAATTAACTGTACATATATTTTGCAGGTTGAAGCAAAGTAACATTTAGTAGAAAATATTAAATCCCTGTATAAGTATGTGATTGACCATAAAGGAGTGAGATAGACTATATAACCTAGACTTTAAGGAGGATTCTGTGATGGGCATCTCAATGTCAGATAGCATTCAGACCCTGTGTCTCTACTGGACAGACTCTCACTTAGTGTGTATGCCAAGAACTGTGTTCAGGAGATAGTGAAAAGATTGTGGAGGGACCTGGAACCAAGGTCCCATATGGGACAGCTGAAGGACATAGGTATATTCTACCTGGAAAAGATTTAGAAAGACAAGGATTCAGACTTTTAAAGGGTTCTCTCAGGGCAGAAGGAGCAGACCAATTCTGAGAAACCCAGATGCCCATTTCAGAGAAAGAATAAATTTCATATTATTATTAAAAAAAGGACTTTGAGCCAGTCTATAATGTCCTTGTATAGGGTGAGATGCTTCAAGGAGTAGTAAATTTCTTGCCAATAGAGCTGTGCCAAGAGAAGGCACTTTAAAATTAATGTGAAACCAGATTTCTATATTGAATAAAATGATGGTTTTCAAACTTGAGGGTGTGGTCCACTAGTATCACCTGGAAAGCTAGTACAGATTCAGATTCTTTCACACTAGATTCTAATTCAGGAGGTCTTGTGTGGGGCCTGAGAATGTGCATCTCAAACAAATGTCCCTAAATTACTCAAATCCCACTTTAGGCAATGGCATACTGAGGATTGGCTGATGCCAGCACTGAGAAGGGGACTGGTAGGTAATCAGGTAGGCTAATCAGGTAGATAATCAGGTAATCAGGTAGGCTGTGCTCTTTTCCTACCTCATACCACATATAATTTTTTTACAGGTCCTTTCCTGTTTGGAGTCCCAAGTTTTATACTATGGTAAATATTCTCCCGACTCCTTTTTAAATCAGTGGTACTCATCCTTTCTTCAAAACAAAACTTACATAAAACCCCAATATTTGAAGCAAATACTGAACAACTTTGGGTTGTGTGTGTGTGTTTGTGGAGGAATGTTTTGTCCCACCCCAAACCTCAGAAGACCCTCTATGGATTAATTACAGTAATTAAGGGACATTCATTTGAGATACACATTTGAAAATTATTGTTCTGGGATCTTCCCAATGCCAAGATTCTGACGGCCAAGGGACTTTGGGTCCTGTGATCCTCATGCTTGAGTGCCTGTACCTGTTTCTGACTTAGTACCTGCATGCATCTCTACCTTCTCCCTCCATCCTGCATTTATAGCAAGCACTGTGGCCCCACTGGAGTTCTGAGAAAGGTTCTCTCATCTCCCCCCTTGCCAAGCTATAATGCCTTTGCTCCTCTTTGGCAGTCTACCTAGAGCTGCTGTCTGTTTAATTCTCCAACTTCTAGTCCACAGTGTTCCCCTGTCTCAGACAGCTTGTGTGGAGCTAGGGCCAGGGTGGGGCCTGGAAACAACTTCAAACAAGACATTGGAAAGCCTTGCCCAAATCTCCTGATCTAGATTTAATTTTCCCAAATTTTCTCTCAAGTCTGTCCTATCACTGTACTGCTTCACATGGCTTCCCATCTGGTACAAACCAAAAGACCTAGTGATCAATTTCTGCTCATTTCTCCAGCCTATCTCCAGTTTCCTTTGGGTCATCAGATTTTGTTGCTTTCTGAGGATTGGCTGTACAAAGGTTGAATACATTCAACACTCAGAGAATCCAGGAAAGAATCCTTTGTTCCTTACAATTGTCTTACTGAGCCTAGGTGATAAAATAATTGTTGAAGACCATTGTGAACCAGAAAAACTATGAGGATAATAACAACTATAATTTATGGAGCCTCTCCTATACAACAGCCAATTGCCTGTTCCTTGTCTTATTTAATTCTCATGACAACCCTGTGAAGTGAGTACCATTAGTACCCCTGAATTGCAGGTGAGGAAACTCAGGTTTGCTGCAGTTGACCTACTGTGCTGTAAATATAAAGCTAGGATTATGAGCTTATGCTCTGGTAATCATGAAAGTGGTATTTCTGAACTTTATGTCATGTAGCAGTAGCTGGATATTACCATGGCCATTCTGGGTGAACAGGTAAAAAGTCCTGGAGGAGTGCAATGGAATACGTCATCACTTTCTGTTTGTTTCTGCCTGGTGGTAAAGTTTTCTGAGTCCACAAATCTTCAAAATGGAAACTCCTCATTGCTCAGCTGGGCAGTGTCAGAGAAGAATAAATAAGTACCATATGAATACAGTGACCCTGGACTTTCCCCAGTAAAACAAGGAAAGAAATAGTCCCTGGGTTGGAAGGAAGGTCAAATTAGATTCACTGTTCTTGAACTTGTTTGGGGATGAGTCACCTATAGACTAATGAGTGCAGTTTCCTGGGTCCCATCCCTGAAATTTTTTTTTTCTTTAAAATTTTTTAATATAAATTTATTTGTTGTAATAGGAGGCTAATTACTTTACAATATTGTATTGGTTTTGCCATATATCAACATGAATCAGTCATGGGTGTACATATGTCCCCCATCCTGAACCCCCTTCCCACCTCATTCCCCATCTTATCCCTCAGGATTGTCCCAGTGCATCAGCTTTGAGTGCCCTGTTTCATGCTTCAAACTTGGACTGGTGATATATTTCACATATGGCAATATACATGTTTCAGTGCTATTCTCTCAAATCATCCCAACCTTGCCTTATCCCACAGAGTACAAAAATATGTTCTTTATATTAGTGTCTCTTTTGCTGTCTCGCATATAGAGTCATCATTACCATCTTTCTAAATTCCATATATATGTGCTAATACACTGTATTGGTGTTTTTCCTTCTGACTTCACTCTGTATAATAGGCTCCAGTTTCATCCATCTCATTAGAAGTGATTCAAATGTGTTCTTTTTAATCAGATCAGATCAGTCACTCAGTCGTGTCTGACTCTTTGCGACCCCATGAATTGCAGCACGCCAGGCCTCCCTGTCCATCACCAACTCCAGGAATTCACTCGGACTCACGTCCATCGAGTCAGTGATGCCATCCAGCCATCTGGATGGATGCTCTGGACAGACAGAGGATGCTCTGTCATCCCCTTCTCCTCTTGCCCTCAATCCCTCCCAGCATCAAGGTCTTTTCCAATGAGTCAACTCTTCGCATGAGGTGGCCAAAGTAGTGGAGTTTCAGCTTTAACATCATTCCTTCCAAAGAAATCCCAGGGCTGATCTCCTTCAGAATGGACTGGATGGATCTCCTTGCAGTCCAAGGAACTCTCAAGAGTCTTCTCCAACACCACAGTTCAAAAGCATCAATTCTTTGGTACTCAGCCTTCTTCACAGTCCAGCTCTCACATCCATTCATGACCACAGGAAAAACCATAGCCTTGACTAGACGAACCTTCATTGGCAAAGTAATGTCTCTGCTTTTGAATATGCTATCTAGGTTGGTCATAACTTTCCTTCCTAGGAGTTCTTTTTAATAGCTGAGTAATATTCCATGAAATTCTGATTCTGGAGATAGCTTAAGGTATTAGAATCTGCATGTAGAATACATTTGCCAAGTAATTTTGATGCAGGGTTTTATGAACTGCCTTGGCCTAAGTAGATAATTTAGACCAAATAGACTTTCTGATATTTTTCAGCTTTGAAACTCTCACTTTAAGTGAGAGTATTAAGTCCTTTAAGTATTAAGCTATATGGCATGGTATCATGATCAAATCAAAATGGAGGGAGAGAAATGTGTAAGTGTCAATAGTTAGAAATGCATGGTTAGAAATGGCTTCAAGGGAGTGATGACACTTGTGTTGAGCCTTGAAACTGGAATTAAAGTTGAATAGCACAGATAACCTGTAGATCTTCTTCATGGATCACTGTGCAGGGTCACCCAAGACAGAAGAGATATAGTAGAGAGTTCTGACAGAACGTGATCCACTGGAGGTGGTTGTTGTTGTTCAGTTGCCCAATCCTGTCCAACACTTTGCGACCGCAAAGCTGAATGCAGCATGCCAGATTTCTCGGTACTTCACCATCTCACAGAAATTGTTAAATGCATTTCCATTGAGTCAGTGATATGATCCAACCATCTCATCCTCTGCTGTCCCCTTCTCCTGCCTTCAATCTTGCCCAGCACCAGGGTCTTTTCTAATGAGTCGGCTCATCCAATCAGGTGGCCAAAGTATCGGGGTTTCAGCTCAGCATCAGTCCTTCCAATGAATATTCAGGGTTGATTTCCTTTAGGATTGACCAGTTTGATCTCTCTGCAATCTAAGGGATTCTCAAGAGTCTTCTACAACATAACAGTTCAAAAGCATCGATTCTTTGGTGCTCAGCCTTCCTTATGGTCCAACTCTCATATCCGAAATGACTAGAAAAAAACATAGCTTTGAGTATATGGACCTTTGTTGGCAAAGTAATGTCTCTGCTTTTTAACATGTTATCTAGATTTCCCATAGCTTTTCTTCCAAGGAGAAAGCTATGAAAGTCTTTTCATTTCATAGCTGTAGTCACCATCTGCAATGATTTTGGAGCCCAAGAAAATAAAGTCTGTCACTGTTTCCATTGTTTCCCCATCTATTTGCCATGAAATGTTGAGATTGGATGTCATGATCTTAGTTTTTTGAATGTTGAGTTTTAAGCCAGCTTTTTCACACTCCTCTTTCACCTTCATCAAGAGGCTCTTTAGTTCCTCTTTGCTTTCTACCATAAAGATGGTGTCATCCGAATATTTAAGGTTATTGATATTTCTCCCAGCAATCTTGATTCCAGATTGTGTTTCATCCAGCCTGGTGTTTCACATGAATATTCTGCATATGTTACATAAGCAGGGTGATAATATACAGCCTTTATGTATTCCTTTCCCAATTTGGCAACAGTCTACTGTTCCATGTCCAGTTCTAACTGTTGCTTCTTGACCTGTCTACAGGTTTTGCAGGAGGCAGATGAGATGGTCTGGTATTCCCATCTATTTAAGAATTATCCACAGTTTGTTGTAATCCATACAATCAAATGCAATTAGTGCAGTCAATGAAGAAGAAGTAGATGCTTTTCTGGAATTT
Source organism: Tragelaphus eurycerus (assembly GCA_935064755.1). Classification (NCBI taxonomy): domain Eukaryota; kingdom Metazoa; phylum Chordata; class Mammalia; order Artiodactyla; family Bovidae; genus Tragelaphus; species Tragelaphus eurycerus. Next base: position 2,273,060 of record CAKXYN010000119.1, on the reverse strand, counting down.
GTTTGCTTTTTCTATGATACAACGGATGCTGGCATTTTAGTCTTTGGTTCCTCTGCCTTTTCTAAATCCAGCTTGAATATCTGGAAGTTCTTGGTTACATACTGTTGAAGCCTAGCTTGGAGAATTTTAAGCATTACTTTGCTGTCATGTGAAATGAGTGCAATAGTGAGGTAGTTTGAACATTCTTTTGCACTGCCTTCCTTTGGGATTTGAATGAAAACTGATCTTTTCCAGTCTTCTGGTCACTACTGAGTTTTACAAACTTGCTGGCATATTGTGGAGAAGGAAATGACAACCAACTCCAGTATTCTTGCCTAGAGAATCCCTTGGACAGAGGAGCCTGGTGGGCTGCTGTCCATGGGGTCGCACAGGTTGGACACAGCTGAAGTGACTTAGCAGCAGCAGTAGCAGCTGGCATATTGAGGGCAGCACTTTCACAGCATCATCTTTTAGGATTTGAAATAGCTTAGCTGGAATTATCTCACCTCTATTAGCTTTGTTCATAGCAATGCTTCCTAAGGCCAATTTGACTTCACATTCCAGGATGTCTGGCTCTAGGTGAGTGATCACAGCATCATGGTTATCTGAGTTTTCAATATCTTTTTTTGTAGAGTTCTTCTGTGCATTCCTGCCACATCTCAATATCTTCTGCTTCTATTAGGTCTATGCTGTTTCTGTCCTTTATTGTGCCCATCATTTCAGGAAATATTCCCCTAGTATCTCTTACTTTTCTTGAAGAGATCTCTAGGCTTTCTCATTCTGTGATTTTCCTCTATTTCTTTGCACTGATCAATGAGGAAGGCTTTGTTATTTCTCCTTGCTATTCTTTGGAGCTCTGCATTTAGATGGATATAACTTTGCTTTTCTCCTTTGCCTTTCACTCTTCTTTTCTCAGCTATTTGTAAGACCTCCTCAGATAACCATTTTGCCTTTTTGCATTTCTTTTTCTTAGGGATCGTTTTCATCACTGCCTTCTCTGCAATGTTTTGAACTTCTGTCTGTAGTTCTTCAGGCACTCTGTCTATCAGATCTAATCCCTTGACTCTATATGTAACTTCCACTGTATAATCGTAAGGAATTTGATTTAGGTCATACCTGAATGGCCTAGTGGTTTTCCCTATTTTCTTCAATTTAAGACTGATTTTGGCAATAAGGAGTTCATGATCTGAGCCACAGTCAGCTCCCAGTCTTGTTTTTGATGACTCTATAGAGCTTCTCCATCATGGCTGCAAAGAATATAATCAATCTGATTTCAGTACTGACCATCTGGTGCTGTCCATATGTAGAGTCATCTCTTGTGTTGTTGAAAGAGGGTGTTTTTGCAATGACTAGTGTGTTCTCTTGCCAAAACTCTGTTAGCCTTTTCCCTGCTTCCTTTTGTACTCCAAGGCCAAGTTTGCCTGTTATTCCAGTTATCTCTTGACTTCCTACTTCTGCATTCCATTCCCCTATAGTAAAAAGGACATTTTTTTTTTAAGAGTCAGATCGAGAAGGTCTTTTAGGTCCTCATAGAACTATTCCACTGCAGCTTCTTTGGAATTATTGGTTGGTGCATAGGCTTGGATTACTGTGATATTGAATGGTTTGCCTTGTAAGCAAACAAAAACAGTCTTTCATGTTTGAGATTGCACCCAAGTACCGCATCCATTGGAGGAGGGTATGGCAAACCAGCTCAGTATACTTGCCATGAGAACCTCATGAACTGTATAAAAGGCCAAAGAAATATGACACTAGAAGATGAGTTTCCCAGGTCTGAAGATGTCCAATATGCTACTGGGGAAGAGTGGAGGAGAATTACCAATAGTTGCAGAATGAATGAAGCAGCTGGGCCAAAGCAGATATGACATTCACCTGTGGATGAATCTGGTAATGAAAGCAAAATCCAATGCTCCAAAGAACAGTATTGTATAGGAACCTGGAATGTTAGGTCCATGAATCAAGGAAAATTGTACATGGTCAAGCAGGAGATGGTAAAAATAAACACCTACATTTTAGGAGTCAGTAAACTAAAATGGATAGAAATGGGCAAATTTAAATCAGGTGACCATTTTATCTACTACTGTGGGTAAGAATCCCATAGAAGAAATGGAGTAGCTCTCATAATAAACAAAAGAGTTTGAAATACAGTATTTAGGTGCAACCTCAAAAATGACTGAAAGATCTTGGTTCATTTCCAAGGCAAGATGTTCAACATCACAGTAATCCAAATCTATGCACCTACCACCCATGAGAAAGAAGCTGAAGTTGATGAATTCTATGAAGACCTAGAAGACCTCCTAGAAATAACATCTAAAAAGGATGTTCTATTCATCCTCAGGGATTGGAATGCAAAAGCAGGAAATAAAGATATACCTTCACACATGGGCATCAGTTCAGTTCAGTTCAGTCACTCAGTCGTGTCTGACTCTTTGCGATCCCATTAATCGCAACACACCAGGCCTCCCTGTCCATCACCAACTACCAGAGTTCACTCAAACTCATGTCCATCAAGTCAGTGATGCCAAAAAGACATCTCATCCTCTGTCATTCCCTTCTCTTCCTGCCCACAATCCCTCCCAGCACCAGAGTCTTTTCCAATGAGTCAACTCTTCACATGATGTGGCCGAAGTACTGGAGTTTCAGCTTTAGCATCATTCCTTCCAAAGAAATCCCAGGACTGATCTCTTTTAGAATGGACTGGTTGGATCTCCTTGCAGTCCAAGGGACTCTCAAGAGTCTTCTCCAACACCACAGTTCAAAGGCATCAATTCTTTGGCGCTCAGCTTTCTTTACAGTCCAACTCTCACATCCATACATGACCATAGGAAAAACTGTAGCCTTAACTAGACGGACCTTTGTTGGCAAAGTAATATCTCTGGTTTTGAATATGCTATCTAGGTTGGTCAGAACTTTCCTTCCAAGGAGTAAGCGTCTTTTAGTTTTATGGCTGCAGTCACCATCTGCAGTGCTTTGGAGCCCAGAAAAATAAAGTCTGACACTGTTACCACTGTTTCCCCATCTATTTCCCATGAAGTGATGGGACCAGATGCCATGATCTTCGTTTTCTGAATGTTGAGCTTTAAGGAAACTTTTTCACTCTCCTCTTTCACTTTCATCAAAAGGTTTTTAGTTCCTCTTTAGTTTCTGCCATTAGGGTAGTGTCATCTGCATATCTGATGTTATTGATATTTCTCCTGGCAATCTTGATTCCACCTTGTTGTTCTTCCAGCCCAGCATTTCTCATGATGCACTCTTCATATCAGTTAAATAAGCAGGGTGACAATATACAGCCTTGACGTACTCCTTTTCCAATTTGGAACCAGTCTGTTGTTCCATGTCCAGTTCTAACTGTTGCTTCCTGACCTGCATATTGGTTTCTCAAGAGGCAGGTCATGTGGTCTGGTTTTCCCATCTCTTTCAGAATTTTCCACAGTTTATTGTGATCCACACAGTCAAAGGCTTTGACATAGTCAATAAAGCAGAAATAGATGTTTTTTCTGGAACTCTCTGGCTTTTTGAATGATCCACTCGATGTTGGCAATTTGATCTCTGGTTCCTCTGCCTTTTCTAAAACCAGCTCTAACATCTGGAAATCACCAAATGGTAAATACTGAAATCAAATTCATTACATTATTTATAGTCAAAGGTGGAGAAGCTGTATAGAATCAGCAAAAACAAGACCTAGAGGTGACTGTGGCTCAGATTATCAGCTTCTCATAATAAAATTCAGTCTTAAGCTAAAGAAAACCCAGAAAATCACTATGCCAGCCAAGTATGACTTAAATCAAATACTGTATGAAATTCACAGTAGCAGTAATGAGGGTATTCAATGACTAGATCCAGTTAACAGTGTGCTTGAAGAACTATGAACAGAAATCCATAAGTACAGTAGATGGTGATCAAAACCATCCATCCCAAAGGAAAAGAAAAGCAAGAAGGCAAAGTGGTTATCTGAGGAGGCTTCACAAATAGAGAAATAATGAAGAGAAGTGAAAAGCAAAGAAGGGAGGGAATGGTACTTCCACTTATATACAGAGTCCCAAAGAATAGCTAGAAGAAGCAAGAAGGTCTTCTTCAATGAAGAATGCCTAATAAAAGAAGAAAACAACAAAAGGAGAAAGCCTAGAGACCTCTTCAGGAAAATTGGAAACATCAAGGGAGCATTCTGTCCAAAGAGGGCCAAAATAAATGATAAAAATGGTAGAGACCTAGTAGATGCGGAAGAGATCAAAAAGAGATGGAAAAAAAAAAATAGACAAAAGAACTCTATAGAAAATATCTTAATGAACCAGATTACTATCATGGTGTGGTTAGTCAACCAGAGCCAGACATTCTGGAGTGTGAAGTTAAGTGGGCTTTAAGAAGCACTGCTGTTAATAAAGCTAGTGGATGCAATGAAATTCCAGCAGAACTATTCAAATCCCTAAAGGATAATGCCATCAAGGTTTTGCATTCATTATGTCAGCAAATCTGGAAGACAGAGCAGTGGCCACAGGATGAGAAAAGTTCAATCTTCATGCCAATTCCCAAGAAAGGCAGTACCAAAGAATGTGCTAACCCTTGGGCAATTGCACTCATCTCCCATGCTAGTAAGGATATGCTCAAAATCTTGCATACTAGGCTTAAGCATTATACGATTCATGGACTTCCAGATGTCCAAGCTTGGTTTATAAAAGGAAGAGGAACTAGAGACCAAATTGCCAACATCTGCTGGATTATAGAGAAAGCTAGGGAATTTCAGAAAGACATCTGTCTTTCATTGACTACGCTAAAGCCTTTGTGTGGATCATGACAAACTGTGGAAAGCTCTGAGAGAGATGGGAATACCAGACCATCTTACCTGTTTCCTGTCAAGAATCAACAGTTAGAACCTGGTATGGAACAACTGATTGATTCAAGACCAAGAAAGGCATACTGCAAGGCTGTCTGCTGTTACCATTTTTGTTTAACCTATACTCTGAGCATATAATGAGAAATGCTGGCCTGAATGAGTTACAGGCTGGAACCAAGATAGGCAGAAGAAATATCAACAGTCTCAGCTATGCGGATGATACCACTCTAATGGCAGAAAGTGAGGAGGAACTAAAGAGCTTCTTGATGAGGGTGAAGGAAGAGAGTGAAAGAGCTGGCTGAGGACCAAATATTTTTTAAAAATTTAAAAAAAAAAAAAGATTTTGACATCCAGTCCCATTACTTCATGGCAAATAGAAGGAGAAATGGTGGAAGCAGTGACAGATTTCCTCTTCTCGGGCTCCAAAATCACTGCAAACTGTGACTGTAGCCATGATATCAGGAGATGATTGTTTCTTGGCAGGAAAATGATGAAAAACCTAGACAGTGTGCTGAAAAGCAGAAACCTTACTCTGCCAACAAAGGTCTGTATAGTCCAGGTCTTTCCTGTGGTCACATACAGTTGTGAGAACTGTACCATAAAGAAGACAGAATGCCAAAGAATTTATGCCTTCAAACTGTGGTGCTGGAGAAGACTCCTGGAAGTCCAATGGACAGCAAAGAAATCAAACCAGTCAATCTTAAAGGAGATCAACCTTGAATATTCACTGAAAGGGTTAATGCTGAAGCTCCAGTATTTTGGTTATGTGAAACAAACGAATTATTGGGAAAGTCCCTGATGCTGGAAAAAAATGAAAACAGCAGGAGAAAAGGCATCAGAAAATGAGATGGCTGGATGGAACACGAATTTTGGCACTCTGGAAGATGGTGAGGAACAGAGAGGCCTGGTGTGCTGCAGTCCATGGGTCACAAAGAGTCCAACAAGACTGGGCAACTGAACAACAAGAACAACAGGCACAGAAGAGATAAATGGCACTCTAGGCAAGAGAGCTGGCGAGGAGCAAAGTCTTGAAGACAAGAATGGCTGTAGTTTGTTTATGGTAGGGTGTACTAAGAGGCTGAGATTAACCAGGTCAGTCTGGTTTAATTGGATTAAAACTATTAATTTTATTTGTTATAATTAATGTAAAACCATGATAATTTTAAACTTTGAAACAAAATACTTTATAAACCACCTCTGGTTTTCTGCTATAAATATCTGAAGCTCCTCACTCTACAGCATGTTATATAGGGTTACCCAATTTGAGAAGTAGCTCCATGCCAAGTTAATGCCTGCCTTTGGAGCATTTACTATTGTAACTTATACTGGTGGTTGTGGCATAAAGAATAATGCTCCTAGGAATTATAGATTTTGAAAGCAAGTAAAGTCATTCAAAGGTAGCTGGGAGACTTATATTCACACCGTGTTTTTCATTTTTTTTTAAATTTGTTTTTAATTGGAGGATATTTGCTTTATAATGTTGTATTGGTTTCTGCCATACAACAATGTGAATCAGCCATAAGTGTGTGTGTGTGTGTGTGTGTGTATATATATATATATAATTTCCTCCCTCTTGAATCTCCCTCCCACTCACTGCCCCCATCCCACACTCGGCTGAGCTCCCTGTGTTATATAGCACAATCCCACTAGCTATCTATTTTAAACATGGTAATTATCTATTTCAATGCTACTCTCTCAATTTGTCCCACCCTCTCCTCCCGCTGTGTCCACAAGTCCATTCTCTATGTCTTTGTCTATTTCTGACCTGCAAGTAGGTTCATCATACCATTTTTTTAGATTACATATATATGCATTAATATACAATATTTGTTTTTCTCTTCCTGATTTACTTCACTCCATATAACAGGCTGTAGTTTCCTTCATCTCAGTTCAAATGACTCGAATTTGTTCCATTGTATGGCTGAGTAATATTCCATTGTATATATGTATCACAACTTCTTCATCCATTTATCTATTGATGGATATCTGCTTCCATGTCCTGGCTATTGTAAAATACTGCTGAAGTGAACACTGGGGTGCATGTGTCTTTTAGAATTGTGGTTTTCTCAGGGTATATACCCAGTTGTGGCATTGCTGGGTCATATGGTAGTTTTATCCCTAGGTTTGAATGGATCTCCATACTGTTCTCCGTACTGGCTGTATCAACTCATATTCCCATCAACAGTATAAGAGGATTCCCTTTTATCTACATCCTCTCCAGTATTTATTTGTAGGTTTTTTTTTGATGACGGCCATTCTGACTGATGTGAGGTGATATCTCATTGTTATTTACACCATTTAATATACCATTTTGAAATGGTGTAGTCCCTGTTTTTAACTTTTTAAAATTGTCTGCAATCCAAATATACTCCACAAATTCAGTTTTCTGGGCTTTGGTATCTCAGAAGCTGGCTCCAACATGACCTACCCATTAGGACAGAGTGTACTCTTAGGATCACCTTTCCATTTCAGGGAATTAAAGCAATGTTGGATTACTTAGCAGACTCTATTTCATTTTGCTTGAAATTTCTGTTTGTTTTTTTTTTCTCTCCAGAGAATGTCTCTTTCCAAGTGATTGTCAAAAGTTCTTTTTGCTGAACTTTTTCACTGCATGAGAAAGAATCTTTTGCATTAGCAATAATATGAGTCCTAAATTATACTTTGATTTCATCTGTTGTGGAGGTGATTGTTTCTTTTTTGGTACTCAGCTATTTCTCATTTTGGGCCTCAGTTACAGTTGATGCCATGTCACTGAAACCTAGCATACTGTAGGTGCATGGTAATTGCCCCATAGATATTTATTTAAGGATGAATTAAATGTCATTTTGTACATTAATTCATCTCTGGCCTGTCTGAAATTCATTGCTTTCTTCCATGAGGAATAATGGTGCATAATACATATGTGTATTAATGCTCTTATTACACCACATTAGAAGTATCATTTACATATTTGTTAACACGTTAGATTGCAAACACCTTCTGAGAAAGAATTTTCTTATTTGCCTTGGTTTCTTCAGGGCATAGCACATTAGGTAGTGTTTTTTGAAAGAACATATTAAAATTACAAATAATGCATGGGTTTAATTATAAACACATACAACACTTCAGAGATTTATGAGTCATCTACAGAGACTTCTCAGCCTCCTATTATCACTGATCTTTGTTTCCTTTTTTCATTCCCTCATACATTCATCCTTCAAATATTGCTTGGGCATCCAGTTTCTGCCAGGCAGCATTATTCTAAGGCTCTAAGAATACAGTGGTGTGAATAAAGACTTATCACCCTTAAGAACTTACATTTGATTAAATGAAATAAATAACTGAAGTTTAGGTGATGCTGCATTATGTAAAGGGAAAATAAGCAGGGTAAAAGGATGGAGAATGACAGGGAGCTAATATTTCAGAGAGGGGAATTCGGAAAGTCTTCTCTAAAAGGTGACTTTAGAGCAGAGATTATTAGAGATTCAGAAATCAAATAAGCACTTGCTGGATGGGATGATTAGAAGAAGGAATGGGAGTTGGTAATGGGGAGAAAAGAGAGTAATAAAAAGATATGCAAATAAACAAAAACAAAATACAAATCTTTCATGGACCAGCAATAATAGTGTAACCAACTGAGATATATGACTAACACTGCCCTTCCCATATGGAAAATAGATATGGGAGTTGGTAATGGGGATAAAAGAGAGAAATAAATAGATAAGTAAATAGAAACAAAACAGGAATCTTTCATGGATCAATAGTAATAAGTGTAACAAACTGAGAAATATGATTAATTCAACACTTGACATATAAAAATAAATACACTAGAAGAAATGGATAAATTCTTATATTTATATTATCTACTGAAAGGTTGTTGCTATGAGCCATAAATGATGCAGGGATTCTTGGCTTCTAGAGAAGAGGAATTCGATATAGGGCCAGTGATGAGGTTTGATCACTCAGAGCTTTTGTGTAATAAAGTCTAGTTAAAGTGAAAAAAGAGATCAAAAAAGCTTCTGGCATACACATCAGAAGAGGGCAGAAAGTGTCCCCTTGTTAGTTGTTAGCAAGAAGTTATATACCTATTAGCAAGCTGCTAATTAGAGAAAGGAAATGTCTCAAAACTCAGAGTGTCACCGGGCCCCTCAGCCACAACATGCATTCTGAGGTTATGTTGGCACAAGGTGAGTCATCAGGGCCATTAAACAATTGACATGAATCTTGAAGGAAGGCAAATTCTAAGGTAAATACATATTTCATTAACATAGCTTAAGAACAACATTTCCATAAGAAGAATGCATTTGTCAGCTCAAGGTTTGAGAAAACTTAACTTCAGGTGGAATCAGGTGTCATCATGGCAACACAGAGTTTTAAAAGATCAGATCAGATCAGATCAGTCACTCAGTCATGTCCGACTCTTTGCGACCCCATGAACTGCAGCACACCAGGCCTCCCTATCCATCACCAGCTCTCGGAGGTCACTCAGACTCACATTCATCGAGTCAGTGATGCCATCCAGCCATCTCATCCTCTGTCGTCCCCTTCTCCTCCTGCCCTCAATCCCTCCCAGCATCAGAGTCTTCTCCAATGAGTCAACTCTTCGCATGAGGTGGCCAAAATACTGGAGTTTCAGCTTGAGCATCATTCCTTCCAAAGAAATCCCAGGGCTGATCTCCTTCAGAATGGACCGGTTGGATCTCCTTGCAGTCCAAGGGACTCTCAAGAGTCTTCTCCAACACCACAGTTCAAAAGCATCAATTCTTCGGCGCTCAGCCTTCTTCACAGTCCAGCTCTCACATCCATACATGACCACAGGAAAGACCATAGCCTTGACTAGGCGAATCTTTGTTGGCAAAGTGATGTCTCTGTTTTTGAATATGCTATCTAGGTTGGTCATAACTTTCCTTCCAAGGAGTAAGCGTCTTTTAATTTCATGGCTGCAGTCACCATCTGCAGTGATTTTGGAGCCCAGAAAAATAAAGTCTAACTCTGCTTCCACTGTTTCTCCATCTATTTCCCATGCAGTGATGGGACCAGATGCCATGATCTTCGTTTTCTGAATGTTGAGCTTTAAGCCAACCTTTTCACTCTCCACTTTCACTTTCATCAAGAGGCTTTTGAGTTCCTCTTCACTTTCTGCCATAAGGGTGGTATCATCTGCATATCTGAGGTTATTGATATTTCTCCCGGCAATCTTGATTCCAGCTTGTGTTTCTTCCAGTCCAGCATTTCTCATGATGTCCTCTGCATATAAGTTAAATAAACATGGTGACAATATACAGCCTTGACGTAACTCCTTTTCCTATTTGGAACCAGTCTGTTGTTCCACAACTTCAGGTGGAATCAGGTGTCATCATGGCAACACAGAGTTTTAAAAGAAACCTCCTTTTAATTTTGTATCTGCTGCTAAGTCACTTCAGTTGTGTCCAACTCTATGCGACCCCATAGACAGCAGCCCACCAGGCTCCCCCATCCCTGGGATTATCCAGGCAAGAACACTGGAGTGGGTTGCCATTTCCTTCTCCAATGCATGAAAGTGAAAAGTGAAAGGGAAGTCACTCAGTCGTGTTCAACTCTTAGCGACCTCATGGACTGCAGCCTACCAGGCTCCTTCATCCATGGGATTTCCCAGACAATAGTACTGGAGTGGGCTACCATTGCCTTCTCCTTTTAATTTTGTATAGAGAAGGGGGGGAAAGTCTGACACTTGCAGTCTATTTCCTCCACTTGGGGACCCCTAGCCTTCCTGCCTGTTACCCTCTCACTACCAAGGCTGAATAATGAAGATATAGAAAATTTGAATAGAGTAATAATGAATCTGGAGATTGAATCAGTATGAAACACCTCACAACATTTCAAAGAGGATGAGATGGTTGGATTGAATCATCAACTCAATGGACATAAGTTTGAGCAAACCCTGGTAGATAGTGAAGGACAAGGAAGCTCGGCATGCTGCAGTCTATGAGGTTGCAAAGAGTCAGACATTACTGAGTGAATTGAACACCATTATTATTTATAGAGCAACTATCTATGAGAACAACTTGAAGACAAGTAGGAAATATTTTCCAAAACTAAAGATATAAACAAGGAACCACAGCAAGACAGGTAGAGTGGCAAAAATGCAGTATAATCATGATCCATACCCCAAAGTTCCAAATATGTTAGAGATATTATAACTGTAGTGGTCTTACTTGAAGAGCAAGTGATCCAAGCCTCACATCGGAGTTCACATTCTGGGATTCTGTTGCTGGAAGATAAGTCCCAGAACATCCAGATTTGAAAATCAGTGAAGTTTACATTCAGGAGAGCCAGAGGGCAATTGGAAACAGCTTCCACTCTGAAAGAGTATGCACAAATCTCACAACACTAAGTTCCAGCACAGAGGCAATAACTTAAAAGGAGCCTGGGTCAGACCCACTTGCTGATTTTGGACAGCCTCCCAGAGAGGCAGGAGGCAACTGATTTCCTCCCTGCAGATATGGATGCTGACAGAAGCTATGATGAGAAACTTGTACTAATGCCTATTAGAAGCTTATTAGAAACGGGGGCTTAACCGCCCCGCAAAACACACCAGTTGTCTTGAAGCAGTGACACACAACTAGATTGCATGGATGGTCACATGGAGACCTGGTATGAATGACAAATAGGCCCACAGCCACCATATGAGATAAGGCCTTCAGCCTACCCGGCTAAGGGTCAGCTCCACCTGTGGTACATCCAGAGTGATTATTCTTGCCACAACAGAAGGATGCATGCAGCCCATTTATAGCATATTCTTAGAACATAGATCTCTGGTGAATACAGTGAAGCATGCTGCTGGTGCATGTAGGTGTCTCCAAAAAAAGCCACTTCTCTAAGATCAGGAGATGAAACCAATCTACGTAATACACAAAAAAGAACAGAGAGAATTGAGCAAAATGAAGAGACAGAGGAATATGTTTCAAATGAAAGAATAGACAAAACCTCTGCAAAAGACTAAAAAAAGTGGATGTAAGCAATTTACATGATAAAGAGATCAAAATAATGATCAAAAACAAGCTCAACTAAGTTGAGAGGAGAATAGTAGAACACAGTGAATATTTTGACATAGAAAATAGAAAAAAACAGAGATGAAGAATATAATAAATAAAATTAAAAATACACTAGAAAGAATCAACAGTAAATTAGATGATACACAGGAATGGTTCAGTGACCTGGAAGACAGATTAGTGGGAATTACTTAAACAGAAAAAAATGGGGAAAATAATTTTTAAAAATGAGAAGAGTTTAACAGACCTCTGAAACAATGCAAATCATACTAACTTTGCATGTTAAAAGACCTGAAAGAGATGAAGTGATTTTTAAAAAATGTCTATGCTGACTACAAAAGACTTACTTCAAAACTAAAAATACACACAGATTGAAAGAGAAGGAGTAGAAAAGATATTCCATGCAAATGGAAATCTTTTTTTAAAAAAAAAATCAAAAAACAACTCTGGTACCAATACTTAATCAGAAAAAAAATAGACTTTTAAAAAAGATTAGAGTAAGAAAAAATAAAAGGTATTAACTGATGATAAACGGGGGGGGGGGGGCAGTAATCAAACAAGAAACCAAGACAACTATAAATGTATTTTCACCCAGTAGATGACCTTCTAAATATATAAAGCAAATATTAGCAATTACAAAATAAGAAATTGAAAACAATGCAACAAAAATAAGGGACTTTAATTCCACATTATATCAATGGACAGAATATCAAGAAGATATGGACATCTTACATCAATGGACAGTATATCATTGACCTTGAATGATGCATTAGAGTAGATGGATTTTAGATATATAGATAGGTAGATATATATTATAGAACATCCCATCCAAAATCATTGGAAAATACTTTCATTTCAACTGCACATGGTACATTCTCCAAGATAGACTGCCTGCTAGACTGCAAAAAATGATTCAAAAAATTTAAGATTAAAATCATTTCAAGGAATTTTTCAAACTACAGGAGTATGAAAATAAAAACCAACTATATAGAAACTACAAACCCACAAAAGATGTGAAGTCTAAACAATGTGCTATCAAACAGTCAGTGGGTCACTTATGAAATAAAAAATAAAACAAAATGAAAAGATACCTGGAGACAAATGAAAATAGAAGCACAGTAATACAACATATATGGAATGCAGCAAAATCAGCAATCAGAGGGAAGTTTATAGTGATATAGGTCTACTTCCTTAAAAAAAAGTCAAAATAAAAATTCAAAACTCACACTTAAAAAATAAAACTAAAATAAAAAACAAAGTTAGAAGAAGGAAGGAAATAATGGAGATCAATGTAGAAATTTTTTAATGGATACAAAGCAATAGAAAAGACAAATGAAAATAAGAATGGATTCTTTGAAAAGATAAACAAAAATGATAAACTTTTAAATGAGGATAATAAAGAGGAAAAAAAAGGAAAAGAGCCAAAGTAAATAAAATAAAAAAGAAAGAAAATAAATTATGACATCACAGAAATACAAAGGGTAATAAAACTTTCAGTTCAGTTGTTCAGTTGTGTCTGACTCTTTGCAACTCCAAGGAATGCAGCACACCAGGCTTCCCTGTACTTCACCAACTCCCAGAACTTGTTCAAACACATGTCAATCAAGTCAGTGATGCCATCCAACCATCTCATCCTCTGTTGTCCCCTTCTTCTCCTGCCTACAATCTTTCCCAGCATCAGAGACTTTTCCCATGTACTAGAGTTATATCACTACTATGGACAATTAAAACTCAAAAATTCAGTTCAGTGCAGTTCAATCGCTCAATCATGTCTGACTCTTTGTGAGCCCAAGGACAGCAGCACACGAGGCCTCCCTTTCCATCATCAACTCCCTGAGTTTACTCAAACTCATGTCCATTGAGTCTGTGATGCCATCCAACCATCTCATCCTATGTTGTCCCTTTCTCCTCCTGCCTTCAATCTTTCCCAGCATCAGGATCTTTTCAAAGGAGTCAATTCTTTGCATCAGGTGGCCAAAGTATTAGAGTACCAGGCTCAACATAAGTCTTTCCAATGAATATTCAGAACTGATTTCCTTTAGGATGAACTGGTTGGATCACTTTGCTGTTCAAGTGACTTTCAAGAGTCTTCTCCAACACTACAGTTCAAAAGCATCGATTCTTCAGAGCTCAGCTTGCTTTATAGTCCAACTCTCACATCCATACATGACTACTTGAAAAACTGTACTTTTGACTAGACAGACCTTTGTTGGCAAAGTAATGTCTCTGCTTTTGAATATGCTGTCAAGTTTGGTCATAATTTTTCTTCCAAGGAGTAAGTGTATTTTAATTTCATGGTTGCAGTCACCATCTGCAGTGATTTTGGAGCCCCCAAAATAAAGTCTGTCACTGTTTCCACTGTTTCCCCAACTATTTGCCATGAAGTGATGGGGCCAGATGCCATGATCTGTTTTCTGAATGTTGAGCTTTAAGCCAACATTTTCACTCTCCTCTTTCACTTTCATCAAGAGGATCTTTAGTTCTTCTTTGCTTTCTGCCATAAGGGTGATGTCATCTGCATATCTGATGTTATTGATATTTCTCCTGGCAATCTTGACTCCAGCTTGTGCTTCATCCAGCCCATCATTTCTCATGATGTGCTCGACATATAAGTTAAATAAGCAGAGTAACAACATACAGCTTTGACGTAGACCTCTCCTGGTTTGGAACCAGTCTGTTGTTCCATGTCCAGTTCTAACTGTTGCTTCGTGACCTGGATACAGATTTCTCAGGAGGCAGTTTAGGTAGTCTGATATTCCATCTCTTTAAGAATGTCCCACAGATTGTTGTGATCCACACAGTTAAAGGATTTGGCATAGCCAATAAATCATGTGCTGCAATTCATGGGGTCACAAAGAGTGGGACACAGCTGAGCCATTAAACTGAACTGAACAGAATACATCAGAAGCAGATGTTTTTCTGGAACTCTCTTGCTTTTTTGATAATACAGTGGATATTGGCAATTTGATCTCTGGTTCCTCTGCCTTTTCTAAATCCAGCTTGACTATCTGGAATTTCATGGTTCATGTACTGTTGAAGAATGGCTTGGAACATTTTGAGCATTATTTTGATAGCATGTGAAATGAGTTCAATTGTGCCATAGTTTGAACATTCTTTGGCATTGCTCTTGTTTGGGACTGGAACGAGAACTGATCTTTTCCAGTCCTGTGGCCACTGCTGAGTTTTCTAAATTTGCTGGTGTATTTAGTGAAGCACTTTCACAGCATCTTCTTTTAGAATTTGAAATAGCTCAACTGGAATTCCATCACCTCCCTTAGCTTTCTTCATGATGATGCTTCCTAAGGCCCACTTGACTTCACATTCAAGGATATCTAGCTCTAAGTGAGTGATCCCACCATCGTGATTATCTGGATCATGAAGATATTTTTTGTACAGTTCTTCTGTGTATTCTCACCACCTCTTCTTAATATCTTCTGTTTCTGTTAGATCTGTGCCATTTCTGTCCTTTATTGTGCCTATCTTTGTTGAAAAGTTTGCTTGGCATCTCTGATTTTCTTGAAGAGATCTCTAGTCTTTCCCATTCTAATTTTTTCTTCTGTTTATTTTCATTGATCCCTGAGGAAGGCTTTCTTATCCTTCCTTGCTATTCTTTGGAACTCCACATTCTAATGGGTATGTCTTTCCTTTTCTCCTTTGCCTTTAGCTGCTCTTCTTTTCTCAGCTATTTGTAAGGCCTCCTCAGACAACCATTTTGCCTTTCTTTGTCTTGGCGATGGTCTTGATTACTGCCTCCTGTACAATCTTATGAACCTCCGTCCATAGTTCTTCAGGCACTCTGTCTATCGGGTCTAATCCCTTGACTCTATATGTCACTTCCACTGTATAATCATAAGGGATTTGATTTAGGTCATACCTGAATGGTCTAGTGATTTTCCCCACTTTCTTCAATTTAAGTCTGAATTTTGCAATAAGGAGTTCATGATCTGAGCCACAGTTAGCTCCCAGTCTTGATTTTGCTGATGGTATAGAGCTTCTCCATCTTTAGCTGCAAAGAATATAATCAATCTGCTTTCAGTATTGACCATCTGAATAATTAGACAACCTCAAAGAAATGAATAAATGTATAGAAGTCTACAGTCTTCCAGAACTGAATCAGAAAGAAATAGAAAATATGAAGACTGATTACCAGAAATAAAATTAAATCAGTTAATTAAGTAAAAGCCTCCCAAGAAACAAAAGTCCTGTAACAAATAACCTGGCAAGTGAATCTTACCAAAAACTTAAAGAAGAATTACTACCTTTTCTTCTGAAACTTTCAAAATTTGAAGAGAAATGAACTCTTCTGAACTCATTCTATGATGCCAGCATCATGTTGATACCAAAATCAGACCACACAAAAAGCATTACATGTCAATATTTCTGATTAATATAGATACAAAAAATCCTAAACAAAGCTTTAAGAAATCAAATTAAATGACACATAGAATCATGCACCATGAGTAAGTGGTGTTTATCCCAGGGATGCAAGGATGGTCAAGGTTCACAAATCAATGTGATACATGACATAAATAAATTGAAGACAAAAATATGATATTCTCACTAGATGGAAAAATCTTTTGGCAAAATTCAACATCCATTTATGATAAAAAAAAAAAAAAAACTCTCAACAAATTTTGTATAAAACAATTATAAATCAAAATAATAATATATATGTATATATATGACAGCCATCGCACCTTACCTTGGATGAGGGGTCTCTCCTCACCGCCGCCCTTCCTGACCTTGGGGGAGGGCTATCTCCTCACCGCCGCCCTTCCTGACCTTGGTCATAGGGTAGCTCCTCTCGGCCGTGCTTAGTGCGCCAGTCCTCACCACCGTCCTTCCTCGGTCATTGGGTAGCTCCTCTCGGGCGTGCTCTCCCAGTGCGCCGTGCGGCCGGTGAGGGGCTCTCAGTGCGCCGTGCAGCCGGGCTCTCAGTGCGCCACTGGCGGGTAGGCCAGGCGCTCTCAGTGCGCCGCTCGCGGGTAGGCCGGGTAAGGTGTGATGGCTGTGCTTTGCTGGAGCAGCCAGGAAGAGATACCCCACGCCCAAGGTAAGAGAAACCCATGTAAGACGGTAGGTCTTGCAAGAGAGCATCAAAGAGCAAATACACTGAAACCATACTCACAGAAAACTAGTCAATCTAATCACACCAGGACCACAGCCTTGTCTAACTCAATGAAATTAAGCCATGCCCGTGGGGCAACCCAGGATGGGCGGGTCATGGTGGAGAGATCTGACAGGGTGTGGTCCGCTGGAGAAGGGAATGGCAAACCACTTCAGTATTCTTGCCTTGAGAACCCCATGAACAGTATGAAAAGGCAAAATGATAGGATACTGAAAGAAACTCCCCAGGTCAGTAGGGGCCCAATATGCTACTGGAGATCAGTGGAGAAATAACTCCAGAAAGAATGAAGGGATGGAGCCAAAGCAGAAAGAATACCCAGCTGTGGATGTGTCTGGTGATAGAAGCAAAGTCCAATGCTGTAAAGAACAATATTGCATAGGAACCTGGAATGTCAGGTCCATGAATCAAGGCAAATTGGAAGTGGTCAAACAAGAGATGGCAAGAGTGAATGTTGAAATTCTAGGAATTAGCGAACTAAAATGGACTGGGATGGGTGAATTTAACTCAGAGGACCATTATATCTACTACTGTGGGCAGGAATCCCTCAGAAGAAATGGAGTGGCCATCATGGTCAACAAAAGAGTCCGAAATGCAGTACTTGGATGCAATTTCAAAAACGACAGAATGATCTCTCTTCGTTTCCAAGGCAAATCATTCAATGTCACAGTAATCCAATCTATGCCCCAACCAGCAACGCTGAAGAAGCTGAACGGATCTATGAAGACCTACAAGACCTTGTAGAACTAACACACAAATAAAGATGTCCTTTTCATTATAGGGGACTGGAATGCAAAAGTAGGAAGTCAAGAAACACCTGGAGTAACAGGCAAATTTGGCCTTGGAACACGGAATGAAGCAGGGCAAAGACTAACAGAGTTTTGCCAAGAAAATGCACTGGTCATAGCAAATACCCTCTTCCAACAACACAGGAGAAGACTCTATACATGGACATCATCAGATGGTCAACATCGAAATCAGATCGATTATATTCTTTGCAGCCAAAGATGGAGAAGCTCTATACAATCGGCAAAAACAAGACCAGGAGCTGACTGTGGCTCAGACCATGAACTCCTTATCGCCAAATTCAGACTTAAATTGAAGAAAGTAGGGAAAACCACTAGACCATTCAGGTATGACCTAAATCAAATCCCTTATGATTATAAAGTGGAAGTGAGAAATAGATTTAAGGGCCTAGATCTGATAGAGTGCCTGATGAACTATGGAATGAGATTCGTGACATTGTAGAGGAGACAGGGATCAAGACCATCCCCATGGAAAAGAAATGCAAAAAAGCAAAATGGCTGTCTGGGGAGGCCTTGCAAATAGCTGCGAAAAAGAAGAGAAGTGAAAAGCAAAGGAGAAAAGGAAAGATATAAACATCTGAATGCAGAGTTCCAAAGAATAGCAAGAAGAGATAAGAAAGCCTTCTTCAGTGATCAATGCAAAGAAATAGAGGAAAACAACAGAATGGGAAAGACTAGAGATCTCTTCAAGAAAATCAGAGATACCAAAGGGACATTTCATGCAAAAATGGGCTCGATAAAGGACAGAAATGGTATGGACCTAACGGAAGCAGAAGATATTAAGAAGAGGTGGCAAGAATACACAGAAGAACTGTACAAAAAACAGCTTCACGACCCAGATAATCATGATGGTGTGATCACTGACCTAGAGCCAGACATCCTAGAATGTGAAGTCAAGTGGGCCTTAGAAAGCATCACTAGGAACAAAGCTAGTGGAGGTGATGGAATTCCAGTGGAGCTATTCCAAATCCTGAAAGATGATGCTGTGAAAGTGCTGCACTCAATATGCCAGCAAATTTGGAAAACTCAGCAGTGGCCACATGATTGGAAAAGGTCAGTTTTCATCCCAATCCCAAAGAAAGGCAATGCCAAAGAGTGCTCAAACTACCGCACAATTGCACTCATCTCACACGCGAGTAAAGTAATGCTCAAAATTCTCCAAGCCAGGCTTCAGCAATATGTGAACCGTGAACTTCCTGATGTTCAAGCTGGTTTTAGAAAAGGCAGAGGAACCAGAGATCAAATTGCCAACATCCGCTGGATCATGGAAAAAGCAAGAGAGTTCCAGAAAAACATCTATTTCTGCTTTATTGACTATGCCAAAGCCTTTGACTGTGTAGATCACAATAAACTGTGGGAAATTCTGAGAGAGATGGGAATACCAGACCACCTGATCTGCCTCTTGAGAAATCTGTATGCAGGTCAGGAAGCAACAGTTAGAACTGGTCATGGAACAACAGACTGGTTCCAAATAGGAAAAGGAGTACGTCAAGGCTGTATATTGTCACCATGTTTATTTAACTTATATGCAGAGTACATCATGAGAAATGCTGGACTGGAAGAAACAAGCTGGAATCAAGATTGCCGGGAGAAATATCAATAACCTCAGATATGCAGATGATACCACCCTTATGGCAGAAAGTGAAGAGGAACTCAAAAGCCTCTTGATGAAAGTGAAAGTGGAGAGTGAAAAGGTTGGCTTAAAGCTCAACATTCAGAAAGCGAAGATCATGGCATCTGGTCCCATCACTACATGGGAAATAGATGGAGAAACAGTGGAAACAGTGTCAGACTTTATTTTTCTGGGCTCCAAAATCACTGCAGATGGTGACTGCAGCCATGAAATTAAAAGACGCTTACTCCTTGGAAGGAAAGTTATGACCAACCTAGATAGCATATTCAAAAGCAGAGACATCACTTTGCCAACACAGGTTCGCCTAGTCAAGGCTATGGTCTTTCCTGTGGTCATGTATGGATGTGAGAGCTGGACTGTGAAGAAGGCTGAGCACCGAAGAATTGATGCTTTTGAAGTGTGGTGTTGGAGAAGACTCTTGAGAGTCCCTTGGACTGCAAGGAGATCCAACTAGTCCATTCTAAAGGAGATCATCCCTGGGTGTTCTTTGGAAGGAATGATGCTAAAGCTGAAACTCCAGTACTTTGGCCATCTCATGTGAAGAGTTGACTCATTGGAAAAGGCTCTGATGCTGGGAGGGATTGGGGGCAAGAGGAGAAGGGGATGACAGAGGATGAGATGGCTGGATGGCATCACTGACTCAATGGACGTGAGACTGAGTGAACTCCGGCAGTTGGTGATGGACAGGGAGGCCTGGAATGCTGCGATTCATGTGGTCGCAAAGAGTCGGACACGACTGAGTGACTGATCTGATCTGATCTGTTCAATGTGACAGTCCCCATGTTAAAATGCCCAATAAAATTGATATTTGTGGTAGAGAAAATTTCAAAATGGCCTACAAAGATTACTGTCTTTTGGTGGTGCTGCTGTTCAGTTGCTAAACCATGTTCAACTTTTTGTGACCCCATGGACTGTAGCATGCCAGGCTTACCTGTCCTTCAATATCTCCCAGAGTTTGATCAAATTCATGTCCATTGAGTTGGTGAGGCTATCCAATTATCTCATCTTCTGTTGTCCCTTTCTCCTCCTGCCCTCAATCTTTCCCAGCATCAGGGTCTTTCCAAATGAGTCAGTTCTTCGCATCAGGTGGCCAAATGATTGGAGTTTCAGCTTCAACATCAGTCTTTCCAATGAACACTCAGGACTGATCTCCTTTAGGATAGACTGGTTGGATCTCCTTGCAGTCCAAGGGACTCTCAAGAGTCTTCTCCAACACCATAGTTTAAAAGCATCAATTCCTCAGCACCCAGGCTTTTTTATGGTTCAACTTTCATATCTGTACATGACTTTAGGAAAAAAAAAACAAAAAACAAAAAACATAGCTTTGACTATGCAGACCTTTGTCGGCAAAGTGATGTCCCTGCTTCTCAGCACACTGTCTAGATTTGGCATAGCTTTTCTTTGAAGGAGAAAACATATTTTAATTTCATTTAAAGTCACCATCCACAGTGATTTTGGAGCCCAAGAAAATAAAATCTGTCAACTAAAGAGTCCTGAATGTAGTACTTAGGTGCAATCTCAAAAACGACAGAATTATCTCAGCTCACTTCCAAGGCAAACCATTCAACACCACAGTAATCCATGTCTATGCCCCAACTAATACTCAAGAAGCTGAAGTTTTATGAAGATCTTCTAGAACAAACACCAAACAACACCTTCTAGAACTAACACCAAAGAAAGATATCCTTTTCATCATAGGGGATTGGAATGCAAAATAGGAAGCCTAGAGATAACTGGAGTACCAGGCAAGTTTGGCCTTGGAGGACAAAATGAAGCAGGGTAAAGTTTAACAGAGCTTTGTCAAGAAAACACAGCAGGAGATCATAGCAAAGACCCTCTTCAAACAATAGAAGAGACAACTGTACATAAGGACATCACTGGATGGTCAATATTGAAATCAGATCGAATTTATTCTTTGCAGCTGAAGATAGAGAAGCTCTATACAGTCAGCAAAAACAAGAGCTGGATCTGACTGTGGTTCAGATCATTAGCTCCTTATTGAATAGTTCACCCTTAAATTGAAGAAAGTAGGGAAAACCACTAGCCCATTCAATTCAGTTCAGTTCAGTCGCTCAGTCATGTCTGACTATTTGTGACCCCATGGACTGTAGCATGCCATGCTTCCCTGTCCATCACCAACTACTGGAGCTTGCTCAAACTCATGTCCATTGAGTCAGTGATGCCACCAACCATCTCATGCTCTGTCTTCCCCTTCTCCTCCCACTTCCAATCTTTCCCACCACCAGGATCTTTTCCAATGAGTCAGTTTTTTGCATCAGGTAGCCAAAGTATTGGAGCTTCAGCCTCAGCGTCAGTTCTTCCAAAGAATATTCAGGAGTATTTTCCTTTAGGATGGTCTAGTTGGATCTCCTTGCTGTCCAATGGACTCTCAAGAGTCTTCTCCAACACCACAGTTCAAAAGCAACAACACCAAACAACGCTCTTCAACGCTCAGCTTTCTTTATGGTTCACCCCTCACATCTGTATAGATATGACCTAAATCAAATCCTTTAAGATTATACAGATAATGAAGAGATTCAAGGGATTAGATATGGTAGAGAGTGCCTGAAAAAACTGTGTAGAGAGGTTTGTAACATTGTATAGGAGGCTGTGTATCCCCCCTCCCAAAAAAAGAAATGCAAGAAGGCAAAGATTTTGTCTGGAGACCTTACAAATAGATGAGTAAAGAAGAGAAGTGAAAAGCAAAGGTAAAATGGAAAGATATGCTCAACTGAATGCAGAGTTCAAAAGAAAAGCAAGGAGGGATAAGAAAGCCTTCTTAAGTGAAAATGCAAATAAAAATAGTATGGGAAAAACAAGAGATCTCTTCAAGAAAATTGGAGATACCAAGGGAATATTTCATGCAAAGATGAACACTAGAGGGATGGTATGGGAAGGGAGGTGGGAGGGGGGTTTAGGATGGGGAACACATGCACACCTGTGGTGAATTCAATGGCAAAACCAATACAATATTGTAAAGTAATTAGCATCCAATTAAAATAAATTTATATTTTTAAAAAGGGATAGAAATGGTAAGGACTTAACAGAAGCAGAAGAGATTAAGAAGAGGTGGCAAGAATACACAGAAGAACAAGAAAAGGTCTTAATGACCCAAATAACCACGATGGTGCAGTCACTCACCTAGAGCCAGATATCCTGAAGTGTGGAGTCAAGTGGGCCTTAAGAAGTGTTACTATGAACAAAGCTAGTAGAGGTAATAGAATTCCAGTTGAGCTATTTAAAATCCTTACACTAACTTAGGTTAAGTTAGTGAGAGGGAACTTTACTGTTAGTTGCTGTCCTAAATTAGTTTACATTAAGTTAGGGAGATTATCCAGGCAGACATGATATGAATCTTTGATAGCAGAATTTTCTTCACTAGTGGTAGAAGAGAAAGCAAAATTTTAAAGTCAAGATTTATTTGATGTGCTCTTGCTGGCATAAAATGGACGAAGCTGAGACTGGCCCCTGGTTAACAGCAGGGAATAAAACAGTCCTTCAACAGTCTTATGATTAAAAGAAATTGAATTCTTCTAAATATGAGAATGAACTTGGAAGGAAATCTTTCCCTAGAGCTTCCAGATGAGAACTTAGCCCAGCTGCCACTTCTAGTTTCATGATACTCTGAGCAGAGAACCCTGCTGTAGAATTACCATACTTCTTAACTAAAGAATGTAGAGCTAATAAATGGATGTGGTTTTAGTTCTTTAGGTTTGTGGTACTTTATTATATAGAAACAAGAAGAACACAAATGCTCTGTTCAGAAGATATCTTTCATGCTTGGCCTAATGGTTCAACCAGGAAAGGTGCAGTGGCATAGCAGTATCTCGTAAAGGCAATCATTTCAAGGAAATATTATGGGAAAGCTTAACCTAAAGGTTTTTCAGAAACAGAGCTTATGTACTAATAATGTTGTTCAGGACCTTTGGGGTCCTGAGATTGGAATATCCTTCTCCTTGAGTCAAAATAGCAATCTAGAGGAGACATGCAAAAGATCTTAGAAAATTGGAGATCTTTGGACACAAGAAGACACCTGCAGGCCAATATTCTTTAAAAAGTGTGGGTGATATCAGCAAGCTTGCCAGTCAAAAGTCTAATCAGGGTTATTTCCACAGAGGGCAAATGGAAGAACTTGGTACCCTTTCTATCTACAATGTAACTCAGGTTTTCAATGCAAAGGTAATCTTGCAAATGCATATTTCACTTGCAAATATGTTTTCCTCCCCTACAAGATTCTATGTTAGGAAATATGTATTACTTCTCTCCGGATGTCTCCCTTCTTCTCTTTCTCTGTGCCTGCCCTAGTGTCAACAAAGATGTGCCAGATATGCTTCATCTAGAACCAGAACAAAAATAGTCACATTCCTTGAGATTTGTTTTGACAGACAGAGAAAGTTTTTCTTTCCTCCTATATCAGCTTTGGACCCACAGGCTTAGGCCATAGGCTTAAGTACTTTTGTGTCATAAAGACTCCTCAGAAAATAGGAATCTCAGGTTCTCTGACCTTTATCACCTCCTAAATTGTCTCTGGAACATTTGAAATCTACACAAAATCTTCAGTAGGCTTAAATACATCTTTGAGGGTGTGATGGGAAGTAGAACTTGAAAGCAACACAAGGACTCTCAGGAGACTGGAGAAAGCAGTAGAGAGAGCAAGAAAAGACCAACTTTGAGTAGAGTAGTGGTCTGGAGTGAGAATGCTGGCTGAGGCTATCAGAAGAAAAATACCAGAATATACCCATATAATATGTGCTCTTTCCTAAGTAAATGCCAGAAATAACCTCGGGAGGAAACTCTGGTAAGAGATGTGACTTCCTGTGGCAATTGATGTAAAGGGTGTTTGAACTTTAAACAAAAATGAAATTGTTGAAGAAGATCGAAGAAGTTGAGCCCGTTGAAGGCATGTCTCCATTACCTGCTGACAGCAACCCATGTAATAGGCAATGACAGCAGGGTTCAGAGTGTTCACTAACTTGCCTAAGGCCACAAGCTGTATGACACAGAAGATATGGCTGTGATTTGAACCCAGATATGAGTTAATTCCAAAGCACAGTTTCATTGCATCACTATAGTACATTATAGTAGCCAAAAATAAATATAAAAATTTAAGATTGTGGCAGAGGAGTATAGACCAATTTGGAAACTGATCAGTCTTGGAGCCTGAAGTGGCAGTAACTTCCTTTCTTGTTATTGCCACCATCTGGATTGGGGTATTTTTTATATCTACTGACCCAATGATTTCTATCTCCCTGCTATCTTATTATTATATCCTGAAAGGGTACCTGCAAGGTTCACATTGGACTTATTCTAGATTCAGATACATTGAAAAATAAGACCATAGTTAAAAAAAAAATAGACACCTTGAAAGATAATAGTTGTAAGAAGAGATCTTGTTTTTCTTCAGAAGGAAACTTCAGAATACAGTATATTTCCACACTCTCCCTCACCTAATCCCAGTATATGACCTGAATGAAGATAATTTACTTTTTATAAGGAAAGGGGGAAAACAACTCAGAAAACTTATTTGAAAGATTCAAATCCTTCCTGGATTCAAGGACATTCTTATAAGAGACCATCTCAAATTATTTAAATGAAGATGAATTGAACAACATACAAGCTGCAATTGCCTTAAAGTATACAGGCATGTATTTCCCTCCCTTCAACCTCAGAGTAAAGGACTTAGGGCAAAATAGAAGGATTAACACTGAAACCCAAACATGTGGAAAAATAAGTTGGGATGCTCTGCAAACACCAGAGCTGGCCTGAGGTGTCTGTTCATTATTAATTAATAATATTATAATAATATTCATAATGTTGTAATATTTATTAATGATAACCATAGCAATATATTGCTGTGGGACTTTCATCCTGGAAAGCTTGAAGCCCTTAAGAGAAACCTCTATAAGTACTTATGTTCCTTTTCTTTAGTATGGGTTCCTCCAGCTCCTAGGATCCAAGGAAGTTTTTGAGACTATCACAGGACCCAGGCTACCAGCCCTTAGTTTGCAATCCAGCTGAAATTCCATAGACCAATTTGAGGATCAAGAGAAATCTTGGCTCCATTAAGCATGAGCAGAACTCTGTTAAGTCTGAGTTCTGAGGCAGAAGTATTACAAACATCTCTTTGAGACTCTGGCTGACGACTATTATTTTCTTGCCAGGAGGTATGAAAACAGTATTTTATTATCAGCTTCCTCCCACTAGAATATGAGTAGAGAAGGAAAGCATTTGCCTTATTTAGGGCTCTATATTCAGTTTTCAGGGCACTGGTTGGCAGATAATAGCAACATTCACCATATGAATATTAGAACATATATTAGATCAATTTTGCATGTAAGGACCTTAGAAGTCTCCACTCTGCCCTAATGAGTAAAACGCTGAACACACTGAAAAATCAGCTCTTCTTGAATCTGTAAGAGGGGAGGACACAGAGAAAACTGTCACCAGCACAATAGGAGAGAAAGGCAAATATAGAGAATCATAGCTTACTAAAGCAGAGGTTCACAGCACAACTGACAGGAATCATTGCCAACATAAGAAAACTGGAACTGTTATTGACAATTTGCTGAAAGCTCGGTGTGGACAACTTTTACAGTTAAACATTTCAGAAGGACTTGGGAAGAGGGGTACATGATTTTGTGAAATTTAGTCAACCAGGTTCTCACAGTAAATAATGGAGAAAAGTTTCCTAAAAAAACAGAATTGAAATCCTAGGAATAAACCCACACATATATGGTAAACTGAGATTTGACAAGAGAGAGCCAAAAATACTCAATGGAAAAGAATAATCTCTTCAATAAATAAATGGCATTGGGAAAACTGAATATCTACTTGCAAAGGGATGAAATTTGGCCCAATCTTACACCACTCACAAAAAATTTGACTTGGATTAAGGACTTAGCATAAGATTTAAACCATTAAAATTTCTAGAAGAAAAAAAATGGAGGAAAGTTCTTAACATTCATTTTAGCAATGATTTCTTGGATAAGATACCAAAATCATAACATAAAAACAAAAATTAACAAGTGGGACTACATCAAACTAAATTTCTGTTCAAGAAAAGACACAGTCCTGCATCGAATCTGGACTGGCAATTCGTTTCTTATATGATATTATACATGTTTTAATGCCATTCTCCCAAATCATCCCTCCTCCCTCTCCCACAGAGTCCAAAATATTATTCTATGCATCTATGTCTCTTTTGCTGTCTCACATACAGAGTTGTTGTTACCATCTTTCTAAATTCCATATATATGTGTTAGTATACTGTATTGGTGTTTTTCTTTCTAGCTTACTTCACTCTGTATAATGCAGGATACAGGAAGCTGTAGCTGGTGCACTGGGATGACCCAGAGGAATGGTATGGGGAGGGAAGTGGGAGGGAGGTTCAGGATGGGGAACACGTGTACACCCGTGGTGGATGCATGTTGATGTATGGCAAAACCAATACAATATTGTAAAGTAAATAAAAAAATAAAATAATAATAAAAGAATAAAAAATAAATAAATTAGAAAAGACACAGTCAACAAAATGAAATGGCAACCTATGGAATGAAAAAAAATGCAAATCATATGTCTTATAAGCTATTTCTATTAAAACTTAATAAGCAACTCATACAAATTAATAGCAAACAACTTGAATTTCTAAAAGGGCAGAAGACTTGAACAGACATTTTTCCAAAGAAGACATATAAATTGTCAACAAGTACATGAAAAAGAGTTCAATATCACTAGTCAGAAGAATGCAAATCAAAATCACAAATGATATACTATCTTATAACTGATAAAAAAGGATATTATCAAAAAGAAAAGAGATAATAAGTTCTAGTAAAGATATGGAAAAAAGGAAACATTTGTGAACTCATTGTTGGTTGAAATGTGAATTGAAGAGATTTCTTAAAAAATTAAAAATAGAATTGTCATATGATCTGACAATCTCACTTCTGGGTGTAAATCTGAAAAGGATGAAATCACTATCTCGAAGAGCTATCTTCACTTCTTTGTTTATTGCAGTATTATTCACAATAGCCAAGACATGAAATGATTTGTGTCCATTAACAAATAAATGGAGAAATAAAATATGTATGTGTGTACACCTGGAATATTATTTAACTACAGAAAGAAGGAAATCCTTCCTTTTGTGACAACATGGATGGTCTTCAATAGCCTTATGCTAAATGAAATAAGTCACACAGAGGAGGACAAATAATGATCTCACATATATGTGATATCTAAAAACATCAAACTCACAGAAACAGAGAGTAAAATGGTGATTACCAGAACTTGAGGCATGTGGAAAATAGGGAGATGCTGATCAAAGTGTAGAAAATTTAGTTATAAGATTAATAAGTTCTAGGGAATATAATATATATCATGGTGACTAATTAATAATACTATATTATATAATTATTGTTGTATGAGAGTGGATCTTTAATCTTCTCATCACTCATCATACCAATAATGGTAATTATCTGTAATAAAGAATGTCTTAACCTTTCTCTCTCTCTCTCTCTCTCTCTCTCTATATATATATATATATATATATATATATATATATATAAAAAGAGCATATATATATATATAATCGTCACAATGTACACCTTTACTCTGGAGAAGGAAATGGAAGCCCACTCAGTATTCTTGCCTGGAGAGATCCATGGATGGAGGAGCCTGGCAGGGTTGCAAGAGATGGACACGACTTAGTGACTAAACCACCACCTACCACCTCTTTAACTTGGAATGTTATGTGTCAGGGAAGGAACTAAAGAGCCTCTTGATGAGAGTGAAAGAGAAGAGTGAAAAAGCCAGCTTAAAACTCAATATTAAAAAGGTAAGATCATGGTATCTGGTCCCATCACTTTGTGTCAAGTAGAAGGGGAAAAGGTGGAAGCAGTGATAGAAATCACTGTAGATGGTGACTGAAAACACGAAATTAAAAGACAATTGCTTACTGGCAGGAAAGCTATGACAAATTTAGACAGTGTATTAAAAAGCAAAGACATCACTTTGCTGAAAAAAGGTCCATATAGTCAAGGTTATGGTCTATCCAATGGTCATGTATGAATGTGAGAATTGGACAATAAAGAAGGCAGAACACCAAAGAATTGATACTTTCAAACTGTGATTCTGGACAAGATTCTTAAGAGTACCTTGGACAGCAAGGAGATCAAACCAGTCAACCCTAAAAGAAATCAGTCCTGTATACTCATTGGAAGGACTGATGCTGAAGCCTCAATACTTTGGCCACCTGATGTGAACAGACAACTCATTGGAAAAGACCCTGACTCTGGAAAAGATTGAGGGCAGGGAGAGAAAGGGATGGCCAAGGATGAGTTGATTGGATAGCATCACTGATTCAATGAACGTGAACTTGGGCAGATTCCAGGAGATGGTGAAGGACAGGAAGTCTGGGCATGCTGCAGTCCATGGTGTCCCAAAGAGTCAGACTTGACTTGGAGACTAAATAACAACTATCCAATTATCACAGTGTGCATCCTCAATTTGCAATGTTATATGTCAATTATAATTCAGTAAACCTAGAAAAAAACAATCCCCTCCTATTATCAGCAATAAAGGGGAAAATAAATTATTTAAAAATATACCAGAGACTGGCATGAAATGGCACCTCATAGTGGTTTTGATTTGCATTTCTCTGATAATGAGTGATGTTGAACATCTTTTCATGTGTTTGTTAGCCATCTGTATGTCTTCTTTGGAGAAATGTCTATTTAGTTCTTTGGCCCATTTTTTGATTGGGTCATTTATTTTTCTGGAATTGAGCTGTAGGAGTTGCTTGTATATTTTTGAGATTAGTTGTTTGTCTGTTGCTTCATTTGCTATTATTTTCTCCCATTCTGAAGGCTGTCTTTTCACCTTGCTTATAGTTTCCTTTGAAGTGCAGAAGCTTTTTAAGTTTAATTAGGTCCCATTTGTTTATTTTTGATTTTATTTCCAATATGCTGGGAGGTGGGTCATAGAGGATCCTGCTGTGATGTATGTCAGAGAGTGTTTTGCCTATGTTTTCCTCTAGGAGTTTTATGGTTTCTGGTATTACATTTAGATCTTTAATCCATTTTGAGTTTATTTTTGTGTATGGTGTTAGAAAGTGCTCTAGTTTCATTATTTTACAAGTGTTTGACCAGTTTTCCCAGCACCACTTGTTAAAGAGATTGTCTTTAATCCATTGTATATTCTTGCCTCCTTTGTCAAAGATAAGGTGTCCATATGTGTGTGGATTTATCTCTGGGCTTTCTATTTTGTTCCATTGATCTATATTTCTGTCTTTGTGCCAGTACCATACTGTCTTGATGACTGTGACTTTGTAGTAGAGCATGAAGTCAGGCAGGTTGATTCCTCCAGTTCCATTCTTCTTTCTCAAGATAGCTTTGGCTATTCGAGGTTTTTTGTATTTCCATACAAATTGGGAAATTATTTGTTCTAGCTCTGTGAAGAATACCGTTGGTAGCTTGATGGGGATTGCATTGAATCTATAAATTGCTTTGGGTAGTATATTCATTTTCACTATATTGATTCTGCGAATCCATGAACATGGTATATTTCTCCATCTATTAGCGTCCTCTTTGATTTCTTTCACCAGTGTTTTATAGTTTTCTATATATAAGTCTTTAGTTTCTTAAGCAGATATATTCCTAAGTATTTTATTCTTTTCATTGCAATGGTGAATGGAATTGTTTCCTTAATTTCTCTTTCTATTTTCTCATTATTAGTGTACAGGAATGAAAGGGATTTCTGTGTGTTGATTTTATATCCTGCAACTTTACTATATTCATTGATTAGTTCTAGAAATTTTCTGGTGGAGTCTTTAGGGTTTTCTATGTAGAGGATCATGTCATCTGCAAACAGTGAGAGTTTTACTTCTTCTTTTCCAATTTGGATTCCTTTTATTTCTTTTTCTGCTCTGATTGCTGTTGCCAAAACTTCCAAAACTATGTTGAATAGTAATGGTGAAAGTGGGCACCCTTGTCTTGTTCCTGACTTTAGAGGAAATGCTTTCAGTTTTTCACCATTGAGGATAATGTTTGCTGTGGGTTTATCATATATAGCTTTTATTATGTTGAGGTATGTTCCTTCTATTCCTGATTTCTGGAGAGTTTTTATCATAAATGAATGTTGAACTTTGTCAAAGGCTTTCTCTGCATCTATTGAGATAATAATATGGTTTTTATTTTTCAATTTGTTAATGTGGTGTATTATGTTGATTGATTTGCGGATATTGAAGAATCCTTGCATTCCTGGGATAAAGCCCACTTGGTCATGGTGTATGATCTTTTTAATGTGTTGTTGGATTCTGATTGCTAGAATTTTGTTAAGGATTTTTGCATCTATGTTCATCAGTGATATTGGCCTGTAGCTTTATTTTTTGTGGCATCTTGTCCGGTTTTGGTATTAGGGTGATGGTGGCCTCAGAGAATGAGTTTGGAAGTTTGCCTTCCTCTGCAATTTTCTGGAACAGTTTGAGTAGGATAGGTGTTAGCTCTTCTCTAAATTTTTGGTAGAATTCAGCTGTGAAGCCATCTGTACCTGGGCTTTTGTTTGCTGGAAGATTCCTGATTACAGTTTCAATTTCTGTGCTTGTGATGGGTCTGTTAAGATTTTCTATTTCTTCCTGATTCAGTTTTGGAAAGTGGTACTTTTCTAAGAATTTGTCCATTTCTTCCACGTTGTCCATTTTATTGCCATATAATTGCTGATAGTAGTCTCTTATGATCCTTTGTATTTCTGTGTTGTCTGTTGTGATCTCTCCATTTTCATTTCTAATTTTATTGATTTGATTTTTCTCCCTTTGTTTCTTGATGAGTCTGGCTAATGGTTTGTCAATTTTATTTACCCTTTCAAAAAACCAGCTTTTGGCTTTGTTGATTTTTGCTATGGTCTCTTTTGTTTCCTTTGCATTTATTTCTGCCCTAATTTTTAAGATTTCTTTCCTTCTACTAACCTTGGGGTGCTTCATTTCTTCCTTTTCCAGTTGCTTTAGGTGTAGAGTTAGGGTATTTATTTGACTTTTTTCTTGTTTCTTGAGGTATGCCTGTATTGCTATGAGCTTTCCCCTTAGGACTGCTTTTACAGTGTCCCCCAGGTTTTGGGTTGTTGTGTTTTCATTTTCATTCATTTCTATGCAGATTTTGATTTCTTTTTTGATATCTTCTGTGATTTGTTGGTTATTCAGCAGCGTGTTGTTCAGCCTCCATATGTTGGAATTTTTAATAGTTTTTCTCCTGTTATTGAGATCTAATCTTACTGCATTGTGATCAGAAAAGATGCTTGGAATGATTTCAATTTTTCTGAACTTACAAGGCTAGATTTATGGCCCAGGATGTGATCTATCTTGGAAAAGGTTTCGTGTGCACTTGAGAAAAAGGTGAAATTCATTGTTTGGAGATGAAATGTCCTATAGATATCAATTAGGTTTAACTGGTCTATTGTATCATTTAAGTCCACAAGCAATAAATGCTGGAGAGGGTGTGGAGAAAAGGGAACCCTCTTACACTGTTGGTGGGAATGCAAACTAGTACAGCCACTTTTGAGAACAGTATGGAGATTCCTCAAAAAACTGGAAATAGAACTGCCTTATGATCCAGCAATCCCCCTGCTGGGCATACACACTGAGAAAACCAGAATTGAAAGAGACACGTGTACCCCAATGTTCATAGCAGCACTGTTTACAATAGCCAGGACCTGGAAGCAACCTAGATGTCCATCCGCAGATGAATGGATAAGAAAGCAGTGGTACATATACACAATGGAGTATTACTCAGCCATTAAAAAGAATAAATTTGAATCAGTTCTAATGAGGTGGATGGAACTGGAGCCTATTATACAGAGTAAAGTAAGCCAGAAAGAAAACACATATACAGTATACTAACACATATATATGGAATTTAGAAAGATGGTAACAATAACTCTGTATACGAGACAAAAAAAGAGACACTGATGTATAGAACAGTCTCTTGGACTCTGGGGGAGGGAGAGGGTGGAATGATTTGGGATAATAGCATTGAAATATGTATAATATCATATTTGAAATGAGTCGCCAGTCCAGGTTCGATGCATGATAATGGATGCCTAGGGCTGGTGCACTGGGATGACCCAAAGTGATGGTATGGGGAGGGTGGAGGAAGGAGGGTTCAGGATGGGGAACACATGTATACTTGTGGCGGATTCATCTTGATGTATGGCAAAAGCAATACAATATTGTAAAGTTAAGCAAAATAAAATTAAAAATATATATATACCAGAGATATTGGTTCAAGATGGAAGAATAAAAAACATGAACCCAACTCTTCCTGGGAAAGCACTGAAATATCAACTAGCTATTGAACAGCCATTGACAGAAGGATGCTAAAACCCACCAAAAGAAAAAAGGTACTCCATAACTAAAGCCAAAGGAGAAGCTGCAAAAAGATGGTAGGAGGGACATAATCATAATAAACTTAAATAATATACCTAACAGCTTGATGGCTTACAAATTGGAGAATGATAATACCAAAGAAGTTCTCTCACTGTTGTGAGGTTTCTGAACCCCACAACAGGCTTCACAGCCTAGGAATCTGGCAAAGGGACTAGGAATCCCAAGTGAATCTTACTTTGAAGGGTGTTGGGATTTGATTGTAGGACTTTCACAGGACTGGGGGAAAGAGAGGCTTCATTCTTAGAGCACAAACAAAATCTTATGTGAAAAAGGACCCAGGGAAAAGGAGTATCACAATGATCCCACAGGAGAATGAAACAAACATGCCTGCAATTTTTGGAGGGTCTCCTGCAGATGCCTGGGTCAGCAGTGGCTCACTTCAGGGATGGTAGCACTGGCAGGAGCAGTCCAGGAAGGTGCCCCTTGGCAGGAGTCCTTTTAAACATCACCATTAGCCCTACCGTTGAAACTTCAGACTCCAGAGTTTGGTTTCCTCAGGCCAAAAAAATAACAGGAAGGGAGCACAGCCTCACACATTATCAGAAAACTGGATTAAAGTTTTACTGAACACAGCCTTGACCATCAGAACAAGACAGTTTTTCCCACTGCCAGTCCTCCCATTAGGAAGATTGAACAAGCCTCTTAGCCTCATCAACCAGAGAGAAGAATAAAGAAGCAAGAATTTCAATTCCAGAGACTCCAGAACCAGTGCTTCCATGGTGGCTCAGTGGTAAAGGATCAGCCTGCCAATGAAAGTAATGCGAGTTCAATCTCTGAGTCAGGAAAATCCCCTGGAGAAGGAAATGGCAACTCATTTCAGTATTCTTTCCTGGGAAATCCCACAGACAGAGAAGCCTGGCAGGCTACAGTCCATGGGTTCACAAAAGACTCAGACATGACTTAGAGACTAAGCAACAACAACAACCAGGAAAAAAAAAAACACAATCACAAAAGTTAATCAAATGAAAAGGCAGAGGAGTATGTACCAGAAGAAGGAACAAGATAAAACTCCAGAAAAAACAACTAAATGAAGTGAAGATAGGCAACCTTCCAGAAAAAAAGAATTCAGAATAATAATAATGAAGATGATCCAGGTTCTTGGAGAAAGAATGAAGAAGTTTCAAGAAATGTTTACCAAAGACCTAGAAGAACTAAAAAAGAAAACAAATAGACATGAAGAATACAATAGGAATCAAGAGCAGAATAACTGGGGCATAAAAATGGTTAAGGCTATTATAAACAGTGCTGTGATGAACATTGGGGTACACATGTCTCTTTGAATTCTGGTTTCCTCAGTATGTATGCCCAGCAGTGGTATTCCTGGATCATAAGGCAGTTCTATTTCCAGTTTTTTAAGGAATCTCCACACTGTTCTCCATAGTGGCTGTACTAGTTTGCATTCCCATCAACAGTGTAAGAGGGTTCCCTTTTCTCCACACCCTCTCCAGCATTTATTGCTTGTAGACTTTTGGATCACAGCCATTCTGACTGGCGTGAAATGGGAGGGAGGAGGGAGGAGGGTTTAGGATGGGGAACACATGTATACCTGTGGCAGATTAATTTTGATATATGGCAAAACCAATACAATATTGTAAAGTTAATTAAAATAAAATTTAAAAAATGGTTAAGGCAAGATGATGGAAATCACTGTGGTAGAGCAGAATGTAGAAGAAAGAATGAAAACAAAGACAACCTAAGAAACCTCTGGGAC
Source organism: Tragelaphus eurycerus (assembly GCA_935064755.1). Lineage (NCBI taxonomy): Eukaryota > Metazoa > Chordata > Mammalia > Artiodactyla > Bovidae > Tragelaphus > Tragelaphus eurycerus. The sequence goes on along the minus strand of CAKXYN010000119.1, from coordinate 2,238,536 downwards.
AACAGTAAATGCACCAACATTCACATTATACATGTCTCAGAAGGAGAAGAGAGAAAGAGAGAGGCCTCAAGATGATACTTGAAGAGATAATAGATGAAAAATTCCCTAACATGGAAAAGGGAAGATTCAACCAAGTCCAGGAAGAAAAATGTAGCAAGTGAAAAGTGACAAATAGCATACAGGAGAACTTCCATAAGGTTATCCAGTGATTTCTTAACAGAAACTCTACAAACAAGAAGGTAATGACATGATACATTTTTGGTGGTGAAAGGGAAGAATCTGCAACCATAAATACTCTACTCAGCATGACTCTCATTCAGATTTAATGAAGAAATCAAAAATTTTTCAATCAAGCAAAAGTTAAAACCATTCAGCACCACCAAACCAACTTTGCAACAAATGTTAAAGGAACTTCTCTAGACAATAAACACAGAGAAGGAAAAGACCAACAAAAATAAACACCAAACAACTAAGAAAATGGTAATAGGATCATACATATCAATAAGTACCTTATATGTAAATGGATTAAATGCACCAACCAAACAACATAAACTGGCTGGATAAATACAAAAGTAAGGCCTATATATTCTCTGTCTACAAGAGACCGACTTCAGACCTATAGATATTTGCAATCTTAAAATAAGAGGATGAGAGAAGGTATTCCATGCAAATGGAAATCAAAGGAAATAGGAGTAGGAATACTCATAACAGACAAAATAGACTTTAAAACAAAGACACTTATAAGATGAAACCAAGGAAAATGCATAATGATCAACGGTTCACTCCCACAAGACATAATAATTATAAATATATATACACCCAACATAGGAGCACCACAATATGTAAGGCATATACTAAAAGTGTAAAGGGTTAAATCAGCAGTACTATTAATACAATAAAAGTGGAAGATTTTAACACCCCACTTTCATCAATGGACAAATTATCCATAAAGAGAATTGATATGGAAACACAGACCTTAAATTATCCTTTAGATAAAATAGATTTAATTTGTATTCATAAGACACTCCATTCAAAGCAAATGAAGACTGACTAAGAAACCTCTGAGTCAGAATACACATTCTCCATAAGTGCACTCAGAACATTCTCCAGGATTGACTACATGCTGGGCCACAAGTTGAGCCTTAGAAAATATAAGAAAATTTAAATTATATCAAGTATTTATATCTGTTCTGATCACAATGGTATGTGATTTGAAATAACCTCAAGAAAAAAGCAAAGCACACAAGCATGTGGTGGCTAAACAATATGCTATTAAAAACCAATTGTTAATTGAAGAAATCAAAGGGGAAATAAAAAATACCTAGAAACAAATGAAAATGAAAGCACAACAGTCCAAAACCTATGGAATGCAGAAAGTAGTTCTAAGACAGTTTATAGCAATCCAATCTTACCTCAAGAAGCAAGAAAATCTCAAATAAACATCCTAACATTGCACCTAAAACAACTAGAGAAAGAAGAAAAAGCAAAACCTAAAGTTAGTAGAAAGAAAGAAATCATAAAGATCTGAACAGAAGAAATGAACTGGAGACAAAGAAAATTTTAGAGATCAGTGAAACTGAAAGTTGTTTCTTTGAAAATATAAACAAAATTTATAAACCTTTAGCTAGGCTCATCTATAAAAATAGAAAAGGATTCAAATCAATAAAATTAAAAATGGAAAAGGAGAATTTATAACTGACTTCACAAAAGTACTACTTTTGTAGTAGTACTACAAAGAGACTACTATGAACAAATGTATGTGAACAAATTGAACAACCTGGATGAAATGGACAAATTCTTAGAAAGGTACGATCTCCAAAGTATGAACCAGGAAGAAATAGGGAATATGAACAAGCCAATCACAAGCATTTCACAATCACTGAAAATGAAACTATGACTTTAAAATTTCCAATAAACAAAAGTCCAGGAATGGATGGCTTCACAGGCAAATTTCATAAAACATTTAGAGAAGAGTTAACATTTATCCCCCTGAAACTGTTCAAAAGAATTCCAGAGGTGGAAAACTTCCAAACTCATTCTGAGAGCACCATCACCATATTACCAAAATCAGACAAAGATACCACAAAAGAAGAAAACTACCAGTCAGTAATATAGATGAATATAAATGCAAAAATCCTCAAAAATATTAATTCTATCAATCTGAAACTAATAGTACATTTAAAAGATCATACACCATAATCAAATGGGATTCATCCTGAGATGCAAGGATTTTAATATCCACAAATCAATCACTGTGATAAGCCATATAAACAACATGAAGAATAAAGACCATATCAACATCTCAATACATGCAGAGAAAAACTTTTGACAAAATTCAACACTCATTTATGATAAAAGCTCCCCAGAAAGTGGGCATAGTGGGAACATACCTCAACATAATAAAGGCCATATATGGCAAACCTACAGCTAACATCATACTCAATGATGAAAAGCTGAAAACATTTCCTCTAAGATGAGGAGCAAGACAAAAACATCCACTCTCATCACTTTTACTCAGCATAGTTTTGAAAGCCCTAGATGCAGCAATCAGAGGAGACAAAGTAAAGAGAATCCAAATTGGAAAAGAAGTAAACCTGTCACTATTTGCAGATGACATAATACTATACATAGAAGATCTTAAAGATACTACCAGAAAACTACTAGAACTCATCAATAAATTTGGTAAAGTTGCGGGTTCAAAATTATACACACAAATCTGTTGCATTTCTCTACACTAATAACTAAAGATCAGAAATAGAAATTCAAGAAACAATTCAATTTACTATTGCATCAAGGAGAGTAAAATATCGAGGAACAAGACAGCCTGTTTGTATATATACAAAAAGATATATACTTCAAAAACTCTAAGATGTTGATGAAAGAAATTAAAGACTACACAAATAAGAAGATATACCATGTTTGTGGATCATAAGAACCAATGTTGTCAAAATGATTCTTCTACACAAGGAAATCTACTGATTCAATGTAATCCCTCTCAAATTACCAATAACATTTTTCACAGAACTAAAACAAACAAACAAAAAAATCTTAAAATTTGTAAGGAGAAACAAAAGACCCTAAGTAGCCAAAGCTATCTTGAGACAGAAAAATTAAGCTGGAGGATTCAGGCTTCCTGACTCAGACTATACTGCAAAACTACAGTCATCAAAACAGTATAGTATTGGCAAAAAAATAGATATATAGATCAATGAAATAAGATAGAAAACTCAGAAATAAAACTATGCATATATGGTAAATTAATCTATGACAAAAGAGATAAGACTACACAATGATGGAAAGACAAACCCTTCAACAAATGGTGCTGGGAAAATTGGACAGCTAGATGTAAAGAAAAAAAAAAAAAACTAAATTAGATCATCCTTTAAAGTCTTAACAGAAAAATAAGCTCAAAATGATTAAAGACCTAAATATGAGATCAAAAACTATAAAACTCCTAGAGGAAAACATAGACCAAATACTTTCTGACATAAATTGCAGGGATATCTTCTTTTGATCTGTTTCCCAGAATACTGGAAATAAAAGCAACAATAAGCAGATGGGATCTACTTAGTCTCAAAAGCTTTTGCATATAAAAGGAAACAATAAACAAAACAAAAAGACAACCCACATATTGGGGGGAAATATTTGCAAATGATGTAACCAACAAGGGTTTAGTCTCTCAAACTTACAAACAGCTCATAATTCTTAACAGCATCAAAGCAAACAATCCACTCAAAAATGGGCAGAAGAAGACCTAAACCAACATTTCTCCAAATACAAACAGATAGGCAAAAGGCACATTAAAAGATGCTCAATATCATTAATTACTAGAGAAATACAAATCAAAACTACAATGAGATATTACTTCACATCAGTCAGAATGACTATCACCAAATCATCCACAAAGAATAAATCCTGGACAGGGTATTGAGAGAAGAGAACCCTCCCATGCTGTTGGTGGGAATGTAAATTGGTATAGCTACTATGAAGAGCAACATGGAGGTTCCTTAGAAATCTAAAAATAGAGCTACCACATGACCCTTCAATTCCACTCCTGAGCATATATCCAAAGAAAAACATGATCCAAAAGAATATATGCACCTGTATGTTCATTGTAGCACTGCTTACAATAACCAAGACAGGGAACTCATTTAAATGGCCATCAACAGGGGAATGGATAAAGATGTCATACATATGTGCAATGGAATATTACTCAGCCGTTATAAACAATGAAATAATGCCATTTGCAGCAATATAGATGTACCTGGAGACTGTCATACTGAGTGAATTGAATTGTCAGAGAAAGAGAAATATTATATGGCATATTTTATATGCAGAACCTAAAAATAAATGATACAAATGAATCTACTTATAACACAGAAACAGAATCACAGACTTAGAAAATGAACTTATGAGTCCCATGGGGAAGGATGGGAGGAAAGGAGTTAGAGAGTTTGATGTGGACATATACGCACTGCTATATTCAAAATGGATAAACAACAAGGACCTACTGTATAGCACATGGAATTCTGCCCAAAATTATGTGGCCATGTAGATGGGGGGCATTGTTTAGGGGAGAATGAATATGTATATGTGTGGCTAAGTTTCTTCACTGTTCACCTGAAAATATCACAACATTGTTAATTAGCTATACGCCACTACATAACATAAAGTTTTTAAAAATACACATAATAATGGGTATATGAAACAAAATCATACAAGCCTTCAAATTTAGGAAATACCTAAAATAGGTAATATTTTGTTCATTATTTAAAATTCCAATTTCTTTTTTAGTAGATTTTTTGAAGCATGAAGCAACTGACAAACAACTAATCTCAAAAACATACAGGCAACTCCTGCAGCTCTATTCCAGAAAAATAAACGATCCAATCAAAAAATGGGCCAAAGAACTAAACAGACATTTCTCCAAAGAAGACATACAGATGGCTAACAAACACATGAAAAGATGCCCAACATCATCATTATCAGAAAAATGCAAATCAAAACCACTATGAGGTACCATTTCAGGCCAGTCAGAATGGCTGCGATCCAAAAGTCTACAAGCAATAAATGCTGGAGAGGGTGTGGAGAAAAGGGAACCCTCTTACACTGCTGGTGGGAATGTAAACTAATACAGTCACTATGGAGAACAGTGTGGAGATTCCTTAAAAAACTGGTAATAGTACTGCCTTATGATCCAGCAATCTTACTGCTGGGCATACACACCAAGGAAACCAGAATTGAAAGAGACACGTGTACCCCAATGTTCATCACAGCACTGTTTATAAGAGCCAGGACATGGAAGCAACCTAGATGTCCATCCGCAGATGAATGGATAAAGAAAGCAGTGGTACATATACACAATGGAGTATTACTCAGCCATTAAAAAGAATATATTTGAACCAGTTCTAATGAGGTGGATGAAACTGGAGCCTATTATACAGAGTGAAGTAAGCCAGAAAGAAAAACACAAATACAGTATACTAACGCATATATATGGAATTTAGAAAGATGGTAATGATAACTCCGTATGTGAGACAGCAAAAGAGACACTGATGTATAGAACAGTCTTTTGGACACTGTGGGAGAGGGAGATGGTGGGATGATTTGGAAGAATGGCATTGAAACATGTATAATATCATATATGAAATGAATTGCCAGTCCAGGTTTGATGCATCATACTGGATGTTTGGGGCTGGTGCACTGAGACGACCCGGAGGGATGGTACGGGGGGGAGAAGGGAGGGGGGTTCGGGATGCAGAACACGTGTATACTTGTGGCAGATTCATCTTGATGTATGGCAAAACCAATACAATATTGTAAAGTAATTAACCTCCAATTAAAATAAATAAATTTATATTAAAAATAGAAATAAAAAACAAATAAAAATATACCAGAGCACTTTATTCTTCTTGACAAGACCTGCCTTCAGAAACACCTATTTAACCACAGCCCAACCTACTGGGGTATTGTCAGAGTCTAACTGACTAGGGGAAAGGGAAATATGCAACTCCAGTCAACTCTAGTCACCCTCTCTAACATAGGGGAGAAAAACTGAGATACTTACTTTAGAGGCATGATCTCATAAAAAGACTTTGATCTACTCATAGGTCTATAGAGTGCCTCTAGCCTCACACAGTATCATCACATTGTTAAATTGAATTACTGTAATGATGCAAGGCATGAAAGAGAAATGAGTTAGAGTTATTTCATTATTATATGTTACTCACACTACCCATTACATGGCATAGTGTTATTTGAAAGTGGACTTGGATTAGTTGTCAATATATATTGCAAAGTCTAGGGTATCCACTAAAATATTTTAAATATCATCTGGCAAAAAATGGAGAGGAAATAAAATTATATAAAATGATTAATTTAAATAACAAAGGCAAAAAATTTAAACAGAAATAAGAACAAGGAACAAGACAATGGAAAACAAAACAGTAACAGATATTTTAGATATTAATCCTGTTATACCAATAATTATTTTGAGTATCAATAGTCTTACTGTGTCAATTAAAGACAGAGGTTGTCAGAGTATATTAGAAGACTCAACTATATGTTGTGTATAAGAAACCCATGATAAATATAAGGACACATGTAGGTAAAAGGAAAATTTAAAGAGAAAAATATACTATGCTTACACTAATTAAAAGGATACAGGATTTGGAACAAAATGGATGGACCTGAAGGGTACTATACTTAGTGAAATAAGTCATATGGAAAAACATAAATGCTGTATGTTATAATTTATCTGTGGAATCTAAAAAATAAAATAAATTAATAAAATATAAAAAATAGAAACAGAAATATAGATATGAAGAACAAACTAGTGGTTACCAATGTGGAAAGGGAAAGGTTAGGGATAAGACACGGTTAGGGGATTAAGAGGTAAAAACTACTATGTATAAAATAAATAAGATGCACTTGTACAGGACAAGGAATACAGTCAATAGTTTAAGTGTGTATGATTAAATCACTATGTTTGTACACCTGAAACTAACATAATATTGTAAACTTACTATACTTCATTTTTCTAAAAAAAAAAAAAGTGTACTGGAGTAATTTTATTAATTTTAGACATAGTGAACTTCAAAGCAAGGAAAATTACCAGGAATATAGAAAGGTATTGTTATGTTATGTTAAGTCACTTCAGTCGTGTCCGACTCTGTGTGACCCCATAGACGGCAGCCCACCAGGCTTCCCCATCCCTGGGATTCTCCAGGCAAGAACACTGGAGTGGGTTGCCATTTCCTTCTCCAGTGCATGAAAGTGAAAACAGAAAGTGAAGTCGCTCAGTCGTGTCCGACTCTTAGCGACCCCATGGACTGCAGCCTACCAGGCTCCTCCACCCATGGGATTTTCCAGGCAAGAGTACTGCAGTGGGGTGCCATTATGATAAAGGGGTCAATTCTCCAAGAAGGTATAATATTTCTTAATATATATGTGCCAAGTGCCAAATAACAGAGCACCAAACTATATGAGGGAAAAACTGGTTTATCTTCAGGAAAAAAAAAAAAAAAATACAGATGAAGCCACTATCATTGTTGGAGACGTCAATATCCCTCTGTCAGAAATGGACAGACTCACCATAAAGGACATAGTTTAACTCAACAAAACCAACAAGTAACTATATGTAATTGATATCTTTAGGCTATTTTGGGCTTCCCTGGTGGCTCATATAGAAAAGAATCTGACTGCAATGCAGGAAATGCAGGTATGATCCTTGGGTTTGGAAGCTCTCCTGGAAAAGGGAATGGCTCTTTCATCGAATAGTGGCAGAATATAAATTCTTTTCAAGTTCATATGATATATTCATGAAGGCAGATCATATTTTGGCCATAAGACACACTTTAACATATATAAAATAATATGAATCATACAATATCTGTTTTAAGACCACAGTGGAATTAAATAGAAATCAGTTACAGATAACTGGACAATTGAAAAATATTTTAAAATAACACTTTTAAATAATACAAAGAAGAGATCTCAATAGAAAATTTAAGCTATATGAAAATGAATACCAAACTTTACAAAATTTGTGGGCTCCAACAAAAGCAGTGCTTATAGGGAAATTTATATTAGTAAATGCATATATTAGAAAAGAAGAAAGAGCTACAATCAATAATCTAGGGTCCCAACTTCATAAACTAGGAAGAGAAAATTAAATTCAAAGTAAGCAGAAAAACATACTAAGAAATTAGAGCATAAATCAATGAAATTGAAACCAAACTCAATAGAAAAATGTCAATAAAATCAATGTCTGGTTATTTGAAAAAATGATAAGCATCTAGTCAGACTAATCAAGAGAAAAATAGGGTGGACACAAATTATTAATATTAGAAATGTAAGATAGAACATTGTGTCAAATAATATCAGCTTTAAATGTATAATAAAGGAATACTCTGAACAACTCTGTGTTCACCCAACTGATAACCTAGATGAAATCGATCAATTACTTGAAAGACACAATTTCCTGAAAATCCACAAAGGAAAAAGGGAACCTGAATAAACCTACATTTATTAAAGAACTTGAATCACTAATAATAACCTTCCAGAACAGAAAGCACCATGTCCAGATGTGTTCACTGAACTCTTTAAGGGAGAAATTACACCAATAATCTTAATCTTTCAGAGAACAGAAGTAGAGAGAATACTTTTTAACTCATTCTGTGAGGCAAGTATGACTCTGATACCAAAATCAACAAAGAGACACAATAAAAGAAAACTAAAAACATATCTCTCATGAATATGATGCAAAAATTTTTTAAAGTATTAACAAATCAAATCAAATTATACACACACACACACAATAATTGTACACCAGGACCAGGAGGGACATATGCTTGGTATGCAAGACTGGTTCAACTTTTGAAAATCATTTTACACAATCTATCAAATCAGCAAGACAGTAAAAGAAAACTCACATAATCATTAATAGATTCAGGAAAAGCATATGACACAATCAAGCACTTATTTATGATTTTAAAAATCTTCTCAGTAAATTTGGAATAAAGAAGTACTTTGTCAATTTGATGAGGAGTATCTACAAAATATCTACAATTAACATCATTTTTAAGGATGAGATACCAGACACTTTCCCACTATTAATAGAAAACAGATAAAGATGCCCTCTCTGATCACTCCTTTTGAAAACCATACTGGACATACTTGTTAATGTAATAAGAAAAGAAGAGGAAATAAAAGGTATACAAATTCAGAAGAAATAAAGAAAACTATCTTTGTTCACAGATTACATGAAAATTCAATAGACAAAATATTCCTGGAACTAATGATTGATTGTAGCAGGGTGACAGGATACAAAGTTAATATACAAAAGTTAATTGCTTTATATACCAACAATAGATGAGGGGAATTTTAAATTAAGAAAAAAAAATACCATCTACATTAGCACCCCTTAAAGTGAAATACTCCCTGGAGGAGGGCATGGCAACCTATTCCATTAGTCTTGCCTAAAGAATCCTAAGGACAGAGGAGACTGGCAGGCTATAGTCCATGGGGTTGCAAAGAGTCGGATATGACTGAAGTGACTTAGCACACAAAATGAAATACTTAGGTATAAATCTAGCCAAATGTGTATAAGATCTATATGAGGAAAATGACAACACTGATGAACGTAAACACAAAAGCTAAATAGATTGAGTTATTTCATGTTCATGGCTAGAAAGACTCAATATGGTCAAGATGTAATTTTTTCCCCATCTAATCTATAGATTCAATGCAATCCCAATAAAAATTCAAGCAACTTATTTTTTGGATATAGACAAATTGATTATAAAGTTTATATGGAGAGGAAGTAGACTCAGAAGAGTCTACACAATATCGAAAGCAAGTTATATGACTGACATTATTAATTAATATTAGTAACAGTGGCAAAACTTAATATTAATATAAAGCTACAGTAATCAAGACAGTGTGATATTGTTGAAATCAAGGACATATAGATAAGTGAAACAAAATGGAGAGGCCAGAAAGAGATGCATATGATTGCAGTCAGTCTTTTGGACTCTGGGAACGGGAGAGGGTGGGATGATTTGGGAGAATAGCATTGAAATATGTATAATATCATATCTGAAATGAGTCACCAGTCCAGGTATGATGCCTGATAACGGATGCCTGGGGCTGGTGCACTGGGATGACCCAGAGGGATGGTATGGGGAGGGAGGAGGGAGGAGGGTTAAGGATGGGGAACACATGTATACTTGTGGCGGATTCATTTTGATGAATGGCAAAAGCAATACAATATTGTAAAGTTAAGCAAAATAAAATTTAAAAAAAATGTTATATAAATGGAATTATGCAATATATGAAAAAAATTCATTTTCTACAACTGAATAAAGATAATATAATGCGGTAAAGATAGTTTTTCAGCAAATGATGCTGGAAAATTTGGACATCAAAAAATATGCAACTGGATATTTTAAAAGTATATCTATACCTTACATTCTTCACAAGAATTAACTAAGAATAGACCATAGGCCTAAATGTAAAATGTAAAATTATTTAATTTCTATAAGATAACAGAAAAAATCTAGATGACGTTAGGTATATAAATGACTTTTTAGGTACAACAATTAAAGGCATAGTCTGTGAAAAAAATGATAAGCTGGACATTATCAAAGCTAACTCTTGTTATTTGCAAAAGGCACTAACAAGAGAATAAGAAGTTAAGTCATAGACTTGGAGAAAAGTTTGAAAAAAGCACATCTAATAAAGGACTATTATCCAAACTATACCGAAAATATTTATAACTCACTGTATAAAAATAAAGATCCAACAGATAAAATGGAACAAAGGCCTTAAAATACACCTCACTAAAGAAGATATATTGATAACAAATTAAGTATATGAAAATATACTGCATACCATATGGAACAAGAGAAATGTAAAGTAAAAGAACAATGAAATCACTACACACTTACTAGAATGATCAAAATCCAAAACACTGACAACAACAAATGCTGATAAGGATGTGGAGTAGCAGGAGCTCTCATTTATTCATGATGAGAATGCAAAGTGGTACAACCCGCTTGTAAGACACTTCAATGAGCTCTTACAAAACTAAATATACTCAAGAGAGATGGCAAATAGGGAATTCCTAACTTCACTTCCTCCACAAGAACAACTAACAACTATTCATGACCAAACCAACACTGAAAAAAATCCTAGAACACAGGGCTGAGGTGGAAGCACTCCCTAGAGCAATAGCATCCAATCCACTGCATTAGAAGGGTAAGAAAAGTAGCTGTATGATAAATGGAACTCTCCCCTACCCGCCAAGGCCAGTGCAGCACCACATTAAGAGGTCTCTTTTGAGGCGATAGGCTTTCCAGTAAGGAAGGAGAACCCAAGATGAAATATCCAACTGTCTTAGTATTGTCTGTTTTGCAAGGCCCAGTTTCAGCTTATGGAAATTTCAAAATAATCTGTGGGACTTGACCTCTGGACATCTGATTGTGACAGAGAAATGACTTTTAACAACCAGCACTTGGATCTTGGCAGACCAAATTTTAACCTGCAGTGTCCAAGTAGCAGTCCCAGACTGCAGCTTTGCTCATCTGCAGAGCAAAGACAGTGGTACAGGGTGAACAGGAAATTTGGTATGGTGCAGGTCTACTTGATTGATGTCCTCAAACTTAGAGCCTTCTTGACCCTGGTCTTCCCTTGCCAGGACAAGGAAGCTGAGTTAGATTTGCCCACTGCTAAGCATAGTTCCTGACCCTGCAGGGTTAGCACAGATGGAAAATGTGTACCTTCAGCAACATTCAAAGAGAACACAGCAGGTAGAGCTGGTCATTTACATAGCATAGTCAGTGACACAATTAGTTCAGGGAACTTGGGAAGGGATTATAACTCCTAAAGGAAAACATACATGAACACGCTTTGACATAAATTGTAGTAATATTTTTTTTAGCCTGTCTTTTAAAGGAAAGGAAATAAAAGCAAAAATAAATAAATTGCATCTAATTACGCATAAAATATTTTGCAGAGCAAAAGAAATCATCAACAAAATTAAAACACAATCTATTGAATAAGAAAAAAAGTATTTGCAAATGATATGACCAGTAAAGGGTTAATTTCCAAAATATATAATCAGCTCATACAACTCAACAACAAAAAACCCAAACAACCCAATTAAAAATGGGCAGAAACTTATAAAAGTTTATGAATGGATCAATTTATGCAGTCAAATAATATTAAATGACTGAATGAATTTTAATAACAAAAGATCTAAAAGTATTCTGCCTACAGGAGACTCACATTACCTTTAAAGACGCATACCGCTTGAGAGTCAAAGTATGCAAAAGATATTTCAAGTAAATATTTCTCACACAGAAAAAAACAGGAGTAGTTTTCTTATATCAGGAAAACTGGACTTTAAACTAGAAAGATAAAATGAGTCAAAGAAGGTCATTATATAATGATTAAAGGTGTCACTCTCTCAAGAAGATACAACAATTGCAAATATTTGTGCACTCAACATTGGAACACTTAAATATATAAAGCAAAAATAAACAGAGCTAAAAGGAGAAATAAATGACAATGTGAGAATAATTTCAGAATTTAATAACCTACTCTCAATAATGAATATATATCATCCAGAAAAAGAATCAATAAGGGAACAGAGGATTTGAACAATGCTATAGATAAAAAGGAATTAAGAGACATATATAGAACATTCAATCCAACAAAGCAGAATACACATTCTTTTCAAGGACACATGAAACATTTTGTAGCACAAATGATTTGTTAGGGCACAAAACAATTATTAGCAAATTCAAGAACATTGAAATCATATCAAATATCTTCTGTGACCACAATGATATGAAACCAGAAATTAATAGCAGGAGAAAAAATTGGAGCAATTACAATGCATGAAAATAAAACAACTCTCCTTAACAACCAATGGATCAAGGAAGAAATCAAAAGGATGTTGAAATATTAATAGCATATTAAAATTAAAAATGGAAACACAATGCCAAGACTCATTGTTATTGTTTAGTTGCTGAGTAATATCTAATTCTTTTCTGACCCCATAGACTGTAGCCCACCAGGTTGTTGGGATGCAGCAAAAGAAGTTGTAAGGAAGAAGCTAATAGTAATAAATGCCTATATTAAAAAAAAAAAAAAAGATTTCAAATAACCTAACTCTAAGCCTTAATGAGGGCTTCCCAGTTGGCACTAGTGGTAAAGAGCCCACCTGCCAGTGCAGGAAATGTAAGAGATGAAGGTTGGATGCCTGGGCCAGGAAGATCACCTGGATGAGGGCATGGAAAATCACTCCAGTATTCATGTCTGGAGAATCCGATGGGCAGAGGAGCCTGGTGGGCTACAGTTCATAGGGTCACAAAGAGTTGAACATGACAGAAGAAACTTAGCATGCACACTCAGGCCTTAATAAACTAAGGAAAAAAAAACCAAATGGAACTCAAATTTAACAGAAACAAGAAAATAATAAAGATCAAGCAAACATAAATGGAATAGAAAACAGGAAAATAATAGAAAATACTAACAAAGCAAACATATATTTCTCAGCAAAGATATTCAAAATTGACAAATTTTAGCTACACTAAGTTCAGAAAAAAGAGAGAAATCCCAAATAAATAACCTAAAATGTGAAAAGAGGTTATCTCTTCATCTCACAACACTGAAATAAAAAGAATCATCTATAACTATGTGCAAAAAATTAAGACAAACTAGGAAAAATTTTTAGAAACATACCAGAATTAACCCAGAAAGACCTAAAAATTCTGAACAACTAATTACCAGTAAAAGACTGAATCAACAATCAAATGTCTCTCAATAAATAGAAGCATAGAACCAGGTGGCTTCACTGGTAAATTTTGCCAAATATTTAAAGCAGCAACATTAATCCTTCTGAAACTCTTTCAAAAAATAAAAAAGGGAGGAACACTCCCAAACTCACTTCATGGGGCTAGCCTTATCCTGATATCAAAACCAGAAAAGTACATTATAAAAATACAGGGCAATATCCCTGATGAATATGATGCAAAATTCTCATTTAAGTTCTATCAAACCAAATTCATGCAGCTCATTAAAAGGATCATTCACCATGATGAAATGAGATATATTGGCGAGATGCAAAAAAAGCTTCAACATATGAAAATCAGTAAATGTGATATATCCCATCAATACCACTACTGCTACATCTACTACTATCATACATCTACTACTGTGGGCAAGAATCCCTTAGAAGAAATTGAGTAACCTTAATAATTACAAAAGAGTCTAAAATAAAGTACCTGGGTGCAATCTCAAACATGACAGAATGGTCTCTGTTAATTTCCAATCAAATCATTCAATATCACAGTAATCCAAATTTATGTCCCAACCAGTAATGCTGAAGAACCCAAAGTTGAATGGTTCTATGAATACCTACAAGACTTTGTAGAACTAACACCAAAAAAAGATGTCCTGTTCACCATAGGGAACTGGAATGCAAAAGTAGGAAGTCAAGAGATACCTGGAATAACAGACAAATTTGGCCATGGAGTACAAAATGAAGCTAACAGAGTTTTAACAAGAGAACACACTGGTCATAGCAAACACTCTCTTTCAAAAACACAAGAGAATACTCTACACATGGACATCACCAGATGGTCAATAACAAAATCAGCTTGATTATATTCTTTGCAATCAAAGATGGAGAAGCTCTATATAGATAGCAAAAACAAGATGGAGAGCTGTTGTGGCTCAAATAATGAACTGCTTATTGCCAAATTCAGACTTAAATTGAAGAAAGTAGGGAAAACCACTAGACCATTCTGGTATGACCTAAATCAAAGCTGTTATAATTATACAGTGAAAGTGAAAAATAGAGTCAAGGGATTAGATTTGATAGAGTGCCTGAAGAACTATGGCTGGCGGTTCAACACATTATATAGGAGGTAATGATCAAGACCATTGCCAAGAAAAATAAATGCAAAAAAGGCAAAATGGTTGTCTGAGAAGCCCTTACAAATAGCTGAGAAAAGAAGAGAAATGAAAGGCAAAGGAGACAAATAGCTGAGAAAAGAAGAGAAATGAAAGGCAAAGGAGAAAGGGAAAGATATACCTATTTGAATGCAGAGTTCCAAAGAATAGCAGTGTGAGATAAGAAAGCCTTCCTCAGTGATCAGTGCAAAGAAATAGAGGAAAACAATAGAATGGTAAAGACTAGAGATCTCTTCAAGAAAATTACAGATACCAAGGGAACATTTCATGCATAGATGGACAAAATAAAGGGCAGAAATGTTATAGACCTAACAGAAGCAGAAGATATTAAGAAGAGGTGACAAGAATATACAGAAGAACTCTACAAAAAATATCTTAATGACATAGATAACTACGATGGTGTGATCACTCACCTAAAGCCAGACATCCTGGAATGTGAAGTCAAATAGGCCCTAGGAAGCATCACTACAAACAAAGCTAGTGGAGGTGATCGAATTCCAGCTGTGCTATTTCAAACCCTAAAAAATGATGCTGTGAAAGTCCTGCACTCAGTATGCCAGCAAAGTTGGAAAGCTCAGCAGTGGCCACAGGGCTGGAAAGGTCAGTTTTCATTCAAGTCACAAGGAAAGGCAATGCCAAAAATATTCAAGGTACTGCCCAATTGCACTCATCTCACCTGCTAGCAAAGTAATGCTCAAAATTTTCCAAGCTGTGCGTCAACAATATGTGAACCATAAACTTCCAGATGTTTAAGCTGGATTTATAAAAGGCAGAGGAACCAGAAATCAAATTGCCAACATATGTTGGATCATAGAAAAAGCAAGATAATTCCAGAAAAACATCTACTTTGGCTTCATTGACTATGACAAAGCCTTTGACTGTGTGGATTACAACAAACTATGGAAAATTCTTTGAGAGATGGGAATACTAGACCACCTGGCCTGCCTCCTGAGAAATCTGTATGCAGGTCATGAAGCAACAGGGAGAACTGGACATGGAACAGCAGACTGATTTGAAATTGGGAAAGGAGTATGTCAAGGCTATGAATTGTCACCCTGCTTATTTAGCTTCTATGCAGAGTAAGTCATGTGAAATTCTGGGCTGGATGAAGCACAAGTTGGAATCAAGATTGCCAGGAGAAATATCAATAATCTCAGATATGCGAATGAAACCACCCTAATGGCAGAAAGTGAAGAGGAAGTAAAGAGCCTCTTGATGAAAGTGAAAGAGGAGAGTGAAAAAGCTGGCTTAAAACTCAACGTTCAAAAAACTAAAATCATGGCATTCTGCCCCATGATTTCATGGCAAATAGATGGGGAAACAATAAAAATGGACAGATTTTATTTTCTTGGGCTCCAAAATCACTGTAGATGGTGACTGCAGCCACGAAATTAAAAGATGCTTGCTCCTTGGAAGAAAAGTTATGACCAACTGAGTTCAATTCAGTCACTCAGTTGTGTCCACCTCTTTGTGACCCTATGAACCACAGAACGCCAGGCCTCCCTGTCCATCACCAACTCCCGGAGTTCACCCAAACCCATTTCCATCGAGTCAGTGATGCCATCCAAACATCTCATCTTCTGTCATCCCCTTCTCCTGCCCCTCAATCTCTCCCAGCATCAGGGACTTTTCAAATGAGTCAGCTCTTTGCATCAGGTGGCCAAAGTATTGGAGTTACAGCTTCAACATCAGTCCTTCCAATGAACACCCAGGACTGATCTCCTTTAGGATGGACTTGTTGGATCTCCTTGCAGTCCAAGGGACTCTCAAGAGTCTTCTGCAACACCACAGTTCAAAAGCATCAATTCTTTGGTGCTCAGCTTTCTTTATAATCCAACTCTCACATCCATACATGACACTGGAAAACCATAGCCCTGACTAGACTAGCCCTGGCAAAGACAGCATGACCAACCTTGACAGCCTATTAAAAAGTAGAAACATTACTTTGCTGACAAAGGTCCATCTATTCAAAGCTATGGTTTTTCCAGTAGTCATGTATGGATGTAATAGTTGGGCTATAAAGAAAGCTGAGCACCAAAAAATTGATGCTTTTGAACTGTGTTGTTGGAGAAGACTCCTGAGAGTCCCTTGGACTGCGTGGAGATGAAACCAGTCTATCCTAAAGGAGATCAGTCCTGAATACTTATTGGAAGGATTGATGCTGAAGCTGAAACTCCAATATTTTAGCCACCTTATGGGAAGAAATTACTCACTGGAAAAGACCCTTGGAAAGATTGAAGGCAGGAGGAGAAAGGGACGACAGAGGATGAGATGGTTGAATGCCATCAACGAGTTAATGGACATGAGTTTGAGCAAGATCTGGGATTTGCTGATGGAGAGGGAAGACTGGCATGCTACAGTTCATGGGTTTGCAATGAGTCAGTCCTGACTGACTGACTGGACTGAACTGATCCCATCTATAGAATTAAAAAAAAAAAAATCAAAGGATAATCTCAATACATGAAATTAAAGTATCAAAAAAACATTCGTCATGAGGTCATGATAAAAACCCTTCAGATCAGATCAATCGCTCAGTCGTGTCCGACTATTTGCGACCCCATCAATCGCAGCACGCCAGGCCTCCCTGTCCATCACCAACTCCCGGAGGTCACTCAGACTCACATCCATCGATTCAGTGATGCCATCCAGCCATCTCATCCTCTGTCGTCCCCTTCTCCTCCTGCCCTCAATCCCTCCCAGCATCAGAGTCTTTTCCAATGTACTGGAGTTTCAGCTTTAGCATCATTCCTTCCAAAGAACACCCAGGGCTGATCTCCTTCAGAATGGACCGGTTGGATCTCCTTGCAGTCCAAGGGACTCTCAAGAGTCTTCGCCAACACCACAGCTCAAAAGCATCAATTCTTCGGCGCTCAGCCTTCTTCACAGTCCAGCTCTCACATCCATACATGACCACAGGAAAGACCATAGCCTTAACTAGGCGAACCTTTGTTGGCAAAGTAATGTCTCTGCTTTTGAATATGCTATCTAGGTTGGTCATAACTTTCCAAGGAGTAAGTGTCTTTTAATTTCATGGCTGCAGTCACCATCTGCAGTGATTTGGGAGCCCAGAAAAATAAAGTCTGACACTGTTTCCACTGTTTCCCCATCTATTTCCCATGTAGTGATGGGACCAGATGCCATGATCTTCGTTTTCTGAATGTTGAGCTTTAAGCCAACCTTTTCACTCTCCACTTTCACTTTCATCAAGAGGCTTTTCAGTTCCTCTTCACTTTCTGCCATAAGGGTGGTGTCATCTGCATATCTGAGGTTATTGATATTTCTCCCAGCAATCTTGATTCCAACTTGTGTTTCTTCCAGTCCAGCGTTTCTCATGATATACTCTGCATATAAGTTAAGTAAACAGGGTGACAATATACAGCCTTGATGTACTCCTTTTTCCTATTTGGAACCAGTCTGTTGTTCCATGTCTAGTTCTAACTGTTGCTTCCTGACCTGCATACAGATTTCTCAAGAGGCAGATCAGGTGGTCTGGTATTTCCATCTCTCTCAGAATTTTCCACAGTTTATTGTGATCCACACAGTCAAAGGCTTTGGCATAGTCAATAAAGCAGAAATAGATGTTTTTCTGGAACTCTCTTGCTTTTTCCATGATCCAGCGGATGTTGGCAATTTGATCTCTGGTTCCTCTGCCTTTTCTAAATCCAGCTTGAACATCAGGAAGTTCACGGTTCACATATTGCTGAAGCCTGGCTTGGAGAATTTTGAGCATTACTTTACTAGCGTGTGAGACGATTGCAATTGTGCGGTAGTTTGAGCATTCTTTGGCATTACCTTTCTTTGGGATTGGAATGAAAACTGACCTTTTCCAATCTTGTGGCCACTGCTGAGTTTTCCAGATTTGCTGGCATCTTGAGTGCAGCACTTTCACAACATCATCTTTCAGGATTTGGAATAGCTCCACTGGAATTCCATCACCTCCACTAGCTTTGTTTGTAGTGATGCTTTCTAAGGCCCACTTGACTTCACATTCCAGGATGTCTGGCTCTAGGTCAGTGATCATGCCATCATGATTATCTGGGTCTTGAAGATCTTTTTGTACAGTTCTTCTGTGTATTCTTGCCACCTCTTCTTAATATCTTCTGCTTCTGTTAGGTCCATACCATTTTGTCCTTTATCGAGCCCATCTTTGCATGAAATGTTCCTTTGGTATCTCTGATTTTCTTGAAGAGATCCCTAGTCTTTCCCATTCTGTTGTTTTCCTCTATTTCTTTGCATTGATCACTGAAGAAGGCTTTCTTATCTCTTCTTGCTAAGGAATTTGCTTCAACATTATATTGACCATATATGTTGAGTTCACAGCCAACATCATAGTCAGTGGTGAAAGTTTTCAGGATATTCCTCCAAGATAAGAAAAAAGACAAGAGTGCTTGCTCTCATCATTCCTGTTCAACCTGTTAATAGTACTGCAGGTCCTAGACAAAGAAATCAGGGAAGAAATAGAAATAGTGATAAAAGCCATCAGAACTGTAAAGGAAATTTTAAAGTTGGCTCTATTAGCAGATGAAATAATTTTATTTATTGAATATCCTAAAGATTCCCTCCACAAAATCTTTTCAGATTTAATCAACAAATTCAGTAAAGTTGCAGGATAGAAAATTAACATACAAAATTACTGACATATCTATAACTCGACAATGAATTATCTGAAGTTGAAAAAATCCCATCTATGATACCATCAAAAAGAATAAAATACTTAGAAATAAATTTTACTGAGGTGATGAAAAATTTTTGTACACTGAAACGGCATAAGTCATTGATAAAAGAAATTGAAGGCAACTCAAAATAAATGGAATAATATTCCATGCTCAAGTACTGGAAAATTAATATTGTTACTAACTCCATACAGCCCAAAGCCATGAATAGATTCAGTGCAATCCCTATCAAGAGTCCAATGGCCATTTTTACATGAGTAAAAAAAAAAAAAATCCTAAAATTTATACAGAACCACAGAAGATCCCAAATAGTAAAAGCAATCCTGAAAAATAATAATGAAATGAGAGAAGACATTACAGTTTCTGATTTCAAGTCGTATTAAGCTACAGTAACCAAACATGTATGCTACTGGCATAAGCACACACACACACACATACACAAGTATGATAATTTTGAGAGGCCAGAAACAATTCCATGTATTATACAGCCAACTGACATCTGACAATGGAGCCAAGGCCATTCAGTGGAGAAATTTCAGTCTCTTCAATAAATCAACTTGGGAAAATTGGATATTGTCATTTAAGAAAATGAAACTAGACTCATCTTACACAATTATTTTTTTTTTAATTCAAATGGTTTAAAGCTGTAAAAGTGAACTGGAAAACAAAACCTAGAAAAGAAATTCTTTGACGTGGGTCTTGGCCATGATTTTTGGATAATGCCTAAAGTACAGAAAAAAAAAAAAGTTTTTTTTTTTTTTTTTAATTGAAAGCTAAAGTTTCTGCCCAAGAAAATGAAATGATCAACAAAACAAAAAGACAACCTACAGAATGGGAAATTACTTGCAAACCGTATCTCCTAAGGGGTTAATACAAAAAACATATAAAGATCTCACAGTAATCAAGACCAAAATCAATCTAATTTCAAAAAATGATTAAGGTATGTTAATAGCCATTTTTTTCAAAGAAGTCAAAAAATGGATTTACAAGAATGTGAAATGTTGCTCAGCATCACTAATCATAAGGTAAATATACATCAAAACCACAATATCACCTAAGATCTGTTAGAATGACTATAATTTTAAAAAAGAGGAGGTATAACAAAAGTTAATGAGAATGTGAAGAGAAGGGAACACTTTTACACTGTTGGTGGGATTGGAAATGGATACACTCACCAGGTAAAAGAATATGGAGGTTTCTCAATAATTAAAAATATAATAACCATATGATTTAACAATTTCACTTCTGGAATATATCCAAGGGAAACAAAACCTATGTTGAAAAGATATCTCCACTCACGATCACAGCAGCATTAGTTACAACAGCAGGGACATGGAAATAGCCTATGTGTCTACTGATGGAGGAATGAACAAATAACTTGTGGAATATACAATGGAAACTTATTCAACCATGTGGTTTTTCCAGTAGTCATGTGCAAATGTGAGAGTTGGTTCATAAAGAAGGCTGAGCACTGAAAAATTGATGCTTTCTAATTGTGGTGTTGGAGAAGACTCTTGAAAGTCCCTTGGACTGCAAAGTGATCAACCAGTCAATCCTAAAGGACATCAAACCTGAATTGAAGGGACTGATGATTGAAGCCCTAATACTTTGGCCACCTGTTGGGAAGAGCTAATGCATTGGAAAAGACCTTGATGATGGGAAAGATTAAAGGAAAAAGGAGAAATGGGTGGTAGAGGATGAGATGGTTAGATAGCATTGCCAACTCAATGGACACGAATTTGAGCAAACTCCAGAAGATAGTGAAGGATAAAGGAGTCTGGCATGCTGCAATCCATAGGGTCACAGAGTCGGACATTACTTAGCCATTGAACAACAAAATTATTCAACCATAAAAAAAAAATCTTATGATCTGCCGCAATATGGGTGAACCTTGGGGTGCACTATACTAAGTGAAGTAAGCTTGATTGAGAAAGACAAATACTACATGATCTCAGTTATCTGTGGAATCTAAATCACAAAGTATATAAAAAGAGACAAGATTTATGCTTAGCAGAGGGAAGGTGAAAAAAAAAATGCAACAAGGCAAAATGGTTGTCTGAGGAGGCCTTACAAATAGCTGAGAAGAAAAGCAAAAGGCAAAGGAGAAAAGAAAGATATACCCATCTGAATGCAGAGTTCCAAAGAATAGAAAGAAGAGAAAAGAAACCCTTCTTAAGTGAACAGGGTAAAGAAATAGAGGGAAAAGTTAGAATGGGAAAGACTAGAGATCTCTTCAAGAAAATTAGAGATATCAAAGGAACATTTCACGCAAAGATGGGCACAATGAAGGACATAAATGATATGGATCTAACAGAAACAGAATATATTAATATGAGGTGGCAAGAATATACAGAAGAACTGTAGTAAAAAGGTCTCAATGGACTACATAACCACAATGCTAATGTTATGTGGTATGCAACCACCTTACTCTGCTAAATGGTGTGATCACTCACCTAGAGCCAGACGTCCTGGAGTGCAAAGCCAAGTGGATCTTGAAGCATCACTATGAACAAAGCTGATGGAGGTGATAGAACTCCAGCTGAACTACTTCAAGTCCTAAAATGTGATGCTGCTAAAGTGCTGCACTCTATATGCAAGCTCATTTGGAAAGCTCAGCAGTGGCCACGGGACTAGAAAAGGTCAGTTTTCACTCCATTCTCAAAGAAGGGCAATGCCAAAGAATGTTCAACTTACCACACAATTGCTCTCATCTCACATGCTAGCAAGGTAATGCTCAAAATCCTTCAAGGTAGGCTTCAACAATACATGAGCCAAGAACTTCTATCCATACAAGCTGGATTTAGAAATGGCAGAGGAACCAGAGATCACATTGCCAATGATCCATTGGATCATAGAAAAAGCAATGGAATTCCAGAAAAGCATCTACTTCTGCTTCTTTGACTCTGCTAAAGCCTTTGACTATGTGGATTACAGCAAACTGTGGAAAATTCTTAGAGGTGGAAATACCAGGCTACCTTACCTGCACCCTGAGAAACCTGTATTCAGGTCAAGTAGCAACTGTTAGAACCAGACATGGAATAATGGACTGGTTCAAAATTGGGAAAGGAGTACATTAAGGCTATATATTGTCACCCTGCTTACTTAACATGCAGAGTTCATCCTTCTAAAATCTGCACTGGATGAAGCACAAGCTGGAATCAAGATTGCAGGAGAATATCAATAACCTCAGATATGCAGATGAAATCACCCTAATGGCAGAAAGTGAAGAGAAACTAAAGAGCCTCTTGATGAAGGTGAAAGAGGTGAGTGAAAAAGCTGGCTTAAAACTCACCATCATGGCATCTGGCCCCATCACATGGCCAATAGATGGGAAAAAACAGAGACAATGACAGACTATTTTCATGGGTTCCAGTCACTGTGGATGCTGACTGCAGCCATGAAATGAAAGGATTAGTTGCTTCTTTGAAAGATAGCATTGACCAACTTAGCATACTAAAAAGCAGAGGCATCACTTTGCTAACAAAGGTCCATCTAGTCAAAGCTATGATTTTTTCCAGTAGACATGTACGGATGTGAAAGTTGGACCATAAAGAAGGCTGACAGCTGAAGAATTGATGCTTTTAAACTGTGGTGTTGGAGAAGACTCTTGAGAGTCCTTTGGACTGCAAGGACATCCAACCAGTCCATCCTAAAGGAGATCAGTTTGAATATTCATTGGAAGGACTGATGCTGAAGCTGAAACTCCAATTCTTTGGCCACCTGATGCGAAGGACTGACTCATTGGAAAAGACCCTGATGCTGGGAAAGACAGAGGGCAGGAGGAGAAAGGGGCCACAGAGAATGAGATGGTTGGATGGCATCAGTGGCTAAATGGATATGAATTTGAACAAACTCTGGGAGATAGTGAAAGAGAGGGAAGCCTGGTGTGCTGCAGTTCATGGAGTGGCAAAGAGTCAGACAGTACTAAGTGGCTAAAAAACAAAAAAAGAGGCAAGAGTAGGGGGAGGGGAAATATGATGAAAGTTGTCAAAGTGTAAAAAGTTCAAGTCACAAAATCAATAAGTACTAGGGATGTTATATGCAGTACAGTAACTATGGTTAAAAGTGCTATTTTTAAATAAATTTATTTATTTTAATTGGAGGTTAATTACTTTAAAATATTGTATTGGTTTTGCCATACATCAACATGAATCCTCCACAGATATACACGTGTTCCCCATCCCGAATCCCCCTGCCTCCTCCTTCCCTGTACCATCCCTCTAGGTCAATTTATTTTTTAAATGCAGGAAGATTCCTTTACAATATTTTATTGGTTTTTGCCATATAACAATGTGAATCACCTGTAAATATGTGTATATCCTCTCCCTATGGAGCCTCCCCTCTAATCCCCCCATTCCACTTTTCTGGTTCTTCATTGAGTGCCAGATTGGTCTTCCTGTGTTTTACAGGAACTTCCCACCAGCTAACTATTTTACACATGATAGTGTGTATATGTCAATGCTACTTTTTCCATGCATCTCACCCTTTCCTTCCCCCGCTGGATGTACAAATCTGTTCTCTACATCTGCATCTCCATTCTTTTAAAATAGATTCATCAATATCTATTTCTAAATTCCATGTGTATGCATTAACATGATATTATTTTTTTTTCTCTTTCTCACTACAACTCTCTCAAATTCATTCCTTTCTAGGGTAGAGTAATATTCTAAATAACCCATAGTAGGTATGTACCACATCTTCTTTATCCATTTATCTGTCAATGGACATCTAGGTTGATTCCATGTCTTGGCTAATTACAATAATGCCGCAATGGACATTGGGGTACATGTGTCTTTTAGAATTATGGTTTTCTCAGAATTGTGGCCATTGGTGAGATTTCTGGGTCGTATAGTAGTAATTTTCTTAATTTTTAAAAAGAAGTCTCCATACTGTTCTCTCTAATGGCTATATAAATTTGCCTTCCCACCAACAGTGTAAGAGGGTTCCTTTTTCTCTACACCCTCTCCAGCATTTAATGTTTGTAGGTTTTTGATGATGGCTATTGTGACTGGCGGGGAAGGCAATGGCACCCCACCCCCATATTCTTGCCTGGAAAATCCCATGGACAGAGGACCCTGGTGGGCCGCAGTCCATGGGGTCACTAAGAGTCGGACACGACTGAGCGACTTCACTTTCACTTTTCACTTTTATGCATTGGAGAAGGAAATGACAACCCACTCCAGTGTTCTTGCCTAGAGAATCCCAGGGACGGGGGAGCCTAGTGGGCTGCCGTCTATGGGGTCGCACAGAGTCGGACACGACTGAAGAGACTTACCAGCAGCAGCAGCATTGTGACTGGTGTGAGATGATAACTCATTGTAGTTTTGACTTGAATTTCTCTAATAATGAGCAATGATGAGCATCTTTTCATGGGTTTATTGGCCAGTCGTATGTCTTCTTTGGAGAAATGTCTAAGTCTTCTGTCCATTTTTTATTGGGCTCTTTCTTTTTCTGATATTGAGCTGTGTGTTCTGCTTGTATATTTTGGCGACTAATCATTTGTCGACTACTTTGTTTGCACTTATTTTTTTCCCATTCTGAGGGTTGTATTTTAATCTTGTTTATTGCTTTCTTGATGGCAAAACTTTGTTTAATTACATCTAATTTGTTTACTTTTGTTTTTATTTTCATTACTTTAAGGGGTCAGTTAAAGAATATTTTGCTGTGATTTCTGTCAAAGAGTATACTGCCTATGTTTTCCCCTAAGAGCTTTATAATTTCTGGCCTTACATTTAAGTCTTTAATCCATTCTGAGTTTATTTGTATGTATGATGTTAGGCAGTGTTCTAGCTTCATTTTATTTTTTTTTTTTTTTTTTACACGTAGCTGTCCAGGTTTCCCACCACTACTTATTGAAGAGTCTGTCTTTTCTTCACTGTATACTCTTGACTCCTTTGTCAAAAATAAGGTGCCCATAGTTGTATGAGTTTATCTGTGGACTTTCTATCTTGTTCCACTTGCCTATATTTCTGTCTTGGTGCCAGTACCATACTGTCTTAATGACTGTAGCTTTGTAGCATAGTGTTAAGTCAGGAAGGTTGATTCTTTGATCTCTGTTTTTTCTTTCTTAAGAAAAAAGCTATTTGGAGCCTTTTGTGTTTTCATACAAATTTTGAAATTTTTTATTCTATCTGTGAAAAATACAATTGGTAGCTTGATAGGGATTGCATTGAATCTGTAAACTGTTTTCAGTAATAGAGTTATTTGCACAATATTGCTTCTTCCTATCCAAGAACATGGTGTATCTCTCCATCTGTGTGTTTGTTTTTGATTTCTTTCATCAGAGTCTTTATTTTTCTGCATGCAAGTCTTTTGTCTCTCTGCTGCTAAGTCGCTTCAGTCGTGTCTGACTCTGTGCAACCCCATAGACAGAAGCTCACCAGGCTCCCCCGTCCCTTGGATTCTCCAGGCAAGAACACTGGAGTGGGTTGCCATTTCCTTCTCCAAAGCATGAAAGTGAAAAGTGAAAGTGAAGTCGCTCAGTCATGTCCGACTCTTAGCGACCCCATGGACTGGAGCCTACCATGATCCTCCGTCCATGGGATTTTCCAGACAAAAGTACTGGGGTGGGGTGCCATTTGTCTTTCTAAGTAGGTTCATTTCTTTTTATTGCAATTTATGGTGAATAAGATTGTTTTCTTAATTTCTTTTTCTGATTTCTTTTTATTGTTTATGTATTGGAATGCAAGGGATTTCTGTGAATTAATTTCATATCCTACAAATTGACTAAATTTATTGAATAGTTCTAGTAACA
Organism: Tragelaphus eurycerus; assembly: GCA_935064755.1. Lineage (NCBI taxonomy): Eukaryota > Metazoa > Chordata > Mammalia > Artiodactyla > Bovidae > Tragelaphus > Tragelaphus eurycerus. The sequence goes on along the minus strand of CAKXYN010000119.1, from coordinate 2,212,127 downwards.
TTTTGGTGGCATCTTTAGGGTTTTTTATGTATAGTATCTTGTCAACAGCAAACAATGATAGTTTTATGTCTTTTCAATCTGGATTCTGTTTATCTATTTATTTTTATTCTCTGATTCCAGTGGCTGGGACTTCCAAAACCATGTTGAATAATAGTGGTGATAGTGGGCACCCTTGTCTTGTTCCTAATCTTAGAAGAAATGCTTAAAATTTTTCATCATTGAGATTAATATTTGTTATGGATTTCTCATATATGACCTTTATTATGTTGATGTAAATTCCTTCTATGCCTGCCTTCTGCAGAATTTTTATTATAAATCTATATTGAATTTTTTGAACGTTTTCACTGCATCTATTGAGATCATTTGTTTTTGTTTTTTCAGTTTGTTAATATGGTGTATCACATACAAATTTTTTATTTGTGTATTTTGAAGAATCTTTGCATCCCTGAGATAAAGCCCACTTAACCATGGTATATAATCCTCTTAATGTGTTATTGGATTCCATTTGCTAGAATTTTGATGAAGATTTTTGAATCTGCTTTTACTGCATGCCATAGGTTTTGAATTGTTATGTTTTCATTGTCATTTGCATCTAGTTTTTTTTTTTTCCCTTTAATTTTTTCAGCGACCTCTTTTGTTATTCAGAAGTGTATTTTTTAGGCTCCTTATATTTGTGTTTTTACAATTTTATTTCTTTAGTTTATACCTAATCTTATAGTATTTTGGTCAGAAAAAATTTCTTGATACAATTTCAATTTTTAAAATTTTTCCAGAACTGATTTCTGACTGGAGATATTATCTATCTGGTGGAAGTTCCATGTGCACTTGAGAAAAAAGTAAAATCTACCTTTCTGAATGAAATATTTATAGATATCAGTTAGGTCTGTCTGGCCCAGCGTGTCCTTCAAGTCTTGTTTTTCCATAATTATCTCTCTGGAATATCTGTCCATTGGTTTGAGTGGAGTGTTAAATTCCTCCACTATTGTTGTGTACCATTGATTTCCCCTTATATAGTTGTTAGCATTTGCTTTATGTATTGAGGTCCTCATATGTCCAGAGTTTATACATTTATAATTGTTATATCTCCTGGAATTGATCTCTTGATCATTATGTAGTGTCCTTCCTTGTCTCTTGTAATGGTCTTCATTTTAAAGTCTATTTTTTTCTCATGTGAACATTGCTACTGCAACTTTCTTTGGATTTTAATTTGCATGAAATATCTTTTGGCATCTCCTCACTTTCATTCTGTATGTGTCCCTAGGTCTGAAGTGGGTCTCTTTTAGACAGTATATATAGGGGTCTTGTTTTTTTATCCATTCATCCAGTCTATTACTTTTGGTTGGAATATTTAGTCCATTTACATTTAAGGTACTTATTGATATGTATGAACCTATTACCATTTACTTTATTGTCTGTGCTTTGTTTTTGTAGGTCTTTTTTTTTTTTCCTCTTGTATTTCTTGTCTAGGGAAGTTTCTTTAACATTTGTTATAAAGCTGGCTTGGTGGTGTTGAACTCTCTTAATTTTTGCTTATCTGTAAAGCTTTTGAATTCTGAATCAAATCTGCATGAGTTCCTTGCTGGGTAGAGTAATCTTAGTTGTAGGATTTTTCCTTTCATCACTGTAAGTATATCCTACCACTCCCTTTGGTCTTCAGAGTTTCTGTTGAAAAATAACCTTTTAGCCCTATGTGGATCTCACTGTATGTTATTTGTTGTTTTTCTCTTGCTGCTTTTAATACTTTTTCTTCGTGGTTGAGTTTCATTAGATTGATTAATATGTGTCTTGGTATGTTTCTCACTGGTTTAATCCTGTATAGGAATCTCTGAGCTTTCTGGACTTGGGTTGCTATTTCCTTTCCCATGTTAGGGAATTTTTCAACAATAATCTCCTCAAATATTTCCTCATACCCTTTCTTATTCTCTTCTTCTGGTATCCCTATAATTTTAATGCTGATACACTTAATGTTTTCCCAGAGGTGTCTGAGGCTGTCCTCATTTCTTTCCATGATCTTTTCTTTTCCTGCTGTTTATTTTCAACGTTTTATATTCCAGCTCACTTATGCATTCTTCTGCCCCAGTTATTTTTCTATTGGTTCCCTCTAACGTGCTTTTAATATCAGTTATTGTGCTCTTCGGGCTTCCCAGGTTGTGCTAGTGGTAAAGAACCTTCCTGTCAATGCAGGAGATGTAAGAGATGTGGGTTCGATCATTGGATTTGGAAGATCCCCTGAAGAAGGAAATGGCTACCCACTCCACTATTCTTGCCTGTAGAATCCCATGGACAAAGGTTCCTTTCAGGCTAAGGTCCCTAGGGTCACAAAGAGTTGAACACTACTGAAGTGACATGGCATGGCCATTTTGATGCTCATTGCTGATTGTCTATTCCTTATTCTTTTTAGGATCTTATTAAACATTTCTTGTATCTTCTTGATCCATGACTTCATGTTAATTATCTGTGCCTCTACTTTATTTCTAAGATTTTAGATAATCTTTACTATTATTACTCTGAATTCTTTTTCAGGTAGATTGCCTATTTCTTCTTCATTCAGTCAATCTTGTGGGGTTCCCTTTTTTTTTATTATTTTATTTTTTTTTTTTTTTTTTTTTTTTTTTTTTTTTTTTTTTTTGTTTTTTCTTTTTGGGGGTGCAGGGAGATAGTTATTGTTTTTTTTTTTTTTTTTTGTTGTTGTGGGGGGGGGGGCCGGCAAGGAGTGGTGGGGGTGGGGTTAAAATTGAGAAAAAAAGCCTTGGGAGAGCACTCACCAAATAAATATTCCAGAAGAAATAATTTTTTTGTGGGCCAACAACTTAGACTCAAAACTCCCATCTCAGAGGTTTAGATTCAACCACTTGCAATAGCTCCAAACAAAACACACAAAAAAAAAAAAAAAAAAAAAAAAAAAAAGGGGGTCCGGTTAAGATGGCGGAGGATTAGGACGGGGAATACACTTTCTCCTCCACAAATTCATCAAGGGGACATCTAAACGCCGAGTAAATTCCTCAAACAGCTTCGGAATGTCGGCAGAGAACATCGGACACTGAGAAAAGCAACTCACTCCCCTCTAAAGGAGGTAGGAAAGAATATAAAAGCCAGAGAGGGACAAAGAGGGAGGGACGGACCTCTGTCCGGGGAAGGGAGCCTGGAAAGGGAAAGAGAAGTTTCCAAACACCGGGAAACTCTCCCTGTAGAGTCTGTGCCAACCGAGAAAGCACGGAGATATCATAACAGAGAGGAAAACAAAGGAACAATTAAGACCCACAGACTACGAGCCCTGCAGTAGCTTCCGCGGCGGGAAGGCATCATCGCAAACACCCGCTTCCGCCAGTAGCAAGCCGGGGCTGGGCGGGGAGACGCTGTGGGCTGCTCCCCACACCGCCGGCGGCTCCCCCGTGGGAAGCACCCCCGAGGAGCGCTCCCCTCCCCCCTGCCGCCAGCCGCTCCCGCGCGGGCGCGCACCCACCCCCCTGCGCCCGGGGCTCCCGAGCGGGTCGACCCCCACCACCGACCGTTCCCGTGCGAACCACTCCATCCCTTCACCGCTGCTCCCCCGCCAGCCGTTGCCGCGCGGGCCGTTTCTGCCGGGAGTGGTTTGGGCCGGCAGACCGGACTGCGGCGAGGACCACAGGAGGGGCCGGCCCGGGCCCAAGACACTGCGGGGCCCGCGCACAGAGCAAGGGACTATAGCACGCGCCCGCCCCCTGCGCCGGGGCTCCCGCGCGGGTCGACCCCCACCGCCGACCGTTCCCGTGCGAACCACTCCATCCCCTCACCGCCGCTCCCCCGCCAGCCTTTGCCGCGCGGGCCGTTTCTGCCGGGAGTGGTTTGGGCCGGCAGACCGGACTGCGGCGAGGACCACAGGAGGGGCCGGCCCGGGCCCAAGACACTGCGGGGCCCGCGCACAGAGCAAGGGACTATAGCACGCGCCCGCCCCCTGCGCCGGGGGGCTCCCGCGCGGGTCGACCCCCACCGCCGACCGTTCCCGTTCCCGTGCGAACCATCCCCTCGCCGCCGCTCCCCCGCCAGCCGTGGCCGCGCGGGCCGTTCCCGCCGGGAGTGGGTCGGGCTGGCAGACCAGACTGAGGCACCGTCCACAGAAGAGGCCGGCCCAGGCCCAAGACACTGCGGGGCCCGCGCACAGAACAAAGGACTATACAGACCAACTACAGAGAAAGGGGCCTATAGATCTTGAGGAACTTAAGCCGGAACAAGGAACTAGCCGAAAATGAACTGAACCCACAGCAATAAAAGAGAAACTCTTATACATATTGTTACTATTTTTACCAACATTATTTCCTTTTTTTTTTTCTTTTTTTAATATATGTTTTTTTAAAAAATTTTATTATTTTTTTATTGAAGGGAAGAGGAGGGGGAGGGGAAGAAAAGAAAAAAGAAAAAAAAAATTTTTTTTTTTTTTTTTTCTTTTTCTTTTAATTTTTTTCTTTTTTTTCTTCTTGTTTTTGTTTCTTTTATTCTTATGTTTTTATCCTCTAGTACTTCTTTAATCTCCACTGTTAGATATAACTTTTGCGACCCTGTTTTGGTTTTTTGTGTGTGTGTTTTCTTTCTTTCTTTTTTTTTTCTTTCTTCTCTTTTTTTCTTTATGTCCTTGGCTTTTTTTCTCCTCTTTGTTCTTTTCTTTACTGATTACTGACTGGATCTGTCTCTCTCCTTGACACTCCCTCCTTTTATCCTCCTGACCAACTATATCTCCCTCCTCCCTTTCTCCTTCTCCGTATAACTCCGTGAACATCTCTGAACAGTCTAGTTGTGGAATGCAATATAGAAGACGAACTTTATGAGACTACTGCAAAAATAAGACAGATAACAGGAAGCAGGAGGCTTAAGTCCAAACCCTGACCCCACGAAACATTAATTGACAGGAGCTCATCAAATGCCTCCATACCTACACTGAAACCAAGCATCACACAAAGACCAGCAAGTTCCACGGCAAGACATACCAAGAAAAACCTTTAGAAAAACAAGAACACAGCCCTGAGCTCCAAGTCACAGGCTACACAAAGCGACCTCAAAACCATAGACATCTCATAACACACCACTAGACACTCCACCGCACCCCAGAGAAAAGAAATCCAGCCCCACCCACCAGAACATCGATACAAGCTTCCATAAACAAGAAAACTCGACTTGCCACCGGTACAAACCCACATATAGGGCAGAAAAGCCACAATAAAGAGAACTCCACAGACTGCCAGAATACAGTAAGGACTCCCCAAACTCAGCATTTTAAACAAGATGAAGAGACAGAAGAATTCCCAGCAGGTAAAGGAACAGGATAAATGCCCACCAAACCAAACTAAAGAGGAAGAAATAGCGAACCTACCTGATAAAGAATTCCGAATAATGATAGTGAAATTAATCCAAAGCCTGGAAAGCAAAATGGAATCATGGATAAATAGCCTGGAGAAAAGCATCGAGAAGATGCAAGAAAGATTTAACAAGGACCTAGAAGAAATAAAAAAGAGTCAATATATAATGAATAATACAATAAATGAGATCCAAAACACTCTGGAGGCAACAAATAGTAGAATTACAGAGGCAGAAGATAGAATTAGTGAATTAGAAGATAGAATGGCAGAATTAAATGAATCAGAGGAGAAAAAAGAAAAACGAATTAAAAGGAATGAGGACAATCTCAGAGACCTCCAGGACAATCTTAAACGTTACAATATTCGAATCATAGGAGTTCCAGAAGAAGAAGACAAAAAGAAAGACCATGAGAAGATACTAGAGGAGATAATAGTTGAAAACTTCCCTAAAATGGGGAAGGAAATAATCACTCAAGTCCAAGAAACCCAGAGAGTCCCATATAGGATAAACCCAAGGCGAAACACCCCAAGACACATATTAATCAAATTAACAAAGATCAAACACAAAGAACAAATATTAAAAGCAGCAAGGGAAAAACAACAAATAACACACAAGGGAATTCCAATAAGGCTAACAGCTGATCTTTCAATAGAAACTCTTCAAGCCAGGAGGGAATGGCAAGACATACTTAAAGTGATGAAAGAAAAGAACCTACAGCCCAGATTATTGTACCCAGCAAGGATCTCATTCAAATATGAAGGAGAAATCAAAACCTTTACAGACAAGCAGAAGCTGAGAGAATTCAGCACCACCAAACCAGCTCTCCAACAAATACTAAAGGACCTTCTCTAGACAGGAAACACAAAAAGGATATATAAATTCAAACCCAAAACAACAAAGTAAATGGCAACGGGATCATATTTATCCGTAATTACCTTAAATGTAAATGGGTTGAATGCCCCAACCAAAAGGCAGAGACTGGCTGAATGGATACAAAAACAAGACCCATACATATGTTGTCTACAAGAGACCCACCTCAAAACAGGGGACACATACAGACTGAAAGTGAAGGGCTGGAAAAAGATTTTCCATGCAAATAGGGACCAAAAGAAAGCAGGAGTAGCAATACTCATATCAGATAAAATAGACTTTAAAACAAAAGCTGTGAAAAGAGACAAAGAAGGTCACTACATAATGATCAAAGGATCAATCCAAGAAGAAGATATAACAATTATAAATATATATGCACCCAACTTAGGAGCACCGCAATATGTAAGACAAATACTAACAAGTATGAAAGGAGAAATAAACAATAACACAATAATAGTGGGAGACTTTAATACCCCACTTACGCCAATGGATAGATCAACTAAGCAGAAAATTAACAAGGAAACACAAGCTTTAAATGATACAATAGACAAATTAGAACTAATTGATATCTATAGGACATTTCATACCAAAACAATGAATTTCACCTTTTTCTCAAGTGCACACGGAACCTTCTCCAGGATAGACCACATCCTGGGCCATAAATCTAGCCTTGGTAAGTTCAGAAAAATTGAAATCATTCCAACCATTTTTTCTGACCACAATGCAGTAAGAGTAAATCTCAATAACAGGAGAAAAACTATTAAAAATTCCAACATATGGAGGCTGAACAACACACTCCTGAATAACCAACAAATCACAGAAGAAATCAAAAAAGAAATCAAATTCTGCATAGAAACGAATGAAAATGAAAACACTACAACCCAAAACCTGTGGGACACTGTAAAAGCAGTCCTAAGGGGAAAGTTCATAGCAATTCAGGCATACCTTAAGAAACAAGAAAAAAGCCAAATAAATAACCTAACTCTACACCTAAAGCAACTGGAAAAGGAAGAAATGAAGCACCCCAAGATTAGTAGAAGGAAAGAAATCTTAAAAATTAGGGCAGAAATAAATGCAAAAGAAACAAAAGAGACCATAGCAAAAATTAACAAAGCCAAAAGCTGGTTCTTTGAAAGGGTAAATAAAATTGACAAACCACTAGCCAGACTCATCAAGAAACAAAGGGAGAAGAATCAAATCAATAAAATTAGAAAAGAAAATGGAGAGATCACAACAGACAGCACAGAAATACAAAGGATCATAAGAGACTACTATCAGCAATTATATGGCAATAAAATGGACAATATGGAAGAAATGGACAAATTCTTAGAAAAGTACAACTTTCCAAAACTGGATCAGGAAGAAATAGAAAATCTTAACAGACCCATCACAAGCACGGAAATTGAAACTGTAATCAGAAATCTCCCAGCAAACAAAAGCCCAGGCCCAGACGGCTTCACAGCTGAATTCTACCAAAAATTTAGAGAAGAGCTAACACCTATCCTACTCAAACTGTTCCAGAAAATTGCAGAGGAAGGCACACTTCCAAACTCATTTTATGAGGCCACCATCACCCTAATTCCAAAACCTGACAAAGATCCCACAAAAAAAGAAAACTACAGACCAATATCACTGATGAACATAGATGCAAAAATCCTTAACAAAATTCTAGCAATCAGAATCCAACAACACATTAAAAAGATCATACACCATGACCAAGTGGGCTTTATCCCAGGGATGCAAGGATTCTTCAATATCCGCAAATCAATCAACGTAATACACCACATTAACAAACTGAAGAATAAAAACCATATGATTATCTCAATAGATGCAGAGAAAGCCTTTGACAAAGTTCAACATCCATTTATGATAAAAACTCTCCAGAAAGCAGGAATAGAAGGAACATACCTCAACATAATAAAAGCTATATACGACAAACCCACAGCAAACATTATCCTCAATGGTGAAAAACTGAAAGCATTTCCTCTAAAGTCAGGAACAAGACAAGGATGCCCACTTTCACCACTATTATTCAACATTGTTCTGGAAGTTCTGGCCACAGCAATCAGAGCAGAAAAAGAAATAAAAGGAATCCAAATTGGAAAAGAAGAAGTAAAACTCTCACTGTTTGCAGATGACATGATCCTCTACGTAGAAAACCCTAAAGATTCCACCAGAAAATTACTAGAACTAATCAATGAATACAGTAAAGTTGCAGGATATAAAATTAACACACAGAAATCCCTTGCATTCCTGTACACTAATAACGAGAAAATAGAAAGAGAAATTAAGGAAACAATTCCATTCACCATTGCAATGAAAACAATAAAATACTTAGGAATATATCTTCCTAAAGAATCTAAAGACCTATATTTAGAAAACTATAAAACACTGCTGAAAGAAATTAAAGAGGACACTAATAGATGGAGGAATATTCCTTGTTCGTGGATTGGTAGAATCAATATAGTGAAAATGAGTATATTACCCAAAGCAATTTATAGATTCAATGCAATCCCCATCAAGCTACCAACAGTATTCTTCACAGAGCTAGAACAAATAATTTCTCAATTTGTATGGAAATACAAAAAACCTCGAATAGCCAAAGCTATCTTGAGAAAGAAGAACGGAACTGGAGGAATCAACCTGCCTGACTTCAGGCTCTACTATAAAGCTACAGTCATCAAGACAGTATGGTACTGGCACAAAGACAGAAACATAGATCAATGGAACAAAATAGGAAGTCCAGAGATAAATCCACGCACATATGGTCACCTAATCTTTGACAAAGGCGGCAAGAATATACAATGGAGTAAAGACAATCTTTTTAACAAGTGGTGCTGGGAAAACTGGTTAAACACTTGTAAAAGAATGAAACTAGAACACTGTCTAACACCATACACAAAAATAAATTCAAAATGGATTAAAGAGCTAAATATAAGACCAGAAACCATAAAACTCCTAGAGGATAACATAGGCAAAACACTCTCTGACTTACATCACAGCAGGATCCTCTATGACCCACCTCCCAGAATATCGGAAATAAAATCAAAAATGAACAAATGGGACCTAATCAAACTTAAAAAGCTTTTGCACAACAAAGGAAACTATAGGCAAGCTGAAAAGACAGCCCTCAGAATGGGAGAAAATAATAGCAAATGAAGCAACAGACAAACAACTAATCTCAAAAATATACAAGCAACTTCTACAGCTCAATTCCAGGAAAATAAACGACCCAATCAAAAAATGGGCCAAAGAACTTAATAGACATTTCTCCAAAGAAGACATACAGATGGCTAACAAACACATGAAAAGATGCTCAACATCGCTCATTATCAGAGAAATGCAAATCAAAACCACTATGAGATACCATTACACGCCAGTCAGAATGGCTGCGATCCAAAAATCCACAAGCAATAAATGCTGGAGAGGGTGCGGAGAGAAGGGTACCCTCTTACACTGTTGGTGGGAATGCAAACTAGTACAGCCATTATGGAGAACAGTATGGAGATTCCTCAAAAAACTGGGAATAGAACTGCCTTATGACCCAGCAATCCCACTGCTGGGCATACACACTGAGAAAACCAGAATTGAAAGAGGCACGTGTACCCCAATGTTCATAGCAGCACTGTTTACAATAGCCAGGACGTGGAAGCAACCTAGATGCCCATCCACAGATGAATGGATAAGCAAGCTGTGGTACATATACACGATGGAGTATTACTCAGCCATTAAAAAGAATACATTTGAATCAGTTCTATTGAGGTGGATGGAACTGGAGCCTATTATACAGAGTGAAGTAAGCCAGAAAGAAAAACACAAATACAGTATACTAACGCATATATATGGAATTTAGAAAGATGGTAACAATCACCCTGCTTATGAGACAGCAAAAGAGACACTGATGTATAGAATAGACTTTTGGACTCTGGGACTGGGAGAGGGTGGGACGATTGGGGAGAATAGCATTGAAATATGTATAATATCATATCTGAAACGAGTCAGTCCAGGTACGATGCCCGATAACAGATGCCTGGGACTGGAGCACTGGGATGACCTGGAGGGATGGTGTGGGAGGGGGGAGGGAGGAGGGTTCAGGATGGGGAGCACGGGTATTCTGGTGGCGGATCCATCTCGATGTATAGTAAAAGTAATACAATATTGTAAAATAAAATAAAATAAAAGTCTATCAAAAAAAAAAAAAAAAAAAAAAAAAAAAAAAAAAAAAAAAAAAAAAAAAAAAAAAAAAAAAAAAAAAAAATAAAAAAAAAAACCACCCCCACAAAAAAAAAAAATAGAAAAAAAGAGAGAGAGAGAAAAAATAAGTCCTTCTTTCTTCTTTTTTCTTTTCCCCACGAGGGGGCCAAAATTTTTTCTTTTTTCCGGACTCCTCCCATATTTCTACAAAGGGGGCGGGGGCGCCGGGGGGGGGGGGGGGGGGTCAGCTCAGACTCAGATCTGACCTCACTCAAGCTTTTACTTGCTTCCAAAGTTCACAATTGCACCCCAAAATCCACAGTCTTAGGAAAATTATGAGAATTTAATGTTTCACCTGCGGCTGCAGGAGTGAATTCCCTTCCTCTTCTTTAATCACACAACCCCTGATTCTCAGCTTTGGTTGTGGCTCAACCTCTGTTTGTAGGTCGTCTTCTGGTTTCTGTTCCCTACTCAGACAAGAGTAATGACATATTAGGGCGCACTTGCTCAGTCAGGCTGGCAAGAGGGAGGAGTAAGGCATACACAGTTGGGGTGTGTATGGAGTACCAGCTGTGGTCGAGGCCTGTGGGAATTCGCCACAGTCTGAGGCACTTACTGTGTTTCCCCCGGGGAGTAAGCTTTGGGTCTTGGGTCCCTCAGCAGAGGCAAGCTTCACAGTACAGAAGGAAAGTGTGGGCAATGATCTGTGCCCACTCACAGCTTGGCGGTAGCTTCGATCCCTGAAATTCGAACCACAGGGACCTCCTGTCCCCCACCTCTGGAACCCACACCATCCCTGGTGGCAGCCAACTGGCATGCGTTCCCTCCTCTGTGATTGCAAACTTCAGTCACAGGCAGTCCCTCTCTGGCACTCATGTGGGCTTTGGCCTATCTACCTCTGGTGTCACAGTCCACAGCCATAGCTCGTTCCACCTCTAGCACTCATGAAGGTGGAGTCCTTTTCATAGCAATGATTTCTTGCCTCAGTTGGAGGGCCGAACTTTTTCTTAGAATCCCTGAGTTGTGTTGTACTAGCACATTCAGAGTATCTTCACTGCAGTCAATCCCAGTCCTGGTGTCTAACCCCCAAAGCCTAAGCCCCAGCACCCAGCCCCCACCCACTCTGGCAAGCAGCATGCAACACTGCTGTTTTGAAAGTTATTAAGAGAGTAGGTCTAAGGAATTCTTTCAGTCAGGAAAAAAACATTTTTCATGTTAGTTTATGTCTACATCCAATGATAAATGTTAACTAAACTTGTGATATATATTTTATAATATATGTAAGTGAAATCATGATGTTTTATACCTTGAATTTTTTATAATGTTGTATGTCAATTACATCTCAAATAAAACTGAAAAAGTAAGCTAAATACACTCTTATCATATAATCCAGAAATTGTGTTCCTTGATATTCACCTAAAGGAGTTAAAAACTTATGTCCATACAAAACCTACACACAGATATTTACAACAGCTTTATTCATAATTGCCAAGACTTAGAGACAAGCAAAATATTCTTCAGTAGGCTAATGGATGTATAAACTGAAATACATTCAGACAATGTAATATTATTCAGCACTAAAAATAAATGAGATGACATATATATTTATGGCTGATTCATGTTGGTGTATGGCAGAAATCAACACAATATTATTCTAAAGCAATTATCATTCAATTAAAAATAAATAAAAATAAATGAAATATTAAGCCATTAAAATACATGGCAGGACTTTAAATTCACAAGGTCCAATCTTATGAAACTGATTGGTGAAATAAACAAATCTTAGAAGGCTACATACTGAATGATTCCAATATATGACATTCTGAAAAATACAATACAACAAAGTCAATAAAAAATCAGTGTTTAGCAGAGATTATGGTGGGGGAAGGGATGAGTAGGTGAAGCATAGAGGACTTTTGCTGCAGCTGAAATACTATGAAGTACTGTAATGATAGACACATGTCATTATGCTATTGTTCAGTTTCTCAGTCGTGTCCAACTCTTTATGACCCCACAGAGTGCAGCATGTCAGGCATCTCTGTCCTTCACTATCTCCCCAAGTTTTCTCATACTCATGTGCATTGAGTTGATGATGCCATCCAACTATCTCATCCTCTGTCACCCACTTCTCCTCTTGTCTCAATAGTTTCCAGAATCAAACGTTTTTCTAATGAGTTGGCTTTTCTCATCAGGTGACCAAATTATTGCAGCTTCAGCATCAGTCTTTCCAGTGAGTATTCAAGGTTGATTTCCTTTAGGATTGACTGGTCTGATCTTGCTGTTCAAGGGACTCTCAATAGTTTTCTCCAGCACCACAGTTTGAAAGTATCAACTCTTCGGCACTCAACTTTCTTTATGGTCCAACTCTCACATCCATACATGACCACTGGAAAACCGTAGCTTTGACTATACAGACCTTTGTAAGCAAAGTTATGTCTCTGCTTTTTAATACACTGTTTTGTTTTTTTTTTTGTTGTTGTTGCTGTTTTTTTTTACTATGGCATTATAGATTTGTCCAAACCCATAGAAGTAAAACACAGAGAGTGATCCCTAATGTGAACTATGAATATTCAGTGATTAGGATGTGTCAATGGAAGTTCATCAATTGTAAAAAAAAAAAAAAAAAAAAAAGGAAAAATGTACCACTCTGATACATCTGCTTATAATGAAGGAGGCTTTGTATGTTGGGGAAGAAGGGTATATATCAGAAATCTATGTACTTTCATACCATTGCTGTTATGAATATAAAACTGTTCTTAATAAATCAACTCAAAAATATACAGTATAGTAAATATTTATTGAATAAATTAATACAGTAGTAGAGCAGAAAGGGGAAAAGCCTAACTGCTTTAGGAATCAGTGCCCTTGTGTCAGGGTGGGGTCACTCTGAGAGGCATACAGGGCAGACTGGATTGTGTAACGAGAGATGACTGTGAATCAAGTAAAAACAAAATACCAAAGGCAGTTAATTACAAATATTGTTAACTTGGATCTATTTTCTACTGATCAGGTTCATATCAGCATGATAGCTCTTGACCCCACACATGAAAAGGGACACAAACACACTGAGTCCTGTCCAAATGGCAGTGAGACAAGTCTGGTAAGGTGTATTAGTCTGTTTAGTCTGCCATAACGAAATACCACAAACTGAATGGCTGAAACACCATAAATTTATTTTTTCACAGTTTTGGGATCTAGAAGTCCATGATCAGGGTCCAAAATCAATTTGATTTCTGATGAGACCTGTCTTCCCAGATTGTAAATGGTCATACATGGCCATTCCTTAGTGTGTACACACAGGGAGAGAAAGTGAAAGAGGGGGAAGGGAGGGAGAGAGAGATAGGGAAAGAGAGAGAGAGAGACCTCTTAAAAGAATATTAACCCTATTTTGTCAAGGCCTCACACTTAAACTTTAATTGCTTTCTTAATCTTACTATAGCCACAGTGGGGCTTCAGTATTTGAAGTCTGAGGGGATACATTTAGGAGTAGTAGGAAAATCTAATGAAGAACAGTTGAAGTTTATGGGGTTATTTGTTTTTTAGAAGAATTAAGAGAAGTTCTTGGAAGAAAAGTTATGACCAACCTAGATAGCATATTCAAAAGCAGAGAAAATATTTTGCCAACAAAGGTTCGTCTAGTCAAGGCGAACCTGTGGTCATGTATGGATGTGAGAGTTGGACTGTGAAGAAAGCTGAGCACCGAAGAATTGATGCTTTTGAACTGTAGTGTTGGAGAAGACTCTTCAGAGTCCCTTGGACTGCAAGGAGATCCAACCAGTCCATTCTGAAGGAGATCAGCTCTGGGATTTCTTTGGAAGGAATGATGCTAAAGCTGAAACTCCAGTACTTTGGCCACCTCATGCGAAGAGTTGACTCATCGGAAAAGACTCTGATGCTGGGAGGGATTGGGGGCAGGAGGAGAAGGGGACGGCAGAGGATGAGATGGCTGAATGGCATCATTGACTTGATGGAAGTGAGTCTGGGTGAACTCCAGGAGTTAGTGATGGACAGGAAGGCTTGGCATGCTGCAATTCATGGGGTCACAGAGTCGGACACGACTGAACGACTGAAGTGAACTGAAGAGAACTTAGTCTTAGACAGCAAATTTCTGAAGGTCTATCAAAAGGCAGAAGAGACAAATATTTTCAGGGTATTCTCAGAGGAAGACTTTAGAAAGCCATAAGAAATATAGATTTTTATCACTTCAACACAAAGAATAACTTTCCTCTCAATCAGAGCTATCATTGTGTGGTATCAGAGAGAATGACCCCATCATCACTTGGAATAAGGAAGCTGGTAGTGACACACATATAGCTTATGCTATATCCATTTAGTTCATTTAAATGGATATAGCTTAAGCTATATCCTTTAGTTCATTCCATGAGAATACCTCCAAACTGATTTATCTTTTCTTAACATCCAATTTCTCCAGGTACAGAAAATTCAATGTATCCCTTTTAAATTTCCCTCTTCGATAATTTTTCCCCACCAGAAACTCAGCCAAGCTAGGCATAAGTTGTTAACTGAGGGAATAAAAAAGCTAATACCCAAATTGCCCAAGTTTAAAAAAAAAATCAGCAAACTTTAAAGAAATAGCTCTTTGTTTTTCCTTATTTTCTGTTCCCATTCTGCTAATTTTTAGTTGGAAGCTATGAGTGCCAGAGCTATGTGGAGGCTGTGACTAGTGTAGTGAAGCATGTCAACAGAATGAAACAGGTATGGAATAGGAAGCCTGAAACTTGGGATTTTATAGGTTTTCCTTCCAGGGATGGATTGAAAGTAACTCTGGCTTACCCGTGTTTAAAAGCTGACAGGAACAACAAAGAAAAGTATAAGCAAGGTGAAAAGGCAGCTTTCATAATGGGACAAAATAATAGCAAACAAAGCAACTGATAAAGAATTAATTTTCAAAATATACAAGCAGCTCATGCAGCTCAATATGAAAAAAAAAAAAAAAAAAAAAAAAAAACAAAAACCACGACCCAATTAAAAAATGGGCTAAAGAACTAAACAGACATTTCTCCAAAAAAGGCATACAGATGGCTAACAAACACATGAAAAAATGCTCAACATCACTCATTATCAGAGGAATGTAAATCAAAACCACAATGAGGTACCATTTCACTCTGGTCAGAATGGCTGCCATCAAAAAGTCTACAAATAATAAATGCTGGAGAGTGTGTGGAGGAAAGGGAACCCTCTTACACTGTTGGTGGGAATGCAAACTAGTACAGCCATTATGGAGAACAGTATGGAGATTCCTTAAATAGAAAGAGAACTGCCATATGACCCAGAAAACTTACTTCTGGACACACACACTAAGGAAACCAGAGTTGTAAGAGACACGTGTACCCCAATGTTCATTGCAGCACTGTTTACCATAGCTGGGACATGGGAGCAACTTAGATGACCACTGACAGATGAGTGGATAAAGAAGTTGTGGTGCATATACCCAGTGGAATATTATTCAGCTATAAAAAAAGAACACATTTGAGTTGGTTCTAATGAGGTGGATGAAACTATGAGGTGGATGAAGTCTATTATACAGAGTGAAGTAAGGCAGAAAGAAAAACACCAATAGAGTATTTAAATGCATATATATGAAATTTAGAAAGACGATAATGATGACCCTATATACAAGACAACAAAAGAGACACCGATGTAAATAACAGACTTTTGGACTTTGTGGGAAAAGGTGAGGGTGAGATGAGATGAGAGGATAGCATTGAAACATGTATATCACCATATGTAAAATAGATGACTGGTACAAGTTTGATTGGAGAAGGCAATGGCACCCCCACTCCAGTACTCTTGCCTGGAAAATCCCATGGACGGAGGAGCCTGGTGGGCTGTAGTCCATAGGGTCGCTGAGGGTCGGACAAGACTGAGCGACTTCACTTTCACTTTCATGCATTGGAGAAGGAAATGGCAACCCACTCCAGTGTTCTTGCCTGGAGAATCCCAGGGACGGGGGAGCCTGGTGGGCTGCCGTGTATGGAGTCACACAGAGTTGGACACGACTGAAGTGACTTAGCAGCAGCAGCAAGTTTGATGCATGAAGAAGGGCACCCAAAGCTAGTGCTCTAGGACAACCCAGAGGGATAGAGTGAGGAGGGAGGTGAGAGGGGGTTTCAAGATCGTGAGACACATGTATACCCATTGCTCCTTCACGTCAGTGTATGGGAAAAAACACCACAATATTGTAAAATAATTAGCTTCCAATTAAAATAAATAAAATTTAAAAATAAAGCATTAAAAAAAGATTCTCAAACTAGTTAAGTCAACTCTCATGCAACCAAAAATATTACTGTCAGACACAGTTGAATTTTCTGGAATAAATACTTTCATACTGTAATTTATTTATATGATATAAATTAGAAAACTCTATATCTTTGAATTTCTACTACCTGGGAAACTGGGGGGATGGGGAAGCTGACAGGAGGTGTTCCAGATTAGAGGCTGAGTAGCAGATGGTGACTGCAGCCATGAAATTAAAAGACACTTACTCCTTGGAAGGAAAGTTATGACCAACCTAGATAGCATATTCAAAAGCAGAGACATTACTTTGTCAACAAAGTTCGCCTAGTCAAGGCTATGGTCTTTCCTGTGGTCATGTATGGATGTGAGAGCTGGACTGTGAAGAAGGCTGAGCGCCGAAGAATTGATGCTTTTGAACTGTGGTGTTGGAGAAGACTCTTGAGAGTCCATTGGACTGCAAGGAGATTCAGCCAGTCCATTCTGAAGGAGATCAGCCCTGGGATTTCTTTGGAAGGAATGATGCTAAAGCTGAAACTCCAGTATTTTGGCTACCTCATGCGAAGAGTTGACTCATTGGAAAAGACTCTGATGCTGGGAGGGATTGGGGGCAGGAGGAGAAGGGGACGGCAGAGGATGAGATGGCTGGATGGCATCACTGACTCAATGGATGTGAGTCTGAGTGACCTCTGGGAGTTGGTGATGAACAGGGAGGCCTGGTGCACTGTGATTCATGGGGTCGCAAAGAGTCGGACAAGACTGAGCGACTGATCTGATCTTAGCAGTGGGCATAGTGAGAGAAGACTAGTTTAGTAACTACGACTGGACTTAGCAATGTCTTATATCAAATCTGAAACTGCTGCTGCTGCTGCTAAGTCGCTTCAGTCGTGTCCGACTCTGCGACCCCATAGACTGCAGCCCAACAGGCTCCACAGTCCCTTGGATTCTCCAGGCAAGAATACTGGACTGGGGTGCCATTTCTTCTCCAATGCATGAAAGTGAAAAGTGAAGAAGTCGCTCAGTCGTGTCCAACTCTTAGCGACCCCATGGACTGCAGCCTACCAGGCTCCTCCATCCATGGGATTTTACAGGCAAGAGTACTAGAGTGGGGTAGGTGCCTTATAGCCAATATACAAGAAACTCAACTGTGATAGAAAGGTTTTTTTGTATTGTGAATTTCTTCCTTAAGAGCTATGGTTCTGAAATGTGAATGTATATAATTCCCTGCTGCTGCTGCTGCTAAGTCGCTTCAGTCGTATCCGACTCTGTGCGACCCCACAGATGGCAGCCCACCAGGCTCCACCATCCCTGGGATTCTCCAGGCAAGAACACTGGAGTGGGTTGCCATTTTCTTCCTCAATGCATGAAAGTGAAAAGTGAAAGTGAAGTCGCTCAGTCGTGTCCGACTCCCAGCGACCCCATGGACTGGAGCCTACCAGGATCCTCCATCCATGGGATTTTCCAGGCAAAAGTACTGGGGTGGGGTGCCACTGCCTTCCCCGATATAATTCCCTAGAGTGCTTGTTAAAATGCAAATTCCCAGCTTCTCCAGATCTACTGAATCTGAATCTTTGGAAGTGGGTACTGGGTATTTTCATTTTAAAAAGTTCTTTAAGTAATTTAAATGTGTACTCAATTTGGAGACTTGCTGATTGAAATATTAAAAGTGAAAGCAGTGCTTGGAAAATAAGACAGAAATACAGCATATATTGAGTTTAGAGGAAAACCTTATATGAGACAGTCCATAGAAGACATTCCCACTCATGGCTTAGAACTACCTTGATGATACTTGTCACTTAACTTGAAGGATGTGATGCACATTTAAACGTTAATATATTGTGGGGGACATATTCAAAAGTAATTTATATAAAGATTTTAGCTTCTTAAAATTAATATGTGCACTTCTATTTTTATAAACTGAAACATTAAAATTAGAAATTAACACATCAAATATCAATAAAAAGCAGTGTTAGTGAGCTGGATAAAGGGCTGCAGAAACGCTGGGATGTGCTGGTAAACCCAGTCTAATATGGTGTCTGACCACTTTTCAGAGTCTTAACTCCTATTGGAGATAGTCAGGAAGCAGAGAGGAAGCACTATTATGACACTTCCCAAAAGAAGGAAAGAGGTATGCAATGTCAAGCCCTCATGGAGATGATTTTCTGAAGTAGTGGTAGTAGAGTATAGACATTTTAGAAATAGGGAGAATATTGTGATGTGGAAACCAGCTCATGTGGCATTGAAAATTAGAAATTATTTAGTAAGTTCCTTACTCTTGTTCTGAACTTCTCCAGAAATTATTTCGTCCATGTGGCCATAAAAGCAAAAATAAACCTGTCCATTAAATAGTAGATGTACAATACTATCTTGTACACCTTCAACTGGGAAAATTTTAAAGTCAGATAATACTATTAGAGAATTGTTTTATAATGTTCACACAAACAACTGTGAAAATAAATGTACTAGTTATGTACAGTGTGAATAAACCATAGTGACAAACATGTTGAGTTAGAAAAACATATTCATTAAATAAACTTTCTATAATTTTTAAGAAGTGTGATCACATATTGTTTATGAGGACTTCTAGAATGACAGAGTAAAGACTTTGGTAGACATTTTCAGCAAAACAATTTAACTAGTGAAAATGATTTTTTAAATTGATAATAGAAGTCTCTGAAAATAGTTCTAAGAATGTACAGCAAAATAGAGAAACTTATTCACAGAAATCTACAAAATTTTGTTAAGAATGAGAGTCTGATATTTGAACCATGACTGCCTCTTACCGTCTAGTTTAACCCTCTAGTTCCATTTTACAGAAGCCTTAACCTACATACTCTATGCTGGTCATGTACTACCAAGAAGGTGGGAGTTTCCTCTCTTTCTAGTTCCCAGACTGAGGCTATAGTTTTACCATGGCAGGGGTAGGTTATCAGTGGCATTTCTCAGACCTCTGACCTAAGTCACTGAAGCACTGTTTCAAACAGGCATGACAAGATTCAGTGTCTCTTTCCCCACACATTCTTTACTCATAAGATGGGAGATCTATCCCAGGTAGAGGCTACTGGGGCCCTGATCATCCCTCTTTCCCCACTTTGCCCATAGAATGAAAGTGTCATACAGAGAGAGACGAGGTGAGAAAATCAGGGGTCACCATCCCTTCTCATATAAATGCCTATTTAAAGACCAGAGGTTTCACTCTGGGAAATATGGGTATCCACCCCCAGCCATAGAACAGCAGCATAGAATTTTTGCCTAGGGATAAAGGCAAGTCATAAGAGCAAGGGGTTTACCAGCTCTGACTTTATTTAAAACAGAGAAGAGATAACTCCATGCCTATGAATATATTAAAAAACAATGGAGATCTTGGTGAAAAGCAATTAAGAGGAGACTGGTAGCTCCTTGATTAAAAGAAAAAGAGCAGGGTAGTCAGAAATTTAATAAATCAGGGAGGAGCTAAGATGGCGGACGAGTAAGACGGGGAGAATACTTTCTCCTCCACAAATCCAAACATTTGTATGGTGAAAAAGAGTAAAAAAAATTTGAACCGGCGGGAATGGGGCCATAAAAGAAGTATGTCTTCAAAACGAGAAAACGAGCCCTGCGGTAACTCCTTAAAAATTTTTGTGTTTTAAAAAATTAAAAAAATTTTAGCGGGGGAGGAGATAGATTAAAAAACACATTTATTCTTTAAAAAAGAAAAAGAGCCCTGCGGTAACTCCTTTGCGGAGAACTGGCGCGGACACCAGCATTTGCTATTGGCAAGTGGGGGCTGGGCTAGGAGGAGCGGAGAGGCCTGCATTGCTTTGAGAAAGGATTTGGCCTGGCTATCTCGGGCGCTATCTGAGCGAAATAACCAGACTGTCGGTTATCTACTACATCAAAGGCCAGCCCTAACTTGGGACACCACCAGGACTACTTACGGAACAGGGGGCTGCACAGAGTTGGCCGGCTGCAGGCCATCCCACTCCGGTGACAGGCAACCAGGGCCAGAGGCGGGCAATTACAGCCCTAGAGAGACACTGTCTAACGGAACTGTGAGTAGGTTTCAGTGCTGACTCACGCTTCTTGGGGCTCTGGATGGTCAACATCTGCCTGAGAAAGTGCGCTGTTTGTATACCCAGAAAACTGAGTGGCGGAGAGGCGATAAGTCGCAGCACCTGTGCTCACTGAACATTTCATCACCTGCGCTACTCGGATCTGGGAAGGGCATAAAACGCAGACTGAACCAAGTCTGTGCTTCTGAGGATTATCTGAGTGCCTGAACCTGGCCGGTTTAGATTTGGGTGTTCATCTCCGCCCCCTCTGTAACAAGGCAGAGATCAGATATTGAAAAGACCTGTAAACCGCCTCAATAAAGAGAATTCAACAAACTACCAGAATATAGTAAGGACACTCTAAATTTGGCAATTTTAACAAAATGAAGAGACAAAAGAATACCCAGCAGCTAAAGGAACAGGGTAGATCCCCACCAATCCAAACCAAAGAGGAAGAGATAGGGAATCTACCTGATAAAGAATTCCGAATAATGATAGCGAAATTAATTCAAAATCTCGAAATCAAAATAGAATCACAGTTAAAGAGTCTGGAGACAAGGATTGAGAAGATGCAAGAAAGGTTTAACAAGGACCTAGAAGAAATAAAAAAGAGTCAACACATAATGAATAATACAATAAATGAGATCCAAAACACCCTGGAGGCAACAAATAGTAGAATAACAGAGGCAGAAGATAGGATTAGTGAACTAGAAGATAGAATCCTAGAAATAAATGAATCAGACGAGAAAAAAGAAAAACGTATCAAAAGAAATGAGGACAATTTCAGAAACCTCCAGGATAACATCAAACGCTACAACATTCGAATCATAGGAGTTCCAGAAGAAGAAGATAAAAAGAAAGATCATGAGGAAATCCTTGAGGAGATAATAGTTGAAAACTTCCCTAAAATGGAGAAGGAAATTACCACTCAAGTTCAAGAAATCCAGAGAGTCCCTAACAGGATAAACCCAAAGCGAAACACCCCAAGACACATATTAATCAAATTAACAAAGATTAAATATAAAGAACAAATATTAAAAGCAGCAAGGGAAAAACATCAAATAACTCACAAGTGGATTCCCATAAGGATAACAGCTGATCTTTCAATAGAAACTCTCCAAGCCAGGAGGGAATGGCAAGACGTAATTAAAGTGATGAAGGAAAATAACTTACAGCCTAGATTATTGTATCCAGCAAGGATCTCATTCAAATATGAAGGAGAAATCAAAAGCTTCACAGATAAGCAAAAGTTGAGAGAATTTTGCACCACTAAACCATTTCTCCAACAAAAACTAAAGGACATTCTCTAGAGCAATACAATAATAGTGGGAGACTTTAACACCCCACTCATATAATCTGGCTGTAATAGACAAAGTAAAGAGGAAAACATATTTACCTATGAGCCTCCAAAAATTCAGTTCACTCAGGAGAGCTTAAAAAAAAAAAAGACTTATTTGCTCACTCTGTGGAGGTTTATTGACTATTTTGTGGGTTTGGTACCACTTTGGGAAGTAGGCAGGAAGAGGTGACAAATGTGATCCTGTCCTAAATAATATATTGTGGTAAAGATAGACTTACCAATACAAAATACCAAGATGTGCCTAAAGATGAGGACACCCAAACTGGACTTTTTGTTTCCTGAACTTTTCATTTCGAGAACAAACCTCCTAATATAAGATGAACTCACCATGATTTTTTTAAGTGTTCTTTGTGATTAAAAACAGAAAGCCATTGGTTAAGAAATTACATATACTCCTCCCCACCATCACTCCCCTTCTTTCTTCCCATTTCCCTCCCACCCTCATTGATCCTTTCCCTTGTCCATTTTCCAAAAAAAAAAAAAAAAAAAAAAAAAAAAAAAAAAAAAAATAAAAAAGAAAAAGAAAAAAAAAAAAAAAAAAAAGGGGGGAAAAAAAAAAAAGCTCTTTTTAAAGTGTTTGTGTCTCTTTAAACCGGTAACCCACACAGAAGCAAACAGAAAGGGGGGGGAGGCCCACATGAAAGCATTCCCCAGCCACACACAGACCCATTAAGACAGTGAAGAAGCTTCACTGGGGTTTAAATACAGCATATAATTAAACACTGAATGAATGAACAATAAGATTCTCGGACTCAAGAGTTACTCCTAGAAAGTCAGGTCTAAAAATACTATTACACTCATCCCTGACAGTCTGGAAGGTTGTGTACAACCCAAGGCTGTACCTGTGTCCCCTCTGGGACAATAAGGGAGTGAACTTCCAAACTACAGTTCCATGGCTGAATTTGGAACAAAAAAGTAAATTCTCTGAACTATGATAAAAGAACATTTCATGCAAAAATGGGCTCGATAAAGGACAGAAATGGTATGGACCTAACAGAAGCAGAAGATATTAAGAAGAGGTGGCAAGAATACACAGAAGAACTGTACAAAAAAGAGCTTCACGACCCAGATAATCATGATGGTGTGATCACTGACCTAGAGCCAGACATCCTGGAATGTGAAGTCAAGTGGGCCTTAGAAAGCATCACTACAAACAAAGCTAGTGGAGGTGATGGAATTCCAGTGGAGCTATTCCAAATCCTGAAAGATGATGCTGTGAAAGTGCTGCACTCAATATGCCAGCACATTTGGAAAACTCAGCAGTGGCCACAAGATTGGAAAAGGTCAGTTTTCATCCCAATCCCAAAGAAAGGCAATGCCAAGGAGTGCTCAAACTACCACACAATTGCACTCATCTCACACACTAGTAAAGTAATGCTCAAAATTCTCCAAGCCAGGCTTCAGCAATATGTGAACCGTGAACTTCCTGATGTTCAAGTTGGTTTTAGAAAAGGCAGAGGAACCAGAGATCAAATTGCCAACATCCGCTGGATCATGGAAAAAGCAAGAGAGTTCCAGAAAAACATCTATTTCTGCTTTATTGACTATGCCAAAGCCTTTGACTGTGTAGATCACAATAAACTGTGGAAAATTCTGAGAGAGATGGGAATACCAGACCACCTGACCTGCCTCTTGAGAAATCTGTATGCAGGTCAGGAAGCAACAGTTAGAACTGGTCATGGAACAACAGACTGGTTCCAAATAGGAAAAGGAGTACATCAAGTCTGTATATTGTCACCATGTTTATTTAACTTATATGCAGAGTACATCATGAGAAATGCTGGACTGGAAGAAACACAAGTTGGAATCAAGATTGCTGGGAGAAATATCAATAACCTCAGATATGCAGATGATACCACCCTTATGGCAGAAAGTGAAGAGGAACTAAAAATCCTCTTGATGAAAGTGAAAGTGGAGAGTGAAAAGGTTGGCTTAAAGCTCAACATTCAGAAAATGAAGATCATGGCATCTGGTCCCATCACTACATGGGAAATAGATGGAGAAGCAGTGGAAACAGTGTCAGACTTTATTTTTCTGGGCTCCAAAATCACTGCAGATGGTGACTGCAGCCATGAAATTAAAAGACGCTTACTCCTTGGAAGGAAAGTTATGACCAACCTAGATAGCATATTCAAAAGCAGAGACATCACTTTGCCAACAAAGTTTCGCCTAGTCAAGGCTATGGTCTTTCCTGTGGTCATGTATGGATGTGAGAGCTGGACTGTGAAGAAGGCTGAGCGCCGAAGAATTGATGCCTTTGAACTGTGGTGTTGGAGAAGACTCTTGAGAGTCCCTTGGACTGCAAGGAGATCCAACCAGTCCATTCCTAAGGAGATCAGCCCTGGGATTTCTTTGGAAGGAATGATGCTAAAGCTGAAACTCCAGTATTTTGGCCACCTCATGCGAAGAGTTGACTCATTGGAAAAGACTCTGATGCTGGGAGGGATTGGGCGCAGGAGGAGAAGGGGACGGCAGAGGATGAGATGGCTGGATGGCATCACTGACTCGATGAATGTGAGTCTGAGTGACCTCTGAGAGCTGGTGATGGATAGGGAGGCCTGGCGTGCTGCAGTTCATGGGGTCGCAAAGAGTCGGACACGACTGAGCGACTGATCTGATCTGATCTGATCTGATGATAAAAGCCTCCTGGCAACATACACACATATCAAATAATAAAGGATAGAAATTTAACTGACAAGGTAACAGGCTGCATTGGTAATTTTGACAAAACCTATGCAGATGGTGATTGCAGGCATGAAATTAAAAGACGCTTACTCCGTGGAAGAAAAGTTATGACCAACCTAGATAGCATATTGAAAAGCAGAGACATTTCTTTGCCAACAAAGGTCCGTCTAGTCAAGGCTATGGTTTTTCCAGTGGTCATGTGTGGATGTGAGAGTTGGACTGTGAAGAAAGCTGAGCAATGAAGAATTGTTGCTTTTGAACTGTGGTGTTGGAGATGACTCTTGAGAGTCCCTTGGACTGCAAGAAGATCCAACCAGTCCATTCTAAAGGAAATCAGCCCTGGGTGTTCTTTGAAAGAAATGATGCTAAAACTGAAACTCCAGTACTTTGGCCACCTCATGCGAAGAGTTAACTCATTGGAAAAGACTCATGCTCAAAGGGATTGGCGGCAGGAGGAAAAGGAGATGACAGAGGATGAGATGGCTGGATGGTATCACTGACTCTATGGACTTGAGTTTGAGTGAACTCCAGGAGTTGGTGATGGACAGGGAGGCCTGGTGTGCTGCAATTCATGGGGTCACAACGAGTCAGACACGACTGAGAGACTGAACTGACCTGACTGATGTAACTGGAATTAAAAATTTAAAAGAGGGGAAATTCTGAGCAGAGATATCAGAGGCAATATGCTCCAGAAAGAATGGTATATGCAGGACTAATTCAACTTAGTTGATAAACAAATAAACAAAACCAACAGTTTGGCTGGACTATGGGGGTGTGGTATCAGTATACAGAATTGGTTACATATACTATTTAAAACGCTCAAGATTAAACAACAATAAAAATGACATAGGAACGAATAAGATTAGAATACCTCATAAACAAAGGAAAAAAAGTAGGCAACAGAAAATATTTTATGACAAACAATACAAAGACTTCAAAGCAGCTCTAAAAAATATCTTTAATGAGCTATAGAAAACCATGTGTAAGAATTGAAGTAAGATACAATGATAACATCTCAAAAATATAGTATAAGGGAAGAAATTAAAAGTTTTAAATAAAAATTCTGTGGTAGAAAAGTATAAACCAAAATGAAAAAGTAATAAATGAATTTAGCAAAATTACAGGTTACAAAATCAACATTAAAAAATAAATTGTATTTCTACAGACTTGCAATGACCCATTTGAAATAAAATGATGTGAACAATTCAATCAAAAACACCAAAGCTAATGGTTTGTACATTTTTTAATCTTCTCAAAGAGCCAGCCTTTAGTTTTATTGATTTTTGCTATTGTCTCCTTAATTTTTTTTCATTTACTTCTGCTCTGATTTTTATTATTTATTTCCGTCTACAAACTTTGGGGCTTTTGTTCTTCTTTTTCCAGTTGCTTTAGGTATAAGGTTAGGATATTCAATGTTTTTCTTGATTCTTGAGATAGGCTTGCATTGCTATAAAATTCCTCTTAGGACTGTTTTTAGTGCATCCTATAAGTTCTGGGCGAAGACTCTTGAGGGTCCCTTGGACTGCAAGAAGGTCCAACCAGTCCATCCTAAAGGAGATCATTTCTGGGTGTTCATTGGAAGGACTGATGTTGAAGTTGCAGCTCTAATACTTTGGCCACCTGATGCAAAGAGCTGACACATATGACAAGACCCTGATGCTGGGAAAGATTGAGGGCAGGGGGAGAAGAGGACGACAGAGGATAAGATGGTTGGCTGGCATCACCAACTCAATGGATATGGGTTTGGGTGGAGTGTGGGAGTTGGTGATGGACAGGGAGGCCTGTCGTGCTGTGGTTCATGGGGTTGCAAGAGTCGGACACGACTGAGCGACTGAACTGAACTGATAAGTTCTGAGTTGTCATGTTCTCATAGTCATTTGTTTTGAGGTATACTTTGATTTTCTTTATTATTTATTCACTGATCTGTTGGTTATTCAGAAGCATATTGTTTAGCCTCCACGTGTTGTTTTTTGTTGCTTTTTCCTTGTAATTTATGTCTAATACTATAGCATTGTAGATAGAAAAGATGCTTGAAATTATTTCATTTTTTTTTAAATTTAAACTTGACAGGTCTGGCTTTGTGGCCCAAGATGGTTTCTATCCTGGAGAAATTTACATGTGAGCTTGAGAAAAAAAAGTTAAATCTACTGTTTTTGATGAAATGCATTGTAGATATCGATTAGGTCCAACTGGTCCAACGGATCGTTTAAAAGCTTTCATTTCATTACTAATTTTCTGTCTGGATGATCTATCTATTGGTGTGAGTGGGGTATTAAAGCCCCCCACTATTACTATGTTACTGTCAAATCTCCCTTTAATAGTTGTCAGGATTTGTCTTATGCATTGAGATGCTCCTGTATTGGGTACATATATACTTATAATTATATATTCTTCTTGGATTGAATTATTGATCATCATGTAGCTAGTGTTTGTCCTTGTCTGTTGTGATGACCTTTATTTTAATGTCTATTTTATCTGATATCAGTATTACTACTCCCACTTTCTCTTGATTTTTTTGGCATGGAATATATTTTCCAGCCCCCACTTTCAGTCTTGTGTGTCCCTAGATCTGAGGTGGCTCTCTTTCAGACAGCATATATAGGGATCTTTTTTTTTATATCCATTCAGTCAATCTATGTGCTGGTTGGAGCATTTAGTCCATTTATATTTAAGTAATTATTGATATGTATAATCCTTTTACCATTTACTTTATTGTTTTGCTTTCATTTCTATTGTATTTCCTGTCCAGAGAATTCCTTTAGCATTTGTTGTAAATCTGGCTTGGTGGTGAGGATTTCTCTTAAATTTTGCTTGTCTGTAAAGCATTTGATGTCTCTTTTGAATCTGAATAAAATTCTCGCAGTCCAAGGAGTGGTGGCTGCATGGGCGCAGGAGGGCCTAGAGGAGCTATTCCACATTCAAGGTCAGGAGGGGCGGTGGTGAGGAGATAGCCCTCATCCAAGGTAAAGAGCCCTGACTGTGCTTTGCTGGAGCAGCTGTGAAGAGATACCCCACATCCAAGGTAAGAGAAACCCAAGTAAGATGGTAGGTGTTGCAAGATGGCATCAGAGGGTAGACGCACTGAAACCATAATCACAGAAAAGTATTCAATTTAATCACACTAGGACCACAACCTTGTCTAACTCAGTGAAACTAAGCCATGCCTTGTGGGGCCACCTAAGACGGGTGGGTCATGGTGGAAAGGTCTGACAGAATGTGGTCCACTGGAGAAGGGAATGGCAAACCACTTCAGTATTCTTGCCTTGAGAACCCTATGAACAGTATGAAAAGGCAAAAGGATACGATACTGAAAGAGGAACTCACTAGGTGGGTAGGTGCTCAATATGCTACTGGAGATCAGTGGAGAAATAACTCCAGAAAGAATAAAGGGATGGAGCCAAAGCAAAAACAATACCCAGTTGTGGATGTGACTGGTGATAGAAGAAAGGTCAGATGCTGTAAAGAGCAATATTGCATAGGAAACTGGAATGTTCCTATGTCCTTGGTCCATGAATCAAGGCAAATTGGAAGTGGTCAACAGGAGATGGCAAGAGTGAACATTGACATTCTAGGAATCAGCAAACTGAAATAGACTGGAATGGGTGAATTTAACTCTGATGACCATTTTATCCACTACTGCAGGCAGGAATCCCTTAGAAGAAATGGAGTAGCCATCATGGCCAACAAAAGAGTTTGAAATGCAGTATTTGGATGCAATCTCAAAAACGACAGGATGATCTCTGTTCATTTCCAAGACAAACCATTCAATATCACAGTAATCCAAGTCTATGCCCCAACCAGTAATGCTGAAGAAGCTGAAGATGAACGGTTCTATGAAGACCAACATAACCTTTTACAACTAACACGCTAAAAACATGTCCTTTTCATTATAGGGGACTGAAATGCCAAAGTAGGAAGTCAAGAAACACCTGGAGTAACAGGCACATTTGGCCTTGGAATGTGGAATGAAGCAGGGCAAAGACTAATACAGTTGTGCCAAGAAAATGCACAGGTCATAGGAAACACGCTCTTCCAACAACACAAGAGAAGACTCTACACATGGACATCACCAGATGGTCAACACCAAATCAGACTGATTATATTCTTTGCACCAAAGATGGAGAAGCTCTATACAGTCAACAAAAACAAGATGAGGAGCTGACTGTGGCTCAGATCATGAACTCTTTATTGCCAAATTCAGACTTAAATTGAAGAAAGTAGGGAACACCACTAAACCATTCAGGTATGACCTGAATCAAATCCCTTATGATTATACAGTGGAAGTGAGAAATAGATTTAGGGCCTAGATCTGATAGATAGAGTGCCTGATGAACTATGAACTATGGAAGTGAGAAATAGATTTAGGGACTAGATCTGATAGATAGAGTGCCTGATGAACTTGTGACATTGTACAGGAGACAGGGATCAAGACCATCCCCATGGAAAAGAAATGCAAAAAAGCAAAGTGACTGTCTGAGGAGGCCTTACAAATAGCTGTGAAAAGAAGAGAAGCGAAAAGCAAAGGAGAAAAACTAAGATATAAGCCTCTGAATGCAGAGTTCCAAAGAATAGAAATAAGAGATAAGAAAGCCTTCCTCAGTGATCAGTGCAAAGAAATAGAGGAAAACAACAGAATGGGAAAGACTAGAGATCTCTTCAAGAAAATTAGAGATACCAAGGAAACATTTCATGCAAAGATGGGCTCGATAAAGGACAGAAATTACATGGAACTAACAGAAGCAGAAGATATTAAGAAGAGATGGCAAGAATACACAGAAGAACTGTACAAAAAAAGAGCTTCACGACCAAGATAATCAGGATGGTATGATCACTCTCCTAGAGCCAGATATCCTGGAACGTGAAGTCAAGTGAGCCTTAGAAAACATCACTATGAACAGAGCTAGTGGAGGTGATGGAATTCCAGTTGAGCTATTTCAAATTCTGAAAGATGATGCTGTGAAAGTGCTGCATGCAATACGCCAGCAAATTTGGAAAACTCAGCAGTGGCCACAGGACTGGAAAAGGTCAGTTTTCATTCCAATCCCAAAGAAAGGCAATGACAAAGAATGCTCACACTACCACACAATTGTACTCATCTAACATGCTAGTAAAGTAATGCTCAAAATTCTCCAAGCCAGGCTTTAGCAATACATGAACCATGAATTTCCTGATGTTCAAGCTGGTTTTAGAAAAGGCAGAGGAACCAGAGATGAAATTGCCAACATCCACTGGATCATTGAAAAAGCAAGAGAATTCCAGAAAAACATCTATTTCTGCTTTATTGACTATGCCAAAGCCTTTAACTGTGTGGATCACAATAAACTGTGGAAAATTCTGAGAGATGGGAATACCAGACCACCTGACCTGCCTCTTGAGAAACCTATATGCAGGTCAGGAAGCAACAGTTAGAAGTGGACATGGAACAACAGACTGGTTCTAAATAGGAAAAGGAGTACATCAAGGCTGTATATTGTCACTCTGATTATTTAACTTACATGCAGAGTACATCATGGAAACGCTGGGCTGGAAGAAGCACAAGCTGGAATAAGATTGCTGGAAGAAATATCAATAATCTCAGATATGCAGATGACACCACCCTTATGGCAGAAAGTGAAGAACTAAAAAGCCTCTTAATGAAAGTGAAAGAGGAGAGAGAAGAAGTTGGCTTAAAGCTCAACATTCAGAAAACGAAGATCATGGTATCCAGTCCCATCACTTCATGGGAAATAGATGGGGAAACAGTGGAAACAGTGTCAGACTTTTATTTTTCTGGCCTCCAAAATCACTGCAGATGGTGACTGCAGCCATGAAATTAAAAGACACTTAACTCCTTGGAAGGAAAGTTATGACCAACCTAGATAGCATATTCAAAAGCAGAAAAATTTCTTTGCCAACAAAGGTCCTTCCAGTCAAGGCTATGGTTTTTCCTGTGGTCATGTATGGGTGTGAGAGTTGGACTGTGAAGAATGCTGAGAGCCAAAGAATTGATGCTTTTGAACTGTGGTGTTGGAGAAGACTCTTGAGAGTCCCTTGGACTGCAAGGAGATCCAACCAGTCCATTCTGAAGGAGATCAGCCTTGGGATTTCTTTGGAATGAATGATGCTAAAGCTGAAACTCCAATACTTTGGCCAAATCATGTGAAGTGTTGACTCATTGGAAAAGACTCTGATGCTGGGAGGGATTGGGTGTAGGAGGAGAAGGAGACGACAGAGGATGAGATGGCTGGATGGCATCACTGACTCGATGGACGTGAGTCTGAGTGAACTCTTGGAGTTGGTGATGGACAGGGAGGCCTGGCGTGCTGGGATTCATGGGGTCACAAAAAGGAAGACATGATTGAGTGACTGAACTGAACTGAAAATTCATCTTGGTTGTAGGCTTTTTACTTTCATCACTTTAAATGGATCTTGCCACTCCCTTCTAGCCTGCAGTATTTCTGTTGAAACATCATCTGTTAGCCTTATGGGGAATCTCTTTGTATGCTCTTTTTTGCTTTTCATTGCTTTTTATTTAAAAAAATACATTTTTTAATTTAAGGATAATTGTTTTACAGAATTTTGTTGTTTTCTGTAAAACCTCAACATGAATCAGCCATAGGTATACATGCTTCTCCTCCTTTTTAAATATCCCTTCCATCTCCCTCCCCATCTCACCCTTCTAGGCTGATACAGAGCCCCTGTTTGAGTTTCCTGAGACATATGGCAAATTCCCAATGGCTATCTCTTTTATATATGGTAATGTACATTTCCATGTTACTCTCTCCATACATCTCATCGTCTCCTCCAGTCTCCCCATGTCCATAAGTTTATTCTCTACATCTGTTTCTCCATTGGTGGCCTGTAAATAAATTCTTCAATACCATTTTTAGATCCCATATATATGCATTCGTATACGATATTTATCTTTCTCTTTCTGATTATTTCCCTCTCTATTCTCTAGGTTCATTCACCTCATTAGAACTGACTAAAATGTGTTTCTTTTTATGGTTGAGTAATATTCTATTGTGTATATGTATCACAACTTCTTTATCCATTCATCTGTCGATAGAGATCTAGGTTGCTTCCATGTTCTAGCTATTGTAAATAGTGCTGGGGTGAACAATAGGATACATGTGTCTCTTTCGATTTTTGTTTCCTTAGGGTATATGCCTAGGCATGGGAACACTGGGTCATATAGTGCTTTTATTCCTAGTATTTTAAGCAATCTCCATACTGCCTTCCATAGTGGCTGTATCAATTTACATTCCCACCAACAGTGCAAGAGCATTATCTTTTTTCCACACCCTCTCCAGCATTTACTGTTTGTAGACTTTTTAATTATGCCCATTCTGACCTGTATGAGATAATATCTCAGTGTAGTTTTGATTTGCATTTCTCTAATAAAGAGCAATGTTGAGCATCTTTTTATGTGTTTGTTAGTCATCTGTATGTCTTCTTTGGAGAAATGTCTGTTTAGGTCTTTTTCCCACTTTTTGATTTCTTTGTTCCCCCCCGCCCCCCCCCCCCCCCCGTATTGAGTTGTACGAGCTGCTTGCTTATTTTGAAAATTAATCCTTTGTCAGTTGTTTCAATGGTTATTGTTTTCTCCCATTCTGAGGGTTGTGTTTTCACCTTGCTTATAGTTTCCTTTGCTGTGAAAAAGCTTTTAAAATTAATCAGGTTCCACTTATTTACTTTTTTTTTTTTTTTTAAATTTCCATTACTCTAGAAAGTGGATCATAGAGGATCTTGCTTTATGTCATTGAGTGTTCTACCTATATTTTCCTGTAGGAGTTTTATAATTTCTAACCTTAAATTTAGGTCTTTAATCCCTTTTAAGCTTATCTGTGTATGGTTAGGAAGTGTTCTAATTTCATTCTTTTACATATAGCACCATTTATTGAAGAGACTGTCTCCTTGCTGCTTTTAATATTTATTCTTTGTGTTTAATTTTCATTAGTTTGATTAATATGTGTCTTGTATTTTTCCTTGTGTTTTATCCTGTATGGGAGACTCTGGGATTACTGAATTTGAGTGGCTATTTCCTTTCCCTTGTTAGGGAAGTTTTCAAGTAGAATCACCTCAGATCTTTTTGCATACCCTTTCTTTTTGTCTTCTACTTCTGGGACCCCTATAATCTAATGTTGTTATCCTTAATGTTATCCCAGAGATCTCTGAGACTATCCTTATTTCTCTTTATTTTTTATTCTGCTCTACTTAAGTTATTTCCACTATTCTACCTTTCAGCTCACTTATCTATTCTTTTGCTTCAAGTAGTATGCTATTGTTTCCCTCTAGGATATTTTTAATCTCAGTTATTATGCTGTTCATTGCTGATTGCCTATTATTTAATTCTTCTATGTCCTTGTTAAACATTTCTTGTGTATTCCTGATATATACTTCTTGTCACTTTATCTATACCTCCATTTTTTTCCCAAGATTTTGATTCATCTCTACCATCATTATTCTGAGTTCTTTTTCAGGTATGCTGCTTATTTCCTCTTCATTTGTTTGGTCTTGTCAGTTTTTACCATGTTCCTTCACCTGCTGCATGTTTCTCTGTCTCTTCAATTTGTTTACTTTACTGTGTTTGGGATCTCCTTTCTGCAGGTTGGAGAGTTGTAGTTCTTCTTAGTTATGGAGTATGCCACCTGTGAGTCAATTTGGACCAGTGCCCTGTGAAGGTTTCTGGCTTGGAGGACTTGTCTGTGCTCTGGTGGATGGCACTGGATCTTGTCTCTCTGAAGGGCAGTGACATGAACAAGTAGTCTGTTTTGGAGTGTCTATGGGCTTTGTATCGCTTTGGGCATGCTTTTTGCCAATGGGCAGGACTGTGCTTCTGTTTTGTAAGTGGTTTGTCATGAGGCATCCAGCACTGGAGCTTTCTAGCCTTTGGGAGGGGCTTGGTGTACGTGTTGAGATAGATGCCTTTGGGAGAGCTCTCATCAATTAATGTTCCATGAGATCGAAATTCCTCTGGTGGTTTAAAGTGCTACTTCGGTCTCTTATCTTGTGGTTTCAGACCTGACACCTTACTGTAGCACCAAGACTTCACAGACCTCACAGGACCGAAGACAAAACCCTAAGTCTAGTGGTGAAAGCAACATTCAATAGCTAAGATCACCCAAAGATACTTGCACACTTTCCAAGAGAAAGAAAGAGATATAAAAGAGTAAAAAATAAAAGACAAAAACAGGAGCAAAAAGATAATGGGCAATTAAGACTCTAAAAATAGAAAAAAAATTAAATTATTTTTAAAAATAAGACATTTTAAAAATGGGAAAAATAGGTATAAAAATAGAAATTAAAGGAATAATAAAAAAAGGAACGTGATAGCATTATGAAAAAGGAGAGAAAATAAGGGGGGAGGGGGAGGAAAGGAGAATAATATATATGAGTGGTAGCATTACCTCCATCTCCCAAGGGGGCCCTCCAATGCTGGACTGCTCTCTGGATCAGCTATGGGGGCAGCTCAGATTCTAATCCAGGCCTACTCCTACTTGTACTTGCTTTGGAGGTTGCCAGAATTAGGGGTTTTTCTTTTATGTGAATACTCATTATACTTTTATATATTCCATAAACACAGAGACTACCAAGTTGATTGTGTTGATTTAATCTGCAGCTTGCATAGCTAACAGAAAAGTTTTAGATCCTCTTCTTTAGCCACTTTGCCCCTGGAGATCAATTGTGGTTTTATCTCTACCTCTGAATGTGGGTCATCCACAGGAATTTGCTCCTGAGGCTTCCCTGGATAATTTGTGTCTGCTCCAGTGAAGACCAGGAATGGAGGTGGTGCAGCTGCTTGGATCAAGGGAACCCTGGCAGCCCAAGGTATGGAGGGGATTCAGCAGCCATGGGTAGAAGGAACATGGTGCTAGTAGGTTTTTCCTAGTCTCTAAAGACCATTAGCCAGACAAATCAAGAAAAATAGAGAGGAGATCCAAGTTAATAAAATTATAAATAAAAAAGGAGAAGTTACAACAGAAAACACAGAAATACAAAGGACCATAAGAGACTACTATAAAGAACTATATGCCAACAAAACGGATAACCTGGAAGAAAGGGAAAAATCTTAGAAAAGCATAATCTTCCAAAACTGAACCTGGAAGAAATAGAAAATATGCACAGATCAATCACAAGCACAGAAATCAAAACTGTAATAAACCAGTCTTCCAAAAACAGAAGCCCAGTGTCAGATGGCTTAATAGGCAAATTCTACCAAAAGTTTAGAAAAAAGTTAACATCTATCTTGCTCAAACTCTTCCAGAAAATTTCAGGGAAAAAAAGCTCCAAAACACATTATATAACGCCATATAATCCCTGATACAAAAATCAGATAAAGAAGCCACAAAAAATAAATTATAGGCCAATATCACTGAAGAACATAGATGTAAAAATCCTCAACAAAATTTTAGCAAACAGAATCCAGCAACACATTAAAAGGATCATGCATCATAATCAAGTGGGATTTATCCCAGAGATGTAAGGATTCATCAATATATGCAAATCAGTCATACACCATATTAATAAGTTGAAAGATAAAAATCACATGATCATATAAACTGATACAGAGAAAACTTTTGACAAAAATCAACACATACTTATGATAACAAACTCTCCAGAAAGTAGGCATAGAAGGAGATTGTCTCAACATAATAAAGGCCATATATGACAAACACAGCAAACATTATTCTCAATGGTGAAAAACTGAAAGCACTTCGTCTAAGATCAGAAACAGGACAAAGATTGTGCTCATTCTCCCCACTATTATTCAACATAGTTTTCCGAGTCCTAGCCATGGTAATCAGAGAAGAAAAAGAAAGAAAAGGAATCCAGGTTAAAAAATAAGAAGCAAAATTCTCACTGTTTGCAGATGACATGATATTATACATGGAAAACCCTAAAGATGCCACAGAAAATTACTAGAGAGAAACCAGGCAGAGGAGCTAAGATGGCGGACGAGTAAGACGGGGAGAATACTTTCTCCTCCACAAATCCATTAAAAGAACATTTGAATGCTGAATAAAAAAATAAAAAAAAAAATTAATGAAGGCCGGGGGGGGCAAGCAGGAAGAAAAAAAAAAGACAATTTTCTTCAAAAAGAAAAAAAGAGCCCTGCGGTAACTCCTTTTGCGGAGAACTGGCGCGGACACCAGCATTTGCTATTGGCAAGTGGGGGCTGGGCTAGGAGGAGCGGCGAGGCCTGCATTGCTTTGAGAAAGGATTTGGCCTGGCTATCTCGGGCGCTATCTGAGTGAAATAACCAGACTGTCGGTTATCTACTACATCAAAAGCCAGCCCTAACTTAAGACACCACCAGGACTACCTACGGAACAAAGGGTTGCACAGAGTTGGCCGGCTGCAGGCCGTCCCACTCCCGTGACAGGCAGCCAGGGCCAGAGGCGGGCAATTATAGCCCTAGAGGGACACTGTCTAACGGAACTGTGAGTAGGTCTCTGTGCTGACTCACGCTTCTTGGGGCTCTGGATGGTCAACATCTGCCTGAGAAAGTGCGCTGTTTGTATACCCAGAAAACTGAGCGGCGGAGAGGCGATAAGTCGCAGCACCTGCGCTCGCTGAACATTTCATCACCTGCGCTACTCGGATCTGGGAAGGGCATAAAACGCAGACTCAACCAAGTCTGTGCTTCTGAGGATTATCTGAGTGCCTGAACCTGGCCGGATTAGATTTGGGTGTTCATCTCCGCCCCCTCTGTAACAAGGCAGAGATCAGATATTGAAAAGACCTGTAAACCGCCTCAATAAAGAGAATTCAACAAACTACCAGAATATAGTAAGGACACTCTAAATTTGGCAATTTTAACAAAATGAAGAGACAAAAGAATACCCAGCAGCTAAAGGAACAGGATAGATCTCCACCAAACCAAACCAAAGAGGAAGAGATAGGGAATCTACCTGATAAAGAATTCCGAATAATGATAGCGAAATTAATTCAAAATCTCGAAATCAAAATAGAATCACAGTTAAAGAGTCTGGAGACAAGGATTGAGAAGATGCAAGAAAGGTTTAACAAGGACCTAGAAGAAATAAAAAAGAGCCAACACATAATGAATAATGCAATAAATGAGATCCAAAACACCCTGGAGGCAACAAATAGTAGAATAACAGAGGCAGAAGATAGGATTAGTGAACTAGAAGATAGAATCCTAGAAATAAATGAATCAGACGAGAAAAAAGAAAAACGTATCAAAAGAAATGAGGACAATTTCAGAAACCTCCAGGATAACATCAAACGCTACAACATTCGAATCATAGGAGTTCCAGAAGAAGAAGATAAAAAGAAAGATCATGAGGAAATACTTGAGGAGATAATAGTTGAAAACTTCCCTAAAATGGAGAAGGAAATAACCACTCAAGTTCAAGAAATCCAGAGAGTCCCTAACAGGATAAACCCAAGGCGAAACACCCCAAGACACATATTAGTCAAATTAACAAAGATTAAATATAAAGAACAAATATTAAAAGCAGCAAGGGAAAAACATCAAATAACTCACAAGGGAATTCCCATAAGGATAACAGCTGATCTTTCACTAGAAACTCTCCAAGCCAGGAGGGAATGGCAAGACGTAATTAAAGTGATGAAGGAAAATAACTTACAGCCTAGATTATTGTATCCAGCAAGGATCTCATTCAAATATGA
This sequence comes from Tragelaphus eurycerus, assembly GCA_935064755.1. Taxonomy (NCBI): domain Eukaryota; kingdom Metazoa; phylum Chordata; class Mammalia; order Artiodactyla; family Bovidae; genus Tragelaphus; species Tragelaphus eurycerus. The sequence goes on along the minus strand of CAKXYN010000119.1, from coordinate 2,174,759 downwards.
AGGAGAAATCAAAAGCTTCACAGATAAGCAAAAGTTGAGAGAATTTTGCATCACTAAACCATTTCTCCAACAAAAACTAAAGGACATTCTCTAGAGCAATACAATAATAGTGGGAGACTTTAATACCCCACTCATATAATCTGGCTGTAATAGACAAAGTAAAGAGGAAAACATATTTACTTATGAGCCTCAAAAAATTCAGTTCACTCAGGAGAGTTTAAAAAAAAAAAAAAAAAGACTTATTTGCTCACTCTGTAGAGGTTTATTGACTATTTTGTGGGTTTGGTACCACTTTGGGTAGTAGGGAGGAAGAGGTGACAAATGTGATCCTGTCCTAAATAATATATTGTGGTAAAGATAGATTTACCAATACAAAATACCAAGATGTGCCTAAAGATGAGGACACCCAAACTGGACTTTTTGTTTTCTGAACTTTTCATTTCGAGAACAAACCTCCTAATATAAGATGAACTCACCATGATTTTTTTAAGTGTTCTTTGTGATTAAAAACAGAAAGCCATTGGTTAAGAAATTACATATACTCCTCCCCACCATCACTCCCCTTCTTTCTTCCCATTTCCCTCCCACCCTCATTGATCCTTTCCTTTGTCCATTTTCCCCTGCAAAAACAAAAAAAAAAAAAAAGAAATTACATATACTCCTCCCTACCATCACTCCCCTTCTTTCTTCCCATTTCCCTCCCACCCTTATTGCTCCTTTCCTTTGTCCATTTTCCCCTGCAAAAAAAAAAAAAAATTAAAAAAAAAAAACTTTGGAATAAGAAAATTACTAGAGATAATCAGTGAATTTCATTAACTGATGCAAAGAGCTGACTCATGGGAAGAAACCCTGATGTGGGGAAAGATTGAAAGCAGGAAGACAAGGGAACGACAGAGGATGAAATGGTTGCATGGCATCTCTGATTCAATGGACATCTTTGGAAGGAATGATGCTAAAGCTGAAACTCCAGTACTTTGGCCACCTCATGTGAAGAGTTGACTCATTGGAAAAGTCTCTAATGCTGTGAGGGATTGGGCAGGAGGAGAAGGGGACGACAGAGGATGAGATGGCTGGATGGCATCACTGACTCGATGGACGTGAGTCTGGGTGAACTCCGGGAGTTGATGATGGACAGGGAGGCCTGGCATGCTGCGATTCATGGGGTCGCAAAGAGTCGGACACGACTGAGCAACTGAACTGAACTGAACTAAAGAGACTGTGAAACACAGGAAAGCCTGGTGTGCTGCAGTATATAAGGTCACAAAGAGTTGGGCACTACTGAGTGACTGAATAACAAAAAAAATCAATGAATATAGTAAAGTCACAGAATATAAAATTCATACACATAAATCCTTTGCAGTCTTATACATTGAAAATAAAAAGTCAGAAAGAGAAATTAAGGAACCACTCCATTCAAAAAGTAAAATACCTAGGACTAAGTCTACCTCAAGAGACAAAAGACTTATATGCAGAAAATTATAAGACACCTATGAAAGAGGCCAAAGTTGGCACAAACAAATAGAAAGATATACTATGTTCCTGGATTGGAAGAATCAATATTGTGAAAATGACCATACTACTCAAAGCAATCTACAGATTGAATGCAATTCCAATCAAACTACCAGTGATATTTTTCACAGAACTAGAACAAAAAATTTCATAATTTGTATGAAAACTCAGAAGACCATGATTAGACAAAGCAATCTTGAGAAAGAATGGAGATGGGGGAATCAACTTTATTGTCCTCAGTCTATACTACAAAGCTACATTCATCAAAAGAGTATGATATTGGAACAGAACAAAATCCCCCCTCAAAACATATGCACTTATTTTCAATTACTATACAACAAAAGAAGCAAAACTATACAATGGAGAAAAGGCAATTGCTTCAATCAGATTTGCTGAGAAAGCTGGATATATATATATATATATATATATATATATATATATATATATATCTCAAAGATAGGGAAACAAAATGGTGGAGTATAAGGACCTTAAGCTCACCACCTCATATGACTACACCTAAATCAAAACTAAGTACTGAACAACCATCTATAAAATAATATTGGAACTTACTAAAAACGATGTTCTACGTCCAAAGATGGTAGGAGAGGTGCACTTGGAATATAGTTAAGTCCCATAAACTTGGGTGGACAATGAACAAGCTAGAGAATAATTATATTGCAGAAGTTTTGCCAAAGGAGTGAGAGCTCTGAGCCCAGCATCACAACCTAGGAGTCTGGCATCAGGAGGAGGAACCCCCAAAGCATGACATTTTGAAGGGCACTGAGGCTTGATCACAGGTGCTCCACAGGACTGGGGAAAAACAGACTCCACTCTTTGTTGTTTTTCAATTGCTAAGTAGTGTCTGACTTTTTGTGACCCCATGGACAGTCTTCCCCGTCTTTCACTATCTCCCAGAGTTTGCTCAAGTTCATGTCCATTGACTCGGTGATGCCATCCAACCATCTCATTCTCTGTCACCTTCTTTTCCTGCCCTCGACGTTTCCCAGCACCAGAGTCTTTTCCAGTGAGTTGGCACTTCTCATCAGGTACCTGAAGTATTGGAGCTTCAGCTTAAGCATCAGTCCTTCCAATGAATATTCAGGGTTGATTTCTTTTAGGAATGACTGGTTTCATCTCCTTGCTGTCCAAGGGACTCTCAAGAGTCATCTTCAGCACCACAGTTAGAAAGTATCAATTTTTCGGTGTTCAGCATTCTTTGTGGTTCAACTTTTACATCCACACATGACGACTGGAATAACCATAGCTTTGACTATATTGACCTTTGTCAGTAAAGTGATGTCTCTGCTTTTTTAATATGCTGTATAGGTTTTTCATCGTTTTTCTTCCAAGGAGCAAGCATCTTTTAATTTCACAGTTGTAGTCACCATCTGCAGTGATTTTGAAGCCCATGAAAATAAAATCTGCCACTGTTTCCATTTTTCCCTCTTCTGTTTGCCATGAAGGGACGGGACTGGATGCCATGTTCTCCGTTCTTTGAGGGTACACAAAAGGTTTAATGTATACCAGGACTCAGAGCAAAAGCAGCGACTTCACAGGAGCCTCAGCCAGATTTACCTGATAGTCTTGATGGAATTTCTGGTGACTCAGGGGACAGCTCTAGCTCTCTCAGGGTCATAAAAGCTGGTGGCAGATATATCAAGGAGTATTCATCTATGTGAATTCTTCCTATTAGCAGATATATTGCTTCATCATTAGCACCTTGACCAGCCTTATGCCACAACCTTTAGGTTCCAATGCTGGTACACATCAGGCCAAATAAACGAAATGGTGAGAACATAGCCCCACCCATCAGCAGACAAGCTACCTAAACTTTTTCTGAACAAACTTCTAAACATATTCCTTGACATGGCTCTGCCCACCAAAAGGCCAAAACACAGCTCCAAACACCAGGGAACAGGACCCAGCCCCTTCAACCAGGATGCTAACACAAATCTCTAGAGCAACCTAACACATTAGGGGGCAGACACCATAAAGGAGAAAACTATGATCTTTCATTCTACAGATCTGAATCTGAAAACAAATGTCAGAACCCAACCTGGGACAAAATGGTCCCTGGATCTTAGGTGAGAAGATGGGAGTGAACGACTGCAATACATAGTCAATTCTCCAAAGTTAAAAATATAAATAAGCTACTACATGAAAAAATGCAATAGATATTTGAACAAAATGAGATAGCAAAAAACATGATCCAGAAGAAGAGAAAAGATAAAACCTCATAAGAATAAATTGAAATATGTATAATATCATATATGAAACGAGGCACTAGTCCATGTTCAATGCATGATACTGGATGCTTGGGGCTGGTGCACTGGGATGACCCAGAGGGATGGTATGGGGAAAGAGGAGGGAAGAGGGTTCAGGATGGGGAACACATGTATACCTGTGGCAGATTCATTTTGATATATGGCAAAATCAATACAATATTATAAAGTTAAATAAAATAAAATTTTAAAAAAAGAATAAATAAATAATATGGAGAAAGATAATCTATCTGAGAAAGATTTTAGAGTAATGAGTAATGATTGTGTGATCTAAGAACTCAGGAAAAAGATGTATTTACAGGAAGACAGGCTATAAGAAAATTTTAGCAAGAATTAGAAAATATAAAGAACAACAAAACAGAGTTGAAAACTAAAATAACAGAAATGAAAAATAAACTAGAAAGAATAAATAGCAGAATAATTGATGCAGAAGGAAAGATCAGTGAGTTGTAAGAAAAAGTGATGGAAATTACTGCTGCAGAACAGAATAAAGAAAAGAGTATGAAAATAAATGTGGACAGTTTAAGAAACTTCTGGGACAATGTCAAATGCACCAGCATTTGCAAATTAGGTGTCCCAGAAAGAGAAAAAAAGACCTGAGAACGTACTGAAGACATAATAGATGAAAACTACTCTACTGTGGGAAAAGAAACAGTAAAACAAGTCCAGGAAGCACCCAGAATCCAATACAGGATTAATCAAAGGAGGAATTCGCTAAAACACACAATAATCAACATGACAAAGATTAAAGACAAAGAAAAAATATTAAAAACAAGACAAAAGCAACAAATAACATAGAAGAAAATCACAATATGTGTATCAGTTAGGATTAGTGTTAGGGTTAGAAACTCTGCAAACCTGAAGGGAGTTTCACAATATATTTAAAGTTATGAAAGGAAAAACTTACAACCAAGACTACTCTACCTACAAAGAATCTCAATTAGATTCAATTAGGAAAAACAAAAGTTTTACAGAAAAAAAAAAAAAAAAAGCTAAACAAATTCAGTACCACCAAAAAAACAATTTTACGACAAATACTAAAGGCACTTTTCTAGGCGAAAAAGTCAAGGCCATGAAAAAAAAAAAAAAATGAAGATTATGAAACGGGAAAACTCATTGGTAAAGGCAAGCACACAGCTCTGTTGTAGCTGTTCAGTTACTAAGTGATATTTGACTCTTTGTGGCACCATGGAGTGCAACAAGCCAGGTTCCTCTATCCTTTACTATGTATTGTAGTTTGTTCAAATGCATGTCCATTGAATTGGGGATTCTATCTAACCATGTCATTCTCTGCTGCCCCCTTCTATTTTTGGCTTCAGACTTTTCCAGCATCAGAGTCGTTTCCAATGAGTCAGCTCTTGGAATCAGGTGGCCAAAGTATTGGAGCTTCAGCATCAGTCCTTCCAATGAATATTCAGGGTTGATTTCATTTAGGATTGACTGGTTTGAGCTCCTTGCAGTCCAAAGGACTCACAAGAGTCTTCTCTAGCACCACAATTCTAAAGCATCAATTCTTTGGTCCATCCTTTATGGTCCAACTCTCACAACTGTACATGACTATTGTAAATACCATAGGCTTGACTATATGGATCTTTGTCAGCAAAGTGATGTGTCTGCTTTTTAACATGCTTTATAGGTTTGTCATAGGTTTTCTTTCAAGGAGCAAGCATCTTTTAATTTCATGGCTGCAGTCACCATCCACAGTGATTTTGGAGCCCAAGAAAGTGAACTTTGTCACTGCTTCCACTTTTTCCCTTCTATTTGCCATGTAGTGATGGGACCAGATGCCATGATCTTAGTTTTCTGAATGTTGAGCTTTAAACCAACTTTTTCACTCTCCTCTTTCACTTTCATCAGGAGGCCCTTTATTTCTTCTTTGCTTTCTGCCATAAGGGTGGTGTCATCTACATATTTCAGGTTATTGATATTTCTCCTGGCAATCTTGATTCCAGCTTGTGCTTCATCCAACCCAACGTTTCTCATGATGTACTCTGCATATAAGTTAAATATGCAGCATGACAACATAAAGCCATGACGTACTTCTTTCCTGATTTGGAACCAGTCTGTTTTTCCATGTACAATTCTAACTGTTGCTTCCTGACCTATATACAGATTTGCTGATTATTAGAAAAATGCAAATCAAAACTACAATGAGGTGTCACCTCACACTGGTCAGAATGGCCATCATCGAAGAATCAGTAAATACTAGAGAGGATGTGAAGAAAAGGGAACCCACTTGCACTGTTGGTAGGAATGTAAGTTGATACAGCCACTATGGAGAACAGTATGGAGCTTTCTTTAGAAACTAGGAACAAATCTGCCATATGGCCCAGCAATCCTACTAGGGAGCATATACCCTAAGAAAACCCTAATTCAAAAAGACACATTCACACCAATATTCATTGCAGAACTATTTACAATAGCCAAGACATAGAGGCAAACTTGAATCAGTGGTAGTGAAGTTATACAGAATATAGTAAGTCAGAAAGAGAAAAGCAAATATTATATGTTAATGCATATATGGAACCCATAAAAATGTTACGGATGAACCTATTTCCAGGGCAGAAATAGAGACTCAGACATAGATAATAAACTTATGGATATAGAAGGGGAAGAAGAGGATGAGATAATTGAGAAAGTAGCACTGAAATACATGCATTACCATGTATAAAATAACACATGGGAAATTGTTGTATGGTGCAGGGAGCTCAACATGTGCTCTGTGACAACCTAGAGGGGTAGGATGGTGTGGGTGGTGGGAGAGAGGTTCAAAAGGAATTGGACGTGTGTATATGTATGGCTAATTCATGTTGATGTGTGGCAGAACTAATACAGCACTGTAATTAAACCTCAATTCAAAAGAAGAAAAAACTTGACTCCCCAAAACCTATTGGACTAAGTAAACTATTGGACTCAGTAAAACCATGTCTAAGAGGGAAGTTTATAGCCATACAAGCCTAACTCAGCAATCAAGAAAAGTATCAAATAAACAACTTAAACTTATATGTAAAGCAACTACAGAAAGAAGAATAAACAAAACTGAAAGCTAGTAGAAGGAAATGAATGATAAAAATCAGAGCAGGAATAAATTAGAGAATCATAAAAAAATATAAAAGGTCAATCAAACTAAAAGCTTATTCTTAGAAAAGATAAACTAAATGGGTAGATCTTCAGCCAAACTCATATAAAAAATAGGCATAGGGGCCAGCCAAATCAATAAATTTATAAATAAAAAGGTAGTTGTTATAAATGACACCACAGAAATATAAAGGGCCATAAGAGACTATTACAAGCAACTATATTACAAAAAAAAAAAAGAAAAGAAAAAAAAAAAAAAAAACGGATATCCTAGAAGAAATGGACAAATTCTTATAAAGATTCAATCTTTGAACCAGAAAAAAAAATAGAAAATATGAACAGAACAATCACAAGTATTGAAATTGAAACTGATTAAAATCTAACAAACAAAAGTCCAAGACCAGATGGCTTCACAGCTAAATTCTAACAAAGTGTTAGAAAAGAATTTGCACATATCCTTCTGAAACAATTCCAAAAAATTTGTAGAGAAAAGAACAATCTTAAACTTATTTTATGAGACCACAATCATGCTAATACCAAAACCAGATAAAGATACCTCAAAAATCTACAGGCCAATATCCCTGATGAACATAGACACCAAAGTCATCAACATAATACTAGCATAATGTATTTAACATGCACTAAAAGGTCATACACCATGATCAAGTGGGATTTATCCCAAGGATGTAAGCATTTTTTTCCATATTTGCAGATCAATGTGATATACTACATTAACAAATAGAATAATGAAATAATATGATCATCACACGGGGAAGGCAATGGTACCCCACCCCAGTACTCTTGCCTGGAAAATCCCATGGACAGAGGAGCCTGGTAGGCTGCAGTCCATGGGGTCGCTAAGAGTCGGATACGACTGAGTGACTTCACTTTCACTTTTCACTTTCATGAATTGGAGAAGGAAATGGCAACCCACTCCAGTGTTCTTGCCTGGAGAATCCCAGGGACGGGGGAGCCTGGTGAGCTTCTGTCTATGGGGTCGCACAGAGTCGGACATGACTGAAGCGACTTATCAGCAGCAGCAGTATGATCATCACATAGATGCAGAAAAATCTTTGAATAATCTTCACCATCCATTTATGGTCAAGAAAAAACTCCAGAAAGTAGGAATATAGGGAACCTACACTCCAGTACTCTTGCTTGGAAAATCCCATGGATGGAGGTGCATGGTAGGCTGCAGTCCATGGGGTCGCTAAGAGTTGGACAAGACTGAGCGACTTCACTTTCACTTTTCACTTTCATGCATTGGAGAAGGAAATGGCAACCCATTCCAGTGTTCTTGCCTGGAGAATCCCAGGGATGGCGGGGCCTGGTGGGCTGCTCTCTATGGGGTCGCACAGAGTCGGACATGACTGAAGCCACTTAGCAGCACCTCAAAGTAGTAAAGGCCATATATGACAAACCCATAGCTAACATCATACAACATCATACACAACAGTGAAAAGCTGAAAACATCTCCTCTAAAATCAGTAATAGAACAACGATGCCCATTTTTTTCACCTTTATTAAACATAGTTTTAATAGTTCTAGCTGTAACAGAGAAGGAAAATAAATGTAAATAATCCAAATTCATAAAGAAGAAGCAAAACTTACTATTTGCAAATAGTATGATATTATAGGTAGAAAACATGAAGAGGCTAACAAAAAAACAACTAGCACTCATTAATGAATTTGGTAAAATTGTAAGATACAAAGTTAATATACAGAAATCTGTTGCATTTCTATACATTAACAATGAAATATCAGAAAAGGAAATTAGGGAAAGAGTCCCTTTTACCAGTACATCTTAAAGAATAAAATACCTAAGAATAAACCTAACTAAGGAGGAAAAAGGACTATGCTATGAAAACTAAAACATGCTCATGAAAGAAAATTAATACAATGCAAAAAAATTGAAGGATGTACTGTGTTCTTGGTTTGGAGGAATCAGTTCAGTCAGTTCAGTTGCTCAGTCATGTCCGACTCTTTGCGACCCCCATGAATCGCAGCACACCAGGCCTCCTCCCTGTCCATCACCAACGCCTGGAGTTCACTCAGACTCACGTCCATCAAGTCAGTGATGCCATCCAGCCATCTCATCCTCTGTTGTCCCCTTCTTTTCCTGCCCCCATTCCCCCCCACCCCCAGCATCAGAGTCTTTTCCAATGAGTCAACTCTTCACATGAAGTGGCCAAAGTACTAGAGTTTCAGCTTTAGCATCATTCCTTCTAAAGAAATCCCAGGGCTGATCTCCTTCAGAATGGACTGGTTGGATCTCCTTGCAGTCCAAGGGACTCTCAAGAGTCTTCTCCAACACCACACTTCAGAAGAATCAATTCTTTGGTGCTCAGCCTTCTTCACAGTCCAACTCTCACATCCATACATGACCACAGGAAAAACCATAGCCTTGACTAGATGGACCTTTGTTGGTAAAGTAATATCTCTGCTTTTGAATATGCTATTTAGGTTAATCATAACTTTCTTTCCAAGAAGTAAGCATTTTTTAATTTCATGGCTGCAGTCACAATCTGCAGTGATTTTGGAGCCCTGAAAACAAAGTCTGACACTGTTTCCACATCTATTTCCCATGAAGTGATGGGACCAGATGCCATGATCTTAGTTTTCTGAATGTTGAGCTTTAAGCCAACTTTTTCACTCTCCACTTTCACTTTCATCAAGAGGCTTTTTAGTTTCTCTTCACTTTCTGTCATAAGGGTGGGGTCATCTGCATATCTGAGATTATTGATATTTCTCCTGGCAATCTTGATTCTAGCTTGTGCTTCTTCCAGCCCAGCATTTCTCATGATGTACTCTGCATATAAGTTAAATAAGCAGGGTGACAATATACACCCTTGAATAAATACCACTAAAATAACTATACTACCCAAAGCAAGCTACAGATTGAATGCAATCTCTATTAAATTACTATGGCAATATTTCCACAGAACTAGAAGAAAAAAAAAAATGTAAAATTTGCATGGAACCACAATAAATCACACGAAGTCAATGCTAACTTGAGAAAGAATAGAGCTGGAAGAATCAGGATCCCTGAATTCAGATTCTACTACAAAGCTACAGTATAGCACAAAAACAGACTTATACCAATGTAGAATGACAGACAGCCCAGAAATAAACCCATGTATCTACAGTCAATTGTTGTTGTCCGGTCTCCCAGTCATGTCTGACTCTTTGTGACCCCATGGACTGCAGTACACCAGGCCTCCCTGTCCCCCGCCACCTCCCGAAATTTGCCCAAGTTCATGTCCATTTCAAGGGTAATGCCATCCAGCCGTCTCATCTTCTGACACCCTCTTCTCCTTCTGCCCTCAATCTTTCCCAGCATCAGAGACTTTTCAGTGAGTCAGCTATTTGCATTAGATTAACAAAATGTTGGAGTTTGAGCTTCAACATCAGTCCTTCCAATGAGTATTTGGGGTTGATTTCCCTTGAGATTGACTGGTGTGATCTCCTTGCTATCCAAGGGACTTTTAAGAGTCTTCTCCAGCACCATAGTTCGAAGGCATCAGTTCTTTGGTGTTGTGCCTTCTTTATGCTCCAGCTCTCACAACTGTACATGACCACTGAGAAGATCATAGCCTTGAATATACAGAGCTTTGTTGGTAGAGTAATGTCTCTGCTTTTCAACACCCTGTATAAGTTTTTCATTACTTTCCTATCAGGAAGCAATCATCTTCTGATTTCATGGCTGCAAGTCACCATCCTCAGTGATTTTAGAGCCCAAGAAGAGGAAATCTGTCACGACTGTCATCTTTCTCCCTTCTATTTTCCATGAAGGAATGGAGTCAGATGCCATGCTGCGGTTCATGGGGTCGCAAAGAGTCGGACATGACTGAGCGACTGATCTGAGATATATATATATATATATATATATATATATATATATATATATATATATATAGTTCTAAGCCAGTTCTTTCACTCTCTTCCTTCATCCTCATCAAGAGGCTCTTTAGTTCCTCTTCACTTCCTGCCATTTAATTGGTATCATCCACATACCTGAGGTTGTTGATATTTCTCCCACCTCTCTTGATTCTATCTTAAAACTCATCCAGCTGGCATTTCTCATTATGTGCTCAGCATATAGTTTAAACAAACAGCATGACAGCAGACAACTCTGTTGTACTCCTTTCTTGATCTTAAACCAATCACTTGTTCCATACAGGGTTCTAACTGTTGCTTCTTGAACCACATGCAAGTTTCTCAGGAGACAGATAAGATGGTCTGGTATTCCCATCTCTTTAAGAACTTGTCACAGTTTGTTATGATACACACAGTCAATGGTTTTAGCCTTTGGAATTTCCTTGCCTTCTTTATGATCCAGTGAATGTTGGAAATTTGATCTCTGATTTCTCTTGCTTTTCTGAACCAAGCTCGGACATCTGAAAGTTGTTGGCTCACATAATGCTGAAGCTTATCATGCAAGATTTTAAGCATGACCTTACTTGCATGTCTCTGATATGTTAGCTAGTAAAGAATCTGCCTACAATGCAGGAGATCTCAGTTTGACTCCTGGGACAGGAAGAGCCCCTGGAGAATGGATAGGATACCCATTCCAGTATTCATGAGCTGCCTGGTGGCTCAGATGGTAAATAATCCACTTGCAATGTGGGATACCTGGATTTGTTCCATAGGCTGGGAAGATCCCCTGTAGAAGGGAATGAATACACAATCCAGTATTCTTGTCTGGAGAATTTCACGGACTGCAGAGCCTGGCAGGCCACAGTCCATGGGGTTGCAAATAGTCAGACATAACTGAGCAACTTTCACTTCAATTACTAAAATGGGAAATGATTCTAATTGCCAGATGGTAAGCACATTATTGGGAATTGGGATAAGGATTGACCTTGGAAGTCCTGTGGCCACTGCTAGATTTTCCAGATTTGCTGACATATTGAATGTGACAACCTGATGGCATCATTCTTTAGAGTTTTGAATAGTTCTACTGGAATTCTATCACATCCACTATCCTTATTAATAACAGTACTTCCCAAGGCCCACTTGACTTTGCTCTCCAAAATGTCTGGCTCTGGGTGACTGAACACACCATTGTAGTTATCTGATTCATTAATATCTTTTTAGTACAGTTCTTCCATGTATTCTTTCCATCCCCTCTTGATCTCTTCAGCATCTACTAAATCTCTACCTTTTCTGTCCTTTATTGTGTCCATCTTTGGGTGAAATGTTCCCTTGATATCTCCAATCTTCCTGAAGAGATCTCTAGTCTTTCCCCTTCTTTTGTTTTGTTCTAGCTTTAAGCATTGTTCATTGAAGAAGGCCTTCTTGTCTCTCCATGCTATTCTTTACGACTTTGCATTCACTTGAATTTACCTTTCCCATTCTCCTTTGCTTTCTGCTTCTCTTCTGTAGCAAAAATGCAGCATGTAGAAAGTCCAGAAATAAACCCATCTACCTATGGTCAATTAATCTATGCCAAAAGATATAAGAATATAAAATGCAGAAAAGACAGTCTCTTCAATAAATGGAACTGGGAATACTGGACAGTTACCTGTTAAAGAATGAAACCAGTGCATTCTTTAATATCATATATAAAAACAATTCAAATGTGTTAAATACCTAAATGTAAGACAGTATGCTATAAAACTACTAAAGAAAGCATAGACAGGACATCTTTGACATAAATTACAGAAGTATCTTTCTGCATTTGTCTACAAGAGTAATGGAAATAAAAACAAAATAAACAAATGGGACTTAATTAAACTTAAAAAAATCGAAGTAATCCAACTATAACTTATAGTTAATACTAAAAAAGAAAACAAAATACTTTTCCTCCCAATATAGGAACAAGACAGGGTATTCATTTTCACCAAATGTATTTAGCACTGTGCTATTGTCTATAGACAAGATAATTAGGCAAGAAAGAAAAATTAAGAAAAAAACTTTCCAGTGTGGAAAAAGTAAAACTATCTCTACCTATAGAAGATATAATATTGTATAAAGAAAAATCTTAAAAACACAACACTAATAATTTATTAGTAACAATAAATGAATTCAGCTAATTTGCAAGATACATTATTAATATATAAAAGTCAAATGTATTTCTCTACTCTAACTTTATTTTTGGGGGTCCAAAATCACTGCAGATGGTGACTGCAGCCATGAAATTAAAAGACGCTTACTCCTTGGAAGGAAAGTTATGACCATCCTAGATAGCATATTCAAAAACAAAGGCATTGCTTTACCAACAAAGGTCCGTCTAGTCAAGGCTATGGTTTTTCCTGTGATCATGTATGGATGTGAGAGTTGGACTGTGAAGAAAGCTGAGTGCCAAAGAATTGATGCTTTTGAAGTGTGGTGTTGGAGAAGACTCTTGAGAGTCCCTTGGACTGCAAGGAGATCCAACCAGTCCATTCTGAAGGAGATCAGCCCTGGGATTACTTTGGAAGGAATGATGCTAAAGCTGAAACTCCAATACTTTGGCCACCTCATGTGAAGAGTTGACTCATTGGAAAAGACTCTGATGCTGGGAGGGATTGGGTGCAGGAGGAGAAGGGGACGACAGAGGATGAGATGACTGGATGGCATCACTGACTCGAGGATGTGAGTCTGAGTGAACTCCGGGAGTTGGTGATGGACAGGGAGGCCTGGCATGCTGCAATTCATGGGGTCACAAAGAGTCGGACATGACTGAGCAACTGAACTGAACTGACTCTATAATAAAACAATTATATTTAGAATAGTGTCAAGATAGCCAACAGGTACATGCAAAGGTGCCCAACATTACTAATGATCAGAGAAATGCAAACCAAAACCACAACAGATGTCACTTCATACTTGTCAGAATGGCTATCATCAAAAAGAGATTAAAAGTGTTGACAAAAATGTGGAGAAAAGGGAACACTTGGGAAGTGTTTTTAAGAATGGAAATTCATGCAGCCACTAGAGAAAACAGCATAGAGATTTCTTCAGAAATTGAAAATAGAACTACAATATGATCCAGCATTTAAAATTCAGGATTTATATTAAAATGTTTTATTTTTTAATTTAATTTAATTTTTTTAGCTTCATAATATTGTATTGGTTTACCCATATATCAAAATGAATCCACCACAGGTATACATGTGTTCCCCATCCTGAAACCTCCTCCCACCCTCCCTCCCCCTACTATCCCTCTGGGTCGTCCCAGTGCATCAGCCCCAAGGATCCAGTATTGTGCATATAACCTGGACTAGCGACTCGTTTCATATATGATATTATACATGTTTCAATGCCATTCTCCCAAATCATCCCACCCTCTCCCTCTCCCACAGAGTCCAAAAGACTGTTCTATACATCAGTATCTCTTTTACTGTCTCGTATACAAGGTTATTGTTACCATCTTTCTAAATTCCATATATATACGTTAGTATACTGTATTGATGTTTTTCTTTCTGGCTTACTTCACTCTGTATAATAGGCTTCAGCTTCATCCACCTCATTAGAACTGACTCAAATGAATAAGAAAGCTGTGGTACATATACACAATGGAGTATTACTCAGCCATTATAAAAATGTTTTAAAGTATATCAGAGATAAATCTGCACTCCCATATTTATTGCAGTACCATTCACAACAACCAAGGTGTAGAAACAACCTAAGTATCTGTCAACAGATGAATGGATAAAGAAGATGTGGTATATATGTTTAATGGAATATTATTCAACTATGCTAAAGAAGAAAATTCTTCCATTTGCAAAATGTGTGGCCCTCAAGGGCATTATGCTAAGCAAAATAAGCCAGACAGATCATGTTATCCCTTATTATGAATTCATAAAAAAAAAAAAAAAAAAAGACAAACGTGTGAGATAATGTTAATTAAATAAGTGGTGGAAATACTGGCATAATGTATATATATGTCAAAGAAGGACAATGCCAAACAATGTTCAAACTACCGAACAGCTTCACTCCTTTCAAATTCTTGCAAGGTAATGCTCAAAATCCTTCAAGCTAGGCTTCAACATTACGTGAACTGAGAACTTTCATATGTACAAGCTGGATTTAGAAAAGGTAGAGAAACCAGGGATCAAACTGTCAACATTTGTTGGATCAAAGAAAAAGGAAGAGAATTCTAGAAAAATATCTACTTATGCTTCATTGACTATGCTAAAGCCCTTCACTGTGTGGACCACTACAAACTGTGGAAAATTCTTAAAGATGAGTATATCAGAAGACCTCACCTGCCTCCTGAGACACCTTTATGCAGGTCAACAAGTAACAGTTAGAACCGGACATGGAATAAAGGACTGGTTCAAAATTGGGAAAGGAGTACATCAAGGCCATATACTGTCATCTTGCTTATTTAATTTATATGCATATCTACAACATTATATGCAGAATGCCACACTGAATGAATCATTAACTGGAATTAAGATTGCCAGGAGAAATACCAAGAACTTCACATATGCAAATGATGCCATTCAGATGGCAGAACACAAAAAGAAACTAAAGAGTCTCTCAATAAGGTGAAAGAGGAGAGAAAAAAGCTGGGTCAAAGCTCAACATTCAAGAAACTAACATCATGGCATCCAGTCCCATCACTTCATGACATATAGATGGGTAAAACGTGGAACCAGTGACAGACTATTTTTGTGGGCTCCAAAATCACTGTGGACAGTGACTGCAGCCATGAATTAAAAGATGCTACCTCCTTGGAAGAAAAGCTATGACCAACCTAGACAGCATATTAAAAAGCAGAGACATCACTTTGCCAACAAAGTTTTGTACAGTCAAAGCTATGTTTTTTCCATTAGTCATATATAAATCAGAAAGTTGGACCATAAAGAAGGCTGAGGTCTGAAGAACTGATGCTTTCAAATTGTGCTGGAGAAGAATCTTGAGAGTCTGATGGACAGCAAGGAGATCCAACCAGTCAATCGTAAAGGAAATCAGTCCTGACTATTCATTGGAAGGACTGATGCTGAAGCTGAAGCTCCAGTACTCTGGCCACCTGATGTGAAGTGCTGACTCACTGAAAAAGACCCTTATGCTGGGAAATATTGAGGGCAGGAAAAGAAGGGGTTGACAGAGGATCAGACTGTTCGATGGCATCACCAACTCAATGGACATGCATTTGAACAAAAACTCGGAGATAGTGAAGGACAGGGAGGCCTGGCATGCTACAGTCCATGATGTCTCAAAGAGTAGAACACAACTTAGCTACTGAACAACAAAATACATACATCAAATTATCACAATTAACTCTTCTTTAAATATCTTACAATTTTATTTGCCAATTATACCTCAAAAAAGCTGAAAATATTTACATATCTGAATAGTTTTTAAGTGATCCTAATTGTATCGGTGTGAAAGACACTGTTTGGGGTAGCTCTGTCAAAATATTCTGCTTATGATGGCAATAGGAATATTACCTATTGTCCCAGCTGTCCAGTGTCTTGTAGAAATACTCTAACTTATTCTTATGTCATGACTTTACCTATAGTTTAGTTAGCATAAACTCTCTTGGCCCTTTTCATCTTATTGTTCATGTGGTTATTCTCAGTAGTTTACAGACATGCTAAAAAGTAAAAAAATCTATAAAACTTAAGCCACATTTCTTGCTTGAAAAGACAATCACTTCCATCTCTGTTACCTTTTACTTTTGGTATTTGCCTCTACAAATCTCTAACAAGATCCTTATTTGACCACTTCTTCATTTGATACTTTTAGACATACTGACTTCCATTAACGTAGTGAATACGTCGGTCTTTGTCACTTTCCCTGCTCCACACTACATATGGATACACCAACAGTTTCATCATATTCTAAATATAGTTATACAATAAATTTGCTAGATCAATAATTATGCTTTACATGTTTATTACTATGTAAATGTTATTCAAATGAATATTATTGTTTGCAAAGACTAATTTTTCTTTCTTGCCCTAATTTTCCCGGCTTGACAGCAACATTTTCAAAATTTTCTTCTTTGCTTACTTTTGCAACTAATTATACCAAGATTATTCAAAATCTGTGTAAAATATATCTCAATATTTTAGATATTCTTATACTTTCCTTTCTTAGTATATTGTTGCCTGGAATATTATCATCATCTTTAACCCAGAATACTTTCTTTCTCTGCTGATGCACAATACAAACTTAGGTTTCCATCACCATCTTCCTGGAAATTGTCTTTTATTTGTCTGTATTGTTAGTCTTCCAATTTCCTAGATATGTCCTAAGAAAGCATGAATGTGATGGGAATTTCTTAAGGAATTTTGATTGTCTGAAAATATCTAAAACAGCCTGCACACTTGTTATAGTTTTGTTCAAATGTAAAAAAAATGTTTAATTAATAATTCTGAAACCATTTATCCATTGCTTTTCAGAACTTAGTGTTGTTATCAAACAAATTCTGATTTCCAACTTTCACATGGAACCAATGTTTTTTTTCTATAAAATATACTATTGTATTGAGTAATAAATGGACACTTTAAATAAGGAATACCATACTATCCAAGGCATTATATTATTTTGAAATACTTATCTGGCACTCACCCCACCATGCTTTGT
Source organism: Tragelaphus eurycerus (assembly GCA_935064755.1). Classification (NCBI taxonomy): domain Eukaryota; kingdom Metazoa; phylum Chordata; class Mammalia; order Artiodactyla; family Bovidae; genus Tragelaphus; species Tragelaphus eurycerus. The sequence continues at coordinate 2,157,366 of CAKXYN010000119.1, read as the reverse complement.
CTCATCTCTCTTCCTAGAACTGCTATGAACTGAATGTTGGACATCCTGATATATTTCTCTAATTTTAAATTTTCACTACTATTTTTCATTTCTGACTTTCCCCCTATATTCTTGAAGACTTTCTCAAATATGTTTTACAACTTTGATTTAAATAAATAATTTATGGATAATTTAAATATATAATTACTAATGAATTTCTATTTTCCAAGATCTCTTCTCGCATTTTTAAGTTTTTTCCTCCCTGTAACTTAATTTTTTTAATCTGATTTTACCTATTTTTATTTAACTGAAGGATAACTGCTTTAAGGGATTTTGTTGTTTTCTGCCAAATATCAACATGAATCAGATATAGGTAAATATATATTCCCTCCCTCTTGAACCTCCCTCCCATGTCCTTCCTCATCCCACCACTCTAGGTGGTTACAGAACCCTTTATAAGTTACATGAGTCATACAGAAAATTCTCATTGGCTATCAATTTTACAGTCTATACAGTCAGAAAAATCAAGACTGGGAGCTGACTGTGGCTCAGATCATGAACTCCATATTACCAAATTCACATTTAAATTGAAGAAAGTAGAGAAAACCAATAGACCATTCAGGCATGACCTAAATTAAATCCTTTATGATTATAGAGTGGAAGTGAAAAATAGATTCAAGGGATTAGATCTGATAGAGAGAGTGCCTAAAGAACTATGGACAAAGGTTCATAACATTGTAAGGAAGAAGTGACCAAAACAATCCTAAAGAAAATAAATGCAAAAAAGCAAAATGGTTGTCTAGGAGGATGAACAAAGAAAAGAAAAAGGCAAAGGAGAAAAGGAAAGATATATTCATCTGAATGTAGAGTTCCAAAGAACAGCAAATAGAGGTAAGAAAGCCTTCCTAAATGATCAATGCCACAACAACAACAACAGCAAATAGAGGAAAACAATAGAATGGGAATGACTAGAGATCTCTTCAAGAAAATTAGAGATACCAAGGGTATATTTCATCTAAAGATGGGCACGGTATGGAAAGAAACAGTATGGACATACCAGAAGCAGAAAATATTAAGAAGAGGAGGCAAGAATACACAGAAGAACTATACAAAAAAGATCTTCATGACCTAGATAACCATTATGATGAGATCACTCACCTAGAGCCAGACATCCTGGAGTGTGAAGTCAAGTGGGTCTTTGGAAGCGTCACTATGAACAAAGCTAGTGGAGGTGATGGAATTCCAGTTGAGCTATTTCAAATCCTGAAAGATGATGCTGTGAAAGTGTAACATTAAATATGCTAGCAAATTTGGAAAACTCAACAGGCCACAGGACTGGAAAACGTCAGTTTCCATTGCCATCTCAAGAGGGACAATGCCAAAGAATGTTCAGACTATGGCACAATTGAAATCACTTCACATGTAAGCAAAGTAATGATCAAAATTCTCCAAGGTAGGCTTCAACAGTACGTGAAATATGAACTTCCAGATGTTCAAGCTAAATTTAGAAAAGGCAGAGGAACCAGAGATCAGACTGCCAACATCTCTTGGATCATATAAAAAGCAAGAGAATTCCAGAAAAAACATCTAATTCTGCTTCATTGACTATGCTAAAGCCTTTGACTATGTGTATCACAACAAACTGTGGAAAATCCTTAAAAGATGGGAATATCAGACCACCTGACCTGCCTCCTCACAAACCTGTATGCAGGTCAAGAAGCAACAGTTAGAACCCGACATGGAACATGGGACTGGTTCTAAATTGGGTAAGAGTATGTCAGGCTGTATATTTTCATTCTGTTTATTTAACTTCTATGCAGATTCAGTTCCTTTCAGTTCAATTCAGAACATTTCCTGACTCTTTGCAACCCCATGGACTGCAGCATGCCAGGCTTCCCTGTCCATCACCAACTCCCAGAGCTTACTCAAATTCATGTCCATCAAGTTGGTGACGCCATCCAAACATCTCATTCTCTGTCATCTCCTTCTCATGCCTTCTATCTTTCCTAGCATCAGGGTTTTTTCAAATGAGTCAGTTCTTCGCATTATGTGGCCAACTTATTGGAGTTTCATCTTCAGCATCAGTCCTTGGAATGAATATTCAGGACTGATTTCCTTTAGGATGGATTGGTTGGATCTCTGTGCAGTCCAAGGGACTCTCAAGAGTCTTCTCCAATGCCACAGTTCAAAAGCATCAATTCTTTGGTGCTCAGTTTTCTTTATAGTCCAACTCTCACATGCATACATGACTACTGGAAAAACCATAGCTTTGATTAGACAGGACTTTGTTGGCAAAGTAATGTCTCTACTTTTTAATATGCTATCTAGCTTAGTCATAGCTTTTCTTCCAAGGAGAAAGCATCTTTTAATTTCAGGGCTTCAGTCACCATATGAAGTGATTTTGGATCCCACCCCCCCGCCCCCTCCCCCGCCCAAAAAAAAAGTAAAGTCTCACTCTTTTTCCACTGTTATACCATTCTCTTGCCATGAAATAACAGGACTGGGTGCCATGATCTTACTTTTTTGAATGTTGAGTTTTAAGTCAACTTTTTCACTCTCTTCTTTCACTTTCATCAAGAGGCTCTTTAGTTCTTGTTCGCTTTCTACCATAAGGGTGGAGTCATCTGCATATTTGAAGTTAATGATATTTCTCCCAGCAATCTTGAGTCCAACTTGTGCTTAATTCAACCCAGCATTTTGCATGGTGTACTCTGCATATAATTTAAATAAGCAGAGTGACCATACACAACCTTGGTGTACTCCTTTCCCGATGTGGAACCAGTCTCCTGTTCCATCTCCAGTTCTAACTGCTGCTTCGTGACCTGCATATAGATTTCTCAGGAGGCAGATCAGGAGGTCTGATATTCCTATCTCTTTAAGAATTTTCCAGTTTCTTGTTATCCACACAGTCAAAGGCATTGGCAGAGTCGATAAAGCAGATGTTTTTCTGGAATTCTCTTGCTTCTTCTATGATCCAACAGATGTTGGCAATTTGATCTCTGGTTCCTCTGCCTTTTCTAAAACCAGCTTGAACATCTGGAAGTTCATGGTTCAAGTACTGTTGAAGCACGGCTCAGAGAATTTTGAGCATTACTTTGTTAACATGTGAGATGAGTGCAGTTGTGCAGTAGTTTGAACATTTTTGGCATTGCCTTTCCTTGGGATTGAAATGAAAACTGACCTTTTCCAGTCCTGTGGACACTGTTGAGTTTTCCAAATTTGCTGACATATTGATTGCATCACTTTCACAAAATCATCTTTTAGTATTTGAAAAAGTTCAACTGAAATTCCATCACCTCCACTAGCTTTGTTTGTAGCGATGCTTCCTAAGGCCCACTTGACTTCATGCTCCAAGAAGTCTGGCTCTAGGTGAGTGATCACAGCATTGTGATTATCTGAGTCATTGTGATCTTTTTCGTAGAGTTCTTCTGTGTATTTTTGCCACCTCTTCTTAATATCTTCTGCTTCTGTTGGGCCCATACCATTTTGTCCTTTATTGTGCCCATCTTTGCATGATTCCCATCTTTGCCCAACTTTTGCCCATCTTTCCTTGGTACCTCTAATGTTCTTGAAGCGATCTCTAGTCGTTCCCATTCCATTTTTTTTTCCTCTATTTCTTTGCACTGGTCACTGAGGAAGGCTTTCTTATCTTTCCCTGCTATTCTTTGGAACTCTGCATTCAAATAGGTATATCTTTCCTTTTCTCCTTTGCCTTCAGCTTCTCTTCTTTTCTCAGCTATTTGTAAGGCTTCCTCAGATAACCATTTCGCCTTTTTGTATTTCTTTTTCTTGGGTAATGTCTTGATCACTGTCTCCTGTACAATGTCACGAACCTCTGTTCATAGTTCTTCAGGCACTCTATCTATCAGAGCTAATCCCTTGAATCTATGTGTCACTTCTATTATATAATCTAAAGAGAGTTTAGGTCATACCTGAATGGTCTATTGGTTTTCCTTACTTTCTTCAAAATAAGTCTGCATTTGGTAATAAGGAGTCCACGATCTGAACCACAGTCAGCTCCCAGTCTTGTTTTCACTAACTATATAGATATTTTCCATCTTTGGCTGCAAAGAATTTAATCAATCTGATTTCGGTATTGAGTATCTGGTGATGTCCATGTGTAGTGTTTGCTATGACCAGTGCATTCTCTTGGAAAAACTCTGTTGGCATTTGCCCTGCTTCATTTAATACTTGAAGGCCAAATTTTCCCATTACTCCAGGTATCTCTTGACTTCTTAGTTTTGCATTCCAGTCCCATATAATGAAAAGAACATCTTTTTTGAGTGTTAGTTAGTTAGTTAGTTAATTAGTTTTACAAGGTCTTGTAGGTCTTCATAGTACCATTCAACGTCAGCTTTCTCAGCATTACTGGTCGAGCATAGACTTGGATTACTGTGATGCTGAATGGCTTGCCTTGGAAATGAACAGAGATCATTCTTTCATTTTTGAGATTGCATCCAAGTGCTGCATTTCAGACTCTTTTGTTGACTATGATGGCTACTCCATTTCTCCTAAAGGATTCTTTCCCATAATAGTAGATATAATGGTCATCTGAGTTAAATTCACCCATTCCAGTCCATTTTAGTTTGCTGATTCCTAAAATGTTGATGTTCACTCTTGCCATCTCCTGTTTGACCACTTCCAATTTGCCTTGATTCATGGATATAACATTCTAGGTTCCTATGCAATATTGCTCTTTACAACATTGGACTTTACTTCCATCACCAGTCACATCCACAACTGGGTATTTTTTTTTTTTTTTTTTTGCTTTGGCTCTGTCTCTTCATTCTTTCTACTGGGCACTTACCGACCTGGGGAGCTCATCTTTCAGTGTCCTATCTTTTTTGCTTTCCATATTGTTCATGTATTTCTCAAAGCACGAATACTGAAATGGTTTGCCATCTCCTTCTCCAGTGGACCATGTTTTGTCAGAACTCTCCACCATATCCCATTCTTCTTGGGTGGCCCTGCATAGCATGGCTCATAGTTTCATTGAGTTAGGCTCAATGAGTTAGGCTGTAGTCCATATGGTCAGTTTGGTTAATTTTCTGTGATTGTGGTTTTCATTCTCTCTGCCCTCTGATGGGTATATGCAAATTACATCATGAGAAATACTGAGCTGGCTGAAGCACAAGATGGAATCAAGATTGCCAGGAGAAATATCAATAACCTCAGATAAGCAGATGCCACCCTTATGGCAGAAAGCAAAGGAGAACTAAAGAGCCACTTGATGAATGTGAAAGAGGAGAGTGAAAATGTTGTCTTAAAACTCAACATTCAAAAACTAAGATCATGGAATCCGGTCCCATCAGCTCATGGTAAATAGATGGGGAAGTAATGGAAACAGTGACAGACTTTATTTTCTTGGTCTCCAAAGTCACTGAAGATGGTGACTGCCTCCATGAAATTAAAAGATGCTTGCTCCTTGGAAGAAAAGCTATGACAAACCTAGACAGCATATGGAAAAGCATAGACATAACATTACTGACACAGGAAAGTTATGGTTTTTCCAGTATTCATATATGGATGTAAGAGTTGGATTATAAAGAAAGCTGAGCACTGAGGAATTGATCCTTTTGAACTGTGGTGTGGGAAAAGACTCTTGAGAGTCCCTTGGACTGCAAGGAGATCAAAGAAGTCAATTCTAAATAAACCAATGCTGAATATTCATTAGACTGTCTGATGCTGAAGCTCCAACACTTTGGCCAACTGATGCAAAGAGCCAACACATGAGAAAAGACCCCAATTCTGGGAATTGTTGAAGGCAGGAGAAGGGGACAACAGAGGATGAGATGATCGGGTGGCATCAGTGACCCCATGGACATGCGTTTGAACAAGATCTTGGAGATGGTGCATGACAGCAAAGGCTGCCATGCTGCAATCCATGGAGTCTCAAAGAGTCAGACACGATTGAGAGACTAAACAGTAACAACAAATAGATTTTGAATCATCTTGTTTTTAATGTCATTTATTCTGGAAAAATTTTTATTTCCCTTCTGTTTTCTTCAATTACCTGTTCATTATTTAGAAACGTATTGTTTAATCTCCATGTGTTTGTGCTTTTACAGGTTTTTTTTTTTTCTTGTAATTGATATCTAGCCTCGTAACATTGTCATAATAAAAGATGTTTGATATGATTTCAATTTTCTTAAATTTACTTAGGTTTGATTTGTGACACAAGATGTGGTCTATCCTGGAGAATTTCCCTGTGCACTTGAGGAGAAAGTTTATTCTTCTGCATTTGGATGGAATATCCTGAAGACATTGATGGGATTCATCTAGTCTAATGTGTCATTAAGGCTTGTGTTTCCTTATTAATTTTCTCTTTTGATGATCTGTCCATTGATGTAAGTGGAGTGTTAAAGTCTCCTACTATTATTGTGTTACTGTCAATTTCTCTTTATATGTTTGTTAGTGTTTGTCTTAGGTATTGAAGTGCTCCTATGTTGGGTGAATAGATATTTACAATTGTTATTTATGTCTTCCTTTTAGATTGATCCCTTGATCATTATGTAGTGTCCAGCCTCGTCTCTTGCAATATTCTTTATTTTAAGGTCCCTGGTAGCTCAGCTGGTAAAGAATCAGCCTGTAATGCAGGAAACCTGGTTCAATTTCTGAGTCAGAAAGGTCTGCTGGAGAAGGGATAGTCTACCCACTCCTGTATACTTGGCCTTCCCTGGTGGCTTAGCTGGTAAAGAATCCACCCGCAATATGGGAGACTTGAATTTGATCCCTGGGTTAGTAATATCCCCTTGAGAAAGGAATGGCTATCCAGTCTAGTATTCTAGCCTGGAAAATTCTATGGACTGTACAGTCTATGGGGTCACAAACAGTCAGACATGACTGAGTGACTTTCCTTTGTCTGATATCAAAATTACTACTCCAGGTTTCTTTGGATTTCCATTTGCATGAAATATATCTTTCTATCATTTCACTTTCAGTCTATATGTTTCTTTAGGTCTGAAATGGGTTTCTTGTAGATAGCATATATATGGGTCTTGTTTTGATATCCATTCAACTAGTCTTTATCTTTTGGTAGGCACATTTATATATATATACACACACACACACACACACACACACACACACACATAGACCTCTTTTTTCTTAATTGTTTGGGGTTTGTTTTTGTAGATCTTTTTCTTCTCTTACATTTCCTTATTATATAAGTCCCTTTACCATTTGTTGTCAAGCTGGTTTGGTGGTACTCAATTCTCTTAATTTTTGCTTATCTGTAAATCTTTTGATTTCTCCATCAAGTTTGAATGAAATCCTTGCTGGGTAGAGTAATCTTGGTTGTAGATTTTTCCCTTTCAGTAGTTTAAATATATCCTGCCATTCCCTTCTAGCCTTCAGAGTTTCTGCTGAAAGATCAATTGTTAAGCATATGGGGTTTCTCTTGTATGTTACTTGTTGCTTTTCCCTTGCTGCATTTAATATTTTTTCTTTGTGTTTAGTCTTTATTAGTTTGATTAGTATGTGTCTTCATGTGTTTCTCCTTGGGTTTATCCTGTATAGGACTCTCTGCATTTTTTGGACTTGATTGACTATTTCCTTTCCCATATTGGGGAAATTTTCAACTATAAAATCCTCAAGAATTTTCTTTAACCATTTCTTTTTCTCTTTCTCATCTGGGACCCCTATAGATTGAATGTTAGTGTGTTTGATATTGCCCCAGAGGTCTCTGAGACTACCCTCAGTACTTTTCATTCTTTTTACTTTATTCTGCTCTTCTACAGTTATTTCTACCATTCTATCTTCCAGCTCTGCTATCCATTTATCTTCCTCAGATATTCTGCTATCAATTCCTTCTAGTGTATTTTTTTTTTTTAATTTCAGTAATTGTGTTGTTTGACTCTGTATGTTTCTTCTCTATTTCTTCTAGGTTTTTGTTTATTGATTCTTGCATTTTCTCCATTCTGTTTTAGTGGTTTTGGATCATCTTTATTATCATTATTCTGAATTCTTTTTCAGATAGTTTGCCTATTTCCTCTTCATTTATTTGGACTTGTGTGTTTCTAGGTTGTTCTGTCGTTTGAACAGTATTTCTCTGCCTTTTCATTATTTTGTTTAACTTATTTTGTTTGAGTTCTCCTTTTCCTAGGCTTTTGGTTTTGGCCCTCATAAGGTTGGTCCAGTGATTTGTGTAAGCTTTTTGTAGGGTGTTGCTTATGCTTTGGATCTGGTGTGAGATTTTTTTTTTCTTTCTTTTCCTCTGATGGGCATGGCTGAATGAGGTGACAATCCGGTCCACTTATGATTCAGATCAGATCAGTCGCTCAGTCATGTCCGACTCTTTGTGACCCCATGAATTGCAGCACGCCAGGCCTCCCTGTCCATCACCAACTCCCGGAGTTCACCCAGACTCACATCCATCGGGTCAGTGATGCCATCCAGCCATCTCATCCTCTGTCGTCCCCTTCTTCTCTTGCCCCCAATCCCTCCCAGCATCAGAGTCTTCACCAATGAGTCAACCCTTAGCATGAGGTGGCCAAAGTTCTAGAGTTTCAGCTTTAGCATCAGTCCTTCCAAAGAAATTCCAGGACTGATCTCCTTCAGAATGGACTGGTTGGATCTCTTTGCAGTCCAAGGGACTCTCAAAAGTCTTCTCCAACACCACACTTCAAAAGCATCAATTCTTCGGCTTGGGTTTGTATTTTTCTCTTCTTTGTGGTTTGGATGAGGAGTCCTGCATAGGGTGATACTGGCAGTTGGATGATGCCAGGTCTTACGTAGAAGTGGTTGCCTTTGTGGGAGTTCTCACTGTTTGATACTCCCTAGTATTAGAAGTTCTCTGGCAGTCTAGTTCTTGGTGTCAGTGTTCCCATTCCAAAGCTCAAGGCTTGATCTCTGTCTGAGAATGGAGATTCCACATGTGGTTTGTTATGGCATTAAATGGAATTAAAACAAGTACACAAAAACAAGAAAAAAGGTGTACCACAGACAAATGTCAGTTACAAAATCAGGCAAAGAATAACTAAAATAATGGAATATATACACATGCATATATACTCATAAGCAAAACCAAAACATTAATCTAAAAATTAATAAATAAATAAAGTACAATAGATTAACCTGGTGAACAAAGGAATCAAAAAACCCACCACTTAAGAACAAAACTAACTAAAAGCACAAACTGAAAACAAAGCTAAAGCAAGGTGCCAACTGGAGAATAAAGCAATGAAAACAAAACAAACGAACAAATATGGTGAGAAAAGGAAAGAAAACAAAGAACAGAAATTCAAAGATAAATAAAGATAGATAAAGAAGGTGTATATATATTAAAGATTAACTTCAGTGGGAAAAAAAAACAGCAGGAAAAGCAAACAAAGGAATAAATGTAAAAACAGAATAATAAACTTTAAACATTTAAAAATTAAAATTAAAAAAAGAGAGAGAGAGAAAAGAAATGAAAACCCCATAGAGCCACAGAAGACCAACATAGTGGCAGAAGTATATAACAGAAATGAAAATTATGATTTAAAAAATTCTAAAAGATTAAATAGGTCAAATATTATGCATAAGATTGATAACTACAACAACAACAGAGAGGGGAAGAAAAGAAAGAAAAAAATTCAGAAGCAACTACAGAACAAGTCAAAATATAAAAATCATAAATGTTTTTTATTGAGTCTCTGCTGTCAGGGTCCTTTCCCTCTCTGGGAGTTACAGTCCACCTCACCTCCCCAGTATGCTCTCCAGCACTAGGCTGGTCTCTGTACCTGCTGTGGGGGCAACTCAGACACTAATCTGGCCCTACTGCTCTGAGTTATTGCCTCCAATGTCCACATCTGTCAAAAGTAGTGCATTTTATTTTGTGCAAACTCTCATTGTCCTTTTACATATTGCATAGACACAGAGTCTGCCTAATTGATCATGTGAATTTAATCTGCAGCTATTACAGCTGGTAGGAAGGTTTTGAGTCCTCTTCCTTAGCCACAGTGCCCCTGGATTTCAATTGTGGTTTTATCTCCACCTTTGCCTGTGCTCATCCACAGGGGTTTGCTCCTGAGGCTTCCCTGGAGGACCTGGGTCTGCCTCAGTGAGGGCCAGGTGTGAAGATGGCACAACTGCTTGGGTTTCATAGGGGCCCTGGAATCACCAGGTACTCGGTGGAATCAGTGACTAGGGCAACAGGAAATACGGTGCTCTAGAATGGCATCACAATCCACTCCAGTATTCTTGCATGGAGAATCTCCCAGACAGAGAAGCCTGGCAGGCCGTATTCCAGAGGGTTGCAAAGGGTTGGACATGACTGAAGCGATCTTGCATGCAAGATGCAGGACTTTTTCTAGCCTCTGAGAGTTTTGTCCCTGTGGGGATCATACATGGAGGTGGCACAGTTGCTTAGATCACAGGGACCCTGCAATGTTGGCTATGCAGGAGTGCTGGTGGCTATTTTCACATGAGATATGGTGCTATTAATGTTTTTTATAGCCTGTGGAAGCTCTTACCCAGTGAAGATTGAGAGTGAAGGTGGTGCAGCTTTTTAGGTCGAGGGGACCCTGATGGTGCCAAGTGTTCAAGAACATGGGCTGCCTCAGCCACAGAAGCTATGACCCTATCAGAGTCTTTTACTAGCCTCTGGCAGCTGGTGATCAGAAGGCCTCTTTGATTCACCTTTCTCTGTTGTTCAGCACATCAGGCACATAAAGGGACCCCCCTCCCTTGCTGGGTCCTACTCTGGTGTTCAGCCTCAAATGTTTCTCCTCTGTTCCAAACAATTGCCCTGATGTGGGGATCAGACCCCTGCTTCATTTCCTCAACCCAACAAGGGCAGGTCAAGTCCTACTAACTGTCCTCTCCCCCCACCATTTCCTTCATCTTATGGAGTTTTGTGTGGTTCTATATATCATTTTCCAGTGGTCAGGTACTCCTGCATGCTCTCAGCTGGTGTTATGCAAACACTTCTGTGTCTGAAGGTATATTCCTGATATATCCAAGGAGAGAGATGTACTCCACAACCACCTACTCCTCTACCATCTTGTTGTCTGAGCTTAATTTTTTCATTTTGCAAAAACAACAAAGTTACTCATGTTTCTTATTTTTGTTTGTTTCTGTATTTGCCTGTTATGTTAGAGGTTTTCGCAAATGTGTAGTAAACTTGTCTGTTTATATTTAAAAGTGGTTAAAATCAAATAAACAAAATTAGGAATACAAAAGGAGGGGTTACAACGGACAATGCAGAAAGTCAAAAGATCATAAGAGTCTATTACGTTTTGTGGATTTCAATGCAGGATACAGGAAGCTTGGGGCTGGTGCACTGGGATGACCCAGAGGGATGGTATGGGGAGGGAGGTGGGAGGGGGGTTCAGGATGGGGAACACATGTACACCTGTGATGGATGCATGTTGATGTATGGCAAAACCAATACAATATTGTAAAGTAAAAAATAATAATAATAATAAATTATTAAAATTTCAAAAAACAAAACAAAACCAAAAAAAAGAATCTATTATGAAAAACTATCTGTCAGTAAAATGAACAACTTAGAGGAAATAGATTCTTAGAAAGGTTCAACCTTCTAAGACTGAACAAGTAAGAAATATAAATTACGAGCAAGCCAATTACAAACACTGAAATAACAACTGTGATTAAAAAAAAAAAAAAAAAAAAAAAGCTCCCTAAAAACAAAATCCTAGGGCCAGATAGCTTTACAGATAAATTCTATCAAACCTCTAGAGAATTTTGCAAAATATTGCAGAAGGAACACTTCCAAACTCAATCTACAAGGCCACCTGATACAAAAACAAGACAAAGACATCACAAAAAATGAAATTGCAAGTCAATATCACTGATGAACATAGATGCAAATATTCTCAACAAAATTCTAGCAAACAAAATTCAACATGTTAGAAATATCACACACCCTGACCAAGTCAAGTTTATTCCAGGGATGCATGGATTCTTCAGTATATGCCAATCTGCCAATGTGATACACCATATTAGCAAATTAAAAGATAAAAGACAGCAAAAGAGACACAGATGTATAGAACAGTCTTTTGGACTCTGTGGGAGAGGGAGAGGGGTGGGATGATTTGGGAGAATGGCATTGAAACATGTATAAAATTATATATGAAACAAATCGACAGTCTAAGTTCGATGCATGATACCGGTTGCTTGGGGCTGGTGCACTGGGACGACCCAGAGGGATGGTACAGGGAGGGAGGAAGGAGGGAGGTTCGGGATGGGGAACACGTGTATACCTGTGGCGGATTCATGTTGACGTATGGCAAAACCAACACAATATTTTAAAGTAATTAACCTCCAATTAAAATAAATAAATTTATATTTAAAAAACATATGATAATCTCAATAGATGCAGAAAAACTTTCAATAAAAATTAAGGCTCACTTATGATAAAAAAAAAACCTCTTCAGAAAATAAGCATAGAAGGAACATTATAAAGGCCATATACAACAAACCCACAGGAAACATTATTCTCAATGGTGAAAAAATTAAAGGATTCCCTGTAAGATTAGGAAAAAGAAAAGTTTGTCCATTCTTATCACTATTATTCAACATAGATTTGGAAGTCCTAGCTATGACAATCAGAGAAGGAATAGAAATAAAAGGAATCCAGATTGGAAAAGAAGAAGTAAAACACTCACTATTTGCAGATGACAGGATACTATAAATAGAAAATCTTAAAGATACTAGCACAAAATTGCTAGAGCTAATCAGTGACTTTAGTAAATTTGTGATATACAAAGTCAATACACAGAAATCCCTTGCATTTCTATATACTAACAATGAAAAATAAGAAAGAGAAATTAAGGAATCAATCCAATTTACCATTGCAACAAAAAGAATAAAATATCTAGGAATAAATCTACCCAAAAAGACAAAAAAGCTGTATACAGAAAACTATGATACACTGATGAAAGAAATCGAAGACAACACAAGCAGATGGAGAGATATTCTATGCTCCTGAGTTGGAAGAATCAATGTTGTGGAAATGACTACACTCCCAAATATAGTCTACAGATTCAATGTGATCACTATCAAATTATCAATGACATTTTTCAAAGAACTGGAAAAAATTTTCACAACTTATGTGGAAACACAAATGACCATGAATAACCAAAACAATCTTGAGAAAGAAGAATGGAGCTAGAGGAATCAACCCTCCTGACTTCAGACTATACTACAAACCTACAGTTATCAAGACAGTGTGTTACTGGAACAAAAGCAGATATATAGACCAATGGAACGAGACAGAAAGTCCAGGGATAAACACACACTATGGGTACCTTGTCTTTGACAAAGGAGGCAAGAATATTCTATGGGAAAAAGATCATTTCTTCAGTATGTGGTGATGGTAGAACTGGACAACTAGGTGTAAAAAATGAAATTAGAACATTTCCTAACACCATATACAAAGATAAGCTCAAAATGGATTAAAACCTAAATATGAGACACGAAAGTAAAATATTTAGAGGAAAACAGAGGCAGAACATTATATGACATAAATCACAGCATGGTCTTCCATGACTCACCTTCTAAAGTAATGGAAATAAAAGCAAAAGTAAACAATTGTGACCTAATTAAACTTAAAATCTTTTGCACAGCAAATGAACATCTAAACAAGGTGAAAAGACAGCCTTCAAAATGGGAAAAAATAATAGCAAATGAAACAACTGATAAATGATTAGTTTCCTAAATATGCTAGCTGTTTATGCAACTCAATAACACATAAACAACCCAATCAAAAAGTGAGCAGAATACCTAAAGAGACATTTCTTCAAATAAGGCTAATAAAAACATGAGAAATGAAAATTGAAACTACAAGGAGGTATAACCTCATACTGGTCAGAATGGCCATCATCAAAAAACCTACAATAAATGTTAGAGAGGGTGTAGGGAAAAGGGAATCAAACCCTTTGCATTGTTGGTGGGAATGTAAATTGATACATCCACTATGGAAGACAGTATGGAGATTGCTTTAAAAACTAGGAGTAAAACTACCATACTGCTGCTGCATCACTTCAGTCATTTCCAGCTCTTTGCGACACTATAGACTATGACCTACCAGACTCCTCTGTCTATAGGATTCTCCAGGCAACAATACTGGAGTGGATTTGTATGCCTTCCTTCAGGAGATCTTCATATGTCTTGCATTGGCAAGTAGGTTTTATATCACTAGTGCCATGTGGGAAGCCAGTAATCCCACTACTAGTCATATACCATAAAAACCAAAATTTTAAAAGACACATGTATCTCAATGTCATTGCAGCATAATTTACAATAGCTAGAACATGAAAGCAACCTAGATGCCCATTGACAGGTAACTGGATAAAGAAACTGTGATACATATATAACATGGAATATTATTTGGCCATAAAAGGAATTCATTTGAGTCAGTTCTAATGAGGTAGATGAACCTATAGCCTGTAATACAGAGTGAAGTAGGTCAGAAAGAGAAAAAAAAAAAAAAAACAATATCATATATTAATGCATCTATATGGAATCTGAAATGATGATACTGATGAACCTATTGGCAGGGCAGCCATGGAGACTCAGACATAGAGAACAGACTTATGGACCTGGGAAGGGGTGAGAAAGAGAGGGTGGGACAAATGTAGAGAATAGCATGTAAGCATATACACTGCTGCTGCTGCTACTGCTAAGTTGCTTCATTTGTGTCCAGCTCTGTGCGACACCAGAGACGGCAGCCCGCTAGGTTCCCCCGTCCCTGGGATTCTCCAGGCAAGAACACTGGAGTGGGTTGCCATTTCCTTCTCCAGTGCATGAGAGGGAAAAGTGAAGTCGCTCAGTTGTGTCTGACTCCTAGCGACCCCATGGACTGCAGCCTACCAGGCTCCTCCATCCATGGGATTTTCCAGGCAAGAGTACTGGAGTGGGGGTGCCATTGCCTTCTCCAAAGCATATAGACTACCATATATAAAATAGATAACCAATGGAAATTTGCTGTATGACTCAGGGAACTCAAAACAGGGCTCTGTAACAACATAAAGGGGTGGGAAGCGGTGGGAGGGAGGTTCAAGAAAGGGGACATATTTGTACCTATAGCTAATTCATATTGATGTATGGCACAAACCAATGCAACATTGTAAAACAATTATCCTTCAATTAAAATAAATACCTAAAAAAGCTAAAAATAAGGGAAAAAATGGTTAACTGAGACTTTAGAAGTTCTATGAGTGTGTGGAAATTTTCAAATCTGGGCTTCACAGACTAATAGAGGTTTCATTGGGAAAGATTTGATCCTGATATCTTCAGATATTTTCTCTTAATTCAGTCACATTCCCAAGGTAAATATCTTCTCTCCTTAAGAGCTCTAAGTTTAGTTATTAGCCTTTGGAGTCAGTTGGAGGCTCAACATTCAGTTTTTAAATTTTTAGTTGATGTCTTTGCTTCTCGTTCTTCACTATATCTAAAGCATAATTTGCCCCCCCCCTTTTTTTTTTTTTTTTTTGAAGTATGAAAAGTGAAAGTGTTAGCCGCTCAGTTGTGTCCAGTTATTTGGGACCCCGTGGACATAACCTACCAGGCTCTTCTGTCCATGGAATTCTCCAACCAAGAATACTAGAGTGTATAGCCATTCCCTTCTCAAGGGTATCTTCCTGACCCAGGAATCACACCCATGTGTCCTGCATTGCCAGCAGATTCTTTACCATCTTATTCACTAGTTAAGCCCTACTGAAGTATAGTTGATCTATAATACGATATTAGTTTCACATATACAACATATTGATTCAATATTTTGTAGACTATATTCAATTAAAGTTATAATAATAATGTCTTTATTTCTCTGTGCTATATATCTTTGTTGCTTATCTACTTTATATATAGTATTTTGTGATTCTTAGGCCCATATCTTATTCCACCTATTTCCATCTCTCTAGTAAGTACCACTAGTTTGTTCTCTATACCTGTGAGTCCATTTTGTTTTGTTATATGCATCAGATCAGATCAGATCAGTCGCTCAGTCGTGTCCAACTCTTCACGACCCCATGAACCGCAGCACGCCAGGCCTCCCTGTCCATCACCAGTTCCCGGAGGTCACCCAGACTCATACCCACCGAGTCAGTGATGCCATCCAGCCATCTCATCCTCTGTCGTCCCCTTCTCCTCCTGCCCTCAATCCCCCCCAGCATCAGAGTCTTCTCCAATGAGTCAACCCTTCACATGAGGTGGCCAAAATACTGGAGTTTCAGCTTTAGCATCATTCCTTCTAAAGAAATTCCAGGATTGATCTCCTTCAGAATGGACTGGTTGGATCTCCTTGCAGTCCAAGGGACTCTCAAGAGTCTTCTCCAACACCACAGTTCAAAAGCATCAATTCTTCAGCGCTCAGCCTTCTTCACAGTCCAGCTCTCACATCCATACATGACCACAGGAAAGACCATAGCCTTGACTAGGCGAACCTTTGTTGGTAAAGTAATGTCTCTGCTTTTGAATATGCTATCTAGGTTGGTCATAACTTTCCTTCCAAGGAGTAAGCGTCTTTTAATTTCATGGCTGCAGTCACCATCTGCAGTGATTTTGGAGCCCAGAAAAACAAAGTCTGACACTGTTTCCACTGTTTCCCCATCTATTTCCCATGAAGTGATGGGACCAGATGCCAAGATCTTCGTTTTCTGAATGTTGAGCTTTAAGCCAACCTTTTCACTCTCCACTTTCACTTTCATCAAGAGGCTTTTTAGTCCCTCTTCACTTTCTGCCATAAGAGTCGTGTCATCTGCATATCTGAGGTTATTGATATTTCTCCCAGCAATCTTGATTCCAACTTGTGTTTCTTCCAGTCCAGCATTTCTCATGATGTACTCTGCATATAAGTTAAATAAACATGGTGACAATATGCAGCCTTGACGTAATCCTTTTCCTATTTGGAACCAGTCTGTTGTTCCATGACCAGTTCTAACTGTTGCTTCCTGACCTGCATACAGATTTCTTAAGAGGCAGATCAGGTGGTCTGGTATTCCCATCTCTTTCAGAATTTTCCATAGTTTATTGTGATCTACACAGTCAAAGGCTTTGGCATAGTCAATAAAGCAGAAATAGATGTTTTTCTGGAACTCTCTTGCTTTTTCCATGATCCAGCGGATGTTGGCAATTTGATCTCTGGTTCCTCTGCCTTTTCTAAAACCAGCTTGAACATCAGGAAGTTCACGGTTCACATATTGCTAAAGCCTGGCTTGGAGAATTTTGAGCATTACTTTACTAGCGTGTGAGATGAGTGCAATTGTTCGGTAGTTTGAGCATTCTTTGGCATTGCCTTTCTTTGGGATTGGGATGAAAACTGACCTTTTCCAATCTTGTGGCCACTGCTGAGTTTTCCAAATTTGCTGGCATATTGAGTGCAGCACTTTCACAGCATCATCTTTTAGGACTTGGAATAGCTCCACTGGAATTCCATCACCTCCACTAGCTTTGTTCCTAGTGATGCTTTCTAAGGCCCATTTGACTTCACATTCCAAGCTGTCTGGCTCTAGGTCAGTGATCACATCATCATGATTATCTGGGTCTTGAAACTCTTTTTTGTACAGTTCTTCTGTGTATTCTTGCCACCTCTTCTTAATATCTTCTGCTTCTGTTAGGTCCACACCATCTCTGTCCTTTATCGTGCCCATGTTTGCATGAAATGTTCCTTTGGTATCTCTGATTTTCTTGAATAGATCCTTAGTCTTTCCCATTCTGCTGTTTTCCTCTATTTCTTTGCATTGATCACTGAAGAAGTCTTTCTTATCTCTTCTTGCTATTCTTTGGAACTCTGCATTCAGATGTTTATATCTTTCCTTTTCTCCTTTGCTTTTCGCTTCTCTTCTTTTCACAGCTACTTGTAAGGCCTCCCCAGACAGTCATTTTGCTTTTTTGCATTTCTTTTCCATGGGGATGGTCTTGATGCCTGTCTCCTGTACAATGTCACGAACCTTATTCCATAGTTCGTCAGGCACTCTATCTATCAGATCTAGGCCCTTAAATCTATTTCTCACTTCCACTGTATAATCATAAGGGATTTGATTTAGGTCATACCTGAATGGTCTAGTAGTTTTCCCTACTTTCTTCAATTTAAGTCTGAATTTGGCAATAAGGAGTTCATGGTCTGAGCCACAGTCAGCTCCTGGTCTTGTCCTTGCTGATTGTATAGAGCTTCTCCATCTTTGGCTGCAAAGAATATAATCGATCTGATTTCGGTGTTGACCATCTGGTGATGTCCATGTATAGAGTCTTCTCTTGTGTTGTTGGAAGAGGGTATTTGCTATGACCAGTGCATTTTCTTGGCAAAACTCTGTTAGTCTTTGCCCTGCTTCATTCCGTGTTCCAAGGCCAAATTTGCCTGTTACTCCAGGTGTTTCTTGACTTCCTACTTTTGCATTCCAGTCCCCTATAATGAAAAGGACATCTTTTTTGGGTGTTAGTTCTAAAAGGTCTTGTAGGTCTTCATAGAACCGTTCAACTTCAGCTTCTTCGGCGTTACTGGTTGGGGCATAGATTTGGATTACTGTGACATTGAATGGTTTGCCTTGGAAACGAACAGAGATCATTCTGTCATTTTTGAGATTGCATCCAAGTACTGCCTTTCGGACTCTTTTGTTGACCATGATGGCCACTCCATTTCTTCTGAGGGATTCCTGCCCGCAGTAGTAGATATAATGGTCATCCGAGTTAAATTCACCCATTCCAGTCCATTTTAGTTCGCTAATTCCTAGAATGTCGACATTCACTCTTGCCATCTCTTGTTTGACCACTTCCAATTTGCCTTGATTCATGGACCTGACATTCCAGGTTCCTATGCAGTATTGCTCTTTACAGCATCGGACTTTACTTCTATCACCAGACACATCCACAGCTGGGTATTCTTTTTGTTTTGGCTCTGTCCCTTCATTCTTTCTGGAGCTATTTCTCCACTGATCTCCAGTAGCATATTGGGCCTCTACTGACCTGGGGAGTTTCTCTTTCAGTATCCTATCACTTTGTCTTTTCATACTGTTCATGGGGTTCTCAAGGCAAGAATACTGAAGTGGTTTGCCATTCCCTTCTCCTAGCGGACCACACCCTGTCATCTCTCTCCACCATGACCCGCCCATCCCAGGTTGCCCCTCGGGCATGGCTTAATTTCATTGAGTTAGACAAGGGTGTGGTCCTTGTGTGATTAGATTGACTAGTTTTCTGTGAGAACGGTTTTAGTGTATTTGCCCTCTGATGCCCTCTTACAAGACCTACTGTCTTACGTGGGTTTCTCTTACCTTGGGCGTGGGGTATCTCGTCCCGGCTGCTCCCGGCTGCTCCCGGCCAGCTAAGCACAGCCATCGCACCTTACCTTGGACGAGGGGTCTCTCCTCACTGCCGCCCTTCCTGACCTCGGTCATGGGGTAGCTCCTCTCGGCCCCGCTTAGTGCGCTGGCCCTCACCGCCGTCCTTCCTCGATCGTGGGGTAGCTCCTCTCGGCCGCGCTCTTAGTGCGCGACGCAGCCGGCGGGGCGCTCTTGGTGCGCGACGCGGGGCGGGGCGCCCTTGGGGGGGGGGCGCGGCCGGCGGGGCGGTTATATGCATATATGTTATATTTTTTAAATACCACATGTGATAGCTTGGAGTAGTTAATTGACTTATTCCATTAAACATATTAATCTCTAGATTGCTTCCATGCAAATGACAGAATTTCCTTCTTTTTTTTATCTGAGTACTATTCCATTGTATAACTTTTCACATGTTCTTTATTCATTCATTTGTTCATGGAAAGTGATGAAAAGAAAAAAAATATTACCTAGGACACTGTACAGCAAGATTGTCATTTAGAATTCAAGTGGAGACAAAAAAATTACAAAAGTGAAAACTAAGAGTTCATCAATTCCAAACTGACCCAAATATTTCTTAATGAAGAAATATTATATGTTATCCTTGAGGGAAAACAAACCATTTGATTTCTGCTGCTACGAGAGAAATAACCTGGCTCCATGAAGTGAGGGAAGATCACAGGTTAGAACTTTTCTTAATTCCATTTTCATCTTTACCCTCATTCACTTCTTGAGGCAGTGGTTTATTTAATTCCTTAATCATTGGGAAGTTTGGTAGTGTTAACTATTCTGTTTCAGGACTCCCCTCTTCTGTTGGCTTAGTACTTTGTTTTTTCAAGTATGATAAGTCTCTTACCAGCTTAAGATCAGATCACATCAGTCGCTCAGTCGTGTCCGACTCTTTGCGACACCATGAACTGCAGCACGCCAGGCCTCCCACCCTCAATTCGGCTCCCTATAGTTGGTTGGTAACATATTTCCTCATCATTTCCCTTGATATTGTGCACAAAGCACACCTGAATGTTTACATTTCTATTTGGATAACTGTATATGTATGGCTGAGTCCCTTTGCTGTCCACCTGAAACTATCACAACATTGTTAATTGGCTACACACTCCAATATAAAATTAAAAGTTTAAAAAGTTAAAAACTAAAAATGCTTCAAATGGGATTATAATGAAATCCATTTATACATGTAGATATGTTTTTGTTGATATAGTTGATGTTCAATATTATATGTTTCAAGTATATAACATAGTGATTTACAATTTTTAAAGGTTACATTCCATTTTATATTTATTATAAAATATTGGCTATTGTCCATGTTGTAAAATATATATTTTTAGTTTATTTATTTTATACACAGTAGTTTATACCTCTTATTCCCCTACCCTTAGCTTGCTCTTTCCCCTCTTCCCCTACTGGTAATCATTAGTTTGTTCTCTATATCTGTGTCTTTTTTTGTTACATTTGGCTGTTTTATTTTTCAGATTCCATAAATAGTTGATAGTGTACAGTATTTGTCTTTCCGTGCCTGACTTATTTCACTTAGAATAATACTCTACATGTCCATCCATGATACTGCAAGTAACAAAATTTCATTTTTTATACAGAATTATATCTCACATTTTCTTTATCCATTCATTTCTTGATGAACATTTAGGTTGCTTCCGTATCTTGGCAATTGTAAATAATGTTACTATGAACATTGGGGTGCATGCATCTTTTCTAATTAGTGTTTCTCTTTCTGTCAAATAAATATCCAGGAGTGGAACTTCTGGGTCTTATGGTAGTTCTATTTTTAGTTGTTTGCAAACCTCCATACTGCTTTCTATGATGGCTGCACCAAAGTACATTCCTTGCAAATTGTATACATGCGTGCTTTCTCAGTCATGTCTGACCCTTTGTGACCCCAAGGACTGTAGCCCCCACCAGGCTTCTCTATCCACGGGATTCTCCAGGCAAGAATACTGGAGTGGGTTGCCGTTTCCTCCTCCAGGGGATCTCCCCAACCCAGGGATTGAATCAATGTCTCCTGCAGCTTCTACATTGGCAGGTGGACTCTTTACCACTGAGCCACTGGGGAAGTCCCAAAGTGTATCAGGGTTCTCTTTTCTGCATATCCTTGTCAATGTTTGCTATTTGTGGTCTTTTTACAATGATGTATTATTGATTTGCAATGTTCTTTTAATTTATGCTGTACAGCAAACTGAGTTATGCATACATATACATTCTCTATAAAATTCTTTCGAATTATGGTTTATCACAAGATATTAAATATAAATCCTCTGTTATACAGTAGGACTTTATTGTTTATCCATTTTATATATAATGGTTTGCATCGACTAACACCAAACTCCCATTTCATTGCTCCCTCATTCCCCTCCACTCCCTTTTGGCAAACACAAGTCTGTTCTCTATGTCTGTGAGTCTCGTTCTATTTTATAGATAGGGTCATCTGTTTTAGATATTTTAGATTCCACATATAAGTCATACCATATGGTATTTTTCATTATACTTCTGACTTAATTCACTTAGTATGATAATCTCTAGGTTCATGCACATTACTGTAAATGGGATTATTTCATTCTTCTTCATGGCTCAGTAATATTCTAGTGTATATGTATACCACATCTGCTTTATCCATTCATCTGTCAATGGACACATAGGTTGTTTCCTTGCCTTAGCTAATGTGAATAGTGCTACTATAAACATAGGCATGCATATATCTTTTTGAATTGTAGTTTGTCCAGATGTATGCTGAGCAGTGATATCACTGGATATTATGGAAAATCTATTTTTAGTTTTTGAGGAACCTCCAAAAATGAAAAAAGATTCCCCAAAAATAATGATGTTGAGCCTCTGTTCACGTGCTCATTGGCCATCTATATGTCTTCCTTGGAGAAATGTCTATTTATCTCTTAGCCCACTTTTTTATATTCAGTTGTTCACTTATTCTGTTGTTGTTGAGTTGTATGAGCTATATGAATACTTTGGAAATTAAGCCCTTGTCAGTCACAAGGCTTGATATCAAACTGATTACATTATTTGTAGCCAAAGCTGGAGAAGCTGTATAAACTCAGCAAAACAATACCTGGAGCTGACTGTGGCTCAGATCATCAGCTTCCCATAGCAAAATTTAGGCTTAAACTAAAGAAAATTGGTAAAAATGATAGACCAGCCAGGTATGACTTAAATCAAATCCTGTATGAATTCACAGCAAAGGTAACAAATATATTCAAGGGACTATATCTAGTTAACAGTGTGCCTGAATAACTATGGTCAGAGGTCCAAAATATTGTACAGGAAGCAGTGAACAAAACCATCCCAAAGAAAAAGAAAGACAAGAAGACAAAGTGGTTACCTGAGGAGGCCTTACAAATAGTGGGAGAATGAAAAGAAGCTAAAAGCAGGAGAGAGGGAAAGGTACATCCAATTAAATGTAGAGTCCCAAAAAAAAAAAAAAAAAAGCTAAAAGAGGAAAAAATGCCTTCTTCAATGAACAATGCATAATAATATAAGAAAACAACAGGGTGATTGTTATCATCTTTCTAAATTCCATATATATGCGTTAGTATACTGTATTTGTGTGCCTGATAACAGATGCCTGGGACTGGAGCACTGGGATGACCTGGAGGGATGGTGTGGGAGGGGGGAGGGAGGAGGGGTTCAGGATGGGGAGCACGTGTATTCTGGTGGCGGATCCATCTCGATGTATAGTAAAAGTAATACAATATTGTAAAGTTAAGAAAAATTAAAAATAATAATAATAATAATAAAAATAAACTATTCAGAGATTCTGCTTCATAAAAAAAAAAAAAAAAAGAAAGAAAACAACAGAAGGGGAAAGCCTAGAGATCTCTTCAGGAAAATTGGAAACATCAAAGGAGCATTCCACCCAAATATGGACACAATAAATGATGAAAATGGTAGGGACCTAGTAGATGCTGAAGAGATCAAGAAGACATGGAAAGAATGCATGGAAGAACTGTCTAAAAAAGAACTTAATGAGCCAGATTACTACAATGGTATGATTAGACACCCAGAGCCAGACATTCTGGAATGCGAAGTCAAGTGGTCATTAAGAAGAACTGCTGTTAATAAAGCTAGTTAATGCAATGAAATTACAGCATAACTATTCAAATCCCTAAAGGATTATGCCATCAAGGTTTTGCATTCATTATGTCAGCAAATATGGAAGACCCAGAAGTGGCCACAGGGCTGGAAAAGTTCAATCCTCATCCCAATTCCCAAGAAGGATAGTACCAAAGAATGTGCTAACCATCAGACAATTGCATTTATCTCCCATGTTAATAAGGTTATGTTCAAAATCATGCATGCTAGGCTTCAACATTATGTGAACCAAGAACTTTCAGATGTCCAAGCTGGGTTTAGAAAAGGAAGAGGAACTAGAGATAAAATTGCCAACATTCTCTGGATTATAGAGAAAGCAAGGGAATTTCAGAAAAATCATCTATCTCTGTTTCATTAACTATGTTAAAGCCTTTGACTGTGTGGATCATGACAAACTGTAGAAAGCTCTTAGAGAGATGGAAATACCAGACAATCTTACCTGTCTCCTGAGAAACCTGTATGCAAGTCAAGAAGCAACAGTTAGAACCCTGTATAGGACAACTGATTGGTTCAAGATCGAGAAAGGAGTATGACAGAGCTGTCTGTTGTCACTATGTTTGTTTAACCTGTTTGCTGAGCATATAATGAGAAACGCCAGGCTGGATGAGTTACAAGCTGGAATCAAGATAGGCAGGAGAAATATTAACAACCTCAGAGATGTGGATGATATTACTCTAATGGGAGAAAGCAAAGAGGTACTAAAGAGCTTCTTGATGAGGGTGAAGGAGGAGAGTTAAAGAGCCAGCTTAAGGCTAAGTATTAACAAAAACTAAGATAATGGCAACTGACCCCATTACCACATGGCAAATAGCAGGGGAATTGGTGGAAGTAGTGACAGATTTCCTCTTCTTGGGCTCCAAAACCACTGTGGACAGTTACTGCAGTCATGAAATCAGAAGAACATTACTTCTTGGCAGGAAAGTGATGACAGACCTAGACAGTGTGATGAAAAGCAGACATTACTTTATCGAGAAAGGTTTATATAATCAAGATTATGGTCTTCCCAGTGGTCACATATGGTTGTGAGATCTGGAGTATAAAGAAGGCAGAATGCCAAAGCATTGATGCCTTCAAATTGTGATGCTGGAGAGGACTACTGAAAGACCGTTGGACAGCAAGTAGATCAAACCAGTCAATCTAAAGGGAGATAAACCCTGAATATACAGTAGAAGGACTAATGCTGAAGCTGAAGCTCCAGTATTTTGGTCATCTGTTGCAAACAGCCGACACATTGAAAAAGTCTCTGATGCTGAGAAAGATTGATGGCAGAAGAAGAGAGTATCAGAGGATGAGATCCTGGACAGCTTCACTGATGCTATGATCATGAACTTGGGCAATCTCAGGGAGATGGTGATGGACAGGGAAGCTTGGTGTGTTGCAGTCCAAAGGGTTGCAAAGAATTGGACATGACTGGGTGATGAACACAACAGCAGTCACATCATTTACAAATATTTTCTCCCATTCTGTATGCTGTGTCTTTGTTTTGTTTATGGTTTCCTTTGTTGTGCAAAAGTGTGTAAGTTTGATCAGATCCCATGTGTTTATGTTTGCTTTAATTTCTATTGCCTTGGAAGACTAACCTAAGAAAACACTGATACAATATATGTCTGAGAATATCTTATGTATGTTCTCTTCTAGGAGTTGTGTGGTGTCTTGTCCTATATTTAAGTCTTTAAGCCATTTTAAGTTTATTTTTCTGTGTGGTATGAAGGTGTGTTCTAACCTCACTGATTTAGAACAACTGGTTCTAACTTTCCCAATGCCAGTTCCTGAAGGGACTTTTTTCCCAGTGCATATTCTTGCTTCCTTTGTCAAAGATTAGTTGACTGCAGGTATATGGAATTATTCTAGGACTCTCTATTCTATTCCATTGATCCATATGTCTATCTTGTGCCAATACCATGTTGTTTTGATTACTGTAGCTTTGTAGTATTTTTTGAAATCTAGGAGGGTTATGTCTCCAGCATTGTTATCTTTTCTCAGGATTGCTTTAGAAATTCTGAATCTTTTATGGTTCCATATAAATTTTAGGATTATTCGTTCTAGTTCTGTGAAAAATGTCATGGGTAATTTGATAAGGATAGCACTGAATTAGTAGATTGCTTTGGGTAATATGGCCATTTTAACAATGTTAATTCCTTCAATCCAAAAACATGAGATAACTTTCAATTTCTTTAAATTATATTCAGTTTCCTTTATTAATATTTTATATTTATCAGCATATAATTCTTTCATGTCCTTGTCAAGTTTATTCCTAAGTATTTTATTATTTGGATGAAATTATGGTCCAACTCTCACATTCATACATGACTACTAGAAAAACCATACCTTTGACTATACAGACCTTTGTTGGCAAAGTAACGTCTCTTTTTAATATGCCATCTAGGTTGGCCATAGCTTTTCTTCAAGGAGCATACGTCTTTTAATTTCATGGCTATAGTCACCATCTGCAGTGATTTGGAGCCCCCCAAAATAAAGCCTGTCACTGTTTCCATTGTTTCCCCATCTATGGGCCATGAAGTGATGGTACCAGATGCCACAATCTTAGTCTCTTGAATGTTCAGTTTTAAGACAACTTTTTCACTCTCCTCTTTCACCTTCATCAAGAGATTCTTTTGTTCCCTTCACTTTCTGCCATAAAGGTGGTGTCATACCAATAGCCAATAAACACATATAGATAGCTAATAAACATACACATGGCCAATAAACACATGAAATAATGCTTGACATTATTAGAAACATTGAATCAAAATTACAATGAGGCATCACCTCACACTTGTCAGAATGGATATAATTTTTAAAAATCTACAAACAGTAAATCCTGGAGAGGATGTGAAGAAAAGGGAACCCTCTTGCACTGTTGGTGGAAATGTAAATTGATACAGCCACTATGGAGTAAAGTATGAAGACTCCTTTAAAACACTAGGAATAAAATTACCCTATGACCCAACAGTACCATTACTAGAAATATACTCTGATAAAATAATAATTTAAAAAGCACATGTACCCCAATACTCATTGAAGGACTATTTACAGTAGCCAAGACATGGAACCAACCTAGACGTCCATCTATAGATGAATGGTTAAATAAGATTTGATGCATATATTAAAAAACTATTACTGAGTCATCAGTTCAGTCCAGTCACTCAGTCGTGTTTGTCTCTTTGCGATCCCATGAACCACAGCATGCCAGGCCTCTCTGTCCATCACCAACTCCAAAAGCAAAGTTTGGAGTTTACCCAAGCTCACATCAATTAACTCAGTGATGCCATCCAATCATCTTATCCACTGTCGTCCCCTTCTCCTCCTGCCCTCAATCTTTCCCAACACCAGGGTCTTTTCAAATGAGTCAGCTCTTTGTATCAGGTGGCCAAAGTATTGATTGGAGTTTCAGCTTCAACATCAGTCCTTCCAATGAACACTCAGGACTGATCTCCTTTAGGATAGACTGGCTGAATCTCCTTGCAGTCCAAGGGACTCTCAAGAGTCTTCTCCAACACCACAGTTAAAAACCATCAATTCTTCAGTGCTCAGCTTTCCTTATAGTCCAACTCTCACATACATACATGCTGCTGTTGCTGCTAAGTCGCTTCACTTGTAGGCTCCCCTGTCTCTGGGATTCTCCAGGCAAGAATAAAAGAGTAGTTTGCCATTTCCTTCTCCAATGCATGCTTTTGTGATGATCCAGCGGATGTTGACAATTTGGTCTCTGGTTCCTCTGCCTTTTCTAAAACCAGCTTGTACATCTGGAAGTTCATGGTTCACGTATTGCTGAAGCCTGGCTTGGATATTTTTGAGCATTAATTTACTAGCGTGTGAGATGAGTGCAATTGTAGAGGACTTTGAGCATTCTTTGGCACTGCTTTTCTTTGGGATTGGAAGGAAAACTGACCTTTTCCAATCCTGTGGCCACTGCTGAGTTTTCCAAATTTGCTGACATACTGATTCCATCACTTTCACAGCATCATACTTTAGGATTTGAAGTAGCTCCACTGGAATTCCATCACCTCCACTAACTTTGTTCATAGTGATTCTCCCTAAGGCCCACTTGACTTCACATTCCAGGATGTCTGGCTCTAGGTGAGTGATCACACAATCGTGGTTATCTGGGTCATTAAGATATTTTTTGTAGAGTTCTTCTGTGTATTCTTGCCACCTCTTCTTAATATCTTCTGCTTCTGTTAGGTTCATACCATTTCTGCCCTTAATTGTGCCCATCTATGCATGTAATGTTCCCTTGGTATCTCTAATTTTCTTGAACAGATCTCTAGTCTTTCCCATTCTACTGTTTTCCTCTCTTTCTTTGCATTGACCACTGAGGAAGGCTTTCTTAACTCTCCTTGCTATTCCTTGCAACTGTGCATTCAAATGGGTATATCTTTCCTTTTCTACTTCGCTTTTTGCTTCTCTTCTTTTAACAGCTATTTGTAAGTCCTCCTCAAACAGCCATTTTGCTTTTTTGCACTTATTTTTCTTGGGGATGGTCTTGATCCCTGTCTCCTGTACAATGTCATGAACCTCCATCCATAGTGCATCAGGCACTCTGTCTATCATATCTAGTCCTTTAAATCTATTTCTCACTTCCACTGTATAATCATAAGGGATTTTATTTAGGTCATACCTGAATGGTCTAGTGGTTTTCCCTACTTTCTTCAATTTAATTTTGAATTTAGCAATAAAGTGTTCATGATCTGAGCCACAGTCAGCCATAAAAAGTAACAAATTGAGTAAATGTTAGTGAAGTGGATGATCATAGAGCCTGTTATATGGGGTGAAGTAAGTCAGAAAGAATAAAAAATGTATATTAACACATATATATGGAATCTAGGAAAATAGTTCTGATTAACCTAATCACGGTGTAGGAATAGAGACATAAACATAGAGAACAGACTTATGGACACAGCAATGGAAAGAAAGAGTGGGAAGAATTGAGAGAGTAGCATTGAAACCTCTACATTACCATATGTAAAATAGATAGCTACTCGAAAGTTGCCTTATAACAATGGGAGCTCAACCTGGTACTCTGTGACAACTTAGTGGAGTGTTGGTGGTGGGGAATATAATGGAGTTTTAAGAGGGAGGGGACATATGTATACTTATAGCTGATTCATGTTGTTGTATGGCAGAAACCAGCACATTATTGTTAAGCAATTATACTTCAATCAAAAATTAATTTTGAAAAAAGAATGCAAGAGCACATAAAAGACAGTAAGTGATCTTCCACATCACATGCCACTGACAAAATTTTAAAGAGAGTTTGCCAATAACTCATTCTGCTTTCTCTTTGAGACAGTTTATGTTAACATTGCAGCTGGTTGCTCCTTGGTAATAGTATAATCTATTACTCATGTATATTTCATCTTTGAATAGTGTACTTTCACTTTTGATCTCTAAATTTACAGAAAAAAAATACTTCAAGGTGCTGTTTTGCACTTGTTTGGAGAATATGTGATTGGCTTACTAAGAAAATTCTTGTGTTTTATTTGAAAATTGTGCAAAATCTTTTATGGCTTCATGCCACCACTTGACAAAGTTTTATTTATTTATTATTTTTTACTATTATTATTATTATTTACTTTACAATATTGTATTGGTTTTGCCATACATCAACATGCATCTGCCACTGGTGTACACATGTTCCCCATCCTGAACCCCCTCCCACCTCCTTCCCCATACTATCCCTCTGGGTCATCCCAGTGCACTAGCCCCAAGCTTCCTGTATCCTACATCGAACCTGGACTGGCGATTCGTTTCTTATATGATATTATACATGTTTTAATGCCATTCTCCCAAATCACCCCCCTCCCTCTCCCACAGAGTCCAAAAGACTGTTCTATACATCTATGTCTCTTTTGCTGTCTTGCATACAGGGTTGTCATTACCATCATTCTAAATTCCATATATGCGTTAGTATACTGTATCAGTGGTTTTCTTTCTGGCTTACTTCACTGTGTATAATAGGCTCCAGTTCCATCCACCTCATTAGAACTGATTCAAATGTATTCTTTTTAATGGCTGAGTAATACTCCATTGTGTATATGTACCACTGCTTTCTTATCCATTCATCTGCTGATGGATATCTAGGTTGCTTCCATGTCCTGGCTATTATAAACAGTGCTGTGATGAACATTGGGGTACACGTGTCTTTCAATTCTGGTTTCCCTTGGTGTGTATGCCCAGCAGTGGGATTGCTGGGTCGTATGGCAGTTCTGTTTCCAGTTTTTTAAGGAATCTCCACACTGTTCTCCATAATGGCTGTACTAGTTTGCATTCCCACCAACAGTGTATAACAGCATTCTGAGATGTGAGAAAATATTAACAGTTAAATGAAATGCAATTTTTGAATATCCATATTGCTTTCTGGTCAAAATTTTATTTTACAACTGCTTGAGTGGTAGGAATATATTCACTTCTGCAAATAGTACAGTTTTCAGTTTTAGGTTGATTTTTCAACTTTCAATTTTGTATTGGGGTATAGCCAATTAACAAAGTTGTGATAGTTTCAAGTGAACAGTAAAGGGACTCAGCTATGTATATATACATACATACATAGAATAGGCCTTTATTGGTTATCCATTTTAATTATAGCAGTGTGCACAGGCAACCAAATTGGTTCTCTAAGTCTGTTACTCTCTTTTTCTGTTTTGTAAGTTCATTTGTAATTTCTTTTTAGATCCCACATATGAGGAATATCATATTATATTTCTCCTCCTCTGCCTTGACTTATTTCACTCAGTATGACAATGTCTAGGTCCATCTATGTTGCTGCAAATGACATTAATTCATTCTTTTTAATGACTGAGTAATATTCCATTGTATAAATATACAATGTCTTCTTTATCTTTTCCTCTATTGATGAACATTTAGATTGGTTCCATGTCTTGACTATTGTAAACAATGCTGAAGGGAACATTGAGGTGCATGTATCCTTTTGGATCATGTTTTTCTCTGGATACATGCCCAGGAGTGGGACTGCAGAGTCATATGGTAACTCTATTTTCAGTTTTTTAAAGAACATCCATATTGTTCTCCATGGTGGCTGTACCAATTTACATTCTCATGAACAGTGTTGAAGGATTTCTTTTCTCCATACCCTCTATAGCATTTATTGTTTGTGGATTTTTGATGACAGTATTCCGGCTTGTGTGAGGTGATATATCATTGTAGTTTTGATTTGAATTTCTCTAATAATTAGCAATGTTGAACATATTTTCATGTGCCTCTTGGCCATGTGTAATACGTCTTCTTTTTAGAAATGTCTAGGTATTCTGTCCATTTCTTTTCTTTTTTCTTTCTTTTTTTGCAGTTAAGATTCATGAGCTGTTCATAAATTTCAGAGATTAATCATTTGTCATTCACATTTGCAAGTATTTTCTCCCAATCTGTTTTTCTATGATTAAACATCTGTTGGATCATTGAAAAAGCAAGAGAATTCCAGAAAAACATCTACTTCTGCTTTATTGATTATGCCAAAGCATTTGACTGTGTAGATCACAACAAACTGTGGAATATTTTTCAAGAGATGGGAGTACCAGACCACCATACCTGCCTCCTGAGAAATCTGTATGTAGGTCAAGAAGCAACGGTTAGAACCAGAGATGGAAGAACAGACTGGCTCCAAATTGGGAAAAGAGTACATTAGGGCTATATATTGCCACGTTGCTTATTTAACTTATATGCAGAATACATCATACAAAATTCTGGGTTGATGAAGCACAAGCTGGAATCAAGATTGCAGGGGTAAATATCAAGAATCTCAGAAATGCAGATGACACCACCCTTATGGAAGAAAGTAAAGAGGAACTGAAGAGCCTCTTGGTGAAAGTGAAAGAGGAGATTGGAAAAGCTGGTTTAAAACTCAACATTCAAAAAACTAAGATCATGGCACCCATTCCCATCCAAATAGATGGGGAAACAATGGAAATAGCGACAGACTTTACTTTCTTGGGCTCCAAAATCACTGCAGATGGTGACTGCAGCCATGATATTAAAAGACACTTTCTCCTTGGAAGAAAAGCTATGACCAACTTTTACAACATATTAAAAAGCAGATACATTACTTTGCCAACGAAGTTCCATCTAGGCAGTGCTATGGTTTTTCTGGTATGTGAGAATTGGACTAAAACAAATTGATGCTTTTGAACTGTGGTGTTGGAGAAGGCTCTTGACAGTCTCTTGGACCCCAAGAAGATCCAATCAGTCCATCCTAAAGGAAAGGAGTCTTAAATATTCATTGGAAGGATTGATGTTGAAGTTGAAACTCCAATACTTTGGCCACCTGATGGGAAGAACTGACTCATTGGAAAAGATCCTGATGCTGGGAGAGATTGAAGGCAGGAGGAGAATGGGATGACAGAGGATGAGATGGCTGGATGGCACCACCAACTCTATGGACATGAGTTTCAGCAAGCTCTGGGAATTGGTGATGGACAGGGGAGCATGGTGTGCTGTAGTACATAGGGTCACAAATAGTAGGACAGTACTGAGCGACTGAACTGAAATCAACTGAATGTTTGTTGCCTTTTGTTTTTGTTTATTGTTTCCTTTGCTGTGCAAAATCTTTTCAGTTTAATTAGATCCCAGTTTTCAGTTTTTGCTTTCATTTCCATTATTCTGGGAGACTGATTGAAAAAGATATTGCCTCATTTTATGTTAGAGTCTTCTGCCTATGTTTAGTCATGCTTATTATTCACACTCAAGTAATTATGATTGTGTTGTTCAGTCACTAAGTCATGTCGGACTCTTTGCATCTCATGGGTTGTAGTACACCAGGCTTTTCTGTCCTCCATTATCTCATGGAGTTTGCTCAAATTTATGTCCATTGAATAGCATCCTCTACCACCCCTTTCTCCTTTTGCCTTCAATCTTTCCCTGCATCAGAATCTTTTCCAAGTCATTATATTTAGTTGTAAATTTATATTACTATTTGTATTTCTACTTGTGTGAGTTTCCTATTGCTGATGTAACAAGTTGTCACAAAATTGTTTGTTTAAAACAATACAAATATAATATGCTGTGGATGTCAGAATTTGAACTGAGTTTTACCAAGCTAAGTTGGTGGCTTAGTTGGTACAGACTCCACCTTCAATGCAAGAGACCCAGGTTCAATCCCTGGGTGGGGAAGATCCACTGGAGAACGAAATGGCAACCCATTCCAGTATTCTTGCCTGAAGAATTCCACAGACAGAGGAGACTGGTGGGCTACGGTCCATAGGATCACAGAGATTTGGACATGACTGAGTGTCTGAGCATCTATAGCATCAAAGCTAAAACCTAGATGTTGACAGGGTTAAGTTTCTTTCTGCAGTATCTAGGAGAAAATCTGTTTCCTTGACCTTTACATATTCTAGAAGCCACCCACATTCCTTGGCTCATGACACTCTCCATTTTTCAAAGCCAACAGTATCAGGCCAAGTCCTTCTCACACTACCAACTCTCTGGTTTTCCTTTTTCTGCCTCCATCTTCCACTGATAAAAGCCTTTGTGATTACATTGGACTCAGTTAGATTATCTAGGATAATCTCTCCACTTCAAGGTCAGCTGGTTAATATCTTCAATTCCATCTGGCTTTTAAACTTTATTTGACCTTAAAAAAGTTATGAAGGAAATATTGAGTTCCAAAGGTAGAATAGAATTCTTTTCAATGAAGAAACATTGTTCAAGTCCTAAGCAATAGTATTTTCTGTCTCCAGATTAACAATGGGAAAGCATTAAAGAGATTTTAGCAGAGGAGTGACATGACCTTTTTGTGCTATGCAAAGATTATTCTGGCAGAAGTGTGAAGAATATTTTGGATGGGGCCAAAAGTAGAAGCAAAGAGACCAGGCAAAAAATAATAGTAGCTTAGACTAGGGTGCTGGTGAAGCTAGAAAGTGGAAGATAAAGTAGTGGAGTCTAGAAATAAATCCATACTTGAAAACCAATATTTGAGAACTAATATTTATCAAGAATACTCAATGGCATAAAAATAGTTGCTTCAATAAATGGTGCTGGGAAAACTGGGCATGTAAAAGAGTGAAACTGGACATTACAACACTCTAACTTGAAATGGATCAAAGTGTTAAATGTAAAACCAGAAACCATTAAATTTATAGAAAAAGCTTCCTTACATTGCTCTTAACAATGACTTTATGAATATGACAGCAAAAGCAAGAAAAGAAAAGCTAAACAAGTGGGTCTACATCAAATTGAAAAGCTCTTGCACAGCAAAAGAAACAGTCAACAAAATGAAAAGAAAACCTACAGAATGGGAGAAAATATTTGCAATCTACCTATCTGATAAGGAGTTTATATTCAAAATATGTAAGGAAATCATGCAACTCAATAACCAACAAATTAAAAACTAGGTTAAAAACTAGACAGAAGGCTTGAATAATTTTTTTTTCATAGAAAATCTACAAATGGCTACCAAGTATATGAAAAGGTGCTCAGCATCACTAATTTTCAGGGAAATGCAAATCAAAATTCTAATAATATATTTTCACTCATAATTAATAGAATGGTTATCCTCACAAAGAGAATATATAAGCTTTAGCAAGGATGTGGAAAAATAATGCTCTTATATATATTTTAGTGAGAATGCAAATTGGTGCATACACTAGGGGAAAGGAGTATGGATTTTCATCAAAACTTGAAAATAGAATTGCCTTGTAATTCTGCAATTCCATTTTTGTATAGATCCAAAGGAAGTAAAACCTATCTTGGAGCTATATACAACCCTGAATTCACTGCAGTATTATTTGTAATAGTCAAGACATACAAATGATCCCAGTGTCTGTGATGAATTAATAGATAAAGGAAAATAATAAATAGACACACTAAATAAATACATATTGATATAAATTATATATTTGATATAAACTAAATATAAATATATATTTAAATTTAATAAACAAAAACTCTATTAGAGTTGGGAGACCAGAAAGGGGAGCTCTCATACACTGCAAATAATAGTGCCCTAAAGAGGAGAGTGAAAAAGTTGGCTTAAAGCTCAATATTCAAAAAAATAAGATCATGTCATCCAGTCCCATCACTTTATGGCAAGTAGATGGGGAAACATTGGAAATAGTGACTGACGTTATCTTTCTGGGCTCCAAGATTGCTGCAGATGGAGATTGCAGCCATGAAATTAAAAGATGCTTACTTCTTGGAAGGAAAGTTATGACCAGCCTAGACAGCATATTAAAAAGCAGAGACATTACTTTGCCAACAAAGGTCCGTCTAGTCAAAGGTATGGTTTTTCCAGTGGTCGTGTATGGATGTGAGAGTTTGACTATAAAGAAAGCTGAGCGCTGAAGAATTGATGCTTTTGAATTGTGGTGTTGGAGAAGACTCTTGAGAGTCCCTTGGGCTGCAAGGAGATCCAACCAGTCTATCCTAGGGGAGAGATCAGTCCTAGTTGTTCATTGGAAGGACTGATTTTGAAGCTGAAGCTCCAATACTTTGTCCACCTGATGCAAAGAGCTGACTCATTTGAAAAGACCATGATGCTGGGAAAGATTGAGGGCAGGAGGAGAAGGGGACGACTGAGGATGAGATGATTGGATGGCATCACCGACTCGAGGGACATGGGTTTGGGTAGACTCCAGGAGTTGATGATGGACAGGGAGGCCTGGCGTGCTGTGGTTCATGGGGAACCACATGAACTGAACGGAACAGGAAGAAGAAAAAACTTTTTCTTTCTTCACAACTTCTCAGACAATGAAAAGCCACACTTTTTGTTTACTAGAGCCCTCCCAACATTTTTACCTCTCTACAAAAGTGTTCTTCTTTCCTTTGCATGCACGGACTTTGTGTGGCTCATCATGGCTGCAGACTCCCAAATTGCAATTCTCTGCTGATCCTAGATACCTAAAAATATCTGGCAGTATGCTTCAGGTTAACATTTTTGTGGCTGATACAGAAACCAGAGACCACTCCTGAGAGCTCTTGGGCTGGTTAGCAAACAGGTGACCTCGTTGTTGTTTGTTTGCGCTAGTCTCTCAGTCATGTCTGACTCTGCAACTCCATGGAATGTAGCATGTCAGGCTCCTCTGTGTGTGGAATTCTCCAGGCAAGAATACTGGTGTGGGTAGCCATTCATTTCTTCCGAGGATCTTCCCAATCCAGGGATCAAACCTGAGTCTCCTGCATTGCAGGCAGGTTCTTTTCCATCTGAGCCACCAGGTGCTTAGTCTTTTCCTTTGTATTAAGGAATTCAAATCTGTGTCTTTTTCCTGAATGTGAGTTAATGACCTTTTTGTATTGAAACTGTCTAGGCCTTATTTGGGATATATTTGAATGCTTTGTCTTTCTAATCAACGCCTTGTTTTCTGTATGTAAGTATTCATTTGGCACTTTGGTCTGATCTAAGTTGAGACTTCAGACAAGGCAATGGCACCCCACTCCAGTACTCTTGCCTGGAAAATCCCATGGATGGAGGAGCCTGGTGGGCTGCAGTCCATAGGGTCGCTAAGAGTCGGACACGACTGAGCGACTTCACTTTCACTTTTTCGCTTTCATGCATTGGAGAAGGAAATGGCAATCCACTCCAGTTTTCTTGCCTGGAGAATCCCAAGGGCAGGAGAGCCTGGTGGGCTGACGTCTATGGGGTCACGCAGAGTCGGACACGACTGAAGTGACTTAGCAGCAGTAGCAGCAGCAAGTTGAGACTATTTTATTGAAACTGGCTAGACTTCACACTATTCACTTTGGAAAAGGGCTGCTTCTCCTGAAGCTGGCTATCCTTCTACTCGTTTGTTTAAGAACAGGGGTTATCTCTCAGAAATGGTGCTGATATTTTCAGCCTTTAGCCTATTCATTGGGAAAGGTTATTCTCTGGAGACTGGCTTAAAACATACAAACAACAATAACAACAACAAAAAAACAACCCTTCTTCCTTGCTCTTCTGGGACCAAGCTACTGCCTAAAACTGGATGGGACTGACTTGAAAGTAGTGTGAATCAAGCCATTTGTGCTATAAGCTGTTTAAGTTGTTTGAAAATAAATTTTTAGAGGGAAAACCTCTAGGGAAGTGGGATCACTTTAACTATCTTGAAAAGTGAAAGTGAAAGTGTTAGTCACTTAATTGTGTCTGACTCTTTGTGATCCCATAGACTGTAGCCCACCAGGCTCTTCTATCCATGGAATTCTCCAAGCAATGGGTCAGTTCAGTCAGTTCAGTTGCTCAGTCATGTCCAACGTTTTGCGACCCCATGAATCGCAGGCCAGGCCTCCATGTCCATCATCAACTCCCGGAGTTCACCCAGACTCATGTCCATCGAGTCGGTGATGCCATCCAGCCATCTCATCCTCTGTCGTCCCCTTTCTCCTCCTGCCCCCCAATCCCTCCCAGCATCAGAGTCTTTTCCAATGAGTCAAATCTTCGCATGAGGTGGCCAAAGTACTGGAGTTTCAGCTTCAGCATTAGTCCTTCCAAAGAAAGCCCAGGACTGATCTCCTTCAGAATGGACTGGTTGGAACTCCTTGCAGTCCAAGGGACTCTCAAGAGTCTTCTCCAACACCACAGTTCAAAAGCATAATTTCTTCTGCACTCAGCTTTCTCCACAGTCCAACTCTCACATCCATACATGACCA
This sequence comes from Tragelaphus eurycerus, assembly GCA_935064755.1. NCBI lineage: Eukaryota > Metazoa > Chordata > Mammalia > Artiodactyla > Bovidae > Tragelaphus > Tragelaphus eurycerus. The sequence continues at coordinate 2,120,416 of CAKXYN010000119.1, read as the reverse complement.
CAGGAAAAACCATAGCCTTGACTAGACGGGCCTTTGTTGGCAAAGTAATATCTCTGGTTTTGAATATGCTATCTAGGCTGGTCATAACTTTCCTTCCAAGGAGCAAGCGTCTTTTAATTTCATGGCTGCAGTCACCATCTGCATTGATTTGGGAGCCCTAAAAACAAAGTCTGACACTGTTTCCACTGTTTCCCCATCTATTTCCCATGTAGTGATGGGACCAGATGCCATAATCTTAGTTTTCTGAATGTTGAGCTTTAAGCCAACATTTTCACTCTCCACTTTCACTTTCATCAAGAGGCTTTTTAGTTCCTCTTCAATTTCTGCCATAATGGTGGTGTCATCTGCATATCTGAGGTTATTGATATATCTCCTGGCAATCTTCATTCCAGCTTGTGCTTCTTCCAGTCCAGCATTCTCATGATGTACTCTGCATATAAGTTAAATAAACATGGTGACAATATACAGCCTTGACGTACTCCTTTTCCTATTTGGAACCAGTCTGTGATTCCATGTCCAGTTCTAACTGTTGTTTCCTGACCTGCATATAGATTTCTTAAGAGGCAGGTCATGTGGTCTGGTATTCCCATCTCTTTCAGAATTTTCCACAGTTTATTGTGATCCACACAGTCAAAGGCTTTGGCATAGTCAATAAAGCAGAAATAGGTGCTTTTCTGGAACTCTCTTGCTTTTTCCATGAACCAGAGGATGTTGGCAATTTGATCTCTGGTTCCTCTGCCTTTTCTAAAACCAGCTTGAACATCAGGAAGTTCACAGTTCACATATTGCTGAAGCCTGGCTTGGAGAATTTTGAGCATTACTTTACTAGCATGTGAGATGAGTGCAATTGTGCGGTAGTTTGAGCATTCTTTGGCATTGCCTTTCTTTGAGATTGGAATGAAACTTGGCCTTGGAATACAGAATGAAACAGGGCAAAGACTAATAGAGTTTAGCCAAGAAAATGCACTGGTCATAGCAAACACCCTCTTCCAACAACACAAGAGAAGACTCTACACATGGACGTCACCAGATGGTCAGCACCAAAATCAGATTGATTATGTTCTTTGAAACCAAAGATGGAGAAGCTCTATACAGTCAACAAAAACAAGACCAGGAGCTGACTGTGGCTCAGATCGTGAAGTCCTTATTACCAAATTCAGACTTAAATTGAAGAAAGTAGGGAAAACCACTAGACCATTCAGGTATGACCTAAATCAAATCGCTTATGATTATACAGTGGAAATGAGAAATAGATTTAAGGGCCTAGACCTGATAGATAGAATGCCTGATGAACTATGGAGTGAGGTTCATGACATTGTACAGGAGACAGGGATCAAGAACATCCCCATGGAAAAGAAATGCAAAAAAGGAAAATGGCTATCTGGTGAGGCCTTAAAAATAGCTGTGAAAAGAAAATAAGCAAAAAGCAAAGGAGAAAAGGAAAGATATAAGCATCTGAATGTAGTGTTCCAAAGAATAGCAAAAAGAGATAAGAAAGCCTTCCTCAGAGATCAATGCAAATAAATAGAGGAACACAACAGAATGGGAAAGACTAGGGATCTCTTCAAGAAAATTAGAGATACCAAGGGAACATTTCATGCAATGATGGGCTCAATAAAAGACAGAAATGGTATGGACCTAACAGAAGCAGAAGATATTAAAGAGGTGGCAAGAATACACAGAAGAACTGTACAAAAAAGATCTTCACAATCCAGATAATCATGATGATGTGATCTCTGACCTAGAGCCAGACATCCTGGAATGTGAAGTCAAGTGGGCCTTAGAAAGCATCACTACGAACAAAGCTAGTGGAGGCTATGGAATTCCAGTTGAGCTATTTCAAATCCTGAAAGATGATGCTGTGAAAGTGCTGCACTCAATATGCCAGCAAATTTGAAAAACTCAGCAGTGGCCACAAGACTGGAAAAGTCAGTTTTCATTCCAATCCCAAGCAATGGGTAGCCATTCTCTTATCCAGGGTAGCCTTCTGACCCAGGGATCAAACTCAGGCCTCCTGTGTTGCAAGAAGAGTCTTTACCATCTGAGCCACCCCTTGAATTGTCAGTATCTTGAGGGCACCGCTTTTTCAGAGACTCCAGGCTGATTTTATGTTTAAAAACTTAGATCCTTTCTTATATCCATGTCTAGTTAAATGGACTTACTTGTAGAAAAGCAGTTTAGAGTATTAATAACTTTTATGGGGAACTTTCAAAACACCCAAATTTAATTTTCTCAAAATTGAATTGGAGCAGAATAGCTGAAAAATTTCCACAACTGAGGGGAATATTTATTTTGATTGGCATTTTGAGGCTTCCCAATATTATTAGGAATCTAAAACTGCTTGTATGCAAAGTAAGTTTTAAGATTACCTAAGGAAGCAAATGATTAAAGAAAGATAAAATGGATCCCAAAGCTTCTGGTTCTTCTCCCTTAGGTTCTTTTTCCCAGGCTCTGCCTCCAGCTTAACTTGTCTCTTTCCCTCAATTCTTTCTAACTAGGTTCACCTCCAGCACCATATTCCTCCTTTCCTTCTACACTGCCTATCCCTCCACTATACCTTCAAATTGCTCATACTAATTTTCCTACCAAACTTCCACTTTTCTCTGAAACTCTCTACTTCCTTTTCCTCTGACCTTGTCAAAACCTGTCCCTTTAAAATTAAACCTTCAGAGGATCTGGAAGCTAAATGCTTCATTTCTTATACTCCCTGGACTGAATTCTAGCCATAATCAAAGATTTTCCCAAAGTAACCATACATTCAACATATCTCCTGAGAAATTTAATACACTTATTCAACCTGGTTTCTCTGACCTCTGACTTATATCGGATAGTTCATATGCTTGTTGGCAAATGTCAGGCCCAGCGTTGGATGAAAATCATTAATTGAGAAAGTCTGAAAGGACTCTGGAATTACAACTAGGAGACCAGCCTACTAATTTATATGGTCAGGCCCACTCAGTGATTTTATCAAGCAATTCCTAAGGCTTTTCCAAAGACTCTAGAATGGTACAAAATTCAGGTTTGCACACAAAAATATGACAAACTTGGGTATTAATTTTATGATTGACTTCAGATTGTTTTAATTTTATTTTTTTGACTTTTTGACAATTTCCTTTTAAAAATACTTTATAAAATTTTAAAGGCTACACTCCACTTACAGTTGTTACAAAATATTAGCCATATTTCTTGTGTTATACCATACAGCCTTGTAGCCTATCTTACATCTAATAGTTTGTACCTCCCAAATGCTCATCTCTATATTGCCTTATAAAAAGGGAAATAAGTCAGAGAAAGACAAATACTCTATGATATCACTTATATGTAGAATCTATAAAATACAACTAGTTAATATAACAACAACAAAGAAGACTCACAGATATAGAGAACAAACTAGTGTTTACCAGTCGGGAGTCTTCAGATTGCTTTTAAAGAAAATTCTGGTCTTCCTTCAGATGCAGATTCTACTTGAGAAGCTTTTAAGTCTATTAATGGATTGAACAGGGAGCTTCCCTGACAGTTCAGTTGGTAAAGAATCCACCTGCAATGTGGGAGACCTGAGTTCCATCCCTGGTTTGGAAGGATCCCTGGAGAAGGGAATGGCTACCCACTCCAGTATTCTGGCCTAGAGAATTGAATGGACTATTTAGTCCATGGGGTCACAAACAGTTGGTCAGACACAACTGAGAAATTTTCACTTCACTTTCCTTTCTAGTATAAAAAGACCAGTATAGAATGGAAATTACATCCATTCCAGACTTAGTTAATCTAGCAATCCAGCTGTCTTGTACTCTAGATGAGTCACTTTCAAGGAAGGCTGCCAAAATTCTTAATCCTCAACTTAATCTTCAACTTTAGCAAATGAAAGCTAAACAAAACTAAAACCTTCCTGTTAATAGTTACTGCTATTATTGGAAAACTGATTGTCACAAATGCAAGTACTTTGGGTGCCCTCATCACTGCTACAAGCTTTCCAAAGTCCTCCCACTTCTCAATAATGAGTCTCCAAGGAACCTGAGGGGCTCATCCCAATCCTCTCTCTTAATCAGTTCAGAAAATAGTTCCAGATTGGAGATGAATTTCTTCCAGTTCTAACTGACACTGAACAAAACGCTTGCGGCTCAACCAAACTACCATAAAAATAGCCCCTGCCTCAAAGTACTAAAACAATTCAAACAGTATGGATCGTTAATGAACTTCAAGACGTTTTTGTCTCTGAACCTATTCCTCTTCATTCAGGCCCTTAGAGACAGATACACACTTAAAAAAAAAAAAAATTATGTATCTATTTCAGTGTTTGGCTGTGGTGAATTTTGTTGCTGCACATGAGGTTTTCCTACTTGTGGAGAGGGAGGGTTACTCTCTAGCTGTGGTTTCAAGGATTCTCATTGCAGTGGCTTCTCTTGTTGCAGAACACCGGCTCTAGGGTGCACAAGCTTTAGTAATTGTGGCTACTACAGGCTTCTTAGCATGTAGGATCTTCCTGGACCAGGGATCTAAACTATGTCCCCTGCATTGCAAGGTGGATTCTTAACCACTGGACCAGCAGGGAAGCCTTGTGCTCTTTTTTGCCTTAGTTCCTCTGACACTATCCATTTATTAGGCCAAGACATATCAGAGAAATATTATGCTGGAATTTCTTTTTCCTAAAAAGGTGAAATAATTCTAGTATTTGAAAGTAGCCATCAGAAAAATCAAGGAGATGTATTAAATGATCCTTTGACACCTTTTATTTGCTCCATCTCTGACAGTCTAGAGCACATTCTGGAAACACAGATAATGTGTCCCTATTAAATTAGCTACCACTTCCCTTAAGAGCAAAGTCTCTTACTGACATTGGCAAAATTCACAGCACACCTCTCATCAATGGAATAATACTCAGCCATCAAAAGGAACATATTTAAATTCTGTAAAGCAATAAACCTTCAATTAAAAAAGTATTAAAAAAAAAAAAGAGGCCAAAAAAGGAATGCATTTGAGGTAGATGAACCTAGAGGCTATTATACAGAGTGGAGTCAATCAGAAAGAGAAAAATACACCTTGTACACTAATGCATATATATGAAATCTAGAAAGATGGAACTGATGAAATTCTATGCAAGGCAGCAGTGGAGAAACAGATATAAACAGACTTATGGACATGGGAAGAAGGGAGGAGATGGTGAGATGCATGTAGAGAGTAACATGGAAAGTTATATTACCATATGTAAAATAGATTAGCCAATGGGAATTTCCCATATTTCTCAGGAAACTCGAACAGGGGCTCTATATCAACCTAGAGGGGTGAGATGGGGTGGGAAAAAAGGAGGGAGCTTCAAGAAGGAGGGGACATATGTGTACATATGGCTGATTCATGTTGAGGTTTGACAGAAAACAACAAATTTCTGTAATACAATTATCCTTTAAATTAAAATAAATTTAAAAAGAAAACAAAAAAACAGAAGTTTGAACACATTGATCACTAGAAGCAAAATAAAATCTATAATTAAAAAATTCCTTACAAACAAAAGTCCAGGACCAGATGACTTCTCTGAGGAATTATACCAAGCACACAATGAAGAACTTATACCTATTTTTCTCAAAGTGAAAGTGAAAGGTTAGTCGCTCAGTCATGTTTGACTCTTTGTGATTCCATGGACTGTCGGCTGCCAGGCTCCTCTGTCCATAGAACTCTCCAAACAAGAATACTGGAGTGGATAGTCATCCCCTTCTCCAGGAAATCTTCCTGATCCTGGGGTCAAACCTGGGTCTCCTTAATTACAGGCAGATTCTTTATCATCTGAGCCACCAGGGAAGTCCTATTCTTCTCAAAGTGTTTGACAATATTGAAGAGGAGAGAACTCTCCTAAAATAATTCTATGATACCACCATCATCTTGATAACAAAACCAGACATATGAAAAAAAAAAAAAAAAAAGAACTAAAGAAATGAAAATGAAGGGACAAAATACAGATGCAAAAATTCTCAATACAATTCTAGCAATACATAAGGAGGTCATATACCATGATCAGGTTGCATTAATTTCATGGTCATGAGGAACATTTACTATGTGCAAATGAAACAATGTGGTATTTTGCATTAACAAAAGAAAAGAAAAAAGTCACATGACCATCTCAATAGATGCAGAAAAACTTTTGATGAAATTCAACATTCATTCATGATAAAAATCCTCACCAACGTGAGTATAGAGGAAACATAGCTCAACACAATAAAAGTCATTTATGACAAGCCCACAGCCAATATTCTACTCACCTATGAAAAGCTCAGTCTTACTGCTAAATTCTGGAACAAGACAAGAATGTGCATTTACTCTCACCATTTTTTCAACATAGTATTAGAAGTAATAGCAATATCAGTTAGATAAGGAAAATAAATAAAATATATCTAAATCATAAGGGAAGATGTAAAATAGTCATTATATGCAGATGACATAATTCTGTATATAGAAAACCCTAGCAAGCCCACACAAAAACTGTTAGAAGTAATAAATGACTTCAGCAAGGCAGTAGGATACAAGATTAATTTACAGAAATCTGTTGCATTCTTTACACTAACAATGAAATATCAGAAAGAGAATAAAAAGCATTCCCATATAATATTATGTCAAAAAATAAAATAGCCAAGAATAAACCAAACCAAGGACTGAAAACGTATGACCTGAGAACTATAAAACGTTGATAAAGGAACTGGGGATGATTCAAAAAAATGGAAAGATATCCCATATCCCTGGGATGAGAAGAAAAAATATTGTTAAAATGGTCATATTACACAAAGAAATTGGCAAATTAAATGCAATCCCTATGACATTTTTCACAGAACTAGAACAAATGATCCTAAATATTATATGGACTCACAAAAGACCCTGGCTTCTCTGGTGGCTCAAAGGCTTCCCTGGTGACTCAGATGATAAAGAATCTGCCTGCAATTCAGGAAACCCAGGTTCTATCCCTGAGTTGGGAAGATACTCTTGAGAAGGGAACGGCAATCCACTCCTGTATTCTTGCCTGGAGAATTCCATAGACAGAGGAGCCTGGTAGGTTACAGTCATCCATGGGGTCCCAAAGAGTCAGACACAACTGAGCGACTTTTACTATTACTATGATTACAAAAGGCCTAGAATTGCCAAAGCTATCTTGAGGACCAAAAAAGAAAGCTAGAGGCATACACCTGCCAGACTTTAATGTAGACTTCCCTGAAGCTCATTTGGTAAAGAATCCACCTGCAATGCAGGAGACCCCAATTTTATTCCTGGGTCAGGGAAGTCCTGATGGAGGAGGGATAGGCTACCCACTCCAGTATTCTTGGGTTTCCCTGGTGCCTCAGCTGTTAAAGAATCTGTCTGCAATGCAGGAGACCTAGGCTTGATCCTTGGATTTGGAAGATACCCTGGAGAATGAAAAGGCTATCCACTCCAGTATTCTGGCCTGGAGAATTCCATGGACTGTATAGTCCATGGGGTCGCAAAGAGTCAGACACGACTGAGAGACCTTCACTTTCATTGTCACAGTAATTGAAACAGCATGGTATTGTCTCAAAAACAGACATATAGTTCAATGGAAAAAAAATAAAAAGCTTATAAATCCATCAACTTACAGTCAATTAATCTTAGACAGATGAGGCAAGAATATACAATGGAGAAAACAGTCTCTTCAAGAAGTGCTTTTGGGAAAGCTGGACAGCAACATGTAAATCAATGAAATCAGAACACTCCCTCACACCATATACAAAAAGAAACTCAAAAAGTTTAAAGATCTAAATATGAAACATGACATTATAAAAGTCTTTAAAAAGAACATAACCAAAACATTATCTTATATAAATGTTAGCAATATGTTTTTAGATCAGTCTCCCAAGGCCAAAGAAATAAAAGCAAAAATAAACAAATGGGACCTAATCAAACCTAAAAGCTTTTGCACAGCAAAGGAAGCTATAAACAAAGTGTAGAGGCAGACTATGGATTGGGAGAAAGTGTTGGCAAAAGAAATGACAAGTAACTTAAATATCTAAAATAAACAAATGGTTCGTACAACTCAATATAAAACAATAACCCAATAGAAAATGGGCAGAAGATCAAAGAAGACATCTTCTTCAAAGAAGACATAGAAATGGCCAACAGACACAAGGAAAGATGCTCAACACTGCTAATTATTACAGAAATAAAAATCAAAACTACAATTAGGTATGACTTCACACCATTTAGAATGACTATTGTCAAAAAGTCTACAAATAATAAAGAGACTGGAGAGAGTGTGGAGAAAAAGGAGCTGTTGTACACTGTTGGTGAGAATGTAAATTAGTGCAGCAACTATGGAAAACAGTACTGAGGTTTTAAAAAAGCTAAAAATAAGGCTACCTTATGATTAATCAATTCTACTTCTGGGCATATATGTAGAAAAGATGAAACTCTGATTTTAAAAGATACACACACCTAAATGTTCATAGCAACATTATATACAATAACAATGAAATGGAAGCAACTCTGATTTTCATCAAGAGATGAATGGATAAAGAAGATATGGTGTATATATACATACACACACACACACACACACACACACACTGGAATACTACTCAACCTTAAACAATAATGAAATATTGCCATTTGTAGCAACATTGATGGACCTATAGAATGGTGAAGTAAGTGAAGTAAGTCAGACAGAGAAAGTCAAATATTATATACTATAATCTTATATATGAATTTATATACCTTATATCTGAATTTACAAAATATACAAATGAATTTATTTACACATTTTAAACAAACAATCTTAAAGGAAATCAACCTTGAATATTCACTAGAAGGACTTATACTGAAGCTGAGGCTCCAAAACTTTGGCCACTTTTGTGAAGACCCAACTCACTGAACAAGACCCTGATGCTAGGAAAGACTGAGAGCAGAAGGAGAAGGGGGCAACAGAGGATGAGACAGTTGGATGGCATCACTGATTCAATGGACATGAGTTTGAGCACACTCTGAGAGATAGTGAAGGACAGGGAAGCCTGGGGTGCTGATGTTTATTGGGTCACAAAGATTTGGAAATAAATTAGAGATTGAACAATAACAAAAAATAGACGAAAAACTTACCTTTCCCAAGGGGAAAGGGTGAGGAGGGATAAATTAGAGGTAACCAACAGATACACACTCAGATCAGATCAGTCGCTCAGTCATTTCCAACTCTTTGCGATCTCATGAATCGCAGCATACAAGGCCTCCCTGTCCATTACCAACTCCCGGAGTTCACTCAGACTCACGTCCATCGAGTCAGTGATGCCATCCAGCCATCTCATCCTCTGTCGTCCCTTTCTCCTCTTGCCCCCAATGCCTACTAGCATCAGAGTCTTTTCCAGTGAGTCAACTCTTCACATGAGGTGGCCAAAGTACTGGAGTTTCTGCTTTAGCATCATTCCTTCCAAAGAAATCCCAGGGCTGATCTCCTTCAGAATGGATAGGTTGGATCTCCTTGCAGTCCAAGGGACTCTCAAGAGTCTTCTCCAACACCACAGTTCAAAAGCATGAATTCTTCTGTGCTCAGCCTTCTTCACAGTCCAACTCTCACATCCATACATGACCATAGGAGAAACCATAGCCTTGACTAGATGGACCTTTGTTGGCAAAGTAATGTCTCTGCTTTTGAATATGCTATCTAGGTTGGTTATAACTTTCCTTCCAAGGAGTAAGCGTCTTTTAATTTCATTTCTAGAGTCACCATCCATAGTGATTTTTGAGCCCAGAAAAATAAAGTCTGACACTGTTTACACTATTTCCCCATCTATTTCCCATTAAGTGATGGGACCGGATGACATGATCTTCATCTTCTGAATGTTGAGCCTTAAGCCAACTTTTTCAATCTCCTCTTTCACTTTTTTTTTTTTTTTTTGCTTTTTACGTGTTTTTTTTTTTTAAATTTAATTTAATTTTACTTAACTTTACAATATTGCATTCGTTTTGCCATATATCAAAATGAATCTGCCACAGGTATACACGTGTTACCCATCCCGAACCCTCATCCCTTCTCCCTACCCATACCATCCCTCTGGATAATCCCAGTGCACCAGGCCCAGGGATCTGGTATCAGACATCGAACCTGTACTGGTGACTCATTTCAAATATGATATTATACATATTTCAATGCCATTCTCCCAAATCATCCCACCCTCTCCCTCTCCCAGAGTCCAAAAGCCTGTTCTATACATCAGTGTCTCTTTTGCTGTCTTGTATAAAGGGTTATCGAGCGCCGCACTGAGAGCTCCCGGCCTACCCGCGAGCGCCGCACTGAGAGCCCCTCGCCAGCCGCGCGGCGCACTGAGAGCCCCTCGCCGGCCGCATGGTGCACTGAGAGCACGCCTGAGAGAAGCTACCCATCGACCGAGGAAGGACGGCGGTGAGGACTGGCGCACTAAGCATGGCCGAGAGGAGCTACCCCACGACCGAGGTCAGGAAGGGTGGTGGTGAGGAGAGACCCCTCATCCAAGGTAAGGTGCGATGGCTGTGCTTTGCTGGAGCAGCCGGGAAGAGATACCCCACGCCCAAGGTAAGAGAAACCCAAGTAAGACGGTAGGTCTTGCAAGAGGGCATCAGAGGGCAAATACACTGAAACCATACTCACAGAAAACTAGTCAATCTAATCACACCAGGACCACAGCCTTGCCTAACTCAATGAAATTAAGCCATGCCCGTGGGGCAACCCAGGATGGGCGGGTCATGGTGCAGAGATCTGACAGGGTGTGGTCCGCTGGAGAAGGGAATGGCAAACCACTTCAGTATTCTTGCCTTGAGAACCCCATGAAGAGTATGAAAAGGCAAAAGGATAGGATACTGAAAGAGAAACTCCCCCAGGTCAGTAAGGGCCCAATATGCTACTGGAGATCAGTGGAGAAATAACTCCAGAAAGAATGAAGGGATGGAACCAAAGCAGAAAGAATACCCAACTGTGGATGTGTCTGGTGATAGAAGTAAAGTCCGATGCTGTAAAGAACAATATTGCATAGGAACCTGGAATGTCAGGTCCATGAATCAAGGCAAATTGGAAGTGGTCAAACAAGAGATGGCAAGAGTAAATGTTGACATTCTAGGAATTAGTGAACTAAAATGGACTGGGATGGGTGAATTTAACTCAGAGGACCATTATATCTACTACTGTGGGCAGGAATCCCTCAGAAGAAACGGTGTGGCCATCATGGTCAACAAAAGAGTCCGAAATGCAGTACTTGGATGCAATCTCAAAAACGACAGAATGATCTCTGTTCATTTCCAAGGCAAACCATTCAATGTCACAGTAATCCAAGTCTATGCCCTAACCAGTAACGCTGAAGAAACTGAAGTTGAACGGTTCTATGAAGACCTACAAGACCTTTTAGAACTAACACCCAAAAAAGATGTCCTTTTCATTATAGGGGACTGGAATGCAAAAGTAGGAAGTCAAGAAACACCTGGAGTAACAGGCAAATTTGGCCTTGGAACACGGAATGAAGCAGGGCAAAGACTAACAGAGTTTTGCCAAGAAAATGCACTGGTCATAACAAACACCCTCTTCCAACAACACAAGAGAAGACTCTATACATGGACATCACCAGATGGTAAACACCGAAATCAGATCGATTATATTCTTTGCAGCCAAAGATGGAGAAGCTCTATCCAATCAGCAAAAGCAAGACCAGGAGCTGACTGTGGCTCAGACCATGAACTCCTTATTGCCAAATTCAGACTGAAATTGAAGAAAGTAGGGAAGACTACTAGACCATTCAGGTATGACCTAAATCAAATCCCTTATGATTATACAGTGGAAGTGAGAAATAGATTTAAGTGCCTAGATCTCATAGATAGAGTGCCTGATGAACTATGGAATGAGGTTCGTGACATTGTACAGGAGACAGGGATCAAGACCATCCCCATGGAAAAGAAATGCAAAAAAGCAAAATGGCTGTCTGGGGAGGCCTTGTAAATAGCTGCAAGAAGAAGAGAAGCGAAAAGCAAAGGAGAAAAGGAAAGATATAAACATCTGAATGCAGAGTTCCAAAGAATAGCAAGAAGAGATAAGAAAGCCTTCTTCAGTGATCAATGCAAAGAAACAGAGGAAAACAGCAGAATGGGAAAGACTAAGGATCTATTCAAGAAAATCAGAGATACCAAAGGAACATTTCATGCAAAGATGGGCTCGATAAAGGACAGAAATGGTGTGGACCTAACAGAAGCAGAAGATATTAAGAAGAGGTGGCAAGAATACACAGAAGAACTGTACAAAAAAGAGCTTCACGACCCAGATAATCATGATGGTGTGATCACTGACCTCGAGCCAGACATCCTGGAATGTGAAGTCAAGTGGGCCTTAGAAAGCATCACTAGGAACAAAGCTAGTGGAGGTGACGGAATTCCAGTGGAGCTGTTCCAAATCCTGAAAGATGATGCTGTGAAAGTGCTACACTCTATATGCCAGCAAATTTGGAAAACTCAGCAGTGGCCACAAGATTGGAAAAGGTCAGTTTTCATCCCAATCCCAAAGAAAGGAAATGCCAAAGAGTGCTCAAACTACCGCACAATTGCACTCATCTCACATGCTAGTAAAGTAATGCTCAAAAATTCTCCAAGCCAGGCTTCAGCAATATGTGAACCGTGAACTTCCCGATGTTCAAGCTGGATTTAGAAAAGGCAGAGGAACCAGAGATCAAATTGCCAACATCTGCTGGATCATGGAAAAAGCAAGAGAGTTCCAGAAAAACATCTATTTCTGCTTTATTGACTATGTCAAAGCCTTTCACTGTGTAGATCACAATAAACTGTGTAAAATTCTGAGAGAGATGGGAATACCAGACCACCTGATCTGCCTCTTGAGAAATCTGTATGCAGGTCAGGAAGCAACAGTTAGAACTGGTCATGGAACAACAGACTGGTTCCAAATAGGAAAAGGAGTACGTCAAGGCTGTATATTGTCACCATGTTTATTTAACTTATATGCAGAGTACATCATGAGAAATGCTGGACTGGAGGAAACACAAGCTGGAATCAAGATTGCTGGGAGAAATATCAATAACCTCAGATATGCAGATGACACCACCCTAATTTTAGAAAGTGAAGAGGAACTAAAAAGCCTCTTGATGAAAGTGAAAGTGGAGAGTGAAAAGGTTGGCTTAAAGCTCAACATTCAGAAAACGAAGATCATGGCATCTGATCCCATCACTACATGGGAAATAGATGGGGAAACAGTGGAAACAGTGTCAGACTTTATTTTTCTGGGCTCCAAAATCACTGCAGATGGTGACTGCAGCCATGAAATTAAAAGACGCTTACTCCTTGGAAGGAAGGTTATGACCATCCTAGATAGCATATTCAAAAGCAGAGACATCACTTTGCCAACAAAGGTTCGCCTAGTCAAGGCTATGGTCTTTCCTGTGGTCATGTATGGATGTGAGAGCTGGACTGTGAAGAAGGCTGAGCGCCGAAGAATTGATGCTTTTGAACTGTGGTGTTGGAGAAGACTCTTGAGAGTCCCTTGGACTGCAAGGAGATCCAACCGGTCCATTCTGAAGGAGATCAGACCTGGGATTTCTTTGGAAGGAATGATGCTAAAGCTGAAACTCCAGTATTTTGGCCACCTCATGCGAAGAGTTGACTCATTGGAGAAGACTCTGATGCTGGGAGGGATTGAGGGCAGGAGGAGAAGGGGACGACAGAGGATGAGATGGCTGTATGGCATCACTGACTCGATGGATGTGAGTATGGGTGACCTCCGAGAGCTGGTGATGGATAGGGAGGCCTGGCGTGCTGCGGTTCATGGGATCGCGAAGAGCCGGACACGACTGAGCGACTGATCTGATCTGATCTGATCTGATAAAGGATTATGCAAAAAAGCAAAATGGCTGTCTGGGGAGGCCTTACAAATAGCTGCGAAAAGAAGAGAAGTGAAAAGCAAAGGAGAAAAGGAAAGATATAAACATCTGAATGAAGTGTTCCAAAGAACAGCAAGAAGAGATAAGAAAGACTTCTTCAGCGATCAATGCAAAGAAATAGAGGAAAACAACAGAATGGGAAAGACTAAAGATCTATTCAAGAAAATCAGAGATACCAAAGGAACATTTCATGCAAAAATGGGCTCGATAAAGGACAGAAATGGTATGGACCTAACGGAAGCAGAAGATATTAAGAAGAGGTGGCAAGAATACACAGAAGAACTGTACAAAAAAGAGTTTCACGACCCAGATTATCATGATGGTGTGATCACTGACCTAGAGCTAGACATCCTGGAATGTGAAGTCAAGTGGGCCTTAGAAAGCATCACTAGGAACAAAGCTAGTGGAGGTGATGGAATTCCAGTGGAGCTGTTCCAAATCCTGAAAGATGATGCTGTGAAAGTGCTGCACTCAATATGCCAGCAAATTTGGAAAACTCAGCAGTGGCCACAAGATTGGAAAAGGTCAGTTTTCATCCCAATCCCAAAGAAAGGAAATGCCAAAGATTGCTCAAACTACCATACAGTTGCACTCATCTCACATGCTAGTAAAGTAATGCTCAAAATTCTCCAAGCCAGGCTTCAGCAATATGTGAACCGTGAACTTCCTGATGTTCAAGCTGGATTTAGAAAAGGCAGAGGAACCAGAGATCAAATTGCCAACATCCGCTGGATCATGGAAAAAGCAAGAGAGTTCCAGAAAAACATCTATTTCTGCTTTATTGACTATGCCAAAGCCTTTGACTGTGTGGATCACAATAAACTGTGGAAAATTCTTAGAGAGATGGAAATACCAGACCACCTGATCTGCCTCTTGACAAATCTGTATGCAGGTCAGGAAGCAACAGTTAGAACTGGTCATGGAACAACAGACTGGTTCCAAATAGGAAAAGGAGTACGTCAAGGCTGTATATTGTCACCCTGCTTATTTAACTTATATGCAGAATACATCATGAGAAATGCTGGACTGGAGGAAACACAAGCTGGAATCAAGATTGCTGGGAGAAATATCAATGACCTCAGATATGCAGATGACACCACCCTTATTTTAGAAAGTGAAGAGGAACTAAAAAGCCTCTTGATGAAAGTGAAAGTGGAGAGTGAAAAGGTTGGCTTAAAGCTCAACATTCAGAAAACGAAGATCATGGCATCTGGTCCCATCACTACATGGGAAATAGATGGGGAAACAGTGGAAACAGTGTCAGACTTTATTTTTCTGGGCTCCAAAATCACTGCAGATGGTGACTGCAGCCATGAAATTAAAAGACGCTTACTCCTTGGAAGGAAAGTTATGACCATCCTAGATAGCATATTCAAAAGCAGAGACATCACTTTGCCAACAAAGGTTCGCCTAGTCAAGGCTATGGTCTTTCCTGTGGTCATGTATGGATGTGAGAGCTGGACTGTGAAGAAGGCTGAGCGCCGAAGAATTGATGCTTTTGAACTGTGGTGTTGGAGAAGACTCTTGAGAGTCCCTTGGACTGCAAGGAGATCCAACCGGTCCATTCTGAAGGAGATCAGACCTGGGATTTCTTTGGAAGGAATGATGCTATAGCTGAAACTCCAGTATTTTGGCCACCTCATGTGAAGAGTTGACTCATTGGAGAAGACTCTGATGCTGGGAGGGATTGAGGGCAGGAGGAGAAGGGGACGACAGAGGATGAGATGGCTGGATGGCATCACTGACTCGATGAATGTGGGTCTGAGTTACCTCCGAGAGCTGGTGATTGATAGGGAGGCCTGGCGTGCTGCAGTTCATGGGGTCACAAAGAGTCGGACACGACTGAGCAACTGATCTGATCTGATCTGATCTGATAAAGGGTTATTGTTACCATCTTTCTAAATTCCATATATATTCATTAGTATACTGTATTTGTGCTTTTCTTTCTGGCTTACTTCACTCTGTATAATAGGCTCCAGTTTCATCCAGCTCCTTAGAACTAGTTCAAATATATTCTTTTTAAGGGCTGAGTAATACTCCATTGTGTATATGTACCACTGCTTTCTTATCCATTCATCTGCTGATAGACATCTAGATTGCTTCCATGTCCTGGCTATTATAAACAGTGTTGCGATGAACATTGGGGTACATGTGTCTCTCTCAATTCTGGTTTTCTCAGTGTGTATGCCCAGCAGTGGGATTGCTGGATCATCAGATCAGATCAGATCAGTCGCTCAGTCATGTCCGACTCTTTGCGACCCCATGAACTGCAGGACGCCAGGCCTCCCTGTCCATCACCAACTCCCGGAGGTCACTCAGACTCACATCCATCGAGTCAGTGATGCCATCCAGCCATCTCATCCTCTGTCGTCCCCTTATCCTCCTGCCCCCAATGCTGGATCATAAGGCAGTTCTATTCCCAGTTTTTTGAGGAATCTCCATACTGTTCTCCATACTGGCTGTAATAGTTTGCATTCCCACCAACAGTGTAAGAGGGTTCCCTTTTCTCCACACCCTCTCCAACATTTATTGCTTGTAGACCTTTGTATCACAGCCATTCTGACGGGTGTGAAAGAGGCTTTTTAGTTCCTCTTCACTTTCTGCCATAATGATGGTATCATCTGCTTATCTGAGGTTGTTGATATTTCTCCCAGCAATCTTGATTCCAGCTCGTGTTTCTTCCAGTCCAGCCTTTCTCATGATGTACTCTGCATGTTACATGTTTAATTCTGTAAGTTAAATAAGCAAGGTGACAATATACAGCTTTGACATAATCCTTTTCCTATTTGGAACCAGTCTGCTGTTCCATGTCCAGTTCTAACTGTTGCTTCCTGACCTGCATACAAATATCTCAAGAAGCATATCAGGTGGTCTGGTATTCCCATCTCTTTCAGAATTTTCCACAGTTTATTGTGATCCACACAGTCAAAGGCTTTGGCATAGTCAATAAAGCAGAAATAGGTGCTTTTCTGGAACTCTCTCACTTTTTCCATGATCCAGCGAATGTTGGCAATTTGATCTCTGGTTCCTCTGCCTTTTCTAAAACCAGCTTGAACATCAGGAAGTTCACGGTTCACATATTGCTGAAGCCTGGCTTGGAGAATTTTGAGCATTACTTTACTAGCATGTGAGATGAGTGCAACTGTATGGTAGTTTGAGCACTCTTTGGCATTGCCTTTCTTTGAGATTGGAATCAAATCTGACCTTTTTCAGTCCTGTGGCCACTGCTGAGTTTTCCAAGTATGCTGGCACATTGAGTGCAGCACTTTAACAGCATCATCTTTCAGGATTTTGAATAGCTCCACTAGAATTCCATCACCCCCACTAGCTTTGTTCATAGTGATACTTTCTAAGGTCCAATTGACTTCACATTCAAGGATGTCTGGCTCTAGGTCAGTGATCACACCATCATGCTTATCTGGGTCGTGAAGATCTTTTTTTGTACAGTTCTGTGTATTCTTTCCATCTCTTCTTAATATTTTCTGCTTCTGTTAGGTCCATACCATTTCTGTCTTTATCAGGCCCATCTTTGCATGAAATGTTCCTTTGGTATCTCTGATTTTCTTGAAGTGATCCCTAGTCTTTCCCATTGTGTTGTTTTCCTCTATTTCTTTGCATTGATTGCTGAAGAAGGCTTTCTTATTTCTTCTTGCTATTCTTTGGAACTCTGCATTCAGATGTTTATATCTTTCCTTTTCTCCTCTGTTTTGCTTTTTCTCTTACTCTTCTTTTCACAGCTATTTTTAAGGCCTCCCAAGATAGCCATTTTACTTTTTGCATTTCTTTTCCATGAGGATGATCTTGATCCCTGTCTCCTGTACAATGTCACGAACCTCATTCCATAGTTCATCAGGCACTCTGTCTATCAGATCTAGGCCCTTAAATCTATTTCTCATTTCCACTGTATAATCATAAGTGACTTGATTTAGGTCATACCTGAATGGTCTAGTGGTTTTCCCTACTTTCTTCAATTTCAGTCTGAATTTGGCAATAAGGAGTTCATGGTCTGAGCCACAGTCAGCTCCTGGTCTTGCTTTTGCTGATTGGATAGAGCTTCTCCATCTTTGGCTGCAAAGAATATAATCAATCTGATTTTGGTGCTGACCATCTGGTGATGTCCATGTGTAGAGTCTTCTCTTGTGTTGTTGGAAGAGGGTATTTATTATGACCAGTGCATTTTCTTGGCAAACCTCTGTTAGTCTTTGCCCTGCTTCATTCTGTATTCCAAGGCCAAATTTGCCTGTTACTCCAGGTGTTTCTTGACTTCCTACTTTTGCATTCCAGTCCCCTATAATGAAAAGGACATCTTTTTTGGGTGTTAGTTCTAAAAGGTCTTGTAGGTCTTCATAGAACCGTTCAACTTCAGCTTCTTCAGCATTACTGGTTAGGGCATAGACTTGGATTACTGTGATATTGAATGGTTTGCCTTGGAAATGAACAGAGATGATTCTGTTGTTTTTGAGATTGCATCCAAGTACTGCATTTCGGACTCTTTTGTTGACCATGATGACCACTCCATTTCTTCTGAGGGATTCCTAACTGCAGTAGTATATATAATGGTCATCTGAGTTAAATTCACCCATTCCAGTCCATTTGAGTTCACTGATTCCTACAATGTCGACATTCACTTTTGCCATTTCTTGTTTGACCACTTCCAATTTGCCTTGATTCATGGACCTGACATTCCAGGTTCCTATGCAATATTGCTCTTTACAGCATCGGACCTTGCTTCTATCACCAGTCACATCCACAGCTGGGTATTCTTTTTGCTTTGGCTCCATCCCTTCATTCTTTCTGGAGTTATTTCTCCACTGATCTCCAGTAGCATATTCGGCACCTACTGACCTGGGAGTTTCTCTTTCAGTATCCTATCCTTTTGCCTTTTCATACTCTTCATGGGGTTCTCAAGGCAAGAATACTGAAGTTGTTTGCCATTCCCTTCTCCAGTGGACCACATTCTGTCAGATCTCTCCACCATGATCCGCCCATCTTGGGTTGCCCCATAGGCATGGCTTAGTTTCCCTGAGTTAGACAAGGCTGTGGTCCTAGTGTGATTAGTTTGACTAGTTTTCTGTGATTATGGTTTTAGTGTGTTTGCCCTCTGATGCCCTCTTGCAACACCTACCATCTTACTTGGGTTTCTCTTACCTTGGGCGTGGGGTATCTCTTCACGGCTGCTCCAGCAAAGCGCAGCAATTACTCCTTACTTTGGATGAGAGGTATCTCCTCACTGCCGCCCTTCCTGACCTTCAACATGGGATAGCTCCTCTAGGCCCTCCTGTGCCCCTGCAGCCACCGCTCCTTGGACGTGGGGTTGCTCCTCCCGGCTGCCACCACTGGCCTCAGGCATGGGGCTGTGGGTTAGCTCCTCCCACCCGCAGCCCCTGGCCTCAGGCTTGGGGCATAGGGTATCTCCTTCTGGCCACTGCCCCTGACCTCGTACATGGGGTTTCTCCTCTCCGCCACCCCCTCTGACCTAGGATTCAGGGTAGCTCCTCTCGGCCATTCCTGCACTGTCGCAGTCTGGTACTCTCGGCCGCTGCCCCGACATCGGACGTGGGGTAACTCCTCTTGGCCTCCGCCCTTCGGGCATGGGGTCCTCCCAGCTTCTACTCTTGACCTCGGTCATGGGGTGGCTCCTCTCAGCCGCGTTTAGCGTGCCCGTCACAGCCGCCTGCACTTTAGCGCTCCTGTCGCATACACTATTATATATAAAATAGAAAAACAACAATTATTTACTATATGCACAGGGATTTATACTCAATATCTTGTAATAAGCTATAATAAAAAGAAGAGAACTGGAGAAGGGAATGGGTTCAACAGCATATGTTGTTATTGAAGTGAGTTGCCATTTCCTCTTCCAGGGACTCTTCCTGACTTGACTCAGGGATCAAACCCACATCTCTTGCTTGGCAGGAAGATTCATTTATTTTTTTAAATATTTTTAAGTCAAGCATTATTTTAGTAAGCAGTCTCATAACTGAAAAAGTCACACCATTTAATACCCTACATAGTACAATTAATAAATATGGAAATAGCCAAATTATATTTATTCAGTCACCAATGAAGGGACACATACAGTAATTTTGTGTATTTCAAAAGAAAGATAATGAACATGAGGTCCAGGTATCTAATATCAAAGTGACTGATGTGTAATTGTTTAGACACTTTGTTCATACCAAAGGGACTACTACAACATTGTTCCAAATCAACATTCCCAAAGCCTCATTGAATTTTTCCATTAATTTCCCTCTTCTGTAAATATTTGATAACTGTAAAGGAAAAGCTATTTTTTCTTTTAATTTTTTATTGAGGATAAATGCTTTACAAAATTTTGTTGTTTTCTGTCAAACCACAACATGAATCAGCCTTGGGTATACATAATATCCCCTCCATTTTGAACTCCCTCCCTTTTCCATCTCCATCCTACCCCTCCAGGTTAATACAGAGCACCTGTTTGAGTTTCCTTCGCCATACAACAAATTCCATTGGCTATCTATTTTACATATGGTAATATGTTTCCATGTTACTTTTTCCATACATCTCACCCTCTCCTCCCCTCTCCCCATGTCCAAAAGTCTATTCTCTATGTCTATTTCTCCATTCAGATCAGATCAGATCAGTTGCTCAGTCATGTTCAACTCTTTGTGACCCCATGAATCGCAGCATGCCAGGCCTCCTGTCCATCACAAACTCCTGGAGTTCACTCAGACTCACATCCATTGAGTCAGTGATGGCATCCAGCCACTTCATCCTCTGTCGTCCCCTTCTCCTCTTGCCCTCAATCCCTCCCAGCATCAGAGTCTTCTCCAATGAGTCAACTCTTCGCATGAGGTGGCCAAAGTACTGGAGTTTCAGCTTTAGCATCATTCCCTCCAAAGAAATCCCAGGGCTGAACTCCTTCAGAATGGACTGGTTGGCTCTCCTTGCAGTCCAAGGGACTCTCAAGAGTCTTCTCCAACACCACAGTTCAAAAGCATCAATTCTTCGGCGCTCAGCCTTCTTCACAGTCCAGCTCTCACATCCATACATGACCACAGGAAAAACTATAGCCTTGACTAGATGAACCTTTGTTGGCAAAGTAATGTCTCTGCTTTTCAATATGCTGTCTAGGTTGGTCATAACTTTCCTTCCAAGGAGTAAGCGTCTTTTAATTTCATGGCTGCAGTCACCATCTGTAGTGATTTTGGAGCCCCCAAAATAAAGTCTGACACTGTTTCCACTGTTTCCCCATCTATTTCCCATGAAGTGATGGGACCCAATGCCATGATCTTTGTTTTCTGAATGTTGAGCTTTAAGCCAACTTTTTCACTCTCCACTTTCACTTCCATCAAGAGGCTTTTTCCCTGTAAATAAATTCTTCAGTAGAATTTTTCTAGATTCCATGTATGTGCATTAGAATGCAATATTTATCTTTCTGACTCACGTCACTCTCTATAATAGACTCTAGGTTCATCCACTTCATCAGAACTGACTCAAGTGTGTTCCTTTTATGGCTGAGTAACATTCCATTTTATATATGTTCCTCAACTTCTTTATCCATTCATCTGTTGATGGACATCTAGGTTGCTTCCACGTTCTAGGTATTGTAAATAGTGTTGCAATTAACAATGGGATGCATGTGTCTCTTTTCAATTTCGGTTTCCTCAGGTTATATGCCTAGAAGTGAGATAGCTGAGACATATAGTGGTTTTATTCTTAGATTTTTTAAGGAATCTCCATACCATCTTCCATAGTAGCTGTATCAATTAACATCCCCACCATCAGTGCAAGAGTGTTCCCTTTTCTGCACACCCCCCCCACCATTTATTATTTGTTGACTTTTTGATGATTGCCATTCTGACTGATTTGAAATGATAGCTCATTGTGGTCTTTATTTGCATTTCTCTAATAATGAGCAGTGTTGAGCATCTTTTCATCTGTTTGTTATTCAACAGTATGTCTTCTTTGGAGAAATGTCTTTGATTTCTTTCATTAGTGTCTTATAATTTTCTGTGTACAGCTCTTTTTTCTCCTTAAGTAAGTTTATTCCTAGACATTTAATTCTTTTTCTTGCAATGGTGAATGGGATTGATTCCTTAATTTCTCTTTCTGATTTTTGATTGTTAGTATATAGAAATGCAAGTGATTTTTGTGTATTGATTTTGTATCCTGCTGCTGCTAAGTCGCTTCAGTCATGTCCAACACTGAGCGACCCCATAGATGGCAGCCTACTAGGCTCCTCCGTCCCTGGGATTCTCCGAGCAAGAACCCTGGAGTGGGTTGCCATTTCCTTCTCCAATGCATGAAAGTGAAAAGTGAAAGTGAAGTCCCTCAGTCATGTCTGACTCTTCACAATCCCATGGACTGGAGCCTACCAGGCTCCTCTGTCCATGGGATTTTCCAGGCAAAAGTAGTGAGGTGCCATCACCTTCTCCTTTGTTTCCTGCAATTTTGCTAAATTCACTCGTTAGCTCGAGTAATTTTCTGATACTATCTTTAGGATTTTGTATATACAATATAAAGTCATCTGCAAACAATGAGAGGCTTTACTTCTTAATTTCTGGTCTGGATTCCATTTTTTTTTTTTTCTTCTCTGATTGCTATAGCTAGGACTTCCAAAACTATGTTAAATAATAGTGGTGAAAGTGGACATCCTTTTCTTGTTCCTGATCTTAGGGGAAATAGTTTCAGTTTTCACCACTGTTAATAATGTTTGCTGTAAGCTGATCATATACTGCCTTTACTATGTTGAGGTAGGTTCCTTCTATGCCCATTTTTTGAAGAGTTTTAATCATAAATGGGTGATGAATTGTACAAAATTTTTTTTCTGCATCTATTGAGATTATCACATGGTTTTTATCTTTCAATTGTTTAATATAGTGTATCACATTGAAATTGAAGAAAGTAGGGAAACCACTAGACCATTCAGGTATGACCTAAATCAAATCCCTTATGACTATACAGTGGAAATTAGAAATAGATTTAAGGGCCTAGATCTGATAGATAGAGCGCCTGATGAACTATGGAATGAGGTTCGTGACATTGTACAGGAGACAGGGATCAAGACCATCCCCATGGAAAAGAAATGCAAAAAAGCAAAATGGCTGTCTGGGGAGGCCTTACAAATAGCTATGAAAAGAAGAGAAGCAAAAAGCAAAGGAGAAAAAGAAAGATATAAACATCTGAATGCTAAGTTCCAAAGAAGAGCAAGAAGAGATAAGAAAGACTTCTTCAGCAATCAATGCAAAGAAATAGAGGAAAACAACAGAATGGGAAAGACTAGAGATCTCTTCAAGAAAATCAGAGATACCAAAGGAACATTTCATGCAAAGATGGGCCTGATAAAGACAGAAATGGTATGGACCTAATAGAAGCAGAAGATATTAAGAAGAGGTGGCAAGAATACACAGAAGAACTGTACAAAAAAGAGCTTCACAACCCATATAATCATGATGGTGTGATCACTGACCTAGAGCTAGACATCCTGGAATGTGAAGTCAAGTGGGCCTTAGAAAGCATCACTACGAACAAAGCTAGTGGAGGTGATGGAATTCCAGTGGAGCTATTCCAAATCCTGAAAGATGATGCTGTGAAAGTGCTGCACTCAATATGCCAGCAAATTTGGAAAACTCAGCAGTGGCCACAAGATTGGAAAAGGTCAGTTTTCATCCCAATCCCAAAGAAAGGCAATGCCAAAGAATGTTCAAACTACCGCGCAATTGCACTCATCTCACATGCTTGTAAAGTAATGCTCAAAATTCTCCAAGCCAGGCTTCAGCAATACATGAACCGTGAACTTCCTGATGTTCAAGCTGGTTTTAGAAAAGGCAGAGGAGCCAGAGATCAAATTGCCAACATCCGCTGGATCATGGAAAAAGCAAGAGAGTTCCAGAAAAACATCTATTTCTGCTTTATTGACTATGCCAAAGCCTTTGACTGTGTAGATCACAATAAACTGTGGAAAATTCTGAGAGAGATGGGAATACCAGACCACCTGATCTGCCTCTTGAGAAATCTGTATGCAGGTCAGGAAGCAACAGTTAGAACTGGTCATGGAACAACAGACTGGTTCCAAATAGGAAAAGGATTACGTCAAGGCTGTATATTGTCACCATGTTTATTTAACTTATATGCAGAGTACATCATGAGAAATGCTGGGCTGGAAGAAACACAAGTTGGAATCAAGATTGCTGGGAGAAATATCAATAACCTCAGATATGCAGATGACACCACTCTTATGGCAGAAAGTGAAGAGGGGCTAAAAGCCTCTTGATGAAAGTGAAAGTGGAGAGTGAAAAGGTTGGCTTAAAGCTCGACATTCAGAAAACGAAGATCATGGCATCTGGTCCCATCACTACATGGGAAATAGATGGAGAAATAGTGGAAACAGTGTCAGACTTTATTTTTCTGGGCTCCAAAATCACTGCAGATGGTGACTGCAGCCATGAAATTAAGAGACGCTTACTCCTTGGAAGGAAAGTTATGACCAACCTAGATAGCATATTCAAAAGCAGAGACATTACTTTGCCAACAAAGGTTCATCTAGTCAAGGCTATAGTTTTTCCTGTGGTCATGTATGGATGTGAGAGCTGGACTGTGAAGAAGGCTGAGCGCCGAAGAATTGATGCTTTTGAACTGTGGTGTTGGAGAAGACTCTTGAGAGTCCCTTGGACTGCAAGGAGATCCAACCAGTCCATTCTGAAGGAGATCAGCCCTGGGATTTCTTTGGAAGGAATGATGCTAAAGCTGAAAGTCCAGTATTTTGGCCACCTCATGCGAAGAGTTGACTCATTGGAGAAGACTCTGATGCTGGGAGGGATTGGGGGCAGGAGGAGAAGGGAACGACAGAGGATGAGATGGCTGGATGGCATCACCAACTCGATGGATGTGAGTCTGAGTGACCTCCGGGAGTTGTTGATGGACAGGGAGGTCTGGCGTGCTGCAGTTCATGGGGTCGCAAAGAGTCGGACACGACTGAGCGACTGATCTGATCTGATCTGATCTGATCACATTGATTAATTTTCGTTTATTGAAGAATCCTTGCATTCCTGGAATGAACCCAACTTGACCATTGTGTATGAGCTTTTTGATGTGTTGCTTAACTCTGTTTGTTAAAATTTTGTTGAGGATTTTCTCATCTATGTTCATCAGTGATATTGGCCTGTAGTTTTATTTTGTGTTGTTTGGTTTTGATATTAACATGATGCTGGCCTTGTAGAACAAGTTTGGAAGCGTTCCTTGCTCTGCAATTTTCTGAAAGAGTTTTAGAAGGATAGGCATTATCTCTTCTCTAAATATTTGATAGAATTCTCCTGTAAAACCATCTGATTCTGGGCTTTTGTTTTTGGGGAGATTTTTGATCACAGCTTCCATTTTAGTGCTTGTAATTGGGTTGTTCATAATTTCTCTTTCTTCCTAGTTCAGTCTTGGGAGACTGAACTTATCTAAGAATATTTCCATTTCTTCTAGGTTATCCATTGTATGGCTACATAGTTGTTCATAATAGTCTCTTATAATCCTCTGTATTTCGTCATTGTCCATTGTAACTTCTCCTTTTTCATTTCTAATTCTGTTGATTTGATTCTTCTCTCTTTTGTTCTTAATGAGTCTGGCTAAAGGTTTGTCAACTTTGTTTATCTTCTCAAAGAACCAGCTTTTAGTTTTATTAAGCTTTATTATTGTTAATTTCATTTCTTTTTCACTTATTTCTGCTCAGATTTTTATGATTTCTTTCCTTCTACTAATTTTGGGAGTTTTTGTTCTTCTTTTTCCAATTGTTTTAAGTGTAAAGTTAGGTTGTCTATTTGATGTTTTTCTTGTTTCTTGAGTTAGGATTGTACTGCTATAAACTTCCCTCAGAACTGCTTTTGCTGAATCCCACAGGTTTTGAGTTGTCATGCTTTCATAGTCATTTGTTTCTAGATTTTTTTTTTATTTCTTCAGCAACCTGTTGGTTATTTAGAAACATGCTGTTTAATCTCCGTGTGTTTGTGTTTCTTGCAGTTTTTTTTCTTGTAATTCATATCTAAGCTCATAACATGGTCAGAGAAGATGCTTTATATGATTTGTTTTCTTAAATTTACTAAGGTTTGATTTGTGACCCAAGATGTTGTCTATCCTGAAGTATGTTCCATGTGCACTTGAGAAGAAGGTGTATTCTTCTGTATTTGGATGGAATGTCCTGAAGATATCAATAACATCTGTCTCACCTAATGTATCATTTAAGACTTGTATTTCTTTATTAATTTCCTGTTTTGATGACCTGTCCATTGCTGTGAGGGGGTGTTATTAAAATCTCCTGCTCTTATTACATTACTGTCAGTTTCTCCTTTTATGTCTGTTAGTGTTTTCTTACATATTAAGATGCTCCTGTGTTGGGTGCATAATTTACACCTGTGTTGGGTGTAAATTAGATAATTTACAATTACGGCTACCTCTTGGATTGATCCCTTGATCATTATACAGTGTTCTTCCTTATCTCTTGTAATATTCTTTAGGCCTATTTTGCCAGATATGAGGATTGTTACTCTAGCTTTCTTTTGCTTCCCATTTGCATGGAATGTATTTTGCACTCTCTCACTTTCAGTCTATATGTGTCTTTAAGTTTCAAGAGGGTTTCTTGTAGACAACATGCGTATGGGTCTTGTTTTTGATTCCATTCAGCCAGTCTGCCTTTTGGTTGGAACATTTAATCCATTTTCATTTAAAGTAATTTTGATATATATGTTCCCATTGCCATTTTCTTAATTGTTTGGGGTTGATTTTGTAGATTTTTTTTTTCCTTCTCTCTTGTATTTCTTGACTTTATAAGCCCCTTTCACATGTGTTGTAAAGCTGGTTTGGTGGTACTGAATTCTCTTAACTTTTGCTTGTATGAAAACCTTTTTACTTCTACCTCAGTTTTGAATGAGATTCTTGCAGGGTACAGTAATCTTAGTTGCAGATTTTTCCCTTTCAGTACTTTAAATATATCCTGCCATTCCCTTCTGGCCTGCAGAGTTTCTGCTGAAAGATCAGCTTGGATTTCTCTTGTATGTTACTTTTTACTTCTACTTGCTGCTTTTAATATTCTTTCTTTCTGTTTAGTCTTTGTTAGTTTGATTGGTATGTGTCTTGGCGTGTTTTTCCTTGGGTTTTTCCTGCATGGGACTCTTTGTGCCTCTTGGACTTCATTGACTATTTCTTTTTCCATGTTGGGGAAATTTTCAATTCTAATCTCTTCAAAAATTTTCTCATATCTTTTCTCTTTCTCTTCTTCTTCTGGGACGCCTATAATTCGAATGTTGGTGTGTTTGATATTGTCCCAGAGGTCTCTGGGACTATCCTCAGATATTTTCATCCTTTTTATTTTATTCTGATCTTCAGAAGTTATTTCCACCATTTTATCTTCCAGTTCACTGATTAGTTTTTCTGCTTCAGATATTCTGCTATTAATTCCTTCTAGAGTGTTTTTAATCTCAGTAATTGTGTTGTTTATCTCTGCATGATTATAATTTAGTTCTTCTAGGTCTTAGTTAATTGATCCTTGCAATTTCTCCATTTTATTTTCAAGTTTTCTTACCATCTTTACTATCATAATTCTGATTTTTTTTTTTTTTCAGGTAGTTTGCCTATTGGATGAGGTGTCCTTCACAGGGTGCTACTGGTGGTTGGGTGATGCTGGGTCTTGTATTCAAGTAGTTTTTTTGTGTGAATTCTCACTATTTGATACTCCTTAGGTTTAGTTTTGGGCTTCCCAGGTGCTTCAGATGGTAAAGTATCTGCCTGCAATGTGGGAGACCTGAGTTGAATACCTGGATTGGGAAGATTTCCTGGAGAAGGAAATGGAAATCCACTCTAGTACTCTTGCCTGGAAAGTCCCATGGACAGGGGACCCTGGTAGTCTACAGTCCATGGGGTCGCAAAGAGTCAGACATCACTTCACTTCACTTCAGGGTTAGTTCTCTGGTAGTCTAGGGTCTTGGAATCAGTGCTCTCACTCCATAGGCTCAGGGCTTGATCTCTGGTCAGGAATGAAGATGCCACAAGTGGCTTGTTATGGCATTAAGTGAGATTAAAACAAATATCCAAAAATGATAAACCAAAGATGAACCCAGACAAATGGAAGTTACAAAATCAGGCAAATAATATTTAAAATAATGGAATATACACATACACATCCATGAGAGAAGTCAAAACAGTTCAACAAAAATAAAGTACAATAGATTGACCAGTGAACAAAGGAAATCAAAAATTATATTTACCATTTCACCACTACTATTCAAAATAGTGTTGGAAGTTTTGGACACAGCAATCAGAGCAGAAAAAGAAATAAAAGGAATCCAAATTGGAAAAGAAGTAAAACTCTCACTGTTTGCAGATGACATGATCCTCTACATAGAAAACCCTACAGACTCCACCAGAAAATTACTAGAGCTCATCAATGAATATAGCAAAGTTGCAGGATATAAAATCAACACACAGAGATCCCTTGCATTCCTATACACTAATAATGAGAAAATGAAAAGAGAAATTAAGGAAACAATTCTATTCACCATTGCAACGAAAAGAATAAAATACTTAGGAATATATCTACCTAAAGAAACTAAAGACCTATATGTAGAAAACTATAAAACACTGGTGAAAGAAATCAAAGAGGACACTAATAGATGGAGAAATGTACCATGTTCATGGATTGGAAGAATCAATATAGTGAAAATGAGTATACTACCCAAGATCAGATCAGATCAGTCGCTCAGTCGTGTCCGACTCTTTGTGACCCCATGAATCGCAGCACGCCAGGCCTTCCTGTCCATCACCAACTCCCGGAGTTCACCCAGACTCACATCCATTGAGTCAGTGATACCATCCAGCCATCTCATCCTCTGTCGTCCCCCTTCTCCTCCTGTCCCCAATCCCTCCCAGCATCAGAGTCTTCTCCAGTGAGTCAACTCTTCGCATGAGGTGGCCAAATTGCTGGAGTTTCAGCTTTAGCATCATTCCTTCCAAAGAAATCCCAGGGCTGATCTCCTTCAGAATGGACTGGTTGATCTCCTTGCAGTCCAAGGGACTCTCAAGAGTCTTCTCCAACACCACAGTTCAAAAGCATCAATTCTTCGGCACTCAGCCTTCTTCACAGTTCAGCTCTCACATCCATACATGACCACAGGAAAGAAGCAATATACAGATTCAATGCCATCCCTATCAAGCTACCAATGGTATTTTTTACAGAGCTAGAACAAATAATCTCACAATTTGTATGGAAATACAAAAAAACTCAAATAGCCAAAGCTATCTTGAGAAAGAAGAATGGAACTGGAGGAATCAACCTGCCTGACTTCAGGCTCTACAACAAAGCCACAGTCATCAAGACAGTATGGTACTGGCACAAAGACAGAAATATAGATCAATGGAACAAAATAGAAAGCCCAGAGATAAATCCACGCAGCTATGGACACCTTATCTTTAACAAAGGAGGCACGAATATACAATGGATTAAAGACAATCTCTTTAACAAGTGGTGCTGGGAAAACTGGTCAAACACTTGTAAAAGAATGAAACTAGAACACTTTCTAACACCATACACAAAAATAAACTCAAAATGGATTAAAGATCAAAACATAAGACCAGAAACTATAAAACTCATAGACGAGAACATAGGCAAAACACTCTCAGACATACATCACAGCAGGATCCTCTATGACCCACCTCCCAGAATATTGGAAATAAAATCAAAAATAAACAAATGGGACCTAATTAAACTTAAAAAGCTTCTGCACAACAAAGGAAACTATAAACAAGGTGAAAAGACAGCCTTCAGAATGAGAGAAAATAATAACAAATGAAGCAACTGACAAACAACTAATCTCAACAATATACAAGCAACTCCTATGGCTCAATTCCAGAAAAATAAATGACACAATCAAAAAATGGGCCAAAGAGCTAAATAAATATATCTCCAAAGAAGATATACAGATGACCAACAAACTCATGAAAAGTTGCTCAACATCACTTTATTACCAGAGAAATGCAAATCAAAGCCACAATGAGGTACCATTTCATGCCAGTCAGAATGGCTGCAATCCAAAAGTCTACAAACAATAAATGCTAGAGAGGGTGTGGAGAAAAGGGAACCCTCTTACACTGTTGGTGGGAATGCAAACTAGTACAGCCACTATTGAGAACAGTGTGGAGATTCCTCAAAAAACTGAGACTAGAACTGCCTTATGACCCAGCAATCCCACTGCTGGGCATACACACCAAGGAAAACAGAATTGAAAGAGACACATGTAGCCCAATGTTCATCACAGCACTGTTTATAATAGCCAGGACATGGAAGCAACCTAGATGTCCATTAGCAGATGAATGGATAAAAAGCAGTGGTACATATACACAATGGAGTATTACTCAGCCATTAAAAAGAATACATTGGAATCAGTTCTAATGAGGTGGATGAAACTGGAGCCTATTATACAGAGTGAAGTAAGCCAGAAAGAAAAACACCAATACAGTATACTAATGCATATATATGGAATTTAAAAAGATGGTAACAATAACCCTGTATGCGAGACAACAAAAGAGACACAGATGTATAGAACAGTCTTTTGGACTCTGTGGGAGAGGGAAAGGGTGGGATGATTTGGGAGAATGGCATTGAAACATGTATAATATCATATATGAAATGAATCTCCAGTGCAAGTTCGATTCATGATACTGGTTGCTTGGGCCTGGTGCACTGGGATGACCCAGAGGGATGGTACGGGGAGAGAGGAGGGAGGGAGGGAGGGAGGTTCGGGATGGGGAACATGTGTATACCTGTGGCGGATTCATATTGATGTATGGCAAAACCGATATATTGTAAAGTAATTAACCTCCAATTATAATAAATAAATTTATATTTTAAAAAACTACAGCAGAAAGTAGAAAGTAAAACTAAACCAAGGTGCCAAGTGAAGAATAAAGCAATGAAAACAAAACTAACAAATATGTTTAGAGGAAAGAAATAAAGTAAAGAAAGGAGGAGTAGATATAAAAAGTTAATTAGAAGTAGATGAAGAAGATTTACATACATTCAAGTTTGACTTCAAAGAGAAAGAATAGTAGGAAAGGCAAACAAAGGAATAAATATAGAAAAATATAATAGGTTTTAAAAATTTTAAATTATAAAAAAGAGAAAAGAAGAAAATGAAAAAAGAAAGAAAAGAGGAGAAAAAAAAAGAAAGAAAGAAACTCCACAGAACTGCACAATCCAATGTAGAGGCAGAGGTTTATAACAACAATAAAATGTGTGACTGAATATACACATATACCTATACACACGTAATCAGAATCAAAGCAGTCCAACAAAAATAAATTACAACAGATTAATCTGGTGAACAAAGGAAATAAAAAATCATATCTACCAAAACAAAACTAACTAAAGCACAAATTTGAAAACAACTAAAGCAAGGTGCCAACTGGAGAACAAAGCAATGAAAATAAAACCGCCAAATATGTTGAGGGGAAAGGAAAGAAAGAAAGAATAGCTATTCAAAGCTAAATAGAAGTAGATAAAGAAGTTAACATATATACATTAAAGTTTAACTGCAAGGGGGAAAGAACAGTAAGAAAAGCAAACAAAGGAATAAGTATAGAAAAAAATAATAAATTTAAAAAATTAAAAAAAAGAAAAAGAAAAACTCCACAGAACTGCAAAAGCCCAATATAGAGGCAGGGGTTTATAATAATAAAAAATGTGACTGAGGAAAGAAAAAAAAAAAAAAAAGCTCAAAAGCTTAATTAGATTTCATAGTGCTTATAAAATCAACAACTACAACAGAAGGGGGGAAGGGAAAAAGAAAAAAA
This sequence comes from Tragelaphus eurycerus, assembly GCA_935064755.1. Classification (NCBI taxonomy): domain Eukaryota; kingdom Metazoa; phylum Chordata; class Mammalia; order Artiodactyla; family Bovidae; genus Tragelaphus; species Tragelaphus eurycerus. Next base: position 2,088,731 of record CAKXYN010000119.1, on the reverse strand, counting down.
TCCTAAAGAATCTACAGAGCAAGTCAAAACATAAGATTAATAAATGTTTTTCTTGAGTCACTGTTCTCAGAGTCCTTTCCCTCGCTGGGAGTCACAGTCCACCTCACCTCCCTAAGATGCCCTCCAACACTGTGCTGATCTCTGGATCTGTTGTGGGGGCAGCTCAGATTCTAATCTGGCCCTTCTTCTCTATGTTCTTGCCTCCAATGTCCATAGCTATCAGAAATAGTGTGTTTTATTTTGTGGGAGCTCTCAATTCCCTTTTATATATTCCATAGATACAGTCTGCCTAATTGATCTTGTGGATTTGATCTGCAGTTTGTACAGGTGGTCAGAAGGCTTGGGGTATTCTTCCTTAGTCACACTGCCCCTGGGTTTCAATTGTGGTTTTAATTCCACCTCTGCATGTGGATCACTCACTGGGGTTTGTTCCCAAGGCAGCCTGGAGGACTTGGGTTTGCCCTTGTGAGGGCCAGGTGTGGAGGTGGTGTAACTGCTTGGGTTGCAGGGGTTCTGGCAGCACCAGGTACTCTGGGGGGTTGGAGGCTAGGGCAGCAGAAAATATAGTGCTCTAGAAGGGTAGGGCAACAAGTATTTGCCAATATGCTCCAGTATTCTTGCCTGGAGAATACCCCTCTCCCTGACAGAGAAGCCTGGCAGGCCACAGTTTACAGGGTCACAAAGAGTCAGACACTACTGAACAGACCCTGCATGCATAGACGCAAGACGTTTTCGGCCTGTGGCCACTCTGCCATGGTGAGAGTTGAGCATGAAGGTGCTTGGCTTGCAGGGACCTTTGTCGCATCAAGTGTTCAGGGACATGGACTACTTACATTGCAGGAGTTATGGGTCCATCAGTATTTTTTCAAGCCTCTTGTAGCTTGTGATCAGAAGGCCTCTTTGGCCAGTCTTTATCCATAGCTCCCTCCATTCAGGCACTTAGAGGGCTCCCTTGTCTGGGGTCCTTCTCTGTTGTTCAGCACATCAGGCACATAGAGGGCCCTCCCCCAGCTGGGACCCTACTCTGTAGATAAGTGCATCAGGGAAGTAAAAGGCAGCCTAGGTGGGGTCTTACTCTGTAGTTCACTGTGTCAGGTGTTTGATGAGCCAGCTTCTCTGTTGTTCAGCTGCCAATACTGGCGTGTGGGGGGAAGAGAGACTATGGTGATGGCTCCACCCCCCATGCATGACTCAGCAGTATTGCCTTGCTTCCATGGCTGCCCTGCTTTCCTCCACAGGCATTTCCCACCACAATCTCTTCCCTTACATCTCCTTGATTTGTCTCTCCACAGTCAACAGCAGCCCTCACCCTGGGATTGCTCCGCAACCCCTAAAATCCAGCTTCCAGCCACTGCCCCTTCCAGGGGATCTACGTCCCTGTCTGGGGGTATGTATGGCTGTGGCAAGGACTGTTTGATTCTAATTCCATTTCGGCTGCCACAGATCAGCTGTTTCACGCACAGCCTTAAGTGTTTCTCCTCTGACTCAGACAATTGCCCTGATATGGGGATCAGATCTCTGCTTCAGTTCCTCCACCCACCAGTGGCAGGTCCACTCCTACTAACACTTCTGTTTTTCCTCCTAGTTCCTTCATCCTACCCAGTTTTGTGTCAGGTACTCCTGTCTGCTCGTAGCTGGTGTTCTGCATGCACTTCTGTGTCTGAAGGTGTATTCCTAATGCACCCATGGAAAGAGATATATTCCATGTCCACCTACTCCTCCGCCATCTTGTTCTCCCCAAGCAGATTCTGTATCACTGAGCCACAGAGAAACCAGGGGGGGAAAAATATAACACACACACACACACACACACACACATACATACACACATACACACACATGCATATACACATGCACACACACACGTGTGTGTGTGTGTTAGTCGCTCAGTCATGTCCAACTCTTTGCGACCCCAACAGCAACAAGAATATATATAACTGAATATCTTTACTTTCCTCCTGAAGTAACACAATATTTTAAAACAACTCTGTTTCAATAAAAAGAAGTAATAGCTGTAATCTCAAATTTATTGAAAAACAATAACCTAAGTATTCAGGAAGCTCTACAAGCTTCAAATAAGATAAATGCAAGGAAACCCATAAATAAGCACAAAACAGTAAAATGCTGATGAGGTAATCTTGAAAACAGCAAGAGAAAAATGACATACCATTTACAAGGGAGACCTAATAAGATTAGAAATTCAGCACTCAGCAGAAACAATGAAGGACAGAAGACAGTGAGATAACACATAAGCCATGCTTAAATAAATAAATTGTTAACCAAAATTTCTATATTTAGCAAAGCTATTTTTCAAAACTTAAGGCAAAATTGAGATTTTGTAAATAAACAAAAACTGAGATAATTTGATACTTGCAGACCTGCTTTACATGAAATACTAAAAAAATGTCCTAAGGCTGAAAGCAAGTGACTCTGGATGATAGTTTGAATCCAAATAAATAAAAATATCATAAAAATAATTATACAATTATTTTTAAAACTATGAATAAATATGGTTTTCTCTTTTCTCTTAACTGATTTTAAAGAAACAATTTTGTAAAATATGTATAGAATGCATTGGACCTATAACTATAGAAAAACAATGTATGGATAATGTATTTGCAAATAATAGCACAAAGGAAGTATCAATATATGGCATAAAATCAGTAATGGGCTAAAAATGGCAACAAATAAAAAAATAATAATTATAACAATGTACTGTTTGGGTTGTTGCATTAATAGATATAATAGTTTTAACAACAGTACCACAAAAACTGGTAAAAAAAAAAAAAAGACTAGAGAAATACAGGAATTATATTTCTAATATGTATTATTAGAATCATATAAGTACAAAGCTGAAGCTGATTCTGATAAGTTAAAATGTATATGATAAACCTCAGGCCAATGACCAATAATAAATTTTACAATAAAGGGCAAATCATTCATATAATTAAAATGCTGCTTTAGAAAGTATTGTTCAAGCAAAACAAAGCAGTAAGGAAGGAATAAAGAAACAAAAAAGCATATAGACAACAAAAGTATAATGTTACACATAATTCCAAACATACAAAAAATAAATATAAATGTATTAATCCAAACAAAAGACTAAGACTGTCAGACTTGAAAAATCTCAACTGTGTATTGCATACAGAACACATACTTTAGATTCAAAGATACAAACAAGTTGAAATTTAAAGGATAGGAAAATATACAATATGCAAACCAGCAACTATGGGAAAGCTGGAGAGACTATGTTAATGTCAGGTTAAATATAATTAACAACAAAAAAATATAACTAGAGATAAATTAAGCTACTTTGTGGTGGCACTGGTGGTAAAGAACCTGCCAGCCAATGCAAGTAATATAAGAGATGCCAATTTCATCTCTGGGATGGGAAGATCCCCAGGAGGCGGCCATGGCAATCCACTCCAGTATTCTTTCCTAGAGAATCCCATGGACAGAGAAACCTGGCAACATACTGTCCATAGAGTCGCAAAGAGTTGGATGCAACCAACTCAAAGAGTAGCATGCATGCACTCAAGTGTCAATCTATCAGTAATATATACTATTATAAACATATGTGCACGGAATAAAAGCACACTAAACTGCATCAAACAATAACTGACAGAAATGAAGAGAAGTATAGAAAATCTAACAAAAAGAGTTGGAGACTTCAATACTTTACTTTCAATAAAATATAAAGTAGTAAGACAAAGCCTGGAGAAGGAAATGGCAACCCACTCCAGTATTCTTGCCTGGAAAATCCCAGGGACAGAGGAGCATGGTGGGCTGCTGTCTATGGGTCACTCAGAGTCAGACACAACTGAAATGACTTAGCAGCAGCAGCAGCACCAAGACAAAGCCAATAAGAAAATAAAATACTTGAACAATACTATAAAGCAACTAGACCTAACAGATCTCTAGAATATCCCACCCAGAAACCCAACATCAGCGGAGAATACATTATTTTTAAGTGTTCATGGAACATTCTTAGAAATAGATCATATGCTATTTCTAAGCATATGACCTCAATAAAATTTAAAACATAGCATAATAAAAGTGTCTTTTTTGATCCAAATGAAAAGAAATTGGAAGTCAATAATTGGGGAAAATTGGGGAAATTATCAAATTTTGGAAATTAAATAGCACACTCATAAACAATAAATGGATTAAAGAAGAAATCAAAAGGAAAATGAGAAAATGCTTTGAGATGAATGAAAATGAAGGCACTACATACCAAAACTTAAGGGTTATAGCTAAAGCAGTGCTTAGGTGCAAAATTATACATGTAGCTGGCTATATTAAGAAAGAAGTAAGATCCTAAATTAATAGCAAACTAAACCTAAAACAAAGGTCAGTCTAGTCAAAGCTATGGTTTTTCCAGTAGTCAAGCATGGATGTGAGAATCGGTCTATTAAAAAAGCTGAGCATAAAAGAACTGATACTTTTGAACTATGTTGTTCAAGAAGACTCTTGAGAGTCCCTTGGACTGCAAGGAGATCCAACCAGTCCATCCAAAAGGAGATCAGTCCTGGGTGTTTACTGGAACCTGAAGCTGAAACTCCAATATTTTGGCCACCCCATGCAAAGAACTGACTCATTGTAGAAGACCCTGATGCTGGGAAAGATTGAAGGCAGGAGGAGAAGGGGACAACAGAGGATGAGATGGTTGGATGGCATCACCAACTCAATGGACATGAGCTTGAGTAAATTCTGGGAGTTGGCAATGGACAGGTAGGCCTGGCGTGCTGCAGTCCATGAGGTTGCAAAGAATCAGAAACGACTGAGTGACTGAACTGAACTGAAACTTAAAACAAGCAGAAAGAATGGAATAGCATAGGAATTAATAAGATAGAAGATGGAAAAACAATACAGAAAATCAATGAAATCAAAATGTTATGTTTATATACATGTGCAGTAAAACATTAAAAGATAAAATAAAGAGAAAATATCATTCATGATGATGTCAAAAGAGTGAAATACTTAGGAATAAATTTAATGAGCTAGAAAATTTATACTCTGGAAACCACAGAAAGTTCTTGAAAGAAATTAAAGACTATCTAAATAAATGGAAAAGTGATATGTGTGCATGGATCAGAAGACTTAGCATTGTTAAGAGGGCAATGTTTCCTAAACAAAAAGTGAAAGTGAAAGTCTGTTAGCCTTGTCTGACTCTTTGTGACCCCATGGATTATACAGTCCATGGAATTCTCCAGGCCAGAATACTGGAGTGGGTAGCCTTTCCCTTCTCCAGGAGATCTTCCCAACCCAGAGATCGAACCCAGGTCTCCCACATTACAGGCAGATTCTTTACCAGCTGAGGCACCAGGGAAACCCAAGAATACTGGAGTGGGTAGCCTGTCCCTTCTTCATCGGATCTTCCCGAACCAGAAATCAAACTGAGGTATCCTGAATTGCAGGCGGATTCTTTACCAGCTGAGCTACCAGGGAAGCCCTAATGTTTCCTAAGCTAATTTACAATTTCAACACAATCCTTATTAGAGTCACAGCTGGAGTTATTGTAGAATTGACAAGGTGTTTCTAGAATTCATGTGGAATTGCAGGAACTCAAATGGTCAAAATAGTCTTGAAAAGAAAGAATGAAGCACAAGCAATCACAGGTCCCTATTTCACAACTTACTACAATGCAGTTACAGTCAAGACAGCGTGGAAGTGACAAACGGATAGATATATTGATTGATGGAATGAAATAAAGAGCCCAGAAATAAATTGACACTGATTTTCAAAAAGGTTGACAAAAAGAGAATCACTGTAATAAATAATGGTGAGAAAATGGGCAGCCATGTGCAAATGGATGACATTAGAACTCAAAATGGATCAAAAACCTAAATGTAAGTTCAAAACCTATAAAATTCTTAGAAGAATAAATGGGAGTAAATCTTCCTGACTTTGGGTTTGCCAAAGGGTTTGTAAATACGGCACCAAAGCATGATGACATCAAAGAACTAACTACAAAAGAAAAAAAAAGATAAATTGAATTTTTATTGGTGTATAGTTGATTTACACGGAGGAGCCTAGTAGGCCGCAGTCCATGGGGTCGCTAGAGATGGACACAGCTGAGTGACTTCACTTTCACTTTGCATTTTTATGCATTGGAGAAGGAAATGGCAACCCACTCCAGTGTTCTTGCTTGGAGAACCCCAGGGACGGTGGAGCCTGGTAGGCTGCCATCTACGGGGTCGCACAGAGTCGGACACGACTGAAGCGACTTAGCAGCAGCAGTTGATTTACAATGTTGTGCTAGGTTCAGGTGTACAGCAAAGAGATTCAGTCATACATGTACATATATTCATTCTTTTTCAGATACTTTTCTCATATAGATTATCACAGATAGTTGAATTTTATAAAAAGAAAAAAAAATCTTGTTTTTTAAATTTCAAAACACACCACCAAGAAAATGAAAAGACAGCCCAAAGAATGGAAGAAGATATTTTTAAACCATGTATGTGATAAGGGACTTGTATCTAGAATACGTAAGTATTTTGAGTTGGTTTCAGCCTATGGATACTGATGCTAAAAGTGAAAGTTTCTCTGTAATGGAACCCCATGGACTAAACCCTGCCAGTGATGCTATTAGCTAGTAATGCCGGGGAGCACTCACCTGGGCTCATACTAAATATTTGTGAGTGAGCCTCCCACAGACATTTCCTAGAACAGAATCAGTGTTGTGGATGAACCAGCCCTTGTGGTTCTTATGACTGTTAGACACACCTCAGTACCAATCATCAGGAAACTTTGCGGGGCAGGGGGTGGGGGGGGAAGAAACAAGGTTTATTACTCACAGGTTCTGAAAGGCACACAGCACACCTGGGGCCACACAGCATGGTCGTGGGTAGAGAGGGAGAGTGAGTGAACCTGGGTGTCTGCCTTTATTAGAATCAAGAGTAGAGTACCTAGGATTTTATGGGTTCACTCTTTATTGGTGAATTTAAAATATTAGAGTGGGAATTAAAGCATGAAAAGAGAAAAGTAAACAGTCAAACAGTCAGTTGTTTAGGTCAATCAGAGAATTCTGAAATGGGGGGAATATCATGGGTAGTGTGGCCTGGCTTTTTATCTAGATGTATAGACAATGTGGTGGCTCGGAGGTTAAAGCGTCTGCCTGCAATGCAGGAGATGTGGGTTCGATCCCTGGGTCAGGAAGATCCTCCTGGAGAAGGAAATGACAACCCACTCCAGTATTCTTGCCTGGAGAACCCCATGGACAGAGGAGCCTGGTGGGCTACAGTCCACGGGGTTGCAAAGTCAGACACGACTGAGCGACTTCACTTATAGACAATGCATTTATTCAAGATGGATGTCTAGCAATCAACAACTTAATATCTGGCGCTTACATTATATTACAAAAGCTAATTGTCACATGTTTACAAATATAATAAGGAATTCTTAAAACTCAATAATATAAAGATAAACAACCAGATTTAAAAATTGGTGAAAGATGTGAGTATTGTTGCTGTTGTTCAATTACTCAGTTGTGTCCGACTTTGCAACCCCATGTACTGCAGCACGACAGGCTTCCCTGTCCTTCACCATCTTCTGCAGCTTGCTCAAACTCGTGTCCATTGATTTGGTGATGTCATCCAACCATCTCATGCTCTGTCGTCCCCTTCTCTTCCTGCCTTCAATCTTAGCCAGCATCAGGGTCTTTTCCAGTGAGTCAGCTCTTCACATCCGGTGAAGAGTGATGTGTATTGTTTTCAAATACACAAAGTATTGGAACTTCAGCTTCAGCATCAGTCATTCCAGTGAATATTCGGGGTTGATTTCCTTTAGGATCGACTGGTTTGATCTCCTTGCTATTCAAGGGACTTTCAAGAGTCTTCTTCAACACCACAGTTCAAAGGCATAAATTCTTTGGTGTTCAGCCTTTTTTATTATCCAGCTCTCACATGCATACACAACTACTGAAAAAACCATAGCTTTGACTACATGGATCTTTTAGGCAAATATCTAGAGTAGTGGGTTCAATCCCTAATCAGGAAGATCCCCTGGAGGAGGGCCTGACAACCCACTCCAGTATGCTTGCCTGGAGAATCCCATGGACAGAGGAACCTGGTGGGCTATATAGTCCATAGGGGAACAAACAGTCAGATATGACTGAAGTGACTTAGCATGGCCTGGCAAATACAAATTAAACAAGATACAATTTCACACCCATTAGCATGAATAGAGGAGAAGGAAAGGGCAACCCACTCCAGTATTCTTGCCTGGAGAATCCCAAGGACAGAGGAGCCTGGCGAGCTGCTGTCTACGGTGTCGCACAGAGTCAGACACGACTAAAGTGACTTAGCAGCAGCATGAATAGAATAATCAAAAACTCAGAAATAAGAAGTGTTGGCTAGGATGTGGAGAAATTGGAACACTCATACACTGTTGGTGGAAATATAAATAATACATCCACTTTGGAAAACAGTCTAGCAGCTCCTCAAATTGTTAAGCATAAAGATACCACATAACTCACTAATTCCACTCCTAGGTCTATAATAAAAAAAAATGAAAGTATATGCCCAGACATAAATTTTTAATAATCATTTATAATAGACAATGTGCACTCATGCTTATTTGCTCAGTTAGGTGGAAACAACTCAAACGCCCATCAACTAATGAATAAAGAAAATGTGGCATATCTGTACAAAGGAGCATTATTCAGCCATTATTATTAGTGCTAAAATGAATTAAGCACTAATACGTGATATAACATAGATATCTCTTGAAAACATTATGTTGTGAAAGAAATCAGTCACAAAAGATCTCATACTATATAATTTCATTCATATGAAACTCTAAAATAGAGACATCTATAGAGACAGAAAGTAGAATAGTAGTTGCTTAGGGATGTAAGTTGAGGTGCAGGTGCTAGGTGGGCAATAGTTAAAGGGTATAGGATTTCTCCTCGAGATGATGAAAATGTTCTAGAATTTACTGTGGTGATGGTTGTACATATCTGCAAATATATTTTAAAAACACTGAATTATATACTTTAAATGAATGAATTATATGGTATGTAAATTATGTTTCTATAAAGATCCTTCAAATAAATAATTAATGAATAATTAAATAGATTTAGATAATTAGAGATGAATGTAAGTTCAAGCCTGTGCCAAATAGCACAAAATCCAAATTAATACATTATACATGAGTGAGATATTTTACAAAGCTGTGAATCAACAAATGCCAACTAATTTAACATCAATTACCTAAGTGCCTAGAGATAAGAGTCCTAAAAATGGATCTGCGCCTGGTGGAGTGATTAGGAGACTTAGTTTCAAGAACTGATCATTGTTAAAACAATAAGCCATGGGTAGAATTGTATGGTTTGTGACTGATCAAAGGGCCACAGAGCAAATGTGAAGACAATAACAAATGAGGCAAGAAATCAAGATTCAGGAAGTTAAGGCTGTTTACATTAAGTCCACCAGAGAGTTTGTCCAAGCCAGTGGTTCCTTACCCTGGCTGTACATGGGAATAATCAGGGAGCTTTTAACTTAGAATCTCTGGAATGGGGCCTGAGCCTTGGCCTTTTTAAAGTTTCCTGTGTGAGTACTGCCAGAGTGGAAAACTACTGGGTTAGGCCAAGAGAAACTGGATATGACCAAGGGAGAAGGGATGAATGGAGGAATGCCCACCTGGAGAATTGATCCAGTTAGGTCCTTTGGAGGATTCTGGAGGTTGTAAGGAGCCAAACACCTGGGTGTTGAAAGTAGGGTTACTCTAAAACCTAAGGTGTCAGATACAAAAGTCCGCTTAATGATTCCTAAATCTAACTCCTGTTCCTTCTTCACCACCTAGTATGTATGTGATGCATACATAGAGAGAAGGGAAAGACTGATTCCAGGTCTTCTGACTTCAAATTAGTGTCCTTTATCATGCCCCACTGCCTTCCCCCTTTATAGTCTGAAACTAGGTTTAAAAGGCAGGCAGTTCTTAAATGGCTTATTAATTCATTCAGCCCTTTCCCCAACTCTCTTTTCAAATCTGCCTAAGGGCTTCAAATCTTTATCTTAAATGCTGCTCTTACATAATCAGTTCAGCAATAAACCTTTCCAGTTATACGACTTTTAGTCAAAGCAAATCTTTTGGTCTTGTTTTCCTGCCAAGATTCATGACTCCTGCCTGTCTCATCTTATGAGCCTAGTAATAAATATCCTTTGCTGAATGCCAATAACAAACTGGGCACTCTAAGGCTCTTTGGACTTGGAAACTTGTGCAGGAATTGTAGCTTGAGTCCAGTACCATTTTTTTCTTATCCTGACCTTTTGTCTCTCTGAAGACCATGAACACCCTTCACTCACACCTAATCATCTCCCAAAGTTTACTATTGCCATATTTGATGTATGAAGTTGTTATGCTTTATCAGTCAGCTGAAATTCTCTCCTTGCTTGATCAGTGTTATTCTTTCCTGTTTCTCCAGTGTGCTACTATGTGTACATGTTGATATTGGTGTCTACTGTGAGTTTCACTTAACTCCTTGGTGAGCTAGCCAAAGTTTTTCTGCTTGAATGACAACTTCTTCATTATCCATCTCTCTGTCACCCTGTTCTCAAACTAGAAAACTGCTTCCTAGTTTACAGTTGCCTCTACTAGCTCAGTTCACATTTTCTTATTCCAGTCTGAGAGCTAACACTGACATACAAAGAAAGAGTAATATGTCTACTTCTCTTGACCCTATTTCTTCACTACTAGAAGCAGAATACATGTTTCACGTCACAGGCAAATGTGGATAACCAGCCGTGGGTTTTACCATACCCAGAAGTAGTGTTTCAGGGTAGAATGATCAAGAGATAGAAGGAACTACAGACTTTATACTGCCACAACTTTAGCTCTGGTGGTTTTATATCCTCCAACATTCTTTCTGACTTTATTCCAATTCCCTTTATCTGGGATTTTGTGTGATTATCAGTTGACAAATGAAGTTTCAGAGGAATTGGTTCTAATACTTGAGAATGTCCTGAGCCCATGGCACACAAGTGCTCTCCAGAAATGTCATAACTGATAGACTATCCCAGTGTCTTCCATCCTGAGTATTTAGAAAACAGAGAAGGAGGAAATGGGCATGGTCATCAGATTCCATTCGGAAAGGCAAGAACAGTAGAGATGCTAAAACAGTATGCAAGGGCTTCCCATAACTTTCCTTTTGCTTTGAAAATGTCCCAATTTGTTTGAGGCAGAGCCAAAATGGCACTACCTCTAATTCATTGCTTTTGTATTTCCAATGTCAATTCTGTTATCTGAGTTTCCCATCAGATCCACCTGGCCATAAGTAGAAATAATGTGCATAGGACTTGGCAAATAGACATGTGGGTTTGACTCTTGATTCCAGGTAAGCTTTAGAAAATTATTAAACTTTTATCAGCCACAATTTCTTCATATGAAAAAAGGTTATATAATGCATAGTTTACAAATATGTCTTGAGAATTCAATGGTATAATTTTGATGTTAGCATAAAATATCTGCCACAGAATAGGGATAAGAGATAAATAATAGCTATTCCATGCAAAGCCCTATCCTGAAACACTGCCAGGCCTGCTCACAGAACAAAGGACTGAGCAGAGCTAGCCGGCTGTGGATTGGCCCATCCCATGCTGGAGACAGGCAGGCGAGGGCAGCCAGAGCCAGAAGGGGGCAATTGCAGCCCCAGAGAGGCATCCTCTACCAAACTGCAAGCAGGCTTCATTGCTAACCAAGACTTCTTGGGATTCTGGATGGTCGACATCCACCAGGAGGGTCGCAGCCAGAGATCAGCTCCCCAGAGGAGACACACAGCACACCTGAGAAGGCGAGCCCGTTGTACACCCAGAAAACCGAGTGGATGGGACGGGGGAGGCGATAAGTCACAGATCACCAAGCACCTGGTCACCTGAGCTGCTCGGACCTGGGAAGGACACAAAATGCAGGCTCAATCAAGTCTGTGCCTTTGTGGAGTACCCGAGAACCTGAACCTGAGCAGCTTAGACCTGGGAAGTGTATTCAACCCAGGGCCAGCCTCAGACAGTTCCCGGCAGAGCAACCTAAAGCCTGAGCAGTCTAGACTGGGAAAGCACACATGCCGTGAGCGGGAGCAAATCCAGTGTGACAGAGACACTGGGAGCACTCCTCACAGACGCCAGTGATATTTGTTTGCAGCGTTCCTTCCTCCCCACAGCACGACTGAACAAGTGAGCCTAAAAACAGTGACCAGCACCGCCCCCTTGTGTCAGGGTGGAAATTAGACACTGAAGAGGCCAGCAAACAGAAGCTAAAATAAACAGCTGGAACCGCCTTGGAAGTGACAGTTGCAATAGACTGAAACCCTGTGTTAGCACCAACTACATAAGAATGGGCCTATAGATCTTGAGAAGTGTAAGCTGGATCAAGGAACTATATGAAAATGAACTGATCCCCCACTGTCCACAACAAAACCAGACAAAGTCCTAGATATATTTTAGTGTTATCATTTTTTACATTTTTAATTTTTTTAATTTTTAAGTCCTTTATTACTCCTTTAATTTTCAGTTTTATAACCGACTATTACTTTGCAAAAAACAGACCATATTTTTAAAACAAACTTCATATATATATATATGTATATATTATAATTTTTGTGACTCTGTTTTTTTCTTAAATATTGTGTTTTTGAGAATATAACCTCTACTCTAGATTTTAATCTTTGCTTTTTGGTATTTGTTATCAATTTTGCAGTTTTAAGAACCCAATATTCAGTATCCATTTTTACTTGTGAGCAATATTACTGCCTGGATTGCTCTCTCCCTCTTTGGACTCTCCATTTGCTCCACCAGGCCACCTTTATCTCCTACCTCTCCCTTCTCTTCTCTGCTCAACTCTGGGAATCTCTTTCTGTGCTCCGGGCTGTGGAGAACACTTAGGGAACTGATTACTGGCTGTATCTGTCTCTCTCCTTTTGATTCCCCCTTTTAACCTCCTGGCCACCTCTCTCTCCTTCCTCCCTCTTCTCTTCTCCATGTAATTCCATGAACAACTCTGTGGGGTCCAGACTGTGGAGAGCACATAGGGAAGTGATTACTGGCTAGCTTGCTCTCTCCCCTTTTGATTCCCTCTCTTTCCTCCTGGTCACCTCTATCTCCCTCCTCCATCTTCTTTTCTCCATGTAACTCTGTGTACCTCTCCAGGTGTCCCTCACTATGGAGAAACTTTTCATCATTAACCTAGATGTGTTATCATCAGTGCTGTATAGATGGAGAAGTCTTGAGGCTATTGTAAGAATATGACTGAAAACGAGAGACAGGAGGCTTAAATCCAAATCCTGAGAACACCAGAGAACTCCTGACTCCAGGGAACATTAATCGATAGGCATTTATCAAACACTTCCATACCTACACTGAAACCAAGGGCCAACAAGTTCCAGAGAAAGACATACCACACAAATTCTCCAGCAACACAGAATATAGCCCTGAGCTTCAATATACAGGCTGCCCAAAGTCACACCAAACCCACTGATATCTCAAAACTCATTGCTTAACACTTCAGTGCACTCCAGAGAGAAGAAATCCAGCTCCACCCACCAGAGCAAAGACACAAGCTTCCCTAATCAGGAAACCTTGACAAGCCACACGTCCAACCCCACCCACAGCGAGGAACCTCCACAATAAAGAAAAACCACAAACTGCCAGAATACGGAAAGGCCACTCCAAACACAGCAATATAACAAAATGAAAAGGCAGAGAAATACCTAGCAGGTAAAGGAACAGGATAAATGCCCACCAAACCAAACAAAAGAAGAAGAGATAGGGAATCTACCTGATAAATAATTCCAAATAATGATAGTGAAAGTGATCCAAAATCTTGAAAAAAAATGGAGTTACATATAAATAGCCTGGAGAAAGATAGAGAAGATGCGAGAAATGTTTAACAAGGACTTTGAAGAAATAAAAAAGTCAATATATAATGAATAATGCAATAAATGAGATCAAAAACACTCTGGAGGGAACCAAAAGTAGAACAACGGAGGCAGAAGATAGGACTAGTGAGGTCGAAGATAGAATGGTAGAAATAAATGAAACAGAGAAGAAAATTTAAAAAAAAATAATTAAAAGAAAGGAGGATAACCTCAAAGACCCCTGGGGCAATGTTAAACGCCCCAACATTCAAATCATAGGAGTCCCAGAATACAAAAAGAAAGACTATGAGAAAATACTTGAGGAGATAATAGTTGGAAACTTCCCTAAAACGGGGAAGGAAATAGTCACCCAAGTCCAAGAAACCCAGAGAATCCCAGACAGGATAAACCCAAGGTGAAACACTCCAAGACACATACTAATCAAATTAACAAAGGTCAAACACAAAGAACAAATATTAAAAGCAGCAAGGGAAAAACAACAAGTAACTCACAAGGGGATCCCCCTAAGGATAACAGCTGATCTTTCAGTAGAAACGCTTCAGGCCAGAAGGGAATGGCAAGACATACTTAAAGTGATGAAAGAAAATAACATACAGCCCAGATTACTATACCCAACAAGGATCTCATTCAACTATGAAGGAGAAATCAAAAGCTTTACAGACAAGCAAAAGCTGAGAGAATTCAGCACCACCAAACCAGCTCTCCAACAAATGCTAAAGGATCTTCTCTACACAGGAAACACAGAAAGGGTGTATAAACTTGAACCCCAAACAATAAAGTAAATGGCAATGGGATCATACTTATCAAGAATTACCTTAAATGTAAATGGGTTGAATGTCCCAACCAAAAGACAAAGGCTGGCTGAATGGATAAAAAAAAAAAAAAGACCACTATATATGTTGTCTACTAGAGACCCAGCTCGAAACAAGGGACACATTCAGACTGAAAGTGAAGGGCTGAAAAAAGATATTCCACCCAAATAGAGATCAAAAAGAAAGCATGAGTAGCAATAGTCATATCAGACAAAATAAACTTTAAAACAAAGGCTGTGAAAAGAGACAAAGAAGGACACTACATAATGATCAGAGGATCAATCCAAGAAGGTACAACAATTATGAATATATATGCACCCCACATATTGGAGAAGGAAATGGGAACCCACTCCAGTGTTCTTGCCTGGAGAATCCCAGGGAATGGGGAGCCTGTTGGGCTGCTGTCTATGGGGTCGCACAGAGTCGGACATGACTGAAGCGACTTAGCAGAAGCAGCAGCAGCATGCACCCAACATAGAAGCACTGCAATATGTAAGACAAATGCTAACAAGTATGAAAGGGAAAATTAACAATAACACAATAATAGTGGGAGACTTTAATACCCCACTAACACCTGTGGATAGATCAACTAAACATAAAATTAACAAGGAAACACAAACTTTAAATGACACAATAGAACAGCTAGACATAATTGATATCTATAGGACATTTCACCACAAAACAATAAATTTCACTTTTTTCTCAAGTGCACATGGAACCTTCTCCAGGATAGATCAAATCCCAGGCCATAAATCTAGCCTTGGTAAATTAAAAAAAAAAAAAAATGAAATCATTCCAAGCAGCTTTTCTGACCAAAATGCTTCAAGATTAGATCTTAATTACAGGAGAAAAATTATTTAAAATTCCAACATATGGAGGCTGAACAACACGCTGCTGAATAACCAACAAATCACAGAAGAAATCAAAAAAGAAATCAAAATATGCATAGAAATGAATGAAAATGAAAACAAAACAACCCAAAACCTATGGGACACTATAAAAGCAGTGCTAAGGGGAAGGTTCATAGCAATACAAGTTTACCTCAAGAAACAAGAAAAAAGTCAAATAAATAACCTAACTCTACATCTAAAGCAACTAGAAAAGGAAGAATTGAAGAACCCCAGGGTTAGTAGAAGGAAAGAAATCTTAAAAATTAAGGCAGATCAGATCAGATCAGTCACTCAGTCGTGTCCGACTCTTTGTGACACCATGAATCGCAGCACGCCAGGCCTCCCTGTCCATCACCAACTCCGGGAGGTCACTCAAACTCACATCCGTCGAGTCAGTGATGCCATCCAGCCATGTCATCCTCTGTCGTCCCCTTCTCCTCCTGCCCCCAATCCCTCCCAGCATCAGAGTCTTCTCCAATGAGTCAACTCTTCGCATGAGGTGGCCAAAATACTGGAGTTTCAGCTTTAGCATCAGTCCTTCCAAAGAAATCCCAGGGCTGATCTCCTTCAGAATGGACCGGTTGGATCTCCTTGCAGTCCAAGGGACTCTCAAGAGTCTTCTCCAACACCACAGTTCAAAAGCATCAATTCTTCGGCGCTCAGCCTTCTTCACAGTCCAGCTCTCACATCCATACATGACCACAGGAAAGACCATAGCCTTGACTAGGCGAACCTTTGTTGGTAAAGTGATGTCTCTGCTTTTGAATATGCTATCTAGGTTGGTCATAACTTTCCTTCCAAGGAGTAAGCGTCTTTTAATTTCATGGCTGCAGTCACCATCTGCAGTGATTTTGGAGACCAGAAAAATAAAGTCTGACACTGTTTCCACTGTTTCCCCATCTATTTCCCATGTAGTGATGGGACCAGATGCCATGATCTTCGTTTTCTGAGTGTTGAGCTTTAAGCCAACCTTTTCACTCTCCACTTTCACTTTCATCAAGAGGCTTTTTAGTTCCTCTTCACTTTCTAAAATAAGGGTGGTGTCATCTGCATATCTGAGGTTATTGATATTTCTCCCAGCAATCTTGATTCCAACTTGTGTTTCTTCCAGTCCAGCATTTCTCATGATGTACTCTGCATATAAGTTAAATAAACATGGTGACAATATACAGCCTTGACGTACTCCTTTTCCTATTTGGAACCAGTCTGTTGTTCCATGACCAGTTCTAACTGTTGCTTCCTGACCTGCATACAGATTTCTCAAGAGGCAGATCAGGTGGTCTGGTATTCCCATCTCTTTCAGAATTTTCCACAGTTTATTGTGATCTACACAGTCAAAGGCTTTGGCATAGTCAAAAAAGCAGAAATAGATGTTTTTCTGAAACCCTCTTGCTTTTTCCATGAACCAGTGGATGTTGGCAATTTGATCTCTGGTTCCTCTGCTTTTTCTAAAACCAGCTTGAACATCAGGAAGTTCACGGTTCACATATTGCTGAAGCCTGGCTTGGAGAATTTTGAGCATTACTTTACTAGGGTGTGAGATGAGTGCAATTGTGCAGTAGTTTGAGCATTCTTTGGCATTGGGATGAAAACTGACCTTTTCCAAAATTAAGACAGAAATAAATGCAAAAGAAACAAAGGAGACCATCGAAAAAATCAACAAAGCCAAAAGCTGGTTCTTTGAGAAGGTAAATAAAATTCACAAGCCATTAGCCAGACTCATAAAGAAACCAAGGGAAAAAACTCAAATCAACAAAGTTAGAAATGAAAATGTAGAGATCACAATAGATAACACATAAATACAAAGGGTCATAATAGACTACTATCAGCAACTATATGCCAATAAAACAGACAATTTGGAAGAAATGGACAAATTCTTCGAACAGTACAACTTTCCAAAACTGGTCAGGAAGACCAGTAACAGACCCATCACAAGCACTGAAATTGAAACTGTAATCAGAAATCTTCCAGCAAACAAAAGCCCAGGACCATATGGCTTCACAGCTAAATTCTACCAAAAATTTAGAAAAGAGCTGACACATATCCTACTCAAAGTCTTCCAGAAAATTGCAGAAGAAAGTAAACTTCCAAACTCATTCTATGAGGCCACCATCACCCTAATACCAAAACCTGACAAAGATGCCACACAAAAAGAAAACTACAGGCCAATATCACTGATGAACATAGATGTAAAAATCCTTAAGAAAAATTCTAGCATACAGAATCTAACAACATATTAAAGAGATCATACATCATGATCAAGTGGGCTTTATCCAAGGGATGCAAGGATTCTTCAATATCTGCAAATCAATCAATGTAATACACCACATTAACAAATCAAAATATAAAAAGCATATGATTATCTCAAAAGATATCAGAGAAAGCCTATGACAAAATTCAACATCCGTTTATGATAAAAACCCTCGAGAAAGCAGGAATAGAAGGAACATACCTCAACATAATAAAAGCTATATATGAAAAACCCACAGCAAACATTATCCTCAGCGGTGAAAAATTGAAAGCATTTCCCCTAAAGTCAGGAACAAGACAATGGTGCCCACTGTCACCACAACTATTCAACATAGTTGTGGAAGTTTTGGCCACAGCAATCAGAACAGAAAAAGAAATAAAAAGAATCCAGGTTGGAAAAGTAGAAGCAAAACTCTCACTGTTTGCAGATGACATGATCCTCTACAGGGAAAACCCTAAAGACTCCACCAGAAAATTACTAGAACTAATTAATGAATAGTAAAGTTGCAGGATATAAAATCAACACACAGAAATCCCTTGCGTTCCTATACACTAACAAAGAAAAAACAGAAAAAGAAATTAAGGAAACAATTCCATTCACCATTGCAACGAAAAGAATAAAATACATAGGAATATATCTACCTACAGAAACTAAAGACCTATGTATAGAAAACTATAAAACACTGGTGAAAGAAATCAAAGAGGACACAAATAGATGGACAAATATATTGTGTTCATGGATTGGAAGAATCAATATAGTGAAAATGAGTATACTACCCAAAGAAATCTATAGATTCAATGCAATCCCTATCAAGCTACCAATGGTATTTTTCACAGAACTAGATCAAATAATTTCACAATTTGAATGGAAATACAAATAAACTCGAATAGCCAAAGAAATCTTGAGAAAAAGAATGGAACTGGAGGAATTAACCTGCCTGACTTCAGGCTCTACTACAAAGCCACAGTCATCAAGACAGTATGGTACTAGCACAAAGATGGAAATATAGATCACTGGAACAAAATAGAAAACCAAGAGATAAATCCATGCACCTATGGTCATGTTATGTTCGACAAAGGAGGCAAGAACATACAATGGAGAAAAGACAAACTCTTTAACAAGTGGTGCTGGGAAAACTGGAGTAAAAAAATGAAAGTAGAGCACTTTCTAACACGATACACAAAAATAAACTGAAAATGGATTAAAGATATAAACATAAGGCTAGAAACTATAAAACTTCTAGAGGAAGACATTAGCAAAACACTCTCCAACATAAACCACAGCAGGATACTCTATCACCCACCTCCCAGAATACTGGAAATAAAAGCAAAAATAAACAAATACTACCTAATTAAAATTAAAAGCTTTTGCAGAACAAATGAAACTATAAGCAAGGTGAAAAGACGGCCTTCAAAATGGGAGAAAATAATAACAAATGAAGCAACTGACAAAGAATTAATCCCAAAAATATGCAAGCAACGCTTGTAGCTTAATTTCAGAAAAATAAACAACTCAATCTAAAAATGGGCCAAAGAACTAAATAGACATTTCTCCAAAGAAGACATACAGATGGCTAACAAGCACATGAAAAAAAATGCTCAACATCACTCATTATTCATTTCAGTTCAGTTCAGTCACTCAGTCGTGTCTGACTCTTTCTGACCCATGAATCACAGCATGCCAGGCCTCCCTCTCCATCACCAACTCCCGGAGTTCACCCAAACTCATGTCCATCAAGTCAGTGACACTATCCAGTCATCTCATACTCTGTAGTCCCCTTTTCCTCCTGCCCCCAATCCCTCCCAGCATCAGGGATTTTTACAATGAGTCAACTCTTTACATGAGGTGGCCAAAGTATTGGAGTTTCAGCTTTAGCATCAGTCCTTCCAATGAACACCCAGGACTGATCTCCTTTAGGATGGACTGGTTGGACCTCCTTGTAGTCCAAGAGACTCTCAAGGGTCTTCATTAGAGAAGTGCAAATCAAAACCACAATGAGGTACCATTTCAGGCCAGTCAGAATGGCTGCAATCCAAAAGTTTACAAGCAATAAATATTGGAGAGGGTGTGGGGAAAAGGGAACCCTCTTACATGGTTGGTGGTAATGCAAACTGGTTACAGCCACTATGGAGAACAGTGTGGAAATTCCTTTAAAAACTGGAAATAGGACTGCCATATGACACAGCAATCACACTGCTGGGTATACACACTGAGGAAACCAGAAGTGAAAGAGACACATATACCCCAATGTTCATTGCAGCACTGTTTATAATAGCTAGGACATGGAAGCAACCTAGATGTCAATCAGTAGACAAATGGATAAGAAAGCTGTGGTACATATACACAATGGGGTATTACTCAGCCATTAAAAAATACATTTGAATAAGTCTAATGAGGTGGATGAAAACAGAACGTATTATACAGAGTGAAGCAAGCCAGAAAGAAAAACACCAATACAGTATGCTGCTGCTGCTGCTGCGTCGCTTCAGTCATGTCCAACTCTGTGCAACCCCATAGACTGCAGCCCACCAGGCTCCCCCATCCCTGGGATTCTCCAGGCAAGAACACTGGAGTGGGTTGCCATTTCCTTCTCCAATCATGAAAGTGAAAAGTGAAAGTGAAGTCGCTCAGTTGTGTCCGACTCCTAGCGACCCCATGGACTGCAGCCTACCAGGCTCTTCCATCCATGGGATTTTCCAGGCAAGAGTACTGGAGTGGGGTGCCATTGCCTTCTCCAAACATATTCTTAGGACAACAAAATCACAGCACATGTTGTGACAAAGAATTGTAGTGCTGTTTGGTGGAAGAAGTACAGGATGAAATGTAGATGACAGAATTTAAGGAAATTTATGATATGGGTGAAGAACTATTATTTTTTAAAA
This sequence comes from Tragelaphus eurycerus, assembly GCA_935064755.1. NCBI lineage: Eukaryota > Metazoa > Chordata > Mammalia > Artiodactyla > Bovidae > Tragelaphus > Tragelaphus eurycerus. The sequence goes on along the minus strand of CAKXYN010000119.1, from coordinate 2,068,023 downwards.
AAAAGAAACAGATGGAAATCTTTTAGAAATTAAATAATTCGAGAGGCAGGAGCACATATACTAATGTATATATATGGAGTTTAGAAAGATGGTAATGATAACCCTGTATGTGAGACAGCAAAAGAGACACAGATGTATAGAACAGTCTTTTGGACTCTGTGGGAGAAGGCAAGGGTGGGATGATTTGGGAGAATGGCATTGAAACATGTATATTATCATATGTGAAACTAATCACCAGTCCAGGTTCAGTGCGTGAGACAGGGTGCTCAGGGCTGGTGCACTGGGATGACCCAGAGGGATGGGATGGGGAGGAAAAGTGGGAGGGGTGTTCAGGATGGGGAATGCATGTACACCCATGGCAGATTCATGTCAATGTATGGCAAAACCAATACAATATTTAAAGTAGTTAGCCTCCAAATAATAAATAAATAAATAAATAAATTTGAGGTAAAATTTAAATAAAACTAATAAAAATTTTTAAAAAAGAGATAAATAATAATTTTCTTATTTTTGTCTTTCACTCCCTCTCAGAAACTGTTTCTGTGGCATTTGTTTCTTAAATTGGTTGTAACTTGTCTAGGTCCTTGCACCCAAGACTCTGAGTTGGGTCCAAGGTCTGAGGAAGTAGTAATAATAGTTGAATTTTACATAAAATTAGCTCACTATAGCTCTAGACAGTGACCTATGTATTTTACATATACCATCTCATTTAATCCTTGAAACTACCCTGTGATATATGTCATTACCCCTATTTTACATATAGAACAACTGAGGTATAGAAAGGTTCAATAACTCCCCCAAAGCATACAGACAATAAATGATAGAGCCAGAATTTGAACCAAACAGCCTAACTTTAAAGTCCCTACCCCTTATTGCTACATCAGATATCTGGTAATGCTAGACTCGAGTGGAGCAAGCAGCAATTTGAAACTCCCATTCTTTCATGCCAGGGCCTATCTAGACCAGGGACAAGAGCCATTCTGTCTCAGGGCTGCAAATACCCACTGCTTCAACTTTTCCCTTATCCTTTTGTGTCCGATAATTTTAGGCCTGTGAAGAGGGCAGTGTTGTGTAATGCTCTGGCAATGGAGCATCATCTGTAAGAATTCCTCAATGAACTTTACTCCAAACACAGCTGCAGCTTCCACTTTCCTATTAGTAATAGCCAAAATCCCTCTCTGCCTTGGAACATAGTCAGCATCATTTCTCTAGCTGTCACTCTGTAGGTTAAAGCTTGTGTTCCAAGTTGAAAATATATTTGATTGGGTAGAAACCTCTTTAATGGACTAAGAACCTTGAGTGTAGAAAGTGTGGCTGCCAGGCCAGAGACAGTGGTCTTGTCCAATTCAGTCTTAAGCATAGCAAGCAACTATCCATGGGGGAGGGGGCGGTGGGTAGGGGAACTCATCTCTGCAGGCACCATGAGCACCCAAACAGTAGCACCCCTTTCACAGTCATATTCTCAAGGACTAATGTGTTGGTTCTTCTCACTGTCCACTCCAAGGCTGATGGGAGGGGAGACTGTGAGGGTAATGCCAACCCAATGATAATTGGGTTGAGGTCATGCAGTAAGGATCTTCATTAGTCCTTACCTGATTAAATGTGCTCATTTCAGTTCAATCGCTTAGTCGTGTCCAACTCTGTGACCCCATGGACTGCAGCACGCCAGGTCTCCCTGTCCATCACCAACTCCTGGAGTTTACTCAAACTCATGTCCATTGTGTCAGTGAAGCCATCCAACAATCTCATCCTTTGCCATCCCCTTCTCCTCCCACCTTCAATATTTCCCAGCTTAGGGGTCTTTTCAAATGAGTCAGTTCTTTGTATCAGGTGGCCAAAGTATTGGAGTTTCAGCTTCAGCATCAGTCCTTCCAATGACTATTTAGGACTCATTTCCTTTAGGATGGACTGGTTGGATTTCCTTGCAGTCCAAGGGAATCTCAAGAGTCTTCCCCAACACCACAGTTCAAAAGCATCAATTCTTCAGCTTTCTTTATAGTCCAAGTTTCACATCCATACATGACTACTGGAAAAAACATAGCTTTGTCTAGGTGGACTTTTGTTGGCAAAGTAATATTGCTGCTTTTCATTTTCTTTATTTTTTTTTTACAATTAATTAATTTATTTTAATTGGAGGGTAATTACTTTACAATATTGTAGTGGTTTTTGCCATACATTGACATGAATCTGCCATGGGTGTACATGTACTCCCCATCCTGAACCCCCCTCCCACTTCTTTCCCCATCCCATTCCCAGCGTCATCCCAGTGCACCAGCCCTGAGTACCCTGTCTCATGCATCAAACCTGGACTGGCTACCTATTTCACATATGATAATATGCTTGTTTCAATGCTATTCTCTCAAATCATCCTACCCTCACCTTCTCCCATAGAGTCCAAATGCTTTCTAGGCTGGTCAAAAATTTTCTTCCAAGGAACAAGTGTCTTTTAAAATCATGGCTGCAATCACCATCTGCAGTGGTTTTGGAGCTCCCCAAAATAAAGTTTGTCACTGTTTTCACTGTTTCCCCATCTATTTTCCGTGAAGTAATGAGGCCAGAGTCTATGATCTTAGTTTTCTGAATGTTGAGTTTTAAGCCAACTTTTTCACTCTCCTCTTTCATTTTCAACAAGAGGCTCTTTAGTTCTTCTTCGCTTTCTGCCATAAGGATGATGTCATCTGCATATCTGAGGTTATTGATATTTCTCCCGGCAATCTTGATTCCAGCTTGTGCTTCATCCAGTCCAGTATTTCTCATGATGTACTCTGCATATAAGTTAAATAAGCAGGGTGACAATATACAGACTTGATGTACTCCTTTCCCGATTTGGAACCTGTCTGTTGTTCCATGTCCAGTTTTAACTGTTGCTTCTTGACCTACATACAGATTTTTCAGGAGGCAGTTCAGGTGATCTGGTATTCCCATATCTTGAGGAATTTTTATTTTGTGTGTGTGTGTGTGTGATCCACACACAGTCAAAGGCTTTGGCATAGTCCATAAAGCAGTAGATGTTTTTTTCTGGAACTCTCTTATTTTTTTGATGATCCAATGGATGTTCACAATTTGATCTCTGGTTCCTCTGCCTTTTCTAAATCCAGCTTGAACATCTGGAAGTGTGCTACTGAATTATTTACTGTGTGATCTTGAATAAATCTCTTTTCCTCTCTGAGCCTCTGTTTTCTCACCTATATAATTAAGGAGTTGGAATAAATCAGTGGTTTTCTAATTGCTTTAGGCAGCAGTTAGTTTTTTCCCCCCAAATTTAACCATAAATCAAAGCTTGGTACATAAAGCAGAAAAAACAGCAGAATTGCTCTTGTGGACTGACGATAGTAAGAATGACAAGGATGGTAGAGACAACAGTGGTTAAAGAAGGAGATTCTTCCCTGTAGCTCTACTTCCTATTAATATAAACCTTTATACCCCCATGGTAGCCCCTGAATAATCTTAGGAGAACAAAATTTGATAACTTTTGGTCTAAATAGTCTTGAGTTGTGGGATCTTTAGATGAGGATCTAAATAGGATGTTCTTATGTTGATGGTGATAAGAAAAAATGGGATATCTGGGAATAGAGAAGAGGTTTAGATAATACTAAAACCACCCTTCTTAATATTCTGCAGAGACAAAATAATCCAGGAACATTGGTGGATTGTCAGATACTAAGTAAGTCTAAGAAAATTACTCCCATCCCCACAAACCATACTTCTAAGGACAAGAATGAGAGAGGGAAATTGAGTCATAAATTCTAACTGGGAATGATGTAGCCAGCTTTAGAAATCAAGAGTTCATGAGTCCTCATCAGATTGCATCCTTGCCTTGCTGTCTAAACTTTGTCAAGTGAATCTACTTCCTTTTCAGGGTCTGTTTCTGTCTTTCTGACACTAGGAGGGCAACACCAATCAACATGAGCAGCCTCAAGCAATGCAAATATTGACTGTTAGAACAGAAAGTCTATCCTTTGTCTTTACTGTATGTCCCATTTTGAACATCCTATGTCTCTCAAGTAGTCTGTGAAATGTCATCAATGATTTTTTCTGGGCTATTCTAGGGCTTGTAGGAAAAAAGTATATGTCTCGTCTAATTTGGGATTCAAGCCTTAGGCTTTGAATTGGGAAGCAAGTTGAAATGATAGAAAATGACATACTTCTACAATGAATAGGGCTCTACTCTCTTGCCTTTTCATAATGTTCATGAGGTTCTCAACATTCAACATTCAAAAAATGAAGATAATGGCATCTGGTCCCATAACTTCATGGCAAATAGATGGGGAAACAATGGAAATAGACTATTTTCTTGGGCTAAAAAATCAGTGCAGATGGTGACTGAAGCCATGAAATTAAAAGACATGTGCTCCTTGGGATAAAGACAGCATATTAAAAAGTAGACACATTTCTTTGCTGACAAAGATCCATCTAGTCGAAGCAATGGTTTTTCCAGTAGTCATGTATGGATGTGAGAGTTGGACCATAAAAGAAAGCTGAGTGCCAAAGAATTGATGCTTTTGAACTGTGGAACTGGATAAGACTTTTGAGAGTCCCTTGTACTACAAGATCAAACCAGTCAGTCCTAAAGGAAATCAGTCCTGAATATTCATTAGAAGGACTGATGCTGAAGCTGAAACTCCAATACTTTGGCCACCTGATGTGAAGAGCTGACTCATTGGAAAAGACCATGATGCTGGGAATGATTGAAGGCAGGAGAAGGGGATGACAGAAGATGAGATGGTTGGATGGCATCACCAACTCCATGGACATGAGTTTGAGCAAGCTCCAGGAGTTGGTGATGGACAGGGAAGCCTGGCATACTGCAGTCCATGGGGTCACAAAGATTTGGACACAAATGAGTGACTGAACTGAACTTCTTTCTTGAAATGTGTTTATGGCTTAGAAGGGCCCTCAGGCAAATATCATGATCACCATTTGAGGACCTATGTGAGAGGGTCCCTAAGGTAAAAAGGACAGGATATTTTAGGGCACCCTGAGCAGCACCAGAAAATCAATCCTGGTCCCTCTTCTCTCTAACTGGATCTGAGATGGACTATAACATAACTGTTTCCCATAGATTTTCTTTGCACTTTAGTCCCAGAAGGAAATAGTAGGTGCATACAAATTAGGAGAATATTGAGAGGTTTGAATAAAAAAACTCTTTACAAAGGTATGAGTGTGGCATAGGGAAACCTCAAGGCTTGGTACAGTACTCACTGTGGGGTCTTGTCACCACTCTTAAATCTAAAAGAGTGAGAGGAGGGAGTTACTGAAATTTGGAAAGAAAGTGTCTCTGGAGAGAATTTTCAGGAGAGGAGCTGTTATCTTCAGTTGAAAAGTACAACTCAAGGTGACACTGAAGGGAGGGAGCTGGAAGAATAAAGACCGTGACTCTGATTTTTCTCTTTCCCTCTAATTTTCTTCCAGATTTCCCCTTAACCAAGCAAAATTAGAAACCAGAGAGAGCACTTAAACTTGTTAGTATACCAGTCAGTATCCTGGGCCAGAGAGCAGATTGGAGGAGTGTAAAGAGTAGAAAGGGAGAGGCAAAAGGAAGCCAGCCAGAAATTTGATGAATGCAGCTCAACACACCACTTTTCCCCTGTTATGAAATCTATTCTATTTTTTCATTCTCTCCATTCTTACATCCTTTCAGATCCCAACACTCTGATTTCAGAGACTTCGTGCTCCAACAACCAATCTAGAACTTTCTAGTCTCAGAAGCTTTTGAAATCAGGAATATCCTGGAAGAAAATTTTGACTCCAGGACTCAAGTGCTTCAGAACCTTTCTAGAAAGCTTTGTCCTGAAAACCAAATTGATCCTGAAATACTATTTTCCTATTCATTTATCTGGAGCATAAGCAGTGTGGCTGAATTATTCTAGCTTCAGAGCTGGTTCTGGGTCTCTTGCTCCTCTGTGTATGATGCAGTCAAGCTGTTGTCACTCTATAAATAATAAAGAAAGATGAGTGCATAAAGCCGAGGTTGGCATTGCTCACTGGCCAGACCAACAAGGCAGGGTAGAATATGACTAGAGGATTAAGGAGACACAAGTGGTACCAAGTGAGTGGGAAATTCTGATATGAGTAAATGGAATTACCTCTATTTACCTGATTGCTAGGTGAGGTACAAAAGGGGACAGAGACATCACCTAAAGCATAACCTCAACTTCCCAGATAGTTCTCATAAGCAGAGGTTTACAGTTTCAATTCCTCATGCAGAATGTTTTCACTCAAAATGTCTCTACTGTACTGTGGTGGCAGGCAGTCACAAGGGCAATAGCACTGAATTTGTCATTAAAAGGTCCAGGTTCAAATCTCTGCATATTAATTGCAGCGTGAATATGGGTCACTTTTCTCTCTATGTCCTTTAGTTCTTGTGTCCAATAGGGATGTGCTGTGCTGTGCTTAGTTTCTCAGTCGTGTCTGATGCTTTGCTGTCCTTTGTGACCCCATGGACTATAGCCCACCAGGCTCCTCAGTCCATAGGGATTCTCCAGGCAAGAATGTGGGTTGCCATTCACTCTTCCAGGGGATCTTCCCAAGGGATCTAACCCAAATCTCCCCCATTGCAGATGATTTGTTTACCATCTGAGCCATCAGGGAAGCCCAAGAATACTGGAGTGGGTAGCCTATCACTTATCCAGGGGAGCTTCCTGACCCAGGAGTTGAACTGGTGTGTCCAGCATTGGCAGGCAGATTCTTTACCACTAGCGCCACCTGGGAAGCTCCAAATGAATGTGTATGTTCAAGCAAATGTGTATTTGTGTGTAAATAAATTGTGTGTGCAATCTAATGGTGTATGTTTTCAGTAGAGCATTGTAAATGTGAATACGCATGCTTTCATCTGAATCTGTTTGGAAAGGCAAATGAGACTTAATATCATTGTACATATGAGTTCAACTGTGTGTGTGTGAGAGAGAGAGGTTAAATACAAAGGACATACCTAGCCCTTCTGGACACTGTCCTAGTGATAAATGCCCTCCCCTCAATTCATGATTTTCCAAAAAAACAAGTTTTCCAAGCAGAAATTTTCCACATAGACCTTTCACTCCAGTAAGGGGACATTTTACTTTTTTTTTTTTTTTTTCCTTTGCTTCAAGCCTCATTCCTAGCCATTTTGGGCCAAAGAGAGGAGTAAGTACCCAGCTCTACTCAGAGAATAATTGGGAACATTTTGCTACACACAAAAACCTGGAAAATGACTGGTGTGTGGGACTGAAACTCAGTGCGGGTTGTAGAATGCAAGACAAAGGGCCCCTTGGCTACTTTATTTGTTCTCTTTAAAAGTAGCCCTAAGTGACTGAAATATTGTTCGCCACCACGAGCAGTATGAAATTTCACCACCAGCTGGAGTTACGTAACCATCTCCATGGCAACCAAAGTCCATAAACTTGCAGTATCACTGTTGGCTGGTTACATAGCAGTGGTTTTAGTGCTCCCTACACCCTCCCCTTCAGCCCTTTCTTGGTTGTTTTCTCTTTTAAATCCCCTCCTCCTATTTTTCTTCCCTGTCAAAAGCAACAAAATTAAACGTTGAATAAAATGAGGGAAAGCTGAAGCTTCTTAAGCTGTTGGTGCACATGAGGCAAGTCTTCTCTGAGGAAAGTGTAGGTGCTTGGCTAGCCTGCAGGCTTGCTTACACCAGGGAAATTAGTACCTCCCAATACTATACCACAGTCCACAGAAACACATACTCTGAAATGGTTACTGTTGAAAGGAAATGAGGTAGGCTAAAGAGAAAGTCATCAGCGAGTCTCAAAGAAACCCTAAACTCAGCTTCCTGTGACTCTTTCTTTTGAGTATTCCTAGGAGCCCAGAGAAGGAAATGGCAACCCACTCCAGTATTCTTGCCTGGAGAATCCCAGGGACAGGGGAGCCTGGTGGGCTTCTGTCTGTGGGCTCGCACAGGGTTGGACACGACTGAAGCGACTTAGCAGCAGCAGGAGCCCAGAGGCACTCACGGCATGATGGAGATAATGGTAGTAGAAGTTTCTGAAATGAGAGACTGAGGTTCAGGAGAATGGGGATGCAATCCTCCTTAGGCAGCATCACTGCTTTTCCCAGAGCTTGGGACTGCACTATGTCCCCACCCTGATCAAGAGACAGGCTCTGAGGTCAAAAGTGCAACAGCAGACATCAGAACTTATGCATTCCAAGCTCTGGCTCCAACTTTGAGTAGCTCTATGATCACAGAAACCTAAGAATTTCAGGATTGTTGGATATTTGAAAAAGTATGTATTATCCACTAGTCAAAAGTTCTCTGGTCAAATCTATGGTTTTTCCAGTAGTCGTGTATGCATGTGAGAGTTGGATTATAAGGAAAGCTGAGTGCCAAAGAATGATGCTTTTAAACTGTGGTGTTGGATAAGACTCCTGAGAGTCCCTTGGTCAGCAAGGAGATCCAACCAGTCCATCCTAAAGGAAATCAGTCCTGAATAGCCATTAGAAGAACTGATGCTGACACTCCAATACTTTGGCCACCTGATGCAAAGAGCTGATCACTGGAAAAGACCATGATGCTGGGAAAGATTGGAGGTGGGAGGATAAAGGGATGACAGAGGGTGAGATGGTTGGATGGCATCACCGACTCAATGGACATGAGTTTGAGTAAGCCCCGGGAGTTGACGGTAGACAGGGAGGCCTGGCATGCTGCAGTCCATGGGGTCACAAAGAGTCAGACACGACTGAGTGACTTAACTGAACTGAACTGATTATCCTCTAGTTGAACACTTACAGTGATAGACAGATCATCACATTCATTTTTTCCATGGACTGCTCTGAGAAATAGATAATTATTCATTCCATTCAACTGAAATTTGGCTCCCTGTGGGTTCCAGCCATAGGTGTATTTCCTTTCAACTTGGGCTTCCCAGACCCTACCTGCTCTCTTTACCCCATGAGAATCTCTTCAGAAATCTTCCAAAATATCATACCACATAAATCTTCTCTTCTTCCAGCCAATCAATCGCATTTCTTTCAATTGCTCTTCATGAGCCTTGGGATCTCTCTCTCTCTCCGTCTTCACTGTACATGCCCCTCTTTTGCTATCTTCTTATTAAAGCATGATGCCTTGAGCTTGCATGCATGCATACATGCCTAGAGCTTGATACAACCCCCCCCATATGAAGTCTGATCAATTAGTGAGGTGATAAATTCCAGGAATGAGCCCACACTTGAGGGTGAGAAAGTGCATGAAGTGTCAAAAGGGGGAGGAGGTTTAAGAATATATTTCTTTCCTATGATCAGTCTCTCTATATTGGAAAAGTGGGCATTAAATGCTTTGTGCCACCATTCTAATTCTGCAACCTCAAATCAAGATGAGCTGCTGCTGCTGCTGCTAAGTCGCTTCAGTCGTGTCCGACTCTGTGCGACCCCATAGACAGAAGCTCACCAGGCTCCCCCATCCCTGGGATTCTCCAGGCAAGAACACTGGAGTGGGTTGCCATTTCCTTCTCCAATACATGAAAGTGAAAAGTGAAAGTGAAGTCGCTCAGTCGTGTCCGACTCTTAGCGACCCCATGGACTGGAGCCTACCAGGCTCCTCCGTCCATGGGATTTTCCAGGCAAAAGTACTGGGGTGGGGGTGCCATTGCCTTCCCCCAAGATGAGTGGGTTTCCCACAATTCTATGCCTAGCAGTACCTCTTTCCTGGCATAATTGGCACCTGGATTTGCAATATACTAGATTGGCTCCATGCCAATTCTCTTTGTTCCTACCTTGATCCCTAGAAATATTGGTCCTGCTGAGAGCGGGGCCTTAGTTCTCCTGGTGCCCTTATACACTCTGCTTTGCATATACTTTTATATACAGAGCATACTCCCTTGCTCTGAATGTTGCAGATCTAGCCCATAGTTTCTTGTCTGAGTTCCTCTGCAGGTAGTACTGAGTATACTTAGAAACTGCTTGTCAGGGACAATGTCATAGTCAGCAGATAATAGTAGGGTTCTAGATGTAGTGAAGGAGAGGAAAATGGGTGGTAAGTTTTAAGCCATACTCACTCCTTTCTGAGAGTGGTTGTTGCAGAATATTCACATAAAGGAAAATTGGGGGAGGCATTTGTATGGACAAGTATACTGATTTTATACAACCTATGAGTATTTGGTGGAGAAGGAAATGACAACCCACTCCGGTATTCTTGCCGGGAAAATTCCATGGAAAGAGGGGGCTACAGTCCATGGATTCACCAAGAGTTAGACATGACTGAGCACAACCACAACGAATATTTAGGGAGTCTTATAAAGGTTAATGGAGATTATAGCAGAGGAGAAGGCCAAAGTCTCTCCATACCTATCGCTTAGCAAGCAACTGCTTTGGTTCAGATTCATTTCTTTTCAGAGCTCTGTTTATATGTGTCCAACCATGTATGCCCAGCTGTCAAAAGTTCCTGTTTTGGGGAGGTAATATTAAGCCTTGAGGAAGCCTGGAGTTAGATGAGTGTAACCAGGACTGAACTGTTCTTATGGGTAAGCTGGAAAGACCGATCAAAAAGTAGAGAATGATCATAAAATATCAAGGCCATCAGCCTTAGCAGGAATGGAGCTGGTCCAATCAAAGGCTGATGAGTAAGAAAACTCATTCCTTGAGTATCTAAACAGTGTGCTAGACATGGGGTTAAATGATTTCATACCCATTCATCTCATTCACAACACACTGATCACCAGTTCCATGTCCCTTACACAAGGCAGGTGCTATAATCCTCTCACAGAGAGTAAAATTGAGAGTAGGAGCAATTTGTTCAAATTCACATGACTATAAGTAACAGAACTGGGATTCAGTCCTAAGAATGTCTACTTATAAAGGGGACTGCCTTCTGTTCTTTGAGACAGTAAGCTTTGCTTGTGGAGAAGGCAATGGCAACCCACTCCAGTACTCCTGCCTGGAAAGTCCCAAGGACAGAGGAGCCTGGTGGGCTGCAGTCCATGGGGTCGCTAAGAGTCAGACATGACTGATCGACTTCACTTTCACTTTTCACTTTCATGCATTGGAGAAGGAAATGTCAACCCACTCCAGTGTTCTTGCCTGGAGAACCCCAAGGAAGGGGGAACCTGATGGGCTGCTGTCTCTGGGTTCACACAGAGTCAGACATGACTGAAGCGATGCAACAGCAGCAGCAGCAGCAGCAGGTGAGTGAAATCCATTTCTACCACTGTGGGCCTATAGCATCAATAACACCTCTTGCCTCACTATTGATTCACTGTGGGATGCTAGGCAAATCCTTTTCTACACACTGGGTCTCAGTTTTCCTATCTGTAAAGGTTATTTTGTTTCTGTTGTTGTTTATTCTCTAAGACATATCTGACTCTTTTGCTACCCATGGACTGTAGACTGCCAAGCTCCTCTGTCCATGAGATTTCCCAGACAAGAATACTGGAGGAGGTTGCCATTCCTTCTCCAGGGGATCTTCCTGACCCAGGGATCAATCCTATGTCTCTTGTATTTGCAGGCTGATTCTTTCCCACTGAGCCACTGCTGCTGCTCCTGCTGCTAAGTCACTTCAGTCGTGTCCGACTCTGTGCAACCCCATAGACAGCAGCCCACTAGGCTCCCCTGTCCCTGGGATTCTCCAGGCAAGAACACTGGAGTAGGTTGCCATTTCCTTCTCAAATGCATGAAAGTGAAAAGTGAAAGTGAAGTCGCTCAGTCGTGTCCGACTCTTAGCGACCCCACGGACTTCAGCCCACCAGGCTCCTCCGTCCATGGGATTTTCCAGGCAAGAGTACTGGGGTGGGGTGCCATTGTCTTCTCCCTGAGCCACTAGAGAAGCCAAAAGTAATTGTGGTGAAAGTTAAATGAGATACTTTACTGCCATGTCTGGCAGCTAATAGGAACTTAATAGGTAGTAGATTAGCAAAGAGTTAGAATAATTTCTGAATTTGTGACTTTTCTCCGGGAAAGAAGGATAACCTACACTGAGTAACATAGCATATTATTTTAGAGCACTTCCACCCTTGAGGTAGCAAAATAGTTTCCATCAACAAATTTTAGCTAAACACCTCCTCTCAGCCATAGATTTTGCTAACAGTGGAATAGATGTTAGGGTTTCAGTGATGCATAATGTATGAGCCTTTCTTTCCAGGGGTTTCCTGAGAGAATCAGGATGGAGAGAAGGTTCACAAATAGATCAGGAGAGCAGGGCAGCCGCAGCAGCTCTAACTGACCCAAGAGGGTAATGACTGAATCAAGGCACTGGGGTAGAAAGCCGCAGCTTAAGCAGGCATCAGAAGTGGGTGGTGAAAGGCTGGTATGGTTTAAAGAGTGGCAGCAACAGTGGCATTGAGAACTCATTACAATGGTCTATAAGACCCCTTATGATCACCCCCAACCTCTGCCACCTCTCTTGGGTCACTTCCCACTACTCTTCACCTTGCTTATTCTAGCTACTCTGGCTCATTTGCTGTTCCTTGAGCAATTCAGATACACTATGATTTTTGGACTTGCCATTTTCTCTTCCCACATATGGCTCACGCTCACCTACTTCTGATCTGCCCTCAAATCTTACTTTATCTGGGAAACTTTGTTTGACTATCTTATCTAAGTTTATACCCACCCTCCCAATATTTCTTTTCCATATACTCTTCTTTATTTTTCTCCAGATTAGCACTTATTACTGTATAACATATATTTTATTTATTGTCCTTATTTCTGTCATCCTCACCAGTGTGTAACTGCCAGGGATTACTGTTTTCTCCACTGTGTCATCCTAAGTGCTTAAGACTACCATGTACATAATTGGTGCTCAATAAATAGCAGTTGAACAAATGAATAGTAAAATTTGCTAAGTGTGCAATAAATTATTACATTTGAAGAACTCAAGTGTCCCTTTGAGGCTCTGATAAAAGATATGAATCCTTTCTCCAAAAGATTGCATATAATCCTCCCCCTTATTAAATTACCAGCTCTTTGAAATCCACAATCTCATTGCATTACCACAAATACCCTGTAAGGCAGGCATTTTATCTCTATTTTGCTCATGAGGGGAGTGCAACTCAGAGAAGTGGGCTAAGTTATCAAAGTTATGGAGTAAGTGGTATAGCAAGGACTATGGCCAATTTCTCCAATGTTCTGATCAATGCCCTTTTCTACCCCTAGGTTCATGGTGTGCTTAGCTTATACAAAGCTTGGGCTAGAAAATAACACTGTGGTAGATAGTTTCTAAATTAGCATGCAATGGTCCCTGCTTCCTGGTATTTATGCCCTTCTGTAATACCCTCCCCTTGAGTATAGACTGAAGCTAGTGACTTACTTCTAATTAAGAATGTGGCAAAAGTGATGCGATGTCACTTCAGAGGTCAGGTTACAAAAGACCATAATTTCCATCTGCCTTGCTCTATCTCACTGTTTACTGAAACTACAGTAGGCAAGGTGAGAGAAGGGAAGCTGGAAGAAAACTTAAGGAGCCATAGGAACTGCAGATATGCTTGATCTCTCCTGACTGGCACAGCAGCAGTTCAGTAGACATGCTGTATTCTCTCGTGGTTGACCCAGCAGACATAGCCATAATGCAACCACAAGGGCTTTTCCAGTGGAGCTTATATAGGTTTACAGAACAAAAGAGGCCTGTGGCCAAGTGAGTACATCATGACGCATATGTACAGTGCTACAAGTGATCTCAACTACTACATAACCATGTATTCACAAAATGTGGGGCAAGAGCAAGAGGCCATGGAGTGAGAAAGCCTGACCACTGCCATCTTGGCTAATTTGCTCTTTTCCTACACCATCTTACTATCCCTCTCTTTCTCCCTTACTTGCTTTATCTGATGAAGCTGGGTCCTATTTTGGGAGCAGCTGTATGGAGAAGTCTTTGTGGCAAGGAACTGATGGAGGCCTCTGTTCAACTGCTAGCAAGGAACAGAAGCCCTCAGTCCAACTGCTCATAAGGAACTAAATCCTTCCAATAGCCAGATGAGCAAACTTAAAAACTTATCTTCCTGCAGCTGACCCTTAAGATAACTGCAACCCCAGTTGATCCTTTGACTGTAGCCTGTAAGAGACCCTGTGCTAGGTGCAATCAGATAAGACATGCCTGGCTTTATGACCCACAGTAAAATAATAGCTGGATACTCTTTAAGATGCACAGTTTTTATATTACTTATGCAGAAATGGATAACTGACAAAACCAGAAACACAAAGTGGCCTGTACTACACTATCTTCACGGCCTCAGCTGCCACACCTTCCTCTGTGGTTCTCAGTCCCAAAGCCTTTCTTTCACTCAATATCAGATCAGATCAGATCAGTCGCTCAGTCGTGTCTGACTCTTTGTGACCTCGTGAATCGCAGCATGCCAGGCCTCCCTGTCCATCACCAACTCCCGGAGTTCACTCAGACTCACATCCATTGAGTCAGTGATGCCATCCAGCCATCTCATCCTCTGTCGTCCCCTTCTCCTCCTGCCCTCAATCCCTCCCAGCATCAGAGTCTTCTCCAATGAGTCAACTCTTCGCATGAGGTAGCCAAAGTACTGGAGTTTCAGCTTTAGCATCATTCCTTCCAAAGAAATTCCAGGGCTGATCTCCTTCAGAATGGACCGGTTGGATCTCCTTGCAGTCCAAGGGACTCTCAAGAGTCTTCTCCAACACCACAGTTCAAAAGCATCAATTCTTCGGCACTCAGCCTTCTTCACAGTCCAGCTCTCACATCCATACATGACCACAGGAAAAACCATAGCCTTGACTAGGCGAACCTTTGTTGGCAAAGGAATGTCTCTGCTTTTGAATATGTAATCTAGGTTGTGTCGGTAGCAATAACCTATTTTGTGCTACAAGGGACTAGAGCTTGAAGAGTAACATCAGGATTGTGAAGATTGTGATAGTTGAAAGAGTTTTGTATTTTTTGGCTGAAAAATATTGTCATATTCATAGTTTGATTTCTCTCAGGCCCTGGCCTCTATGTTTATGCTAACTTACAAGACTTATTAAAATTGTGGTTTACTGATAAGATGTCTCACCTGGAAGTCAGAACACCTGGGTTATGTCAATCAGGAAATCCACAATATTTTTCAACTGCAATCTTTGGGCATGACATTATATTTGGTATTGAGGAGACTATGGCAAACAAATTAGATCCAGTCCCTGTCTTCACAATATTTTTGGTGTAATAGTTTAATTTTTCTGGACTAACCACTCACAGTGGACCCACAGGCAATTACGTTCTCTCTATCCTGTTTCCTCATTGGTGAAATTGTTAGCAGTCGGTGTATGTAGGAGGTCTGTTTCAGCTCTACAGTGCTGAATTTTTGATCACCAGTACTTAAGTATTTAAGTGATCAAGGGAGCTTCTTCCTGGCTGGCTGATTACCCAGGGTCATCAAGGTTAAATGATGAGTCCAGAGTCATGTTGGCAAATGGTGACAGTGTTCTGAGCTGCCTCTAAAAGTAACATTAACATTTATAGCACAAAGAAAAAATCTGTTCCATAATACTTGCTTAATGACACCCTGTTCCCAAATAGACAGTAAACATGCAGGATGACAGGCAAGAAATTGTTAATGTTTTTAATAACCCAGTAATATTTAAATAACGGACAGTAATTGTCTTATTAAATCTAAATGAAGAACAGCAAAGTGAACTTTCCTGGAATTCTAGTCTTGCTGAGGCTTCCAGAAGTTCTAAGAAGCTTCTAAGATTATCTGCTCCAGTGGAATTCTCTTTATGCTGAGAGAGCATTATTCCTTAGAGGTGATAAGTCAGGTTGAACTGGGAGTGCAGCTGAGAGAAGAAAACCAAAGTTGTTGCTTGAGAAAATGTCTCTGAAATGGAGAAAGGAATTCTGGGTTTTTAGAATACCAGGAATGAGCAAAAGAAAGGGAAATCTCTTCATAGACACAAGAAGGTGCATAAAGGAGATTGACTTATCCAAGATCACTAACTTCTTTTTAGCAACAAAATACTAAACTCTGTGCCTTTCCATAACACCATCCTGCACATAACCAATTTTATCTGAGTAGATAGTTTCCAAAAGTTAGGAGCACAGACTCTCAAGGAAAATGATCTAAGTTCAGATTTGTTCTCTGCTATTTGCTAGCTGTGTGAGCCTGAGTAAATTACTTTATGTTTTTGCACCTCCATTTCCTCATCTATAAAATAAGGATGATCATATAACCTACCTCATAATATTTTCAGGAGGATTAAATGAGTTAATATTTGTAAAGCACTATGAGCAGTGCTTGCCATAAAGTAAATACTATATAATATTTTTGAATAGAACAAACAGGGTTTTCACTTAATTTTAAACAAGTTCAGTAGCCCCAGCAATTCAGTAGCAATAGGGAGGTTTTCTTAGAGATCCCCATCTCTCCTTTCTGAGGCTTTCCATGTATGGTTTCCCTTCAAGTACCCATTTCCCATCAGATACCACACTCCTCAGGTTTCCAGAACTTTGGTACTCTCTCCTCAACTTCTCTGATGGCAAGAAGTGATCAGTCCAAAGACCTTTCACATTCACTGCCCCATCGGATCAGCATAATAACTCAAGGATAGAGCAATGATTTTATTTACATTCTAGAGATGAGGACACAGGACTAGGAACTTGACATGACTGGTATGGCTCTCTTAACAGGGTACTATGATTCTAGTTTAACAGAGTGCTATGATTCTAGTCCAAACTTCACTACTTACTTTTGTGTAACATCACGTAGACATTTTCCTATCTCTGTACCTCAATTTCCTCATCCACTTAATGAAGGGGCTAGATGAAACAATCTTACAAACAATCTGATTTAAGGGTCACACAATTTGTTTGTAGCAGAGCAGGAACTGACTTTGTGTTAAGCCACTCCTTGACTTTTCCTTGATGCCATATTTTGTTTTCAAATGAGTAAAAATTCTGAGAGAGCTCATAGAATAGGCTCAGCACATTTTCCCTTCTACCTTACTTTCCTTTACCTAGCTCAATAAGGTTAAGCATGTTTTAATGTTGTAAAATGTCAGAGCAAAGAAAGCCTTTGGTGATATCTTTTAGATCACTGGCTTTGAAACCAGAATGCATGTACCTCAAATGTCCTCCCCAATGCACTGGAGATACATGAACTGTAGGGCCACCCTCTCCTGGAGAACTGACTTTGCTAGAAGATTTGGAAGACTTACATTAAAATAAATACATATTCATTATGCAGTGGAGTGCAAAAATACACATAAACTTTTTAAGGTATATAAATCTACAAAAAATTTGCACTATGACTCCAACTGGAAAATGTCTGAGATGAATTCTAAATCATCATATTGCAGTCAGTGAAACTGATATCCAAAGAGAGGAAGAATCTTCCTCCCCAGGATCACAGAGAGATTTAAAAACAAAGAAATAACTTGAATCCAAATTATCGGCAACCTGGACAATTGTGTTTTCTTCTATCTGGTCCTGCCTATAAGGCAGAAGTGAGCCAAGGAGTGATTAAAGACTGTTTCTTGGTGCATGAAGAAGCACCTCACTAACATGGACAAGCTGCTTTCCTTCTCAAGAATGCATTTTCTTCTTCAAGAAGCTGACCTGAGAATACAATGTATGGATAATTTAACTTGGGCTCTGAATTGAGGATTCCTAGGTGTAAATCCTAGCCCTGTGACTATCTAGGTGTTTCACTATGGACAAGTTACTTAACTTCTCTGTGTCTCAATTTCAAAGAAAAATGAGCAGAAAATATGACTTATCCCATAAGTTTTTTGTGAGAATTTAGTGAGTTAATACACGAAAAGCACTTAGAACAGTGCTAATGAGTTATTTTCTTATTGTTTAAACTAAACAAACATGGAACTAGACTTATAGCATTATTGCATCCTGAGATACTTCTGTGAAATCCCAATGGCAAAGAACATAGTTTATAACCCACAGGTCATTGCAAAGGTGTTCCAGATTTGGGTGGTTGGATATGGGATGTGTGACAAGCTGTGAACCTTTTAGAAAAAATATAATCCAGAGTATCCTGATATCTAAGTAGATTGCAGGGCTTGTTCCTGAAATGGCTAAAGTGATGTCTTACATGAGAGTTTAAATATGCATTCGTATTTTCTTAAAAAAGACTGAATTCCCTCAGGAAAAATGTCTGACTCTTTGGAACTCTTTTGGTGCCAGACACAGAGGAAAACACAGTAAGATGACTATTGGACATTGTTCCAAATTTGGGAAATGGACCTTGAGAGAGGCAGGGTCTCAGACATGGGCTTTGTTACCCTTGGCAGTGAAGAGGCTTAGACTGAATAGTACAGGAACTGCTGATGGCAGGACCTGGGGTCCTGGCCTTCCCTAGGGAAGAGAGGCCCCTCATCAGTCATATAGGCTTAGTTAGCTGATTGTCCCATTTCTATGGCCTCACCAAGGCCTTTTGGAGCTTTCCCCATTTCTCTGTGTATGTGATTACTATAGTTCTTACCCACTAAGGCAAACTTTGAATGGGTTATATAAGCCATGTCCCCATGGCACCCCTCAGGTCCCCTGAGTCTGAATTATGACATTCATCAGTTAAGTCATCTACCAACCATGTATCTTAATTTTAACTTTTCTTGGCCCATTTGCCTTTTGAAACAATTATTTCAAAGTTGTACCTCATGAACTCTAAAACATTCTATGGAGGCATCCTAGGAATTACATAGAAGAGATGGCTTCCTCACTTCAACTAGAACAGCTCCACTTTGATCTGTTTTCTATATTGAGTTCCCCTGCTGACTTTTATTTGTGTTTAAAAGTTATAGTGTTAAGATCAGGTTGAAAACACCTATCATAAACTGCTGAAATTATTTCAATAGTCCAGAAATGTCAATATGTTGGCAAACAAAGGACATTTCTTTGAGTTGTACTTCAACTAGAATCAGACTGCATATCTTCAGTTTTGAGGCAAGAAAAACAAAGCAACAGCCATCATGCATGAAGGAGGGTTGATTTCTGCCTTCAAGGAACTGAAACTCAAATTAAGAAGGCAGAACAAACAGTCTGGAATCACCTGAGCCTTTAATAGTTCATTTTGGTTCTGATTTTGTGAACTCAGAGGAGATATATCCTAAGGAAGAAGTGAAATTATACTGGCATCTGAAAGATGATAAAGTGGGCTGTGTGTAGGCAAATACATGAGAGACAAGTAGAGAGGCAGAGATTGCAGTAAATATAGTATTGGGAATAGGAGAGGTCATGGACAGAGTGGGCTCTGTAAGGAACCAAGCCTGAGGATCAAGGGTGGTTCATACTGGGGAGCAAGGAGAGAAAAGTTACCTAGGATGGGGAAACCCAGTACTGCCAAGCAGAAGAATTTGGAATTGATGCATGTTTTGACCATATACAGGGTAGACAGTGTAGGAAAGGGGCCACTAAAAGAAGCAGCATTAACAGCAGGACTTAAATGGTGATACAGGTGAGGGCTATTCAAAAGCTGTCTTGGAGACAAGAGTCCCACTTGCCACAAGTTCAGTGCTTTAGTCATCATTTATTTTCCTTTTGTTATTGCTGGCCAAGGCCCATATCTCCACCTCTCATAGCATCTTGCATGGCAATGTATGCAAAGTAAATGTTTAAGTAATGTTTGTGAAAATGAAAGCCATTTAAAAGACAAAACCAAAAGCCTTATATGGCTAATGAATGTTTGAAGGTGTCTATCTTTACTGTGCCAGCATCTTTCCAGAGTTTTCCCATACCTCAGACAGTCTGCGCACCCCCTGTTCCTATGAGTTTATGAACTCCTTAGACATGCTTCATTCTTCTCATTTTTAGATGGAAAAACTAAGTTTCAGGAAATAAAGGGACTTGCCCAAAATAACTGAGGTAATGGCTTAGGTGTGAATGAACCCTAGGGCTTTTGATCACAAATCCATTGCTCTTCCTGAATCTCTGGTCTACTTGGAAACACAAGTGCTAAGAGCCAGTTGCAGTTCTCTATTCACTGTATGGTCAAATATCTAGATCTTCTCTTCCCTCACTAAGGCATGAAGAATAAAGATAATTAACTAAGATGAAGTGGTGGGAACACTGGAATTGGAGTCAAAGGTCCTAGTTTCTAGTATGAGTTCTGCCATAGCACCCGGTTCAATTTAGTAGCTCAGTCATGTCCAACTTTTTGCCACCCCATGGACTGCAGCACACCAGGCTTACAACTCCATCACCAACTCCCAGAGCTTGCTCAAACTCTCATCCATTGAGCCAGTAATGCCATCCAACCACCTCATCCTCTGTGATCCCCTTCTCTTCCTGCCTTCAATCTTTCCCAGCATCAGGGTCTTTTCTAGTGAGTCAGTTCTTCACATCAGGTGGCCAATGTACTGGAGTTTCAGCTTCAGCATCAGTCCTTCCAATGCATATTCAGGATTGATTTCCTTGAAGATTGACAGGTTTGATCTCCTTGCAGTCCAAGGGACTCTCAAGAGTCCTCTCCAACACCACAGTTCAAAAGTATCAATTCTTTGGCACTCAGCTTTCTTTATAGTCCAACTCTCATATCCATACATCACTACTGGAAAAACTATGGCTTTGACTAGATGGACCTTTGTTGGCAAAGTAATGTCTCTGCTTTTTAATATGGTGTCTAGGTTTAATATTCTGGCATAGAGCCTGAAGAACTATGGACAGAAGTTCATGACATTGCACAGGAGGCAGTGATCAAGACCATCCCCAAGAAAAGGAAATGCATAAAATACAAAATAATTGTCTGAGGAGGCCTTATAAATAACTGAGAACCCAGAGGGATGGAATTGCAAGGGGAGTGGGAGGGGGGTTACAGATGGGGGGACCCATGTAAACCCGTGGCTGATTCATGTCAATGTATGGTAAAAAAAAAAACAACAACAAAAAAAACACAATATTGTAAAGTAATTAGGCTCCACTGAAAATAAATACATTCATTTAAAAAAAAGAAAGAAAGAAGAGAAACTAAAGGTAAAGGAGTAAAGGAAAGATACACCCATTTGAATGCAGACTTCCAAAGAATAGCAAGAAGAGATAAGACAGCCTTCCTTAGTGATCAATGCAAAAAAAATAGAGGGAAAGAATAGAATGGGAAAAACTAAAGATCTCTTCAAGAAAATTAGAATGTTTCATGTAAAGATGGGCACAATAAATGGCAGGAATGGTATGGACCTAACAGAAGCATAAGAGATTAAGATGAGGTGGCAAGAATACACAGAAGAACTATACAAAAAGGATCTTCATGACCCAGATAACCACAATGGTGTGATCACTCACCGAGAGCCAGATATCCTGGAATGCGATGTCAAGTGGGTTTTAGGAAACATCACTACAAACAAAGCTAGTGGAGGTGATGGAATTCCAGCTGAGCTATTTCAAATCCTAAAAGTGCTGCACTCAAAATGCCAGCAAATTTGGAAAGCTCATCAGTGGCCACAGAACTGGAAAAGGTCAGTTTTCATTCAAACCACAAAGAAAAGCAATGCCAAAGAATGTTCAAATACTGCACAATTGCACTCATCTCACATGCTAGCAAAGTCATGCTCAAAATTAACATATCTGTAAATTGGGCACCCTAGAGATCTTTCCTGCATGGTTTCACGCTCTCAGGCTAAGAAGCACGCGTCTCCCTAGCCTGCTAAGGTAAGCCCAGATTGTAATGCTCTCAAGCATGATTATTTCCACCTATTTCCCTATCTCCCAGTGAACTAGGTCAATTTGTCAAAAGGAAGTATGCAGACCTAGGATCATGGCAGCATTTTTAATGATTGAGTGATGCCTTGAATCACTGAGCTTGTCTGGCTCTGGTATATTCACTCTATCACACACATTTACCAAATGGGTCCCTTTGCTACTTAGCAAGTTCTTTCCTAACCAGGAAGCTCCTAAATTCTGCTCTTTGCCTTGCTCCTTTATTGTGTTTATGCATTATTCTTAGATACCCAGAGGCAATTCTGATTGGTGCATCCTTGCTCATAAATCTGGAAGATCAGATGATATACTTTATTTTTGTAAACAGTGCTGCTATGAACATTGGGGTACACGTGTCTCTTTCAATTCTGGTTTTCTCAGTGTATATGCCCAGCAGTGGGATTGCTGGATCATAAGGCAGTTCTATTCCCAGTTTTTTGAGGAATCTCCATACTGTTCTCCATAGTGGCTGTACTAGTTTGCATTCCCACCAACAGTGTAAGAGGGTTCCCTTCTCTCCTCACCCTCTCCAGCATTTATTGCTTGTGGACTTTTGGATCGCAGCCATTCTGACTGGCGTGAAATGGTACCTCATAGTGGTTTTGATTTGCATTTCTGGGATAATGAGTGATGTTGAGCATCTTTTCATGTGTTTGTTGGCCATCTGTATGTCTTCTTTGGAGAAATGTCTATTTAGTTCTTTGGCCCATTTTTTGATTGGGTCATTTATTTTTCTGGAATTGAGCTGTAGAAGTTGCTTGTATATTTTTGAGATTAGTTGTTTGTCAGTTGCTTCATTTGCTATTATTTTCTCCCATTCTGAAGGCTGTCTTTTCACCTTGCTTATAGTTTCCTTTGTTGTGCAGAAGCTTTTAAGTTTAATTAGGTCCCATTTGTTCATTTTTGATTTTATTTCCGATATTCTAGGAGGTGGGTCATGGAGGATCCTGCTGTGATGTAAGTCAGAGAGTGTTTTGCCTATGTTTTCCTCTAGGAGTTTTATGGTTTCTGGTCTTACATTTAGCTCTTTAATCCATTTTGAGTTTATTTTTGTGTATGGTGTTAGAAAGTTTTCTAGTTTCATTCTTTTACAAGTGTTCGACCAGTTTTCCCAGCACCACTTGTTAAAAAGATTGTCTTTAATCCATTGTATATTCTTGCCTCCTTTGTCAAAGATAAGGTGTCCATATGTGCGTGGATTTATCTCTGGGCTTTCTATTTTGTTCCATTGATCTATATTTCTGTCTTTGTGCCAGTACCATACTGTCTTGATGACTGTGGCTTTGTAATAGAGCCTGAAGTCAGGCAGGTTGATTCCTCCAGTTCCGTTCTTCTTTCTCAAGATAGCTTTGGCTATTCGAGGTTAAGCAACCTAGATGTCCATCCACAGATGAATGGATAAGCAAGCTGTGGTACATATACACAATGGAGTATTACTCAGCCATTAAAAAGAATACATTTGAATCAGTTCTAAGGAGGTGGATGGAACTGGAGCCTATTATACAGAGTGAAGTAAGCCAGAAACAAAAACACAAATACAGTATACTAACACATATATATGGAATTTAGAAAGATGGTAAAAATAACCCTATTTACGAGACAGCAAAAGAGACACTGATGTATAGAATAGACTTTTGGACTCTGGGACCAGGAGAGGGTGAGATGATTGGGGAGAATAGCATTGAAATATGTATAATATCATATCTGAAACGAGTCGTCAGTCCAGGTACGATGCCCAATAACAAATGCCTGGGGCTGGAGCACTGGGACGACCTGGAGGGATGGTGTGGGAAGGGGAGAGGGAGGAGGGTTCAGGATGGGGAACACGTGTAAACTGGCGGCGGATCCATCTTGATGTATTGTAAAACAATACAATATTGTAAAGTTAAGCAAAATAAAAATTAAAAAATATATTAAAAAATAAAAAAAATGATCACAACTGTGAACGGGAAAAAAAAAAGATATACTTTATTTTTAACTGCTGATGCAAAGATGGGCACTTTCAATGACTGCAGCAGATAAGTAAAATAAAAATAATGGCCTCCTTTGTCCTTTCTTGTTAAACTTGCCTAGGGATATTATCACTGGGTAAGAAGAAGATGAAAACATGACCTTGCTGAAAGTTTGCTCAACTGGGGCCTCATTTCAATAATTTATTTTTCCTCCAACCCCATTTCACATTATATCTGTCTCCTCTTCTCATCAGTGTAGGTAATATACTCATCACAAATCTGTGAGGACAGAAGACAGGCCATATACTTCAGTCTAATTCTCTTCTCTTACATTGCTTTAAAATTCTATATCATAAGGAGTCATGATCCTCACACCTCAAGTTGAGTAACTGAACTCCCGACTACCCAGAAATATCCCCCTCAGAGAGTTTTTCCCTTTTGGACCACTAATGCAGCCACATGTTGTGATGGAAAGAGAAGATCTTCAGAGGTACCAGGATCTGGGTTAAAAAATCCATTCACTCCTAGTAGAATTTTGAAAAGTGACTTTTCTCTAAGTCTCAACTGAGAATTACTAGAGGATTACAGATAAAAATTATTTCTATAAATTTACACTAGATTCAAATTCTTTGTGAATTCTGGCAAATTACTTCACTTCTCTATGTCTCAGTTTCCTCATTTGTTAAGGAGTATCATAATGAGATAAGCTTGCAGCATTGTTGAGAAGATTAAATGATATAATTTGTGGTATGGTTTTAGCCTAGTCTTTTAAATAAAGCAAGTAATTGATAAATGCTAGCCATTATTACTAGTAATAAAATCAGGCAGATAACAAAAGCATTGCTGTGGGAAGAGCATTGTGTTTGAAAAATAAAAAAAAAGACTTGGCACTAACTTCCAGCTCTGTTACTCATTAGCTGGTTGAGACCTTGATGTACCCTTAATTTCTCTCAACCTCAAGTTCCTCATCCATAAAACAGGACTAATAATAATGTCTATTATACCAGGTCATTGCAAGAATGACACAAGATCAGTAGTTATTTAAAATGTGTTCCATCTAAGTCTTGTCAACCAACATTGTTGGAGCTTCTACTGTATAACAAACTATAGGCTCAAGGATGGTGGGGGGGTGGAGAACACAGTAAGGTTATGGTGATTATGGTCACCATTTAAGATCTCATGGTCTAAGTACAGCATATAGTCCCATAAACAAATAATTGAAGTACAAAATGTTAGCCATCATTATAGAATTGTGTATGAGTTTCAGGGAAGTCAGGTTACTGATGTTTATGAAAGGGCTTCAGGGAATGTAAAGGCCAATAAAAATGTAGGTGATTACTACAATATCAGTTTAGGCAATAAACAACCTAAAGTAAAAAAGTCATATTGAGTAGAGTAGTAGCTTTCCCTTACTCTTGGCATCTGCAGACCATTTGTGGTTGGATGGGTTCAGAGAAGGTACTGAAGCTTTCAGAGCCTACATGCTATTAACACCACAATTGTACTTCATCCAAGCAACTCATGGGGTAAATGATCAAAAAAATGTGAAAATAAGTGAATATCTAGATCAAGAAGATGAGAAAACAAGGTGGTAATAATTAGGAAAGGCTTCTTGGAGAAGGTGGTGTTTGAGTTGGCTTTTGAAAGGAGAAGAGGAATTTTCTTAATGAACATAATAGGAAGAGCATTCCAGAGCAAGGCGAAAGCAAAGAGATGTATAATCACCTGGCATGATTGGACAGTGCTGTACTTATTACATTCTTGTAGAATGCAATTTTAAGAGGAAACAGTAAGAAATGCAGATGGAGAGATGCATAGGTGCCTGATAAAGAGAAAAAAAAAAAAAAAAACCTAATGCCCTAATAAGGAAAGTATATATTTTTTATTAATATTTTAAAATAGTATTTATGTAACACTTACTATGCACTAGCCACTATTCTAAGCACTTTATAGATATTCATTTAATCCTCAAAAAAATACTGTTAAGATAAGTACTATTACTGAGGCACAGAGATTAATTAACTTGTCTAGCACCTCATAGATAGTAAACAACAGAGCCAGGATTTCTACCAAGGAATTCTAGTTCCAGAGTCCGTACAGAGGTAAGAGCTAAAATATAATCTCTGTTGCACCCTCATCCAGGCCACTTACTCCCATACTCTCAGCTAGATCTGAGACTGTGTATTTATGTGCTCTTGTACCATATGGGCTGGTCAATTTGTCCCTGAGAGCTCAGACCTTTTTGATGTATATCTCTGGACTTCCTAGAGTTCCATAAATTTATCTCCTTTTCAGCATTTGTGATGATAATATGACATATTTTCTGCTTTTTTTTTTTTGGCCTGAATTAAAAACTATCTGATAATACTAGACATCATCTCACTGATGTCTTAACAAACTGTCATTCACCCCATGAATTGCATGGATGAGGACAGTGGTAATGCTAGTAGCAGGTAGGCTCTGAAAGCTTCAGTACCTTCTCTGAGCCCATCCAGCCACAAATGGTCTGCAGATGCCAAGAGTAAGGGAAAGCTACTACTCTACTCAATGTGCCATTTTTACTTAAGGTTATTAATCACCTATGCTGACATCATAGTAATCACCTACATTTTTATTAGCCTTTACATTCTCTGAAGTCCTTTAATTTGCATCAGTCCTCTGACTTCCTTGAAGAGCTTTTAAAGTCAGTATTAACCATTTTTTTTTTTTTTTTTCAAAAAAAGAAACTCAATTTCAGAGAGAGAAAATAACCTGGCCAAAGTCACACAGCTAGTGAGAGCCAGGTACAGACTACACAACTCTAAGTGTCCAAAAGCTTTTGCTCATTCTACCTAAAGTGAAAATTAAAATGACCTGTATCAATAACATCTGGTTCTGGAGTCTGAAATGGGGAGTGAATATGAAAAGCTTTGATGGATTCCATGAAGTTCTTAGGATTGTAAAACTTCTGATCACAGTCAGAGGAAACCTTCAGAGACACTTAGAGGCTATCTTGCTGGAAGCCTCATGGCCTCAAGACCATCTGATTGTCTAAATTACCCCCACCACTGACCCATTATTGTCAGCAATTCAGTTTATTAGGTAAAGAGTTGTGTTTATCTGAGGAAAATTTTTCTTCCAGCTCTTTATTCTCATTTACACAATGAGTCAATCCTTATCACTACCATTCCACACACAGGCATTCTTCTATTATTTGCTAGTTCTGGGTACACTCTCAAAATACAGATCAAACTGCTTTCCCTATAGCTATTGATACTTAAATGCTAATCTAATACTTCTTTTTATTCATCTGAATTCTACATTTCTTCAACATGCTCCCACACCTAAGCCTTCCATATGCTTGGAGAGAGAAACTTTAAAAGCCTTAACATTTCTTCTTCAGTATAGTCAAACATGCCTTTCTTTTTCCTCATAGCATCTGAGTTTTCTGTCTTATTTGAATACCTTCTCCTTAAGAAGGTCTCTTTCTCTCCGAGATTATGCAAATGTTCTCTCTGGCAAAAGACAGAAAAACCAAAGTCAAAAACCAAATAATAAACTGGGAAAATATTAGCAACTGATATGACAAATAAAGGATTAGTGTCCTTATTTGGGTTAATTTTTTTCAACCCACAAGATTTTCATTTTCATGCCATTACGTCAATTTTTTTTTTTTTAATCCAGTGGTTATTGAACTAAAAAGTCCATGATCTTTTAACTATTTAAAGAACAAAGAAAGTTGCTTTCGTCCATCTGAGGGTGAAATTAGATGATGTTTGTAAAAACATATGCATGATATGAATCATTTTGTCTAGGGAAAGAAACAGCTGTGCATGTGTGTATATTTGTTTAAACAAATTAGTAAGAGTATGGAAAAGGCTGGGGAAGGAATTATGCCAAACTGATAATATCAGTTATCTCCTTAAAATTGGATAGCAAGAGACTTGAAGGAAATAATTAACTTTTTAGTTATGCGTCTTTGTGCTTATCACTTGTTACAATGATATGGAATTGCTTGTTATAAAAAAAATAGCCTACACTCTACTCCTTCATACTTCCTTTGATGTTATTTAGTCTTGAATATTGTGTGTGTGGCAGTATTAGAAGTAGAGAACTGAAAAGGAACAACAAACTATCTTCCAGAAACTCAGAGAAGAAGCTTGCACATCTAATAAGCAGAGCTAGGATAAGACCCAAAAAACTTAAATCAAGTATGGAAACAAAGTAAGAACCCCTGGAAGCTTCTAAAGGACAAGTGATTTAGCAGTCAACCTCCAGAAAACTGCAGTAAGATCATCTAGGATTTCTCCTTAAAGTCAAAATCCTGTGTTCTCTTCCCATATCAGCACCTCTGCAAGACTGATTACAATGAACTCAAGAAAGGTAATTCATCCTGATAAAGCCCAATTTGCTTCTTGTTTTCCTGATTGGATCACACAAACCAGGGTAGTAAACACATAGATAATTGGTCCAAGAGTGTTGCCTCCTCTTTTTAGAACTCAATCTTTCCAAAGCCCCTCTCTCAACACATTCCCCTGATCAAAAATGTCAGTGGCTCCCAGTGCTTTCCATACTAATTCTAAACTCCACATTTTGGTCTTCAGCATCTTCAATAAGATTCTCTAGCTGCACTCAGGGGGATTCCCGTGGCCTAGATGGTAAAGAATCTGCCTGCCATGCAGGAGACCCAGGTTCGATCTCTGGGTTGAGAAGATTCCCTTGAGAAGGAAATGGCAACCCACTCCAGTGTTCTTGCCTGGAAAATCCCATGGATGGAGGAGCCTGGCAAACTACAGTGCATGGGGTCACAAAGAATTGGACACGACTGAGCAACTTTCACATACATTCAACATTGAATGGTTTGGCTAGGCTTGAGTTTAATCTAGAAGATTTAATTTAAATCTAGAAAATTTAATCTAGCATGTAGTAGTTAAAACTGGGATCCTAGACTTAAGAATTCTGCATTGGAATCTTCTTTATACCACTTATGAACTGTACAACCTTGAATAGATTATTTAACCTCTTTGACCCTCAATTTCCTTATCTATAAAATGATGAGGAAATAATGCCCCTTTTATGGGACTGTTCTGAGAATGAAATGAGCTAACCTATGTAAAGAGTTTGTTATAGAACTAAGTTCAATTATATTAGGGCCAATAATAATAATTATTGTACTTACTGGAAAACAATTTCCATGAACACAATCATCTCAGCTAGCAACATTTACTCATGACCTCTTTCGCCACAAAGTTAAAGGAAAGACAATTTTATGGAACTCAGCTCTTCAGGAAATTTGCAAGAAGTCTTCCAGACATGTAAATCAGCCCAACTTCACACACACACAGAGAGAGAGAGAGAGAGAGAGAGAGAGAGAAATGCTTACAAACATGCACAGTATTCTGTATATGCTGCTGCTGCTGCTGCTAAGTCGTTTCAGTCGTGTCCAACTCTCTGCGACCCCATAGACGGTAGTGCACGAGGCTCCCCCATCCCTGGGATTCTCCAGGCAAGAACACTGGAGTGGGTTGCCATTTCCTTCTCCAATGCATGAAAGTGAGAAGTGAAAGTGAAGTCGCTTAGTTGTGTCTGACTCTTAGCGACCCCATGGACTGCAGCCTACCAGGCTCCTCCATCCATGGGATTTTCCAGGCAAGAGTACTGGAGTGGGGTGCCATTGCCTTCTCTTATTCTGTATATAGTCATAGACAAAACCGCCCCTTCTCCACATACCCATGTGTATATACTTAGATATATATCCATTCTTGCTAAGGGTTAGAGCACTTGATAACAACAACAACAAAAAAAGAATTGTCCTGAATGTTAAGAAAATTTTCATTGCTGTGCTGAGCAGACAAGACTCTCAGACACTGCTTATGCCCTTGTAATAAATATGAATATAATGAAAGGATAGAAAAAAAAATGCTGTAGACAAAACTTCCGGGCAAGAGCTGTCTGAAGGTACTCCCCATGGAGACAATGAGCCAGGCACTGCAGTGAGATGCCAATCTTTCCTTTTTTATTTAATCATCTTGCAGGATGTTTTTAAGGCAAACCAGATAGACAGATTGTACCTATTGCCAGGGAGAGGAGAATTGAGAGGGAGGCTTCTGGGACTGAATGCTCTGACCTGCCTGTGATTAGAAATCCCCTCAAACTTGATGTACCCTAAAAAAAGTTAACTGTGAACATTCTGGGGCTAGAGAGATGGAGAGTGGGGGCTTGGCTGTTCTGTTGGGTAAGAGGAGACTAGGCTGATCTCTTTTAATATCTGAGGTTCAGAAATTGCCCAAAGGATCAACTTCTCCAGGAATTTTTACATGACTGCCCCTGCCACTCCCCAGGCTGAGATTCCATAACCTCTACGCTTACCTCTGCCATGGCACTTGCCACTCTGTGCTGTAACACTCTATCTGCTTTGTTTATCATTCACATTCAGGGCTTAGCATAGTTCCTGATATATAATAGGCACTGCATATATAAATGTATGTGGATTCCCTGGTGGTTCAGCAGTAAAGAATCTGCCTGAAATGCAGGAGACCTGGGTTTGATCCATTGGTTGAGAAGATTCCCCTGGAGGAGGGCGTGGCAACCCACTCAAGTATTCTTGCTTGGAGAATCCCATGGACAGAGGATCCTGGCAGGCTGCAGTCCATAGCATCACACAGAGTCAGACATGAATGAAGTGACTAAGCAGCAGCAGCATATAAATGTATATATAATTGATGACTTCCTGTCTGACTGTTTACTTTTCTCCTCTCCCACATGACTGAGATTTTGTATTCTAATGATGCTGTGTATTCCCATGATGCTGTGTATTCCCAGGACCCAAAGAGTTTAGCACATAGTGGATGCTTAATGTTTATAGAATCAAGATGATTTAGTTCTCTTGTAATCTCCTGAGGACTATCTTATGTCTTAGTTTCCTTATTCAAAAAATTGGGATAATAATATGCCTTCTACATAGAATTTCTGGGAGGAGTCAGGAAGTTAATAAGTGACAAATGCTTGATGCAGTAAAGCTGGCAGAAATATTGTTGTTGTTGTTTATATTATTATTATTATTATCACTTTCAGACCTGATGATGGGGACAGATCTGTCAAACTGTATGGGTCTTGGTCAGGATAGTCCCTGGGAGTCATATGAGAGTGAGGGAGGCAGTTATACCTGTAGGTTTCTCTCTCCCTATCCCATTATGTTGCCTCCACTTAGGTACTTTGTGCAGTATTAAAGCTGTACCTAAACTTAGAAGATATGATTACAAGGCTCTTGAGAGTCCCTTGGACAGTAAAGAGATCAAACCAGTCAGTCCTAGAGGAAATCAATCCTGAATATTCATTGGAAAGACTGATGCTGAAGCTTAAGCTCCAATACTTTGGGCAACTGATGCAAAGTGCTGACTCATTGGAAAAGACCCTGATGCTGGGAAAGATTGAGAGCAGGAGGAGAAGAGGGTGACAGAGGATGAGATGGTTGGATGCCATCACTGACATTATGGACATGAATATGAGCACACTCTGGGAAATAGTGAAGGACAGAGAAGCTTGGCATGGTGCAGTCCATGGGGTCTCAAAGACTTGAACATGACTGAGTAACAGAAAAACAACCATAAAACTTCATGCTCTCTGAGAACAGGGCCAAGTCATATTCCACTCTGGAATGTGATTTGGAGTTGATCAGAAGAAACTCTTAGGGAGTATTTGCCAAGGAGAAGGCGATAGCACCCCACTCCAGTACTCTTGCCTGGAAATCCTGTGGACTGAGGAGCCTGGTAGGCTGCAGTCCATGGGGTCGCTGAGAGTTGGACACAACTGAGCGACTTCCCTTTCACTTTTCACTTTCATGCATTGGAGAAGGAAATGGCAACCCACTCCAGTGTTCTTGCCTGGAGAATCCCAGGGACGGGGGAGCCTGGTGGGCTGCTGTCTATGGGGTCACACAGAGTCGGACACGACTGAAGTGGCTTAATAGCAGCAGCAGCCAAGGATTTGGACCTGAATGGCAGCGACAGAGTGCCAACTATGGTCTGGAAGCTTCCTTTCTTTGTTGAAATGTCTTTTTCCCTTCTCTTCCACTAATTCAGCTTTCCTCCTCCCCAAGTACATGATGGAAGGCAGACATAAATATTTCATAGCAGGGGAGAGACAAAGACACAGAAATCTGCTTGCTGGCCTGATGGTCTTTGTAGTGGGAGAGCAAATTAGCCAAAATTGCATGTTCAGGCTCTCCCATCCCATGTTTTGTAAATAATAATAATGTAACAGATGAGATCATTTATAGCACGACACATGTATGTCATGAGGTACTCACTTCGTCATGGGCTACTTTGTGTGGTATACCTGTATGAGACTCACCATGAAAGCCCTGGCTGCTGCTGCATTAAGGCTACACTGAAGTGACATCATGGTTATGTTATATGAGTTTATGCTATTGCTACATTATGGCTGTGCTATGGTTGCCATCACTTCATGGGAAATAGATGGTGAAACAGTGGAAACAGTGTCAGACTTTATTTTTCTGGGCTCCAAAATCACTACAGATGGTGACTGCAGCCATGAAATTAAAAGACGCTTACTCCTTGGAAGGAAAGTTATGACCAACCTAGATAGCATATTCAAAAGCAGAGACATCACTTTGCCAACAAAGGTTCGCCTAGTCAAGGCTATGGTCTTTCCTGTGGTCATGTATGGATGTGAGAGCTGGACTGTGAAGAAGGCTGAGCGCCGAAGAATTGATGCTTTTGAACTGTGGTGTTGGAGAAGACTCTTGAGAGTCCCTTGGACTGCAAGGAGATCCAACCAGTCCATTCTGAAGGAGATCAGCCCTGGGATTTCTTTGGAAGGAATGATGCTAAAGCTGAAACTCCAGTACTTTGGCTACCTCATGCGAAGAGTTGACTCATTGGAGAAGACTCTGATGCTGGGAGGGATTGGGGGCAGGAGGAGAAGGGGACGACAGAGGATGAGATGGCTGGATGGCATCACTGACTCGATGAATGTGAGTCTGAGTGACCTCCGGGAGTTGGTGATGGACAGGGAGGCCTGGCGTGCTGCGATTCATGGGGTCACAAAGAGTCGGACACGACTGAATGACTGATCTGATCTGATGGTTGCCTTGTGGTTATGTTGTGGTTGCTACTACGGCTGCTGCCTCAGCCAGGAGAAAGGCTGTGTTTTGGCTCCTGTGCCAACCAGGAGAGAATAAATGTGTCTTCAGTTCATATGGCTCCTCAAGTCTCTTTTCAACCTCTTAGTTCATACCTTGCCTACCCTGGGTTCAGCAAACAGTGTGAACAGCAATACAATTGGCACTGTAAGCATGAATCAGCACTACAGTCTTCCTTTGAAAGGGGGTGAGATGCTAATGATACCTGCTCAGGATACCTCCACCTTCTTTCTTCTATCATCTAACACTCTAAGTACATTAGTTGTGGAGATTTCTGTGGAGATAGTGATAGATGTGCTAGGTCCAGGGGTAGGAAGATGGGGAAATTAAACGTGGTTCTAACACAGATCCGTCATGTAACCTAAAGCTAGGCCCTTCCCTGAGTATAAGAATATGATCCTCACATTAATATAGCCTTTTGCAGTTTACAATTCTCTTCTACATCCATTTTCTATTTTTAAGTTTCAAAATAGCTTTTTGAATAGTACAAAGCAGATATAATTATTTAAATCATATATGAGGAGCTTATATTCCTTGTCTACATAATTTTCAGAATCCATACATAGTCCTCATCAGCCCCATTTGTGGGGGAAAAAAACATACTTATACCGGTTTCCAGAAGGCTACTCTTTTGGCCAGACATCCTCAAATTCCTCAGTTCAAGTAATCACTGGGAATAAAGATCATGGCATACTGTTTCTTTTCCCTCAACCTTAGTTCTCCAAGAAGCCTTTCCTAACAGTTTGCTATGCTAAGTCACTTCAGTCGTGTCCGACTCTGTGTGACCCCACAGATGGCAGTCCACCAGGCTTCCCCGTCCCTGGGATTCTCCAGGCAAGAACAGTGGAGAGGGTTGCCATTTCCTTCTCCAATGCATGAAAGCGAAAAGTGAAAGTGAAGTCGCTCAGTCATGTCCGACTCTTAGCGACCCCATGGACTGCAGCCTATCAGGCTCCTCCATCCGTGGGATTTTCCAGGCAAAAGTACTGGAGTGGGGTGCCATCGCCTTCTCCGTCCTAACAGTTTACTGAGGGAAAATATAAAGAAATGGAACACATACAAGATCGGGCTTCAGTCAGTTACTGTGCTATAACACCTCAGAACTTCAGAGTCCTCATATGAATGGAAGACATCATTGCTTTGCTACACAGTTGTTTGAAAATTAGAGAGGATACAAGGACAACATCTAACTGAAGCCATAAGTGATGATGGTTCTCATGACATTCAAGCCAGTCTATAGTCTCATGAATGTAACCCAAGGAACAAGGTGCATAAATAGGAGGAAGACCTTTGTCTAGAGACATTTATGATATTTCAATGTAAAATAATAAGGAAGTATATGTATTGAGTTCTCTGTAGGGACCTGATAGGCTGCTCCTCTAGTAGAAAATGTCATGACATGAGATAACCCAATTGAAGAGAAAGGATTGAATAAAGGAGAATAAAATTAGATATTCCCAGAACTATGAACCCAGTTTTATAAACATTTATCAATTTACATAAACAAATAAGGGGAAAAGGAAAACTACTCATACTTTGAGTGCCAGATATAGTATCCCTTTTGACCCTCACACTCTGAGCTGTAGGGCGAAGGAAACCTCTGTAGAATAAGACACATAGCTTGAGTTAAAATAAGATTTTAATCAAGAGGCTCATTCTAGTACTACACTACGCTTCTATCTGAATTTGGCAAGGGTGGCCATGGCTCTTCCTCTTTAGATCAGTGGTCAGCAATATTTTTTCCATAAAGGACTAGATA
Source organism: Tragelaphus eurycerus (assembly GCA_935064755.1). Classification (NCBI taxonomy): domain Eukaryota; kingdom Metazoa; phylum Chordata; class Mammalia; order Artiodactyla; family Bovidae; genus Tragelaphus; species Tragelaphus eurycerus. Next base: position 2,033,611 of record CAKXYN010000119.1, on the reverse strand, counting down.
GAGAATATTTTAGGCTTTGTGGGCCACAGGTGATTTATACTCCGCACCCGCCTCCCCCCACCCCGCCCCCGCTTTCCACTCCCTTTTCTCGTCCTCCTTCACTTCCTGCTTCTCCTTCTCCTTCTCCTCCTCCACCACCTCCTCCTCATTCTCTTTTTCTAACATTTCAGTCAGTTCCATTAAATTCAGTCGCTCAGTCATGTCCAACTCTTTGTGACTCTATGAATCACAGCATGCCAGTTCTCTCTGTCCATCACCAACCCCGGAGTTTACACAAACTCATGTCCATTGAGTCAGTGATGCCATCCAGCCATCTCATCCTCTGTCATCCCCTTCTCTTCTTGTCCCCAGTCCCTCCCAGAATCAGAGTCTTTTCCAATGAGTCAACTGTTTGCATGAGGTGGCCAAAGTGTTGGAGTTTCAGCTTCAGCATCAGTTCTTCCAATGAACATTCAGGACTGAGTTCCTTTAGAATGGACTGGTTGGATCTCCCTGCAGTCCAAGGGACTCTCAAGAGTCTTCTCCAGCACCACAGTTCAAAAGCATCCATTCTTCAGCACCCAGCTTTCTTCACAGTCCAACTTTCACATCCATAGATGACCACTGGAAAAACCATAGCCTTGACTAGATTGATCTTTGTTGACAAAGTAATGTCTCTGCTTTTGAATATTCTATCTAAGCTGGTCATAACTTTACTTCCAAGAAGTAAGCATCTTTTAATTTCATTGCTGCAGTCACCATCTGCAGTGATTTTGGAGCACCCCCAAAAGATAAAGCCTGACACTGTTTCCACTGTTTCCCCATCTATTTCCCATGAAGTGATGGGACCAGATGCCATGATCTTAGTTTTCTGAATGTTTAGCTTTAAGTCAACTATTTCACTCTCCACTTTCACTTTCAACAAGAGGCTATTTAGTTCCTCTTCAATTTCTGCCATAAGGGTGGTATCATCTGCATATCTAAGGTTATTGATATTTTTCCAGCAATCTTGATTCCAGCTTGTGCTTCTTCCCGCTCAGCATTTCTCATGATATACTCTGAATATAAGTTAAATAAGCAGGGTGACAATATACAGCCTTGATGTACTCCTTTTCCTCTTTGGAACCAGTCTGTTGTTTCATGTCCAGTTCTAACTGTTGCTTCCTGACTTGCATATAGGTTTCTCAAGAGGCAGGTCAGGTGGTCTGGTATTCCCATCACTTTCAGAATTCCCCACAGTTTATTGTGATCCGCACAGTCAAAGGCTTTGGCATAGTCAATAAAGCAGAAATAGATGTGTGGTTTTTTGGAACTCTCTTGCTTTTTCGATGATCCAGCAGATGTTGCCAATTTGGTCTCCAGTTCCTCTGCCTTTTCTAAATCCAACTTGAACATCTGGAAGTTCACAGTTCACGTATTCCTGAAGCCTGGCTTGGAGAATTTTGAGCATTATTTTACTAGCATGTGAGATGAGTGCCATTGTGCGGTAGTGTGAGCATTCTTTGCCATTGCCTTTCTTTGCAATTAGAATGAAAACTGACCTTTTCCAGTCCTGTGGCCACTGCTGAGTTTTCCAAATTGGCTGGCATATTGAGTGCAGCACTTTCACAGCATCATCTTTCAGGATTTGAAATAGGTCCACTGGAATTCCATCACCTCCACTTGCTTTGTTCATAGTGATGCTGTCGAAGGCCCACTTGACTTCACATTCCAAGATATCTAGCTCTAGGTGAGTGATCACACCATCATGATTATCTGGGTCATGAAGAACTTTTTTGTATAGTTCTTCTGTGTATTCTTGCCACCTCTTCTTAATATCTTCTGCTTCTGTTAGGTCCATACCATTTCTGTCCTTTATTGAACCCATCTTTGCATGAAATGTTCCCTTGGTATCTCTAATTTTCTTGAAGAGATCTCTAGTCTTTTCCATTCTGTTGTTTTCCTCTATTTATTTGCATTGATTGCTAAGGAAGGCTTTCTTATCTCTCCTTGCTATTCTTTGGAACTGTGCATTCAGATGCATATATCTTTCCTTTTCTCCTTTGCTTTTCACTTCTCTTCTTTTCACAGCTATTTGCAAGGCCTCCCCAGACAGCCATTTTGCTTTTTTGCATTTCTTTTCCATGGGGATGGTCTTGATCCCTATCTAACATTTATCAGCCATTTTTTTTTTTTTTTTTTTTTTTTTTCTTTATAAGCTTTTGTACATGGGCTTTAATTTGCCTTCCCCTACTTTAATGCCCTGAGGGACATGTTCTCTGACTTGCCGTGTTTCCTTCTTATGGCACTGGATAGCCACTCTCCTTGAGTTTGGTGCCAAAAGTGGGAAACAGCAAAATAGAATGCAATTACGGATGTGTACATTCACTTTTACCTACTTCTTAGAGAAAAGACAAGCAGGAAAGCCATACATGTGCATATTTCATTTATTAACTGATTCCCAACTTCTGGTGGTATGCCAAACACTATGTATTACCTTATTATGTTTTACAACTTCATTCTGAGGTACAAATTATCACTTTCTTTTATGGTAAGAGAAAATGAAACTCAAAGGAAAGAGGCAATTTTTCTAAAGTCACCCAGATAAGAAACAGGATTTAAATACGGGTGTGTCTGACCCAGAATCCATGTGTAATTCCACCAAATATTTATTGCACCTTATGTAACAGAAGAGAATGAGGACCAAGGAGAGGATGATTCAGACTATTGTGCCAAGAGTAATTAATCACTGTATCTTGAGCTTCTTGTCAGTGAAGACATAATTAGCAACAGTTTGTACAGGAACAAAGTTTCTTTTTATCAGATCAGATCAGTCGCTCAGTCGTGTCCGACTCTTTGCGACCCCATGAACCGCAGCACGCCAGGCCTCCCTGTCCATCACCAACTCCCGGAGGTCACTCAGACTCGCATCCATCGAGTCAGTGATGCCATCCAGCCATCTCATCCTCTGGCGTCCCCTTCTCCTCCTGCCCTCAATCCCTCCCAGCATCAGAGTCTTCTCCAGTGAGTCAACTCTTCGCATGAGGTGGCCAAAATACTGGAGTTTCAGCTTTAGCATCATTCCTTCTAAAGAAATTCCAGGATTGATCTCCTTCAGAATGGACTGGTTGGATCTTCTTGCAGTCCAAGGGACTCTCAAGAGTCTTCTCCAACACCACAGTTCAAAAGCATCAATTCTTCGGCGCTCAGCCTTCTTCACAGTCCAGCTCTCACATCCGTACATGACCACAGGAAAGACCATAGCCTTGACTAGGCGAACCTTTGTTGGTAAAGTAATGTCTCTGCTTTTGAATATGCTATCTAGGTTGGTCATAACTTTCCTTCCAAGGAGTAAGCGTCTTTTAATTTCATGGCTGCAGTCACCATCTGCAGTGATTTTGGAGCCCAGAAAAACAAAGTCTGACACTGTTTCCACTGTTTCCCCATCTATTTCCCATGCAGTGATGGGACCAGATGCCATGATCTTCGTTTTCTGAATGTTGAGCTTTAAGCCAACCTTTTCACTCTCCACTTTCACTTTCATCAAGAGGCTTTTTAGCCCCTCTTCACTTTCTGCCATAAGAGTGGTGTCATCTGCATATCTGAGGTTATTGATATTTCTCCCAGCAATCTTGATTCCAACTTGTGTGTCTTCCAGTCCAGCATTTCTCATGATGTACTCTGCATATAAGTTGAATAAACATGGTGACAATATGCAGCCTTGACGTACTCCTTTTCCTATTTGGAACCAGTCTGTTGTTCCATGTCCAGTTCTAACTGTTGCTTCCTGACCTGCATACAGATTTCTTAAGAGGCAGATCAGGTGATCTGGTATTCCCATCTCTTTCAGAATTTGCAAAGGAGAAAAGGAAAGATATAAACATCTGAATGCAGAGTTCCAAAGAATAGCAAGAAGAGATAAGAAAGCCTTCTTCAGTGATCAATGCAAAGAAATAGAGGAAAACAACAGAATGGGAAAGACTAGGGATCTCTTCAAGAAAATCAGAGATACCAAAGCAACATTTCATGCAAAGATGGGCACGATAAAGGACAGAGATGGTGTGGACCTAACAGAAGCAGAAGATATTAAGAAGAGGTGGCAAGAATACACAGAAGAACTGTACAAAAAAGAGCTTCAAGACCTAGATAATCATGATGATGTGATCACTGACCTAGAGCCAGACATCTTGGAATGTGAAGTCAAATGGGCCTTAGAAAGCATCACTACGAACAAAGCTAGTGGAGGTGATGGAATTCCAGTGGAGCTATTCCAAGTCCTGAATGATGATGCTGTGAAAGTGCTACACTCAATATGCCAGCAAATTTGGAAAACTCAGCAGTGGCCACAAGATTGGAAAAGGTCAGTTTTCATCCCAATCCCAAAGAAAGGCAATGCCAAGGAGTGCTCAAACTACCGAACAATTGCACTCATCTCACACGCTAGTAAAGTAATGCTCAAAATTCTCCAAGCCAGGCTTCAGCAATATGTGAACTGTGAACTTCCTGATGTTCAAGCTAGTTTTAGAAAAGGCAGAGGAACTAGAGATCAAATTGCCAACATCCGCTGGATCAAGGAAAAAGCAAGAGAGTTCCAGAAAAACATCTATTTCTGCTTTATTGACTATGCCAAAGCCTTTGACTGTGTGGATCACAATAAACTATGGAAATTCTTTTTATAGGACTGAATTATAAAATGAAAATACTATTATTGCTTATGGCATTCAGTTCTATATGCATCAAATGTATTGTTGCAGGCTGACTTTATGTCTCCTCTGTACCAAGTTCTATCTTCAGGGTTGAAGATAACTATGATATAGTCTAGAATCATTGGAAGGTCAAAATCTGGGAAGGAAGATACATCAATTTCTGACTCTAAAACATGACAGACAAATAATTTCTCCCTTGCTCCTATAACTAAAGTAGAATGAAAGCTCATTTTCTAATTTCTCCTATGTTTACTGTTCTTCACAGATTACCAAGTGATGACAATTTTATTCTCTCATTTACTTGTCACAGCAGCCCAGGAAAATAGGTTCTACCATCATTGTTTTACAATTGATAGGACTGAGGCCCTGGAAAGTTCCTAATTTACCTAAAGTCCTGGTTTGTTAGCTCTAGTTCTGTGTATCTTCCATAACCCATTTTCTTCCTTAGAAAAAGAGGCTGTCAGACAAAATATAGAAGCTATCCATTTTGTGTTGCCAATTAGGACCTTCCAAGTAATAAGAAGATTAGGGAGGAGAGTATTCTCATACAAGAAGAAGCCAAGGCTGGTAAAGACCTCTTTGGGTTCTAAACATAGGGCTGGGGCTTAGAGTCAAGGGAAATGCTAGTCTTAAATGTTATAAATCAGGTAAGCTATAAGGCCACAGGAACTTTACAGGTTTTATAGTGTAGTGACTACTTTCTACCACAATCCCATATTCCCTCCCCATTTTATGAATGATGACACCGAGTTTCAGAGTGGAATCTGTAACTCAGGATTTCAGATCCCTCACCTGACTCAATCCTTGGCTTCCCTTTGCCCCAAGACCTTTTTGGGTACAGCTCTGCCTGAAATCTTGCTTTTCTGGCTGGATTTCCACTTCTAACCTGCTATCCCTGCTCCTCCTATCATCATGTGCCCTTTTGTTCCTTGTGAAGTGCATAGACTTCAAGGCCATTTTGCAGTCACCAGTACTCCCTACCCTAGGGGTTACTGGTGATGTTGATAACAGAAGAGAAAAAAGCAAAATTCATAGTACCTGAGCACAGTCCAACACCAGGCCCTGTGCTATACAATCTTATGTGGTTCTGCCTCAAAATCCTGTGAGGGTAAGGACTACTCTCCACATTTTACAAGGCCATTTCTTGCCCCTCTGTCCTTACTTAGCAAAATGAAGAATTTGAAGTCTAAACGCTTAAAGGTCTTATGTTCTATGGGCCTTTGACTCAATGGCTCTATTTTAACTAAATTAATTTTCACATCTCTGTGAAAGCAGATTTGTGGAAAATACTACCAGGAATTTGGGATATGAAATGGCAGCCTCTCTGTACTAAGTGCACAAAGAGAGAGAGAGACAGAGACAGAGAGAGAGAGAGAGGACTAAGAAATAGGCACTTATTCCTTGATTTACAGAGAGCTTTTAATATGTATGGTTTCTCATTGCTTGTCCATGTGTCTGTCTATCTTTTGACAATCTGCCTGCCTTCTGTCACTGGCTCCTAGATGAAAAGGTTGGGAAGGTGTAGCTATATAATACCAGCCAATACAAATGACAAAAATAATCTTTACTTTGGCAAGTTACCCCTTCTGGAAAAAATAATACTTTGATCTATTCACCAAACAATTATTGAGCATTTATTATGTGCCAGACATTGTACTGGTAAGCAAAATTTGATCCAGCACTGAACTGTCCCTCCCCAAAGGGAAGACATTTGGCTTCTTTCAAACCCTACCAGCTGGAAACTTATGAACTCTCTGGCTCTACATTATGCGAGATATTTCAGGGGAAAAGGGAGAAGATTGTGGCTTTGGTATCACCTGGCTACTTGAGTAGTCTATGAAATAAAAGTTTTGAGAAGAACTGATAGAATTCACGAGCTCTTTGACATGCTAAAGACGAGCTTTAAGACCAGAGAAACTCCATGAGGCTAATATTGGGAAGCAACGTTTCCCCTTCATTTCTCCATCTTCCTTGGAGCACTCATTTTCTGAGCTTTCTTTCTTCACCTTAACCCTTTCTCCTCTTCCCATTTGTGTAAATTGCCTCTCATTTCCTCCCAGGAAAGGAAAATAAAACTCTGGATTAGGATTCAGATCTGCCAAGCACAGTGCTAAAGGCTTTCACATTTGCCTTTTCACTGTGTACACCACAATTCTGTGAGTTTTTAGTTATTTACTCTACTTGATAGATGAGGAAATGGAAATTCTTACCCGAAAAACACAAATCTAGCACACTCCAGACCCTGAAACTTATTTCTTCTGTTCTTATGACTCCTCCTTTTGTTGAGGTGATGTAAAACTGCTCCCTTACCTAGTAACATTCTTAACATAGCCAGGGCACAAAATAGCTTAACATCAATTCAAGTCTGTTTATTCTGCAAATATTTGTGAGGTATCTACTGAATAACTGCTCTTTATGAACTACTGTATGAGTGTATTAATTTAAGAGTATGGATTCTGGAGTAAGCTATCCTGGATTTGAATCTTGGCTCCATCATTACTTACTGTGTGATCACAGTGACAACCTCAAGAGCACAGAGATAAATCAGAGAGGGCCTTGTTCTGTGAGTTTCTCAGATGAGATTGCAGCTCTGGCCTGGTACATAGTAAATGTTCAAAAATGATTCAGTTCAGTTCACTTCATTTCAATCACTCAGTCGTGGCCAACTCTTTGCAACCCCATTAATTGAAGCATGCCAGGCCTCCCCATCCATCACCAACTCCTGGAGTTCACCCAAACTCATATCCATCGACTCGGTGATGACATCCAGCTATCTCATCCTCTGTAGTCCCCTTCTCCTCCTGGCCCCAATGCCTCCCAGAATCAGAGTCTTTTCCAATGAGTCAACTCTTCGCATGAGGTGACCAAACTGTTGGAGTTTCAGCTTTAGCATCAGTCCTTCCAAAGGACACTGAGGACTAATCTCCTTTAGAATGGACTGGTTGCATCTTCCTGCTGTCCAGGGGACTCTCAAGAGTTTTAACCAACACCACAGTTCAAAAGCATCAATTCTTCGGGGCTCATATTTCTTCACAGTCCAACTTTCACATCCATACTTGACCACTGGAAAAACCATAGCCTTGACTAGATGGACCTTTGTTCATAAAGTAATGTCTCTGCTTTTGAATATGTTATCTAGGTTGGTCATAACTTTCCTTCCAAGGAGTAAGCGTCTTTTAATTTCAGGGCTGCAATCACCATCTGCAGTGATTTGGGAGCCCAGAAAATAAAGTCTGACACTGTTTCCACTGTTTCCCCCATCTATTACCCATGAAGTGATGGGGCCAGATGCCATGAATTTCATTTTCTGAATGTTACCTTTAAGGAAACTTTTTCACTCTCCTCTTTCCCTTTCATCAAGAGGTTTTTTAGTATCTCTTCACTTTCTGCCATAAGGGTGGTATCACCTGCATATCTGAGGTTATTGATATTTCTCCTGGCAATCTTGATTCCAGTTTGTGCTTCTTCCAGTCCAGCATTTCTCATGATGTACTCTGCATATAAGTTAAATAAGCAGGGTGACAATATACAGCCTTGATGTACTCCTTTTCCTCTTTGGAACCAGTCTGTTGTTTCATGTCCAGTTCTAACTGTTGCTTCCTGACCTGCATACAGGTTTCTCAAGAGGCAGGTCAGGTGGTCTGGTATTCCCATCTCTTTCAGAATTTCCCACAGTTTATTGTGATCCACACAGTCAAAGGCTTTGGCATAGTCAATAAAGCAGAAATAGATGTTTTTTTCTGGAACTCTCTTGCTTTTTCCATGGTCCAGCAGATGTTTGCAATTTGATCTCTAGTTCCTCTGCCTTTTCTAAAACCATCTTGAACATCTGGAAGTTCATGGTTCACATATTGCTGAAGCCTGACTTGGAGAATTTTGAGCATTACTTTACTAGTGTGTGAGATGAGTGCAATTGTGTGGTAGACTGCAGCCATGAAATTAAAAGATGCTTACTCCTTGGAAGGAAAGTTATGACCAACCTAGATAGCATATTCAAAAGCAGAGACATCACTTTGCCAACAAAGGTTCGCCTAGTCAAGGCTATGGTCTTTCCTGTGGTCATGTATGGATGTGAGAGCTGGACTGTGAAGAAGGCTGAGCACCGAAGAATTGATGCTTTTGAAGTGTGGTGTTGGAGAAGACTCTTGAGAGTCCCTTGGACTGCAAGGAGATCCAACCAGTCCATTCTGAAGGAGATCAGCCCTGGGATTTCTTTGGAAGGAATGATGCTAAAGCTGAAACTCCAGTATTTTGGCCACCTCATGCGGAGAGTTGACTCATTGGAGAAGACTCTGATGCTGGGAGGGATTGAGGGCAGGAGGAGAAGGGGACGACAGAGGATGACATGGCTGGATGGCATCACTGACTCGATGAATGTGGGTCTGGGTGACCTCCGAGAGCTGGTGATGGATAGGGAGGCCTGGCGTGCTGCAGTTCATGGAGTCGCAAAGAGTCGGACACGACTGAGCGACTGATCTGATCTGATCTGTGAGCAATCTTTGGCATTGCCTTTCTTTGGGATTGGAATGAAAACTGACCTTTTCCAGTCCTTTGGCCACCGCTGAGCTTTCCAAATGTGCTGGCATACTGAGTGCAGCACTTTCACAGCAGCATCTTTCAGGATTTGAAGTAGCTCAACTGGAATTCCATCACCTCCACTAGCTTTGTTCGTAGTGATGCTTTCTAAGGCCCACTTGACTTCACATTCCAGGATGTCTGGCTCTAGGTGAGTGATCACACCATCATGACTATCTTAGCTAGTATTACTTTTATTTATTCATTCAGCAAGCATTTTTTGATGCCTACTTTGTAGGGGACTCCCTGGTAGCTCAGACAGTAAAGAATCTGCCTGCAATGAAGGAGACCCGGGTTCAATCCCTCAGTCGGGAAGATCCACTGGAGAAGGGAGTGGCTACCCACTCCAGTATTCCTGTCTGGAGAACTCCATGGACAAAGAAACCCAATGGGCTACAGTCTATGGGGTCACAAAGAGTCAGACATGACTGAGCAACTGACACTTTCACTTTCACTATGTAACAGGATCTGTTTCTGTGGTTCCTGAGGAAGAAATCCACTCACTCAAAAAGTGCCTTGATTGCCCTGACTTGCTAAATCCATTTCATTAGTCGTATCTTACCACTTACCACAGCCTCAATTTATGCTACATGAGTCACTCTTGATCAGTGAGCTTAGGTAATTTCTTTACCATTCAGTTCTATCAGTTTCCTGTGAAGTACTTCTGTTTTCCAGCCAGAACAGAAAACAAACTGCCACTGTAACAACTGAGTACTAGCTGTGGGAGTGGTGCCAACTCCAGACACCGTTAGCATATTAGATTTTTTGCTGTTTTTTGCTTTACAAAAATAATGCAAAGATTGCAATTACTTTTGTCCAGGAAAAAGGAGGAAATGGAGTTGAAATGTATAGCTATCAGCATGTCTGAAAGACAAGCAGAAGTTGTATTTATATGTCCTATTAAATACTCAGCTTTCCTCATATGGTTCCATCAATGCCTACCCTCTCCAACATTCTACAACTGAGTTCTTTCTCACCTGGTATATTTACCTATGTTATGTTCCATCTCTTCAAGATATTGTTAGGAAATTTAATATTTCTGAGAAATGAATTTGTATTAAAATATTAATAATAAAATATTATAATTAATTATATATATTCAGTTCAGTGCATTTCAGTCTCTCAGTCATGTCCGACTCTTTGCGACCCTATGAATTGCAGCACGCCAGGCCTCCCTGTACATCACCAAATCCCAGAGTTCACTCAGACTCATGTCCATCAAGTCAGTGATGCCGTCCAGCCATCTCATCCTCTGTTGTCCCCTTCTCCTCCTGCCCCTAATTCCTCCCACCATCAGAGTCTTTTCCAATGAGAAAATTCTTCACATGAGGTGGCCAAAGTACTGGAGTTTCAGCTTTAGCATCATTCCTTCCAAAGAACACCCAGGGCTGATCTCCTTCAGAATGGACTGGTTGGATCTCCTTGCAGTCCAAGGGACTCTCAAGAGTCTTCTCCAACACCACAGTTCAAAAGCATCAATTCTTCTGCGCTCAACCTTCTTCACAGTCCAACTCTCACATCCATACATGACCACAGGAAAAACCATAGCCTTGACTAGACGGACCTTTGTTGGCAAAATAATGCCACTGCTTTTGAATATGCTATCTAGGTTGATCATAAATTTCCTTCCAAGGAGTAAGCGTCTTTTAATTTCATGGCTGCAGCCACCATATGCTGTGATTTTGGAGCCCAGAAAATAAAGCCTGACACTGTTTCCACTATTTCCCCATCTATTTCCCATGAAATGATTGGACCGGATGCTATGATCTTCATTTTCTGAATGTTGCGCTTTAAGCCAAATTTTTCACCCTCCACTTTCAGTATCATTAAGAGGCTTTTTGTTCCTCTTCACTTTCTGCCACAAGGGTGGCGTCATCTACATATCTGAGGTTATTGATATTTCTCCCGGCATTCTTGATTCCAGTTTGTGCTTCTTCCAGCCCAGCATTTCTCATGATGTACTCTGCATATAAGTTAAATAAACATGGTGACAATATACAACCTTGACATACTCCTTTTCCTATTTGGAACCAGTCTGTTGTTCCATGTCCAGTTCTAACTGTTGCTTCCTGACCTGCATACAGATTTCTCAAGAGGCAGGTCAGGTGGCCTGGTATTCCCATCTCTTTCAGAATTTCCCACAGTTTATTGTGATCCACACAGTCAAAGGCTTTGGCATAGTCAATAAAGCAGAAATAGATGTTTTTCTGGAACTCTCTTGCTTTTTCCATGGTCCAGCAGATGTTTGCAATTTGATCTCTGGTTCCTCTGCCTTTTCTAAAACCAGCTTGAACATCAGGAAGTTCACGGTTCATGTATTGCTGAAGCCTGGCTTGGAGAATTTTGAGCATTACTTTACTAGTGTGTGAGATGGGTGCAATTGTGGAGTGGTTTGATCATTCTTTGGCACTGCCTTTCTATGGGATTGGAATGAAAACTGACCTTTTTCAGTCCTGTGGCCACTGCTGAGTTTTCCAAATTTGCTGGCATATTGAGTGCAGCACTTTCACAGCATCATCTTTCAGGATTTGAAATAGCTCAACTGGAATTCCATCACCTCCACTAGCTGTGTTCGTAGTGATGCTTTCTACGGCCCACTTGACTTCACTTTCCAGGATGTCTGGCTCTAGGTCAGTGATAACACCATCGTGATTTTCTGGGTCATGAAGAACTTTTTTGTACAGTTCTTCTGTATATTCTTGCAACATCTTCTTAATATCTTCTGCTTCTGTTAGGTCCATACCATTTCTACCCTTTATCAAGCCCATCTTTGCATGAAATGTTCCCTTGGTATCTCTAATTTTCTTGAAAAGATCTCTAGTCTTTCCCATTCTGTTGTTTTCCTCTATTTCTTTGCATTGATCGCTGAGGAAGATTTTCTTATCTCTTCTTGCTATTCTTTGGAACTCTACAATCAGATGCTTATATCTTTCTTCTTCTCCTTTGCTTTTCACTTCTCTTCTTTTCACAGCTATTTGTAAGGCCTCCCAAGACAGCCATTTTGGTTTTTTGCATTTCTTTTCCATGGGGATGATCTTGATCCCTGTCTCCTGTACAATGTCACAAACCTCCGTCCATAGTTCATCAGGCACTCTATCTATCACATCTAGGCCCTTAAATCTATTTCTCACTTCTACTGTATAATCATAAGGGATTTGATTTAGGTCATACCTGAATGGTCTAGTGGTGTTCCCTACTTTCTTCAATTTAAGTCTGAATTTGGCAATAAGGGGTTCATGATCTAAGCCACAGTCAGCTCCTGGTCTTGTTTTTGTTGACTGTTTAGAGCTTATCTATCTCTGGCTGCAAAGAATATAATCAATCTGATTTCGGTGTTGACCATCTGGTGATGCCCAGTGTAGAATCTTCTCTTGTGTTGTCAGAAGAGGGTGTTTGCTATGACCAATGCATTTTCTTGGCAAAACTCTATTAGTCTTTGCCCTGCTTCATTCCATATTCCAAGGCCAAATTTGCCTGTTACTCCAGGTGTTTCTTCACTTCCTACTTTTGCTTTCCAGTCCCCTATAATGAAAGGGACATCTTTTTTGGGTGTTAATTCTAACAGGTTTTGTAGGTCGTCACAGAACCATTCAACTTCAGCTTCTTCAGCATTACTGGCTGAGGCATAGACTTGGATTACTGTGATATTGAATGGTTTGTCTTGGAAATGAACAGAGATCATTCTGTTGTTTTTGAGATTGCATCCAAATATTGCATTTCAGACTCTTTTGTGACCATGATGGCTACTCCATTTCTTCTGAGCAATTCCTGCCCCCAGTAGTATATATAATGGTCACCTGAGTTAAATTCACCCATTCCAGTCCATTTTAGTTCTCTGATTCCTAGAATGTTGACATTCACTCTTGCTTGAGCACTTCCAATTTGCCTTGATTCATGGACGTGACATTCCAGATACTTATGCAATATTGCTCTTTACAGCATTGGACCTTGCTTCTATCACCAGTCACATTCACAGCTGGGTATTGTTTTGCTTTGCTCCACCCATTCATTCTTTCTGGAGTTATTTCTCCACTGATCTCCAGTAGCATATCGGGCCCCTACTGACCTGGGAAGTTTCCTCTTTCAGTATCCTATCATTTTGCCTTTTCATACTGTTTGTGGGGTTCTCAAGACAAGAATACTGAAGTGGTTTGCCATTCCCTTCTCCAGTGGGCCACATTCTGTCAGACCTCTCCACCATGACCCGCCCATCTTGGGTTGCCCCACTGGCATGGCTTAGTTTCATTGAATTAGACAAGACTGTGGTCCTAGTGTGATTAGTTTGACTGGTTTTCTGTGAGTATGGTTTCAGTGTGTCTGCCCTATGATGCCCTCTTGCAACACCTACTGTCTTACTTGGGTTTCTCTTATCTTGGGCATGGGGTATCTGTTCACGGCTGCTCCAGCAAAGCGCAGCTACTGCTCCTTACCTTGGATGAAGGGTATTTCCTCACTGCCACCCTTCCTGACCTTCAACGTGGGATAGCTCCTCTAGGCCCTCTTGTGCCCACGCAGCCACCGCTCCTTGGATGTGGGATTGCTCCTCCCGGCCACTGCCCCTGGCCTCGGGTGTGGGGTAGCTCTTCCTGGTCGACACCCCTGGCCTCGGGCATGGGTGCATGGGGTAGTTCCTACAAACCTATAAATGATAAAAGATGACTAACCTTATAAATAGGTCTTTGAATAAGTGTTCTCCATATATAATACCTTATTATAATCATCTTCATCATCATTAATTTTCATGTTGCTATTGAAATGGATAAGAGTTAAGACACTTGATTTCAAGTCCTGGCCTTCCTATCTTCTAACTATGGGCAAGTTATTTAACTTTTTATGGGTCAAAGTTTATTTATAATATTTACTACCTCACACTGTTGATCTAAGTATTAATAAGGTAATTTATATGTGTAGATATGGGGTTTGATTCCAAATGCAATTTCGCCCCTCCTACCATCATGCTGTGGCTTGTCCTTTGCTCTTGCACATGGGGTACCATTTTTTAGTAGGATACAACTTTGTCCTTTTGATGGCTGTTCAGCAGTGAATTATAATTTTGGAACCACATACCTGCCAGAGACACTTGGAAGGCTCAAACAAGACTTTTGCACACCAGGAGACCCCACAGAGACTGAGCCAGACCTGTCTTTGAGTGTTTGAGTGTCCCTGTGGAGGTATGGGTTAACAGTGGCTTGTTTCAGGGACAGGGGTTCTGGGTGCACCAGACCTGGATGTGGCAAAAGCCCTCTTGGTGGAGGTCACCATTAATCCTACCATAGAGCCACGAGAACTTACACAGAACTGGGGAAACAGACTCTTGAAGGGCACAAACAAAACCTTGGGCACACCAGGATCCAGGAGAAAAGAACATTGCTCCCAGAAGAGACTGATGCAGACTTGCCTGTGAATGTACAGGAGTCTTTGGCAGAGGCATGGGTTGGCAGTGGCTTGCTGTAGGATTGGGGTCCCTGAGTGCAGCACTGCATGCACTGGACTTTATGAAGGAGGTCGCCATTATCTTCATTAACTCCACGATAGATAGTTTGATCTCAGATCAGACAACTGGAAGGGAACACAGCCTTAAATAGAAAATTGAATTAAGGATTTACTGAGTATGGCCCCATCCATCAGAACAAGAGCCAGTTTCCACCACAGTCAGTCTCTTCCATCAGAAAGCTTCCATAAGTCTCCTATACTTATCCATCAGAGGAATGAAAACCAAAATCACAGAAAAATAATCAAACTTATCGCATGGACCACAGTCTTGTGTAACTCAATGAAACAACGAGCCATGCTATGTAGGGCCAGCCAAGATGGACGGGTCATGGTGGAGAGTTCTGATAAAATGTGGTCGACTGGAGAAGGAAATGGCAAACCACTTCAGTACTCTTGCCTTGAGAACCCCATGAACAATACAAAAAGGCAAAAAGATACGACACTGAAAGATGAACTCCCCAGGTTGGTAGATGCCCAATATTCTATTGGAGAAGAATAGAAAACTAACTCTAGAAAGAATGAAGAGACAGAGCCAAAGCAAAAACAACACCCAGTTGTGGATGTGACTGGTGATGGAAGTAAAGCCCAATGCTGTAAAGAGCAATATTGCGTAGGAACATGGAATGTTAGGCCCATGAATCAAGGAAAATTGAAAGTGGTCAAACAAGAGATGGCCAGAGTGAATATCAACATTTTAGGAAATCAGTGAGCTAACATGGACTGGAATTGGTGAATTTAATTCACATAACCATTATATATACTACTGTAGGCAAGAATCCCTTAGAAGAAATGGAGTAGCCATCATAGTCAACAAAAGAGTCCATAAGGCAGTACGTGGATGAAATCTCAAAAATGACAGAATGACATCTGTTCATTTCCAAGGCAAACCATTCAATATCACATAATCCAAGTCTATGCCCCAAAGTAATGCTGAAGGAGCTGAAGTTGAATGGTTTTATGAAGACCTACAAGACTTTCTAGAACTAAGACCCAAAAAAGATGTTCTTTTCATTACAGGTGTCTGAAATGCAAAAGTACAAAGTCAAGAGATATCTGGAGTCATAGGCAAATTTGGCCTTGGAGTACAAAATGAAGCAGGTAAAAGGCTAACAGAGTTTTGCCAAGAGAATGCACTCTTCATAGCAAATGCCCTCTTCCAACAACACAAGAGAAGACTCTACACATGGACATCACCAAGTGGTCAACTCTGAAATCAAATTGATTATATTCTTTTCAGCCAAAGATGGAGAAGCTCTATAGAGTCAGCAAAAACAAGACCAGGAGCTGATTGTGGCTCAGATCATGGACTGCTTATTGCCAAATTCAGACTTAAATTGAAGAAAGTAGGGAAAACTACTAGACCATTAAGGTATGACCTAAATAAAAATCCCTTAGGATCATACAGTGGAACTGAAAAATAGATTTAAGGATTAGATTTGATAGAGTGCCTGAAGGACTATGGAAAAAGTTCACGACATTGTCTAGGAGTCAGGGATCAAGACCATCGCCAAGAAAGGCAAATGCAAAAAGGCAAAATGATTGTCTTAGGAGACCTTACAAATAGCTGAGAAAAGAAGAGAAGCTAAAGGCAAAGGAAAAAAGGAAAGATATACCCATTTGAGTGCAGAGTTCCAAAGAATAGCAAGAATAGATAAGAAAGCCTTCCTCAGTAATCAATGCAAAGAAATAGAGGAAAACAATAGAATGGGAAAGACTAGAGGTCTCTTCAAGAAAATTAGAGATACCAAGGGAATGTTTCATGCAAAGATGGGCACAATAAAGGACAGAAACAGTATGTACATAACAGTAACAGGAGACATTAAGAGGAGGTGGCAAGAATACACAGAAGAATTATATAAAAATGATCTCCATGACCCACATAAGCATGCTGGTGTGATCACACACCTAGAGCCAGACATCCTGGAATGAGAAGTCAAGTGGGCCTTAGGAAACATCAGTATGAACAAAGCTAGTGAAGGTGATAGAATTCCAGTTGAGCCACATCAAATCCAAAAAGTAATGCTGTGAAAGTGCTGCACTCAATATGCCAACAAAGTTGGAAAATTCAGCAGTGGCCACAAGACTGGAAAAGATCCGTTTTCATTCCAATGCCAAATAAGGGCAATTCCAAAGAATTTTCATACAGCACAATTGCACTCATCTCACATGCTAGTAAAGTAGTGCTCAAAATTCTCCCAGCCAGGCTTCAACAGTACATGAACTATGAACATCTGGGTATTCAAGCTGGATTTTTAAAAGGCAGAGGAACCAGAGATCAAATTTCCATATCCAATGGAGCACCAAAAAAGCAAGAGAGTTTCAGGAAAAACACCTATCTCTGCTTTATTTACTACTCCAAAACCTTTTACTGTATGGATTACAACAAACTGTGGAAAATTCTTAAAGGGAAATACCAGACCATCTGACCTGCCTCCTGAGAAATCTGTATGCAGATCAAAAAGCAACATTTAGAACTGGACATGGAACAACATACTGGTTCCAAATTGGGAAAGGAGTACATCAATGCTGTATATTGTCACCTGCTTATTTAACTCATATGCAGAGTACATTATGCGAAATGCTGGGCTGAATGAAGTACAAGCTGGAATCAAGATTGCCAGGAGAAATAGCAATAACCTCAGATATGCAGATGACAACACCCTTATGGAAGAAAGCGAAGAAGAACTAAAGAACCTCTTGATGAACATGAAATAGGAGAGTGAAAAATTTGGCTTAAAACTCACCATCGGAAAACTCAGATCATGGCATCCAGTCCCATCACTTTACAGCAAATAGATGGGGAAACAATGAAAACAGTGAGATTTTATTTTGGGGGCTCCAAAATCACTGTAGATGGTGAGTGCAGCCTTCTCTTGCTCCTTTGAAGAAAAATTATGACCAACTAGACAGCATATTAAAAAGCAGAGATGTTACTTTGCTGACAAAGGTCCATCTAGCCAAAGCCATGGTTTTTCCAGTAGTCATGTATGGATGTGAGAGTTGGACTATAAAGAAACCTGAGCACTGAAGTATTGATGCTTCGGAACTGTGGTGTTGGAGAAGATTCTTGAGAGTTCCTTGGACTGCAAGGGGATCCAACTAGTCAATCTTAAAGGAAATAAATCCTGAATATTCATTGGAAGTGCTGATGCTGAAGCTGAACCTCCAGTACTGTGGCCTCCTGGTGTGAAGAACTGACTCATTAGAAAAGACCCTGATGCTGGGAAAGATTGAAGGCAAGAGGAGAAGGAGACGACAGAGAAAAAGATTATTAGATGGCATCACCCATTGGATGGACATGAGTTTGCACAAGCTCCAGGAGCTTGTGATGGACAGGAAGCCTACTGGGCTGCAGTCTATGAGGTCTCAAAGAGTCAGGCACAACCAAGAGACTGAACTGAACCAATATGTTTATGTAGAATTCCTGGAATACACTAGACACCAATCTAATACATAAGTCTCTTGATTTCTTAATTCAAGTTTGTATTCCCACTCTTTGATCAACTTTTTAAAAATCCCTTTTTATTGTGTAAAAATGCACATACCATGAAATTTAACATTTCAAACTTTTAGGGTTAAAAATTTAGTGCAGGGGCATTAAGTATCTGGGATCAGTTTTAAAATACAGAAGGAAATAACAGTCATAAAGCTCAACAACCTTTTACCAAATCTATTTCCAGAGTATGTATGGCCTATGCCACACATTTAGCACAGTTTTGACACCCTCTCCAGTGTTCCTCCCATTCCTTGATCACAACAGCAAGAATTAAAAACAGATTATGCAAATCCTAGTTAACATATAAGGGGAGGAAGTCTGGAAATCTGAAAGTGAATTTGAGCAACTTCCTGTGCCTTACCTCTCCTTCTCTCTACCCATCTTCCATATTTTCATATCTATTATTGTAGAATTAGACTAGATGATCAGTAAAATTCCTTCCAGGTTATATATTCTTGTGGTATAAAGGAAAAGATGATAAATTCCAGAATCACAGAGACCTGGATTTTTATTTAGGTCCCAGCAACACCACTTACTTAATTATATGAACTTGAGCACTGTGATTTTTAGTTTCATGTGTTGACTTGACTAGGTCATAGTGCTCAGAGGTTTAATTAAACACTAATATAGGGGATCCTGGTGAAGGTATGTTGTATATATGGTTAACCTCTAAAAGCAGTTGATTTTACATAAAGATTACCCACAATAATAGGTGGGTCTCATCCAATCAGTCTTCCCTGGTGGTGCAGATGGAAAAGAATCTGCCCACAGTGCAGGATACCTGAGTTTGATCCCTGGGTTGGGAAAATCCATTGGAGAAGGGAATGGCTACCCACTCCAGTATTCTTGGCTGGAGAATTCCATGGACAGAGGAGCCTGGAGGGTTACAGTCCATGGGGTTGCAAAGAGTCGGACACAACTGAGTGACTATCATTTCACTTCTTCATCCAGTCAGTTGAAGGCCTTAACAGCAAAAAAAACAAGGTTCTTTGAAGAAGCAACTCTGTGACAAGATTATATCATCAAGTCCTGCCTGAGTTTCCAGTTTACCAGCTTGTCCTATAAATTTTGGATCACCAACCTCCCAACTATATGAGCCACTTCCTTAAAAGAAATCATAAATATCCTGTTGGTTATGTTTCTCTGGAGAAGTCTGAATGATACTGGCACTCACATTAAAAAGCTTTTTTATTAGAATACTTACAGTATGCTTAGAATTGTTCTAAGCACTGAGGATCCTTATCCTCCAGTTTGGAGGATGGAGTTTGCAACATACTAATCAGAATTTATTTTTCTGGGCTCCAAAATCACTGCAGATGGTGACTGCAGCCATGAAATTAAAAGACGCTTACTCCTTGGAAGGAAAGTTATGACCAACCTAGATAGCATATTCAAAAGCAGAGACATCACTTTGCCAACAAAGGTTCGCCTAGTCAAGGCTATGGTCTTTCCTGTGGTCATGTATGGATGTGAGAGCTGGACTGTGAAGAAGGCTGAGCGCCGAAGAATTGATGCTTTTGAAGTGTGGTGTTGGAGAAGACTCTTGAGAGTCCCTTGGACTGCAAGGAGAGATCCAACCAGTCCGTTCTGAAGGAGATCAGCCCTGGGATTTCTTTGGAAGGAATGATGCTAAAGCTGAAACTCCAGTACTTTGGTCACCTCATGCAAAGAGTTGACTCATTGGAGAAGACTCTGATGCTGGGAGGGATTGAGGGCAAGAGGAGAAGGGGACAACAGAGGATGAGATGGCTGGATGACATCACTGACTCGATGGATGTGAGTCTCAGTGAACTCTGGGAGTTGGTGATGGACAGGAAGGCCTGGTGTGCTGCTATTTTGTGCTGCGATTCATGGGGTCGCAAAGTGTCGGATACGACTGAGCGACTGGTCTGATCTGATCTGAATCTACTTCAGAGAGGAATACAATAAATAAAAGACATAACAAATAAATAAATTATACATTATGCTAAACTTTCTGAACCACCAGTTCCTTCTCTATAAAATTAGGGTTATTCAAAATAACAAATGTAAAAGGCCTAGAACATAGGAAGTTAGTAAGTGGTGGCCATTATTATGGGTCCATGATTACACTATGATTTTGAAAAATTCATTTTTAAGAGTATTTTCTGATATTTCAATTCTTCTATAGCAAACATTTCCTAGATGAACAGTGACAGAATCTAATTTATAAATAACAATAACAATTGAATTTGGAGTCAAAGGACTGACTTTGAGTCTCAACTCAATTAATAATTATGTGACCTTCATCTAGTCAGCTAAAGCCTCTCTGAGCCTCCTTTTTTTCTGTCTACAGAAAAGAGATACAATATTCCCTCATTAGGGTTTAAGAAAGAGTAAATAAGATTATAAGTGTCAGTGTTTATGACTCAAGAACAAGAATGATGGGATAATTTGCTCAGAAATCTATTAACTAAACATTTAGTTAATTAGGGGAGTTTATTCCCTGCCCCTCCCCATACCCTCTTCCATTCTATTTCTCATTAAAGGGATATTTCTGTATTAGTTAATTATCAACTCAGGCTTAGTTTCTGTTCTGAAGTCAATCAAAAGAAACCATGGTTAAGAACTGGTCTAATTCATAACTAATAATTGGTCATTAATCTCAAATAAAGTTTGTTTTTGACATCTATGGGCATGACATTCAGTGGACCAGGGATGGCAAAACTGAAAAGCTTTTTTCCAAATCTCTTACAAAAGCCATTCTCTGCCCTGACTTCCCAGTTGCCCATACCCCTCATACTTATACATTTTCTCCCCTATACATTCCCGGAGCAGTTCATTCAAGAAGCTTCTGAGTCAAAGGAATGGTACATGGAGCATAGGCTGCTGGATAAAGGAGAAGAGCTAGAGAAATTTTTTTGAAGCCTACATTTTGTGGGGTTAATGGGAATCTGTTTGTTCATTGGACCAAAAAATATATATATATAACAAGCATAATCATGGAACGACTGAGGATATAGAGTGAAGATTTCAATCCTAACAGATCTACAACAGCTGCAAGGAGGTCGGTGGTTGAGGGTGGCTTTTATTGGCCTTCATCTAGGCAATGTGGATATATTAAATATATCTTAATTTATTTTCCTGTTATTCTTTAAGCTAATTGAACCTGAGCCAATTTATCTTGTGTGGTACATAGGGACCCAAAGACTATGAATCTTTTCAGCTATGTGTGTGGTGGAAGTAAAGTTGGGCCTTTGTCCAAAAGATAAATATATAAGTTGCATCAGAGTTATTTTAGTAATTTTCTTGCTTTGGAGCAGTTCTCCTGAAATTATGCTACATGGATATTCCCAGGAATTTGGAAAGTTCTAAGAACAATATTTACCATTTACCTTCCAATCTCTGGTAAGACTTCTCCCATTATCTATGCTTAAGAAAGACAACAAAATTCTCTTCTGTATGCTCTAAACCATCACCTACTACCCCAAACCCAATTTCACACAAGTATTACTAAACAGATCCGTGAAGTTCCACCCTTATTCCCATTTTTTAACCTCCTGGATAATTAGATGGTCTGATTTGATCCTAGTCATTCCTTCCTCACCTTATTTTCTCCATCCCATTGCTTCAGATCTATGCAATTTTGCACCAATGCTGACTTTCCCCAGGGAAGGCAATAGGTTTGGATCCTACAATTCAAGTTTCTTCTTTATTTTCCCAAGAGTGAAAAATGTGAGTTTGCTTTTTCCTTTACTTGTTTACCATAAAGGGAGCACATCTCCAAAATACAGACATATATTTTATTTTCTTAGATCTAATATTCCCTTGAAATTAATAGGTGTCTTATATTGTGTGAGGAGATTTGGGTTTTTTTTTTCATGATTAACCCTTGATGTCTACAGAATTAGTAAAATGATTCTATTGTACATTTTCCCTTTAATGGCTACTAGTTTGGGGGAAGTTTCCCTCTGATAAGGGTATCCAATTATTCTTGCCATTTTACCTGGTCAATTTCATCCCTTCTGCCTGCATAAGAAAGGAAGACAGTTTATTTTGTTGATTTCAGACAGGAAGGCCATGGTAATCTTCATATCCAGAACATTTTTTAACTATTTACAACCCTACATTCAAGGTATATGTGACCACAGTCACTAGAGCCCAAAATGTCATGAGGACTTCATAGCCTGTCAAGTGAAGGCCATGTGCTCTGTGGCATTCAAAACGCAGAACGAGTGCAGGGAATGACAATACACTGAGCCAGAAAGAGAGGCTCTAGAAGACAACCTAGACAGAGAGAGTAGATATTATTCAACTACAAATATTTATTGAATACTTACTAATAAGATACAGAAGGAACAAAATAGACAATATCTGCCTTTTTGGAACTCACATGCCAGAGGAAGAAAGACAATAAGTAGCAAAGCTAATAAATAAGTAAATTGTATCTTATATTTGAAGATGATAAATTATATGGAAAATATAAAAGTTAAAACAAGGTAAAGTGCATCAGGAGTGCTGGATATGGAGACAGTTTATAGTATTAAATACAATGTTCAGGTTTCTTTTGGGGAAATATTTGAAGAAGGCAAAGGAGTAAGCCATAAAGCTATTTGGGAAAAGTTCAGTTCAGGTATTGATAGAAACAGCTTTTGAGGGTAAGTTAGAAATGTGCTTGTGGTGTATATGAAATAGTAAGCAGGCAAGTGTGACTGAAGTGGTGAGACTGAGGGAAAGAATGGTGGAAGAATGAGGCAGAGAAGCAACAAAAGAAAAGGGAAGTGGATTTTGACTTTTATTATGAGTGGGACAGGAGCCTTTGCACACATTTGAACAGAGAGTCACTCTTGCCTAGTTTCTGCCACTGAAGTACTTTGTGGCCATAGGTGAGAGATTTATCTCATAAAAAAGACTCAGTTTCTTCATTTGAGTAATCAATATGTGACAAAAATGAGTTATTTTCAAGCCTTTCCAAGCCCACGAAACTTGTCTTATAATAGATTCTCCTCACACTATCCCCCTACCTCATGTAATGAAATACTATGCTGCCACTAACAGTGATGGAGTATGCCTGTCAGACAAAACTTTTAGTGGAAGTCTAATATAGTAGAGCTGATCTGACTAAAGCAAGCTAGGGTGGAAGGCAGAGGCAAAATGAAACATCACTTGCCCTTCATTCCAGAGAAACATTTTGGAGTGTTTCTCCAAAACAATAAGTACAGTTTTAAATGTCCCATATCTATGGCTTTCAAAATGTGTTTCTTAAAGAGTGATATGCAAGAGAGATATTTCAAAAGCTTTGCAAATACTTGGTCTGGGATTCCTTTTTAAAATATGGATTCAGCTTTAATAAGAACATAAACAAATGACCTAAATTGACAAAAATAAATTATAAAAAACATAATAAAATAATTATATGATCAATTATTTTGCTCATCAAAACAGCTTCATACTTGCTGATTGATTTTATAAGTAAACATTATAAACTTGAACTTGCAAAATACTTTTGTACTAATAAAATATTACTTAATACTACTTTTATATTTTCATATATATGTTGAAGTTCTTTGTAAAATTATTTGGGGGAAAAAAAAAAGAGTTTCATTAGTAACTCCCTCCAAAACAACAACAAACCCAAACTTGAAAATTTATTAGGCTTATACAATTTCTTAATGGTAACGTTCAGCTCTAATAAAAAAAGTAACATCAGCAGTGATAAAATCTAACTTTTACTGTGCTGAGCAATGGGCTCAGTTATTTATATTTCTCAAAACAAGTAATCATTACACATTGGCAGACCTACCAAATGAATTGGTGCAAATGAGATGCAAATAATGTGTGAACAACTCCAAAGTGGTACTTGTGCCCAAAGATTGTAAAGGTTTCCTTTTTCTTATCCTACTAGACATCCCATAAAGCAGAATACCTGCAGGACACCAACTTCTGCAATGGACATCTTTGCTATATCTTTCCACTATATTGGCAGTCATCTACAGTCATTGAATACCAGCCCTGATAGAGATAAGCATTTTTTACCACATAAAGTCCCTTACTTAATGAGCTTGACAGACATCCTTTCCTTTCACCAGCTCATTCCTATGGAATTCACTGCTTGCTATTGGATTGCAGCCATCTGCTCATGCCTCCCTGCCTGCCAATCTGACTGCTTCTGCAGCTTCCCCATGTGGAGGGCTCTGGGTCATGAGAGTAAATGACCAGACTGACTGCTCCTGGGAGTCAGGGATCAGGTATTTCTGGAAGAGAGGCAATGAGGCAGGCTAAGAAGTGGGAAGGTAAATTGTGGTTGGTTCCAGTGACTGCTAGAGACCCCCAGGAGCCTCAAACATGGTGATCATTCCTGCCTAAATACTCCTTTAGCAGGCATGCCCACTGACGACTTCCCAACTCAGAGCAAGAGCTAAAGGTCCTACACTATCTGTTCTTCAAATATACCGGACATGTTCCCAAATCAGTGCTAGGTTCCCTCCCCAGATACTCTGATGGCTCATTATCTCACTTCCTTCAGATATTTGCTCACTTCCTTCTTTCCAGTTGATGATTTCTGTTTGACCACTATACTAGAAATTGAAACATGCCACCTCCACTAGCGTTTCTTTATTTATTTTAAATTAATTATGTTATTTTAATTGGAGGCTACTTTAATTTAAAATAAATAAAGAAATGCTAGTGGAGGTGGCATGTTTAAATTATGTTATTTTAATTGGAGGCTACTTATTTTACAATATTGTGGTTGGTTTTACCATACATCAACATGAATCAGCCATGGGTATACATGTGTTCCCTTATCCTGAATCCCCCTCTCACCTCCTTCCCCACCCAATCCCCCTGGGTTGTACCAGAGCACTGGCTTTGAGTGACCTGCTTCACACATTGAACTGGCACTGCTCATCTATTTTGCATATGGTGTAATATACATGTTTCAATGCTATTCTCTGAAATCATCACACCCTCGCCTTCTCCCCCAGAGTCCAAAAGTTTGTTCTTTACAACTATGTCTCTTTTTCTGTCTTGCATATAGGGTTGTCATTACCGTCTTTCTAAATTCCGTATATATGCATTATTACAGCGTATTGGTGTTTCTCTTTCTTACTTCATATAATAGGCTCTAGTTTCATCCAACTCATTAGAACTGACTCAAATGTATTAATTTTTTATAGTAGAGTAATATTCTATTGTGTATATGTACCACAACATTCTTATCCATTCATCTGCCTATGGACATCAAGGTTGCTTCCATGTCCTACCTATTGTAAACAGTGCTGCAACGAACATTGCAGTAGATGTGTCTCTTTCAATTCTGGTTTCCTTGGTGTCTGTGCCCAAGACTGGGAATGTGGGGCCTTATTGCAGTCCTATTTTCAGTTGTTAAAGGAATTTCCACACTGTTCTCCATAGTGGCTGCACCAGTTTGCATTCCAACCAACAGCGAAAGAGAGTTCTCTCTTCACCACATCTTCTCCAACACTTACTGTTTGTAGACTTTGATGACATGAGATGGTACCTCCTTGTGGTTTTGATTTCCATTTGTCTGATAATGAGTGATGTTCAGCATCTTTTCACGTATTTGTTATCCATCTGCATGTCTTATTTGGAAAAATGTCTGTTTAGTTATTTGGCCCACTTTTTGACTGGGTCTTTTATTTTTCTGGTATTGAGTTGCATGAGTTGCTTTCATATTTTAGAGATTAATTCTTTGTCAGTTGTTTCATTTGCCATTATTTTTCTCCTATTCTAAAGGCTACCTTTTCACCTTGCTTATAGTTTCCTTCGTTGTGCTAAAGCTTATAAGTTTAATTAGGTCCCATTTGTTTATTTCTGTTTTTATTTCCATTACTCTGGGTTGTGCGTCATAGAGGCTCATGCTGTGATTTAAGTCATCAAGTGTTCTGCCTATGTTTTCCTCTTAGACTTTTGTAGTTTCTGGTCTTACATTTAGATCTTTAATAAATTTTAAATTTATATTTTGTGTGTGGTGTTAGAAAGTGTTCTAGTGTCATTCTTTTACAAGTAGTTGACCAGTTTTCTCAGAATCACTTGTTAAAGAGATTGTCTTTTCTCTATTTTGTATTTTTTCCTCTCTCAAAGATAAGATATTCATAGGTGCATGGATTTATCTCTGGGCTTTATATTTTGTTCTATTGATCTATATTTCTGTCTTTGTGCCAGTACCATACTGTATTGATGATTGTAGCTTTGTGGTATAGTCTGAAGTCAGGCAGGTTGATTCTTCCAGTTCCATTCTTCTTTCTCAAGAATGCTTTGGTATTCGAGGCTTTTTCTGTTTCCATACAAATTGTGAAACTACTTGTTCTAGTTCTGTGAAAAATACAATTGGTAGCTTGATAGGGATTGCATTGAATCTATAAATTGTTTTGAGTTGTATACTTATTTTCACTATATTGATTGTTCTAATCCATGAAGATGGTATATTTCTCCAGCTGTTTGTGTCATCTTTGATTTTTTTATCAGTGTTTTGTTGTTTTCTATATATAGGTCTCTTGCTTCTTTAGGTAAATTTATTCCTAAGTATTTTATTATTTTTGTTGCAATGGTGAATGGGATTATTTCCTTAATTTCTCTTTCTGTTTTCTCATTGTTAGTGTATAGGAATGCAAGGGATTTCTCTGTGTTAATTTTATATCCTGCAACTTTACTATATTCATTGATTAGCTCCAGTAGTTTTCTGGTGGTGTCTTTAGGGTTTTTGATGTAATAGATTGTGTCATCTGCAAACAGTAAGAGTTTTACTTCTTTTCCAATCTGGATTCCCTTAATTTATTTTTTATTGCTGACTGCTGTGGTTGGAACTTCCAAGACTATGATGAATAGTAGTGGTGAGAGTGGGCACCTGTGTCTTGTTCCTGACTTTAGAGGAAATGCTTTCAATTTTTTGCCATTGAGGATAATGCTTGCTGTGTGTTTGTTGTATATGGCTTTTCTTATGTTGAGGTATATGCCTTCTATGCCTACTTTCTGAAGACGTTTTTATCATAAATGGGTGTTGAATTTTCTCAAAGGCTTTCTCTACACCTATTGAGATAATCATATGGTTTTTACCTTTCAATTTGTTAATATGGTGTATCACATTGATTGATTTGTGAATATTGAAGAATATTTGGCTCCCTGGAGTAACACCCACTTGGCCATGATATATGATCTTTCTTTTTAATATGTTGTTGGATTCCTTTTGCTAGAATTTTGTTGAGGATTTTTGCATTCATGTACATCAGTGATATTGGCCTGTAGTTTTGTTTTCTGTGGCATCTTTGTCTGATTTTGGTATTAAGATGACAGTGGCCTTGTAGAATGACTTTGGTGGCTTATCTTCTTTTGCAATTTTCCAGAAGAGCTTGAGTAACACAGGTGTGAGCTCTTTTCTAAAATTTTGGTAGAATCATCTTTGAAGCCATCTGTTCCTGGGCTTTTGTTTGTTGGAAGATTTTTTTACTACAGTTTCGATTTTCATGCTTGTGATTGGTCTATTAACATTTTCTATTTCTTCATGTTTCAATTTTGCAAGGTTATACTTTTCTAAAAATTTGTCCATTTCTCCAAGTTGCCCATTTTCTTAGCATATCATTGCTCATAGTATTCTTTTATGATCTTTTGTACTTCTGTGTTATCTGTTGTGACTTCTCCATTTTCATTTCTAATTTTACTAATTTGCTTCTTTTCTCTTTCTTTATGATAAGTCTGGTGAACGGTTTGTCTGTTCATCTTCTCAAAGAACCAGCTTTTAGTTTTGTTGCTTTTTGCTATTGTCTCCTTCATTTCTTTTTCACTTAATTCTGTTCTGATTTTTATGATTTTGTTCCTTCTGCTTTTGGATTCTTTTGTTCTTATTTTTCAAGTTGCTTTAGGTGTAAAGTTAGGTTGTTTATTTGATGTTTCTTGATGTAGGCTTGTATTGCTGTGAACCTCCCTGTTAGCATTGCTTTTACTGAATCCCATAAATTGTGAGTTGTCGTATTTTCATTTTCATTTTTTCTCTGTGTATTTTGATTTCCTTTATGATTTCTTTAGTGATCTGTTCATTATTCAGAAGTCTGTTCTTTAGCCTCCATATGCTTTAATTTTTAATAGTTTTTTCTCCCTGTAGTTGACATCTAATTTTACCACATTGTGATCAGAAAAGATGGCTGAAATGATTTCAATTTTTTTTTTTTAATTTCCTATTTCAAATCCTAAAAGATGATGCTGTGAAAGAGCTGTACTCAATATGCCAGCACATTTGGAAAACTCAGAAGTGGCGACAAGACTAGAAAAGGTCAGTTTTCACTCCAATCCCAAAGAAAGGTAACGCCAAACAATGCTCAAACTATAACACAATTGCACTCAACTCACATGCTAGTAAAGAAAGGCTCAAAATTCTCCAAGCCAGGCTTCAGCAATATGTAAACCATGAACTTCCAGATGTTCAAGCTGGTTTTAGAAAAGGCAGAGGAATCAGAAATCAAATTGCCAACATCCGCTGGATCATCAAAAAAGCAAGAGAGTTCCAGAAAAACATCTATTCCTGCTTTATTGACTATGCCAAAGCCTTTGACTGTGTGGATCACAATAAACTTTGGAAAGTTCTGAAAGAGATGGGAATACCAGACCACCTGACCTGCCTCTTGAGAAACCTACTGTATGCAAGTCAGGAATCATCAGTTAGAACTGGACAGGGAACAACAGACTGGTTCCAAATAGGAAAAGGAGTACATCAAGGCTGTATATTGTCACCCTGCTTATTTAACTTATGTGCAGAGTACATCATGAGAAATGCTGGGCTGGAAGAAGTGCAAGCTGGAATCAAGATTGCCAGGAGAAATATCAATAACCTCAGATATGCAGATGACACCACCCTTATGGCAGTAAGTAAAGAAGAACTAAAGAGCCTCTTGATGAAAGTGAAAGAGGAGAGTGAAAAAGTTGGCTTAAAGCTCAACATTCAGAAAACTAAGATCATGGCATGTGGTCCCATCAATTCATGGGAAATAGATGGGGAAAGAGTGGAAACAGTGGCTGACTTTATTTTTTGCGGCTCCAAGATCAATATGGATCATGATTGCAGCCATGAAATTAAAAGATGCTTGCTCCTTGGATGGAAAGTAATGACCAACCTAGACAGCATTAAAAAGCAGAGACATTACTTTGCCAACAAAGGTCCGTCTAGTCAAGGTTATGGTTTTTTCCAGTGGTCATGTATGGATGTGAGAGTTGGACTATAAAGAAAGCTGATTGCCGAAAAATTGATGCTTTTGAATTGTGGTGTTGGAGAAGATTCTTAAGAGTTCCTTGGACTTCAAGGAGGTCCAACCAGTCCATCATAAAGGAGATCAGTCCTGGGTGTTCATTGGAGGGACTGATGTTGAAGCTGAAACTCCAATACTTTGGCCACCTGATGTGGAAAGCTGACTCATTTGAAAAGACCCTGATGCTGGGAAAGATTGATGGCCAGAGGGGAAGGGGAAAACAGAGGATAAGATGGTTGGATGGCATCACCGACACAGTGGACATGGGTCTGGTTGGTCTCCAGGAGTTGGTGATGGACAAGGAGGCCTTACGTACTGCAGTTCATGGGGTTGCAAAGAACTGGACACAACTGAGAGACTGAACTGAACTGAAATGAAGCTAGATTCATGGCCCACGATGTGATCTATCCTGGAGAATTTTCAGTGTGCACTTGAGAAAAGGTGAAATCCATTGTTTTTGGTGAAATACCCTTAGATATCAATTAGGACTAACTGGTCCATTGTATCATTTAAAGCTTGTGTTTCCTAGCTAATTTTCTGTTTGTTTAATCTATCCATAGGTGTGAGTGGTGTAGTTAAGTCCTCCACTCTTATTATGATACTGTTAATTTCCCCTTTCACACTTTTTAGCACTCGCCTTATGTATTGAAATGCTCCACTGTTAGGCGCAGATATATTTATAATTGTTCTTTTTCTTGGATTGATCATTTGATCATTATGTGATGTCCTTCTGTGTCTCTTATTATGATCTTTATATCAAAGTCTATTTTGTTGATGAGTATCATTATTAATGCTTTATTTAGGTCTCTATTTTCATGAAATATCTTTTTCCAGAGCTTCAATTTCATTCTGTATGTGTCCCTAGGTTTAAGGTCAGTCTCTTGTAGACAGCCAACATAGGAGTCTTGTTTTTCTATCCATTCAGTCAGTTTTTATTTTTTGGTTGGAGCATTTAACCCACTTATTCTTATGGTAATTATTGATAAGTGTGATTCCATTACCATTTGCTTTGTTGTTCTGGGTTTGTTTTTATAAGCTTTTCTATGTTTCTGTCTAGAGAAGATATTTTAGCATTTGTATCACATATGATTATACTGTGGAAGGGAGAAATAGATTTAAGGGCCTAGATCTGATAGAGTGCCTGATGATCTATGGAATGAGGTTCGTGACACTGTACAGGAGACAGGGATCAAGACCATCCCCATGGAAAAGAAATGCAAAAAAGCAGAATGGCTATCTGGGGAGGCCTTACAAACAGCTGTGAAAAGAAGAGAAGCCAAAAGCAAAGGAGAAAAGGAAAGATATAAGCATCTGAATGCAGAGTTCCAAAGAATAGAAAGGAGAGATAAGAAAGCCTTCATCAGCCATCAGTACAAAGAAATAGAGGAAAACAACAGAATGGGAAAGACTAGAGATCTCTTCAAGAAAATTAGAGACACCAAGGGAACATTTTATGCAAAGATGGGCACAATAAAGGACAGAAAAGGTATGGACCTAACAGAAGCAGAAGATATCAAGAAGAGGTGGCAAGAATACACAGAAGAACTGTACAAAAAAGTTCTTCATGACCCAAATAATCATGATGGTGTGATCACTGACCTAGAGCCAGACATCCTGGAATGTGAAGTCAAGTTGGCCTTAGAAAGCATCACTATGAACAAAGCTAGTGGAGGTGATGTAATTCCAGATGAGCTAATTCAAATCCTCAAAGATGATGTTGTGAAAGTGCTGCACTCAATATGTCAACACATTTGGAAAACTCAGCAGTGGCCACAGGACTGGAAAAGGTCAGTTTTCATTCCAATCCCAAAGAAAGGCAATACCAAATAATGCTCAAACTACAACACAATTGCACTCATCTCACATGCTAGTAAAGTAATACTCAAACTTCTCCAAGCCAGGCTTCAGCAATACCTGAACTATGAACTTCCTGATGTTCAAGCTGGTTTTAGAAAAGGCAGAGGAATAAAGATCAAATTGCCAACATTCTCTGGATCATGGAAAAAGCAAGAGAGTTCCAGAAAAACATCTATTTCTGCTTTATTGACTATGCCAAAGCCTTTGACTGTGTGGATCACAACAAACTGTGGAAAATTCTGAAAGAGGTGGGAATATCAGACCACCTGACCTGCCTCTTGAGAAATCTGTATGCAGGTCAGGAAGCAGCAGTTAGAACTGGATGTGGAACAACAGACTGGTTTCAAATAGAAAAAGGAGTACGTCAAGGTTGTATATCGTCACCCCGCTTATTTAACTTATATGCAGAGTATATCATGAGAAAAGCTGGACTGGAAGAAACACAAGCTGGAATCAAGATTGCTGGGAGAAATCTCAATAACCTCAGATATGCAGATGACACCACCCTTATGGCAGAAAGTGAAGAGGAACTTAAAAGCTTCTTGATGAAAGTGAAAGTGGAGAGTGAAAAAGCTGACTTAAAGCCCAACATTCAGAAAACGATCATGACATCTGGTCCCATCACTTCATGGGAAATAGATGGGGAAGCAGTGTTAAACAGTGTCATACTTTATTTTGGGGGGCTCCAAAATCACTGCAGAAGGTGACTACAGCCATGAAATCAAAAGACGCTTACTCCTCAGAAGGAAGGTTATGACCAACCTAGATAGCATATTCAAAAGCAGAGACATTACTTTGCCAACAAAGGTCCATCTAGTCAAGGCTATGGTTTTTCCTGTGGTCATGTATGGATGTGAGAGTTGGACTGTGAAGAAGGCTGAGCGCCGAAGAATTGATGCTTTTGAACTGTGGTGTTGGAGAGGACTCTTTAGAGTCCCTTGGACTGCAAGGAGATCCAACCTGTCCATTCTGAAGATCAGCCCTAGGATTTTTAGAAGGACTGATGCTAAAGCTGAAACTCCGGTACTTTGGCCACCTCATGTGAAGAGTTGACTCATTGGAAAAGACTCTGATGCTGGGAGGGATTGGGGGCAGGAGGAGAAGGGGACAACAGAGGATGAGATGGCTGGATGGCATCACTAACTCAATGGACGTGAGTCTGAGTGAACTTCGGGAGTTGGAGATGGACAGGGAGGCCTGGCGTGCTGTGACTCATGGGGTCACAAAGAGTCGGACACAACTGAGCAACTGAACTGAACTGAACTGAACTGGGGGTGTTTTGCCTTGGGCTTATCTTGTTTAGGACTCTTTGGGATTCTTGGACTTGGGTGGCTATTTCTTTTCCCATTTTAAGAACTTTTTGATTATCATCTACTCAAGTATTTTCTCATGCCCTTTCTTTTGGGACACCTGTGATTCAAATGTTGGGGCATTTAACATTGTCCCAGAGTTCTCTGAGGTTATCCTCATTTCTCTTAATTTTTTTCCTTTTTTCCTCTCTGCTTCATTTATTTACATCATTCTGTCTTCTACCTCACTTATCCACTCTTGTGCCTCAGTTATTCTACTGTTGGTTCCCTCCAGAGTGCTTTTAATCTCAGTTATTGCATTCTTAATCATTGATTAACTCTTCTTTATTTCATCAACATCCTTATTAATCATTTCTTGCCTCTTTTCAGTCCTAGTCTGTAGTCTATTTATCTGTAAATCCATTTGGTTTTCAAGATTTTTGATCATATTTACTATCATTCTGAATCCTTTTTCAAGTAGACTCCCTATCTCCTCCTCTTTTTTTTTTTTGGTTGCTTTTTTCTATGTTCATTTACCTGCTGAATATTTCTCTGCCTTTCCACTTTGTTTAGATTGCTGTGTTTGGCTGCCTTTTCTGCAGGCTGGAAGTTTGTTGTTCCTCTTAATTGTGGAGTCTAATCTCTGTGGGTGGGATTGGACTAGGACTAGTGTCTTGTCCAGATATCCTGGGTGTGGGAGCCTGTGTCTGTGTCCTGGTGGATGGAGCTGGATCTCATCTCTCTATAGTGCAATGAAGTGTCCAGTAGTGAGTTTTAGGGTGTCTATGGGTTTGGCATGGCTTTGGGCACCCTGTCTTTTAATGCTCAGGGTTGTGTTCCTGTTTTTCTGGAGAATTGCTGGAATTTCTGGCTCTTGGGTGGAGTTTGATTCAATGTAGATATGGAGATTTTTGGGTGAATCCTTGTCCATCAATGTTCCCTGCAGTCAGTAGTTCTCTGATGTTCTAAAGTTCTGGAGTTAAGTCTCCTGTCTCTGGCTTTTGGTCCTTCACTTACAGTGGCCTCAAGACTTTTCCATCCATACAGCACAGAAGATAAAATCCCTAGGTTAATGGTGAAACAGTTCTCCAAAGCCAGGAACACCCAGAGTGATTCACAGAGTTCTGTAGAGAAGAGAAGATGCAGGAAGGAGATAGCGATGACCAGGAGGAGAAAAGGGAGAGTCAGAAGGGAGAGGGCAGTCAAGCTAATAATGAATGGATACTAAAAATTAGATTCTTAAAGGTAAAAAATTGATAACAAATATCAAGAAGCAAAGATATAGATGCTATTCACTGAAAAATACAATATAAAAATACAAAACAAAATCAATCACACACACACACACTATATATATATATATATATATATATATATATATATATAAGAATTTATTTTAAAATGTAGGTTTTTGAAAGGTAATAGGCTATAAAAATGAAAAATAAAGAAGTAATTAAGACCTAATTTTTTAAAAATTAAACAATGGTAATAGTAAAAATATAGCTAGAAATTTCTCTGGAGCTGTTGTGGGCATTGCAGGGTCAGTTCAGTGCCAGATAGTCCCTGGCTCTGGCTTGTACTTGTTTTCAAGATCTATGCTTCTGCTGCTGCTGCTAAGTCACTTCAGTCGTGTTCGACTCTGTGTGACCCGATAGACGGCAGCCCACCAGGCTCCCCCATTCTTGGGATTCTCCAGGCAAGAACACTGGAGTGGGTTGCCATTTCCTTCTCCAATGCATGAAAGTGAAAAGTGAAAGGGAAGTTGCTCAGTCGTGTCCAACTCTTTGTGACCCCATGGACTGCAGCCTACCAGGCTCCTCCACCCATGGAATTTTCCAGGCAAGAGTACTGAAGTGGGGTGCCATTGCCTTCTACATTCAAGGTCTATAGGTGCCCCTCAAATGCACAGTCTCAGTATTAGCTTCAGGGTTTTAATCTGTTGCATCTGTCACTTCTAGAGAAGTTCCCTCTTGTTTATTTTGGCTTCCTCTACTTATCAGTCTCTTTGGTGCATAATTTCCACCCTGACACAAAGCGGGGAGGGATGGCCACTTATTTAGGCTCACTTGTTCAGTTGTGTTTTGAGGGGGCACTGCAAACAAATACCACTTGTATATGTAGGGAGTGTGTACACTGGATGGACCACAGTGGTTTTGCTACAGCCCAAGACAGTGTATACGTCCTGGGTCCACACTGCTCAGGCTCCAGGGTGCTCTACAAGGGAACTATCCCAAGTGGGCCCTGCGTTTTGTGCACTTCCCAGGTCTAATACACTCAGGTTCTCTGGTTCTCTGCAAGGGCACAGACCCAGATGGGCTGTGTGTTTTGTGCCCTTCCCAGGTCCAAGCAGGTCAGGTGACTGGGTGCTTTGTGAGCACACTGTCCCAGGTGGACCATGCATGTCCCCAGTCCTGGCCCCTCAGTTTCCTATGTGTGCTGTGAGAGCACAGTATGCCATGTGTCTCCTCTGGGAAGCTGATCGCAGGCTATGACACTCCTGGCATGTGTCAATGATCCAGGATCCCAGGAAGACATGATTAGCAACTGGGAGCCTGCTCACAGTTTGGTGTGAGATGCTGTCTTTGCAGCGAGATTGCAGCAGCCCCTTGCCTTTTGGCTCTGGCTGTCATACACTTATCTCTCTGCCTCCAGGGAGGGAGGCCCTTATATGGCAACAGGCCTGATCTTCTTTGAGATTCGCTCAGTACTTTGTTCTGTGAGCATGCCAGGGATCACCATGTGCCATTAGAGCCTTTCATAGGAAAGGTTTTTTTTTTTTTTTTTTGGTCTCTCTGAAAGATAGTTTGTGTTGCTGCCTCACATTAACTCCCTCAGATTGTCCTCAGGGAATTCAGGCCTGGTCCTTACCCTAAGGACCCATTTCTCCATTGCTGCTTGTAGTTTCAGTTAGGCACATATTCTGTTTTTCTCCCTCCTAGTTATGTTACTCTCTGAGATATAGATACTCCCACAGACATGTCAATGACAGGGCTTCAGACTGTGTGGAAGCTTATATTCGTTCATGACTCTCTCCCCAGGATCAGCCTGCATCCCTAAGTCTTTTGTCTCTCTTTTGTCTTTTATTTTTTTTTCCTACCTCCTTTCAAAGAGATTTGGCTGCCTTTCTGAGTGTCTGGTGTCCTCTGCCAGCATTCAGAAGTTGTTTTGTGGAAGTTTCTCAACATTCAAATGATCTTTTGATGAATTTGTGGGGGAGAAAGTGGTCTCCCTGTCTTATTGCTCTGCCATCTTGGGACCATCTCCTCCACTAGCATTTATCTTATTTTATTTTTTCTTAATCATATTTATCATTGACTTGTATACTTTATATTCATTTACTTACTATCTCTCTCCCCACACTAGAATTTAGTTTTCATGAGGGCAGAGATTTTGTTTTGGTCACTGCCCTATCTCCAGTATCTAGAATCAAGCATGCTCCATAGAAGATTTTCAGTAAAATCTTGCTTGGTTGAATGGGATGGGATTTGTATTTGAAAAACACTCAGATGGCAATCCAATTCACCTTTTACTCTGGATTCATGAAAAAACTTTGGACTGTGTCACAAGATAAAATTATAGCTCTATCATTCACTAAATTAATTTGAACAAGCCAGAATAACTTTTATGGATCTTGTTTTCTCATGGTGACATGTGATCATTATGTGGTTAAATGAAAGCACACTTGGAAACCATACACCTCTAGATAAATGTGGGATTCCTTTATTACATAAAACCCCTGTGCTTTTATTTAACAAGCTATTACCCAAGACTAATGCACTCCAGGGACAGTATAGTATCTATTTCTTTATAACCTTGCCAGCACTGAATATAATTACCCTTTTTGTTTCTGACAATCTGAGGGGCAAAACTTATCTTGTTTCAATGTGCTTGTGTTTAGTATATATATTTTATTGAAGTATAGTTGACTTACACTGTTACAGGTGAACAGCAAGGTGATTCAGTTATACAAATACACATATTTAATTTTTGAAATTATTTTCTATGATAGGTTATTACAAGATATTGACTATAGTTTCTTATGCTATACAGCAAACCTTGGTTGCTTATTGTATATTTATTTTTTAATTAATTTACTTTTTATTGAAGGATAATTGCTTTACAGTTAGAAATATAGCATTCTATTAATACTAAGTTAAACAAGTAGAATCAAAATATAAATTTTAGTTAGGCAAAAATTCATAGCTTGTCTAAAATATATATGTTATGCATATTTATGTATACAAAAGCTTTTCTACTACTCTTGATAAAGGCTTGAGAGATAACATTAAAAAAAAAAAAAGATGGAGAAATTGGTGAACATCAACTAAATGGCAAGGAGATCAAATCAGTCAATTCTAAAGGAAATCAACCCTAAATATTCATTGGAAAAACTGATGCTGAAGCTGAAGTTCCAATACTTTAGCCACCTGATGTGTAGAGTCACCTCATTGGAAAACACCCTGATGCTGTGAAATATTGAAAGCAGGAAGAGAAGGGTATGACAGAGGATGACATGATTGGATGGCATTACCAACTCAATGGACATGAGTTTGAACAAGCTCCAGGAGATGGTGAAGGACAGGGAAGCCTGGCATACTGCAGTTCATGGGGTCGCAAAGACTTAGACACAACTGAGCAACTGAACAACAACAAACTAAATGAAATGGGAGCACTGAATATGAAACAGAAAAAAGTGACACAAACTAGACTTTTATCTAGAAGATAATCATATAGTCCAGTTGTTTTAAAACATGACTGCTCCTTAGAAACATATCTGGAGCTCAGGAGGAAAAAAGCAATACCTAAGCATTTGTATCTTTAAAAAATTCAAGATAATCCTGATATGCATTTGGATTTTTAAAAAGTTATTATAGGTTTTGCTATTAGATCCTAGTTTTGATGAAATAGAGTTTTATTTTTTTTTTTCTGTTTCAAGATCATGATGCAATGGTATTAAGTGAGTAATAGTTACATAATCAAAATAGTAAAAGATGTTTATCAGTTTTCACAACCAATAGCCAGACAAAAAATTAAAGGTTAATTTCAATTGCAAGCCACAATGGGAACATGATTAACTTAAAAATATAAAAGAGTTACATACAATTTGGGGGTGTCAAGCAGAGTGACATGGTAAGTAGAAGTGGACATGTTTTCATTCACCCAGTCAGTCTAAGTCTTTTGGCTGGTGGATTTAATCCTTCTCAGTTAAGGTAGATATTGATATGTATGATCTTGTTACTGTTTTCTTTATTGTTTTGAGTTTATTTTCTTTAGGTCTTTTCCTTCTCTTGTGTTTTCTGCCTAGAGAAGTTTCTTTAGCATTTGTTGTAAAGCTGGTTTGGTAGTGCCGAATTCATTTAATTTTGCTTGTCTGGAAAGCTTTTGATTTCTCCATCAAATCTGAAGGAGAGTCTTGATGGGTAGAGTATTCTTGGGTGTAGGTTCTTTACATTCATCACTTTAAATATATTATGTCATTCCCTTCTGGCTTATAGAGTTTCTGTTGAGAAATCAGCTGACAGCCTGATGGGAGTTCGCTTGTATGTTACTTGTCGTTTTTCCTTTATTGCTTATAATTTTTTATCTCTGTCTTTAATTTTTTTTTTTTTTTTAGTTTGATTTCTATGTGTCTTCTTGTGTTCTACTTGAGTTTATACTTCCTGGAACTCTGTGCTTCCTGGACTTGGTTGACAATTTCCTTTCCCATGTTCAGGAAATTTTCAGCTATTATTTCTGCAAATATTTTCTCAGGTTCTTTCTCTCTGTCTTCTCCATCTGGGACACCTATTATGGGAATGTCGGTGCATTTAATGTTCCTCCAGATGTGTCTTAGGCTGTCTTCATTTCTTTTCATTCTTTTTTCTATATACTGTTCTGTGGCAGTGATTTTCACCATTCTGTCCTCCAGGTCAGTTATCTGTTCTTCTGTCTTCATTATTCTATTGATTCCTTCTAGTGTATTATTCATATTTGTTTGTTTGTTAGTTTTTTAATTCTAGATCTTTGGTAAATATTTCTGGCATCTTCTCAAACTTTGCCTCCATTCTTTTCCTGAGATCCCTGATCATCTTCACCACCATTACTGTGAATTCTTTTTCTGGAAGGTTGCCTATCCTGGCTTCATTTCGTTGTTTTTTTCTGCATGTTTTTTAGATATTTAGTTGTTCATTTAGTTGTTTTTAGATGTCCCTTCATCTGAGATATAACTTTCGGCTTTTTCTTCATGATTAGCTTTCTGTTAAAAGACGCTTACTCCTTGGAAGAAAAATTATGACCAACCTAGATAGCATATTGAAAAGCAGAGACATTACTTTGCCAACAAAGGTTCGCCTAGTCAAGGCTATGGTTTTTCCAGTGGTCATGTATGGATGTGAGAGTTGGACTGCGAAGAAAGCTGAGAGCCAAAGAATTGATGCTTTTGAACTGTGGTGTTGGAGAAGACTTTTGAGAGTCCCTTGGACTGCAAGGAGATCCAAATAGTCCATTCTGAAGGAGATCAGCCCTGGGATTTCTTTGGAAGGAATGATGCTAAAGCTGAAACTCCAGTACTTTGGCCACCTCATGCGAAGTGTTGACTCATTGGGAAAGACTCTGATGCTGGGAGGGATTGGGGGTAGGAGGAGAAGGGGGACGACAGAGGATCAGATGGCTAGATGACATCACTGACTCGATGGACGTGAGTCTGAGTGAACTCCGGGAGTTGGTGATGGACAGGGAGGCCTGGTGTGCTGCGATTCATGGGGTCACAAAGAGTCAGACATGACTGAGCAACTGAACTGAACTGAACAGAACTGAATATGGTTTTATTTTTAGCTACCGCGAGACTGTGTTTCTTCTGTTTTCTTCTATATGCCCTCTTATGGATGAGGCTACAAGGCTTCTTTATGCTCCTTGATGGGAGAGACCGGTGACAGGAAAAACTGGGTCTTGCTCTGGTGGGCACTGTGTCCTCAGTAAACTTTTAATCTAATTATCTGCTGAAGGGTGGGGTTGCATTCCCTCCCTGGTATTTGTTTGGCCATATGCGACCCTGCCCTGGGGTCTATGTGCTCTCAGTTCAGTTCAGTAGGTCAGTCCGGTCTGACTTTTTGTGACCCCATGAATGGCAGCATGCCAGGCCTCTCTGTCCATCACCAACTCCCAGAGTTCACCCACACTCATGTCCATCGACTTGGTGATGACATCCAGCCATCTCATCCTCTGTCATCCCCTTCTCCTCCTGCTCCCAATCCCTCCC
Organism: Tragelaphus eurycerus; assembly: GCA_935064755.1. Taxonomy (NCBI): domain Eukaryota; kingdom Metazoa; phylum Chordata; class Mammalia; order Artiodactyla; family Bovidae; genus Tragelaphus; species Tragelaphus eurycerus. The sequence goes on along the minus strand of CAKXYN010000119.1, from coordinate 1,993,784 downwards.
AACATCAAAGTCTTTTCCAATCAGTCAACTCTTTGTATGAGGTGGCCAAAGCATTGGAGTTTCAGTTATAGCATCATTCCTTCCAAAGAACACTGAAGACTGATTTCCTTTAGAATGGACTGGTTGGATCTCCTTGCAGTCCAGGGGAATCAAAACAGTCTTCTCCAACACCACAGTTCAAAAGCATCAATTCTTTGATGCTCAGCTTTCTTCACAGTCCAACTTTCACATATATACATGACCATTAGGAAAACCATAGCCTTGACTAGACGGACCTTTGTTGGCAAAGTGACATCTCTGCTTTTGAATATGCTATCTAGGTGGGTCATAACGTTCCTTCGAAGGAGTAAACGTCTTTTAATTTCATGGCTGCAGTCACCATCTGCAGTGATTTTGGAGCCCCCCCTCCCCAAATAAAGTCTGACGCTGTTTCACTGTTCCCCCATCTATTTCCTAAGAAGTGATGGGACCAGATGCCATAATCTTCGTTTTCTGAATGTTGAGCTTTAAGCCAACTTTTTCACTCTCCTCTTTCCTTTTCATCAAGAGGCTTTTTAGTTCCTCTTCCTTTCTGCCATAAGGGTGGTGACATCTGCATATCTGCGGTGACTGATATTTCTCCCAGCAATCTTGATTCCAGTTTGTGTTTCTTCCAGCCCAGCATTTCTCATGATGTACTGTGCATATCAGTTAAATAAGCAGGTTGAAAATACAAAACCTTGACACACTCCTTTCCCAATTTGGAGCCAGTCTGTTGCTCCATGTGCAGTTCTAACTGTCGCTTCCTGACCTGCATATAGGTTTCTCAAGAGGCAGGTCAGGTGGTTTGGTATTCCCATCTCTTTCAGAATTTTCCACAGTCTATTGTGATCCATACAAAGGCTTTGGCATAGTCAATAAAGCAGAAGTAAATGTTTTTCTGGAACTCTATTCCTTTTTCCCTGATTCAGCAGATGTTGGCAATTTGATCTCTGGTTCCTCTGCTTTTTCTCAAACCATCTTGAACATCAGGAAGTCCATGGCTCACGTATTGCTGAAGCCTGGCTTGGAGAATTTTGAGCATTACTTTAGTAGCGTGTAAGATGAGTACAATTATGCGGTAGTTTGAGCATTCTTTGGCATTGCCTTTCTTTGGGATTGGAATGAAAACTGACCTTTTCTAGTCCTGTGGCCACTGCTGAGTTTTCCAAATGTGCTGGCATATTGAGTGCAGCACTTTCACAGCATCATCTTCCAGGATTTGAAATAGGTCCACTGGAATTCCATCACCTCCACTTGCTTTGTTCATAGTGATGCTTTCTATGGCCCACTTGACTTCACATTCCAAGATATCTGGCTCGAGGTTAGTGATCACACCATTGTGATTATCTTGGTCATGAAGATCTTTTTTGTACAGTTCTTCTGTGTATTCTTGCCACTTCTTCTTAATATCTTCTGCTTCTTTTAGGTCCATACCATTTCTGTCCTTTATCAAGCCCATCTTTGCATGAAATGTTCCCTTGGTATCTCTAATTTTCTTGAAGAGATCTCTAGTCTTTCCCATTCTGTTGTTTTCCTCTATTTCTTTACATTGATGGCTGATGAAGGCTTTCTTATCTTTCCTTGCTACTCTTTGGAACTCTGCATTCAGATGCTTATATGTTTCCTTTTTTTCTTTTGCTTTTGGCTTCTCTTCTTTTCACAGCTACTTGTAAAGCCTCCCCAGACAGCCATTTTGCTTTTTTGCATTTATTTTCCATGGAGATGGTCTATGTGCTCTATGGTTGGGTTAATGGTGAACACTAGTAGGGACCACGTTTTGTCACATAACTAAAGAGCTTCTTGATGAAAGTGAAAGAGGAAAGTGAAAAAGTTGGCTTAAACTCACCATTCAAAAATTCATATCATGCCATATGGTCCCATCATTTATGGCAAATAGATAGGAAAACAATGGAAACTGTGACAGATTTTGTTTTCTTGGGCTCCAAAATCACTGCAGATGATTACTGCAGCCATTAAATTAAAAGACCCTTGCTCCTTGGAAGAAAAGCTGTGATAAGTCTAGACAATCTATTAAAAAGTGGAGACATTGCTGACGAATGTCCATCTAGTCAAAATATGATTTTGTTTTTTTTTTTTTTTTTTTTTTTTTTTTTTTTCCAGTAGTCATGTATGGATGTGAGAGTTGGACTCTAAAGAAAGCTGAGCCCTGAAGAATTAATGTTTTTAAACTGTGGTGTTGGATAAGACTTTTGAGAGTCCCTTGAACTGCAAGCAGATCAAACCAGTCAATCTAAAGGAAATCAGTCCCGACTATTCAGTGGAAGGACTAATGCTAAAGCCAAAGCTCCAATACTTTGGCCACCTGATGTGAAGAACTTACTCATTGGAAAAGACTCTGATGCTGGGAAAGACTGAGGACAAGGGGAGAAGGGGACTACAGAGTATGAGATTGTTGGGTGACATCACTGACTCAATGAACAAGAGTTTGAGCAAGCTCTGGGAGTTGGTGATGGATAGGGAAGCCTGGCAAGCTGTAGTCCATGGGATCACAAAGAGTCAGACACGACTGAGTGACTGAACTGCTCTGAATAAAAGTCTTTAACACTCCAAGATTATAAATATATTTGCTAGTGTTTTCATAGAGAATTTTAAAGTTTTATTATAATGTTCTATCTTTAATACATCTGTAATTTGTTTTTAGTGTAGGTAATGAAGTTGGTTTTTTTTTCTTCAAATGGTCAACCAGTTTTTCTATGTCCACTTATTAAACAACACTTCCATCCCTGATCAGAAATATAAACTTAATAATATACAAAATATCCAAAAATATTTGTATCTATTTTGAGATGCTTTTGTTCTTGCTCCACTTATTTTCTCTATTTCTTTTTCAATGCCAAGCTTTTTTAAACATTATAGCTTCATAATATATTTTTCTTAATACTGGTGTTGCTGACATCCAGTTCTCCCTCCCTCACTATTCATGTGTCTTAACATATTAATATTCAGGTTCAGAATTTTTCCATGTATTTTTAAATTAAATTTTATTTTGCTTAACTTTACAATATTGTATTGCTTTTGCCATACATCAAGATGGATCTGCCACAAGTATACATGTGTTCCCCATCCTGAACCCTCCTCCCTCCTCCCTCCCCATATCATCCCTCTGGGTTGTCCATGTATTTTTAATAGAAAATTTAGTTAACTTTTTTTTTACAAATTCTCTCCAACACCTTTGCCAATATTTCTACAGTGAGTTACATTTAATATTTTTTATTTATTTTATTTTATTTTTAACTTCACAATTTTGTATTGGTTTTGCTCTATATCAACATGAATCCCCCACAGGTATACATGTTTCCCATCCTGAACCCTCCTCCCTCCTGCCTCTCCATACTATCCCTCTGGGTCGTCCCAGTGCACCAGCCCCAAGCATTCAGTATCATTCATCGAACCTGGACTGGCGACTCGTTTCATATATGATATTATACATGTTTCAATGTCATTCTCCCAAACCATCCCACCCTCTCCCTCTCCCACAGAGTCCAAAAGACTGTTCTATACATCAGAGTCTCTTTTGCTATCTCGTATACAGGGTTATTTTTACCATCTTTGTAAATTCCATATATATGTTAGTATACTGTATTGGTGTTTTTCTTTCTGGCTTCCTTCACTCTGTATAATAGGCTCATTTCATCCACCTCATTAGAACTGATTCAAATGTATTCTTTTTAATGGTGGAGTAATATTCCATTGTGTATATGTACCACTGCTTTCTTATCCATTTGTCTGCTGATGGACATCTAGGTTGCTTCCGTGTCCTGGCTATTATAAACAGTGCTGTGATGAACATTGGGGTACACATGTCTCTTTCAATTCTGGTTTCATCAGTGTGTATGTGCAGCAGTGGGATTGCTGGGTCATAAAGCAGTTCTATTTCCAATATTTTAAGAAATCTCCACACTGTTCTCCATAGTGGCTGTACTAGTTTGCATTCCCACCAGCAGTGTAAGAGGGTTCCCTTTTCTCCACACCCTCTCCAACATTTATTGCTTGTAGACTTTTGGATCACAGCCATTCTGACTGGCATGAAATGGTACCTCATAGTGGTTTTGATTTGCATTTCTCTGATAATGACTGATGTTGAGCATCTTTTCATGTGTTTGTTAGCCATCTGTATGTCTTCTTTGGAGAAATGTCTATTTAGTTATTTGGCCCATTTTTTGATTGGGTCATTTATTTTTCTGGAATTGAGCTGTAGGAGTTGATTGTATATTTTTGAGATTAGTTGTTTGTCAGTTGCTTCATTTGCTATTATTTTCTCCCATTCTGAAGGCTGTCTTTTCACCTTGCTTATAGTTTCCTTTGTTGTGCAGAAGCTTTTAAGTTTAATTAGGTCCCATTCGTTTGTTTTTGCTTTTATTTCCAATATTCTGGGAGGTGGGTCATAGAGGATCCTGTTGTGATATAAGTCGGAGGGCGTTTTGCCTATGTTCTCCTCTAGGAGTTTTATAGTTTCTGGTCTTATGTTTTGATCTTTAATCCATTTTGAGTTTATTTTTGTGTATGGTGTTAGAAAGTGTTCTAGTTTCATTCTTTTACAAGTGGTAGACCAGTTTTCCCAGCACCACTTGTTAAAGAGATTGTTTAATCCACTGTATATTCTTGCCTCGTTTGTCAAAGATAAGGTGTCCATATGTGTGTGGATTTATCTCTGGGCTTTATATTTTGTTCCATTGATCTATATTTCTGTCTTTGTGCCAGTACCATACTGTCTTGATGACTGTGGCTTTGTTGTAGAGCCTGAAGTCAGGCAGGTTGATCCCTCCAGTTCTGTTCTTCTTTCTCAAGATAGCTTTGGCTATTCTAGGTTTTTTGTATTTCCATACAAATTGAGAAATTATTTGTTCTAGCTCTGTGAAGAATACCGTTGGTAGCTTGATGGGGATTGCATTGAATCTATAAATTGCTTTGGGTAGTATATTCATTTTCACTATATTGATTCTACCAATCCATGAACATGGTATATTTCTCCATCTATTAGTGTCCTCTTTGATTTCTTTCACCAGTGTTTTATAGTTTTCTATATATAGGTCTTTAGTTTCTTTAGGTAGATACATTCCTAAGTATTTTATTCTTTTCATTGCAATGGTGAATAGAATTGTTTCCTTAATTTCTCTTTCTAATTTCTCATTATTAGTGTACAGGAATGCAAGGGATTTCTGTATGTTGATTTTATATCCTGAAACTTTACTATATTCATTGATTAGTTCTAGTAATTTTCTGGTGGAGTCTTTAGGGTTTTCTATGTAGAGGATCATGTCATCTGCAAACAGTGAGCGTTTTACTTCTTCTTTTCCAACTTGGATTCCTTTTATTTCTTTTTCTGCTCTGATTGCTGTGGCCAAAACTTCCAAAACTATGTGGAAGAGTAGTGGTGAAAGTGGGCACCCTTGTCTTGTTCCTGACTTTAGAGGAAATGCTTTCAATTTTTCACTATTGAGGATAATGTTTGCTTGGGTTTATCATATATAGCTTTTATTATGTTGAGGTATTTCCTTCTATTCCTGCTTTCTGGAGAGTTTTTATCATGAATGGATATTGAATTTTGTCAAAGGCTTTCTCTGCATCTATTGACATAATCATATGGTTTTTATTTTTCAATTTGTTAATGTGGTGTATTACATTGATTGATTTGTGGATACTGAAGAATCCTTGCATCCTTGGGATAAAGCCCACTTGGTCATGGTATATGATTTTTTTAATGTGTTGTTGAATTCTGATTGCTAGAATTTTGTTAAGGATTTTTGCATCTATGTTCATCAGTGATATTGGCCTTCAGTTTTCTTTTTTTGTGGCATCTTTGTCAGGTTTTGGTATCAGGGTGATGGTGGCCTCATAGAATGAGTTTGGAAGTTTACCTTCCTCTGCAATTTTCTGGAAGAGTTTGAGTAGGATAGGTGTTAGCTCTTCTCTAAATTTTTGGTAGAATTCAGCTGTGAAGCCGTCTGGACCTGGGCTTCTGTTTGCTGGACTTTCTGAGTAGGCAAATTGGCTGGAGGTCACTGTGTGATGAGAACCACTGACATCTCAGAAAAATATTCTTCTTGCTACCTCTCTATCTATCTATGCATATGTATATCTCTGCATCTATATCTATATAGAGATATGCATATGTATATATATGCATATGTTTATATATTGAGCTTCCTTGATGGTGCTTGTTGTAAAGAACCCACCAGCCAATGCAGAAGACATAAGAGACTCAGGTTTGATCCCTGGGTCAGGATGATCTCTTGGAGAAGGGAATAGCAAAGCACCCCAGTATTCTTGCCTGAACAGTCCCATGGACAGAGAACCTGGTAGGCTACAATCAATATGATTGCAAAGAGTTGGACATAACTTAAGTGACTTGGCACACACACACATATATTCATTTTGGTTTTTAGTTTTCTTTTTTTACTAATACTTTGTTTTATTTTATTATTATTTTATTTTTAATGTTTTATTTTAAAATGAATTCATTTTATTTTTTCCTTTTCAACAATATCTTTTTATTATATTGTACTTTTTCCATGTTACTAGTTTCATATTTCTCTACTCTAGATTTTAGTGTTTTCATTTATGGATTTTTTTTTTAACTGGTTTGGTTGCTGTCTTCTTCTTCTTTTTTTTTTTTTTTTTTTTTTTTGTCCTTTATTCTCTCATTTTTTTCTTTCCATGAATGTGAGTTCCTGGGTTTCTTTGTGTGTTCCTTCTGATTAATATTGCTTTAAACTTTTGTTTTGGGCCTTTTTCTGTTATTTTTTTGTGTATGTTTGAATTTTCCCCTATTTATTTTTTTTCTTCTGTGCTTTGTGGCTTGTCTTGAGTATTGGTGCTCCAGCAAGGTTTCAGGCCTGAAACTCAAAGATGGGACACCCAAGCCCAGGATGTTGGACCACCAAAGAACTTCTGACCCTATAGAATACTAATTAATGAGAACTCCCCAAAGGCTTCCATCTAAACACTAAGACTTGGCCCCACCCAAAGGCCAGTAAATTCCAGTGCCAGATGCCTCAAACAAAGCAACTAGCAAAACAGGAACACAACATTACCCATTAGCAGACAGGCTGCCCAAAGTCATACAAGTTCACAGATACCCCCACAACACCTCACTGGGCATGACACTGCCTTTTAAAGAGACAAGGTCAAGCTCCACACAACAGAACACAGGCACCAGTCTTCTCAATCAGAGAACCTTCAAAAGGCATTGGTCCAACCCAACCAATGGGGACAGACTCTATAAGCTAGAGGGACATTATAGCCTGCAGAAAGGACACCCAAAACACAGTGAGTTAAACAAAATGGAAGACAGAGAAACATGAAGCAGATGAAGGAGCATGGTAAAAACCCATAAAACCAAGCAAATGAAGAGGAAATAAGTAGTCTGCCTGAAAAAGAATTCAGAGTAAAGATGATCTAAAACCACAGAAATGAAATGGAAGCATAGATAAATAGAATATCCCGGTTGAGAAGATACAAGAAATATTTAATGAGGACCTAGAAGAAATAAAGAACATACAACAAATGATAAACAGCATTATAACTGAAATTCTTTAAATGCATTAGAAGGAATCAACAGCAGAATAATTGAGGCAGATAAGTGGGTAAGTCACTAAGACACAGCAGAATTTAAAAAAAGAAAAAAGAATGAAAAGAAATGAGAACAGTTTCAGAGACCTCTGGGACAACATTAAGCACACCAACATTTGAGTTATAAGGGTATCAGAGAAAGGAGAAAAATAAAGGGTGTGAGAAAATATTTGCTGAGATTATACTTGAAAACTGCATTATCATGGGAAAGGAAATGTCCAAGAAGCCCAGAAAGTCACATACAGAATAAACCCCAAGATAAACATACCAGGATAGATATTAATAAAATCAGCAAAAAGCAAACACAAAGAAAGGATATTAAAAGCAGCAAAGGAAAAGCAACAAATAACATACAAGAGAATCCCCCTATAGTTAACACCTGATCAGTCAGGAGAAACTCTGCAAGGCACAAGAGAGAGGCAGGACATACTCAAAGAGATGAAAGGAAAAAGCCTACAACCAAGATTACTCTACCCATCAAGGATCTTGTTCAATTTTCTGAAGAAATCAAAGTTTTACAGATAAGAAAAAGTTAAGAGAATTCAGCACCACCAAACTAGCTCTACAACAAATGCTAAAGGGATTTCTCTAGACAGTAGACAAAAGAAGAAGAAAACAAATCCAAATCAGTAAAGCAAATGGTAATAGGATCATGCTGCCAAGTCGCTTCAGTCGTGTCCGTCTCTGTGTGATCCCATAGACGGCAGCCCACTAGGCTCCTCTGTCCCTGGGATTCTCCAGGCAAGAACACTGGAGTGGGTTGCCATTTCCTCCTCCAATGCATGAAAGTGAAAAGTGAAAGCGAAGTCGCGAAGTCGTGTCCGACTCTTAGCGACCCCATGGACGGGAGCCTACCAGGCTCCTCCATCCATGGGATTTTCCAGGCAAGAGTACTGGGGTGGGGTGCCATTGCCTTCCCCGATAATTATATTAAATGTAAGTGGATTAAATGTTCCAGTCAAAAGACACAGACTGGCAGAACTGATATAAAAATGAAACCCATATATATGTTGCCTACAAGATACCCAATTCACATGGGGCATGTACAGACTGAAAGGGAAAGGCTACAAAATTATATTCTTTGCAAATGGGAATGAAAAGAAAGCAGGAGTAGCAATCAGATCAGATACTTATCAAATAAAATAGACTTTGAAATAAAGACCATTACAAGAGACAAGATACTACATAATTATCAAGGACTCAATCCAAGAAGAAGATATAACAATTATAAATGTATATGTTACCAACTTTCAAACACCTCAAAATATAAGGTAAATGCTATCAACTATAAAGGGAGAAATTGACAGTAACACAAAAACAGTGGGGGATTTTAATAACCCAGTCACACAAATGGACAGATGGTCCAGAAAAAAATAATTAATAAGGAAACACAAGCCTTAAGTAACACATTGGATGAGATAGACCTAATTGATATCTATAGAACATTCCACCCCAAAACAGCAAAGTAAATTTTTTTCCTGAAATGCACATGGTATATTCTCCAAGATAGATCACATCTTGGGTCACCAATCAAGCCTTTGTGAACTTAAGGAAATTGAAATTATATCTTGCTTAAACACAATACCAGAATATTATATCTCATTTATAGGAAAAAACTGTAAAAAACACAAACACATGCAGGCTAAAAAATACACTTCTCAATAGCCAAAATGCCACTGAAGAAATAAGAGGAAACTTTAAAAAATCTAGAAATGGATGATAATGAAAGTATGGCAACTCAAAGCCTATGGGATACAGTAAAAGCAGTGCTATGAGGGACGTTTATAGCAATACTCTCCTACCTCAAAAAATGAGAAATGAATCAGATAAACAACCTAACCTTATACCTAAAGCAACTAGAAAAATACAAACAAAAAAACCCAAAGTTATAGAAGGAAAGAAATAATAAAGAGTCGAGCAGAAAGAAATTTTTTAAAAAAGTGAAGGAAACAATGTCAAAAATCAATAAAACTAAAAGCTGATTCTTTGAAAAGATAAACAAAGTTGACAAACTATTAGCCAGACTCATCAAGAAAGAAAAGGGAGAAGACTCAAATCAATAAAATTATAAATGAAAAAGGATAAGTGAAATGAAAAACAGCATAGAAATTCCTTTAAAAACTAGGGAAAAACATCTAACATATGACCCAGCAACCCCACTATAGGACTAAAGGAGGGAGCTTTGAAGGAGGAAATGTTTAACACAGTCAGAATCCCCTAATGCACAGGGACAGAGGAAGCTGCAGCACCTCAGAGGGGAGTGAAACAACAGGTGCATGGAAGACCATGTGGAGAGAATTCAGCACTCAAAGAACCAGCTTTTGGCTTTGTTGATTTTTTCTATGATCTGTTTTGTTTCTTTTGCATTTATTTCTGCCCTAGTTTTTAAGATTTATTTCCTTCTACTAACCCTGGGGTTCTTTATTTCTTCCTTTTCTAGTTGCTTTAGGTGTAGAGTTAGGTTATTTATTTGACTTGTTTCTTGAGGTCTGCCTGTTTTGTAATTAACCTTCCGCTTAGAACTGCTTTTATACCCACAGGTTTTGGGTTGTTGTGTTTTCATTTTCATTCATTTCTATGCATATTTTGATTTCTTTTTTGATTTCTTCTGTGATTTGTTGGTTATTCAGCAGAGTGTTGTTCAGCCTCTGTATGTTGGAATTTTTAGTAGTTTTTCTCCTGTAATTGACATCTAATCTTACTGCATTGTGGTCAGAAAAGATGCTTTGAATGATTTCAATTTTTTTGAATTTACCAAGGCTAGATTTATGGCCCAGGATGTGATCTATCCTCGAGAAGGTTCTGTGTGCACTTGAGAAAAAGGTGAAATTCATTGTTTTGGGTTGAAATGTCCTATAGATATCAATGAGCTCTAACTGGTCTATTGTATCATTTAAAGTTTATGTTTCCTTGTTAATTTTCTGTTTAGTTGATTTATCCATAGGTGTGAGTGGGGGTATTAAAGTCTCCCACTATTATTGTGTTATTGTTAATTTCCCCTTTCATACTTGTTAGCATTTTTCTTACATATTGTGGTGCTCCTATGTTGGGTGCATATATATTTATAATTGTTATATCTTCTTGGATTGATCTACTCTGGTATTCTTGCTTAGAAATAGGCCATGGACAGAGGGCCTGGAGATCTACAGTCCACTGGGTTGCAAACAGTCAAACACAACTGAACACACGTGCAACAATCAACTGTATGCCAATAAAATGGACAACCTGGAAGAAATGGACAAATTCTAAGAAAGGTACAACCTTCCAAGACTTAGCCAGGAAGGAAGAGAAAATATGAACAGACCAATCACAAAGACTGAAATAAAAACTGTCATCAAAAATCTGCCAACAAACAAAAGCCCAGTGCCAGATAGATTCACAGGCAAAGTTAAATGTTTACAGAATAACCAACATCTATCCTTCTCAAACTCTTCCAAAACAACTGCAGAGGGGAGGAAACCTCCCCAATTGATTCTATGAAGCAAGAAGCACCATAATGCTAAAATCAGAGAAAAATATCAAAAAGAGAAACAAAAATCATAATCCTATATCACTGATGAGCATAGACAGAAAAATCCTCTAAATTCTATCAAAGAGAATCCAATAACACATTAAAGGGATTATTCACCATGGCCAAGTGAGGTTTATCCCAGGGATGCAGGGATTCTTCAATATATTCAAATCAAACAATGGGATACACCATATTAACTAATTGAAAGATGAAAATAGTAGGATTATTTAAATAGATGCAGAGAAACCTTTTGACAATGTTCAATACTCATTTATGATTTAAAAAAAACTCTCCAGAAAATTGGCATAGAAGGAACTTAACTCAACATTAGAAAACTATAAGTACACAGAAAACATTATTCTCAACATTGAAAAACTGAGGACGTTTCCTTTAAGATCAGAAACAACACAAGGGTACCACTCTCACCACTATTATTTAATATAGCTTGGAAGTCCAAGCCATGGCAATCAGAGAAGAAAAATAAATAAAAGGAAACTAGATTGAAAAAGAAGTAAAACTCTCACTGTTTGCAGATGACATCATACTACACCTAGATAACCCTAAAAATACCACCAAAATTCTAGATCTAATCTATGAATTTAATAAGTCACAGGATAAAAAAATAAATGTATACACAGAAATCCCTTGCATTCCTAGATATTAACAATTAAAAATCAGAAAGAGACACTAAAGAAACAGTCTCACTCACCATCACAATAAAAGAATAAAATTCATAAGAATAAGCCTGTTTAGGGAGAAAAAAAGACCTGTATGCAGAAAAACCATACAACATTGATGAAAGAAATCAAAGATGGCACAAACACAATGAGATATATATCATATTCTAGGATTGGAGAATCAGTCATAACTATATTACATAAGGCAATCTATAGATCCAATGAAATCCCTGTCAAATTACTAATGGCATTTTTTTTTTTCACCAAATTAGAATAAAAACTTTCACAATTTGTATGGAAACCCAAAAGATGCAGAATAGTCAAAGCGATCTTGAGAAAGAAAAACAGAGTTTGAGGAATAAACCTTCCTGACTTCAGACTGTTCTACAAACCTACAGTCATCAAAACATATGGTAGTGGTACAAAAACAGAAATATAGATCAATGGAAGAAGATAGGACACCCTGAAATAAACACATGCACCTCTGGGAATCTTATCTTTGATAAAGAAGGCAAGAATATGCAATAAGTGCTGCTGGGAAACTGCAATTACATGCAAAAGAACAAAATTAGAATACACAAAAATAAAGTCAAAATGGATTAAAGACATAAATTTAAATCTAGAGACTATAAAGCTCTTAGAGGAAATATAGGCAGAGCACACTTTGACATAAATCACAGCAAGATTCTCTCTGATCCACATCCTAGAGTAAAGGAAATGAAAGCAAGAATAAACAAATGGGAATTAATTAAATTTCAATGCTTTTGTACAGCAAAGAAAACTATAAATAAAATGAAAAGATAGCACTCAGAATGGGAGAAAGTCATTGCAAATGAAGCAATTAGCTAAGGATTAATCTCCAAAATATACAAAGAGCTCAGGCAGCTCAATATAAAAAAAATGGGAAAAAAAGACCTAAATAGACATTTATCCAAAGAAGACATGTTGTTCAGTTGCTAAGTCATATCTGACTCACTACTACCACATTCACTGCAGCACACCAGACTCCTTGGCCTTCCACAATCTCCTGGAGTTTGTTCAAATTCTTGTCTATTGAGTCAGTAATACTCTCTTCCTCTGTCAAGCCCTTCTTTTGCCATCAATCTTTCCAGCAACAGGATCTTTCCCAACGAATTGGTTCTTCACATCAGGTGGCCAAAGTATTGGAGTTTGGGCTTCAGCTTCAGTACTTTCAATGAATATTCAGAGTTGATTTCTTTCAGGATTGACAGCACTCCCATGGAATCTTCTCCAGCATCACGATTTGAAAGGATCAGATCTCCAGCACTCAGTCTTCTTTATTATTCAATTCTCACATTTGTACATGACTGCTGGAAACACCATAGTTTTGACTATATGGATCTTTGTTGGCAAAGTTATGTCTCTGCTTTCAATACACTGTCTATATTTATCATAGATTTCCTTCCAAAGAGCTAGTGCCTTTTAATTTCATGGATGCAGTCACCATCCACAGTGATTTTTAAGCCCAGGAAAATGAAATCTGTCACTGTTTCTACTTCTCCTATTTTCTATGAAGTGATGTGACTGAAAGCTATGATCTTAATTTTTTGAAAGTTGAGTTTTAAGCCAGCTTTTTCACTCCCCTCTTTCAGCCTCATCAAGAGTACCTTTATCTTGTTTACTGTTTGTAATTCATCCAGTCTGGCATTTTGCATGATGTTCTCTGAATAGAAGTTAAATAAGCAGAATGACAATATACAGCCTTGTTGTACTCCTTTCCCAATTTTGAACCAGTCTGTTGTTTCATGTCAATTTCTAACTTTTGCTTCTTGACTCAAATACAGGTTTCTCAGGAGACAGATAAGTGGTCTGGTACTCCTATTCCTTAGAGAATTTCCCATAGATGTTTGTGACCCACATAATCAGTGGTTTAGCATAATCAATAAAGCAGAAGTAGATGTTTTTCTGAAATCCCCTTGCTTTCTCTATGATAGAATGAATGTTGGCAATTTGATTTCTGATTCCTCTGACTCGTCAAAATCCAGCTCTCAGTTCACATGCTCTTGAAGCCTATCTTCTAGGATTTTGAACAAAACCTGAGTACAGTGTGCAATGAATGCAATCGTATGGTAGTTTGAATGTTCTTTGGAATTGCCCTCTTTGGGACTGAAATGGAAACTCACTTTTTCCAAACTAGTGGCCACTGTTGAGTGTTCCAAATTTGCTTTCACATTGAATGCAGCACTGTAATAGCATCATCTTTTAGGATTTTAATTATCACAGCTGGAATTCTATCATCTCTACTACCTTGCTCTTAGTAATGTTTCCTAAGGTCCACTTGATCTCACACTCAAGGATACCTGACTTTAGGTGAGTGATCACAGCTTTGTGGTTATTTGGGTCATTAATATCTTTCTTGTATAGTGTTTCTTTGTATTCTTGCCACCTCTCCTTAACCTCATCTGCTTCTATTAGCTCTTTACCATTTCTGTCTTTTTTTATGCCCATTCTTGCAAGAAATGTTATCTTGACATCTCCACTTTTCTTGAAGAGATCTCTAGTCTTCCCATTCTAGTGTTTTCCTTAATTTCTTCACATTGTTTATTTAAGGAGCCTTTATTATCTTTTGTTGCTATTTTCTGGAACTCTTCATTTAGTTAGGTATGCATTCCCTCTTGTCTCTTGCCTTTTTCTTTCCTCAGCTTAATTTTTTTTTTTTTTTTTTTGCCTCAGCTATTTGTAAAGCTTCCTCAAACAAGCACTTTGCCTTCTTGCATTTAATTTTCTTTGAGATGAGTATAGTCATTGCTTCCTGTACATATGAACCTAGATCCATACTTCTTCAGGCACTCTGTCTACCAGATTTAATCCCATGAATCTATTCATCACCTCCACTGTATAATCATGAGGGGATTGTTTTAGGTAATATTTGGATGGCCTAATGGTTTTCCTTACTTTCTTCAATTTAAACCTGAATTTTGTAGTAAGGTATTGTTTTGCTTTGGCTCCATCCCTTCATTCTTTCTGGAGTTCTTTCTTCAGTGATCTCCAGTAGCATATTGGGCACCTACTGACCTGGGGAGTTCCTCTCTCAGTATCCTATCATTTTGCCTTTTCATAAAGTTCATGGGGTTCTCAAGGCAAGAATATTGAAGTGGTTTGCCATTCCCTTCTCCAGTGGACCACATTCTTTCAGACATCTTCACCATGACCCAGTCATCTTGGTTGACCCCACATGGCATCCCACATGGCATGGCTTAGTTTCATTGAGTTAGACAAGGCTGTGGTCCATGTGATTAGATTGACTAGTTTTCTATGATTATGATTTGTGTGTCTGCCTTCTGATGCCTCTCACAACACCCTACCATCCTGGGTTTCTCTTACCTTGGACGTGGGGTATCACTTCACGGCTGCTCCAGCAAAGTGCAACCACTGCTCCTTACACTGGACTAGGGGTATCTCCTCACTGCCATCCCTCCTGACCTTGAACATGGAGTAGCTCCTCTCGGCCCTCCTGCGCCCATGCAGCCACTACTCCTTAAACGTGGGGTTGCTCCTCTCAGCAGCCGCCCCTGACCTCGGACGTGGGGTAGCTCCTCCCGGCCACCACCCCTGACATCAGACATGAGGTAGCTCCTCCAGGCCACTTCCCCTGACCTTGGGTGTGAGGTAGCTCCTTTTGGCCATGGAGATCAGTAGAGAAATAACTCCAGAAAGAATGAAGAGACAGATCCAAAGCAAAAACAGCGCCCAGTTGTGGATGTGACTGGTGATGGAAGTAAAGCCCAATGCTGTAAAGAGCAATATTGCATAGAAACGTGGAATGTTAGGCCCATGAATCAAGGCAAATTGAAAGTGGTCAAATAGGAGATGGCAAGAGCGAGTATCAACAGTTTAGGATATCAGTGAGGTGACATGGACTGGAAAGGTGAATTTAATTCAAATGACCATTATATCTACTACTGTGGGCAGGAATTCCTAGAAGAAACTGAGTAGTCATCATGGTCAACAAAAGAGTCTGAAATGTAGTACTTGGATGCAATCTCAAAAACAACAGAATGATCTGTTTGTTTCCAAGGCAAACCATTCAATATCACAGTAATCCAAGTCTATGCTCCAACCAGTAACACTGAAGAAGCTGAAGTTGAACAGTTTTATGAAGACCTACAAGACCTTTTAAGAGACCTACAAGACCATTTAAGAGCGACCTCGCCTGCCCGCGACCGGCGCGCCATTTAAGAGCGACCTCGCCTGCCCGCGACCAGCGCGCCATTTAAGAGCGCCCCGCCGGCTGCGTCGCGCACTAAGAGCGCCGCCGAGGAGGAGCTACCCCACCACCGAGGTAAGGAAGGGCGGCGGTGAGGAGAGACCCCCGTCCAAGGTAAGGTGCGATGGCTGTGCTTCGCTGGCCGGGAACAGCCGGGAGCAGCCGGGATGAGATACCCTACGCCCAAGGTAAGAGAAACCCAAGTAAGACAGTAGGTCTTGAAAGAGGGCATCAGAGGGCAAATACACTAAAACCATTCTCACAGATAACTAGTCAATCTAACTACACAAGGACCACACCCTTGTCTAACTCAATGAGATTCAGCCATGCCCGAGGGGCAACCTGGGATGGGCGGGTCATGGTGGAGAGATATGACAGGGTGTGGTCCGCTGGAGAAGGGAATGGCAAACCACTTCAGTATTCTTGCCTTGAGAACCCCATGAACAGTATGAAAAGACAAAATGATAGGATACTGAAAGAGAAACTCCCCAGGTCAGTAGGGGCCCAATATGCTACTGGAGATCAGTGGAGAAATAACTCCAGAAAGAATGAAGGGATGGAGCCAAAACAAAAAGAATACCCAGCTGTGGATGTGTCTGGTGATAGAAGCAAAGTCCGATGCTGTAAAGAGCAATATTGCATAGGAACCTGGAATGTCAGGTCCATGAATCAAGGCAAATTGGAAGTGGTCAAACAAGAGATGGCAAGAGTGAATGTTCACATTCTAGGAATTAGCGAACTAAAATGGACTGGAATGGGTGAATTTAACTCGGATGACCATTATATCTACTACTGTGGGCAGGAATCCCTCAGAAGAAATGGAGTGGCCATCATGGTCAACAAAAGAGTCCGAAATGCAGTACTTCGATGCAATCTCAAAAACGATAGAATGATCTCTGTTCGTTTCCAAGGCAAACCATTCAATGTCACAGTAATCCAAGTCTATGCCCCAACCAGTAACGCTGAAGAAGCTGAAGTTGAACAGTTCTATGAAGACCTACAAGACCTTTTAGAACTAACACCCAAAAAAGATGTCCTTTTCATTATAGGGGACTGGAATGCAAAAGTAGGAAGTCAAGAAACACCTGGAGTAACAGGCAAATTTGGCCTTGGAATCCGGAATGAAGCAGGGCAAAGACTAATAGAGTTTTGCCAAGAAAATGCACTGGTCATAGCAAATACCCTCTTCCAACAACACAAGAGAAGACTCTATACATGGACATCACCAGATGGTCAACACCGAAATCAGATCGATTATATTCTTTGCAGCCAAAGATGGAGAAGCTCTATACAATCAGCAAAAACAAGACCAGGAGCTGACTGTGGCTCGGACCATCAACTCCTTATTGCCAAATTCAGACTGAAATTGAAGAAGGTAGAGAAAACTACTAGACCACTCAGGTATGACCTAAATCAAATCCCTTATGAGTATACAGTGGAAGTGAGAAATAGATTTAAGGGCCTAGATCTGATAGATAGAGTGCCTGATGAACTATGGAATGAGGTTCGTGACATTGTACAGGAGACAGGGATCAAGACCATCCCCATGGAAAAGAAATGCAAAAAAGCAAAATGGCTGTCTGGGGAGGCCTTACAAATAGCTGTGAAAAGAAGAGAAGCGAAAAGCAAAGGAGAAAAGGAAAGATATAAACATTTAAATGCAGAGTTCCAAAGAATAGCAAGAAGAGATAAGAAAGCCTTCTTCAGTGATCAATGCAAAGAAATAGAGGAAAACAACAGAATGGGAAAGACTAGGGATCTCTTCAAGAAAATCAGAGATAACAAAGCAACATTTCATGCAAAGATGGGCACGATAAAGGACAGAGATGGTGTGGACCTAACAGAAGCAGAAGATATTAAGAAGAGGTGGCAAGAATACACAGAAGAACTGTACAAAAAAGAGCTTCAAGACCCAGATAATCATGATGATGTGATCACTGACCTAGAGCCAGACATCTTGGAATGTGAAGTCAAATGGGCCTTAGAAAGCATCACTACGAACAAAGCTAGTGGAGGTGATGGAATTCCAGTGGAGCTATTCCAAGTCCTGAATGATGATGCTGTGAAAGTGCTACACTCAATATGCCAGCAAATTTGGAAAACTCAGCAGTGGCCACAAGATTGGAAAAGGTCAGTTTTCATCCCAATCCCAAAGAAAGGCAATGCCAAGGAGTGCTCAAACTACCGCACAATTGCACTCATCTCACACGCTAGTAAAGTAATGCTCAAAATTCTCCAAGCCAGGCTTCAGCAATATGTGAACCGTGAACTTCCTGATGTTCAAGCTGGTTTTAGAAAAGGCAGAGGAACCAGAGATCAAATTGCCAACATCCGCTGGATCATGGAAAAAGCAAGAGAGTTCCAGAAAAACATCTATTTCTGCTTTATTGACTATGCCAAAGCCTTTGACTGTGTGGATCACAATAAACTATGGAAAATTCTGAAAGAGATGGGAATACCAGACCACCTGATCTGCCTCTTAAGAAATCTGTATGCAGGTCAGGAAGCAACAGTTAGAACTGGTCATGGAACAACAGACTGGTTCCAAATAGGAAAAGGAGTACGTCAAGGCTGCATATTGTTACCATGTTTATTTAACTTATATGCAGAGTACATCATGAGAAATGCTGGACTGGAAGAAACACAAGTTGGAATCAAGATTGCCGGGAGAAATATCAATAACCTCAGATATCCAGATGACACCACTCTTATGGCAGAAAGTGAAGAGGGGCTAAAAGCCTCTTGATGAAAGTGAAAGTGGAGAGTGAAAAGGTTGGCTTAAAGCTCAACATTCAGAAAACGAAGATCATGGCATCTGGTCCCATCACTGCATGGGAAATAGATGGGGAAACAGTGGAAACAGTGTCAGACTTTGTTTTTCTGGGCTCCAAAATCACTGCAGATGGTGACTGCAGCCATGAAATTAAAAGACGCTTGCTCCTTGGAAGGAAAGTTATGACCAACCTAGATAGCATATTCAAAAGCAGAGACATTACTTTACCAACAAAGGTTCGCCTAGTCAAGGCTATGGTCTTTCCTGTGGTCATGTATGGATGTGAGAGCTGGACTGTGAAGAAGGCTGAGCGCCGAAGAATTGATGCTTTTGAACTGTGGTGTTGGAGAAGACTCTTGAGAGTCCATTGAACTGCAAGAAGATCCAACCAGTCCATTCTGAAGGAGATCAATCCTGGAATTTCTTTAGAAGGAATGATGCTAAAGCTGAAACTCCAGTATTTTGGCCACCTCATGCAAAGAGTTGACTCATTGGAGAAGACTCTGATGCTGGGAGGGATTGAGGGCAGGAGGAGAAGGGGACGACAGAGGATGAGATGGCTGGATGGCATCACTGACTCGATGGATGCGAGTCTGAGTGACCTCCGGGAGCTTGTGATGGACAGGGAGGCCTGGCGTGCTGCGGTTCATGGGGTCGCAAAGAGTCGGACACGACTGAGCGACTGATCTGATCTGACAAGACCTTTTAGAACTAACACCCAAAAAAGATGTCCTTTTCATTATAGGGGACTGGAATGCAAAAATAGAAAGTCAGGAAACACCTGGAGTAACAGGCAAATTTGGCCTTGGAATATGGAATGAAGCAGGACAAAGGCAAATAGAGTTTTGTCAAGAGAACACAATGGTCATAGCAAACACCCTCTTCCAACAACACAAGACTCTACACATGGTGATCACCGAAATCAGGTTGATTATATTCTTTGCAGCCAAAGATGGAGAAGCTCTATACAGTCAGCAAAAACAAGACCAGGAGCTGACTGTGGCTCAGATCATGAACTCCTTATTGCCAAATTCAGATTTAAATTGAAGAAAGTAGGGAAAACCACTAGACAATTCAGGTATGACCTAAATCAAATCCCTTATGATTATACAGTGGAAGTGAGAAATAGATTTAGGGACTAGATCCAATAGATAGAGTGCCTGATGAACTGTGGACGGAGGTTCATGACATTGTACAGGAGACAGGGATCAAGACCATCCCCATGGAAAGGAAATATAAAAAAGCAAAGTCTGGGAAGGCCTTAAAAATAGCTGTTAAAAGAAGAGAAACAAAAATCAAAGGAGAAAAGGAAAGATATAAGCATCTGAATGCAGAGTTCCAAAGAATAGCAAGAAGAGAAAAGAAAGCCTTCAGCGATCAATGCAAAGAAATAGAGGAACACAACAGAATGGGAAAGACTAGAGATCTCTTCAAGAAAATTAGAGATACTAAGGGACATTTCATGCAAAGATGGGCTCAATAAAAGATAGAAATTGTATGGAGGGGTACTCTTTCTGCCCCCTTCTGATGCCTATGTCAGAAGCTTTCTCTATCTCCTTTATACTTTAATAAAACTTTATTACACGAAAGCTCTTGAGCGATCAAGCCTCGTCTCTGGCCCCGGATTGAATTCTTCTCCTCCGAGGGCCAAGAATCCCGGTGTCTTTGCGTGATTCAACAACAATCTTTCATCTTGGGGGCTCATCCGGGATCCTTCAGGACAAGGTAAGGATGCTTGGAGCTTTAGTTCTTTGTTCTCTTAGCGAACACGTTTTCTGCTGTGCTTTACTAACTCTACCGTGTGCTTGTGTGAATGAATGGCATACCCTGCGTGAAGCAAGTAAGGAGCCCTGCTCTGCGGTTCCATGGTGATCTCATACGGCTCATGGCAGAAACCTGTCGGGGGGTTATACCGACCTGCCAATGCCAAGAGGCACCCAATGTCTCCTTTGGGAACCGACCAGAAATTGGCAAAGCATGTGGATCAAACTCTCCTTTCTCAGTCAAACTTTTCGGTCTCTTTGACCATTTCATAACTCCTTGGGAATTAGAAGTACTAACCTAATCTATCGGATCATAGACTTTCAAGGGACTTGTGATCTATACTGTTACTATGTACTGTGGCTTAGGTCCCCAACTTGGATTGGTAGTCAAGAAAGCGCCTAGCCTTGCTAGGAATCGAAAGTTCAGAAGCTAGATAGAGCTCTAGCTCCCAGAACATCTCTGAGGTTTAAGGTTACTCAGATTGAGACTACAGTGGGTTTTTTTCTTTGGTAACACAGGCTCTTAGTGGATCAGAGGAGGCTGTTACACTGGTGTGGTGATGCTTGGAAAGAACATCTCAGTTTCATGTTCATGTCGGTCTTATTGTAGTCAGGGAATACTCAGGGTCGTGCACAGGCATTCAGGTGACGAATGTTTTCCCCAGTAGTCTTAGCTTGGGAGGCATTCCGGAAGGTTACTCTGATTCACCCTGGGTGACATCAGAGGCAAACAAGGTTAAAGGTGAAGAGTTGGACGTCAAGTAGGGATGCTATCTAGTCTACCCCTAGTACATCCTCACCCCATCTCGGTGGTAGAACTGGGAGGGACGCGGACTGTGCCTGCGTCAGTAAGGGACAGACTAAGTCCGACCAGGAAGGAAAAGCTTTTGGTGTAACGTCTGTCTACACCCCCATCTAGAGCAGGGAGGGACGCCTCTAGTAGAAAAATGGCGCTGGTTGCTTTTTTTCTCTCTTACAGATGGGAGCTAACAATTCCACCTCACTCCTTTGAACTGTATCCTAAAAAACTGGGATAGATTTGATCCCCAGGGCTTAAAGAAGACACACCCGGTCTTCCTATGTGATACTGCATGGCCACAGTATCAAATGGAGGATGGCGAACAGTGGCCAGTTGGAGGGTCTCTTAGGTATAATACTGTTCTACAATTAGACCGGTTCTGTAGGGTACAAGGGAAATGGATAGAAGTGGCATATGTGTTGCCCTTTTTTGCTCTGCGAAATATGCCAGACTTATGTCCTAAGGGTATAGATTTGGGCGTGAAACCTTCAGCTCCCTCCTGTCCTCCTACTTTGCCCCCGTACCTAGGGCTCCAAGCTGAGAAAACTGAAAGCCAGAGAACCCCCCTCAGAAGGGTTGCTTTGGTCTCAGTGGAAATCCAAACTGAGATCCAAACTGCCCACATGGAGGTCCAAACAACTCTTGTCTCAGGACGACCTCAGACTACTCTGGTTTCAGTAGAAACTCAGACCATCAAAGTAAGAGATGAGATGGAGGACAGGAGACAAAGAAAAGAGGAAAAACAGGTTTCTCCATTCTATCCCTAGGATCATATGCGCAGAGAAGCCATAGAGACTGAGGAACAGCCACACAAGCTGTTGCCTCTTTATGAAACACCCACTGGGAGAAATAATCAGTCTGTGAGAGTTAATAAGCCTTTCTCTTATCAAGAAATACAAAGAATCAAGGAGGATCTGGGAGACTATTTAGAGGACCCAGAAAAATATATTAGAGCCTTTAAAGGTGTTACTCTGCTTTATGACCTCACTTGGAAAGATGTGATGTATATCTTGGGACAAACGTTGACTCCTGAGTCAAAGACTCAAGTTTTGGGAAGAGAGGTTGCTTATGGAGATGAATGGCTTGGTAATGAATCAGTAGGGAAGAGGGAGAACGAGATAGCAGCCCTCCCCACTGGGAATCAGGCGGTCCCAACTATAGAACCAGACTGGGACTACAACACAGCTAAAGGAAGATGGGATCAGAGTCATTTTGTTCGATGTATTCTTGAAGGACTTAGGCAGGCGCGTTCTAAGCCTTTAAACTATGGCAAATTGGCAGACATAGAACAGGAGGAGAAGGAAGCTCCTGGTAAATTCCTAGATAGACTGAGAGAAGGCCTTTGCAGATTCACTGAGATTGATCCCAAAAATGAAGAGGAAAAGTGATCTTAAAGGATAAATTTCTCACTCAGTCGGCTCCAGATATCCGCCGTAAGCTATTAAAATGGGCGTATGGACCAAATCAGTCTTTAGATACTCTGTTACAACTGGCTCAGACAGTCTATTATGGTAGGGAATACGAGGAAAAGAAAAAAAGGCAAAAAAAGACAAAGGAAAAGGCGGAAGCCTTCACCATGGCTATGAAAAACGCTCTTAAACAGCCTGAGAAAAATGCCCAGAGGGGCCCAGGTGAAAAAGGATGGGCTTGCTATCACTGTGGAAAGGAGGGGCACCTCAAGCGGGATTGCCCTCAGGCTTCTAAGCCACCCCGGCTCCATGTCCGGTCTGCGAAGGACCACACTGGAAGAGAGACTGCCCCCAGAGGCGTAGGTCTCCGGGGTCGGACTCTCAAGACAATCAGGACTGAAGGTGCTTGGGGGTCCCCACACAAGCTCCCGTCCTAATTACACCTTAGGAACCCAGGGTATTAATAATTGTTGGGGGCCAATCCGTCGATTTCGTTTTAGATACTGGGGCAACTTATTCTGTGCTTACTCAAGCCCCTGGCCCACTTTCTTCCGGATCCGCTTCCGTAATGGGACTGTCTGGACGAGCCAAAAGGTATTATTTCAGTTATCCGTTATCTTGCAGATGGGATTCTGTGCTGTTTTCACAGGAGTTTCTGATCGTGCCAGAATCTCCCTCACCCCTTTTGGGAAGAGATATACTGAACAAGGTCCATGCCTCTGTTTTCATGAATATGGAGCCCTTCCTTTCTCTCCCTTTAGTTAAACAAAATGTAAATACTAAAGTATGGGCTGATAGAAAATCTGTGGGTCGAGCACAAAATGCTATTCCTGTAATTGTTATGCTCAAAGACCTGCACGTATTTCCACTTAAGAAGCAGTATCCACTGAAACCTGAAGTTAAAAAGGGTTAAAACCCATCATCGAAAATTTAAAGGAACAGGGACTATTAATTCCCTGTAACAGTCCTTCAGATCAGATCAGATCAGATCAGTCGCTCAGTCGTGTCCGACTCTTTGCGACCCCATGAACCGCAGCACGCCAGGCCTCCCTGTCCATCACCAGCTCCCGGAGGTCACTCAGACTCGCATCCATCGAGTCAGTGATGCCATCCAGCCATCTCATCCTCTGTCGTCCCCTTCTCCTCCTGCCCTCAATCCCTCCCAGCATCAGAGTCTTCTCCAATGAGTCAACTCTTTGCATGAGGTGGCCAAAATACTGGAGTTTCAGCTTTAGCATCATTCCTTCTAAAGAAATTCCAGCATTGATCTCCTTCAGAATGGACCGGTTGGATCTTCTTGCAGTCCAACGGACTCTCAAGAGTCTTCTCCAACACCACAGTTCAAAAGCATCAATTCTTCGGCGCTCAGCCTTCTTCACAGTCCAGCTCTCACATCCATACATGACCACAGGAAAGACCATAGCCTTGACTAGGCGAACCTTTGTTGGTAAAGTAATGTCTCTGCTTTTGAATATGCTATCTAGGTTGGTCATAACTTTCCTTCCAAGGAGCAAGCGTCTTTTAATTTCATGGCTGCAGTCACCATCTGCAGTGATTTTGGAGCCCAGAAAAACAAAGTCTGACACTGTTTCCACTGTTTCCCCATCTATTTCCCATGCAGTGATGGGACCAGATGCCATGATCTTCGTTTTCTGAATGTTGAGCTTTAAGCCAACCTTTTCACTCTCCACTTTCACTTTCATCAAGAGGCTTTTTAGCCCCTCTTCACTTTCTGCCATAAGAGTGGTGTCATCTGGATATCTGAGGTTATTGATATTTCTCCCGGCAATCTTGATTCCAACTTGTGTTTCTTCCAGTCCAGCATTTCTCATGATGTACTCTGCATATAAGTTAAATAAACATGGTGACAATATGCAGCCTTGACGTACTCCTTTTCCTATTTGGAACCAGTCTGTTGTTCCATGACCAGTTCTAACTGTTGCTTCCTGACCTGCATACAGATTTCTTAAGAGGCAGATCAGGTGGTCTGGTATTCCCATCTCTTTCAGAATTTTCCATAGTTTATTGTGATCCACACAGTCAAAGGCTTTGGCATAGTCAATAAAGCAGAAATAGATGTTTTTCTGGAACTCTCTTGCTTTTTCCATGATCCAGCGGATGTTGGCAATTTGATCTCTGGTTCCTCTGCCTTTTCTAAAACCAGCTTGAACATCAGGAAGTTCACGGTTCACATATTGCTGAAGCCTGGCTTGGAGAATTTTGAGCATTACTTTACTAGCGTGTGAGATGAGTGCAATTGTTCGGTAGTTTGAGCACTCCTTGGCATTGCCTTTCTTTGGGATTGGGATGAAAACTGACCTTTTCCAATCTTCTTCAGCGATCAATGCAAAGAAATAGAGGAAAACAACAGAATGGGAAAGACTAGGGATCTCTTCAAGAAAATCAGAGATACCAAAGGAACATTTCATGCAAACATGGGCACAATAAAGGACAGAGATGGTGTGGACCTAACAGAAGCAGAAGATATTAAGAAGAGGTGGCAAGAATACACAGAAGAACTGTACAAAAAAGAGCTTCACGACCCAGATAATCATGATGATGTGATCACTGACCTAGAGCCAGACATCTTGGAATGTGAAGTCAAATGGGCCTTAGAAGGCATCACTAGGAACAAAGCTAGTGGAGGTGATGGAATTCCAGTGGAGCTATTCCAAGTCCTGAATGATGTAACAGTCCTTACAACACTCCTATTTTGGATATAAAGAAATCAAATGGTAAATGGAGACTAGTTCAAGATTTATGAATAATAAATGAGTCTGTAGTTCCTTTACACCCCGTGGTGCCTAATCCTTATACTCTATTGTCTGAAATTCCTGAACGGGCCAAATATTTCTCAGTAATTGATTTAAAGGATACCTTCTATTCAGTACCTTTGGCAGAAGAAAGTCAATTTCTATTTGCCTTTGAAGACCTTACACAGCCAGCTTCTCAGTTAACCTGAACAGTTTTGCCCCAGGGATTTCGTGACACTCCTCACTTATTTGGACAGAGTTTGTCACGAGATCTACAAAATTTTAATAGCTCTGAAGCGGTGGTGTTACAATATGTAGATGATATTTTGCTCTGTGCTGAGACAGAGGAAGCTTGTTCGTGAGCCTCAGAAGATTTCTTAAACTTTCTGGCAGGCTGTGGTTACAAGGCATCAAGAGAAAAGGCTCAGCTTTGTCAACAATCAGTTTGATATCTGGGCCTAATCATGTCAGAAGGGACTAGGGCCATAGGCCCTGAGAAAATTAAACCCATACTAAATCATCCTCTACCTATGACTTTAAGACAATTGAGAAGATTTTTGGGAATCACAGGTTACTGTCGCATTTGGATTCGGGGTTATGGGGAACTTGCCCGGCCTTTATATAAACTTATAGCTGAAACTCAGCAGGCC
The DNA here is from genome assembly GCA_935064755.1 of Tragelaphus eurycerus. Classification (NCBI taxonomy): domain Eukaryota; kingdom Metazoa; phylum Chordata; class Mammalia; order Artiodactyla; family Bovidae; genus Tragelaphus; species Tragelaphus eurycerus. Next base: position 1,967,607 of record CAKXYN010000119.1, on the reverse strand, counting down.
CAAACCGATAAACTGGTTTGGTCTCCAGAAACTCAAAAGGCTTTTAAGGTTCTTCAGACTGCTCTCCTGCAAGCTCCAGCTCTGAGCTTGCCCACAGGGTCAGAATTTAATTTGTTTGTCACTGAAAGAAAAGGTGTGGCATTGGGAGTTTTGACGCAACCCCCGAAGGCCTCACCAGCAACCTATTGCTTATCTAAGCAGAGAATTAGATGTAGTTTCACGTGGGTGGCCCCACTGCCTAAGAGTAATTGGGGCAGCAGCTTTATTAGCACCTGAAGCTTTAAAAATAATTAATGGACGAAACCTTACTGTACTGACTTCTCATGATGTGAGTGGAATCTTAAATTCTAAGGTTAATATTTGGATGACAGACAGTAGGCTTCTTAAGTATCAGTCATTGTTAGAAGGACCAGTAACTAAGCTTAAAGTTTGTGGAAAATTAAATCCTGCCACTTCGCTTCCTGAAAAAGAAAATAAAACACCTGATCACAATTATTCTCAATTCCTAACTTTAAACTATGCAGCTTGGGAGGATCTAATGGATACCCCATTAGACAATCCTGACATGGAAATATTTACAGATGGCAGTTCTTTTGTTCGGGATGGAAAGCGTAAAGCAGGTTATGCCGTGGTGACTGAGGAACAGGTTTTGGAAGCAAAATCTCTCCCCCAGGGAACCAGTGCTCAGTTAGCAGAGCTTGTGGCTCTAGAGTTAAGCAAAGGGCAGCGGATGGGCCTGATAATCTATGTGAGTCTACTTCTGCTGACTCCAAATATCCTGAGTCTGCCGTTGGATCCTCAAGACAATGTCTTCCTGTCCTGGGCTCACTCCTATGCTGCATTCCACAATTGGTCTAACTGCTGGGTCTGTGGAGCGCTCCCCTCTTCATCAGTGTATGGCTTCCCATGGTGGACATCTCCACTTCAAGGAAAAGACTTTCTCCAAGTCTGTGAATACCTTCAACAACAATCACATGCGATGGCTCTTCTTCATCTGATGACTTCTACCAACCCTAAAATGGACTGGTGCAACACTTTGTACTTTAACTATGGACATAATGTGACTTTTAATTTTGATTCTGATTGTTTTCTTTCTGATTGTTTTGTTCTTGCTGTTTACTCCCTACATCTGTAATTGTCTAACTGGATTTGTTTCTAGCCCCATGAAAGCTTTTAAATTGCAAATGATTGCTCAAACTCCTGCTACTGCTGTAGCTTCCTCCATCTACTATTTGGGGCCCCTGGATCAGAAATCCTCAATATGAGAATTAAGAGAATATGTTGCCTCACCAATTTAGGGACCATGCCCCTTGTCAGCTCGGAAGCAGTTATGGAATGAGAACGATGCCCCTTTTCCCTAGGCAACATAATTCTTCTAAAAGAAAGGGGGGAATGAGAGAATCATGTCCTAGGCAGATTGATAAGGAGTCTAGGGGTCCCCAAGGAGAGAGGGGTCTGGAATTCTCAAGGAGGAAGAAAGGACAAACTTTTTTTCTTTCTCCACATTCCTTAGGATTATACAATGATAATGTATCCTGCCTGAAGACAGTGTTATCTTAAAATGTAAATTAGGGGGGTAGACCTGGTCTTTTCCAGGATGTATCCTGCCTGAAGACAGTGTTATCTTAAAATGTAAATTAGGTCTTTACAACCTGAGACATTCTTTAGAGTATATAACTTCATTGCTAACACTAGCAAGGGGGTACTCTTTCTGCCCCCTTCTGATGCCTATGTCAGAAGCTTTCTCTATCTCCTTTATACTTTAATAAAACTTTATTACACACACACAAAAAAAAGAAATGGTATGGACCTAACAGAAGCAGAAGATATTAAGAAGAGGTGACAAGAATACACAGAAAAACTGTACAAAAAAGATATTTACAATCAAGATAATCACGATGGTGTGATCACTGACCTAGAGCCAGACATCCTGGAATGTGAAGTCAAGTGGGCCTTAGAAAGCATCACTATGAACAAAGCTAGTGGAGGTAGAAGACTGGTTCCAAATAGGAAAAGGTTACATCAAGGCTGTATATTGTCACCTTGCTTATTTAACTGATATGCAGGGTACATAAAGAGAAGCACTGGACTGGAAGAAGCACAAGATGGAATCAAGATTGCCAGGAGAAATATCAATAACCTCAGATATACAGATGACACCACCCTTATGGCAGAAAGGGAAGAGAAACTAAAAAGCCACTTGATGAAAGTGAAAAGGGAGAATGAAAAAGTTGGCTTAAAGCTCAACATTCAGAAAATTAAGAGCATGGCATCTTGTCCCATCACTTCATGGCAGATAGATGGGGAAACAGTGGAAACAGTGTCAGACTTTATTTTTGGGGGCTCCAAAATCACTGCAGATGGTGATTGCAGCCCTGAAATTAAAAGACGCTTACTCCTTGTAAGGAAAGTTATGAGCAACCTAGACAGCATATTCAAAAACAGAGACATTACTTTGCCAACAAAGATCCATCTAGGGCAAGGCTATGGTTTTTCCAGTGGTCATGTAGGGATGTGAAAGTTGGACTGTGAAGAAGGCTGAGCACTGAAGAATTGATGTTTTTGAACTGTGGTGTTGGGGAATACTCTTGAGAATCCCTTGGACTGCAAGGAGATCCAACCAGTCCATTCTAAAGGAGATCGATCCTGGGTGTTCTGTGGAAGGAATGATGCTAAAGCTGAAACTCCAGTACTTTGGCCACCTCATGCGAGGATTTGACTCATTGGGAGGTATTGGTCGCAGGAGGAGAAGGGGATGACAGAGGATGAGATGGCTGGATGGCATCACCAACTCGATGGACATGGGTTTGGATGAATTCCGGGAGTTGGTGATGGACAGGGAGGCTTGGCGTGCTGCGGTTCTGAGGTTGCAAAGAGTTGAACATGACTGAGCGACTGAACTGAACTTAACTTGTAATAAGGAACTTATAATCTGAGCCATGGTCTGCTCCAAGTCTCGCTTTTGGTGACTGTGTAGATCTTCTTCAATCTTTGGCTGCAAAGAACATAATCTGATTTCAGTATTGACCATCTGGTGAAGTCCATGTGTAGAATTATCTCTTGTGTTGCTGGAAAATGTTAGCTATGACCAGTGTGCTCTCTTGACAGGACTCTTTTAGCCTTTACCCTGCTTCATTTTGTACTCAAAGGCCAAGCTTGCCTATATTCTGGGTATCTCTTGACTTCCTACTTTTTCCCTACTTTCCCCTATGATGAAAGGACACTTTTTTTTTTTTTTTTGATGTTTGTTCTAGAAGGTCTTGTAGGTCTTCATCGATCCAGTTAACTTCAGTTCTTTGGCATCAGTGGTTGGGGCACAGACTTGTATTACTCTGGTATAGGTTTGCCTTGGAAAAAAAAATTGAGATAATTCTGTCATTTTTGAGGTTGTACCCAAATACTGCATTTCAGACTCTTTCATTGACTATGAGGGCTACTCCATTTCTTTTAATAAATTCTTGCCCACAGTAGTAGATATACTGGTCATCTGAATTAAATCCATCCATTCCCATCCTGGAAATCAATGTTCTACATTATTTGAGAAGTGCTGACTGCTTATTGAAAATAAGAAGATATGATCTAATTGATTATGTCTGGGAATAATGATGGAGAAGGCAATGGCAACCCACTCCAGTACTCTTGCCTTGAAAATCCCATGGATGGAGGAGCCTGGTAGGCTGCATTCCAGGGGGTCATGAAGAGTCAGACACGACTGAGTGACTTCACTTTCACTTTTCAGTTTCATGCATTGGAGAAGGAAATGGCAACCCACTCCAGTGTTCTTACCTGGAGAATCCCAGGGATGGGGGAGCCTGGTGGGCTGCCATCTATGGGGTTGCACAGAGTCGGACACAACTGAAGTGACGCAGCAGCTGCAGCAGCAGCAGCAGCAGCAGCATTCCCATCCATTTTAGTTCACTGATTCCTAAGATGTTGATGTTTAATCTTGCCATCTATTGCTTGACTACATCCAATTTATTGTGATTCCTGGACCTAATAACATTCCAGGGTCCTATGCAGTATTGTTCTTCACAGCATCAAAATTTACTTTCAGCATCAGACACAGACATGACTGAACATCATTTCTGCTTTGGCCCAGCTACTTCATTCTTTCTGGAGGTGTTAGCAATTTTCCTCTGGTCTACCCCAGTAGTATATTGGACACGTGCTGACCTAGGCGGCTCATCTTCTGGTGTCATACATTTTGCTTTTTCATACTGTTCATGGGGTTCTATAGGCAAAAATGCTGAAGTGGTTTGTCATTTCCTTCCCCAGTGAACCACATTTTTCCAGAACCCTTCATTATAACTTGTCCATCTTGGGTCATCCTGTATGTCATGGCTCATAACCTCATTGAGTTTTGCAACCCTTTTATCACAAGGCTGTGATCCATGAAGTGGAAAGAAGACATTCAGATAGCCAATAAACACATGAAAATTGCTCAACATCACTCATTATTAGAGATATGCAAAGCTACATTGAGATATCACCTCCCACTAATCAGAATGGCCATCATCAAAAATTTTCCAAACAATAAATGCTGGAGAGGATATGGAGAAAAGGGAACCCTCCATCACTGTTGCTTGGAATGTAAATTGATACAACCATTATGAAGAAAAGTATGGGGATTCCTTTAAAAAATGGGAATAAATCTATCATATGACTCAGAAATCCCACCTCTGGGCAAACCCTGGGCAAACCCTGGGAAAACCACAACTCTAAAAACACATATATCCCAATGTTCACTGCAGCATTATTTGTAATTTGAGTCAGTTGTAGTGAAGTGGATGAATTTACAGCCTATTATACAGAATGAAGTAAGTCAGAAATAGAAAAAAAATTTGTATATTAATGCATATATATGGAAACATGAAAAATGTTACTGATGAAACTATTTGCAGGGAAAGAGTGGAGAGACAGATGTAGAGAATGGACTTGTGAACAGAGAGGGAAGGAGAGGATGGGAAGAATTGAAAAACTAACATTGACCTATATACACTATTGTATAAAATAGATAGCTAGTGGGTTGCTGCTATATAACAAGGGGAGCCCAGCCTTCCCTTTGTGATGACCTAGAAGGGTGGAATGGGGGAGAGAAGCTCAATAGGGAGGGGATATATAGATTATTATGAGTGATTTCCTTTTTTGTGTAGTAGAAACCAACACACCACTGTGAAGCAATTTTACTCAAATTAAAAAATAAGTTTGAAAAATAAAATTTAAAAAAATATACATCATTTTCAAAAGACAAAATATAATATCAGCCAATCTCTTAAAATTTATATTTAGTTTATAAAAATACCAAGAGGAAATAGGTATGAAAATTGGTACATAAATCCCCATGTTATGTTGGTTAACAAAATTCCACATTTCTATTGTCTAAATAAAAAATTGTAAGTACTTTATAACATCAAGAATTAATAAAATCTTTCATTAGATATGCTTTTCAGCAAAACTGGTCAGCCAAATTAAATATGAAATGAAGTTTTCAATCTTTATTACCTTCCTATCCTTGATTAAAACATTGCATTAAATGAGAAAAAAATGAAGATGCTATACATATGCAAAATGGAATATTACTCAGCCATAAAAAGTAAGGAAATAGTGTCATTTGCTGAGTGGTGGATGGACCTAGAGACTGTCACAGAGTAAAGTAAGTCAGAAGAGAAAAGCAATGTGATATAATATCACTTATATGTGAAATCTAGAAAAAAACAACTTTTAAGGACTTGCTGTATAGAACAGGGAACTCTACTCAATACACTGTAATGGACTGTAGGGACTAAGAATCTGGAAAAGAGTGGATATATATATATATATATGTAAGTATAATTAATTCACTTTGGTGTATACCTGAAAGTAATACAATATTTTAAATCAGCTATACTCTAATAAAAAAAAAAAAAAAATGGTACCAGAAAACCTGGACAGCCACATATCAAACAAAGAGATTGAACATTCCTTCACACCATACAGGAAAAAAAATCTCAACATGGTTTAAAGACTTGAAACCATGAAACACCTAGAAAAGAACATAGAACACTCTTTGGTAAAACCATATTAATATTTTCTTTGATCTGTCTCCTAAGGCAAAGAAAATAGAAGCAAATATATACAAAGCTGATCTAATTAAACTTAAAAACTTTTGCACAGCAAAGGAAACTACTAACAAAACAAAAACATAGCCTATGAAATGGGAGAAAATATTTTCAAATGATGTGATTGACAAGGGTTAAATATCCAAAATATACAAATAGCTCATAGAGCTTAATATCAAAAAGTCAAATAACCCAGTTCAAAAGTGGGTAGAAGACCTGGATAGACATTTTTCCAAAGAATATGTGTAGATGGCTAACAGATATATGAAAAGATGCTCAATATCCCTAAAATATTAGAGAAATTCAAATCAAAACAAGGACATACACTTTATGCCTGCTAGATTGCCTGTCTTTACACACACACACACACACACACACACACACACACACACACGTGTATGCAGTTGGCTGCAAAACTCCAGTCATCTAATAACAAATGCTTCCCCACTCTCACCTCGTTACAGCTCTAAGAGAATCATGGATATAGCCATGGGTGTGGGGATGCTGCAGAAAGCTAAGGTGAAAGGGAGCAGCCAGTGAGGGGCTGGTTATGCCCCACCCTCTGTGTCCCTGACTCCTGATAGCATTAATTCAAGTTGGCACAAGGGCATCTATATAAGATATTACTCAGCTATAAAAAGAGAATGAAATACTGACATTTTCTGCAATGTGGATGGACCTAGAGAATATTAGTGAAATAAGTCAGATAGATAAAGTCAAATACTGTATGATATCACTTATATATGTGCAATCTAAGACTAAGTGAATGTGTATAATAAAACAGAAATAGACTCACAGACACAGAGAACAAAGTAGTTCCTACACTTGTGGAAAGGGAAAAGGGGTAGGTGAGATAAGATTATATGATTAAGAGACACAAACAACTATTCATAAAATAAATAAGAAGTAGAAACTACTGTATATCACAGGAAACTATTATCATTATCTTATATTAACTTAAAGTGGAGTGTAATCTACAAAAATACTCAATCACTATGCTGTACTTACGAAACTAACAAAAACTGTAAAACAGCTATATTTCAATAAAAAAATAAAAAAATATTTATTTTCAATAAAAATAAATTTAAAATAAATAAAACTTTAAAGTAAGGAGAAAATAAAACATCACAATGTGATACCACTTGATACTTGTCCAAATGACTATCATCAAAAAGTCTACAAATAACAAATGTTGGTGAGGATACAGAGAAAAGGGAGCCTTCTTCATATAGGGCAATGTAAATTGGTATAGCCACTCTGGAAAACAGTATGGAGTTTCCTCAAAAAATTATGAAAATAGATATACCATATTATCAAGCAATTCCACTCCTAGGTATATATTCCAAGAAAAGGAAACACTAATTTGGAAAGATATATGCACCATTGGTGCTGCATAAGCATGGGGTCACAAAGAATCAGATACCATTGAGTGACTAAGTACAGTACACACACACAAGCAAATTAAATGCCCATCAATGGAAGAATGGATAGAGAGGCTGGTCTATCTATCTATCTTTTTTCTTGTGCTCAGTTGTGTCCGACTCTTTGCATCCCCATGGAATGTAGTCCACCAGGCTCTTCTGTCCATGGACTTTTCCAGGCAGGAATACTGTAGCAGATTATCATTTCCTACTTCACGGAATCTTTCTGACCCAGGGATTAAACCCACATCTCTTGCATCTCCTACATTGGCAGACAGATTCTTTACCACTGCACCACTATCTATCTATTTATCTATCTATATACAGAGAGAGGGAGTGAGGGAGGGAAAGAGAGTGGGACAGTAGCCATAAAAATAATGAAATTTTGCCATTTGCAACAATATGGATGATATGGAGGATATGATGTTTAGTAGTGTAAGACAGATACTGAATATTATCATGCATGTTTGGAACCTAAGAAATAAAACAAATAAATGTAACAAATCAGATGCACAGATATAGAGAACAAACTAATAGTTGCTATGGGAAGAGGAAAGGGTGAATAGGCACAGTAGGGGTAGTGGGTTATGTGATACAAACTATTATGTATAAAAATACTTACAAGGATATATTGTACAGCACAAGGTACATAGCCAATATCTATCTATAATAAAATGGAGGGTAATCTAGAAATATTGAATCATTATGTCATACATTTGAATCTAATATAATATTGTAAATCATATACACTTCAATTTAAAAAGAATTCAAACAGTTAACCTTTGAATAAAGCTCCATGGAAACACTGTGCAGTACAAAACAAAATCTGGCAAATATGCTTGAAGATATAGCATGGTATCAATGAAAGATTATGGATACAGAATTAAAATATACCAAGGTTTGAATTCTGTCTTTTCACCAATCTGAGTTCATTCACATGTAAAAACAAAGATAAAAGTATTTTATATGGTTTTGTTAATATTAAATCTATATAAATAAAAATAAATCTATATAAAAATCTTTATTTGGGAAAAATACTGTAAAAATACTGTTGGCCAGATTTTCTTCAAATTTGGAGTATATGTTCAGGATGATTGGCCTTAAAATATAGGTTCAACATGTGCTTTAAATTCTCTTTGTTGTTACCTAGAGTGTATTGTAAGGGTAGGCCATCATTCTCCAAATAAAGTAAAACCAAATGTTGGATTTTTCCCAAAAACGGATAATATTTCCTACTCAGTAATATTTATACTAGAATACCTTAGTCTTTATACAATATATATGTATTATTCTATACATATTTATATGTATACAATATGTTGAAATTTATGTGGATGTCTTAGAATACTCTGTATATATGTCTTAAAATATATGAGACTGTCTCCCTGAAATTCACTCATCTCTCTACTCCCTGCCCCAGGCATGTTGTTTTGATTTGGCCCTTTGTTGGCAGGTTTATAGATCTGCAATGTGATCTCATCCACCAGACAGTCTCCCGGGAAACCTACTCCTATCACTTTCTTTCTGATTGTTCCTCTTTCTAGGAACAGCCTTGCTAGACCAGTCTGCCTTCCCTAGACTCAATGCAATTCTTAAAAGCACAGTGTTCTATTTCTGATTCTTGATACAAAATTCATCATCCTCTCTTTCTCTAAAAAGGAGAAAGTTTATAGTCTCTGAGATGAACTGCACATTGATTAAATTAAAGTAATGATAGGCTAGATAGTGATAGACATTGGTTCCAATAGAGATGAGCAGAAAGTTTCCCTACTGGTTTAAATCTCCATCTATGCCCCTAATTTCAATCCAATGAAGAAGACATTGTAATGAATGAGACAGGTACACAGAGAAAACCATTCTATACAATGTGATAAGTGAAAAGATGAGTATAAGCATAGAGTAATATGGGGAGGGGCAGCAAAGACACCACTTTGCTGACAAAAGTTGATATAGTCAAGGCTATGGTCTTTCCAGTAGTCATGTATGGATGTGAGAGCTGAAAAATAAAGAAGGCAGAGTGCCAAAGAAGTGATGCTTTCGAACTGTCGTACTGGAGAAGACCCTTAAGAGTCCCTTGGAAAGCAAGGAGATCAAACAAGTCAATCTTAAAGGAAATCAACCCTGAATACTCTCTGGAAGGACTGATGCTGAAGCTGAAGCTCAAGTATTTGGCCACCCTAGGAGAACAACTGACTCACTGGAAAAGACCCTTATGCTGGGAAAGATTGAGGGCAAGAAGAGAAGGAGGTGACAGAGGATGAGATGGTTGGACAGCATCACTGATTCAATGGATATGAACTTAGGCAAACTCCAGGAGACGGTGAGAGACAGGGAAGCCTGGCATGTTGCAGTCCATAGGGTCACAAAAAGTTGGACACAACTTGGTGGCTCAACAGCAGCAGCAATATAGAACATTTGGAAAAATTCACCCCAGAAGTGGTAGAAAAAAGAATAGTGGCTGACTTTCAGGGAGGACACAGAAACCACTTAAATGATGAACAGAAGTTGTCAAGTCACAAGGGACAGTTCTCTGTAGGGTGAGGTAGGGGCATTGCAGGCATTAGGAAAACCTAAAGTGAAAGTGTTAGTAAGCAAAGGCACAAATCAAATAGAAATACTAGAATTAAAAGCTACAGTGTGAAGTAAGAATAAATTGGGGAAAAGCAAGGTCAGAATAAAGGAGATACATAAAAGGGCATGCCAGGAAACCCAGAGAGCAATGATGAGACACTTAAACAAGAAAATAAAACAGTGAAAGTTACAATGGACAAACATAACCTAGTAGACATGTAGTGCTTGCATTCATGGCAAGTAAGTAGACAAGGAGTTTAATTAATGGTATGGGTAAGAAACTGTTTGGGCCTAAACAAGCCTTAGCAGAGCTGAAGAAGTTGCCATTTGTCCCCGTGTTATCTAGAACAAAAAACTTAGCTGCCAAGTTAGGTGGACACAGTGCTGATTGCCAATATACTTATCGTGTCTTTTGTATTTCAGATATTATAGATATTATGTAATAATGTATCATAATTACATTTGTCCAATTTTTTCACTGTCTGTTCTTATATCATCCATCAATCAAAGGCTTCTGGAATCTTTACCAGTAAAATCCCAAATGTTAAAATTCCTTTAATATGAGGTGCCCCCATCTCAGTGGGGTCAGTTGTGCTCCTATGTAACTTGAATGTAAAACTAAATTAAAACAATTAGATAAATTTGGTTTGTGTTGACCCTGAAAACATTCATGATCCATCCCTGGGCCTAGTCCTCTCACTAAACTGCTACCCATGATTGCCGTGGATTTTGGATTCTGAACTTGTTTTGAATTGTCATTATTTCCTGATCACCCTTCCCTGGCTCTGATGATCCAGCTTTTGGAATCACCAGACTGTTTTAACATGATCAACCCTTCTTTGTTGTACATACTGTCTAATATTGAAATTTCTGAAACTCCCACCCTGCCCATCTCTATAGTGTCTACCATTTGAGGGATGATATTGTTCACTTAGAAAAACCTGGTAGAATTACTGTTAGCAAATCTCAAGACATTTTTTAAAAATTTTAATTGAAGGCTAATTACTTTACATTATTGTGGTGGTTTTGCCATACATTCACATGAATCAGCCAGGGTGTAAATGTGTTCCCCATCCTGACCCTCCCTTCTACCTCCCTCCCCATCCCATCTCTCAGGGTCATCCCAGTGCACCGGCCCTGAGCACCCTGAATCATGCATCGAACCTGGACTGGTGATATATTTCACATTTGATAATATATATGTTTCAATGCTATTCTTTCAAATCATCTCACCCTTGCCTTCTTCCACAGAATCCAACAGTCCGTTCTGTACATCTGTGTCTCTTTTGCTGTCTCGCATATAGGGTCCTCGTTACCATCTTTCTAAATTCCATATATATGTGTCAATATACTGTATTTGTGTTTCTCTTTCTGACTTACTTCACTCTGTATAGTAGGCTCCAGTTTCACCCACCTCATTAGAACTGATTCAAATGCATTCTTTTTAATAGCTGAGTAATATTCCATTGTGTACATATACCATAACTTTCTTATCTATTCATCTGTTGATAGACATCTAGGTTGCTTCCATGTCCTGGCTATTGTAAATAGTGCTGTGATGAATATTAGGGTACATGTGTCTCTTTCAATTCTGGTTTCCTCAGTGTGTATGCCCAGCAGTCCAGTGGTTTCCAAATTGCATTCAGTAGAACACTAGAACTCTGCAAAGTATCAAAATGTGTTCCATAGAACAGAAGATTTTATAGTCAAAGATGTTTGGGAAAACCTGCATTTTCTAGGCCTTCTGTGAAAATTCATGACAATCAATACATTTTAACCTATCTGAAGAGTCTTTTCATAAAAATGTGTTTAATGTTTAACATAATACTTGCAAGCTTATTTGACCAAAGAAACATTTTGTTTCTCACAGGGTATCTATGAAAATCTTGTAGTGTACAACTGTAGTATAAAGTTTGGGGAATATTAGTTACATATTTGACTTGCTTAAATATCTTTTAACATGCCACAAAAAAACTGGTCTGATGAAAATAATGGAAGTTTGGAGTCAAGCAGAAGCGTTTCCAGCCGTTGCTACAAAATTAATTGCTTGTGTTGTATGATCTTGAACAAGTCCCTTATACATCTCTGAAATTTGTCCCTCTTCTTTAAAGGTGACAAAGAAATATTAACAGCAGTAACAATAAAATTCTTATTTACTGGGGATTTGCTATATGCTGCTGCTGCTGCTTCTACTGCTAAGTCACATCAGTCATGTCCGACTCAATGTGACCCCATAGACGGCAGCCCACCAGGCTCCCCCCATCCCTGGCAAGAACACTGGAGTGGGTTGCCATTTCCTTCTCCAATCATGAAAGTGAAAAGTGAAAGTTAAGTCACTCAGTCGTGTCCAACTCTTAGCGACCCCATGGATTGCAGCCCACCAGGCTCCTCTGTCCATGGGATTCTCCAGGCGAGAGTACTGGAGTGGGATGCCATTGCCTTCTCCATTGCTATGTGCTAAGTAACTGTAAAAGTCTGTATAAATGTCGGTTGTTATAAACAATACCAATAATTTTCAATTGTGATTCAAGTCCTTTCATCACACTTCTCTTTCTATTAGATAAAAAGGCTTTGGGATAAATGATGTTAGAAATCTTATTCTTTAAGTGACAGAATCAGGCTTTGATCTTTACAAGTCCAGTGTTTTTTTTTTCTTATTTCTCTCATGCAGAACTGCTCTTCCACTTTTTCTGTATTCACTTCCATTTGGAACCTGTAGGGCTGCTTAAGTGCCATCATTTTCTTGATTATGTCACCAAAGTATATGTTTTATTGTGGTTTTATGTATTGAAGTAACATTTCTTTCATTTCATATTGCTTGTACTAATAAGAACCATGTCTTCAGAAGTGGCAACTGCAGAGATGCAAGATGACTTTGGAATATTTTTAATTTTAGCTGTTTTCCAAGAATTTATATATCACTTTTTATACACTACACACTCTTTTAACTCCATTATGAATATTCTTTTAATCCTCATAAAAACTCTGTGCAATAAATATTATTATTATTGCCATTATACCAGTTGAGAAGATTGAGACAGGTTAATAAGCCTACTCATGTTACTGGTAAATAGAAAAAATAAAAAATGAACCAAAAGCAATTAATTGCTTTACAGCTGTACTCTCAACCACCGTGCTTTCTGCTACCCACAAGACTTTTCATTACAGGGAATACCTATTCATTTCATGAGCCCCACTTCAAATAGCTCCACCCAAACCCTAACCCTTCTTTTGGCTGGGCTTCTAAAACTTTAGGTCTTGAACTCAGATAGACTTAAGCTAAAATTCTGGCTCTGCCCACCTATTGTCTGTGTGATATTGGGCAACTTCTTTTAGTTATTTGAGTTTCAGTTTTCTCATCTATAAAACGGGGGTACATAATGCTTAAATTGCTAACTTGTAAAGATTTATTGAATTCAAGTCTGCTCCAGAACCGTTTTTTAAGTATGTATTTTTCACCCTATATGGAGAGCAGGTCAGGAGTACTGCTGTCCAAGTCTAATTCCAGATCAACTAAATTAGCATTTCTGGCAGTGGGGCCAAAACAGATATGCTTTTTAAAAGCCTTTAGATCATTTTTAGTGAATATATAAACTTTAACACCAATGGTTTGTATGTGAGATTAATTTCAATACTGTATTATTTGTTATGGTTAATATAGGGAATTGTTTTCCAAGTGAACCATTTAAAATTTTTTTAGAAATTTTCTCACTTATTTCCTTTATTTAAAATTTTTTTTAACTTATTTATTTTTAAATGAGGGATAGCTGGTTTAAAATATTGTGTTGATTTCTGCCATACATCAACATGAATTAGCCATAAGAATACGTATGTCTCTTCCCTCTTGAAACTCCCTGCCACCCCATCCCACACCTCTAGGTTGTTACACTGCCCCAGTTTGAGTTCCCAGTGGCATAAAGATAAATTCTCATTGGCTAACTTTTTTTACATATGGTAATGTATGTGTTTCCATGCAAATATCTCCGTTCATCCTTCCCTCTCCTTCTCCTCATCTCCACCATGTCCATAAGTCTTTTCTATATGTCTGCCCTGAAAATAAATTCATTATCATACTCTCTATAATAGGCTCTAGTTCATCTACATAATTAGAACTGACTTAAAAACATTCATTTTTATGGCTGAGTAATATTGCATTGTGTATGAATATATACCACAGCTTCTTTATCCATCCTCCTTTCAATGGATATCGAGATTGCTTCCATGTCTTAGCTATTGTAAAGAGTGCTGCAATGAACATTGAGGTAAATGTGTCTTTTTCAATTTTGATTTCCTCGGGGTATATACATAGTTCTGGGATTTCTGGGTCACATGGTAGTTTTATTCCTAGTTTTTTAAGGAATCTCCATGTTGTCTTCCATAGTGGCTATACCAATGTATATACTCACCAATAATGCAAGAAGTTTCCTTTTTCTCCACACACTCTCTAGCATTTATTGTTTGTAGATTTTTGATGATAGCCATTGTGACCAAAGTGATGTGATATCCCATTGTAGTGTTGATTTGCATTTCTCTAATTATGAGTAATATTGAGCATCCTTTCATCTGTTTATTAACCATCTGTATGTCTTCTTTGGAGAAATGTTTGTTTAGATCTTATGCCCACTTTTTAATTGGGCTGTTTGATTTTCTGGTATTGAGTTGTGTGAGCTGGTTGTATATTTCAGAAATTAATCCTCTGTCAGTTGTTTAATTTGCTATTATTTTCTCCCATTCTGAGGGTTGTCTTTTCACCTTGTTTATAGTTTTCCTTTGCTGTGTAAAATCTTTTAAGTTTAATTAGGTCCCACTTGTTTATTTTACTTTTTTATTTTCACTACCCTAGGAGATGGGTCATGGAGGATATTGCAGTGATTTATGTCATACAGTGTTCTGCCTATGTTTGCTGCTAAGAGATTTATAGCTTCTGGTCATACATTTAGGTGTTTAATCCACTTTGAGTTTATCTTTGAATATGGTGTTAGGAAGTATTATAATTTCATTCTTTTACATGTAGTTCCCCCAGCACCATATATTGAACAGACTATCTTTCACCCATTTTATATTCTTGCCTCCTTTGTCAAAGATAAGGTGCTCATAGGTATGTGGGTTTTTCTCTGGGCTTCCTATCTTCTTCCATTGTTCTATATACTTTTTTTTTTTTTTTGCATCAGTACAATACTGTTTCCAAAACTGTAGCTTTGTAGTATAGTCTGAAGTTAGAAAGATTGATTCCTCCAGATCCATTCTTCTTTCATAAGATTGCTTTGGTTATTCAAAGTCTTCTGTGTTTCCATATGAATTGTAATATTTTTTTTTTTTGTCCTAGTTCTGAGAAAAATGCCATTGGTGATTTCTTAGGGATTGCATTGAATTTGTAGATTGCATTTGGTAGAATAGTTATTTTCACAATATTGATTCTTCTAACCCAGGAACATGGAATATCTCTCCATCTGTTTATATCATCTTTCAGTTTTTTCATCAGTGACATAGTTCTCTGTATACAGGTCTTTTGTGTACTTAGGTACATTTATTCCTAGGTATTTTATTCATTTTGTTTCAATGTAAATGGGATTCTTTCCTTAATTTCTCCTTATGATTTTTCATTGTTAGTGCATAGGAATGCAGATTATTTCTGTGTATTGATTTTGTATCCTGTAACTTTGCTAAATTCATGGATTAGCTCTAATAATTTTTTGATAATATCTTTAAGATTTTCTATGTATAGTATCATTTCATCTGCAAACAGTGAATGTTTTACTTCCTCTTTCTAATGAGGAGTCCTTTTATTTGTTTTTCTTCTCTGATTGCCATAGCTAGGACTTCCAAAATTATGTTGAGTAATAGTGACAAGAGTGGGCATACTCGTCTTGTTCCTGATCTTAGAGGGAATGCTTTCAGTTTTTCACCATTGAGAATAATGTTTTCTGTGGGTTTGTTGTATATGGTTTTTATTATGTTGAGGTATGTTCCTTCTATGCTCATTTTTTGAAAAGTTTTTTTTTACTTTAATCATAAACCATTGTTGAATTTTGTCAAAAGCTTTTTCTTCATCTATTGATGTTATAATACAGTTTTTATATTTCACATTTTAATATGGTGTATCACACTTATTGAGTTTCTTATATTGTATAATCCTTGCATCCCTGAGATAAATCTGACTTGTTCATGGTATATGATCTTTTAATGTGCTGTTGAATTCTGTTTGCTAGAATTCTTGAGGGTTTTTGCATCTATGTTCATGAATTATATTGGCCTGTAATTTTCTTTTATGTGATGTTTGTATGGTTTTGTTATCAGGATGATGGCTTTGTAGAATAAGTTTGGAAGTTTTCCTTCCTCTAAATTTTTGAAAGTTTCAAAAAGATAGGCATTAGCTGCTGTCTAAATATTTGAAAGAATTAACCTGTCAAGCTATCTGGCCCTGGGATTTTGTTTTTATGGAGGTTGTTTTTTAAATCACAGTTTCAGTTTCTGTGCTTGTAATTAGCGTATTCATAATATCTATTTCTTCCTGGTTCAGTCTTGAAATGTTGAATTTTTCTAAGAATGTACATTTCTCCTAAGTTGTCCATTTTATTGACTTAGTCTCTTATGATTCTTTGTATTTTTGCTTTGTTTTATCCTCTCCTTTTTCATTTCTAATTTTGTTGATTTGATTCTTCTTCCCTTTTTTCCTGATGAGTTTGGCTAATTGTTGGCCAATTTTGTTCATCTTCTCAAAGAACAAGCTTTTAGTTTTATTAATCTTTACTATTGTTTCCTTCATTTCTTTTTCATTTATTTCTGCTCTAATCATTATGATTTATCCCTTTTACTAACTTTGGGGGTATTTTTGTTCTTTTTCCAATTGTTTTAGGTGTGAAGTTAAATTGCCTAGTCGATGTTTTGCTTGTTTCTTGAGGTAGGAATGTACTGTTATAAACTTCCCTCTTTCGCTGCATCCCATAGGTTTTGAGTCATCATGTTTTCACTGTCATTGGTTTCTAGAATTCTTTGCTTTCCTTTTTTATTTCTTCAGTATACTGTTCATTATTTAGAAACATATTTTTTAATTACCATGTGTTTGTGGTTTTTTTAAGAGTTTTTTTTTTTTTTTTTTTTACCTGTAATTGATATTGTTGTGGTCAGAAAAGATGACTTATAGGATTTCAATTTTCTTAAATTTACTGAGGCTTGATTTGTGACACTAGATGTGGTCTATCCTGGAGAATGTTCTCTGTGCACTTGAAAAGAAAGTGTATTCTTTTCATTTGGATGGAATGTCCTGAAGATATCAATTAGGTCCATTTGCTCTAATCTGCTGTTTAAGGCTTATGTTTCCTTGTTGATTTTCTATTCTGATGATGTGTTCATTGGTATACGTGGGGTGTTAAAGTCCCCTATTATTACTTTGTTACTGCCAATTTCCCCCTTCATGTCTGTTAGTGTTTGCTTTATGTATTGAGATGTGCTGATGTTGGGTCCATAAATATTTACAATTGTTATGCTTTCCTCTTGGATTGACCCATTAATCATTATGTAATGTCATTCTTTATCTCATGTAATATTCTTTATTTTAAGGTCTATTTTGTCTGATATGAGGATTGTCAATCTATCTTTCTTTTGATTTCTGTTTGCATGGATATCTTTTTCCATTCTCTCATTTTCAGTCTATGTCTTGCTCTAGATCTGAAGTGGGTCTCTTGTTGACAGCATACATAATATGGGTTTGGGTTTTGTATCCATCCAGCCAGTCTGTGTCTTCTGGTTGGAGCATTTAATCCATTTATATTTAAAGTAATTATTGATATATGTGTTTCTATTAGCATTTTCTTAATTTTTTGCAATTTGTTTTTGTAGGTCTTTCCTTCTCTTGTGTTTCCTGTCCCTTTAATATTTGTTGTAAAACTGGCTTGGTGGTACTAAATTCTCTTAACTTCTGCTTGTCTGTAAAGCTTTTGATTTTTCCATCAATTTCAAATGTGATCCTTGCCATGTAAGTAATCTTGGTTGCAGATTTTTTCCATTCAGTACTTTAAATATATCCTGCCATTCCCTACTGTCTTGCAGTTTCTGCTGGAAGATCAGCTGTTAATCATATGGCTGTTCCCTTCAATGTCTCTTGTTGCTCTTCCCTTTCTGCCTTTAATATTCTTTCTTTGTGTTTAATCTTTGTAAGTTTGATTAGTATGTGCCTCAGCGTGTTTCTCTTTGGGTTTCTCTGGTATGGAACTCTACACTTCTTGGATTTGATTGACTCTTTCCTTTCCCATACTGAGGAAGTTTTTGATTATAATCTCTTCAAAAAATCTCTCAGACCCTTTCTTTTCCTCTTCTTCTTCTGGGAATCCTTTAATTCGAATATTGGTGTGTTTAATATTGTTCCAGAGGTCTCTGAGACTATCCACAATGATTTTCATTCTTATTCCTTTTTTCTGCTGTTCAGCAGTTATTTCCACCATTCTATTTTCTAGTTCACTTACCAGTTTTTCTGCCTCAGTTATTCTTCTACTGATTCTTTCTGGAATATTTTTTAATTTCAGTAACTGTGTTATTTGTCTCTGTTTGTTTATTCTTTATTTCTCCAAATCCTCGTTAAATGTGTTAATTGCTTTTTGCATCTTCTCCATACTATTTTTGAGGTTTTGGATCTTCTTTACTATCATTGTTCTGAATTCTTTTTCATGTAGTTTGCCTATTTCTTCTTTGTTTATTTGATCTTGTGAGTTTCTGCTTTGTTCCTTTATTTGCACTATATTTATCTATTTTTTTCTTACTTTTCAACTTTATAATGTTTGAGGTCTCCTATTCTCAAACTTTAGGGTCATATTCCTTCTTGCTTTTGGTTTCTGCCCTCAATAAGTAAAGTTGGTCCAGTGGTTTTTGTAGGCTTTGTGTTGAAAATGACTTGTGTCTGTGTTCTGGTGGGAGGTGGTGAGTTTGTTTGTTTGTGTGTTTCGTCTCTCTATCTCTCTCTCTCTCTCTCTCTCTGATGACTGGGGCTGTGTGGTGGTATGTTTTGGGGTGTCTTTGGGAATCCTGCTTTTGATAACTGGGTTTGCTTTTTTGTCTTCCTTGTTGTTTGGGTGAGACATCCTGCACTGGGTGCTGCTGGCAGTTGTATGATGCAATGTAGGCTTTTGTGGGAGTTCTCACTAACTAATACTCCCTGGGATTAGAGGTTCTCTGGTAGTCTAGGGTCCTGGACTCAGTGCTTCCACTCCAAAAGCTCAGGCCCAATCTCTGGCCAGGGAACTGATATTCCACAAGTTGTTTGTTGAGATATTAAAGGGGATTATAGCAAACACACAAAAGCAAAAATATATATATATATATATATATATATATATAACAAGAAACAAAACACAAACCTCCAAAAATAGTAAATACAAAATCAGACAAATAATAACCCCCCAAAAATGGAACATACATACACAAACATACACACACACAAACAAACTCACAATAGTCTAAAGAAATGAAAGTAAAAGCAAGTGACCTGACAAGCAAAGAAAAGCAAAAAATGATGTTGACCAATGGAAAACAAAACTAACTAAAAAACAAACTGGGAAATAATACCAAAGCAGAGAGCCAAGTGGGGAATAAAGCAAAGAACCCCCCCCCCCCCCCAGCCAAAGAAAAGCTAACAAACATGGTAGGAAAGAAAAAGAAAAGAAAGAAAAGTAAAAAAAAAAAAAAAATAGAAAAGCAAAGTCAAACTGAAGTATATTAAAAGGATTTTTATATATTGAAGAATAATTACAGCAGGAGAAGAGCAATAAGAAAAACAATCAATCAAATAAAACAGAAAAGCCCACAGAACTTGAAAGGGCAAAGGTAGAGGTAGAAGTATTTAAAAAAAAAAAAAAAAAACCTTTAAAATGTAATTAAAAATAATTCTCTAAAGCTTAAATAGAGTTAATAGTAATAATAAAATCAACAACCTCAGCAATAGAGGTAAAAAAAAGGAAGAAAAATAATCCAGAACCAACTACAGAGCAAATAAAAATATAAGAATAATAATAAACGTTTTCCTCAGATTTCAGCTGTCAGTGTCCTTTCCCTCACTGTGAGTCACAATAGACCTCTGTCTTCCTAGGATGCCCTTATGCATGCTCTTGCTTCCAATTTTGCATGAGCTCTCATTGTCTTTTTTTATATTCCATAGGTACAGAGTCTGCCTAGTTGAGCATGTGAATTTGATCTGCAGTTTTTATAGGTGGTGGGAAGATTTTTGATCCTCTTCCTTAGCCACACTGCACCTGGGGTTCAATTGTGGTTTTATTTCCACCTCTGCATGTGGGTCATCTATAGGAGTTTGCTCCTGAGGATGCCCTGGAAGACTGGGGTCTGCCACAGTGAGGACCAGGTGTGGAGGTGGTGCAACTGCTTGGATTTCAGGGACCTTGGCAGCCCGAGGTATGCAGGGGAGCCTGTGGCCAGGGGGAGTAAGAGATGTGGTGCTCTTAGTGTTTTTTCTAGCCTCTGGCAGCTCTGCCCTAGTGGGTATAAAGTATGGAGGTGACACTGCTGCTTAGATAACTGGGACCCTTGCAATGCCAGGTATGCAGGGGAGCTGGAGGCCATTGGTGCAGGAGATATGGCACTATTCAGGATGTTTTTCTGTAAGGATTGAGCATTGAGGTGGCACAGCTGCTTGGATCATGGGAATCCTGGTGATGCCAAGTGTGTAGGGATGCAGGCCATCTCAGCCACAGAAGCTATGGTGTTATTTGAGTCTTTTTTTAGCCTCTGGCCACTAGTGTTCAAAGGGCCTCTTTTGCTGGTCATTCTCTGTTACCTGGCACATCAGACATTTACAGGGCCCCCATGACTGGACTCCATCTCTATTGCTTGGTGCATTAGGCACTTGTAGGGCCACCCTCTCTGGGTTCTTTATCTATTGGGCAACTATTGGCACTGGCATGTAGGGAAAGAAAGGCTACAGAGAAAACCACTCCTTGAATATGACTCAGCATTGTTGCCTTGCCTTCATGGCTGCTCTGTTTTCTTCCAAAGGCATTTCACACTGCAATCTCCTTCTGTACATCCCTTCAGCCCATCTCCTTGCAATCAACAGCAGACCTCACCTTGGGATTGTTATCCAATCCCTATGCTGCAGCTCCCAGCTTGCTGCTACATATTCCAGGAGACTTGCATCCCTGTCCAGTGTATGTATGGCTGTGGCAAGCGTTGTCTGTGTGGTTCTCATTTTATTCAGATTGCCACAGATCAGCTGTTGCACTCTCCAACAGCCTCAAATGCTTCTCCACTGTCTGAGGCAATTGCTCCAATGTGGGGATTTGAATCCTGCTTCAGTTCCCCCACCGCACCGTCTTGTATACATTCAGTCCTGCTCACTCTCTTCTTTTTCTTTTCATACTCCCTAGTTTTGCATGGGTCCAGATATTGCTTTATGGTGGTCAGGGACTCCTGCCTGCTCTCAGCTTGTGTTCTGTGTCTGAAGATGTATTCCTGATGCATCCATGGAGAGATGTACTACACATCCACCTATTCCTCCACCATCTTGTCCCCCTTCTATGTTTTATCTTTTTTAAAATTATTGGAGTATAGTTAATTTATAATGTTGTTTTAGTTTCACGTGTAGAGAAGCCACAGCAAGATGGTAGGCATTGGAGTGGCAGCTGCATGGCCCTGGAGAGACTTTGAGGAGATGCCCCACATCCAAGGGTAAAGGAGAAGCCCTAGAAAGAGGGCAGAAGGGGCAAAATCACATTTAGAATCAAACCCCATACCCACTAGAGACACTCAGAGGGCTCAAACATACCTTCTGCACACCAGGACCCAGAGACCCCACAGAGACTGAGACAGAACTGTGTTTGAGTGTCTCCTGCAGAGGTATGGATCAGCAGTGGACTGCTACAGGGGCAGAGGCTCTGGGTGCAGTAGACCTGGGCATGGCATAAGCCTTCTTGGAGGTCACTATTAACCTCAACTTAGAGCCACCAGAACTTATACAGGATTGGGGAGACAGACTCTTGGAGGGCACAAACAGAACCTGTACATACCAGGACCCAGGAGAAAGGAGCAGTGACCCCACAAGAGACTGACACAGACTTGCCTGTGAGTGTCCAGGAGTCTCGGCAGAGGCATGGGTCTTTGATGACATGATGCAAGGTTGGGGGCACTGAGTGTAGCAGTGCACGGGACCTTGTGCAGTAGACCATTATCTTCATTACCTCCACTGTAGTTTGGCCTCAGTTCAAATAACAGGGAGGGAACACAGCCCTGCCCTTCAACAGAAAATTGGATTAAAGAAAAACTGAGAAAAATTGATGCTTTTGAACTGTGGTAATGGAGAAGACTCTTGGAGAGCAAAGAGATCCAACCAGTCCATCCTAAAGGAAATCAGTCCTGAAAATTCATTGGAAGGACTGATGCTGAAACTCCTATACTTTGGCCACCTGATGCAAGGAACTGACTCACTTGACAAGAGTTTGATGCTGGGAAAGATAGAAGGCAGGATAAGGGGACAACAGAGGATGAGATGGTTGGATGGCATCACTGACTCAACAGACATGAGTCTGAGTAAATTCCAGGAGTTGGTGATGGCCAGGGAATCCTGATGTGCCACAGTCCATAGGGTCACAAAGAGTCAAACATGACTGAGTGATTGAACTGTACAGCAAAGTAAATTAGTTATACAGATACATATATCCATTCTACTTTTTTAGATTCTTTTCCTATATAGGCCACTACAGAGCTCTGAGCATAGCTCCCTGTGCTGTACAGTAGGACCTAATGTTATTTTATATGTAATAGTGTGCACATGTCACTCTCAGTCTTCCAAGTTGTCCCTCCCCTCTTTATCCCCTCGTGACCGTAAGTTTGTTTCTCACATCTTTTTTTAAGTAAGAAAGACAAATACCAAGCACACCATTTTAGAACCTCATGCTTTTTAACTTTTGATGCTGTAGTTTTGGGAGAATGATGCTGAAGTGTGAACAGTGGCTGAGTTGAGATTTTATCAGGCAAGGACTTTTACCAAGACCAGCAGACTGCATATATCTTTACTTTTCCTGGCTTATGTCTTAGTTACCACCATGAAATTCCTGTCAGGGCTGCACCCCAGCATAGCAACTCAAAGTATCATTAAAAATTTGTTTTTTCAGCCCTTTAACTGGAAGTAGTTAGGTATTTCTGTCACTTTCTAAGAAAACAGAAAGCTGAGAGCTAAAAGGAAGTGACATATAAAAGACACAAAATTAGGAAATAGTAGAGATGAAATTTCAGCCCAGCTATGAATGACTCAGAAATCTTTCAGTTCCTTCCACTTGTAGCAGTCTACTCCTTCTCCAAAAGAAAACTGAGGAGATGAGCTTCTTAGTCAACAATAATTTATTAAGCGCGTAATATAGGCCTTATATGTGACCTAGGAGATTTACTTAATTTTTTTTTAATACTTGTGGCAACTACATGAGGTGGGTATTTTTAACAGACGAGGTAACTGAGTCTAGATTTTTTTTCCCAATTGTAACAATTTTATTATAGCTATAGCTATTAGAAATTAATGTTCTCATCTATAAACCAGTCAAGGGCTTAAAGGCATTGAGTTCAGTTCAGTTCAGTCTCTCAGTCGTGTCTGACTCTTTGCGATTCCATGAACCGCAGCATGCCAAGCTTCCCTGTCCATCACCAACTCCCAGAGTTCATACAAACCCATGCCCATAGAGTCAGTGATGCCATCCAACCATCTCATCCTCTGTTGTCCCCTTCTCCTCCTGTGACCAATCCTCCCCAGCATCAGGGTCTTTTCCAATGAGTCAACTCTTTGCATCAGGTGGCCAAAGTATTGGAGTTTCAGCTTCAGCATCAGTCCTTCTAGTGAACACCCAGGACTGATCTCCTTCAGAATGGACTGGTTGGATCTCCTTGCAGTCCAAGGGACTCTCAAGAGTCTTCTCCAAAACCACAGTTCAAAAGCATCAATTCTTCAGAGCTCAGCTTTCTTTATAGTCCAATTCTCACATCCATACATGACCACTGGAAAAACCATAGCCTTGACTAGACGGACCTTTGTTGGCAAAATAATGTCTCTGCTTTTTAATGTGCTGTCTTGGTTGGTCATAATTTTCCTTCCAAGGAGCAAGCATCTTTTAATTTCATGGCTGCAATCACCATCAGCAGTGATTTTACCATTGCCAAGGCTTAATCTCATCTTGCCTCTCATCTGCATACTCAGCTGCTCAGTCATGTTTTACTCTTTGTGACCCTATAGACTATGGCTTTTCAGGATCCTCTGTCCATGGGATTCTCTAGGCAAGACTATTGAACTATGTTTCCATTCCCTGCTTCTCCTCTACTTAAAACTATTCACTGGTTCAACATTGCCCTTTGGATTAAGTCTATAATCCTTTATGTGGTTTATGAAACTCTTCAAGATTTAGTCCATATTTAATTTCTCTCCTCTCTTCTTTTCACATTAATATACTCTAGCCATACTGAACAATCTATAGTTTATCTAAGGCTCTCTTTCACATATGGAACTTTGTAAATGTTGTTCCTGCTAGTTAGAATGATTTTTCAACTGCCCTTTCTCATGTCTGATTTTCTTCACCAGTTCCATCAGTTATCCCATTTATTCACTCATTCATTAATTGGAGAAATAATTACCAAGCACCTACCATATATCAGACTCTATGGAAACAGTGATGAACTAAGTAGCAACATCACAGAACTGGCATTCTATAGGGGAGACATAACTCCAAAATTCAAAAAGTTAAATATGTAGCAGTTAGTGATACATACTGTGAATTGAGATAGGGTTAAGTTTGTGATTTTAGATAGAGTACCCAGGGAGATTTTCTTTGTGACATTTTAGTAAATACCTGAAGAAATTGGGAGAGCAAGCCTTTATAGATATCGTAGTAAAGGTAATTATAGGTAGATAACCAAGAGTAATTTGTAAGGGCTCCCCAGACAGCCATTTTGCTTTTTTTGCATTTCTTTTCCATGAGGATGGTCTTGATCCCTGTCTCCTGTACAATGTCACGAACCTCATTCCATAGTTCATCAGGCACTCTATCTATCGGTTCTAGGCCCTTAAATCTATTTCTCCCTTCCACTGTATAATCATAAGGGATTTGATTTAGGTTATACCTGAATGGTCTAATGATGTTTCCTACTTTCTTCAATTTAACTCTGAATTCGGTAATAAGGAGTTTTTTTGGTGTTGGAGAAGACTCTTGAGAGTCCCTTGGACTGCAAGGAGATCCAACCAGTCCATTCTGAAGGAGATCAGCCCTGGGATTTCTTTGGAAGGAATGATGCTAAAGCTGAAACTCCAGTACTTTGGCCACCTCATGCGAAGAGTTGACTCATTGGAAAAGACTCTGATGCTGGGAGGGATTGGGGGCAGGAGGAGAAGGGGACGACAGAGGATGAGATGGCTGGATGACATCACTGACTCGATGGATGTGAGTCTGAGTGACCTCCGGGATTTGGTGATGGACAGGGAGGCCTGGCGTGTGCTGTGATAATGGGGTCGCAAAGAGTCGAACATGACTGTGTGACTGAACTGAACTGAACTGAACCAAGAGCAAGAGCTTCCCAGGTGGTGTTAGTGGTAAAGAACCTGCTGGCCAATGCATGAGACAAGAGAGATGTAGGTTCAATTCCTGGGTCAGGAAGATCCCCTGAAGGAGGGCATGACAATCCACTCTGATATTCTTGCCCAGAGAATCTCCATGGACAGAGAAACCTCATGGGTTACAGTCCATAGTGTCACAAAGAGTTGGACACAACCAAAACAACTGAGCATGCATGTACCCAAGGGAAAAGCCTTGAGGGAAGATAATATTGGTGCAATGGAAGAATATACAGGACTAACATGGAAGACTGGTAGGAAATGAAATTGAAGAAAGAAAAAGGGGTCAAGATTATACAGAGCTGTGTACAACAGTGTAAGGGCTGTGACTTTTACTCTGTGTAAGAAAAGAACAAATTCTAGGGTTTAATAAACATCAAGATGGTGTGATCACTCACCAAGAGCCAGACATCATGGAATGTGAAGTCAAGTGGACCTTACGAAGCATCACTACGAACAAAGCTAGTTGAGGTGATGAAATTCCAGTGGAGTTATTTCAAATCCTGAAAGATGATGCTGTGAAAGTGCTGCGCTCAATATGTCAGCACATTTGGAAAACTCAGCAGTGGCCACAGGACTGGAAAAGGTCAGTTTTCATTCCAGTCCCAAAGACAATGCCAAGGAATGCTCAAACTACCGCAAAATTGCACTCATCTCATACACTAGTAAAGTAATGCTCAAAATTCTCCAAGCCAAGCTTCAGCAGTACATGAACCATGCATGAACTTCCAGATGTTCAAGCTGGTTTTAGAAAAGGCAGAGGAACCAGAGATCAAATTGCCAACATCCGATGGATCATGGATAAAGCAAGAGAGTTCCAGAAAAACATCTATTTCTGATTTATTGACTATGCAAAATTTTTTGACTGTGTGGATCACAATAAACTGTGGAAAATTCTGAAAGAGATGGGAATACCAGACCACCTGACCTGCCTCTTGAGAAACCTATATGCAGGTCAGGAAGCAACAGTTAGAACTGGACATGGAACAACAGACTGGTTCCAAATA
Source organism: Tragelaphus eurycerus (assembly GCA_935064755.1). Taxonomy (NCBI): domain Eukaryota; kingdom Metazoa; phylum Chordata; class Mammalia; order Artiodactyla; family Bovidae; genus Tragelaphus; species Tragelaphus eurycerus. Next base: position 1,940,924 of record CAKXYN010000119.1, on the reverse strand, counting down.
GGAAAAGGAGTGTGTCAAGGATGTATATTGTCATCATGCTTATTTAAATTATATGTAGAGTACATCATGAGAAACACTGGGCTGGACGAAGCACCAGCTGGAATCAAGATTGCCAGGAGAAATATCAATAACCTCAGATATGCAGATGACACCACCCTTATGACAGAAAGTGAAGAGGAACTAAAAGGCCTCTTGATAAAAGTGAAAGAGGAGAGTGAAAAAGTTGGCTTAAAGCTCAACATTCAGAAAATTAGGACCATGGCATCCGGTCCCATCACTTAATGGGAAATAGATGGAGAAACATTGGAAACAGTATCAGACTTTGTTTTTCGGGCTCCAAAATCACTGCAGATTGTGAGTGCAGCCATGAAATTAAAGACGCTTGCCCCTTGGAAGGAAAGTTATGACCAACCTAGATATCATATTCAAAAGCTGAGACATTACTTTGCCAACAAAGGTCCGTCTAGTCAAGGCTATGGTTTTTCCAGTGGTCATGTATGGATGTGAGATTTGGACTATGAAGAAAGCTGAGCACTGAAGAGTTGATGCTTGTGAACTGTGGTGTTGGAGAAGATTCTTGAGAGTCCTTGGAGTGCAAGGAGATCCATCCAGTCCATTCTAAAGGAGATCAGCCCTGGGATTTCTTTGGAAGGAATGATGCTGAAGCTGAAACTCCAATACTTCAGCCACCTCATGTGAAGTGTTGACTCATTTTTTCCAATGAGTCTTTTCCGACCCTGATGCTGGTAAGGATTGAAGGCAGGAGGAGAAGAGGACGACAGAGGATGAGATGGCTGGATGGCATCACCGACTTGATGGACATGGGTTTGGGTGAACTCCAAGAGTTGGTGATGGACAGGGAAGCCTGGCATGCTGTGGTTCATGGGGTCGCAAAGAGTCAGACACGACTGAGCGACTGAACTGAACTGAACATAAGTGACATGATCTAACTGACAGTTTAATAGAATCCTGCTGACATTGAGAAAGGACTTAATAGGGGACAAGTGTAGAAGCAGAAAGACCAAACAGGAGGCATAGGATATAGGTTGTAGCAATGAAGGTAGTAAAAAGAGGTCAGATTAGATATCATCTCTAATATACCTTGTCTTACTCCCCATGCTAAGAGTATGTGCTGCCCTCCTCTGTCTTCCCATAAATTCCCTTCTTTCTCACACAAATCACTGGGTTTATAGTGGCTGACTCTATCCAAATCCTTCCCCTATCATGCGATATCCTTAAAGTCAGTGACTGGGGTTTTATGAACTTTTTTTTCCTTTTCATCATTTTCACATCAATGAGTAACACATGGTGTGGTTAAATATAGTGCTCAATATGTATATGTTGAATGAATTTAAAAGTGCCCAGAATAAATAGTAGAGACTAGAACGGGTCAACAGGGTAGAATCTTCTTTTTACTATCATGAACTGAGAGTGCAGAGGCAGTTATCTCACCAGCTCCTGTAACAATAGCAATAGCCCTGCATCATGGATTACCAATTTTCTGTGTTGTGAGACCTGATTCTTTATAGGACTAAACTTTCTTCACCCTTTTAAAAACTTCTTCAAATGCTTTCTTCTACTTGATGACATTCTTGATCCTGCTAATGCCTAGAGTTCATCTCATCACCCACACCATCTGTCCCCAGCACTTGGTTTAAGTTTTGCTTGGTGGTATTTGTATAATTCCAAACATATTGTAAGCAATATGTGTCTGCTTTCCACCCTAGATTGTGAACTCCTTCAGTGCAAGAACTTTATCTTATTTGACTTTTTCCTGCCTTAGGCACCTAGAACCCCTAAAAATCTGTTCTTCTGGGGGACATTTTATTTCCTTATTGAAAGTGAAAGTGGTAGTTACTCAGTCATGTCTGACTCTTTGCAACGTTATGGACTGTAGTCCACCAAGCTCCTCTGTCCATGGGATTCTCCCAGGTAAGAATACTGGAGTGGGTTACCATGCTCAGGGGATCTTCCCCCACCCATGGATTGAACCCACCCAGGTCTCCTGCACTGCATTTGGATTCTTTGCTGCTGAGCCACCAGAGAAGCACCATATAATTCTATCAGCAACTAAACAAAGTAAATACCTTCATTATCCCCATTTTACAGTTGAGGAAACAGAGCACAGAGAGATTAAACAACTTGCCTATGGCAACATAGCAGAATCAGAAAGAAAACATATTCATTTTGTCCAGCTGCTTCTTTTACCCAGAATTTGAAACTTATGGGTGAAGAATTTTGTGTTATATGGCACCTATCAGTTCTATATAGGTGAAGAGCGACCTCGCCTGCCCGCGACCGGCGCGCCATTTAAGAGCGACCTCGCCTGCCCGCGACCGGCGCGCCATTTAAGAGCGACCTCGCCTGCCCGCGACCGGCGCGCCATTTAAGAGCGACCTCGCCTGCCCGCGACCGGCGCGCCATTTAAGAGCGACCTCGCCTGCCCGCGACCGGCGCGCCATTTAAGAGCGACCTCGCCTGCCCGCGACCCGGCGCGCCATTTAAGAGCGACCTCGCCTGCCCGCGACCGGCGCGCCATTTAAGAGCGACCTCGCCTGCCGGGACCGGCGCGCACTAAGAGCGCCCCGCCGGCTGCGTCGCGCACCAAGAGCGCCCCGCCGGCTGCGTCGCACACTAAGAGCGCCCCGCCGGCTGCGTCGCGCACTAAGAGCGCGGCCGAGAGGAGCTACCCCACCACGGAGGTCAGGAAGGGCGGCGGTGAGGAGAGACCCCTCGTCCAAGGTAAGGTGCGATGGCTGTGCTTCGCTGGCCGGGAGCAGCCAGGAACAGCCGGGATGAGATACCCCACGCCCAAGGTAAGAGAAACCCAAGTAAGACAGTAGGTCTTGAAAGAGGGCATCAGAGGGCAAATACACTAAAACCATTCTCACAGATAACTAGTCAATCTAACTACACAAGGACCACACCCTTGTCTAACTCAATGAGATTAAGCCATGCCCGAGGGGCAACCTGGGATGGGCGGGTCATGGTGGAGAGATATGACAGGGTGTGGTCCGCTGGAGAAGGGAATGGCAAACCACTTCAGTATTCTTGCCTTGAGAACCCCATGAACAGTATGAAAAGACAAAATGATAGGATACTGAAAGAGAAACTCCCCAGGTCAGTAGGGGCCCAATATGCTACTGGAGATCAGTGGAGAAATAACTCCAGAAAGAATGAAAGGATGGAGCCAAAACAAAAAGAATACCCAGCTGTGGATGTGTCTGGTGATAGAAGCAAAGTCCGATGCTGTAAAGAGCAGTATTGCATAGGAACCTGGAATGTCAGGTCCATGAATCAAGGCAAATTGGAAGTGGTCAAACAAGAGATGGCAAGAGTGAATGTTGACATTCTAGGAATTAGCGAACTAAAATGGACTGGAATGGGTGAATTTAACTCAGAGGACCATTATATCTACTACTGTGGGCAGGAATCCCTCAGAAGAAATGGAGTGGCCATCATGGTCAACAAAAGGGTCCGAAATGCAGTACTTGGATGCAATCTCAAAAACGACAGAATGATCTCTATTCGTTTCCAAGGCAAACCATTCAATAACACAGTAATCCAAGTCTATGCCCCAACCAGTAAGGCTGAAGAAGCTGAAGTTGAAAGGTTCTATGAAGACCTACAAGACCTTTTAGAACTAACACCCAAAAAAGATGTCCTTTTCATTATAGGGGACTGGAATGCAAAAGTAGGAAGTCAAGAAACACCTGGAGTAACAGGCAAATTTGGCCTTGGAATACGGAATGAAGCAGGGCAAAGACTAATAGAGTTTTGCCAAGAAAATGCACTGGTCATAGCAAATACCCTCTTCCAACAACACAAGAGAAGACTCTATACATGGACATCACCAGATGGTCAACACCGAAATCAGATCGATTATATTCTTTGCAGCCAAAGATGGAGAAGCTCTATATAATCAGCAAAAACAAGACCAGGAGCTGACTGTGGCTCGGACCATCAACTCCTTATTGCCAAATTCAGACTGAAATTGAAGAAAGTAGAGAAAACTACTAGACCATTCAGGTATGACCTAAATCAAATCCCTTATGATTATACAGTGGAGGTGAGAAATAGATTTAAGGGCCTAGATCTGATAGATAGAGTGCCTGATGAACTATGGAATGAGGTTCGTGACATTGTACAGGAGACAGGGATCAAGACCATCCCCATGGAAAAGAAATGCAAAAAAGCAAAATGGCTGTCTGGGGAGGCCTTACAAATAGCTGTGAAAAGAAGAGAAGCGAAAAGCAAAGGAGAAAAGGAAAGATATAAACATTTAAATGCAGAGTTCCAAAGAATAGCAAGAAGAGATAAGAAAGCCTTCTTCAGTGATCAATGCAAAGAAATAGAGGAAAACAACAGAATGGGAAAGACTAGGGATCTCTTCAAGAAAATCAGAGATACCAAAGGAACATTTCATGCTAAGATGGGCACAATAAAGGACAGAGATGGTGTGGACCTAACAGAAGCAGAGGATATTAAGAAGAGGTGGCAAGAATACACAGAAGAACTGTACAAAAAAGAGCTTCACGACGCAGATAATCATGATGATGTGATCACTGACCTAGAGCCAGACATCTTGGAATGTGAAGTCAAATGGGCCTTAGAAAGCATCACTATGAACAAAGCTAGTGGAGGTGATGGAATTCCAGTGGAGCTATTCCAAGTCCTGAATGATGATGCTGTGAAAGTGCTGCACTCAATATGCCAGCAAATTAGGAAAACTCAGCAGTGGCCACAAGATTGGAAAAGGTCAGTTTTCATCCCAATCCCAAAGAAAGGCAATGCCAAGGAGTGCTCAAACTACCGAACAATTGCACTCATCTCACACACTAGTAAAGTAATGCTCAAAATTCTCCAAGCCAGGCTTCAGCAATATGTGAACCGTGAACTTCCTGATGTTCAAGCTGATTTTAGAAAAGGCAGAGGAACCAGAGACCAAATTGCCAACATCTGCTGGATCATGGAAAAAGCAAGAGAGTTCCAGAAAAACATCTATTTCTGCTTTATTGACTATGCCAAAGCCTTTGACTGTGTGGATCACAATAAACTGTGGAAAATTCTGAAAGAGATGGGAATACCAGACCACCTGATCTGCCTCTTAAAAAATCTGTATGCAGGTCAGGAAGCAACAGTTAGAACTGGTCATGGAACAACAGACTGGTTCCAAATAGGAAAAGGAGTACGTCAAGGCTGCATATTGTCACCATGTTTATTTAACTTATATGCAGAGTACATCATGAGAAATGCTGGACTGGAAGAAACACAAGTTGGAATCAAGATTGCCGGGAGAAATATCAATAACCTCAGATATGCAGATGACACCACTCATATGGCAGAAAGTGAAGAGGGGCTAAAAGCCTCTTGATGAAAGTGAAAGTGGAGAGTGAAAAGGTTGGCTTAAAGCTCAACATTCAGAAAACGAAGATCATGGCATCTGGTCCCATCACTGCATGGGAAATAGATGGGGAAACAGTGGAAACAGTGTCAGACTTTGTTTTTCTGGGCTCCAAAATCACTGCAGATGGTGACTGCAGCCATGAAATTAAAAGACGCTTGCTCCTTGGAAGGAAAGTTATGACCAACCTAGATAGCATATTCAAAAGCAGAGACATTACTTTACCAACAAAGGTTCGCCTAGTCAAGGCTATGGTCTTTCCTGTGGTCATGTATGGATGTGAGAGCTGGACTGTGAAGAAGGCTGAGCGCCGAAGAATTGATGCTTTTGAACTGTGGTGTTGGAGAAGACTCTTGAGAGTCCCTTGGGCTGCAAGGAGATCCAACCAGTCCATTCTGAAGGAGATCAATCCTGGAATTTCTTTAGAAGGAATGATGCTAAAGCTGAAACTCCAGTATTTTGGCCACCTCATGCGAAGAGTTGACTCATTGGAGAAGACTCTGATGCTGGGAGGGATTGAGGGCAGGAGGAGAAGGGGACGACAGAGGATGAGATGGCTGGATGGCATCACTGACTCGATGGATGCGAATCTGAGTGACCTCCGGGAGCTGGTGATGGACAGGGAGGCCTGGCGTGCTGCGGTTCATGGGGTCACAAAGAGTCGGACACGACTGAGCGACTGATCTGATCTGATCTGATCTGATCAGTTCTATATAGCTCAGTTTAGGAAATGTAGGACTCAATGGTTTGAAGGCCCTTCAAGCTCTAACAACTCCAAGAGTGGTAACTAAACTGGAGGTAAAGAGTTCCAGGCTGGGAATCAGATCTTATTGTATTCTTTATTCTACCAAACCTGCCTGGTGACCTTGGGCAAGTCATTTCTCCTTTCTAGGCCTCAGAGTTCCCGTATATACAGGAGCAATTAAATAGCTTTGAAAGCCCTTGGGTTCTGAGATTCATAGCATGTAATTGAAAATCTCCATCTGGAAAGAAAGCAGTTAAGCAATCTAGTCTTAGACAAACATTATGGTCATCACAAATGATAAATCCCCTTCTGTCTTAGATTAATTTTATATGCTTCATCCCCTAAATCCCCCAAACTAGCCTATGATTGTGAATAAAATCTTTATGAGGATAAAGGCAGGAATAAGACAACTTTTCACTTGGATATCAACTAGGCTACTTCAAATAGTTTACTTTTGTTAACCTGCCTAATTTCTCAGAGCCTCTGTTTCTTCTTTTGCAACACAGAGATAATAATTTCCTAGGAACACTATAAAATACATTCTTTAATGTGTGGCTATAGAAGTCAATGTCAACCCACGCCTATACTCTTGCCTGGCAAATCCCATGGACAAAGGAGCCTAGTAGGCTGCAGTCCATGGGGTCACTAGGAGTCAGATATGACTGAGCGACTTCAATTTCACTTTTCACTTTCATGCATTGGAGAAGGAAATGACAACCCACTCCAGTGTTCTTGCCTGGAGAATCCCAGGGTTGGGGGAGCCTGGTGGGTGGCCATCTCTGGGGTTGCACAGAGTCAAACATGACTGAAGTGATTTAGCAGCAGCATCTACCGATCTAAAATTCAGAAGGTTATTACTTAGAGGGAAAATGAAGACTGTTGGACAATCAGCAGACACTACCACAGTCTGCCCACTCACAAACACTTCTCAATTCACATAGAATATATTTGACTTCTCCCCAAGAGAGACAACTCAAATTCCATCCATTGCAAAGTCCAAAATCTTTGGGTAACTTTCAGTCATCCCCTTCAACCCCAGATATGGCTTCGCATGATCCAGTAACCTATAAAGTAAATGAAATGTTATGTATCCCTTGTCCATATCCCCAAAACAGCAAAATGAAAATATTATTATTTCCTAAAAGCTCTTTAGGAAAAGAAAGTGTGAAAAAAATACACAACAGATATTGGTCTATAATAATAAACAATTTTTGCTTGGCAAGCATTGCAAAAATACTCCCTGATCTGACACTAGAGTTTCTTTCTTGGTTAGACATGCATTCTCTCCTTTGAGAGAAACTTCTTTGTCCATTGTTTTCATTACCATTACCCATACGATTACTGCTGACTTTGCCCTCTGCCAAGTTTTTCTTTACAAGACTGGAAAAGGTCAGTTTTCATTCCAATCACAAAGAAAGGCAATGTCAAGAAATGCTCAAAATACAGCACAATTGCACTCATCTCACACACTAGTAAAGTAAAGCTCAAAATTCTCCAAGCCAGGCTTCAGCAATATGTGAACCGTGAACTTCGACAAGTTCAAGCTGGTTTTAGAAAAGGCAGAGGAACCAGAGATCAAATAGCCAACATCCACTGGATCATCGAAAAAGCAAGAGAGTTTCAGAAAAATATCTATTTCTGCTTTATTGACTATGCCAAAGCCTTTGTGTGGATCACAATAAACTGGAAAATTCTGAAAGAGATGGGAATACCCGACCACCTGACCTGCCTCTTGAGAAACCTATATGCAGGTCAGGAAGCAACAGTTAGAACTGGACATGGAACAACAGACTGGTTCCAAATAGGAAAAGGAGTACATCAAGGCTGTATATTGTCATCATGCTTATTTAACTTATATGCAGAGTACATCATGAGAAACGCTGGGCTAGAAGAAACACAAGTTGGAATCAAGATTGCTGGGAGAAATATCAATAACCTCAGATATGCAGATGACACCACCCTTATGGCAGAAAGTGAAGAGGAACTCAAAAGCCTCTTGATGAAAGTGAAAGAGGAGAGTGAAAAAGTTGGCTTAAAGCTCAACATTCAGAAAACAAAGATCATGGCATCTGGTCCCATCACTTCATGGGAAATAGATGGGGAAACAGTGGAAACAGTGTCAGACTTTATTTTTCTGGGCTCCAAAATCACTGCAGATGGTGATTTCAGCCATGAAATTAAAAGACGCTTACTCCTTGGAAGGAAAGTTATGACCAACCTAGATAGCATATTCAAAAGCAGAGACATTACTTTGCCAACAAAGGTCCGTCTTGTCAAGGCTATGGTCTTTCCTGTGGTCATGTATGGATGTGAGAGCTGGACTGTGAAGAAGGCTGAGCGCCGAAGAATTGATACTTTTGAACTGTGGTGTTGGAGACGACTCTTGAGAGTCCCTTGAACTGCAAGGAGATTCAACCAGTCCATTCTGAAGGAGGTTGGTCCTGGGTGTTCTTTGGAAGGACTTATGCTAAAGCTGAAAGTCCAGTACTTTGGCCACCTCATGCGAAGAGTTGACTCATTGGAAAAGACTCTGATGCTGGGAAGGATTGGGGGCAGGAGGAGAAGGGAACAGCAGAGGATCAGATGGCTGTATGGCATGACCAACTCGATGGACATGGGTTTGGATGAACTCCGGGTGTTGGTGATGGACAGGGAGGCCTAGCGTGCTGCAGTTCATGGGGTCACAAAGAGTCGGGCACAACAGAGTGACTGTACTGAACTGAACTAATGTACCCCTGCAGCCGCATCCAAAAATAATTCAAAAAGTATCAGAATCTGTGTCATTTCCTTTCCAATTCACATTTTATATACCACGTTGCACTTCCCCAGACCTTTGAATCTGATAAGAGTGGGAGAAATGATTAGAAGTGGGGAGTGTTTGAGAAAAGAAGTTTCTAGAAATCCTAAAGACAGGGAAGTCCTCAAAAGCATAGTGAGAATCTTACACTCAATGCCTAATAAGCTCCCTATGGACCAAAGACTGCAGCAGAGTAAACAACTATAGAGTCAAGGGTATCTTATGACAGAGGTAAGAGATGCCTCTATTCTTACATGATAATCAGCTTATACCACAAAATTGACTACATCAGTCACCTGCTTCCAAATTTTTCCTGTTATTCTTCAGACTAAATGCTGTGCTCCTAAGCCTGTCATTCAAGTCTCTTATAATCTGGATTTCCCATTTTTATTCCCCTTTAAAATCTTCCTCCATCCCTGCCCATGGTATGCTATATACCAGCCTTGATTTACTATTCAATATTACTCAAATATTATCATGCTTTTTACACACTATTATTTCTTTTTTTTAATTAAATTTTATTTTGCTTAACTTCACAATATTGTATTGCTTTTATTTCTATTTTAACTGGTTTCCCCCTTTATATTCTTGATCAGCTCCTAATATCCCATGAGAGCCAGTTCAAATGTCTGTTCCTCTGAAAAATGTTTTGTAGTTCTTCCATTCTGATTTAAGCACGCCTGCCTCCAGACCTCAGCTGGAGTGTGTTTTGTAAATACCTGTTTGCATATCTGTCTCTTCCAGAGGATATGAACTCTTATTTGCAGGTACTGGATCTTATGATTACTGTATTCTCCCATGCATGAAAAGTGCTGAGGAGATGCTTGAGGAGGGAAAGAAGGAAAAGAGGAAGAAAGGAAGGCATAAATGTGAAATATTCAACAAGGGAAAAATAGAATCATTTTGCAATGTCATATATCAACTGTGGGACCTTAAGCACATTGTTTAGCCTTAGGATAACTGTGTTCTAGTCTCAGCTCTATTTCTTTGTAGATGTAGAGCAATCCATTTCCCTCCTTGGGACTTGATTTATTTACCTCCTTGGGATTTGATTTATTTACCTATAAAATGGGTAAACAACATAGTACCAAAGGTTTTTGAGTTTTTGCTGTATGCAAGGTACTTTGTTAGGTATGGGGACATATAAAAGAATCAGACACAATTTCTGTCCTGGAGATTGTGCCTCAGTTTCCTCATCTTTAAAATGAAGGAGTTTAACAAATGACATCTATAGGACTTTTCACCTTGAAGAGTCTAATGATTCTGTGCATGTGAATTGATCTCACTGATCTCTGTGTGACCGTATCTGGATCATTTCATTTCTCCAACATGAGTTTTCCAATTTGTAAAATTATATGGTTGGACAATATGATCTCCAAAGGCCCCTTGAGCTCTGGAATTTTTTGGTACTAAAATTTGTATGATAGATGTGTACCTATAATGCATTGCTCCTAGTATTCTTGTGCAGCCATGATTTCCATTGCTCATTCATTTTGTGTATAAATGTGGGGTTGGGGAGAGAAACTCAGGTATGAGGGAAGGCATCATGATAGTGTACACTGGTTGTGTTGACTGCCCTCTCCCACCCCTCTAACCTGGGCGTCCTGGAGTAGGACTGCCCATACAGGACTGGCCTTAGCTGGGCCCCTTTCTTGAGGCTCAGCCAGGTCCTATCAGAGTATGGAGAGGAATGTTTATTCAGCCATGCCCAGTTCTGCTAGAAGCCATAAAAATTTCTAAATGCACTCTCGCTAAAAAAAGCAGGATTAGTTAATAAGGAAATGAACAAATCAAAGGAATTTGTCCTTGCTGATCAGGTGATCAGGTACATATTCATTCTGATTCTCTCTCTCTCTATCTCGTTTTTACTACTTATAAAGTTTTCTAGAGTCAAAGACATGAGTGATGGTGACAGAGATGACTCCATCAATCAGCCTACAGTCCTTCTCCTGGACTGTAACACAGAGTTGGGGCTCTCTCTTTGCCGTGTTGTGCCTTGAAGTTCAGCCAGCTAGTTTCTTTATCTCTGTAGGCAAAGATTCCAGGATGGCTTATTCTCTAAAAAGTCTATCTTGATCTCTAGCCAAGGAGACTGTCCTGGTCACCTTGCTGCTGACCAGGAATGAAACAAAGGAATGACTGACCAGAACTAACCTGAGCCCTGCAGGGTTGATCTAGGCAAACATTGGCTCATAGTGAGAACTCAAGTAGGGCAACTAGAAACGGTGAAGTCATAGCACTGCAGCATGTCCCAGCTTGAAGTAACTGGTGGTGAATACTGAAGGAACCATGAGGTGAAGGAACTTGTACTGTGAAGCAACAGACTTGGGCTAAAAATTCATCTCTGGAGCAACACAGATAGATGGGTGGGGAGGGAGCTGAGTGGGGGGTTCAGGATAGGGGGACACCTGTACACCCATGGCTGATTCATGTTGATGTACGGTGAAAAACACAATACTGTAAAGTAATTAGCCTTCAATTAAAATAATTTTTTTTAAATCCATCTCTGGTCACACTCAGGTTATGTGAATTGGGCAACTCATTTCAGCTCTCCAAGTCTCATTTTGTATTTTCATTTTTGTTTTTACCAATGAACTTGTTATGAGGATCCCAATAGAAATCAAGAAGAGTGGTTGACAAAAATTTTGTAAGCCAAAATTTTTATTATTAATATTAGATTCAGCAAATGTAAGACTGCCTTTCAATAATGAAATCAGAAAAAATAATACAATAGAGAAAAGATGACCAAAACTATGCATTGCTCATTGAAATTATGCATATTGGTGATTACTAAGAACATTGCACTTGCAACTTTTTTCTATACATTTGCAATTTTAATTACCATTATTAATGAAATGCTAGTTTTCCATATTCCAGATCTCTACATACATTTTGAATATACACTGTGGATATCTATATGTGGCTTTTTTATATTAAAGGATAATTGCTTTACAAAAATCTTAAAGGGTCATATATTAAGTATTTTAGGTGTTGTGAAGATATGGTCTTTGTAGCAACTACTCAGTTCAGCATTTATAGCATGACAGCAGCCATGTATAATATGTAAATGAACGGGCATGGCTGTGTTCCAGTATAACCTTATTTATAAAAACAGGCAGTGGGCCATATTTGGCTCATGTGTTATAATTTGTAGATCTCTGATCAAGAAGATGGTTTCTTAAAAAACTAATTTCATTTTAGACTTTGTTAATAGAGTTATTACTTTGCAGAACACAGGAGGTAACATTCTTCTCTCCTCTCTGTTGCCCAGCAAGTATTTTTTTTTTTCCAGCTCTCATTTCTCCAAAAATGATACAGAAAAAGTAGAGTGGAAACAGAGGAAAGGTCAGTAGGGTGAAGAAGTGGCAAGGTCCCAGGTTCTGTAAAGAGTCATTGAATGAACTGGAGCTCATATGTTGTGACAGAGCATACAGAAAAGACAGTCTGATTGGTACCAAGGAGCTACAACCCACAGGAGGAAGCCATGGAGAGACAAAGTTCATCCTGCACAAGGAAAACCTTTGTAAGTGAGGTGTTCATTCATGAGTTCCTGTGACTGTAGGTGTACAAGCAGGGCTTGAAAGACTAGTTGGGTGGAAATCCTAAGAAGGAATCAGGTTGGGGATTAGATAAACTGAATTTGGAAGTTTGGTCAAATCCTGAGCTTCTGTTTTGTCTGTCCTGTGTACTAAACAAAAGAGATAGAAATGCTTTGTGAAGTTGATTTTATTAATCTAATTAATGAGCAATATTGGGGCTAATTTCTATGCTAAACTACTGGGTCACCAAAGTGCAAATCCAGGCCACCAAGCTAATAAAGAGATCATAAACTCATCATCCATAATTTTAGAGACGATTATACTGAAACCCAGGAGCTTCTGTAAAAATTAAATAGCAGGGGAGGGAGGGGGATTTACCATAAATATGGAAACCTATGGGCCAGCAGCAAGGCCTTAACTCTCACTTCATAAGTTAAGTCTAGGAATGGTAGAGCACAGTTGGCATCTATCTGATTTGTCCTGCTCCTACATAAGCTAGGGTGATAGTACTTTATAGACTGAAAAGAATCAGTTGAAAAGAAGTAGCATAAAGTCAGAAACATGTGTTCTTATCTATAACAATTCACTCCAGGGGGTGCAGCCCCTGAAAGCACAATGGGGAATACCACTCCAAGGGTGGAGTTGATCTTTAGACTCATAAGTAGTCTCTTTTCACTTTGATGCCAGTGGAGTTCCTTCAGTTTCCTGATCTGTTTAGTTGCCCTATTTCATTGTGCCCAAGTGGTTGTAGAATGTAGAATAGGACTGGAGGACTTAACACTTTTCTGGGATCCAGACATCACAGATACCCAATCTTATTCCTTGAGTTTGTTCTTGACTCCTAAAATTATAATATCATATACTGAGCATGTTAAGATATTCAAGTTATCCCCAAGTCATCAAGAGGAACTTCTCCTTCAAAGTCTCATTCATCCTTTCTATACTATTCCCCCAAATTTCTGAAAGAGGCAGCATGGTGGAAGATGCAGGCTTTAAAATCACATAAATCTGGCTTAAAATCCTGACATCCTGACCAACCATTTACTAGCTATTTAGATCTTAGGAAAATCACACTTACCCTCTGAATCTCCATTTATTTTCCTGAAAAATGGGAGTATCAATATATAACTCATAGATTTATTGTAAATACTTTAATATTACATCCAAAAGCCTAATACAGTATTTGTCACATAGTATACATTTCAATCTTATTATTGAGAAATGGCATGCTTATTGCAGTCCCATCTGGGTTTTAGTTCTAACACTGACATTTGCTGGCTGTGTAACTTTAAGTAAGTCACATCATTCATTGGGGGTTCAGTTTTATTACTGATATTAACAGTTCATACTTTCCAAGGTATAGAGGAAAATAGATGAACAAAATATATTTAATATACCTCTCACATTGTCTAGCATATAGTCACTGGATTTTCTAATTGTTATGAAAGTCCCCTACTCACTCTCTTGGCCTCCAATGGTTTCCATGGGCAGCTTGGTGGAGTGACTATGCTTTCCCACTCCCACAAGATGATGATCTAATGACCTAATAAGCTAAATTTGGTTACAGTGAGGTCAGACTGTTTCAGAAGACAAAAAAAAAGGCCTGGCAGCCCATGAAAGCCCACTGGCTGAGGCATAACTCCTTCCTTGGCCTTCCTTGTGTACTTATTACCTCTTCCTTTGTCCTTCTTCCCTCACCAGCAACTGGCATAAGTTGCAGATTGGTGGTGAGTAGGTGGAGAGTGGGGAAGAGGAGAAAGGAAGGTTTGTAAGAAGCTGTGCCACTCATATATTGATGAGCATTTGACTGGAAGTAAAGAATTCTGGTTTCTGATCTACTTTCCACTAACTCTCTCAATGACTCTGGATAAATCTTTCCCCATCTCTACCTGTAAAATGGTCTCTTCTGGCTCAGAACACTTCAGGCTCTGTTTCTCTAAGAATCTCAGAAAGTACTGGACTCACAAGAAAAAATAATTCAAAATAGGGATATTCAATGCTATTGGTTATTGTCAGAGAAAAATTTGGAAGGTATCTGACACTTCAACAGGTACATAAGTCATTTACATGATCCTAGGATCAGGGGGAGGGGGTGATATACATAATTATATCCTTAAAAATTCTGAGATCTATAACAGGCTTTGGAAAACATTTCAATCTGAGAAAGATAGATGTCTGATAAGCATTCCAGGAAACATGGGGCTGCCTAGGCCTCTTACTAGATTAGGAGGGGCAAGGATAAGACAGCAGCTGGCAAGATGCCTCCATATCATTCTAGAATGGTGTTTTGTGAAAGTGATCTGAGTTTTTGCCCAATAATGGTTTCTGACTTTCTTTTTATCCCATTAAATTTAGATTCAAATCCAAAGAGCTTCATTCCCTAGCTGTCTGACCTGGGGCATTTGTTAGGAGCCCTCTGAAAACTCTGAATGAAAGGAATTAAAATTGGCATGTTAAAACTATAAGTATTCTTAAAACTGGTAGTTCTTAAACCATCTAGATCATAAAACCCTTTGAAAGTCAGTCTAAAGCTTTGATTCTCCTGCTCCTTAGAAAGATGTTGACTTACAAAAAGTTGTAATTTACCATGTACTCTAGTTTAAATCTCCTGCCTTAAAGAACAAGAGGAAGACAACTGAAATACATGTTTATTTTATTAAATGTGTCTATTAGAAACAGGCATAAAGGTTAAGGTGGACAGTGTGTGGAAAAGAACCAATCTGTAATAGCAAAGTAGAAATACAAAAGCTGGTATGGGCACTAAATGAGAAAATGGTGCACTGGCCCAAAAAATTTACATATTTTTTGTTTAATTTACATAAACCATCCTAATTTTGGCCATAGCCACTTCAGGGACATTTCATAAATTCATTGAACTTCCACAGCTCTAATTCTGTATTCAACAGGAAAATTTATGATTATACAGTAACTATTTGATATTCTGAGGGAATATACTCAGACTCATCTAGGAATTCCCAAATCTGAGGACATTACAAATTGATGTGTAAATACATAGTACACAGTTGGACCTACTTGCTATTGTGTGATGTGTCCACACCATAGTCATCTACATAGCCATCTGCTGCTGTTGCTGCTCCTGCTGCTGCTAAGTCGCTTCAGTCATGTCCGACTCTGTGCGACCCCATAGGCGGTAGCCCACCAGGCCCTGCCATCCCTGGGATTCTCCAGGCAAGAACACTGGAGTGGGTTGCCATTTCCTTCTCCAATGCATGAAAGTGAAAGTGAAGTCGCTCAGTCATGTCTGACTCTTAGCGACCCCATGGACTGCAGCCTACCAGGCTCCTCCATCCATGGGATTTTACAGGCAAGAGTACTGGAGTGGGGTGCCATTGCCTTCTCCGACATAGCCATCTACATGATTCCAATTCCCACCAAGAATTTTTGTATGATACTTCATCTCCTAACCATTCTAAAAGGTAACATTTAATATTCTTGTTGTACAGCTTTCATTTCTTGAGCTGTGAGTATTCACAAAGCACTCTCATATCCCTCCATCTCAGTGAAACATCATGACAGCCATCAAAGCAGACTAAACCTTATGTCGTTGTTTGTGTTGACCCCTGCTCAGTTTGCATAACTGAACACAAAGTGATAGCTTCCATCACATCTGAGCCTGTATGCTTCTGTTTGCTCCTAAAACACAGTAAAAACAGGAGATTCCAAATCAAAGCCAGTCTTCTAACTAATCAGAACCTCTTTTGAGGGCCAGGATTCTCCTCACAAACATTCACAGAATCACAGATGAGAGGGCTTCAGGGATCAAAGCCCAGATGTTACTAACTAAAATTATATGTCAAAACCAGCTAAGGATGAGATGAAGGGTAGGATCTGGCAAAATCTCCCCCAACTCTGGCCCCCACCCCCACTCTAAAAATAAGGAAAGCATTTCCCAGCAAGTCTTTTACCCCATGCAGCCAGGTGGAACTAGCCAGAAGGCCCCTGACATAATAATGACTTAGCCTGGATACACCACTGTGCATATCCCACAGGCAGGGTTTTCCCACAAAACAAGGGCTCAATGTCCAGGAATACTCTGTTCTTATCACTTCATGATCTTGAAACTTCCCTCTCCCAAAGAGAGACAAAGAATGACCCTGCCTGGGAAAACACATTATGTCCATGGATTTGGTGATCTCATGCTCTGTTGTCCCCTTCTCCTGCTTTCAATCTTTCCCAGCATTAGGGTCTTTACCAATGAGTCAACATCTTAGTAATCAGGTGGCCAAAGTATTGGAGCTTCAGCTTTAGCATCAGTCCTTTCAATGAATATTCAGGGCTGATTCCCTTTGGCATTGACTGATTTGATCTCCTTGCAGTTCAAGGGACTCTCAAGAATCTTCTCCAGCACCACAATTTGACATCTGTACATGACTACAGGAAAAACCATAGCTTTGATTAGACGGACCTTTGTTGGAAAAATAATGTCTCTGCTTTTTAATATGCTTTAATATGCTAGGTTTGTTACTGCTTTCTTTCCAAGGGGCAAACATCTTTTAATTTCATGGCTGCAGTCACCATCCACAGTGATTTTGGAGCTCAAGAAAATGAAGTCTGTCACTGTTTCCATTGTTTCCCCATCTATTTGTCATGAAGTGATGGGATTGTATTCCATGATCTTCTTTGTGAATGTTGAATTTTAAGCCAACTTTTTCACCTTTATCAAGAGGCTCTTTATTTCCTCTTCGCTTTCTGCCATAAGAGTGGTGTCATCTGCATGTCTCAGATTATTGATATATGTCCTGGCAATCTAGATTCTAGCTTGCGCTTCATCCAGCCTGGAATTTTACACGATGCACTCTTCTAAATAAGCAGGGTGACAGTATACAGCCTTGCCATACTCTTTTCCCAATTTTGAACCAGTCTGTTGTTCCATATCTGGTTGTGACTGCTGCTTCTTGATCTGCATACAAGTTTCTCAAGAAGCAGGTAAGGTGCCTTCCAAAGGTCTCTGGCAAGTATGAGGTTTGATTTTAAATGTGATTGTGCCCCTCCTACCATCTTTTTGTGGCTTCTCCTTTGCCCTTGGTCATGGGGTACCTTTTATTGGTGGATTCCAACATTCTCCTGTCGATGGTTGTTCAGCAGCTAGTTTCAGTTTTGATGTTATCACAGAGAAATTGAGTGCACACCCTTCTACTCCATCAACAGTTTTTTAGAATCCATATTGATTGATTTATATGGATTTCTAAATAACTGTTCAAGTAATGCACAGGCCAAAAAAGATGAATGACAAATCAAGGAAATATTAGGGAAAAAAGAGTAGACTTATGCTCAACTACATCAATAATTCCCCAGGTGGCTAAATGGTAAAGATTCCTCCTGCCATTGTAGGTGACACAGGTTCGAGCCCTGGGTCAGAAAGATCCCCTAGAAAAGGAAATGGCAACCCACTCCATTATTCTTGCCTGGAAAATACCATGGGCAGAGGATCTTAGCAGGCTATAGTCCTTAGGGTCCCAGAACAGTTGGATAAAACTAAGCAACTAAATAATAACAATGAACAATTTATGTAAACCACATACACTAACCAAAAGACAGAAACTAGTAAAGTGATAAAAACATGATCCAACTACATGCTCTTCACAGGAAACACACTTGAAAACAAAGTCATAAGGAAGTTGAACATAAAAAAATATATATATATACCAAAAAATATTGACTATAAAAAACAAGAGTGGATAAAGTAATTGCTGATAAAACTATTTCAGAGGTGTAATGCACCTAAAGTACTGATAAGAAGGAAATTTATAGATCTAAGCTCTTACATTTAGAAAAAGGTAAATTCTCAAAGCAGTAATCTGAGATTCTGACTCAAAAAACTAGGGAGATAAAAGAGCAAACTAATCACAAAGTAAGCAGAAGAAAGGAAATCTTAAAGATGAGAGCACATATTGATATCATTAAAAGCAGCAAAACTATAAACAATAATAATAATACAAAAAGTTGTTCTTTGGGGGAAAAATCAGCAAAATTACTTAACCTCTAGCAAAAATGACAAAAATAAGAGAGAAGACCAAAACATCAATGTTAGGAATGAAATAGAGAATATTGTTGCAGATCTGTCAGCTATTAAAAGGATAATAATGGAGTATTCAAATTTGACATCTTATCAGATCAGATCAGATGAGTCGCTCAGTCGTGTCCGACTCTTTGCGACCCCAAGAACTGCAGCACGCCAGGCCTCCCTGTCCATCACCAACTCCCCGGAGGTCACCCAGACTCACATCCATTGAGTCAGTGATGCCATCCAGGCATCTCGTCCTCTGTCGTCCCCTTCTCCTCCTGCCCCCAATCCCTCCCAGCATCAGAGTCTTCTCCAATGAGTCAACTCTTCGCATGAGGTGGCCAGAATACTGGAGTTTCAGTTTTAACATCATTCCTTCCAAAGATATCCCAGGGCTGATCTCCTTTAGAATGGACTGGTTGGATCTCCTTGCAGTCCAAGGGACTCTCAAGAGTCTTCTCCAACACCACAGTTCAAAACCATCAACTCTTCGGAGCTTAGCCTTCTTCACAGTCCAGCTCTCACATCCATACATGACCACAGGAAAGACCATAGCCTTGACTAGGCAAACCTTTATTGGCAAAGTGATGTCTCTGCTTTTGAATATGCTATCTAGGTTGGTCATAACTTTCCTTCCAAGGAGTAAGCGTCTTTTAATTTCATGGCTGCAGTCACCATCTGCAGTGATTTTGGAGCCCAGAAAATAAAATCTGACACTGTTTCCACTGTTTCTCCATCTATTTCCCATGTAGTGATGGGACCAGATGCCATGATCTTCGTTTTCTGAATGTTGAGCTTTAAGCCAACCTTTTCACTCTCCACTTTCACTTTCGTCAAGAGGCTTTTGAGTTCCTCTTCACTTTTTGCCATAAGGGTGGTGTCATCTGCATATCTGAGGTTATTGATATTTCTCCCAGCAATCTTGATTCCAGCTTGTGTTTCTTCCAGTCCAGCATTTCTCATGATGTACTCTGCATATAAGTTAAATAAACATGGTGACAATATGCAGCCTTGACGTACTCCTTTTCCTATTTGGAACCAGTCTGTTGTTCCATGACCAGTTCTAACTGTTGCTTCCTGACCTGCATACAGATTTCTTAAGAGGCAGATCAGGTGGTTTGGTATTCCCATCTCTTTGAGAATTTTCCACAGTTTATTGTGATCTACACAGTCAAAGGCTTTGGCATAGTCAATAAAGCAGAAATAGATGTTTTTCTGGAACTCTCTTGCTTTTTCCATGATCCAGCGGATGTTGGCAATTTGATCTCTGGTTCCTTTGCCTTTTCTAAAACCAGCTTGAACATCAGGAAGGTCACAGTTCACATATTGCTGAAGCCTGGCTTGGAGAATTTTGAGCATTACTTTACTAGTGTGTGAGATGAGTGCAATTGTGCGGTAGTTTGAGCTTTCTTTGGCATTGCCTTTATTTGGGACTGGAATGAAAACTGACCTTTTCCAGTCCTGTGGTCACTGCTGAGTTTTCCAAATTTGCTGGCATATTGAGTGCAGCACTTTCACAGCATCATCTTTCAGGATTTGGAATAGCTCCACTGGAATTCCATCACCTCCACTAGCTTTGTTCCTAGTGATGCTTTCTAAGGCCCCCTTGACTTCACATTCCAGGATGTCTGGCTCTAGGTCAGTGATCACACCATCATGATTATCTGGGTCGTGAAGCTCTTTTTTGTACAGTTCTTCTGTGTATTCTTGCCACCTCTTCTTAACATCTTCTGCTTCTGTTAGGTCCATACCATTTCTGTCCTTTATCGAGCCCATTTTTGCATGAAATGTTCCTTTGGTATCTCTGATTTTCTTGAATAGATCTTTATTCTTTCCCATTCTGTTGTTTTCCTCTATTTCTTTGCATTGATTGCTGAAGAAGGCTTTCTTGTCTCTTCTTGCTATTCTTTGGAACTCTGCATTCAGATGTTTATATCTTTCCTTTTCTCCTTTGCTTTTCGCTTCTCTTCTTTTCACAGCTATTTGCAAGGCCTCCCCAGACAGCCATTTTGCTTTTTTGCATTTCTTTTCCATGGGGATGGTCTTGATCCCTGTCTCCTGTACAATGTCACGAACCTCATTCCATAGTTCATCCGGCACTCTATCTATCAGATCTAGGCCCTTAAATCTATTTCTCACTTCCACTGTATAATCATAAGGGATTTGATTTAGGTCATACATGAATTGTCCAGTGGTTTTCCCCACTTTCTTCAATTTAAGTCTGAATTTAGCAATAAGGAGTACATGGTCCGAGCCACAGTCAGCTCTTGGTCTTGTTTTTGCTGATTGTATAGAGCTTCTCCATCTTTGGCTGCAAAGAATATAATCAGTCTGATTTCGGTGTTGACCATCTGGTGATGTCCATGTATAGAGTCTTCTCTTGTGTTGTTGGAAGAGGGTATTTGCTATGACCAGTGCATTTTCTTGGCAAAACTCTGTTAATCTTTGCCCTGCTTCATTCCGTATTCCCAGGCCAAATTTGCCTGTTACTCCAGGTGTTTCTTGACTTCCTACTTTTGCATTCCAGTCCCCTATAATGAAAAGGACATCTTTTCAAATGTATTCTTTTTAATGGCTGAGTAATACTCCATCGTGTATATGTACCACAGCTTGCTTATCCATTCATCTGTGGATGGACATCTAGGTTGCTTCCATGTCCTGGCTATTGTAAACAGTGCTGCTATGAACATTGGGGTACACGTGTCTCTTTCAATTCTGGATTTCTCAGTGTGTATGCCCAGCAGTGGGATTGCTGGGTCATAAGGCAGTTCTATTCCCAGTTTTTTGAGGAATCTCCATACTGTTCTCCATAGTGGCTGTACTAGTTTGCATTCCCACCAACAGTGTAAGAGGGTTCCCTTCTCTCCGCACCCTCTTCAGCATTTATTGCTTGTGGACTTTTGGATCGCAGCCATTCTGACTGGTGTGTAATGGTACCTCATAGTGGTTTTGATTTGCATTTCTCTGATAATGAGTTCTAATGAGGTGGATGGAACTGGAGCCTATTATACAGAGTGAAGTAAGCCAGAAAGAAAAACACAAATACAGTATACTAACGCATATATATGGAATTTAGAAAGATGGTAACAATCACCCTGCTTATGAGACAGCAAAAGAGACACTGATGTATAGAACACTTTTGGACTCTGGGACCGGGAGAGGGTGGGATGATTGGGGAGAATAGCATTGAAATATGTATAATATCATATCTGAAACGAGTCAGTCCAGGTACGATGCCCTATAACAGATGCCTGGGACTGGAGCACTGGGATGACCTGGAGGGATGGTGTGGGAAGGAGGGAGGGAGGAGGGTTCAGGATGGGGAACACGTGTATTCTGGTGGCGGATCCATCTCGATGTATAGTAAAAGTAATACAATATTGTAAAGTTAAGCAAAATAAAAAAAAAAAGAAAAAAAAAAAGAAAAGGACATCTTTGGGGGTGTTAGTTCTAAAAGGTCTTGTAGGTCTTCATAGAACCTTTCAACTTCAGCTTCTTCAGCCTTACTGGTTGGGGCATAGACTTGGATTACTGTGACATTGAATGGTTTGCCTTGGAAATGAACAGAGATCATTCTGTCGTTTTTGAGATTCCATCCAAGTACTGCATTTCGGACTCTTTTGTTGACCATGATGGCCACTCCATTTCTTCTGAGGGATTCCTGCCCGCAGTAGTAGATATAATGTTCCTCTGAGTTAAATTCACCCATTCCAGTCCATTTTAGTTTGCTAATTCCTAGAATGTCAACATTCACTCTTGCCATCTCTTGTTTGACCACTTCCAATTTGCCTTGATTCATGGACCTGACATTCCAGGTTCCTATGCAATATTGCTCTTTACAGCATCGGACTTTGCTTCTATCACCAGACACATCTTATAAGAAATAGATCAATAAAACTACAAACTATCAAATCTCAACCAAGATGAAATGGGCTTTCTCAATAGTCTTATAACCCAAAGGAATTAGATTCAGAATTCAAAGATGCCAAAAAATGGAGAGGAGCTAAGATGGCAGAGGAATAAGACGGAGAGACCACTTTCTCCCCCACAAATTCATCAAAAGAACATTTAAACGCCAATTCCACAAAACAACTTCTGAATGCCAGCAGAGGACATCAGGCACCCAGAAAAGCAGCCCATTGTCTTCGAAAGGAGGTAGGAAAAAATACAAAAAAAAAGAAAAAAGAGACAAAAGAGGGAGGGATGGCGCTCCATCCTGGGAACGGAGTTTTAAAAAGAGAGAAGTTTCCAAACACCAGGAAACACTCTCACTGCCAAGTCTGTGCTGAGCCTTGGAAGCACAGAGGGCAACATAACAGGCAGGAAAAATAAATAAACAATTAAAACTCACAGATTAGGAGCCCTACAGTAACTCCCCCAGCGGAGAAGCAGCACAGACGCCTGCACCCACCACTAGCAAGCGGGGGCAGGGCAGGGAGGCGGGGGCTGCATCACTTAGAGTAAGGGTCTGGCCTGAATGCCCCAAGTGCTATCTGAGCGAACTAATTTGGGCTGGCAAATCAGACTGTGGAATAACTACCACATGAAAAACCAGCCCTAACCTAAGACACCGCCAGGCCCACACACAGAACAAAGGATTGAACAGAGATAGCCAGATGCAGACCATCCCCCTCCCGTGACAGGCAGCCAGAGCTGGAAGGGGGCAATCGCAGCCCCAGAGAGACATTATCTACAAACTGTAAGCAGGCTTCTTTGCTAACAAAGACTTCTTGGGGTTCTGGACGGTCAACATCCGCCTGAGAAGGTGCACTGGTTGTACATCCAGAAAATCGAGAGGCAGGGAGGCGATAAGTCGCAGTGACCGTGCTCGCCAAACACCTCATCATCTGAGCTGCTCGGACCTGGGAAGGGCACCAAATGCAGGCCCAACTGAGACTGCACCTCTGAGGACTACCTGAGTGCCTGAACCTGAGAAGCTTATACCTGGGAGGTGCATGCAGCCTGGGGCCGGCCTCGGATGGTTCCCAGAGAAGCAACCTAGAGCCTGAGCAGTGTGAGCAGGAAGGGTACACGCGCCATGAGAGGGAGTTAGGCCCAGTGTGGCTGAGGCACTGCGAGCACACGCCAGTGTTGTTTGCAGCGTCCCTCCCTCCCCACAGCGCAACTGAACAAGGGAGCCTTAAAAAAAAAAAAAAAGTGTCCACCACCACCCCCTTTGTGTCAGGGTGGAAATCAGACACTGAAGAGACCAGCAAACAGAAGAAGCTAAAACAGAGGGAACCTCCTTGGAAGCGACAGGTGCAATAGATTAAAACCCTGTCATTAGTACCAACTACATAGGAAGGGGCCTATAGATCTTTTGAAATAAAAGCCAGACCAAGGAACTAGCCGAAAATGAACTGACCCCACAATACCCACAATACCCACAACAACACCAAAGAAAGTCCTATATATATTTTTACTATTTTTATGATCATTCTTTCTTTTTCTTTAATTTTTTTAAAAAATTTTAAGTCCTCTATTACTCCTTTAATTTTCACTTTTATAACCTACTATTACTTTGCAAAAAAAAGAACCTATTTTTTAAAAGCAAACTTCATATATATATATTTTATAATTTATGTAACTTTTTTCTTTTCTCTTTCTTTTTTTTTTTTCTCTTCTTTTCTTTAACATTGTATTTTTGAAATTCCAAACTCTACTCTAGATTTTTAATTTTTGCTTTTTGGTATTTGTTATCAATTTTCTACCTATATATATTTTTTATAATTTGTATGACTTGTTTTCTCTTTCTTTTTCCTCTTCTTTTCTTTAACATTGTATTTCTGAAATTCCAAAATCTACTCTAGATTTTTAATTTTTACTTTTTTGGTATTTGTTATCAATTTTGTACCAATATATATATACTTTAATTTTTGTGACTTTTTTTTTCTTTCTTTTTCTTCTTCTTTTCTTGAACATTATATTTTTGAAATCCCAAACTCTATTCTACATTTTTAATTTTTGCTTTTTGGTATTTGCTATCAATTTTGTACCTATATTTTCTTTATAATTTTTGTGACTTTTTTTTCCTTCTTTTTATTCGTTTTTTCTTTAACATTGTGTTTTTGAAATTCCAAACTCTACTCTAGATTTTTAACTTTTGCTTTTTTGTATTTGTTATCAATTTTGTACCTTTAAGAACCCAATCTTCAGTACCCATTTTTACTTGGGAGTGAGATTACTGGCTTGACTGCTCTCTCCCCTTTGGACTCTCCTTTTTCTCCACCAGGTCGCCTGCTTCTCCTCCCTAACCCCTCTCTACTCTACCCAACTCTGTGAATTTCTGTGTGTTCTAGACGGTAGAGAACACTTAGGGAACTGATTACTGGCTAGATCTGTCTCTCTCCTTTTCATTCCCCCTTTTATCCTCCTGGCCACTTCTGTCTACTTCCTCCCTCTTCTCTTCTCTGTATAACTCCATGAACATCTCTGAGCAGTCCAGTTGTGGAGTACACATAAGGAAGTGATTACTGGCTAGCCTGTTCTCTCCTCTATTGATTCCACCTCATCTCATTCGGATCACCTCTAACTCCCTCCTCCATCTTCTCTTCTCCATGTAACTATGTGAACCTCTCTGGGTGTCCCACACTGTGGGGAAACTTTTCATCTTTAACCTAGATGTTTTACCAATGGTGCTGTATAGAAGGATACGTTTTGAGACTACTGTAAAAATAAGACTGAAAACTGGAAGCAGGAGGCTTAAGTCCAAACCCTGATTCCAGGGAACTCCTGACTCCAGGGAACATTAATTGACAGGAGCTCTTCTAACGCCTCCATACCTACACTGAAACCAAGCACCACCCAAGGGCCAACAAGTTCCAGAGCAAGACAGACGATGCAAATTCTCCAGAAACAGAGGAACACAGCCCTAAGCTCTAATATACGAGCTGCCCAAAGTTACTATAAAACCATAGATATCTCATAACCTATTACTGGACACTTCATTGCACTCCAGAGAGAAGAAATCCAGCTCCAGCCACCAGAACACCAACACAAGCTTCTCTGACAAGCCACCTGCACAAACCCACACACAGTGAGGAAACTCCACAATAAAGAGAACTCCACAAACTGCCAGAATACAGAGTACACCTCAAACTCAGCAATATAAACAAGATAAAGACAGAGGAATACCAAGCAGGTAAAGGAACGGGATAAATGCCACCAAACTAAACAAAAGAGGAAGAGATAGGGAATCTATCTGATAAAGAATTCGAATAATGATACTGAAAATGATCCAAAATTTTGGAATCACAGATAAATAGCCTGGAGACAAGGATTGAGAAGATGCAAGAAAGGCTTAACAAGGACCTAGAAGAAATAAAAAAAGAGTCAATATATAATGAATAATGCAATAAATGAGATAAAAAAAAACACTCTGGAGGCAACAAATAATAGAATAATAGAGGCAGAAGATAGGATTGGTGAATTAGAAGATAGAATGGTAGAAATAAATGAATCAGGAGAAAAAAAAAAAAAAAAAAAAAAAAAAAAAAAAAAAAAAAAAAAAAAAGAAAAAAAAAAAAAAAAAAAAAAAAAAAAAAAAAAAAAAAAAGAACAAAAAAAAAAAAAAAAAAAAAAAAAAAAAAAAAAAAATAAGAGAAGAAAATATGAAAAAAACTCTAAAATGGGGAAGGAAATAATCACCCAAGTTCAAGAAATGTAGAGAGTCCCAAACAGGATAGATCAGATCAGATCAGTCGCTCAGTCGTGTCCGACTCTTTGCGATCCCATGAACCGCAGCATGCCAGGCCTCCCTGTCCATCACCAGCTCCCGGAGGTCACTCAGACTCGCATCCATCGAGTCAGTGATGCCATCCAGCCATGTCATCCTCTGTCGTCCCCTTCTCCTCCGGCCCTCAATCCCTCCCAGCATCAGAGTCTTCTCCAATGAGTCAATTCTTCGCATGAGGTGGCCAAAATACTGGAGTTTCAGCTTTAGCATCATTCCTTCTAAAGAAATTCCAGGATTGATCTCCTTTAGAATGGACTGGTTGGATCTCCTCGCAGTCCAAGGGACTTTCAAGAGTCTTCTCCAACACCACAGTTCAAAAGCATCAATTCTTCGGCGCTCAGCCTTCTTCACAGTCCAGCTCTCACATCCATACATGACCACAGGAAAGACCATAGCCTTGACTAGGCGAACCTTTGCTGGCAAAGTAATGTCTCTGCTTTTAATATGCTATCTAGGTCGGTCATAACTTTCCTTCCAAGGAGTAAGCGTCTTTTAATTTCATGGCTGCAGTCACCATCTGCAGTGATTTTGGAGCCCAGAAAAACAAAGTCTGACACTGTTTCCACTGTTTCTCCATCTATTTCCCATGTAGTGATGGGACCAGATGCCATGATCTTCGTTTTCTGAATGTTGAGCTTTAAGCCAACCCTTTCACTCTCCACTTTCACTTTCATCAAGAGGCTTTTTAGCCCCTCTTCACTTTCTGCCATAAGAGTCGTGTCATCTGCATATCTGAGGTTATTGATATTTCTCCCAGCAATCTTGACTCCAACTTGTGTTTCTTCCAGTCCAGCATTTCTCATGATGTACTCTGCATATAAGTTAAATAAACATGGTGACAATATGCAGCCTTGACATACTCCTTTTCCTATTTGGAACCAGTCTGTTGTTCCATGACCAGTTCTAACTGTTGCTTCCTGACCTGCATACAGATTTCTTAAGAGGCAGATCAGGTGGTCTGATATTCCCATCTCTCTCAGAATTTACCACAGTTTATTGTGATCTACACAGTCAAATGCTTTGGCATAGTCAATAACCCAAGGCAAAACACCCCAAGACACATATTAATCAAATTAACAAAGATCAAACACAAAGAACAAATATTAAAAGCAGCAAGGGAAAAATAACAAATATCACACAAGGGAATTCCATAAGGATAACAACTGATCTTTCTATAGAAACTCTTCAAGCTGGGAGGGAATGGCAAGACATACTTAAAGTGATGAAAGAAAATAACCTACAGCCCAGATAACAGCACCAAGCAAGGATCTCATTCAAACATAAAGGAGAAATCAAAAGCTTTACAGACAAGCAAAAGCTGAGAGAATTCAGCACCACCAAACCAGCTCTCCAACAAATACTAAAGGATCTTCTCTAGACAGGAAACACAAAAAGGGTGTAGAAACTCGAAGCCAAAAAATAAAGTAAATGGCAACAGGATCATATTTATCAATAATTATCTTAAACGTAAATGAGTTGAATGCCACAACCAAAAGACAAAGACTGGCTGAATGGATACAAAAACAAGACCCCTATATATGTTGTCTACAAGAGACCCACCTCAAAACAGGGCACACATACAGACTGAAAGTGAAGGGCTGGAAAAAGGCTTTCCATGCAAGTAGAGACCAAAAGAAGGCAGGAGTAGCAATACTCATATCAGATAAAACAGAATTTAAAACAAAGGCTGTGAAAAGAGACAAAAAAGGTCACTACATAATGATCAAAGGGTCAATTCAAGAAGAAAATATAACAATTATAAATATATATGCACCCAATATAAGAGCACCACAATATGTGAGACAAATGCTAACAAGTACGAAAGGGGAAATTAACAATAACACAATAATAGTGGGAGACTTTATACTCCACTCACACCTATGGATAGATCAGCTAAACAGAAAATTAACAAGGAAACACACAAACTTTAAACGATACAATAGACCAGTTAGACCTACTTGATATCTATAGGACATTTCATCCCAAAACAATGAATTTCACCTTTTTCTCAATCGCACATGGAACCTTCTCCAGGATAGATCACATCCTGGGCCATAAATCTAGCCTTGGTAAATTCAAAAAATTGAAATAATTCCAAGCATCTTTTTTTTTAACTTAATGAAAATTAAATATAACATATTCAATCATATCTATTCATAGATTTTAAATAAAATTCTATAATTATGTTCCAATAATTTTTTCAGTTTATCTATTTTCATTTTTCTTGCCTATGCTTTTTTTTTCTTTTCTTTTCTTTAATTTTACAATATTGTATTGGTTTTGGCTTGATGCACGATACTGGATGCTTGGGGCTGGTGCACTGGGATGACCAAGCATCTTTTCTGACCACAATGTAGTAAGATTAGATCTCGATTGCAGGAGAAAACCTATTAAAACTATTAAAAATTCCAACACGCTGCTGAATAATCAACAAATCACAGAAGAAATGAAAAAAGAAATTAAAATCTGCATAGAAATGAATGAAAATTAAAAAAAAAAAAAAACAACCCAAAACCTGTGGGACACTGTAAAAGCAGTCCTAAGGGGAAAGCTCATAGCAATACAGGCATACCTCAAGAAACAAGGAAAAAGTCAAATAAATAACCTAACTCTACACCTAAAGCAGCTAGAAAAGGAAGAAATGAAGAACCCCAGGGTTAGTAGAAGGAAAGAAATCTTAAAAACTAGGGCAGAAACAAATGCAAAAGAAACAAAAGAGACCATAGCAAAAATCAACAAAGCCAAAAAGCTGATTCTTTGAAAGGATAAATAAAATTGACAAACCATTAGCCAGACTCATCAAGAAACAAAGGGAGAAAAATCAAATCAATAAAATTAGAAATGAAAATGGAGAGATCACAACAGACAACATAGAAATACAAAGGATCATAGGAGACTACTATCAGCAATTATATGGCAATAAAATGGACAACATGGTAGAAATGGACAAATTCTTAGAAAAGTACAACTTTCCAAAACTGGACCAGGAAGAAATACAAAATCTTAACAGACCCAACACAAGCACGGAAATTGAAACTGTATTCAGAAATCTTCCAGCAAACAAAAGCCCAGGTCCAGATGGCTTCACAGCTGAATTTTACCAAAAATTGAGAGAAGAGCTAATACCTATCCTCCTCAAACTCTTCCAGAAAATTGCAGAGGAAGGTAAACTTCCAAACTCATTCTATGAGGCCACCATCACCCTAATACCAAAACCTGACAAAGGTGCCACAAAAAAAGAAAACTACAGGCCAATAACACTGATGAACATAGATGCAATAAGCCTTAATAAAATTCTAGCAATCAGAATCCAACAACACATTAAAAAGATCATACACCATGACCAAGTGAGCTTTATCCCAGGGATGCAAGGATTCTTCAATATCTGCAAATAAATCAATGTAATACACCACATTAACAAATTGGAAAATAAAAGCCATATGATTGTCTCAATAGATGCAGATAAAGCCTTTGACAAAATTGAACATCCATTTATGATAAAAACTCTCCAGAAAGCAGGAATAGAAGGAACATACCTCAACATAATAAAAGCTATATAGGACAAAACCACAGCAAACATTATCCTCAATGGTGAAAAATTGAAAGCATTTCCTCTAAAGTCAGGAACAAAACAAGGGTGCCCACTCTCACCATTACTATTCAACATAGTTTTGGAAGTTTTGGCCACAGCAATCAGAGCAGAAAAAGAAATAAAGGAATCCAAGTTGGAAAAGAAGAAGTAAAACTCTCACTGTTTGCAGATGACACGATCCTCTACATAGAAAACCCTAAAGACTCCACCAGAAAATTACTAGAACTAATCAATGAATATAGTAAAGTTGCAGAATATAAAATCAATGCACAGAAATCCCT
Organism: Tragelaphus eurycerus; assembly: GCA_935064755.1. Lineage (NCBI taxonomy): Eukaryota > Metazoa > Chordata > Mammalia > Artiodactyla > Bovidae > Tragelaphus > Tragelaphus eurycerus. The sequence goes on along the minus strand of CAKXYN010000119.1, from coordinate 1,910,806 downwards.
TGCATTCCTATACACTAATAATGAGAAAATAGAAAGAGAAATTAAGGAAATAATTCCATTAACCATTGCAACAAAAAGAATAAAATGCTTAGGAATACATCTACCTATTGAAACTCAAGACCTATATATAGAAAACTATAAAACACTGGTGAAAGAAATCAAAGAGGACACTAATAGATGGAGAAGTCATGTTCATGGATTGGAATAATCAATATAGTGAAAATGAGTATACTACCCAAAGCAATTTATAGATTCAATGCAATCCCCATCAAGCTACCAACGGTATTCTTCACAGAGCTAGAACAAATAATTTCACAATTTGTATGGAAATACAAAAAACTTTTAATAGCCAAAGCAATCTTGAGAAGAATGGAACTGGAGGAATCAACCTGCCTGACTTCAGGCTCTACTATAAAGCCACAGTCATCAAGACAGTATGGTACTGGCACAAAGACAGAAATATAGATCAATGGAACAAAATAGAAAGCCTAGAGATAAATCCACGCACCTATGGACACCTTATCTTTGACAAAGGCGGCAAGAATATACAATGGAGAAAAGACAATCTCTTTAACAAGTGGTGCTGGGAAAACTGGTCAACCACTTGGAAAAGAATGAAACTAGAACACTTTCTAACACCATACACAAAAATAAACTCAAAATGGATTAAAGATCTAAATGTAAGACCAGAAACTATAAAACTCCTATAGGAGAACACAGGCAAAACACTCTCCAACATACATCACAGCAGGATCCTCTATGACCCCACCTCCAAGAATATTGGAAATAAAAATCAAAAATAAACAAATGAGACCTTATTAAACTTAAAAAGCTTCTGCACAACAAAGAAAACTATAAGAAAGGTGAAAGACAGCCTTCAGAATGGGAGAAAATAATAACAAATGAAGCAACTGACAAACAACTAATCTCAAAAATATGCGAGCAACTCCTACAGCTCAGTTCCAGAAAAACAAATGACCCAATCAAAAAATGGGCCAAAGAACTAAATAGACATTTCTCCAAAGAAGACATACAGATGGCTAACAAACACATGAAAAGATGCTCAACATTATTCATTATCAGAGAAATGCAAATCAAAACCACTATGAGGTACCATTTCATGCCAGTCAGAATGGCTGCTATCCAAAAGTATACAAGCAATAAATGCTGGAGAGGCTGTGGAGAAAAGGGAACTCTCTTACACTCTTGGTGGGAATGCAAACTAGTACAGCCACTTTGGAGAACAGTGTGGAGATTCCTTAAAAAACTGGAAATAGAACTGCCCTATGACCCAGCAATCCCACTGCTGGGCATACACACTGAGGATACCAGAATTGAAAGAGACATGTGTACCTCAATGTTCATCGCAGCACTGTTTATAATAGCCAGGACATGGAAGCAACCTAGATGTCCATCAGCAGACGAATGGATAAGAAAGCTGTGGTACATATACACAATGGAGTATTACTCTGCCATTAAAAACAATAAATTTGAATCAGTTCTAATGAGATGGATGAAACTGGAGCCAATTATACAGAGTGAAGTAAGCCAGAAAGAAAAACACCAATACAGTATACTAATGCATATATATGGAATTTAGAAAGATGGTAACAATAACCCTGTATACGAGACAGCAAAAGAGACACTGATGTATAGAACAGTCTTTTGGACTCTGTGGAAGAGGGAGAGGGTGGGATGATTTGGGAGAATGGCATTGAAAGATGTATAATATCATATATGAAACAAGTCGCCAGTCCAGGTTAGATGCACTATACTGGATGCTTGGGGCTGGTGCACTGGGACGACCCAGAGGGATGGTACGGGGAGGGAGGAGGGAGGATGGTTCAGGTTGGGGAGCATGTGTATACCTGTGGTGGATTCATGTTGATGTATGGCAGAGCCAATACAATATTATAAATTTAAAAAATAAAAATTTAAAAAGATGCCAAAAAAGAAATTTCTGACCTATATGGTTTCACTGCATTACCAGACATCAAACTAATTCTCCATATCCTCTCCTAGAAAATAGAAGAGATAAACATTTCTAAGCTTATTTTATGAGGACAATATTACCCTGATAACAAAGTCAAGAAAAAGAATGTCAATTTAAAAATGTAAAGAAAGCTATATGTTAATATCTCTCATGGACATAGATACAGAAGGACAGAATAAAATATTAGTAAACCATGCACAACAGTGTGATCAAATAGTATGCAACACTGGTTCAACTTTTGAAAATCAGTGAATGCAATCCACCTTATAAGCAGCCCAAAGAAGAAAAATCATATGATGATATTCAGATTAGATCAGATCAGATCAGTCGCTCAGTCGTGTCCGACTCTTTGCGACCCCATGAACTGCAGCACTCCAGGCCTCCCTATCCATCACCAGCTCTCGGAGGTCACCCAGACTCACATTCATCGAGTCAGTGATGCAATCCAGCCATCTCATCCTCTGTCGTCCCCTTCTCCTCCTGCCCTCAATCCCTCCCAGCATCAGAGTCTTTTCCAATGAGTCAACTCTTCGCATGAGGTGGCCAAAATACTGGAGTTTCAGCTTGAGCATCATTCCTTCCAAAGAAATCCCAGGGCTGATCTCCTTCAGAATGGACTGGTTGGATCTCCTTGCAGTCCAAGGGACTCTAAAGAGTCCTCTCCAACACCACAGTTCAAAAGCATCAATTCTTCGGCGCTCAGCCTTCTTCACAGTCCAGCTCTCACATCCATACATGACCACAGGAAAGACCATAGCCTTGACTAGGCGAACCTTTGTTGGCAAAGTGATGTCTCTGCTTTTGAATATGCGATCTAGGTTGGCCATAACCTTCCTTCCAAGGAGTAAGCGTCTTTTAATTTCATGGCTGCAGTCACCATCTGCAGTGATTTTGGAGCCCAGAAAAATAAAGTCTGACACTGTTTCCACTGTTTCCCCATCTATTTCCCATGCAGTGATGGGACCAGATGCCATGATCTTCGTTTTCTGAATGTTGAGCTTTAAGCCAACCTTTTCACTCTCCACTTTCACTTTCATCAAGAGGCTTTTTAGTTCCTCTTCACTTTCTGCCATAAGAGTCGTATCATCTGCATATCTGAGGTTATTGATATTTCTCCCAGCAATCTTGATCCCAGCTTGTGTTTCCTCCAGTCCAGCATTTCTCATGATGTACTCTGCATATAAGTTAAATAAACATGGTGACAATATACAGCCTTGACGTACTCCTTTTCCTATTTGGAACCAGTCTGTTGTTCCATGACCAGTTCTAACTGTTGCTTCCTGACCTGCATACAGATTTCTCAAGAGGCAGATCAGGTGGTCTGGTATTCCCATCTCTCTCAGAATTTTCCACAGTTTATTGTGGTCTACACAGTCAAAGGCTTTGGCATATTCAATAAAGCAGAAATAGATGTTTTTCTGGAACTCTCTTGCTTTTTCCATGATCCAGCGGATGTTAGCAATTTGATCTCTGGTTCCTCTGCCTTTTCTAAATCCAGCTTGAACATCAGGAAGTTCACGGTTCACATATTGCTGAAGCCTGGCTTGGAGAATTTTGAGCATTACTTTACTAGCGTGTGAGATGAGTGCAATTGTGCGGTAGTTTGAGCACTCTTTGGCATTGCCTTTCTTTGGGATTGGGATGAAAACTGACCTTTTCCAATCTTGTGGCCACTGCTGAGTTTTCCAAATGTGCTGGCATATTGAGTGCAGCACTTTCACAGCATCATCTTTCAGGATTTGGAACAGCTCCACTGGAATTCCATCACCTCCACTAGCTTTGTTAGTAGTGATGCTTTCTAAGGCCCACTTGACTTCACATTCCAGGATGTCTGGCTCTAGGTCAGTGATCACACCATCATGATTATCTGGGTCGTGAAGCTCTTTTTTGTACAGTTCTTCTGTGTATTCTTGCCACCTCTTCTTAATATCTTCTGCTTCCGTTAGGTCCACACCATTTCTGTCCTTTATCGAGCCCATCTTTGCATGAAATGTTCCTTTGGTATCTGTGATTTTCTTGAATAGATCCTTAGTCTTTCCCATGCTGTTGTTTTCCTCTATTTCTTTGCATTGATGACTGAAGAAGGCTTTCTTATCGCTTCTTGCTATTCTTTGGAACTCTGCATTCAGATGTTTATATCTTTCCTTTTCTCCTTTGCTTTTCACTTCTCTTCTTTTTGCAGCTATTTGCAAGGCCTCCCCAGACAGCCATTTTGCTTTTTTGCATTTCTTTCCCATGGGGATGGTCTTGATCCCTGTCTCCTGTACAATGTCACGAACCTCATTCCATAGTTCATCAGGCACTCTATCTATCAGATCTAGGCCCTTAAATCTATTTCTCACTTCCACTGTATACTCATAAGGGATTTGTTTTAGGTCATACCTGAATGGTCTAGTAGTTTTCCCTACTTTCTTCAATTTCAGTCTGAATTTGGCAATAAGGAGTTCATGGTCTGAGCCACAGTCAGCTCCTGGTCTTGTTTTTGCTGATTGGATAGAGCTTCTCCATCTTTGGCTGCAAAGAATATAATCGATCGGATTTCGGTGTTGACCATCTGGTGATGTCCATGTATAAAGTCTTCTCTTGTGTTGTTGGAAGAGGGTATTTGCTATGACCAGTGCATTTTCTTGGCAAAACTCTGTTATTCTTTGCCCTGCTTCATTCCGTGTTCCAAGGCCAAATTTGCCTGTTACTCCAGGTGTTTCTTGACTTCCTACTTTTGCATTCCAGTCCCCTATAATGAAAAGGACATCTTTTTTGGGTGTTAGTTCTAAAAGGTCTTGTAGGTTTTCATAGAACCGTTCAACTTCAGTTTCTTCAGCATTACTGGTTGGGGCATAGACTTGGATTACTGTGACATTGAATGGTTTGCCTTGGAAACGAACAGAGATCATTCTGTCGTTTTTGAGATTCCATCCAAGTACTGCATTTCGGACTCTTTTGTTGACCATGATGGCCACACCGTTTCTTCTGAGGGATTCCTGCCCACAGTAGTAGATATAATGGTCCTCTGAGTTAAATTCACCCATTCCAGTCCATTTTAGTTCGCTAATTCCTAGAATGTCAACATTTACTCTTGCCATCTCTTGTTTGACCACTTCCAATTTGCCTTGATTCATGGACCTGACATTCCAGGTTCCTATGCAATATTGCTCTTTACAGCATCGGACTTTACTTCTATCACCAGACACATCTACAGCTGGGTATTCCTTCTGCTTTGGTTCCATCCCTTCATTCTTTCTGGAGTTATTTCTCCACTAATCTCCAGTAGCATATTGGGCCCTTACTGACCTGGGGAGTTTCTCTTTCAGTATCCTATCATTTTGCCTTTTCATACTGTTCATGGGGTTCTCAAGGCAAGAATACTGAAGTGGTTTGCCATTCCCTTCTCCAGCGGACCACACCCTGTCAGATCTCTCCACCATGATGATATTAATTAATGTAAAAGATAACTTGAAAAATCTACCACCCATTCATTATAAAAAAAAAACTCTCAAGAAGTTGAGAATAGGAATCATTAGAACTTGATGAAGATAATCTCCAAAATCCTACACCTAATATCATATTTGATAATGAATAGAGCTTTGTCTTGTGTTTGGAACAAGGTAAGGATGCCTGCCCTTATCACTCTTTTAACATAAAAATTGGCATTCTGGCCAGTTAACTAAAGAAAGAGAAAGAAGTAAAAGGCATAAAGATTGGAAATGTAGAAATAAAACCATTCACGGTTCTTTTACATATAAAATCTCTGAATCTACAAAAGTAATAAGCAATTTCAACAAGTTTTCAGGATGCAAGATCAACACAAAGAAATCCACACTTCTACATGCTAAGAACAAAAATGGGTAAACCAGAAATGAAAACATTTACAGTCACTTAAATATTTTGATATACACTTCAATATTTTGATATACACTTCAATATTTTGATATACACTTCAATAACTTCCTGATGTTCAAGCTGGTTTTAGAAAAGGCAGAGGAACCAGAGATCAAATAGCCAACATCCGCTGGATCATGGAAAAAGCAAGAGAGTTCCAGAAAAACATCTATTTCTGCTTTATTGACTATGCCAAAGCCTTTGACTGTGTAGATCACAATAAACTGTGGAAAATTCTGAAAGAGATGGGAATACCAGACCACCTGATCTGCCTCTTGAGAAATCTGTATGCAGGTCAGGAAGCAACAGTTAGAACTGGACATGGAACAACAGCTTGGTTCCAAATAGGAAAAGGAGTACGTCAAGGCTGTATATTGTCACCATGTTTATTTAACTTATATGCAGAGTACATCATGAGAAATGCTGGACTGGAAGAAACATAAGCTGGAATCAAGATTGCTGGGAGAAATATCAATAACCTCAGATATGTAGATGACACCACCCTTATGGCAGAAAGTGAAGAGGAACTAAAAAGCCTCTTGATGAAAATGAAAGTGGAGAGTGAAAAGGTTGGCTTAAAGCTCAACATTCAGAAAACGAAGATCATGGCCTCTGGTCCCATCACTACATGGGAAATAGATGGGGAAACAGTGGAAACAGTGTCAGACTTTGTTTTTCTGGTCTCCAAAATCACTGCAGATTGTGATTGCAGCCATGAAATTAAAAGACGCTTACTCCTTGGAAGGAAAGTTATGACCAACCTAGATAGCATATTCAAAAGCAGAGATATTACTTTGCCAACAAAGGTTTGCCTAGTCAAGGCTATGGTCTTTCCTGTGGTCATGTATGGATGTGAGATCTGGACTGTGAAGAAGGCTGAGTGCCAAAGAATTGATGCTTTTGAACTGTGGTGTTGGAGAGGACTCTTGAGAGTCCCTTGGACTCCAAGGAGATCCAACCAGTCCATTCTGAAGGAGATCAGCCCTGGGATTTCTTTAGAAGGAATGATGCTAAAATTGAAAGTCCAGTACTTTGGCCACCTCATGCGAAGAGTTGACTCATTGGAAAAGACTCTGATGCTGGGAGGGATTGGGAGCAGGAGGAGAAGGGGACGACAGAGGATGAGATGGCTGGATGGCATCACTGACTCGATGGATGTGAGTCTGAGTGACCTCCGGGAGCTGGTGATGGACAGGGAGGCCTGGCGTGCTGCGATTCATGCGGTCGCAAAGAGTTGGACATGACTGAACAACCGATCTGATCTGATCTGATGTATAATGAAAATTGCAAAATAGTGAAAATCAAGAAAATCTAAATAAATGGGAAGAGACACACTGTGTTCATGGATTGGATGACTTAATATAATAAATATGTCATTTCTCCCCAAAATCAATCTATAGGTTTAATTCAAATTCTTTTTAAAATGCCAGACAGAATTATTGGTAGACATGAAAAAAAAATTATTCTTCTGAATTTCAATAGACCTTAATCCCATGTACGAGTGGACTGATAATGAGCATATGACTCTGCCATCTCTTGATCACCTGAAAAATAGAGAAAATAATAGTAATCACTTTTAAAGTGTTATTGGAGAATACATCGAGGTGGCATATGTAAAAAGTTAAGATGGCGCTATGGCAGAGACTGGTTAGTTGTTTACAAAACATCCCCTTTTCCTTCTGGTCATACAGATATTCAGCATTTCCAAGCCTCCTTTGCAGTTAGCTGTATGACTTAGATATGTGGAAATGATATACACCACTTATAGACTTGGCCCATTAAAATTTCCCATAATTTAGCTTCCCTCTATTTCTCCATCTCATATCAAACAGATAAGGAGTCTAAGAATAAAATGAGTTGGTAACCCAGTTGTGAAAGTTATTCTCTATTAGAGCTCCTAGAAACACTCTCTATTCTCTTTTACCATATTATGCTCCCTTAGAGATTACCTCTATTGACTGCATCATTTGGATTCATAAGCTCATGTCCTTTTCACTATGCTCTTTATTCACTTACATACACATCAAATGCTGAAGTACTTCCATACAAGTTGATATGTAGCTGCTTTGCCCATCCCTCAGTTTTGTGAGCCTTACCATTTTTCTTCTTTGCTACTTTAACATCCTTTAGTGAGGTCCCCTAACCACCCAAGATACTGTTGCTACTAGGATCATCTAGATAGTGTTTACAGCCCAGCATTATGACCAGGAATTTCTTCTGTGTCTAAGCACTATGGAATTGTGCTGAACTCCTCAAGGAAGGGCTTGGCTAGGGGGACAAATTACAAATGATATAGTTGGGATCAAGCTTCACCTAGCATAATATTTAAGAGCAAAACTATTTCTAGACTGCTGGAGGGGTGGCTGCATGGTGCTGGAGCGGCCATGAGGAGATATCTCACCTCCAAGGTCAGAGAAGCCCCAGCCAGATGGTAGGCACTGGAGTGGTGGTTGCCTGGCGCTGGAGCAACTTTGAGAAGATATGCCATGTCCAGGAACAAAGGAGAAGTCCCAGCAAGATGGTAGGCAGGGCGAATTTGCATTTAGAATCAAACCCCATTCCCACCAGAGATGCTCAGAGGGCTCAAACAAACCTTGTGTGCACCAGGACCCAGAGACCCCACAGAAACTGAGACAGAACTATGTTTGAGCATCTCCTGTGGAGGGGTATGGATCAGCAGTGCACTGCAGCAGGAGCAGGGGCTCTGGGTGCAGCAGACATGGGTATGGCATAAGCCCTCTTGGAGGAGGCTACCATTAACACCACCATAGAGCTGTCTGAACTTACACAGGACTGGGAAATATACTCTTGGAGGGCACATACAGAACCTTGTGCACACCAGGATCCAGGAGAAAGGAGCAGTGACCCCACAAGAGACTGACCCAGACTCCAGGAGTGTGCAGGTGTCTCCAATGGAGGCTTGGGTTGAGGGTGGCCTGCTGCAGGGTTGGAGTCACTGAGTGTAGCAGTATGTGCATGGGATTTTTGAAGTAGGTTGCCATTATCTTCATTACTTCCACCATAGTTTGACTCCTGGTCAATAACAGGGAGGGAACACAGCTCCACCCATCAACAGAAAATCAGATTAAAGAATTACTGAGCATGGCCCAGCCCATTAGAACAAGACCCCGTTTCCCCCTCAGTCAGTCTCTCCCATCAGGAAGCTTCCATAAGCTTCTTATCTTTCTCCATCAGTTGGCAGATAGACTGGAAACTGCAATCACAGAAAACTAACCAATCTGAACACATGGATCACAGGCTTGTCTAACTCAATGAAATTATGAGCCATGCCCTGTAGGGCCACCCAAGACAGAAGGGTCATGGAGGAGAGTTCTGACAAAATGTGATCCACTGGAGAAGGGAATGACAAACCACTTCAGTATTTTTGCCTTGAGAACCCTATGAACAGTAGGAAAAGGCAAAAAGATAGGACACTGGAAGATAAATTTCTCAGGTCAGTAGGTACCCAATATGCTATTGGAAATGAGTGGAAAAATAATTCCAGAAAGAATGAAGAGACAGAGTCAAAGCAAAAACAACACCCAATTGTGGATGTGACTGGTGATAGAAGTAAGGTCTGATGCTATAAAGAGCAATATTGCACAGGGACGTGGAATGTTAGGTCCATGAATCAAGGCAAATTGAAAGTCCTCCAACAGGAGATGGCAAGAGGGAACATTGACATCTTAGGAATCAGGAACTAAAATGGACTGGAATGGATGAATTTAATTCAAATGATCATGATATCTACTACTGTGGGCAAGAATCCCTTAGAATGGAGTAGCCCTCAAAGTCAACAAAAGAATCTGAAATGAAGTACTGGGATGCAATCTCAAAAATGAAACAATGATCTCTATTTGCTTCCAAGGCAAAGAATTCACTATCACAGAAATACAAGTCTATGCCCTGACCAGTAATGCTAAAGTTGCACGGTTCTATGAAGACCTACAAGACATTCTAGAACTAACATTCAAAAAAGATGTCCTTTTCATTATCAGGGACTGGAATGCAAAAGTAAGAAATCAAGAAACACCTGGAGTAGCAGGCAAATTTGGCTTTTGAGTACAAAATGAAGCTGACAAAAGGTTAATAGTTTTGCCAAGAGAACATACTGGTCATAGCAAACACTCCCTTCCAACAACACAAGAGAAGACTCTACACATGGACATCACCAGATGGTCAATACTGAAATCACATTGATTATATTATTTGCAGCCAAAGATGGAGAAGCTCTATACAGTCAGCAAAAACAAGACCAGGAGCTGACTGTGGCTCAGATCATGAAATATTTATTGCCAAATTCAGACTTAAATTGAAGAAAGTAGGAAAAACCACTAGACCATTCAGGTATGACCTAAATCAAATCCCTTATGATTATACAGTGGAAGTGACAAATAGATTCAAGGGATTAGATCTGATAGAGTGCCTGAAGAACTATGGATGGAGGTTTGTGACATTATACAGGAGTCAGGGATCAAGATCATCCCCAAGGAAAAGAAATGCAAAAAGTCAAAATGGCTGTCTGAGCAGGCCTTACAAATAGCTGTGAAAAGAAGAGACCCTAAAGGCAAAGGAGAAAAGGAAAGATACACCCATTTGAATGCAGAATGTCAGAGAATAGCAAGGAGAGATAAGAAAGCCTTCCTTGGTGATCAGTGCAAAGAAATAGAGGAAATCAATAGAATGGGAAAGACTAGAGATATCTTCAAGAAAATTAGAGATACCAAGGGAATATTCCATAGGAAGATGGGCACAATCAAGGACAGAAATGGTATAGACCTAACAGAAGCAGAAGATGTGACAAGAATAAACAGAAGAACTATATAAAAAAAAAAAAAAAAAGAACTGACATAAATTACAGCAGGATCCTCTATGACTCACCTCCCAGAGTAATGGAAATGAAAGCAAAAATAAACAAACAGGACCTAATTAAACTTAAAGGCTTTTGCACAATGAAGGAAACCATAAGTAAGGTGAAAAGACAGCCTTCAGAATGGGAGAAAATAATAGGAAATGAAGCAACTGACAAAGGACTAATCTCAAAAATATACAAGATCTCCTGCATCTCAATTCCAGAACAATAAACGACCCAATCAATAAATGGGCCAAAGAACTAAACATACATTTCTCCAAAGAAGACATACAGATGGCCAAAAACACATGAAAAAAATGCTCAACATCACTCATTATCAGAGAAATGCAAATCAAAACCACAATGAGGTACCATCTCATGCCAGTCAGAATGGCTGCTATCAAAAAGTTGACAAAAAAAAAAAAAATGCTGGAGAGGGTGTGGAAAAAAGGGAACCCTCTTACACTGTGGAAATGCAAACTTGTACAGCCGCTATGGAGAACAGTGTGAAGATCCCTTAACAAAAAGGAAACAGAACTCCCATAGGACCCAGGAGTGTGTATCCCACTGCTGGCCATACACACCAAGGAAACCAGAATTGAAAGAGACACATGTACCCCAGTGTTCATCACAGCACTCTTTACAATAGCCAGGATATGGAAGCAACCTTAGATGTCCATCAGCAGACAAAAGCACTGGTACGTATACACAATGGAATGTTCAGTTCAGTTCAGTCGCTCAGTCGTGTCCGACTCTTTGCAACCCCATGAATCACAGCACGCCAGGCCTCCCTGTCCATCACCAACTCCGGGAGGTCACTCAGAAACACATCCATCGAGTCAGTGATGCCATGCAGCCATCTCATCTTCTGTCATCTCCTTCTCCTCCTGCCCCCAATCCCTCCCAGCATCAGAGTCTTTTCCAATGAGTCAACTCTTCGCATGAGGTGGCCAAAGTACTGGACTTTCAGCTTTAGCATCATTCCTTCCAAAGAAATCCCAGGGCTGATCTCCTTCAGAATGGACTGGTTAGATCTCCTTGGAGTCCAAGGGACTCTCAAGAGTCTTCTCCAACACCACAGTTCAAAAGCATCAATTCTTCAGTGCTCAGCCTTCTTCACAGTCCAGCTCTCACATCCACACATGACCACAGGAAAAACCATAGCCTTGACTAGATGGACCTTTGTTGGCAAAGTAATATCTCTGCTTTTGAATATGCTATCTAGGTTGGTCATAACTTTTCTTCCAAGGAGTAAGCGTCTTTTAATTTCATGGCTGCAATCACCATCTGCAGTGACTTTGGAGCCCAAAAAATAAAGTCTGACACTGTTTCCACTGTTTCCCCATCTATTTCCCATGAAGTGATGGGACTGGATGCCATGATCTTCGTTTTCTGAATTTTGAGCTTAAAGCCAACTTTTCACTCTCTTCTTTCACTTTCATCAAGAGGCTTTTTAGTTCCTCTTCACTTTCTGCCATAAGGGTGGTGTCATCTGCATATCTGAGGTTATTGATATTTCTCCCAGCAATCTTGATTCCAGCTTGTGTTTCCTCCAGTCCAGCATTTCTCATGATGTACTCTGCATATAAGTTAAATAAACATGGTGACAATATACAGCCTTGCTGTACTCCTTTTCCTATTTGGAACCAGTCTGCTGTTCCATGTCCAGTTCTGTTTCTTCCTGACCTGTATACAGATTTCTCAAGAGGCAGGTCAGGTGGTCTGGTATTCCCACCTCTTTCAGAATTTTCCACAGTTTATTGTGATCCACACAGTCAAAGGCTTTGGTATAGTCAATAAAGCAGAAATAGATGTTTTTCTGGAACTCTCTTGCTTTTTCCATGATCCAGTGGATCTTGGCAATTTGATCTCTGGTTCCTCTGCCTTTTCTAAAACCAGCTTGATCATCAGGAATTTCACGGTTCACATATTGCTGAAGCCTAGCTTGGAGAATTTTGAGCATTACTTTACTAGCATGTGAGATGAATGCAATTGTGTGGTAGTGTGAGCATTCTTTGGCATTGCCTTTCTTTGAGATTGGAATGAAAACTGACCTTTTCCAGTCCTGTGGCCACTGCTGAGTTTTCCAAATGTGCTGGCATATTGAGTGAAGCACTTTAACAGCATAATCTTTCAGGATTTGAAATAGCTCAACTCTAATTCCATCACCTCCACTAGCTTTGTTCATAGTGATGCTTTCTAAGGCCCACTTGACTTCACATTCCAGGATATCTGGCTCTAGGTGAATGATCACACCATCGTGATTATCTGGGTTGTGAAGATCTTTTTTGTACAGTTCTTCTGTGTATTCTTGCCACCTCTTCTTGATATCTTCTGCTTCTGTTAGGTCCCTATCATACTCAGCTATTAAAAAGTATGCATTTGAATCAGTTGTAAAGATGTGGATGAAACTGGAGCCTATTATACAGAGTGAAATATGTCAGAAAGAAAAACACCAATACAGTATACTAGTGCATATATATGGAATTTGGAAACATGGAAATGATGACCCTATATGTGAGAAAGAGACACAGATGTAAAGAACAGTCTTTTGGACTCTGTGGGAGAAGACAAGGGTGAGATGATTTGAGAGGGTAGCGTTGAAACGTGTATATTATAATATGTGAAGTGGCTTGCCAGTGCAGGTTGGATGCATGAGACAGTGTGCTCAAGGCTGATGAACTGCAATGGCCCTGGAGGACGGGATTGGGAGGGAGGTGGGGGAGGGGTTCTGGATGGATTCACATGTGCGCCTGTGGCAGATTCATGTCGATGTTTGGCAAAAAACCACTACAATATTGTAAAGTAATTAGCCTCCCATTAAAATAAATTAATTAATTTAAAAAAAATCTTCATAACCCAAATAATCACGATGTTATGGTCATTCATCTAGAATCAGACATCCTGAAATGTGAAGACAAGTGGGACTTAGGAAGCATCACTATGAACAAAGATAGTGGAGGTGATGGAATTTCAATTGAGCTATTTCAAATCCTAAAAGATGATGCTGTGAAAGTGCTGCATTCAATATGCCAGCATATTTGGAAAACTCATCAGTGGCCAGAGGACTGGAAAAGGTCAGTTTTCATTCCAATCCTAAAGAAAGATAATGCCAAAGAATGCTCAAACTATTGCACAATTGAGCATATCTCACATGCTAGTAAAGTAATGCTCAAAATTTTCCAAGCCAGGCTTCAACTGTATGTTAACTGTGAACTTCCTGATGTTCAAGGTGGATTTAGAAAAGGCAGAGGAACCAGAGATCAAATTGCCAACATCCACTGGATCATAGAAAAAGCAAGAGAGTTCCAGAAAAAAACATCTATTTCTGCTTTATTGACTATGCCAAAGCCTTTGACTGTGTGGATCACAAAAAAACTGTGGAAAATTCTTAAAGAGACAGGAATAGCAGACCACCTGACCTGCCTCTTGAGAAATCTGTATACAAGTCAGCAAGCAATCGCTAGAACTGGACATGAAACAACAGACTGGTTCCAAATTGGGAAAGGAGTACCTCAATACTGTATGTTGTCACCCTGCTTATTTAACTTATATGCAGAGTACTTCATGGGAAATGCTGGGTTGGATGAAGCACAAGCTGGAATCAAGATTACTGGGAGAAATATCAATAACCTCAGATATGCAGATGACACCACCCTAACGGCAGAATGTGAAGAGCAACTAAAGAGCCTCTTGATGAAAGTGAAAGAGGAGAGTGAAAAACTTGGCTTAAAGCTCAACATTCAGAAGTCTAAGATCATGGTATCTCATCTGATCACTTCATGGCAAATAGGTGGGGAAAGAGTGATAGACTTTATCTTGAGGGGCTCCAAAATAACTGCAGATGGTGAGTGCAGCCATGGAATTAGACACTTTCTCCTTGGAAGAAAGGTTATGACCAACCTAGGCAGCCTATTGAAAAGCAGAAATATTACTTTGCCAACAAAGGTCCATCTAGTCAAAGATATGGTTTTTCCATTAGTTATGTATGGATGTGTGAGTCAGACTATAAATAAAGCTGAGCACTGAAGAATTTATGCTTTTGAACTGTGGTGTTGGATAAGACTCTTGAGAGTCCCTTGGACTGCAAGGAAATCTAACCAGTTAATGCTAAAGGAGATCAGTCCTGGGTGTTCATTTGAAGGACTGATGCTGAAGTTGAAACTCCAACACTTTGGCCACCTGATGCAAAGAATTGACTCATGCTGGGAAAGATTGAAGGTGAGAATAGAAGTGGACAACAGAGGATGATATGGTTGGATGGCATCACTGACTCAATGGACATGAGTTTGAGTAAACTCTGGGTGTTGGTGTTGGACAGGAAGGCCTGGCTCACTGCAGTCCATGAGGTTGCAAAAAGTCAGACATGACTGAATGACTGGACTGAACTGAACTGATTTCTAGACGACCTAGGTGTATACCTTGGTGATAGCACTTCCTAGTTGTCTGATTTGGGCCAAGTTACTTAACTCCTCTATATCTGTTTCCTCATTGGTAAAAATGTAGAATTCTTCATCTATAAAACAGATTTTGGAGTAGATTTAATGAGAATATGTATGAAAGACATATTCTCATTAAATAGCACTTGCCAGGTGGGGCTAGTGGTAAAGAACCTGCCTGCCAATATAGGAGACATAAGAGATGCAGGTTCCATCCCTGGTTCGGGAAGATCCCCTGGAGGAGGGCACAGCAATTCACTTGCCTGAATTCTTCAGTATTCTTGCCTGAAGAATCCCATGGACAGAGAGCCTGGTGGCCTACGTGTCCATAGAGTCCAAAGAGTCTGACATGACTGAAGCAATTTAGCATGCATGAAAGACACTCAGAATAGTATTTGGAACATAAGTGTGCATTAAAGATAGCTCTTGATATTCGCACATAGTTGAGAAATTAGGATCAGAGAGGGAGAGTAAGTTATCCAGAATCCAAAGATTATGCTCTTCCAATTTTCCTAGGATCTGGATCTCCAAATTCTCAAGCCTGAGGTCTTCCAGATCACTGCACTACTTCTCCCATCCAGAAGACATAGGTGTCTATTTCTATTTACAAATCTCAGTGTGTCCAAGACTCTCTACATGACAGGGCCCCAATTGAAGGATTCTGAAGTGAAGCAGCCACCTTATCCTTGTGGTTGAAGTCTTTCTCCTTGCCCATGAAATTATGCTTCTATCCTTCTCAGCCCTTGGCACTCTCTAGAAGCCTTTTCCTGACATAAATGATAAGAATTTGGGTCTCTATTCTAGTACTTGTAGCTGTACACTTTGTATTCTAGTTGGTTGTGTGCTACTTTTACTTCATCTATTGAAACATGGTTTACAAACTGAGTTCAAAAGTGTCCACAATTAAAGTTACCCTCACATTTTTATGCTTTGAAAATGTAAAACACTTTTTATTTTTGACATAACATAGAAACATACAATTGAAACAAGCTTTCATACCTACCCACCATTATGAAGTTTTATTTTCTATTTCATTCTACCCTTGTTCATTTTTAATTTTTTCTTGGTTGGAGTCAGTTTTCTCACATTAATTTTTATTAAGTTGTATACAACATACAATATTATTTTAGTTTAAGCTGTACAAACTAGTGATTAAATATATTTATACATTATTAAAGGATGACATAATCTGTCCAATTCTAGCACCATAAAAGTTATTACAATATTATTGATTAACCCTTATGTGTACATTACATTCCCATGATTTATATATTTTTTAGCCAAAAAAACTCTACCTTTTAATGCCCTTCCTATATTTAGTCCATCTCCTTGAACCCTTCTTTTTCAACTCCCAATTTGTTCCCTGTATCTGTGAGTCAGTTTGGATTTTATGTTTGATAATTTTTTTATTTTATTTCTTTAATTTTTTAGATTCTGCTTATATGTGAAATTATATGGTATTTGCTTTTCTCTGCCTTACTTAACATAATATCTTCCAGGTACATGGATGTTGTCACAAATACTAAGATTTTATTCTTGTATCTCTTCTTTAACCATTCATCTATTGAAGGACACTTTAATACATTTTTTTTTTTCAGTTTTGCTTTTATTTCTTTTATTTAGGAAACAAATCCAAAAAATATTCCCGTGATTTATGTAAATGAGTGTTCTTCATTTGTTTTCTCATAGGCATTTTAAGGTTGCAAGTATTACATTTAGGTTTTTAACACAGAGTTTTCTTTTGTATATGGTGTGAAGAAATGTTCTAATCTCATTTTTTTACATATTGATATTGTTCAGTCCCTAAGTTGTGTCTGACTCTTTGTGGCCCTATGCAGTGCAGCATGCTAGGATCTACTGTCCTTCACTATCTCCTGGAGTTTGCTCAAATCCATGTCCATTGAGTAAGTGATGTTATATAACCATTTCATCCTCTGCCATGCTCTTCTCTTTTTGCCTTCAATCTTTCCCAGTATCAAGATCATTTCCAATGAGTTGGCTCTTTGAATCATGTGGCCATAGTATTGGAGCTTTGGCTTCAGCATCAGTCCTTCCAATGAATATTCAGGATTGGTTTCCTTTAGAATTAACTGGTTTGATCTCCTTGCAGTCTAAGGGACTCTCAAGAGTCTTCTCCAGGACCACAATTTGAAAGCATTGATTCTTCAGCACTCAGCTTTCTTTATGGTCCAACTCTCACATTTGTACATGATAACTGGAAACACCATAGCTTGGAATATATGGACTTTGATGGCAAAGTGATGTCTTTGATATTTAATACTGTGTCTAAGTCTGTCATAGCTTTCCTTCCAAGGAGTAAGCATCTTTTAATTTCATGGCTGCAGTCACTGATTGCAGTAGTTTTGGAGGCCAAGTAAATAAAATCAGTCACTGCTTCCAATTTGTTCCCCTTCTATTTGCCACGAGGTGATGGGAGCAGATGCCATGATCTTCATTTTTTGAATGTTGAGTTTTAAGTCAGCTTTATCACTCTCCACTTTCACCTTCAAGTGTCTCTTTAGTTTCTCTTAGTTTTCTGCCATTAAATTGGTATAATCTACATATCTGAGATTGCTGATATTTCTCCTAGCAATCTTGATTCCAGTTTGTGATTCATGCAGCCCAGCATTTCACATGATGTACTCTGCATATAAGTTAAATAAGCAGGATGACATATATACAGCTATTTCATACTCCTTTCCCAATTTTGAACCAGTCCATCATTCCATGTCTGGTTCTAACTGTTGCTTCTTGATCTGCAAACAGGTTTCTCAGGAGACATGTATGGTGATCTGGTCATCCCACCTCTTTAATAATTTCCCAGTTTATTGTGATCCATGCAGTCAAAAGCTTTAGCATAATTATAAAGTTAAATAAAATAAAAATAAAATTAAAAAAAATAATAAAATAAAATAAAAGCTTTAGCATAGTCAATGAAGCAGAAGTAGATGCTTTTCTGGGAGTCCCTTGCTCTCTCCATGACCTAATGAATGCTGGCAACTTAGTCATGTGTGGCTGTCCAATTTTCAAAGTAACACTGATTGAATTGAGTGTGAATACAGACTCCATTCTGTATTCTCACTGCCTTTTTCATAAATTAATTGAACATAGGTGCCTGGGTTTATTTCTGGACTCTCTATTGTGTTCCTTTGATCTGTATGGCTGTTTTGTACTGTATCATACTCTTTTGATTAGCATAGCTTTTTAGAATAGTCTGAGGTCTGGCAGGTGATACATCCAGATTTATTCTTTTTCCTCAAGATTGCTTTGGTAATTCCAAGATTGCTTTTGGTAAATCCACAGATAATTTTTTCTAATTCTGTGAAAAATTCCAAGAGTATTTTGATAAAGATTTTATTAAATTTATAGGTTACTTTGGGTAGTATAGTCATTTTAATGATAATAATTCTTTCAAAGAGCACAAAGTACATTTCCATTTGTTGGAATCATCTTTAATTTCCTTTGCCAATGTTTTATAGCTTTCAGAGTACAGGTCTTTCAACTCCTTGGTTAACTACGTATTTTATTCTTTTTGAAGTTATTTTAAAAATGATTATATTTTGTTTGTATGTTCTTTATGATACATCACTATTTTTAGTGTATAGAATGTAACAGTTTTCAGCATATTAATCTTGTACCCTGCAATTTTACTGAATTCAGTTATTAGTTCTAATAATTTATTGGTTGAGAGATTAGGGTTTTCTAAATGTAGTATTATGTAATATACAAATAGTGAAAATTTAACTTCCTTTCAATTTGAATGTCTTTTATTAATTTTTCTTTTCTGATTTCTATGGTAAACAAAAGTGGACCAAGTAGGAGCCCTTTCAATCATAGGAAAAACTTTCAGTTTTTAACTGTTGAATATGACATTACATATATGTGTGTCATGCTGCTGCTACTGCTGCTGCTAAGTCGCTTCAGTCGTGTCCGACTCTGTGCGACCCCATAGACGGCAGCCCACCAGGCTCTGCCGTCCCTGGGATTCTCTAGGCAAGAACACTGGAGTGGGTTGCTATTGCCTTCTCCATTGTGCGAAAGTGAAAAGTGAAAGTGAAGTCTCTCAGTCATGTCCGACTAGTAGCGACCCCATGGACTGCAGCCCACCAGGCTCCTCCATCCAGGGGATTTTCTAGGCAAGAGTACTGGAATGGCTTGCCATTGCCTTCTCCTATGTGTGTCATAAATGGCCTTTATTATGTTAAGATTTTTTCCATATTCTAACTTTGATGAGAGTTTTTATCATGAAAGGATTTGAAAATTTTGACTATTGAGATGATCATGGGTATTTTATCCTTTCTTTTGTTAATGTTGTGTATCACACTGAGTGATTTGTGAATATTAAATCATGCTTGCCTTCCTGGAATAAATCTAAATTGATCATGGTATATGTCTCTTTTTATATATTGTTTGACTTGGTTTGTTAACATTTTATTGAGGATTTTTTGCATATAAATTTCTTTTAAAATACTGGTCTTTAAGTTTGTTTTTAATACTGTCTTGGTCTGCTTTTGGTATCAGTAATGGTGGCTTCATACAATGCATTTGAGAGCATTCCATCTTGTTCCTTTTTTTTTTTTTTTTTTTAATAGTTTGAGAAGGATAGGTATTAACTCTTCTTTACATGTTTGGCAGATTTCCCCCTTGAAGCTATCAATTCCTGAATTTTGTCTGCTGCAATTTTTTTTTTATTATTACAAATTCAAATTCACTGCTTGTGACTGTTCAATTCAAATTACTGTTTTTCCTTCACTGAGTCTTGGCAGGTCATATGTTTGTAGAAATTTATGCATTTTTAGTAAGTTGTCCATTTTTTGGTATATAACTGGTCAGAGTATTCTCTTATGATATTTTGTATCTCTGTAGTGTTTTGTTTGTTTGTTTTTTGCCTTTTATACAGTTCATGAGGTTTTCATGGCAAGTATACTGGGGTGGTTTGTCATTCCCTCCTCCAGTGGATCACGTTTTGTTAGAACTGTCTGCTATGACCCGTCCATCTTGGTTGGCCTTGCACAGTATGGCTCATAGCTTCATTGAGTTATGCAAGCCCCTTCACCATGACAAGGCAGTGATACACGAAGGGGACCACTAACCACCGGACAATTGCACTTATCTCCCAAGATCTTAAGATCATGCTTAAAATTTTGCATACTAGGCTTCAGCATTATGTGAGCCAAGAACTTTCAGATATCCAAGCTGAGTTTAGAAAAGAAAGAGGAGCCAGAGATCAAATTGCCAACATGCACGGGGTTATAGAGAAAGCAATGGAATTTCAGAAAAAAACATCTATCTCTGTTTCATCAACTACCCTAAAGCCTTTGACTCTATAGATCATGACAAACTGTAGAAAGCTCTTGGAGAGATGTGAAAATCAGACCATTTTATCTGTCTCCTGAGAAACCTGTATGCAGGTCAAGAAGAAGCAGAATGCTATATGGAACAACTGATTGGCTCAAGATTGAGAAAGGAGTACGGCAGGGCTGTCTGCTATCACCCTGTTTGTTTAATCTAGATGCTGAGCACATCATGAGAAATGTCATCTGGATGAGTTACAAGCTGGAGTCAAGATAGATGGGAAAAACTTGAAAAACCTCAAATATGCCAATGATACCGCTCTAATGGCAGAAAACAAAGAGGAACTAAAGATCCTCTTAATGAGGGTGAAGGAAGAGGATGAAAGAGCTGGCTTAAGCTTAAGTGTTAAAAAAACTAAGACCATGGCATTCAGCTCCATTACTGCATGGCAAATAGAAGGGGAAAAGGTGGAAATAGTGACAGATTTTCTCTCCTTGGGCTCCAAAATCACTGTAGATGATGACTGCAGGCATGAAGTCAGAAGAGCAAACTTAGAACAGTGTGTTGAAAAGCAGAAACATTTCTCTGCTGACAAAGGTCTGTATAGTCAAGGCTATGGTCTTCACAGTGGTCATGTATGGTTGTGAGAGCTGGACTGTAAAGGAGGCAGAACACCAAAAAACTGATGCCTTTGAACTGTGGTGTTGGACAAGATTCCTGAAAGTCCCTTGGAGAGCAAGGTGATCAACCCAGTCAATCTTAAGGGAGATCAACACTGAATATTTACTGGAAATACTGATACTGAAGCTGAAACTCCAGTATTCTGGTCATCTGATGTGAACAAAAGACTCATTGGAAAAGTCCCTGATGCTGGGGAAGATCCAGAGCAGAAGAAGTGGGTGTCAGAGCCTGAGATCGCTGGATGGCATCACTGATGCAATAAACATGAACTTGGGCAAACTCTGGGAGATGGTAAGGGACAGTGAGGCCTGGTGTGAAGTTTATGGAGTCACAAAGAGTCAGACATGACTGCATGACTCAACAACAACAGCAAGTGATGGTTTTCATTTCTTATTCTGATTTTTTAATTTTTTTTTTTTTTTGATCCTCTCTCTTTTGTTCATGGTCAGCATGGCTAAAGATGTATCAATTTTTTCTCTTTTCAAAATATCGATTTTGTTTTCACTGATCTTTTCTATCCCTTTTTTATCTTGTCCTCACTGATCTTTACCATTTCCTTTCTTATACTGACTTTGGGCTTTCTTTCTCTTTTTTTACTCATTTCTCCAAATGGTATTTTTTTTACACTGGAGGATAATAGTATTACAATGTTGTGTTGGTTTATTTCATACAACTTAAATCAGTGTATATATATATATATATAGCTATATGTATGTGTATATATATAAGTTTGATGCAAATGTAATTACAGTTTTTGCATTGTAAAAATTTCCAATTTGATATTGGAATACATTCTTTTCAAATATTTATTTACTTGGCTGTTCTGGATCTTAATTGAGGCATATGGGATCTTTAGTTGTGGTATATGGAATCTGGTCCTCTGACCAGGGATTGAACCTGGGCCCCCTGCATTGGGAGTGCAGAGTCATAGCCACTGGACCACCTAGGAAGTTCCCAGAATACCTTCTTAATAAGTGTAGTTATGTTATACATCATTTTAATGCAAATTTAGTGCTTTATGTGTTTTGTTAATGACATTGCTTGCTGCTTATTTTACATTTATTTTAGACTAGGTAAGTTATATTAGACATAAAGCAAATTCTAGTGACTTTCTTATTTGAGTTTAAAATGGATTGTAAGGCAGCAGAAACAACTGACAACATCAATAATTCGTTTGCCCCAAGATAAACTAATCAACGTCCAGTGCAGTGGTGGTTAAGTAAGTTTTGCAAAGGAGATGAGAGTTTTGAAGATGAAGATGATGCTGTGAAAGTGCTGCACTCAATATGCCAGCACATTTGGAAAACTCAGCAGTGGCCACAAGATTGGAAAAGGTCAGTTTTCATCCCAATCCCAAAGAAAGGCAATGCCAAAGAATGCTCAAACTACCGCACAATTGCACTCATCTCACACGCTAGTAAAGTAATGCCCAAAATTCTCCAAGCCAGGCTTCAGCAATATGTGAACCGTGAACTTCCTGATGTTCAAGCTGGTTTTAGAAAAGGCAGAGGAACCAGAGATCAAATTGCCAACATCCGCTGGATTATCGAAAAAGCAAGAGAGTTCCAGAAAAATATCTATTTCTGCTTTATTGACTATGCCAAAGCCTTTGACTGTGTAGACCACAATAAACTGTGGAAAATTCTGAAAGAGATGGAAATACCAGACCACCTGATATGCCTCTTAAGAAATATGTATGCAGGTCAGGAAGCAACAGTTAAAACTGGTCATGGATCAACAGACTGGTTCCAAATAGGAAAAGGAGTACGTCAAGGCTGCATATTGTCACCATGTTTATTTAACTTATATGCAGAGTACATCATGAGAAATGCTGGACTGGAGGAAACACAGGATGGAATCAAGATTGCTGGGAGAAATATCAATAACCTCAGATATGCAGATGATACGACTCTTATGGCAGAAAGTGAAGAGGAACTCAAAAGCCTGTTGATGAAAGTGAAAGTGGAGAGTGAAAGGGTTGGCTTAAAGCTCAACATTCAGAAAACGAAGATCATGGCATCTGGTCCCATCACTACATGGGAAATGGATGGGGAAACAGTGGAAACAGTGTCAGACTTTATTTTTCTGGGCTCCAAAAATCACTGCAGATGGTGACTGCAGTCATGAAATTAAAAGACGCTTACTCCTTGGAAGGAAAGTTATGACCAACCTAGATGGCATATTCAAAAGCAGAGACATCACTTTGCCAACAAAGGTTCGCCTAGTCAAGACTATGGTCTTTCCTGTGGTCATGTATGGATGTGAGAGCTGGACTGTGAAGAAGGCTGAGCGCCGAAGAATTGATGCTTTTGAACTGTGGTGTTGGAGAAGACTCTTGAGAGTCCCTTGGACTGCAAGAAGATCCAACCAGTCCATTCTGAAGGAGATCAATCCTGGAATTTCTTTAGAAGGAATGATGCTAAAGCTGAAAGTCCAGTACTTTGGCCACCTCATGCGAAGAGTTGACTCATTGGAGAAGACTCTGATGCTGGGAGGGATTGAGGGCAGGAGGAGAAGGGGACGACAGAGGATGAGATGGCTGGATGGCATCACTGACTCGATGGGTATGAGTCTGGGTGACCTCCGGGAGCTGGTGATGGACAGGGAGGCCTGGCGTGCTGCGGTTCATGGGGTCGCAAAGAGTCGGACACGACTGAGCGACTGATCTGATCTGATCTGATCAGAATAGTGGCTGGCAATTGGAACTTGACAAAGGCTAACTGAGAGCAATCATCAAAATGGATCCTCTTACAACTACATGAGATGTTGCCAAAGACCTTTCATTTGGCATTTGAAGCAAATTGGAAAGGTGAAAAAGCTCGATAAGTGGGTGTCTCATGAGCTGACCGAAAATTAAAAAAAAAAAAAAAATGTTGTTTCGCAGTGTCATCTTCTCTTGTTCTATGCAATAATGAACCATTTCTAAATTGGATTGTGATGAAAAGTTGATTTTATATGACAAGCAGCAATAGCCAGCTCAGTGGTTGGATTGAGAAGAAGCTTCAAAACACTTTCCTAAGTCAAACTTGCACCAAAAAAAGGTCATGATCACTGTTTAGTGGTCTGATGCCAGACTGATCCACTACAGCTTTCTGAATCCTGGTGAAACAATTCCATCTAAGAAATATGCTCAGCAAGTCAATGAGAGGCACCAAAATCTGTAACGCCTACAGCTGGCATTGGTCAACAGAACAAGGGTCCAATTCTCCATAACAAAGTCTGACTACCAATGTTTCAAAAGTTTAACGAATTAGGTTATGAAATTTTGCCTCACCACCATATTCACCTGACCTCTCAACAACCAGCTACCTCTTCTTTAAGCATCTCAACAACTCTTTGCAAGGAAAACAATTCCACAACCAGAAGGATGCAGAAAACTCTTCCCAAGAGTTTGTTGAACCCCAAAGCATGGACTTTCATGCTAAGGAGTAAACAATCATATTTCTCATTGGCAAAAATGGTTCCTATTTTTATTAATAAAGATGTATTTGAGCCTAGTTATAACAATTTAAAATTCACAGTCTGAAACCAAAATTACTTTTGCACCAACCTAATATATATATTCCCTGTCTTTTGAGCTTCCCTCCCACCCTACCCCTGTAGGTCATCACAGAGGACCGAGTTGGACTCCCTGTATTATATAACAACTTCCCACTAGCCATCTATTTTACACATGGTAGTGTAAATAAGTTAATATTACTCTTTCCAATTGTCCCACTCTCTCCCTTCCCCACTGTGTCCACAAGCCTGTTCTCTATATCTTCGTCTCTACTCCTATCCTGAAAATAGGTTCACCAGTTCCATTTTTCTAGATTCCGTGTGTGTGTGTGTGTGTGTGTGTGTGTGTGTGTGTGTGTGTAATATTTGTTTTTCTCTTTCTGACTTACTCAGTCTGTATAACAGGCTCTGGGCTCATCCACCTAAGTTCAACTGACTCACATCCATTCCCTTTTATGGCTCAGTAATATTCCATTGTGTATATGTATCACAATTTCTTTATCCATTCATCTGTTGATGGAAATATAGATTGTTTCCATGTCCTCAGTTCAGTTCAGTTCAGTCACTCAGACGTGTCTGACTCTTTGTGAAACCATGGACTGGCACACCAGTATTACTTATCTATCACCAACTCCTGGAGCTTGCTCAAACTCATGTCCATAAAGTCAGTGATACTATTCAATAATCTCATCCTCTGTTGTCCCCTTCTACTCCTGTCTTCAATCTTTCCCAGCATCAGGATCTTTTCTAATGAGTCAGGTCTTCATATCAGGTGGGCAAAGTATTGGAGCTTCAGCTTCAGCATCAGTCCTTCCAATGAACAACCAGGACTGATCTCCTTTAGGATGGACTGGTTGCATCTGCTTGCAGTCCAAGGGACTCTCAAGAGTCTTCTCCAACACCACAGTTCAAAGGCATCAACTCTTCAGCACTCAGCTTTCTTTATGGTCTGACTCTCACAACCGTGCATGACTACTGGAAAAACCAGAGCTTTGACTAGCTGGAACTTTGTAGGCAAAGTAATGTCTTTGTTTTTTAATATGCTATCTAGGTTGGTCATAGCTTTTCTTTGAAGGAGAAAGTGTCTTTTAATTTCATGGTTGCACTCACCATCTGCAGTGATTTTGGAGCCCAAGAAAATAGTATTTCACTGTTTCCATTGCTTCCTCATCTATTTGCCATGAAGTGATGGGACCAGATGCCATGATCTTAGTTTTTTGAATGTTGAGTTTTAAGCCAGCATTTCCTCTCTCCTCTTTCACTTTAACCAAGAGTTTTTTTTAGTTTCTCCTCACTTTCTGCCATAAGGGTGGTGTCATCTCCATATCTTATATTATTGATATTTTTCCTGGTAATCTTGATTCCAGCTTGTGTTTCATCAAGCCCAGCATTTTGCATGATGTGCTCTTCATATAAGTTAAATAAGCAGGGTGACAATATACAGTTTTGATGTACTCCGTTATCAATTTTGTAGCAGTCCATTTTTCCATGTCAGGTTCTGATTGTTGCTTCTTGACCTTAATACAGGTTTCTCAGTAGACAGGTGAGGTGGTCTGGTATTCCCATCTCTTTAGATATTTCCACAGTTTGTTGTTATCCACACAATCAAAGGCTTTAGCATAGTCAATGATGCAGAAGAAAATGTTTTTCTGGAATTCTTTCGCATTGTCTTTGATTCAGTGGATATCAGCAATTTGATCTTGGTTCCTTTGCCTTTTCTAAATCCAGCTAGTACTTTGTTTTTCTTGGGAATGGTTTTAGTCACCACCTCCTCTACAATGTCACAAACCTCTATCCATAGTTTCCTCTTTATCCCAGTAGACAGCACATCAGTCTCATAATCTGAATGTCCTGAATTCAAACTTCAGAGACAGCAATGTAAAGCTCTGGGCTTCTGTGTTGGCTCAGATGGTAAAGAATCTGCCTGCAATGCCAGAGACTCCGGTTCAACCCCTGGGTCCGGAAGATCCCCTGGAGAATAGTTATAATAGAGATAATTATAGCAATGGCTACTCACTCTAATATACTTTCCTGGAGTAATTCATGGACAGAGGAACCTGATCGGCTATAGTCCACAATGTCACAAAGAGTTGCACACGACGGAGTAAATGAATAAACATCCTGAAGAAAATCAAGTCACGTTTCCAAGATTTGTTTGCCTATCTTTAAAGTGAAGCTAATCCAAAATGTTTCCCTAATTGATTAGCATATGGTCCTACACTGGCCAGTCATTTATTTGGACTGTTTCTACCCTAGTTTCATTTAAAGATTAATCAGAATGTGAGATTTGAATGATTTGAGCATTCCAGGCATATCCTACTATGATAGGACAGCTATCATTTTCAACATCCTTCCAGGATGTTTGGGAGGAATCAGTGAGCTAATGGATGGGAAAGCCTTTGGGCAAAGGTCTGTGTATATGAGGGGTGCCAAAACTTGTATATTTTCTGTAAATTCAGTCTCTCCCTTTCCATGTTCTAGCAAAGTTGCCTTGCTGTCTAATAATCCCCCCCCCCCCACTTCCTGGATTCAAACTGCAAAATTTTCCAATCCACTATTAAGCTTCACTGACTCCTTGGTTGTCAAAGTATAGCCTAATTAATGTATTCTTGGAGGAAATTTTTTTTTTTCTTGGAGGAAATTTATTGCTCCATCTCCTCCTTGGATTTCATGACCACTGCCTGCTCTGCTTTTCTCCCATTCTAATCTTTTTGTGCCACGTTATTTATTTTTTAATTGAAGGATAATTGCTTTACATAATTTAGTAGTTTTCTGCCAAACATTAATAAGAATCAGCTACATACATTTCTAGCCTCTTTCCTATAAGAGAAAGTTACCTCTCATCACCCTATCAAATATGTGCTTCCTACTGAATACCTCATCCCATCATCTACAGCTCCCTTCATGATGCATAAGTGAGACTAATTTCAGATATGCTCACCTCTGGATAATGTGACAAGAGAGGCCAGAAAACAACAAAAAAAAAGTGTAACATCCACTATAGCTTGGAGCTGAGTAATCATTGTAACCTCCCAGAAAACAGGATTATTGTGGAAGGATGTGCTGTAGGGCTTGGATGATTAAGATGTGAGACCACATGGATCTAGGAATCACTGATGTGGTGTTATCTCTACAGGAAATAGAGAATCTTCATCAAGGTGATAACTGTGACTGGAACAATAGGATACAGCAGTAATGAGCTGTTGTGATGTCAAAAGCAAAACTCTTTATATTGAAATGAAAGTTCTGAACATAAGGAACTGGAGATAATTGTCTTCACCAGAATTTTTCTGTGTACATTTGAAATAAATACTTTCATCACTTAAGGCATTTGGGATAGTAAAAAACAGTTAGTAACCTAACTGCTATAGAGAAACAAATGTATTAGGTGACAGATTCTTTTGCTAAGAATCCAGAAACTTTTGAAGATAGCACCTTGGACAATATTCAAAAATTGGTTATTGAGTTTTTGTATGTCCTGGATACTACATTAAATTCTGGGGATATTTAATACATACAACATTGAATGAGAAAATGCCCTTCCTTGCTCATATAGAGCTTATGGTCTAGTAGTAATAATTGGAAAATAAACACATATATAAATAAACATGATAATAAATGCACAGATTATAATAAGTGCTATGCAGGAAAAAATGATATGGGGTATAGTAATGATGGGGATTTGAGACTTATAGATTGTCTGGGGAGCACTTACTCTGAGGAGGTAGATATAAATATATACTTGTAGGATAAAAGGACCCAATGATGCTGAATATGGAGGAAAAGGATTCCAAGTATGGGAAGCATAAGAGCAAATGCTTGATGGAGAAAATAGTCTGAATAGTCTGAGTCCAGTTAGACTGGACCATAGTAAATGAGGGAGAGAGTGGGATAATAAGTTTTAAAAGTAGGCCAAGACAAGGTCGTAGGCTTTGGTAAGGGGTTAGGAATTTATTTTTAATGCAGTACTATGCTTCTGAAGTGTGTTAAGCAAGAAGGTGACATCTGCATCACAGTTGCTCTGAGAATGGATCTGGCTGGAGCAGTGGAAAAGTAAAATCATGAAGTAATCCAGATGAGAGATAATTATAGCAATGGATATAAAGAGAAGTGAACTGATTAGAACTCTATATTTGGTAGCAGAATTGACAGGAGTTACTAATGGGTTGAATGTGGGAGATAAGGGAGAGAGAATAATTATGGATGGCTTTTATATTTTTTGACTTGAGCAAATGGGTGGATACTGGTCCAATTTACTGTTATGAGGAAGACTATGAGGAACAGGTTTAAAGGTGAGGATCAAGAGTTCTATTTTGGATAGATTTTGTTTGATATGTCAATAAGACATCTATAATGAGATTGCAAGTCAACAGATACGTGAATTTGGATCTCAGGGAGAAAATAAAAGCTGGATATATAGATATAGATATATAGATATAGGTAAAGACGTAGAAATTAATATATAAATAGATATAAATAAAGCTTGAAACCATGGGACTAGAAAACATCAGTTATGCATGGAGGGTAAAGAGAGAAGAGAAGCAGACTCATACGAGCACCTTAAGGAAATTCACCTGAAGAATTGATGCTTTTGAACTGTGGTGTTGGAGAAGACTCTTGAGAGTCCCTTGGACTGCAAGAAGATGCAACCAGTCCATTCTGAAGGAGATCAGCCCTGGGATTTCTTTGGAGGGAATGATGCTAAAGCTGAAGCTCCAGTACTTTAGCCACCTCATGCGAAGAGCTGACTCATTGGAAAAGACTCTGATGCTGGGAGGGATTGGGGGCAGGAGGAGAAGGGGACGACAGAGGATGAGATGGCTGGATGGCATCACTGACTCGATGGAAGTGAGTATGAGTGAACTCCGGGAGTTGATGATGGACAGGGAGGCCTGGCGTGCTGCGATTCATGGGGTTGCAAAGAGTCGGGCACTACTGAGCGACTGAA
The DNA here is from genome assembly GCA_935064755.1 of Tragelaphus eurycerus. NCBI lineage: Eukaryota > Metazoa > Chordata > Mammalia > Artiodactyla > Bovidae > Tragelaphus > Tragelaphus eurycerus. Next base: position 1,881,221 of record CAKXYN010000119.1, on the reverse strand, counting down.
CTGAACTGAACTGAACTCCAAAGAAGACATACAGATGGCTAACAAACACATGAAAAGATGCTCAACATCACTCATTATCAGAGAAATGCAAATCAAAACCACTATGATATACCATCTCATGCCAGTCAGAATGGCTGTGATCCAAAGTCTACAAGCAATAAATGCTGGAGAGGGTGTGAAGAAAAGGGAACCCTCTTACACTGTTGGTGGGAATGCAAACTAGTACAGCCACTATGGAGAACAGTATGGAGATCCCTTAAAAAAACTGGGAATAGAACTGCCTTATGATCCAGCAATCCCACTGCTGGGCATGCACACTGAGGAAACCAGAATTGAAAGAGACACGTGTACCCCAATGTTCATCGCAGCACTGTTTATAATAGCCAGGACATGGAAGCAACCTAGATATCCATCCGCAGATGAATGGATAAGAAAGCGGTGGTACATATACACAATGGAGTATTACTCAGCCATTAAGAAGAATACATTTGAATCAGTTCTAATGAGGTGGATGAAACTGGAGCCTATTATACAGAGTGAAGTAAGCCAGAAAAGAAAAACACCGATATAGTATACTAACGCATATATATGGAATTTAGAAAGATGGTAACAATAACCCTGTATACGAGACAGCAAAAGAGACACTGATGTATAGAACAGTCTTTTGGACGCTGGGAGAGGGAGAGGGTGGGAAGATTTGGGAGAATGGCATTGAAATATGTATAATATCATATATGAAATGAGTCACCAGTCCAGGTTCGATGCACGATACTGATGCTTGGGGCTGGTGCACTGGGACAACCCAGAGGGATGGTATGGGGAGAGAGGAGGGAGGAGGGTTCAGGATGGGGAACACATGTATACCTGTGGCAGATTCATTTTGATATATGGCAAAACCAATACAATATTGTAAAGTTAAATAAAATAAAATTAAATAAAAAAAGAATTAATAGTTAACAGTGGAGTGATAAAAAGTTGTTGAGTGGTTTAAGTAATTTGAAGATAAAAAAATATCCACTGGATTTTTTATATCCATTTTTTAAGTTCCTAGAATATATATTTCTTTTATTAATATAAATTCATTTGTTTTAATTGGAGGTTAATTACTTTACAATATTGTATTGTTTTTGCAATACATCAACATGAATCCACCACGGGTATACACGTGTTCACCATCCTGAACCCCCCTCCCACCCCCTCCCCATACCATCCCTCTGGGTAATCCCAGTGCACCAGCCCCAAGCATCCTCTATCATGCATGGAACCTGGACTGGCATTTGTTTCATGAATGATATTATACATGTTTCAAGGCCATTCTCCCAAATCATTCCATCCTCTCCCTTTCCCACAGAGTCCAAAAGACTGTTCTATACATCTTTGTCTCTTTTGCTGTCTTGCATACAAGGTTATCATTACCATCTTTTTAAATTCCATATATATGTGTAGTATACTGTATTGGTGTTTTTCTTTCTGGCTTACTTCACTCTGTGTAATACGCTCTAGTTTCATCCACCTCATTAGAACTGATTCAAATGTATTCTTTTTAATGGTGGAGTAATACTCCATTGTGTATAAATGTACCACAGCTTTCTTATCCATTCATCTGCTGATGGACATCTAGGTTGCTTCCATGTCCTGGCTATTATAAACAGTGCTGCAATGAACAGTTTGGGACATGTGTCCCTTTCAATTCTGATTTCCTCAGTGTATATGCCCAGCAGTGGGATTACTGGGTCATAAGGCAGTTCTACTTCCAGTTTTATAAGGAATCTCCATACTGTTCTCCATAGTGGCTGTACTAGTTTGCATTCCCACCAGCAGTGTAAGAGGGTTCCCTTTTCTCCACACCCTCTCCAGCATTTATTGTAATTTTTTCATAGCAACCATTTTGACCACTGTGAGATGGTACCTCATTGTGGTTTTGATTTGCATTTCTCTGATAATGAGTGATGTTGAGCATCTTTTCATGTGTTTGTTAGTCATCTGTATGTCTTCTTTAGGGAAATATCTATTTAGTTATTTGGCCCATTTTTTGTTTGGGTCGTTTATTTTTCTGGAATTGAGTTGCAGGAGTGCTTATATATTTTTGAGATTAATTATTTGTCAGTTGCTTCATTTGCTATTATTTTGTTGCATTCTGAAGATTGTCTTTTCACTTTGCTTATAGTTTCCTTTGTTTTGAAAAAGCTTTTTAAGTGTAATTAGGTCCCATTTGTTTATCTTTGCTTTTATTTCCATTACTCTGGGAGGTGAGTCGTAGAGGACTCTGCTGTGATTTATGTCAGAGTATTTTGCCTATATTTTCCTCTAGAAGTTTTATAGTTTCTAGTTTTACACTTAGATTTTTAATTCATTTTGAGTTTATTTTTGTATTTGATGTTAGAAAGTGTTCTAGTTTCTCCCAACAGCAGTAGTATTTTCATCATTGTATATTCTTGACTCCTTTGTCAAAGATAAGGTGTCCATAGGTGCATGGATTTATCTCTGGGCTTTCTATTTCGTTCCATTGATCTATATTTGTGTCTTTGTGTCAGTACCATACTGTCTTGATGACTGTAGCTTTGTAGTATAATCTGAAGTAAGGCAGGTTAATTCCTCCAGTTCCATTCTTCTTTCTCAAGATTGTTTTGGGAGGAGGAGCTAAGACGGCGGATGAGTAGGACGGGGAGAATACTTTCTCCTCCACAAATTCATTAAAAGAACATTTGAACACTGAGTAAATTCTACAAAACAACTTCTGAATGCCGGCAGAGGACATCAGGCACTTAGAAAGACAATACAATGTCTTTGAAAGGAGATTGCGAGCCCTGCAGTAACTCCTTTTGTGGAGAAGTGGCGCAGACACCAGCATTTGCTATTAACAAGCGGGGACTGGGCTAGGAGGAGTGGCGCAGCTGGCATCGCTTTGAGTAAGTCTTTGGCCTGACTATCCCGAGGGCTACCTGAGTGATATAACCAGACTATCAGATATCTACTACGTCAAAAGCCAGCCCTAAGCTAAGACACCACCAGGACTACGTATGGAACAAAGGACTGCACAGAGATAGCCGGCTGCAGACCGTCCCACTCCGGTGACAGGCAGCCAGAGCCAGAAGCGGGCAATTACAGCCCTAGAGAGACATTATCTACAAAACTGTAAGCAGGTTTCTGTGTTAACTAATGCTTCTTGGGGCTCTTGATGGTCAACATCCACCTGAGAAGGTGCGCCGGTTGTATACCCAGAAAACTGAGCAGTGGGGAGGCGATAAGTTGCAGAAGCTGTGCTCACTAAACACTTCATCACCTGCCCTACTCAGACCTGGGAAGGGCACAAAACGCAAACTCAACCGAGTCTGTGCTTCTGAGGACTATCCAAGTGCCTAAACCTGGCCGGCTTAGATTTGGGTGTTCATCTCCGCCCCCTCTGTAACAGGACAGAGATCAGATATTGAAAAGACCAGTAAACTGCCTCAATAAAGAGAATTCAACAAATTACGAGAATATAGTAAGGACACTCTAAACTTGGCAATTTTAACAAGATGAGGAGACAGAGGAATACCCAGCAGCTAAAGGAACAGGATAAATGCCCACCAAACCAAACCAAAGAGGAAGAGATAGGGAATCTACCTGATAAAGAAGTCTGAATAATGATAGTGAAATTAATCCAAAATCTGGAAATCAAAATGGAATCACAGATAAAGAGTCTGGAGAAAAGCATTGAGAAGATGCAAGAAACGTTTAACAAGGACCTAGAAGACATAAAAAAGAGTCAATATATAATGAATAATGCAATAAATGAGATCCAAAACACTCTGGAAGCAACAAATAGTAGAATAACAGAGGAAGAAGATAGGATTAGTGAATTATAAGATAGAATCCTAGAAATAAATGAATCAGAGGAGAAAAAAGAAAAATGAATCAAAAGAAATGAGGACAATCTCAGAGGCCTCCAGGATAACATTAAACGCTACAACATTCGAATCATAGGAGTTGCAGAAGAAGAAGATAAAAAGAAAGACCATGAGAAAATACTTGAGGAGATAATAGTTGTAAACTTCCCTAAAATGGAAAAGGAAATAACCACTCAAGTTCAAGAAATCCAGAGAGTCCCTAACAGGATAAACCCAAGGCAAAACACCCCAAGACACATATTAATCAAATTAACAAAGATTAAATATAAAGAACAAATATTAAAAGCAGCAAGGGAAAAACATCAAATAACTCACAAGGGAATTCCCATAAGGATAACAGCTGATCTTTCAATAGAAACTCTCCAAGCCAGGAGGGAATGGCGAGACATAATTAAAGTGATGAAAGAAAATAACTTACAGCCTAGATTATTGTATCCAGCAAGCATCTCATTCAAATATGAAGGAGAAATCAAAAGCTTCACAGATAAGCAAAAGTTGAGAGAATTTTGCACCACTAAACCATTTCTCCAACAAAAACTAAAGGACATTCTCTAGATAGGAATCACTAAAAGGGTGTATAAATTTGAACCCAAAACAATAAAGTAAATCTTACTTATCAATAATTACATTAAACGTTAATGGGCTTAATGCCCTAATCAACAGACAAAGACTGGCTGAATCAATACAAAAACAGGACCCCTACATACCTTGTCTATAAGAGATAACCAAAAGATTAAAACGGGTCGAATGGATACAAAAACTAAACCCTTATATATGTTGTCTACAAGAGAACCACCTTAAAATAGGGGATATATACTGACTGAAAATGAAGGGCTGGAAAAAGATTTTCTATGCAAATATGGACCAAAAGAAAACAAGAGTAGCAATACTCATATCAGATAAAATTGACTTTAAAATAAAGGTCCAGAAAAGGAGACAATGAAGGTTACACATAACGACTTAAAGGAACAATCCAAAAAGAAGTTATAATAATTATAAATATATATGCACCCAACATTGGAGCATTGATATATCTAAGACAAACACTAATTAGTATGATAGAAGAAATATACAACAACACAATAATAGTGGGAGACTTTAATACTCCACTCATACTTATACAATTTGGCTGTAATAGACAAAGTAAAGAGGAAAACATATTCACTTATAAGCCTCAAAAAATTCAGTTCACTCAGGAGAGTTTAAAAAATTTAAAAAAAAATAAACTTATTTGTTCATTCTGTAAATGTTTATTGACTATTTTATGGGTCTGGTACCACTTTGGGTATTAGGGAGGAAGAGGTGACAAATGTGATCCTGTCCTAAATAATATATTGTTGTGAAGATAGACCTACCAATATAAAATACCAAGATGTGCCTAAGATGAGGACACCCAAACTGGACTTTTAGTTTCCTAAACTTTTCATTTCCAGATCAAACCTCCTAATATAAGATGAATTTAATATGATTTTTTGAATGTTCTTTGTGATTAAAAACCGAAAGCCATTAGTTAAGACATTACATATACTCCTCCCCACCATCACTCCCCCTTCTTCCTTCCCATTTCCTTCCCACCCTCATTGATCCTCTCCTTTGTCCATTTCCCCCTGAAAAAAAAAAAAAAAAAAAAAATTGCTTTGGTTATTTGAGTTTTTTTGTAGTTCCATACAAATTGTGAGATTATTTGTTCTATTTCTGTGAAAATTACCATTGGTAGCTTCATAGAGATTGCACTGAATCTATAGATTGCTTTGGGTAATATACTCATTTTCACTATATTGATTCTTCCAATCCATGAACATGGTATATTTCTCCATCTACTTGTGTCATCTTTGATTTCTTTCATCAGTGTTTCATAGTTTTCTATATATAGGTCTTTTGTTTCTTTAGGTATATTTATTCCTAAGTATTTTATTCTTTTCATTGCAATGGTGAATGGGATAGTTTCCTTAATTTCTCTTTCTGTTTTCTCATTGTTAGTGTATAGGAATGCAAAGGATTTCTGTGCATTAATTTTATACCCTTCAAATTTACTATAGTCATTGATTAGCTCTAGTAATTTTCTGGTGATGTCTTTAGGGTTTTCTATGTAGAGCATCATGTCATGTGCAGTGAGAGTTTTATTTCTTCTTTTCCAATCTGGATTCATTTTATTTCTTTTTTATTGATGTAAAAGTAAGGAAATACCTGCCACAGGGCTTCTATCTTCCTAACTCAATTTCTCTCATAGGTGATCAGTCTTAGAAAATCTCTAGTTGCTCTTGAATCATATGAGTGGTGGCAAGAGGAAATCAGCAGTAGCCCAGAAGAACCTGAGGTACTTCAGTTTTGAAAATGGGGCCTTGGGTCTCTATCTACTTACAAAGTCTGAACCCTGCTTATCAGGCATCTTCTTCCAGTAGACTTCATTCAATTTGAGGACCCTAATGACTCTGTGTGGAGAAGGAGGGCACAAAAAAAATCACAGGAAAGGGAAGTGTGGGCTTCAAGTGTAAATGTGTTGTTTTCATATTTCTGATTCCTAAATTTGTGACCCATTTCCCTGTGGCAGAGCACCAGCATAGACTTTGGAAATGCCTTTAGGGTCTTTGGCACATCAGGGCTGATCAGCAGACGTAAAACCTTTTGGTTTGTTAAAAGAAATTATTTCAACAAATACAATATCTCCTTCCTACCCAGTGAGAGGGCAAAAAATTGTCCAGGTTTCACTCCAAACCATCCTCAAATAATTGCATCTTTCCAATATAAACAAAGACACAATGCATACATATAGCTCCAATTTTCTAGGATACACAGATGCACACTCAGTACTGCCACCAAGGTCTATACATCTTTAAACTGCATTCAATCTCACACCCTCATAAATACATACCAACCTACACACACAGTCATGTCTGTACATATCCACATATTGACTCTGTAAATGTGTATATCTATTCAACATTTATTGGGAGATTTCCCATCCAATGTCTGACACTGAATTAGAAACTGAACAGAAAGAAGAATGAGGTACATTTTAGTCTTTGAGATGCTTGTAGATTTGTGAAGTGTGGAGAATAATGAGTATGATGTTTTCAAGATAAATACAAAAGTAACTGTAAAGCAAAAGTAACATATAAAATATGCTTTATAGATTCATGGACTAACTTCTCAATGTGCATCAATGCAGCAAGAGAAAACGCTTAGCAGAGGATATCTAGAAGAAATTCCTAGAAATCTCATTGGATCATAGCTTTTAAAAAATTATAAGATTTAATATTTTTTTCTTCTTTTCATCACTTAGCACTTTTTGGATAAATGTGGACTGAATGATATACTTAAGAAAACAAAGGCATGGCAGATGAGCTGTTCTTTAATCTAAGTTTTATTGGTTAACAGCTAAATGCCTTTGGTATGCAAAAGCATTTAACTATCAAATGGAGATAGTTTTCCTGTCTACAAAATAGGTCAATATCGAAATCAGATGGATTATATTCTTTGCAGCCCAAAACAGAGAAGCTCTATAAAGTCAGCAAAAACAAGACTGGGAGCTGACTGTGGCTCAGATCAGGAACACTTTATTGACAAATTCAGACTTAAATTGAAAGAAGTAGGGAAAACCTCTAGACCATTCATGTATGGCCCAAATCAAATCCCTTACAATTATACAGTGAAAGTGACAAATAGATTTAAGGCATTAGATTTGATAGACAGAGTGCCTGAAGAACTATGCACTGAGGTTCATGACATTGTACAGGAGGCAGGGATCAAGACCATCCCAAAGAAAAATAAGTGCAAAAAGGCAAAACCGTTGTCTGAGGAGGCCTTAAAAATAGCTCAGAAAAGAAGAGAAGGAAAAGGCAAGGAGAAAAGGAAAGTTATACCCATCTAAATGGAGAGTTCCAAAGAATAGCAAGGAGAGATAAAGCCTTTCTAAGGCAACAATGGAAAGAAAGACAGGAAAACAATAGAATGGGAAAGACTAGAGATCTCTTCAAGAAAATTATAATACCAAGGGAACATTTCATGTAAAGATGGACGCAAAAAAGGACAGAAATGGTATGGACCTAGCAAAGCAGAAAATATTAAGAAGAGGTGACAAATATACACAGAAGAATTATACAAAAAAGATCTTAATGATTCAGATAACCATGATGGTGTGATCACTCACCTAGAGTCAAGTATCCTGAAGTGTAAAGTGAAGTGGGCCTTAGGAAGCATGACTATGAACAAAGCTAGTGGAGGTGATGGAATTCCAGTGGAGCTATTCCAAATCCTAAAAGATGATGCTGTCAAAGTGCTTCACTCAATATGCCAGCAAATATGGAAAACTCAGCAGTGGCCACAGGACTGGAAAAGTTCAGTTTTCATTCCCATCCCAAAGAAAGGCAATGCCAAAAAGTGTTCAAACTACCACACAATTGCACTCATTGCACACACTAGCAAAGAAGTGCTCAAAATTCTCTAAGCCAGGCTTCAACAGTATGTGAACCAAGAACTTCCAGATGTTCAAGCTGTATTTAGAAAAAACAGAGGAACCTGAGATCAAATTGCCAACATCCTTTGTGTCATAGAAAAAGCAAGAGAATTTCAGAAAAACATCTACTTCTGCTTTATTGACTACGCCAAAGCTTTTGACTGTGTAGATCAAAACAAAGTGTGGAAAATTATTAAAGTGACAGGAATATCAAACCACCTTACCTGCCTCCTGAGAAATCTCTATGCATCTCAAGAAGCAACACTTGGAACTGGACTTAAAACAACAGACTGGGTGCAAATAGGGAAATATGTACATCAAGATTGTATATTATCACCCTGCTTATTTAACTTGTATGCAGAGTATATCACATGAAATGCTGGGCTGGATGAAGAACAAGCTGAAACAAGATTGCTGGGAGAAATATCAATAACCTCAGGTATGCAAATGATACCACGCTTATGGCAGAAAGTGAAGAGGAACTAAATATCCTCTTGATGAAGGTAAAGAGGAGAGTGAAAAATTTGGCTTAAAACTCAACATTCAGAAAAGAAAGACCATGGCATCTGGTCCCATCACTTCATGGCAAGTAGGTGGGGAAACAATGGAAATAGTGAGAGACTTTATTTTTCAGAGATCAGTCGCTTAGTCGTGTCTGACTCTTTGCGACCCCATGAACCGCAGCACGCCAGGCCTCCCTATCCATCACCAGCTCTCAGAGGTCACTCAGACTCACATTCATCGAGTCAGTGATGCCATCCAGCCATCTCATCCTCTGTCGTCCCCTTCTCCTCCTGCCCTCAATCCCTCCCAGCATCAGAGTCTTCTCCAATGAGTCAACTCTTCTCATGAGGTGGCCAAAATACTGGAGTTTCAGCTTTAGCATCATTCCCTCCAAAGAAATGCCAGGGCTGATCTCCTTCAGAATGGACTGGTTGGATCTCCTTGCAGTCCAAGGGACTCTCAAGAGTCTTCTCCAACACCACAGTTCAAAAGTATCTATTCTTCGGCGCTCAGCTTTCTTCACAGTCCAGCTCTCACATCCATACATGACCACAGGAAAGACCATAGCCTTGACTAGGCGAACCTTTGTTGGCAAAGTGATGTCTCTGCTTTTGAATATGCTATCTAGGTTGGTCATAACCTTCCTTCCAAGGAGTAAGCGTCTTTTAATTTCATGGCTGCAGTCACCATCTGCAGTGATTTTGGAGCCCAGAAAAACAAAGTCTGACACTGTTTCCACTGTTTCCCCATCTATTTCCCATGTAGTGATGGGACCAGATGCCATGATCTTCGTTTTCTGAATGTTAAGCTTTAAGCCAACCTTTTCACTCTCCACTTTCAGTTTCATCAAGAGGCTTTTGAGTTCCTCTTCACTTTCTGCCGTAAGGGTGGTATCATCTGCATATCTGAGGTTATTGATATTTCTCCCGGCAATCTTGATTCCAGCTTGTGTTTCCTCCAGTCCAGCATTTCTCATGATGTACTCTGCATATAAGTTAAATAAACATGGTGACAATATGCAGCCTTGACGTACTCCTTTTCCTATTTGGAACCAGTCTGTTGTTCCATGACCAGTTCTAACTGTTGCTTCCTGACCTGCATACAGATTTCTCAAGAGGCAGATCAGGTGCTCTGGTATTCCCATCTCTTTCAGAATTTTCCATAGTTTATTGTGATCTACACAGTCAAAGGCTTTGGCATAGTCAATAAAGCAGAAATAGATGTTTTTCTGGAACTCTCTTGCTTTTTCCATGATCCAGAGGATGTTGGCAATTTGATCTCTGGTTCCTCTGCCTTTTCTAAATCCAGCTTGAACATCAGGAAGTTCACGGTTCACATATTGCTGAAGCCTGGCTTGGAGAGTTTTGAGCATTGCTTTACTAGCGTGTGAGATGAGTGCAATTGTGCGGTAGTTTGAGCACTCTTTGGCATTGCCTTTCTTTGGGATCGGGATGAAAACTGACCTTTTCCAATCTTGTGGCCACTGCTGAGTTTTCCAAATTTGCTGGCATATTGAGTGCAGCACTTTCACAGCATCATCTTTCAGGATTTGCAATAGCTCCACTGGAATTCCATCACCTCCACTAGCTTTGTTCCTAGTGATGCTTTCTAAGGCCCACTTGACTTCACATTCCAGGATGTCTGGCTCTAGGTCAGTGATCACACCATCATGATTATCTGGGTCGTGAAGCTCTTTTTTGTACAGTTCTTCTGTGTATTCTTGCCACCTCTTCTTAATATCTTCTGCTTCCATTAGGTCCACACCATTTCTGTCCTTTATCGAGCCCATCTTTGCATGAAATGTTCCTTTGGTATCTCTGATTTTCTTGAATAGATCCTTAGTCTTTCCCATTCTGTTGTTTTCCTCTATTTCTTTGCATTGATCGCTGAAGAAGGCTTTCTTATCTCTTCTTGCTATTCTTTGGAACTCTGCATTCAGATGTTTATATCTTTCCTTTTCTCCTTTGCTTTTCGCTTCTCTTCTTTTTGCAGCTATTTGCAAGGCCTCCCCAGACAGCCATTTTGCTTTTTTGCATTTCTTTTTCTTGGGGATGGTCTTGATCCCTGTCTCCTGTACAATGTCACAAACCTCATTCCATAGTTCATCAGGCACTCTATCTATCAGATCTAGGCCCAAAATCGCTTCAGATGGTGACTGCAGCCATGAAATTAAAAGATGCTTGCTCCTTGGAAGAAAAGCTATGACCAACCTAGACAGCATATTAAAAAGCAAAGACACTACTTAGCCAACAAAGGTCCGTCTAGTCAAAGCTATGGTGTTTCCAATAGTCATGTATGGATGTGAGTGTTGGACTATAAAGAAAACTAAGTGCTGAAGAATTGATGTTTTTTAACATCAATTTTGGAGAAGACTCTTGAGAGTCCCTTGGACTGCAAGGAGGTCAAACTAGTCAATCCTAAAGGAAATCGGTCCTGAATATTCATTGGAAGGACTGATGCTGAATCTGAAACTCCAATACTTTGGCCACCTGATGCAAATAACTGACTCATTGGAAAAGACCCCAATACTGGGAGAGATTGAAGGCAGGAGGAGAAGGTAACAACAGAGGATGAGATGGTTGGATGATGTCACTGACTCTATGGACATGATTTTGAGCAAGCTCTGGAAGTTGGTGATGAACAGGGAAGCCTGGTGTGCTGCTTTCCATGTGGTCACAAATAGTTGGACACAACTGAGTGATTGAACTTAACTGAAGGACAATGAATCTTTAGAAAGGTAGTCTTGCTTCACACTCAGGAAAAAGATAAACACATGGATATTCATGAGTGCCGATAGTACTGATAATCTTTGACAATATAGAAAGAAATCATTGTTCAATTTAAGGAGTTATACACAATAGGGAATATCGTATTTTTATTTTATATGTGTACCCTACTCTGAGTTCCTATCTCATTCTTCACTGTGCTGGCAACTGGGAAAGCTGAACTCACCTATGTAAAATTTAAGCTGGGGCTTTTCTAGACTTGTGTCCCAAGCTTATCTGATGTTATGACTTACCTAAGTAAAATTTAAGCTGGTGCTTTTCTAGATCTGTGTCTCAAGCTTATCCGATGTTAGGAATCACCTGGTGAACTTGTTAAAGTACAGGTTCCTGAATCCAAATCCTCAACTTCCAAGTCAGAATTTCCAGGGAAGTGGTACAGTAATCTGTGTAGGTAACTAGTGCTCAAAGTAATTTTCATCACAAGGAAGTTTCAGAAACATGATTCTAGGCTAAACCACTCACTGTGGCCTATCATCCATTCTTTTATGCATTCATTAACTCATTCATTCAATACTATCCAAATACCTACTTTGTACCAGCCACTATGCTAGCCTAAGGGAGTCAATACAAAAGTAAGGAAACATTGGATCAAAGGACTAGAGACAAATTTCTAAGTACATGTAAAAATATGCACATCACTAGAATTGGTACTCCACATGCTCAATTTTGTTTAGGAATAATTTTAGTGTGATAATCATTATGTCATTTCCTTCTTTTATGTCAGCTCCTCAAGGTAAGTGACTATCACTTATCTCTCTCCAACTTATTGAAGTCTGAAATTAATTAAAGTGATTTGTTGACTTGGCTTATAACAGTTATTTGACCTTGGATATGTCACTTTACTTCCTCTGAATCTCATTCTGTTTCTCTGGAAAATGGAGGTAATTATCCCTAGTCCACAGGGATGTTTAAGGATTCAATTAGAGGGAAAACTGTGAAAAGAACTCTCTAAACACTCAGGAACTTGTTCAAAATGAGAGCTGATTCTTTGCCTAATTTTTCTGGTGCTTTGTGGGAGCGTGCTATCTCATGGCCCTGTTTCCCCAGTTAAAGGACAAAAGTTTTGAGGCTTTGGGGCACTGAGCCAAAAGGGTAGAATGCATAACGCCCTGTCACCCTTTTACCAACCATCTCCTGGATTTATCATGTATCTCATCATTTATCCCATTCCCCCTGGGGTTAATTATTACCAGTTCCTGAAGAATGCTTTTGAGTCTTTGAGCTTCATGATTTTTGACTCTTGAACCAAACATGACCTCTTTGAGGTTGGAAATCCATTTACTCTTGGCAAAGTCACAACATCTTGTTTCAAAGAAAAGGGGAGTAAAAATATTCTAGCCCACAAAATCTAAGAAGTTTTATAACCAAAGCTCATAAGACATTTTTGGAGCTGAATTCACTCTTAAAACAGAGCCTTTGGATGATTTAAGTATAAATGAATCAGAAGGGTTCAGATCAGATTTCCCTTGAAATATACAAAGTTTAGAAATGGAAGGAGCACAGGCTCAGCCAAGAGCACTCTCTGTTTGGGCAAAGCCTCCAGGGTGGCTAGGATCACATAGTATTTGCAGAGATTTCCCATGAAGACACAGAAGTGGATCCCAAAGACCTGCGCCATTAGGCAAAAGAGAGCTCTAACACCTTCCTCGATCCTTGTGCCTGTGCCCAGGCCACCCAAAGGCCATGAGTGCTCCTGGGTAATGGATGGCCAAACTCCAGGAATGCATCTATTAATAAGAATCTCTGTACATAGAGGAAAGAGATAAGCTGCACTCCCAGCTTAGAGCCCTTTAGTATAGTAATATAGACAAGCAGAATACACAGGATATTCAGCAGACCCATGTGTCATGGAAGAGGTCCAGCACAAGCTAATAGCAGCAGCAGGGGAAAGTAAACAACTTACAGAAAGGGTAAGAGCATTGGAAGCGAGTCAAGAGACTTCCAGATCTGAATTCTTCCACTTTTTTTTTTTCATATTTATCCAACCTCAATTATACTCAATCAATCAAAAACCAAGTATTGTGGATTGTGATTCTTTCACAGATTCATTCCCTATTTGACAATCTACCATTGCCTGAGGTTAGATATTATCATTTCCATCCTGGATTTATTCCATAGTTTCTATTTGGTCTCCCTGTTTTTAGTCTCTCTTTTTCATTCCATCTTTCACACTGGAGTCAGAGTAATCTCAGAAAACAAATTTGATCATGCCGCCATCCTGCTAAGACCCACCCATGGCTCCCCATTTCCTATAGAATAAAATATGAACACATGTTATATGTTGTAAATAGTGACATATGTGCTCTTAACTTTACTTTTCCATTCTCATGCACTCTAACACAAAGTTTGGTTAAACCAGCCATCTTAAAATTTCCTCAATTCCAGATCTCTGCTTCTTTACATCTATCTATTCATCTATCTATCCATCCATCTATTAATCATCTATATTAAATCCTTGCTGGAACAGAGTATAAACAGTAAGACAAACAAATATGTTTTAAAAATAACAAATATCTAACATAAATTGAAATATTATTATATGCTAAATACCACTCTAAATATTTCACATATATTAAGTCTTTTACTCTCCCACCAATCCCATGAGATACATTCTGTTAAGATGATCCATATTTTACATATGAGAGAACTGAAACAAGTGAAAGTTCAGTGGTTTGCATTCAGATTCACAGCTAGGAAGTAGCGAAGGCAAAATATAAGTGCAGCTATGACCCAGAGCTGCAGTTTCAGCCCATACATCATATACCTGCATTTTCTGACATATCCTTTAACACTTGTGCTTTCATGTATGTTATCTTCTATTATTGAAAATATTCACCTTCATTATTTCTAAAGCAAAAGCTCACACTTGTTCTTCAAGACTCAACTCAAAAAATTCCCCTTCACTGAAGCCTCTCTTGACTTACTCTCCTCACTCCCTCCCTGTATCTATACAAGTAACATAATGAAAGACTAAGTCTCTGTAAGCCCATGTTACTTTGTTCATAATTTTGATAAATTAATTATTGTTTTGTATGAGAGATTATTTATTTGCTTGAGTCTCCCACTAGACAATGAGCTTCCTAAGGATAAGAACGGAGTTCTAGTCATCTTTCTATTTCCAACTCCTAACCCATTACTGCTATAAATTAGGCTATCAGTAAATTTTGTTGATTTTTTTCCCATGTGATCTTTGGGGGAATAATTATTTGTTGGGTAAAACTTTCCATGGATTGACTGAACTCACTGATCACTATCTGCTAAATTCCAGAGGTATTATTAAGTTATTAAGACATCAAACCACCCTCTCTAAAAGTCTTTTAAGAACAATGGTTGAGAACTGCTGGGAAAAATTCTTAGGAAACCAGGAACTGTAGTAGATATAAGACAAGATTTGGGATTAGGTAGTCCTGGTTGTGACATTGTACAGGAGACAGGGATCAAGACCATCCCCATAGAAAAGAAATGCAAAAAAGCAAAATGGCTGTCTGGGGAGGCCTTACAAATAGCTGTGAAAAGAAGAAAAGTGAAAAGCAAGGAGAAAAGGAAAGATATAAGCATCTGAATGCAGAGTTCCAAAGAATAGAAGAAGAGATAAGAAAACCTTCCTCAGCGATCAATGCAAAGAAATAGAGGAAAATAACAGAATGGGAACGACTAGAGATCTCTTCAAGAAAACTAGAGATACCAAGGGAGCATTTCATGCAAAAATGGAATGGTATGGGCCTAACAGAAGCAGAAGATATTAAGAAGAGGTGGCAGGAATACACAAAAGAACTGTACAAAAAAGATCTTCACCACCCAGATAATCACGATGGTGTGATCATTCACCTAGAGCCAGACATCCTGGAATGTGATGTCAAGTAGGCCTTAGAAAGAAAGCATCACTATGAACAAAGCTAGTGGAGGTGATGGAATTTCAGTTGAGCTATTTTAAATTCAGAAAGATCATGCTGTGAAAGTGCAGCACTCAATATGACAGCAAATTTGGAAAACTCAGCAGTGGCCACAGGACTGGAAAAGGTCAGTTTTCATTTCAATCTCAAAGAAAGGCAGTGCCAAAGAATGATCACACTACCAAACAATTGCACTCATCTCACACACTAGTAAAGTAATGCTCAAAATTCTCCAAGCCAGGCTTCAGCAATACATGAACCGTGAACTTCCAGATGTTCAAGCTGGTTTTAGAAAAGGCAGAGGAACCAGAGATCAAATTGCCAACATTCGCTGGATCATGGAAAAAGCAAGAGAGTTCCAGAAAAACATCTATTTCTGCTTTATTGACTATTCCAAAGCCTTTAACTGTGTGGATCACAATAAATTGTGGAAAATTCTGAAAGAGAAGGGAACACCAGACAACCTGACCTGCCTCTTGAGAAATCTGTATGCAGGTCAAGAAGCAATTAGAACTGGCCACAGATCAACAGACTGGTTCCAAATAGGAAAAGGAGTACATCAAGGTTGTATATTGTCACCCTGCTTATTTAACTTATATGCAGAGTGCATCATGAGAAATGCTGGAATGGAAGGAGCACAAGCTGGAATCAAGATTGGCGGGAGACATATCAATAACCCCAGATATGCAAATGACACCACCCTTATGGCAGAAAGTGAAGAGGAACTAAAAAGCCTCTTGATGAAAAGGAAAGTGGAGAGTGAAAAAGTTGGCTTAAAGTTCAACATTCAGAAAACGAAGACCATGGCATCTGGTCCCATCACTTCATGGGAAATAAATGTGGAAACAGTGGAAACAGTGTCATACTATTTTTGGGGGCTCCAAAATCACTGCAGATGGTGACTGCAGCCATGAAATTAAAAGACGCTTACTCCTTGGAAGGAAATTTATGACCAACCTAGATAGCATATTGAAAAGTAGAGACATTACTTTGTCAACAAAGTAATCTAGTCAAGGCTATGGTTTTTCCTGTGTTCATATATGGATGTGAGAGTTGGACTGTGAAGAAAGCTGAGCCTTCTTTGATCAATTGACTTTGATGCTTTTGAACTGTGGTGCTGGAGAAGACTCTTGAGAGTCCCTTGGACAGCAAGGAGATCCAACCAGTCCATTCTGAAGGAGATCAGTCCTGGGATTTCTTTGAAAGGAATGATGCTAAAGCTGAAACTCCAATACTTTGGCCACCTCACATGAAGAGTTGACTCATTTGAAAAGTCTGATGCTGGGAGGGATTGGGGGCAGGAGGAGAAGGGGACGACAGAGGATGAGATGGCTGGATGGCATCACTGATTCGATGGACATGAGTCCGAGTGAACTCCAGGAGTTGATGATGGACAGGGAGGCGTAGCTGCTGCAATTCATGGGGTCGCAAAGAGTCGGACACGACTGAGCTACTGAAATGAACTGAGTCCTGTATTTTAATTCTTCCATTTATTTGGCTTTGTGACTCAAATCAAGTTACTTATACTCACTGAACCTCAACTTATTCACCTGTGAAAGGGCGTTAATAGCATATCGTTTCAAATGTTAGAATAGTTTTAAGCTTCTGAAATTAGAAAGCATCCTAAAATATATATGCATATTTACTGTGGGAGTCTGTCCTTCCTTCTTGCCTTCCCACCTTTTTTATTCTCTTTCTTTTCCGTAAAGAAAAAAAAACTATTATGAAAATATTTTTTTCAATCTTTAGCATATAACATATTTAAGTTATAATAATGCCTACTTTATAAGATTGCAGCAAATATTAAATAAGATTCTTAGATAAAAGTAAACAATCTGCAGGTGATCAATAAATAGAAGGTGGTGAAATCAGAATGAAAAGTAAGAGGTTTATGAATTTATAAATATTTATATACATTTAAATGTTCTCCATCTTCTTGGGCCTTCTAGACTGTAATGATTTATCTCAGCCTAGGAAAAGAGGAGGCATGCAATCTGCTCTGAATGTGGCATTAAATTATTCCCAGAGTTCCCAGAGAGAAGAGTCTTGGATTTGCTAATGAAATCATTCATTCAAACATGTAAGTCCAAAATATATGCTACATACTGTTTTGGTCACTGGAGATTCAAAAGTGAATAAAAACCAATGATCTCTGCATTCATGGAGCTAAATTTATTGCAAAGTAAACAATAAAGCAAGAAATGTGGACAGAATGTTCTTGGGGTGCAGGGGATCAACTTTTAAGAAAATAGGCCACACTGACTAGGTGACTTATGAGCAAAGACCATTGAATAAAGAATATTCCAAGCAGAAGGAACTGGAAGTGCCAAAGCCCAAAAGCACAAATATGTCTGATCTATTTGTTGAACAGCAAGGAGGCCAGTGTGGGTGAAGCAGAGACAGTGACAAAAATACTGTCAAAAAATTAGATTAGGGAGATAACAAGGCAGGGATTCAAGGTTGTGTGGGGCTTTGCAAATCAAATGATATTATATTTTTTCATTTCAAATTATCAAATATGTTATATAAAATTAATGAGGATACAGATAGTATATTGCTTGTACTAATTTGTGCTCTTTGTTTTTTATTCCTTCCTGATGATTTGAGACTCCTTTTTTAATTTATCACTACATTTCTTTTTGACGAAATTCCTTTAGGCATTGTTTAAGGGTAGGTCTACTATCAACACGCTCATTTTAGTTTTCCCTTGAAGAAAATATCTTCACTCTTGAAGAGTTTTTCAAGATATAGAATTTGCTGTTGATTATCATTTTCCTTTAGAACTTGCATTGCATCCTTCTGGTTTCCATGGTTTCTGATGAGATAGCTCATCATTCTAACAGATGTTCCCCTATATGTCAGATGCCGCTTCTCTTATTGACTTTGATCTTTTCTTTGCCTTTATTTTTTGAGAGTTTAAGTATGTTGTTTTTTGCAATAGACTTCTTTGGATCTAGCCTGTTTGGGAGTATTTGAATCTCTTGCATCTTATAGTCTTTTAATCAATTTTAAACCATTATTTCTGGAATATTCTTTCAGTCCTATTCTCTTTTCCTCTCTTTCTAGAGCTCTGATGATTAAAAGAACATATTGGATCTTTTGTTATTATCTCAGAGGTTCCTTGGGCTCTATTCAATTTTTTTCACTTTATTTTTCTCTTCATTGATTAGATAGAATAAATTCTTTTGATATGCCCTCAAGTTCACTGATTCTATTCACTGTTATTTTCATTCTAACTTGAGCCTATCCAATGAATTTTAAGTTTCTGTTATTTTGTCTTTCAGTTCTACAATTTCCATTTTATTTTTATAACTTCTCTTTCTTTACAGAGAATTCCTACTTTTTCATACCTTACAGGAATTTTTATAATTGATGATTGAAGCACTTTAATGAGGGTTGCTTTGAAATCTTTGTGGCATAGTTCCAATACCAGGTGGTTCTTTTCTTATTCAAATTGTGATTTTCTTTGTTCTTGGTATGACAAGTGATTTTTGTTGTATCCTCTAGATTATGAAACTTTCAACCTATGTGTTTTTTAAAATTTTTCCAACTGCCATTCTGGTTAGGTTTAGCTCCTAGGTCCCAGCCTATTTTGTGGCTCTGGTTCTAGTGACAATTTAGTTTTTAGTATCTTTGTGGTGTTATTTTGGTCTACTTGATTTATCTGGTGCTGCTGATATCCCCCACTAATTTCTGTTAGTACTTTCTGAAGAAAAGAAGATATTTCCTTGGGCCAAGTAACTTATTACATCTAGGTTGAGGGAAGGAAATTTCTTGCCTACAGGAAAGAGGAGCATTTCCCAGGTTAAACCACTTGTATTGAGACACCTCTTGCTAATGCCATGCACTTGCTTAGTGCCTCTTGGTGGCAAAAGTGGAATTTGAGGCCCAGCACAAAAGGAAAGTTTTTCCTTTGTTCACTTACCACTAGTGCAGCTCCTAATCAATCTTCCTTGATGGTGTTGCCAGGCTCTGTGTTATCAGTGGACTTCTGTTTGACTTGAGGGAAAAATAAGCCTGTCTGAGCTGCCATCTTGCTATATTTGGGTTGGGAAACAGTTGGCATGAGTTTATTCTTCTTTTGGATAAGGAAAGAATCATAAGACATCATGCTATAATGGTGTTTTCCTTAGTTTTAAATTTGCTAGCCAGTTTTCCTTCCTCTTTATACCTTTTATAGTTCTGTTTTTGTTGCCTCTTTCATTATTTACAGGGTATAAAATTGTACTTAGTGGGAAAGAACAAGGAAAACTGACCCAAGCCATCTCATCTTCTGGATGCTGTTTGAAGAATAAAATCATAAAAGAACAAGTATAGGGAAAGGGAGGTTAATAAAGAAGCTATTGTATAAACTCAGGTGGAAAATGATGACAGCTTAAACCAAGGTGATATCACTGAATGTGGTGAGAAGTGGTCAGATTCTAGTTATATTTTGGGAAAAAAGTAAATAAAACTTGCTTGTAGATATGATGTGGTGGTGTGAGAGCAGTCTGTGGTCTCAAGGTTTCTGTGCTGAGGAACTGGAAGGTAGAAGATGACTTAGATGAAGAAATCTGAAGTGGGAACAATTCTACGTGGAGAAATTTGGAGTTTAATTTAGAACATAGTAAGTGAGTGATGTTTATCATACATCCAAATAAAATTGTAAAGTAAGTGGTTATATATACAAGTCTAAAGTTCACTGAAGAGGTGTCGCACAAAAGCAAGTTTTGAGAATTGTTTGCATATGGCATATGGCACACAAAAAGCATGTAATTTTCCTCATTGACATATATGATATTTTCAGGGAAAATTCTCTGGAAGTCATAACATTTACCACACTAGAGTTCAAGTTAAAAATCCCAGCTTTCCAGCTGGGAAACATCACATTGTCTTTTTTAATGCTCTAATGTGTGTTTTAAATATTTTTTTCTTTGTTAGCAAGGAATAGAGACAAGCATGGTTTATTTCATGTTATGGAAAGTTATTTTATGGCTATATGGAGAAATAGAATAGAAACCACTGGTCTCTTCAGGATAGAAGGTACCTCAGTGATGTATACTGTTGACCTTCCAAAGTAGACAGCTCTTGTTCCTGATCTTGTATTTTACTACATAGTGATTTCTGTTTCTACTTCTCCCGGTCTTGGTGGTATTGCCTAACTGACTTTCATATATCTTGAGTTTAGGCATTCCAAAGAATAGGATCTCAGGAGATACAATCCAGGTTTAGAATACCTAAATTAGACAGAGGTTTTCTGTCAGACTATATCATTGGCAGACTATATTCTGTCAGACTATATCCTATCCATGAATAAGACATGGATAACCACCTTTGCCTCAGGTTGTTTCCAATTCTGGATCTAATTAGCTGTGGTCATAATGCCAGGAAATTGTGAAAGAAAACTATAATGAAATATTTTAGAACACCATTCTCAAAAGGATAGGCCAGTAGAGGAAGATATTCTTAGAAAAGGAATACTAAAAGCTAAGCAGAACTAAATGTGACACAGTCATTAAACAATTAGTGGCTTAAAGCTCAACATTCAGAAAACGAAGATCATGGCATCTGGTCCCATCACTGCATGGGAAATAGATGGGGAAACAGTGGAAACAGTGTCAGACTTTGTTTTTCTGGGCTCCAAAATCACTGCAGATGGTGACTGCAGCCATGAAATTAAAAGACGCTTACTCCTTGGAAGGAAAGTTATGACCAACCTAGATAGCATATTCAAAAGCAGAGACATCACTTTGCCAACAAAGGTTCGCCTAGTCAAGGCTATGGTCTTTCCTGTGGTCATGTATGGATGTGAGAGCTGGACTGTGAAGAAGGCTGAGCGCCGAAGAATTGATGCTTTTGAACTGTGGTGTTGGAGAAGACTCTTGAGAGTCCCTTGGACTGCAAGGAGATCCAACCAGTCCATTCTGAAGGAGATCAATCCTGGAATTTCTTTAGAAGGAATGATGCTAAAGCTGAAACTCCAGTATTTTGGCCACCTCATGCGAAGAGTTGACTCATTGGAGAAGACTCTGATGCTGGGAGGGATTGAGGGCCGGAGGAGAAGGGGACGACAGAGGATGAGATGGCTGGATGGCATCACTGACTTGATGGGTGTGAGTCTGGGTGACCTCCGGGAGCTGGTGATGGACAGGGAGGCCTGGCGTGCTGCGGTTCATGGGGTCGCAAAGAGTCGGACACGACTGAGCGACTGATCTGATCTGATCTGATATATTTGAATTTCTTTTACTTCTCTATTACATCTTCCCCACTTTTTCTAGTGTCCTTCCTTTCATTTTCATTATGATTTATTTGACTTTAGTACAGAATTTAAGTATATTTGAACTGTTTGCTCTAGTTACTAAATAAAGGTAGTTTTTTTTTCCCCCCAATTCAAAATTATCTTAATGAGGATGTGGCCAACATGGCACTGGTAGGAAGACTCTGAGCTCACCTCCCCTCATGGGCCCATGATAATTTCAACTATTTACAGAACAACTACTTATAAGAATTACTTGAAAGGGACTTTCATTATGGTGGAGAAGTAAAATGGGGAGATCACCTTTCTCCCCACAAATGCATCCAAAATACATCTGCATGTGGAACTCCTACAGGACACCTACTGAATGCTGGCAGAAGACCCAAGACTTCCAAAAGGCAAAACAATCTCCTTAGAATGAAGCAGGTCAAAAGATAAAGAAAAAGACAAAGACTTTGGGAATGGGACCTGATCCTCAGGGAGGGAGCAGAAAAGAAGGAAAATACTCTGCACACTCTTCGAAACCCCCTTATGAGTGGAGACAGTGGAGAGCTTTGAAACCTCAAAGGAGAACACAACAAAGGTGTTCAGAAGGCAAAGCTGAGAGAATTCACCACAGAGATTGGTGCCAAATAGCACTTCCCAGCCTATAAGTGGCTTGCACACCCACCTCAGTGAGTGGGGACTAGCTGCTCAAGCTCAGGTTTCAGGGGTCAGACCCCAGGGAGAGGACCAAGTTTAACTGCCATGAAGATACTCTAAAGGGGCTAGTACAACACAGGTGAGAGTGTCCAGGAAAAAGCCTGGATCTCCCAGAGAAGCAAGAGATCATTGTCATGGGGACCTTCTATCTCCATGCACTTGCAGACTACAGGAATCCACCTTCATGAATGCAATAGGTGGGATGAGTGGTAGCTGTGAACCACGTGACCCCAGAGATGATATGACCAGCCACTGCCACAGCTGGCATGAGTCCCAGAGGTAGAACAAGAAGTTAATGAAGTTTATGATCCCAAAGGAGGAAATACAAGCCGAGTGGCCACTGCCAAAGCCAGGGCATTGCAAGCCACGTTCCAAGCCTGAGGCAAGGAACAAAATGCTGCAGCTGCAGTCCCAATCCCAGAGGTAACATCTGCCAACAAACCAGGAGCAGGCACGTGTTACTGCTTAAACTTTCCTGGGAACCAATATTACTTGGCCCTGCCAAGAGACACATGACCCATGGCCAATTATCCTAGGAGAGTGCAAAACCTGTCTCAGACCATAGCAACTTTCTGCAGGTCTTGGCCACAGCAGGCACTCCCCCAACACCCTAACTGTGGCTACCATATGCTCCTGTCTCCCAAGTCCAACTGAGCAAGTGAACCCTAATAAAATACTACTTTTACCTCTTAGTGTCTGGGCAGAGAACAGATGGCAGCCTACAAGCAAAGGTGGGCTCAAAACCAAAGCAGAACACCAGAGGCTGTGAGCAAAGAGGAAGTGAATTCACTCCTGCAGTTGCAGGTGCAACGGAGTAAATTCCAACAATTAGCCTGAGACTGTGGGCTTTGGAGGCTATTGTGGACTTTAAAAATAAGTACCAGCTGGAGTAAGGTCAGATCTGAATCTGAGCTGATCTGCAGTACCCACAACAGATCAAGAGGCCTTCCTAGAAATATTGGAGGGCTTCCTGAGTAGGCAGCTTGGGTGGTGCTCACTCTTGTGAAGAGGACAACAGAGAACACAAGAGAACATTCTTCTTACTTCCACTGTCTCTCTCTTTCTATGTGTGTGTATATATATATATATTTTTGTATTGTTCTAATGTTCTTTTATTATTCCTTTAATTATTATAATTTATTTTTACTTTTTTAATATTTTATTTTAAAATACATTTATTTTACTTTTTCCTATTTTTACAGTACTTTTTAGTTATATTGCATTTTCCATGTTTTTGATTTTGTATTTATACTACTCTAGATTTTATTATTAATTTTCACTTAGACTTTTGTTTATTGGCTTGATTGCTCTCTTCTTTTTTTTTTAAGTTTGTAGCTCATTTATTTATTTTTACATGTATTTAAATTTTTATTTATTTGTTTATTTATTTTTTAATTAAATTTTATTTTCCTTAACTTTACAATATTGTATTGCTTTTGCCATACATCAAGATGGATCTGCCACAAGTATACATGTGTTCCCCATCCTGAAGCCTCCTCCCTCCTCCCTCCCCATACCATCCCTCTGGGTCGTCCCAGTGCACCAGCCCCAGGCATCCGTTATCAGGCATCGTACCTGGACTGGCAACTTGTTTCAGATATGATATTATATATATTTCAATGCTATTCTCCCAAATCATCCCACCCTCTCCCATTCCCAGAGTCCAAAAGTCTGTTCTATACATCAGTGTCTCTTTTGCTGTCTCGTAAACAGGGTTATTGTTACCATCTTTCTAAATTCCATATATATGCATTAGTATACTGTTTTGTGTTTTTCTTTCTGGCTTACTTCACTCTGTATAATAGGCTCCAGTTCCATCCACCTCATTAGAACTGATTGAAATGTATTTTTTTAATGGCTGAGTAATACACCATTGTGTATATGTACCACTGCTTTCTTATCCATTCATCTGTGGATGGACATCAAGGTTGCTTCCTTGTCCTGGCTATTGTAAACAGTGCTGCTATGAACATTGGGGTACACGTGTCTCTTTCAATTCTGGTTTTCTCAGTGTGTATGCCCAGCAGTGGGATTGCTGGATCATAAGGCAGTTCCATTCCCAGTTTTTTGAGGAATCTCCATACTGTTCTCCAAAGTGACTGTACTAGTTTGCATTCCCACCAACAGTGTAAGAGGGTTCCCTTTTCTCCACACCTTCTCCAGCATTTATTGCTTGTGGACTTTTGGATTGCAGCCATTCTGACTGGCATGAAATGGTACCTCATAGTGGTTTTGATTTGCATTTCTCTGATAATGAGTGATGTTGAGCATCTTTTCATGTGTTTGTTAGCCATCTGTATGTCTTCTTTGGAGAAATGTCTATTTAGTTCTTTGGCCCATTTTTTGATTGGGTCATTTATTTTTCTGGAATTGAGCTGTAGGAGTTGCTTGTATAGTTTTGAGATTAGTTGTTTGTCTGTTGCTTCATTTGTTATTATTTTCTCCCATTCTGAAGGCTGTCTTTTCACCTTGCTTATAGTTTCCTTTGTTGTGCAGAAGCTTTTAAGTTTAATTAGGTCTCATTTGTTTATTTTTGATTTTATTTCCAATATTCTGGGAGGTGGGTCATAGAGGATCCTGCTGTGATGTATGTCAGAGAGTGTTTTGCCTATGTTTTCCTCTAGGAGTTTTATGGTTTCTGGTCTGATTCTTATTTTTTATTCTCTCTTTCTCTTTTCTCTCTCTTCTGTTTGTAAAACTGTGAAGTTCTTTGGGTGCTTTTGTTTGTTGACTGTTACTTTCATCATTTGCCTTGGGGTTTTGTCTTCTGTGCTATGTGCCCTGTGGAGTCTTAGTGCACAAAAAGAGATCAGGCCTGAACTTCTGAGGAAGGAGATGCCAGTCCAGGATATTGACCACCAAAGAATTTCTGACCACATGGAACACTAACTGGTGAAAGTCCAGTCCAGTCTCCCAAAGTCCTCCATCTCAAAACTAAGATCCGACCCCACTCAAAGGCCTGTGAGCTCCAGTGATGGATGTCTCACACCAAATCCTGAACAAAACAGGAACACAACCATGTCTATTTGCAGACAGGCTGCCCAAAACCATACCAAGCCCATAGATATCCCAAAACACACCACTGGAGGCCAAACTGCACTTCAGAGAGAAGAAGACCCAGCTCCATCCACAAGAACATAGGTACAAGTCCCCCAAACCAAGAAATCTTCAGAAGATACTAGTCCAACCCCAAATATGATGGGGGACAGACTCCACAAATAAGAAGAAATATGACCTGAAGAAAGGAGATCCCAAACACAGTAAACTAAACAATATGAAAAGATAGAGAAACATGCAATAAACAAAAGATCATGGTAAAAACCCACAAGACAAAAAAACTTAAAATAGATAGTGTACATGAAAAAAAAATTCAAATAATAGTAAAGATGATCCAAAATCTTGGAAATAAAATGGAGACAAGATAAATAGAATAGAGGCACAGATTGAGAAGATAAAAGGAATATTTAACAAGGGCCTAAAAGAAGTAAATTAATTAGGACTTCTCAGGTGGCACTAGTGGTAAAGAACCTGCCTGCCAATGCAGCTAGATGGAAAAGATGCCATTTTGATCTCTGGGTCAGGAAGAATGCTTGGACAAGGCCATGGCAATCCAATCCAGTATTCTTGCCTGGAAAATCCTGTTGACAGAGGAGCCTGGAGGACTACAGTCAATACAGGCTCACACAGAGTCAGACACAACTGAAGCTACTTAGCACAACACACACAGAAGAATTAAAGACTAAATGATGAGCAATGAATAACACAATAACTGAGATTTTAAAAGTACACTAGAGGAAAGCAAGAGCAGAAAAACTGAGGCAGAAGAACAAATGAGTGAACTGGAAGATCTAATGATGGAAATAACTGAAGCAGAACAGAATAAAGGAAAACAACGAAAATAAAAACAGTCTCAGATACCCTGGAGCAACATTAAACACACCAACATTTGAATTATATGGGTCCCAAAAGAAGAAGATAAAAAGAAGGGACAAGAGAAAATATTTGCAATTATAGTCAAAAATTTCCCTAACTTGGGGAACAAAATAGTCACCCAATTTCAGGAAGCCCAGAGGTTCCCATACAGGATATACCCAAAGAGAAACATGCCACAACACATACTAATCAAACTAATGAAAATTAAACACAAATAAAACATATTAATATCATTGAATAACATGTGAGGGAATCTCCATAAGGTTAACAGCTGATCTTTCAACACAAACTCTGTAGGCCAGAAGGGAGTGGCAGGAAACCCACAAAGTGATGAAAGAAAAAAATAAAATAAAACAAGCTACAACTAAGATTACTCTGTGCAACAAAGATCTTTTTCAGATTCAAATGAGAAATGAAAAAACTTTACATATAACCAAAAGTTAAGAGAATTCAGCACCACCAAAACCAGCTGTACAACAAATGCTAAAGGAACTCCTTTAGACAGGAAAAACAAGAGAAAGAAAAGGCCTCAAGAAAAAAACTCAAATAATAAAGTGGTAATAGGATCATACATATCAATAATTACTTAAATGTGAATGCATTAAATGTTCCAACCAAAAAAAAACACAAATTTGCTGGATGGATAAAAATAAGACCCCTATATATACAGTCTACAAGAGACCACTTCAGACCTAGAAATATATACAGACTGAAAGTGAGGGGATAGAGAAGATACTCCATGAGAATGGAAATGAAGGGGAAATGGGAGTAGTTATATGCATATCAAATATAATAGACTTAAAAATAAAGACAGTTCCAAGAGACAAGGAAGGACACTACATAATGATCAAGGGATCAACCCAAGAAGATGTAACAATTATAAATATACATGCACCCAACAGAGGAACACGTCAATACACAAGGCAAATGCTAACAATTATTAAAGGGGAAATTGACAGTAACACAATAATAGTAAGGGACTTTGACACACCACTCACAGCAAAGAACAGATCATTTAGACAGAAAATTAATAGAGAAACACAAACGTTTAATGACACATTGGAACAGAGGGACGTAATTCATGTCTACAGGGCATTTCACCTAAAAACAGTAGAATTCACTTTTTTCTCAAGTGCACGGGGAACATTCCTCAGGCCAGATCACACTGTGGGTCACAGAACAAGCCCTGGTAAAGTTTTTAAAAATTGAAATACTTGGAAGCATTTTTTGTGACCAAAACACTAAGATTATATATCAACTACAGGAAAAAATAAAACTGCAGCTGCATAAAACACAAAAACATGGAGGTGAGCTAAACAGTAAACATCTGAATAACCAAAAGGTCACTGTAGAAATCAAAGAGGGAATAAAAAAATACCTGGAAACGAATGACAAATCACAACAACTCTAAATTTGTTGTTCAGTGCCTCATTCATGTCTGACTCTTGCAAGCCCATGCACTGCAGCATGCCAGACTTGAACTTATAGGATACAGTAAAAAAAAAAAAAAGTGTTAAGAAAGATGTTTATATAAATACAGGCCTACCTCAAAAAATAAGAGAAACACTGAATAATCATCATAGTTTTACACATAAAGAAACTAGAAAAAGAAGAACGAAAAAATGCCAAAGTTAGTAGAAGGAAAGAAATAAAAAAAAAAATCAGAGCAAAAATCAAAGGAAAAAAATGGATGCAATAGAAAAGATCAATAAAACTGAATGCTTGTTCTTCAAAAAGATAAACAAAATTGAAAAACTATTAGCCAGACTCAACAATATAAAAGAAAACTCAAATCACTAAAATTAGAAATGAAAAAGAAGTTACAACAGACAATGAAGAAATACAAAAGATCATAAGAGACTACTATGAACAATTATATACCAATACAAGGGACAACCTAAAACAAAGCAACAAATTCTTATGAATGTACAATCTTCCAAAACTGAATCAGGAAGAAATAGAAAATATGAACGATCAATCAGAAGCCCAGGGCCAAATGTGTTCATAAGTGAATTCTACCAAGAGTTTAGAGAAAAGCTAATACCCATCTTGTTCAAACTCTTTCAGAAAATTGCAGAGGAAGGAAAACTCCAAAACACATTCTATGAGGCTATTATCATCCTGATATCAAAATGAGAAAATGATACCACAAAAAAATATATGTTACAAGCCAATATTACTGATGAACACAGATGCACAAATTCTCAACAAATCTCTAGCAAATGTAATCCAATAATACATAAAAAGATCATGCAGAATGATCAAGTGGGATGTCTGCAACTAATTCAAGGATTCATCGACATATGAAAATGAATCAATATGATACACCATGTTAACAAATAAAAAAATACAATCATCTCAACGGATGCAGAGTAACTTTCAACAAAATTCAATAACAATTTATGATTAAAAAAAAAAAAAAAAAAAAACTCCAGAAAGTAAGCATAGAAGGAACCTATCACCATTTAATAACCTACCACCACTTAATATGACAACTCACAGCAAATGTTATTCTCAGTGGTGAAAAACTGAAAGCATTTCTTCTAATATCAGGAAAAAGACAAGGATGCTATTGTTGTCATTATTATTCAACATAGTTTTGGAAGTCTTAACCATGGCAATCAGAAAAGAAACAGAAATAAAAGAAACCCAGATTAGAAAACAAGAGGCAAAACTCTCTCTGTTTTAAGATGAGATTATACTATACATAGAAAAACATAAAGATGCCACCAGTATATTATATAGCTAGGCAATGAATATAGTAAAGCCATAGAGTATTAATGAATAGAAATCACTTGCATTCTTATAAGGTAACAATAAAAAATAAGAAAGAGAAATTAAGGAAATGATATCATTCACCATTGCAACAAAAAGAATAAACTACCATGGAATGCTAAGTCATTTCATTCGTGTCCGACTCTGTGCGACCCCATAGATGGCAGCTCACCAGGCTCCCCTGTCCCTGGGATTTTCCAGGCAAGAACACTGGAGTGGGTTGCCATTTCCTTCTCCACCATGGAATAATTCTACTTAAAGAGACAAAAAGCTATAAGACACTGATGAAAGAAAGCAAATATAACATAAACAAGTGAAGAGATGTTCCATGTTCCTGAGATGGAAGAATCAATATTGTGAAAATGACTATGCTACCCAAAGCAATCTACAAATTCAATGTAATTCCTATCAAAATAAAAATGTTATTTTTCACAGAACTAGAACAAAAATTCCCACAATTTTTATGGAAACACAAAAGACCCTGAATAACCAAGGCAGTATTGAGAAAGAAAAATGGAGGCACCAACCTTCCTGACTTCAGACTATACTACAAAGCTACAGTCTTCAAGAGAGTACGGTATTGACACAAAAATGGAAATAGAGACAAATGAAACAATATAGAAAATCTAGAGAAGGGCGAACTCCCAAGATGGCAGAGGAATAGGAAAGGGAGACCACTTTCTCCCTCACAAATTAATCAAAATATCATTTGAATGCTGAGCAGATTAAACAAAACAACTTCTGAATGTGGGCGGAGGACACAAGACATTCAGAAAGGCAGCCCAATCTCTTCAAAAAAGGTAGGACAAAATATAAAAAATAAAAACTGAACCAAAAGATTTAGGGATGTAGACCCATCCTGGAAAGGGAATTGGGAAGGAGATGTCTGCACAAAGTAGGAAACTCTCTCACAGGTGTGTCTGTGGGGAGTTTTGGAATCTCAGATCAGATCAGATCAGTCGCTCAGTCATGTCCGCCTCTTCGCGACCTCATGAATCACAGCACGCCAGGCCTCCCTGTCCAACACCAACTCCCGGAGGTCACTCAGACTCACATCCATCGAGTCAGTGATGCCATCCAGCCATCTCATCCTCTGTCGTCCCCGTCTCCTCCTGTCCCCAATCCCTCCCAGCATCAGAGTCTTCGCCAATGAGTCAACTCATCGCATGAGGTGGCCAAAATACTGGGGTTTCAGCTTTAGGATCATTCCTACCAAAGGAATCCCAGGGCTGATCTCCTTCAGAATGGACTGGTTGGGACTCCTTGCAGTCCAAGGGACTCTCAAGAGCCTTCTCCAACACCACACTTCAAAAGCATCAATTCTTCAGCGCTCAGCCATCTTCACAGTCCATCTCTCACATCCATACATGACCACAGGAAAGACCATAGCCTTGACTAGGCGAACCTTTGTTGGTAAAGTAATGTCTCTGCTTTTGAATATGCTATCTAGGTTGGTCATAACTTTCCTTCCAAGGAGTAAGCGTCTTTTAATTTCATAGTTGCAGTCACCATCTGCAGTGATTTTGGAGCCCAGAAAAATAAAGTCTGACACTGTTTCAGCTGTTTCCCCATCTATTTCCCAAGAA
Source organism: Tragelaphus eurycerus (assembly GCA_935064755.1). Classification (NCBI taxonomy): domain Eukaryota; kingdom Metazoa; phylum Chordata; class Mammalia; order Artiodactyla; family Bovidae; genus Tragelaphus; species Tragelaphus eurycerus. The sequence continues at coordinate 1,850,461 of CAKXYN010000119.1, read as the reverse complement.
GTGATGGGACCAGATGCCATGAGCTTCATTTTCTGAATGTTTAGCTTTAAGCCAACCTTTTCACTCTCCACTTTCACTTTCATCAAGAGGCTTTTTAGTTCCTCTTCACTTTCTGCCATAAGGGTGGTGTCATCTGCATATCTGAGATTACTGATATTTCTCCCAGCAATCTTCATTCCAACTTGCGTTTCTTCTAGTCCTACGTTTCTCATGATGTACTCTGCATATAAGTTAAATAAACATGGCGACAATATACAGCCTTGACGTATACCTTTTCCTATTTGGAACCAGTCTGTTGTTCCATGTCCAGTTCTAACTGTTGCTTCCTGACCTACATACAAATTTCTCAAGAGGCAGATCAGGTGGTCTGGTATTCCCATCTCTTTCAGAATTTTCCACAGTTTATTGTGATCTACACAGTCAAAGGCTTTGGCATAGTCAATACAGCAGAAATAGATGTTTTTCTGGAACTCTCTTGCTTTTACGATTATCCAGCAGATGTTGGCAATTTGATCTCTGGTTCCTCTGCCTTTTCTAAAACCAGCTTGAACATCAGGAAGTTCATGGTTCACATATTGCTGAAGCCTGGCTTGGAGAATTTTGAGCATTACTTTACTAGTGTGTGAGATGAGTGCAATTGTGCAGTAGTTTGAGCATTCTTTGGCATTGCCTTTCTTTGGGATTGGGATGAAGACTGACCTTTTCCAATCTTGTGGCCCCTGCTGAGTTTTCCAAATTTGCTGGCATATTGAGTGCAGCACTTCCACAGCATCATCTTTCAGGATTTGAAGCTTTGTTCCTGGTGATGCTTTCTAAGGCCTGCTTGACTTCACATTCCAGGATGTCTGGCTCTAGGTCAGTGATCACACCATCATGATTATCTGGGTCGTGAAGCTCTTTTTTGTACAGTTCTTCTGTGTATTCTTGCCACCTCTTCTTAATATCTTCTGCTTCTGTTAGGTCCATCCCATTTCTGTCCTTTATCGAGCCCATCTTTGCATGAAATGTTCCTTTGGTATCTGTGATTTTCTTGAATAGATCCTTAGTCTTTCCCATGCTGTTGTTTTCCTCTATTTCTTTGCATTGATGACTGAAGAAGGCTTTCTTATCGCTTCTTGCTATTCTTTGGAACTCTGCATTCAGATGTTTATATCTTTCCTTTTCTCCTTTGCTTTTCACTTCTCTTCTTTTCGCAGCTATTTGTAAGGCCTCCCCAGATAGCCATTTTGCTTTTGTGCATTTCTTTTCCATGGGGATGATCTTGATCCCTGTCTCCTGTACAATGTCACAAACCTCATTCCATAGCTCATCAGGCACTCTAACTATCAGATCTAGGCCCTTAAATCCATTTCTCACTTCCACTGTATAATCATAAGGGATTTGATTTAGGTCATACCTGAATGGTCTAGTGGTTTTCCCTGCTTTCTTGGAATCTCAGAGGGCAAAATACCCGGGGGGGGGGGGGGGTGGAAATCCCACAGAATATATGCTTAACCACAACTGCCAGTGGAAAAGTGGCCCATTTGCTAACATCTGCCACCAGCAAGTGGGGGCTGGGCAGAGAGGCATGTTCTGCAGCATCGGTCCTTAGGGTAAGGACAGGGCCTGAATGCCCTGAGGACAATCCGAGGGAGCTAATGAGAGATAGAAACCCAAATCATGGAATTTCCAGAGAGAGAACAAATAAAAGTATTAACAGTATGAAAAGACAAAAAGATAGGACATAGAAAGATGAATTCCCCAGGTCAGTATGTGCCCAATATTCTACTGGAGATCAGTGGAGAAATAAATCCAAAAAGAATGAAAAGATGGAGCCAAAGTAACTACAACATCCATTTGTGGATATGACTGGTGATAGAAGCAAAGTCTGATGCTGTAAAGAGCACTATTGCATAGGAAACTGGAATGTTAGGTCCATGAATCAAGGCAAATTAGAAGTGGTAAAATAGGAGAAGGCAAGAGGGAACATCGACATTTTAGGAATCAGAGAACTAAAAAGGACTGGAATGGGTGAATTTACCTCAGATGACCATTATATATACTATTGTGGGTAAGAATCCTTGGAAGAAATGCAGTAGCCATCATAGTCAACAAGAGTCCGAAATGCAGTACTTGGATGCACTCTCAAAATGAGAGAGTGATCCCTGTTCATTTCCAAGGCAAATAATTCAATATCACAGTAATCGAAGTCTATACCCTGACCAGTAATGCTGAGGAAGCTGAGGTTGAATGGTTCTATGAAGACCTAAAACATCTTCTAGAACTAACACCACAAAAGATGTCCTTTTCATTATAGGGGACTGAAATGCAAAATAGGAAGTCAAAAAATACTTGGAGTAACAGGCAAACGTGGGCTTGCAGTACAGAATGAAGCAGGGCAAAGGCTAATAGAGTTTTGTCAAGAGAACACACTGGTCATAGAAAACACCCTGTTCTAACAACATGAGAGAAGACTGCACATGGACATCACCAGATGGTCAATACCAAAATCAGATTGATTATATTCTTTGCAGCCAAAGATGAATAAGCTCTATACAGTCACCAAAACAAGACTGGGAGCTGACTGTGGCTCATATTATGAACTCCTTATTGTCAAATTGACTTAAATTGAAGAAAGTAGGGAAAACCACTAGATCATTGAGGTATGACCTAAATCAAATCACTTATAATGATATAGTGAAACTGAAAAATAGATTCAAGGGATTGGATCTGATAGACAGAGTACCTGAAGAACTATGGATGGAGATTCATGACATTGTACAGGAGACAGTGATCAAGACCATCCCCATGGAAAAGAAATGCAAAATGGTTGTCTGAGGAGGCCTTACAAATAGCTGTGAAAAGTAGAGAAGGGAAAGGCAAAGGAGAAAAGGAAAGATAGACCCATTTGAATGCACAGTTCCAAAGAAGAGTAAGAAGAGATTAGAAAGCCTTCCTAAGGGATCAATGCAAAGAAATAGAGGAAAATAATTGAATGGGAAAGACTAGAGATCTCTTCAAGAAAATTAGAGATACCAAGGGAAATTTTCATGCAAACATGTGCACAATAAAGTGCAGAAATGGTATGGATCTAACAGAAGCAGAAGATATTAAGAAGAAGTGGCAAGAATGCACAGATCAGATCAGATCAGTCGCTCAGTCATGTCCGATTCTTTGCGACCCCATGAACCACAGCACGCCAGGCCTCCCTGTCCATCACCAGCTCCCGGAGGTCACTCAGACTCGCATCCATCGAGTCAGTGATGCCATCCAGCCATCTCATCCTCTGTCGTCCCCTTCTCCTCCTGCCTCCAATCCCTCCCAGCATCAGAGTCTTTTCCAATGAGTCAACTCTTCGCATGAGGTGGCCAAAGTACTGGAGTTTCAGCTTTAGCATCATTCCTTCCAAAGAAATCCCAGGGCTGATCTCCTTCAGAATGGACTGGTTGGATCTCCTTGCAGTCCAAGGGACTCTCAAGAGTCTTCTCCAACACCACACTTCAAAAGCATCAATTCTTTGGCGCTCAGCCTTCTTCACAGTCCAGCTCTCACATCCATACATGACCACAGGAAAGACCATAGCCTTGACTAGGCGAAACTTTGTTGGCAAAGTAATGTCTCTGCTTTTGAATATGCTATCTAGGTTGGTCATAACTTTCCTTCCAAGGAGTAAGCGTCTTTTAATTTCATGGCTGCAGTCACCATCTGCAGTGATTTTGGAGCCCAGAAAAACAAAGTCTGACACTGTTTCCACTGTTTCCCCATCTATTTCCCATGCAGTGATGGGACCAGATGCACAGAAGAACTATACAAAAAAGATCTGCACAACCCAGATAATCACGATTTTGTGCTCACTCACCTAGAACCAGACATCCTGGAATGTAAAGTCAAGTGGGCCTTAGGAAGTACCACTATGAACAAAGCTAGTGGAGGTGACAGAATTTCAGTTGAACTATTTTAAATCCTAAAAGATGATGCTGTGAAAGTGCTGCATTCAATATGTCATCAAATTTGGAAAACTCAGCAATGACCACAGGACTGGAAAGTTCAGTTTTCATTTCAATCCCAAAGAAAGACAATGCCAAAGAATGCTGAAACTACCATAAAATTGCATGCTAGCAAAGTTAATGCTCAAAATTATCCAAGCCAGATTTCAACAGTGCATTAATCATGAAGTTCCAGATGGTCAAGATGGATTTAGAAAAGGCAGAGGAACCAGAGATGAAATTGAGAACATCTGTTGGATCATCAAAAAAGCAAGAGAGTTCCATAAAAATATCTACTTCTGTTTTATTGACCATGCCAAAGCCTTTGACTGTGTGGCTCACAACAAACTGTGGAAAATTCTTAAAGAGATGGGAATACCAGACTACCTGGCTTGTCTCCTGAGAAATCTGTATGCAGGTCAGGAAGAAACAGTTAGAACTAGACATAGACCAACAGTCTAGTTAAAAATTGGGAAGAGTATGTCAATGCTGTATATTCACCATGCTTATTTAACTTATATGCAGAGTACATCATGAGAAACGCTGGGCTGGATTAAGCACAAGCTGGGATCAAGATTGCCAGGAAAAATATCAATAACCTCAGATATGCTGATGACACCATCCTTATGGCAGAAAGTGAAGAGGAGCTAAAAAGCCTCTTGATTAAAGTGAAAGAGGAGAGTGAAAAAGTTGGCTTAAAGCTCAACATTCAGAAAATGATCATGGCATCTGGTCCCATCACTTCATGGGAAATAGATGGGGGAACAGTAGAAACAGTGTTGGGCTTTATTTTGGGGGGCTCCAAAATCACTGCAGATGTTGATTGCAGCCATGAAATTCAAAGACACTTACTGCTTGGAAGGAAATTTATGACCAACCTCGATAGCATATTAAAAAGCAAGGACATTGCTTTGCCAACAAAGGTTCATCTATTCAAGGATATGGTTTTTCCAGTGGTCATGTATGGATGTGAGAGTTGGACTGTGAAGAAAGCTGAGCACCAAAGAATTGATGCTTTTGAATTGTGGTGCTGGAGAAGACTCTTGAGAGTCCCTTCGACTGCAAGGAGATCCAACAAGTCCATTCTAAAGGAAATCAGTCCTGGGTGTTCATTGGAAGGAATGATGCTAAAGCTGAAACTCCAGTATTTTGGCCACCTCATGCGAAGAGTTGACTCATTGGAAAAGACTCTGATGCTGGGAGGGATTGGGGGCAGGAGGAGAAGGGGACGACAGAAGATGAGATGGCTGGACGGCATCATTGACTCGATGGACATGAGTTTGAGTGAACTTCGGATTGGTGATGGACAGGGAGGCCTGGTGTGCTGTGATTCATGGGGTCGCAAAGAGTCAGACAAGACTGACCAACTGAACTGAACTGAACTGAACCTCTATTTTGGGCTTCCTTGGTGGCTCAGATGGTCAAGTGTCTGCTTTCAATGTGGGAGACCCGGATTCAATCCCTGGGTCAAGAAGATCCCCTGGAGCAAGAAATGGCAATCCACTCCAGTACTCTTGCCTGGAAAGTTCCATGGATGGAGGAGCCTGGTAGGCTACAGTCCATGGGGTCACAAAAATTGAACATGACTGAAGGACTTCACTTTCTTTCTTTCAACCTCTATTCTAGGCTTCTAAGCTTTGCTTTTGACATTTGTTATCAAGTTTGTACCTTTAAGCATCTAATCTTCAGTTTACATTTTGACTTAGGGATTTGATTACTGGCTTGATTGCTGTTTCCCCCTTTGACTCTCCCTTTTCACCTCCATGTCACCTCCCTCTTCTCTTCTCTGCCTAATTCTGTGTCTCTTTGGGTGTTCCAAGATGTAGAAAGCACTTAGGGATTTGATTATTGGCTTGATTGCTGTCTCCCATTTTGACTCCCCTTTCTCCTCCTGGTCACCTCTATCTCTTTCCTCTCTCTTCTATTCTCTAAATAACTGTGAATCTCTGTCTTCCTGGCTCTGGAAAATTGTTTCACCAGGAAACCTAGGTGTTTTACCTTTTATTCTGAATGAATGGAAAAGACCTGAAGCTATTGTAAGAGAAGGACCTAAAGTCAGATGCAATAGACTTAACTGCAAAAGTTTAGAACATCAGTGAACTCCAGATTCCAGGGAATATTAATAGACAAGGGCTCACCCAGAAGTCTTCATACCTATATTGAAACCAAACTCAACCCAAGCGCCAACAATATCCAATGCAAGACACGCCATGATAATTCTCCAGACAAACAGTAACACAACCCTGAACATTAAAAGACAGGCCTCCCAAAGCCATGCTAAACCAATAGACAACCCAAAACTCACTACTAGACACTTCATTGCATTCCAGAGAGAAAAAAGATACAGTTCCACACACCAGAACCCAGACACAAGCTCCCCCAACCAGGAAACCTTGACAAGCCTTTAGTATAACCCAACCCACAGGGATCAGGCTCCACAATTAAGAGGAAGCATGAACTTCCAGCCTGTAGAGAGGGCACCCCAAACACAGCAATCTAAACAAAATGAAAAGTCAGAGAAATATTCAGCAGGTGAAGGAACGTGGTAAATAACTAAAAAAACAAACAAAAGAGGAGGAGATAGAGAGTCTACTGGAAAAAGAATTCAGAATAATGATAGTAAAGATGATTGAAAATCTTGAAAACCGAGTGGAGCAACAGATAATAAACTAGAGACAAAGATTGAGAAGATGCAAGAAATGTTTAGCAAGGACCTAGAAGAAATGAAGAAGAATAAATCAATAATGAATAATGCAATAGCTGAGATCAAAAGCACTGGAGTGAACCAAAAATTAAAAAAAAATAAGATAGAAGAGAAAATAAGTGAGGTGGAAGATAGAATTATGGAAATAAATGAAACAGAGAGGGAAGACAAAAGAATTAAAAGAAATGAGGACAACATCAGGGACCTCCAGGAAAATGTTAAATGCCCCAACATTCGAATCATAGGTGTCCCAGAAGAAAGAGACAAAAAGAAAGGGCATGAGAAAATACTTGAGGAGATAATAGTTTTAAACTTCCCTAATAGGGAAGGAAATAGCTGCCCTAGTCCAAGAAATCCAGAAAGTCCCTAACAGGATAAACTCAAGGTGGAACAGCCCAAGACACATATTGATCAAACTAACGAAGATCAAACACAAAGAGCAAATATTAAAAGCAGCAATGAAAAAGCATCAAGTAACCTACAAGGTGATCTCCATAAGGTTAACAGCTGATCTTTCAATAGAAACACTATAGGCTAGAAGGGAATGGCAGGACATACTTAAAGTGATGAAAGAGAAAAACCTATAACCAAGATTACTCAACAATGGTCTCATTCAGATATGAAGGAGAAATCAAAAAGCTTTACAGATGAGCAAAAGTTGAGAGAATTCAGCACCACCAAACCAGCTCTTCAACAAATGCTAGAGGATCTTCTCTAGACAGGAAACAGAATAAAGGTTTATAAAAACGAACCCAAAACAACAAAGTAAATCATAATGGACTCATTCTATCAATAATTACCTTAAATGTAAATGGGTTAAATGCTCCAACCAAAAGACAAAACCTGGCCAAATGGGTACAAAAACAAGACCCCTATATGTGCTGTCTACAAGAGACCCACCTCAAACCTAGGGACACAATACAGGCTGAAAATGAAGGACTGGAATTAGATATTTCATGCAAATTGGGACCAAAAGAAAGCAAGAGTAGCAGTACTCATATCAGATAAAATAGACTTTGAAATAAAGGGCATGATAAGAGACAAATAAGGACACTACATAATGATCAAAGTATCAATCCAAGAGTAAGATATAGCAATTATAAATATGTATGCACCCAATAGAACAGCACCTCCATACATAAGATAAATGCTAACAAGTGTAAAGGGGAAATTAACAGTAACACAATATGAGTGGGGGTCTTTAATACCCCACTGACACCTATGGATAGACCAACCAAACAAAATTATCAAGGAATCACAAGTGCTAAATGATACAATGCACCAGTTAGACCTAATTGATATCTATAGGGCATTCAACCTGTAGGGAGATTCATAGCAATACAAGCCTAACTCAAGAAACAGGAGAAACATCAAATAAGCAACCTATATTTATATCTAAATGAACTAGGAAAATAAGAACAAAGTCAATAGAATGGAAAAAGTCACAAAAATCAGAGCAGAAATAAATGGGGGAAAAGGGGGGACTACAGCAAAAATCAACAAAACTAAAAGCTGGTTCTTTGAGAAGATAAATAAAATGGACAAACCATTAGCCAGACTCATCAGGAAAAAAAAAAAGGAGAAGAATCAAATCAATAAAATTATAAATAAAAATTTATAAACCACAACAGGCAATACAGAAATACAAAAGATCATAAGAGGGTACTATCAGCAATTATATGCCAATAAAACAGGCAACTTGGAAGAAATGGACAAATTCTTAGAAAAGTGTAATCTTCCAAACGGAATGAGGAAGAAATAGAAAATCTTAACAGAACCATCAGAAGCACAGAAATTGAAGCTTAATAAAAAAAAAAAAAAAATCTTACAACAAACAAAAGCCCTGAACCAGATGGTTTCACAGGTGAATTCTCCCCAAAATTTGGAGAAGAGGAAACACCTATCTTACTCAAACTCTTCCAAAAAATTGTAGAGGAAGGTAAACTCCTGAACTACTTCTATGCAGCCAACATCACCCTGATAAAAAAAAAAAAAAAAAAAAAAAAAAACAGAAAAAGATGCCACAAAAAAAGAAAACAGGCCAATATCACTAATGAACATAGATGGAAATATCCTGAAGAAAATTCTAAACAGAATCCAACAGCATATTAAAAAGATCATACATCATGATGAAGTGGAGTTTATCGCAAGGATGCCAGAATTCTTTTAGTATTTGTAAATCAATCAATGTGATATATCATATTAACAAAGTAAAAGATAAAAACCATATGATTATCTCAATAGATGCAGAGAAAGCCTTTGACAAAAGTCAACACCCATTTATGATCAAAACTCTACATAAAGCAGGCATAGAAGGAACATAACTCAACATAAGAAAAGTCATATACGACCAACCCACAGTAAACATGATCTTCAATGGCAAAATTTGAAAGCATTTCCTCTAAAATCAGGAAGAAGACAAGGGTGCCCTCTCTCATCACTACTATTCAACATAGTTGTAGAAGTCCTAGCCACAAAATTCAGAGCAGAAAAAGAAATAAAAGTAATCCAGATTGGAAAAGAAGAAGTAAAATTCTCACTGTTTTAAGATGACATGATCCTCTACATAGAAAACTCTAAAGATATCACCAGAATATTACTAGAGCTAATCAATGAATATAGTAAATTTGAAGGATATAAAATTAATGCACAGAAATCCCTTGCATTCCTATACACTAATAATGAGAAAGAGAAATTAAGGAAACAATCTCATTCACCATTGCAATAAATAGAATAAAATACATAGGAAAAATTTACCTAAAGAGACAAAAAACCTATACATAGAAAACTATACAACCCTGATGAAAGAATCCAAAGATGACACAACTGGATGGAGAAATATACTATATTCTTGGATTGTAAGAATCAATACAGTGAAAATGAGTATATTACCCAAAGCAAACTATAGATTCAATGCAATCCCTATCAAGCTACCAATGTTATTTTTCACAGAACTAGGACAAATAAATTCAAAATTCATATGGAAACACAAAAAAACTCAAATAGGTAAAGCAATCTTGAAAAATAAGAATGGAACTGGAGGAATCAACCTTCCCGACTTCAGATGATACTACAAAGCTACAGTCATCAAGACAGTAAAGAATTGACACAAATACAAAAATATAGATCAATGGAACAAAATAGGGAGCCCAGAGATGAATCCATGCACCTATGGACAACCTCTCTCGGACAAAGGAGGCAAAAATATACAATGGAACAAAAACAATATCTTTAGCAAGTAGTGCTGGGAAAACTGGTCAACCACTTCTAAAATAATGAAACAAACACTTTCTAACACCATACACAAAAATAAACTCAAAATGGATTAAAGATGTAAATGTAAGGTGAGAAACTATAAAATTCTTAGAGGAAAACATAGGCAGAACACTCTGACATAAATCACAGCAAGATTCTTTATGAGGCACCTCCCAGTGTAATGGAAATAAAAACAAAAATAAACAGTCGGAACTAATTAAACATAAAATCTTTTTCACAACAAAGGAAACTCTAAGCAAGGTGAAAATGAACATATCAGAATGGCAGAAAATAATAGCAAACGAAACAACTGACAAAGAATCATTCTCCAAAATATACAAGCAACCCATACAGCTCAATACCAAAAAAATAAATGACCTAATAAAAAAATGGCCAAAGACTTTAACAGACATTTATCCAAAGAAGACAAACAGGTGGCTAACAAACAGATGAAAATATGCTCAACATCACTCATTATCAGAGAAGTGCAAGTCAAAACTACAATGAGGTACCATCTCATGCCAGTCAGAATGGCTACCATCAAAAAATTCAGCAAACAATAAATGCTAGAGAAGGTGTAGAGAAATGGAAATCCTCTTACACTGTTGGAGTGAATGCAAACTAGTATAGCCACTATGGAGAACAGTGTGGATATTCTTTAGGATAAAAATGAAAATAGAACTGCTCTATGACCCAGCAATCCCACCGGTGGGCGTACACACTAAGGAAACCAGAATTGAAAGAGACACATGTACCCCAATGTTCATTGCACCACTGTTTACAATAGCTATGACATGGAAGCAACCTAGATGCCCATTGGCAGATGAATGGATATGGAAGTTGTAGTACATATATAATGCAGTATTGCTGCTGCTGCTGCTGCTGCTAAGTCGCTTCAGTCGTGTCTGACTCTGTGCGACCCCATAGATGGCAGCCCACCAGGCTCCCCCGTCCCTGGGATTCTCCAGGCAAGAACACTGGAGTGGGTTGCCATTTCCTTCTCCAATGCGTGAAAGTGAAGTCGCTCAGTCGTGTCTGACTGTTTGGGACCCCATGGACTGCAGCCCACCAGGCTCCTCCGTCCATGGGATTTTCCAGGCAAGAGTACTGGAGTGGGATGCCATTACCTTCTCCACAATGCAGTATTACTCAGCTATAAAAAAGAATGCATTTGAGTCAGTTCTAATGATGTGGATGAAACTGGAGCCTATTATACACAGTGAAGTAAGTCAGGAAGAGAAACACCAATATAGTATAATAATACATATATATGGAATTTAGAAAGATGGTAATGATGACCCATATTCAAGACAGCAAAAGAATCAGATATAAAAACATACTTTTGGACTCTGTGGGAGAAGGCGAGGGTGGGATGATATGAGAGAATAGCATTAAAACATGTATATTACCATATGTAAAATAGATGACCAGTTCAAGTTTGATGCATGAAGCAGGCAACCAAAACTGGTTCACTGGGACAACCCAGAAGGATAGGTTGAAGAGGGAGGTGGGGGGGTGGTTTCAGGATGGTTGGAAATGTGGCTGATTCATGTCAATATATGGCAAAAAAAAAAAAAAACACACCACAATATTGTAAAGTAATTAGACTCCAATTAAAATAAATACATTAAAGAAAAGAAATCTAGAGATAAACTCACACACTTATGGGCAGCTTATTTTTGACAAAGTAGGAAAGAATATACAATGGAGAAAGGATAACATCTTCATTAAATGGTGATTAGAAAACTGGACACTTACTTGTAAAAGAATGAAATTAGAACAGTTCCTAACACCATACACAAAAATAAACTCAAAATGGAATGAAGACAAACATAAAGCCAGAAATTATAAAACTCTTAGAGGAAAACATAGGCAGTAAACTCTTTGACATAAATCACAACAAGATCCTCTTTGATCCTCCCCTTAGAAAAATGGAAATGAAAGCAAAAAGGAACAGGTAGGACCTGCTGCTGCTGCTAAGTTGCTTCAGTCATGTCCGACTTTGTGTGAACCAATAGACGGCAGCCCACCAGGCTCCCCCATCAATGGGATTCTCCAGCCAAGAACACTGGAGTGGGTTGCCATTTCCTTCTACAATGCATGAAAGTGAAAAGTGAAAGTGAAGTCTCTCAGTCGTGTCCGACCCTCAGTGACCCAATGGACTGCAGCCTTCCAGGCTCCTCCGTCCATGGGATTTTCCAGGCAAGAGTACTGGAGTGGAGTGCCATTGCCTTCTCCAAGGTAGGACCTAATTAAACTTAAAAGCTTTTTTCACAGTAGAGGAAATAATAAATAAGATTAAAACATAACGCTCAATGTGGGAGAAAATAATTGCAAATGAAACAATTGAAAAAAGACCAATCTCCAAAGTACATAAACAGCTCAATAAAAGAAAAATAAACAGCCCAACCAAAAATGGACAAAAGTCATAAACAGACATATATCCAAAAATATATAGAGGTAGCCAATAAACAGATGAAAAAAATGCTTAATAGATGTTCACTAATTCTTAGAAAAATGCAAATGAAAACTACAATAAGGTATCACCTCACACCAGTCCAAATGACCACCATCAAAAAATCTACAAATAGTAAATGCTGAAGAGTATGTGGATAAAAGGGAACCCTTCTGCACTGTTGCTAGGAATGTAAACTGATACAGCCATTATGGACAATATGGAAGTTCTTTTAAAAATTAGGAATACAACTACCATATGATCCAGCAATCACACTACTGGGCATATATCCTGAGAAAGCCATAATTCTAAAATACACATTTACCCCAATATTCGTTGCCACATTATTTACAACAATCAAGGCATGGAAGAAACCTAGATAAAGAAGATTGGCACATATATGCAATGGAAAATTACTCGGCCATATAAAAGAATTAATTTAAGTCAGTTTTAGTGAGGTGGGTAAATCTAGAGTCTGTTTTACAGAGTGAAGTAAGTAAAAAAGATAAAAATAAATATTGTATATTAATGCATACATATGGAATGTAGAAAAATTGTATTGATGAACCTATTTGCAGGGAAGCAATGGAGATGCATATGTAGAGAATGGACTTGTGAACACAGTCTGGAAAAGAGAGTGGGTCAAATGGAGAAATTAGTATCACCATATATACACTACTATGTGTAGAGTTGACTCATTCATTGGAAAAGAGTCTGATGCTTGGAGGGATTAGGGGCAGGAGGAGAAAGTGACGACAGAGGACGAGATGGCTGGATGGCATCACCGACTCGATGGACATGAGTTTGAGTAAACTCTGGGAGTTAGTGAAGGACAGGGAGGCCTGGAGTGCTGCAATTCATGTGGTCACAAAGAGTTGGACACGACTGAGTGACTGAACTGAACTGAACTGATGTGTAAAATAGATAGCTGGAGAGAAGTTTCTATATAACACAGGGAGACCAGCCTGGTGCTCTGTGATGACCTAGAGGGGTTGGATAGGTGAAGGAACAGAGGCTCATGAGAGATGGGATATATATATAATTACGACTGATTCATGTTATTTTATGGCAGAAACCAACACAACACTGAAAAGTAATTTTCTTCCAATTAAAAAATAAATTTAAAATATAAAGTGAGAACCGGTTCATTTACAGAAAAAAAAAAAAATGACCTGAAGACTAGCAGAATCATTTCCACAATTAAAGATATAAATAAGAAACTATGAGATGAAAAGGAGAGACAGAGATGCAGTACACCAAGACCTACCCCTCCCTCTCCAGAACTGGGCACCCACAAATGAAAGGATATTCACAAAGACAGAGGTTCTCCTGAAAAAGGGAGGGATCTAAGACCTTCATTGGGCTTCCTAGTCCAGGGCTACTAAAACAATAAGGCAAATATCTACAGCATCTGGCTTTAAAGGTCAGCTGGGCATGTATACAGGAAAGCTTAGGACTGTAAGAAACAGACTTTGTTCTTAAAAGGCACACAATAGTGCCACATGCTCTAAATCCTAGACAACAGGTTTATCTACCTAATAGCAGGCCAGCACAACTTTCAGGACAGAGTAGGTCATGAAGCCAGCTGCCCTAGGACCTAGAACTGCTCACCAGTGGGCTCGAAACAGCCACTATGAGTCCCCTGGGCTATGCAGCCAGTTATACTGGGACTTGGCCACACACACGAGTTGATCAGTGACATAGTATGAGTCAAAGTCTGGCAGCCAGTTTTGTGGGGCCAGTTTCACTTACTGCAGATTTACAATAGTTGGCCCTACCACAACTGAAGGGCCCATACAGCCTACATATGGGGCACTCCTAAAGCATATACCTCTGGCCGCCAGAAAGGAGTGTTCTTCTGAGACCCATATTTCTTACCTATTGCTGTTCCTCCAATATTGGAAGACATAAGCAACCTACCTGAACAACCCCAATGTTCATTGTAGCACTATTTGCAATAGTCAAGACCTGGAAGCACCCTAAATATCTGTTGACAGATGAATGGATAAAGATTGAGATATAAAGTGGAATATTACTCATGCATGAAAAAAGAATAAAATAACACCATTTTCAGTAACATGGATAGACCAAGGGATTATAATACTAAGTGAACTCAAACAGAGAAAGACGAATATTGTATGCTTTCATTTATATATGGAATCTTAAAAAATGATACAAATGAACTTATATGGAAAACAGAAATAGATCCACAGACATGGAAAGCTAATTTATAATTACAAAAGGGGAAATAGGAGAGGGATAAACTAGGAATTTGCAATATACATAAACACATTACTAAATGTAAAATAGACATCCTACTGCATATGTATGACTTCCCTGGTGGCTCAGAGGTTAAAGCGTCTGCCCACAATGTGGGAGACCTGGGTTCGATTCCTGGGTAGGGAAGATCCCCTGGAGAAGGAAATGGCAACCCAATCCAGTATTCTTGCCTGGAGAATCCCATGGACAGAGGAGCCTGGTGGGCTACAGTCCATGGAGTTGCAAAGAGTTGGACATGACTGAGCGACTTCACTTCACTTCACTTCACTTCACTGCATATTATAGCACAGGGAACTATATTCAATATTTTGTCACAGCCTCAGTTCAGTTTGGTTCAGTCACTCATTTGTGTCTGACTATTTGTGACCTCATGGACCACAGCACGCCAGGCCTCCCTGTCCATCGCCAACTTCTGGAGATTACTAAAACTCATCTCCACTGAGTTGGTGATGCCATCCAACCATCTCATTCTCTGTTGTCTCCTTCTCCTCCTGCCTTCAATTTTTCCCAGCATGAGGGTCTTTTCAAATGAGTCAACTCTTCACATCAGGTGGCCAAAGTGTTGAAGTTTCAGCTTCAACATTAGTCCTTCCCATGAACACACAGGACTGATCTCCTTTCGGATGGACTGGTTGGATCTCCTTGCAGTTCAAGGGACTCTTAAGAGTCTTCTCCAACACCACAGTTCTAAAGCATCAATTCTTTGGAGCTCAGCTTTCTGTATAGTACAACTCTCACATCCATATATGACTACTGGAAAAACCATAGTCTTGACGAGACAGACCTTTGTTGGCAAACTAATATCTCTGCTTTTGAATAATGCTGTCTAGGTTGGTCATAACTTTCCTTCCAAGGAGTAAGTGTCTTTTAATTTCATGGCTGCAGTCACCATTTTCAGTGATTTTGGAGCCCCCAAAAATAAAGTCATCCACTGTTTCCCCATCTATTTGCCATGAAGGGACCGGATGTCATCATCTTAGTTTTCTAAATGTTGATCTTTAAGCCAACTTTTTGACTCTCTTCTTTCACTTTCATCAAGAGGCTCTTTAGTTCTTATTCACTTTCTGCCATTGAGGGTGGAGTCATCTGCACATCTGAGGTTATTGATATTTCTCCTGGCAATCTTGAATTCAGCTTGTGTTTCATCCAGCCCAGCGTTTCTCATGATGTACTCTGCATATAAGTTAAATAAGCAGGGTGATTTCCAATTTGGAACCAGTCTGTTGTTCCATGTCCAGTTCTAACTGTTGCTTCTTGACCTGCATACAGATTTCTCAAGAGGCAGGTCAGGTGGTCTGGTATTCCCATCTCTTTCAGAATTTTCTACAGTTTGTTGTGATCCACACAGTCAAAGGCTTTGGCATAGTCAATAAAGCAGAAATAGATGTTTTTGTGGAACTCTCTTGCTTTTTCTATGATCCAGCAGATGCTGGCACAGCCTACAAGGGAAAAAATCTGAAAAGGAATATATATTGCTGTTCATCTGAAACTAATATAACTTTATTTTTAAAATGCCTCAATTTTATAAAAATGTATAATAGAATACTATGAACATTACATACCACAAAATTGTATAACCTAGAACAAATGACAAGTGTCTAAAAACATGAGTGTTCAGACTCCATCAAATAGAAAGAGATGATATGAACAGAATAATCACTTGTAGTTCAATTGACTTTATATCAAAATTCAAAGCAAATGTAATCCAGGACAAAATAACTTCAGACGGGAATTCTACCAAAGATTAATGAGCATCTAATATCTATCCTTTTCAAAGTTTCCCCAATATTGGTGAGGATGAAAGACTTGCAAACTCATTCTACTAGGCCACAGTTACCCAGATATCAAAACCAAACCCCTACGAAAAAGAATTACAGGCCAATATCTTTCATGAATACAGATACAACAATTCTCAACAAAATTTTCACAAATCAAGTCACACAACATATATAAAGGATGATGCATAATGATCAAGTTGGATTTATCCCAGGATTATTCAACATTCTATGAATTAAACAGCTTGATACACTACATTAACAAAAAGAAGGATAAAAATCACATTGTCACCTTAATTGATGCAGAAAGAGTTCTTTACAAAATTCACTGCTCATTCATAGTGAGATCTCTCATCAGAGTAGGTAGAGAGGGAAACACAATTCAACAAAATAAAGGCCATTTAAGACAAACCCACAGCTAATATCATAATCGACAATGAAAAACTAAAAATCTCCCATTAAATTTAGTAATAAGACAGGATGCCCACTGTCACCACATCTGTTTAACATATGGTGGAAATTCTAGACACAGAAGTCAAAAAGAATAATAAATGGAAAGCATGCAAATTGGAAGGTGAGAAGTAAACAGTCCCTATTTGCACATGACATAGCACTTTATAAAGAAAATACTAAAATACTCCCTAATAACTATTAGAAGTAAGAAGTGAATTTATCAGTGTTTTAGGATGCAATATTATTACACAGAAATCTGGTGCTTTTTTATATACTAATAATGATATGTCAGAAAGACAAATTAAAGAAACAATACCACTTATAATCATATCAAAAGAATAAGATAGAAATATACATACCAAAAAGGTGAAATACCTACACTCTAAAAACTGTAAAATAGTGATAAAGCAACTTCAAAATGATACAAAAATATGGAAGGAAATTCCATGTTCTTGGATTGGAAGAAGTAGTATTTTTTAAAAGACCATACAAATGAAATCACAAAAGAATCTTAATTGCCAAATAAATCTTGAGAAAAAACAAAGTTTGCAGTATCATGTTCCCTGACTTCAGACTATACTATAAAATTACAGTAATTAAAACAGCAGGGGACTGGCACAAAAACAGACACAGAGATAAATAAAACAGAGAACCAAGAAACAAACCCACAAGCTTATGATCAATTAATCCATGACAAAGAAGGCAAGAATATAGAACAGAGAAAATAGTTTCCAATGGATGATCCAGAAAAAACTGAACAGCCACATGTCAAAGAATGAAAATAGAATATAAGCTCAAACCTTATACAAAAATAAATGCAAAATGGATTAAAGACCTTAATGTAAGACCTGAAACCATAAAACTCCTAGAATACAGGGAAACAAACTTTGATATTAATCACAGAATTAATTTGCAGGGTCTATTTCCTAATGCAAAAGAAATAAAAACAAAAATAACAAATTTAACCTAGTGGTACTTAAAAACTTTTGCACAGCAAAGGAAACCATTGACTGAATTGAAAAAAAAATATTGGCCAATAATATGATTAATAAGGGGTTAATATTCAAAACGGAAGAGGAAATGGCACCCACTCCAGTAATCTTGACTGGAGAATTCCAGGGACAGAGGAGCCTGGTGGGCTACAGTCCATGGGGTCACAAAAGTTCAGACACGAATTATGACTAAACAACAATAGCCAAAATATTTAAACATCTATCCAACTAAATATTTAAAAACAATTCAATCAAAAAAACAGACAAAAGACATGAATGGACATTTTACTAAGAAGGCATATAGATGGCTAACAGGTGGATGAAATGTGCTCAGTAACACTAAACACCTGAAAATGCAAATGAAAACCAAAAAGAGATCAGATCAGATCAGTCGCTCAGTCGTGTCCGACTCTTTGCCACCCCATGAATCGCAGTACGCCAGGCCTCCCTGTCCATCACCAATTCCGGGAGGTCACTCAGACTCACATCCATCGAGTCAGTGATGCCATCCAGCCATCTCATCCTCTGTCGTCCCCTTCTCCTCTTGCCCCCAATCCCTCCAAGCATCAGAGTCTTTTCCAATGAGTCAACTCTTTGCATGAGGTGGCCAAAGTACTGGAGTTTCAGCTTTAGCATCATTCCTTCCAAAGAAATCCCAGGGCTGATCTTCAGAATGGACTGGTTGGATCTCCTTGCAGTCCAAGGGACTCTCAAGAGTCTTCTCCAACACCACAGTTCAAAAGCATCAATTCTTCCACGCTCAGCCTTCTTCACAGTCCAGCTCTCACATCCATACATGACCACAGGAAAGACAACAATTTTCTGAATGCCTATCATCAAAAAGTCCACAGACAAATGTTGGCAAGGATGTGGAGAAAAGGTTACACTTATACACGGTTGAGGGGAAAGTAAATTGGTATAGCCATTATAGAAAATAATATGGAGTTTTTTGTTTAAACTAAAAATAAAACTGCCATGTGATCCAGCAATTGAACACCTTGGTATATATCATAAAAATACAAAAAGATATATGTACCCAGTGTTCACAGTGGCACTATTTACAATAGCCAAGACACAGAAACAACTCAATTATACATCAACAACAGATGGTTGGATTAAAAAGATGTGGTGTGTGTGTGTAAAATGGAATATTATTCAGCCATTAAAAAAATAAAATACTGCCATTTGCAGCAACTTGAATGAACTTAAAGAATATTGTGCTACTGAAATAATTCAGATAAAGAAAGACAAATACTCTATTTTATCATTTAAATGTGGAGTCTAAAATCTAAATCAAATGAATGTGTATAACAAAACAGAAACAGAGTCATCGGAATACAAAAAATACTAGTTGTTATCATGGAAAGGGAAGGCAGGAGGGGAAAGACAGGGAATATGATTAAGAGACAGAAACTACTCAGAGTGGTCAACACAGTGGAATAGAAGGATATGGGGTTCACTTCTTTCCACAAATACATCAAGAATACATCTAGAAGTAGAACAATTCTCATGGAGCACCTGCTGAACACTAGCAAAGGATCTGGGACATTTAAAACAACAAGAAAAGATCTTTGCATAACAAGTTAGGACAAAGGAGAGAAAGAGAAGAAAAAGAAAGAAAAAACAGCATGGGATGTACACTCCTGGGGTGAGAAATGAAGGAGGGCAGAGTCTACTACACCCGGGAGGACACATCATCAGGGGATTTAGGGGCTATGGGAAGAAAGTGCAATGGATGGTTAGTAGCAGGAAGGACAGAAAGAGGCTTACACAGATGGTCTATACCACACCTTTGCATGCCACAACCTGACATGGGTGTCTGCCAATCAGGAAGGGGCTGAGTGTTGAAGCATGGGGTTAGCAGAGCAGGCACAGGGAAAGGATTGCTGTTGGCTGCACATAGATAGCCTGAGGGGATTGGAGTAAGGAATGCTCCTGGATAAAGCACTAACTGCCTTGGAAACGAGGCACAATTGTTAAGTTGCATGCAAGGATGGGCTGCAATGGCAGCCTCTTTCCCCACATTCCAGTCCCTGCCTCCATGGGCACTGGGAAGTATTCCCATTAGAGAGAGCACAAGCACCCAAGTAGTAACTGCCTGAGCTCCCTCCTGCTTGAACAATCGCCCACAGCCCAGTTGGTCACTACAACTGTCCTTTACCACTTAGATGAGCAGAATGTCCCTCTCAGTTGCAGCATTTCCCCTCTTTCTCTTGGACAGGAAGCAGATGTCTGAGGGTGGCACACACACAGAGGTGGGACTGAAAACAAAGGCGAGACCTAGGGCTGTGAGTGTTAGGAAGAGGAACCAATGTCTCTCCCTACAGGAGCACAAACCATGGATTAAACACCAACAAACACCCTCGTGTATCCAACACCTGTAGAACATCTGAATAGACAATGAGTGCTCCCACAAATGAGACTGTTCTAGCTTAACCAGTTGGAATTTGGAAGCATGTACATATGGGACATTGGCCAGGTAAGAGTCAGAGTTGCATCCACAGTGTCAATAGCATATCAAGAGACATACTTAGGGGTCGTGGAGGGCCTCCTGTATAGGTGGGGATTGGCAGATGCTCACATTGAGAGAAAGGACACTGATAATAGAGGCAGCAGGGGATTTTTTGCCTTTTTTTGCTTTATTTTTTATTATTTAAAAAAATTTAAAATTGATTTTTGGCTATTTTTTTTTTCATTTTTGTTTCTTATTATTGTGTTTTTTACTCTATACATTTTTTAAATTTTTGTTTGCCTTTTTGTTATGTTTTCATTTTTGTGATTATTTTATTTTTGCTTCATTTTTTGTTTTTGATAGCTTTGCTTACATTCTTTGTTGTGCCTTTTGGGTATTTTTCTTTGGTAGGTTGTTTTTATTTTCTTTGTGTTTTATTAATTTTTTTTCTTTCTATATATTTTTTTGGCTTTATTTTTGTTCTTTGTATTGGTTTTTGTTTGCTTTCTTTTATTGTTTTTTTGGTTGTCTCCCCCCCCCCCCGTTTCATCTGCATTTTGTGTTTATTCATATTTTTTGTTTTATATGTTTTTGGTTTTTTTATTTATTTTTGTCAGTTTTACCTGTATTATTTGTTTTTGAGGTTTTTTATTTTCTTCCTTGTTTGGCTGTTTTATTCTTTTTTGATTCTTCAAGTATTTTTTCTGTTTTGTGTTTTATGTATTCATTTTTTTTTTTTTTTTTTGGTCTATTTACTATTAGTCTTTTTTTCTTGTTGGCTGTGATGCACAGCTTGTGGGGTCTTGGTTCCCTATATGGAGAATTAACCTGAGCCTTGTGGTGGGAGCACTGAATTCTAGCCATTGGATCACCAGAGAATAACTGGCACAGAAATTATTAATTATTAATAACCATCAAGTCTCCCCAAGGTCCCAATCTCAATACAAATATCCAATTTCAGTAAAAAATCTATAGCTCCAATGCACGATGCCTCAGGCCGAGCAGCCAACAAGACAGGAACACAGCCTCATCCATCAGCTGACAGGCTGTCTAAAGTTATACAAAGCTACGAGGCACACCAAAACACATCCCTTGACATGGCTCTGCAAAACAAAAGGACAGATACAGATACAACTACCAGAGCATGGGGCACCAATACCTCACACCAAAAATCTAGACAAACCTTACCCACAAGGTGGCAGACATCATAAGCAAGAAGAACCATGACTCTGTAGTTTGTAGAAAGGAGACCATAAAAAAATCAGTTAGATAAAATGAGACAACATAAGAATATGTTGTAGATGAAGGAGAAAGTTAAAAAACTAAAATACCAACTAAATGAAGAGGGGATAAGAAATTTACCAAAAAAAAAGAATTCAAGGTAATGATACTAAAGATGACCCAAGATCTCAGAAATAAAATGGAGGTGTGAATCAAGAAGATACAAGAAATGTTTGACAAGGTCCTAAAAGAACTACAGAATAAACAGTGATGAACGATACAATAAATAAGATGAAAAACACACTAGAAGGAATCAATAGCAGGATAACTGACACAGAAGAATGGTTCTGGAGTGAGCTGGAAGAAAGAATGGTGGAAATCACTGCCACAGAATATAATAAAAAGAAAGAAAGAAATGAGGGGAGCTTTAGAGAGCTCTTGGGCAGCACTGGATGCACAAATAGTGAAATTACATGTTTCCTCTAAGGACAAAATAAAAAGAGAAAAGATATGAGAAAACATTTCAAAAGATTATAGTCCAAGACTTCCCTAATTGGGAAAGGAAATAGTCACCCAAGTCCAGAAAATGCACAGAGTCCCATATAGAATAAACCCAAGGAAACGTACCAAGACATTAAAAAAAAAGAAGAAATAGACTTATAAAAATTAAGTACAAAGAAAAAAATTTTTAAAGCAGCAATGGAAAAACTACAAATAATATACAATGGGATCCCCATGAGGTTATCAGTTGATTTTTCAGCAGAAGAGAGTGGCATGACATATTCAAACTGATGAAAAGAAAAAAAATGGCAATCAAGATTATGATACACTGCAAGTCTCTAATTCATATTTGATAGAGAAATGGAAAGTTGTACCGACAAGCAAAAGCTAAGAGAGTTCAGCAGCACCAAACCAGGTTTACAACAAATGCTACAAGAACTTCTTTAGGCAGGAAACAGAAGATAAGGGGAAAAACCTACAAAATCAAAAGCAAAACAATTGAGAAAATAGCAATAAGAATATATATATATATATATATATATATATATATATATATATATACAATAATCATAAATGTAAATAAAACGCTCCAACAACAACAACAAAAAAAAAAAACAGAAACTGACTGAATGGAATGGAAAGCAAGACCCATATATATGTTAAATACAAGAAATCAATTTGAGACTTACAAACACATATAATCTGAAAGTGAAGGAATGGAAAAATGTATTCCATCCAAACGGAAATCAAAAGAGCAATACTCATATCAGACAAAATGACTAAATTAAAGACTATAACAAAATAAATGAAAAGAGACTACATAATGATCAAGTAACTTATCCAAGAAGACAGAATAATTTTATATATATATACCAAAAATAGGAGCACCCCAATATGTAAAACGAATTCTAACAGCCATAAAAGGGGAAATTGACAGTAACAAAATACTTGTGGTGGACTTCAACATCCCATTTACAACAATGGATATATTATAAAGGCGGAAAATTAATAAGGAAACATAGCCTTAAGTGATACATAGGCTTAATTAATATTTTTAAGACATTCCATCCAAAAGCAGGAGAATACACTATCCTGACAAGTGCAGATGAAACATTATTCATGAGAAATCAAATTTTGGGTCACAAATATAAGAAACTTGAGATCATGACAAACATCTTTTATGACCATAATGCTATAAGGCTAGGAAACAATCACAGGGAAAAATGTAAAAACCACAAACTATGGAGACAAATTATGTATTACTAAATAATCAATAGATCACTGAAGAAATAAAAGAAGAAATGAAAAATACCTAGAGACAAATGACAATGAAAACACACTGATTCAAAATCTATGGGAAGCACGAAAACCAGTCCTAAGAGGGAAGTTTATACCAATATAATCTTACCTCAAGAAACAAGAAAAACAACAAATAAAAATCTCTCCATATAACAAAAGCAACTGTAGAAAGAAGAAACAAAACTTAAAAGTAATAAAAGTAAAGAAATAATAAAATCAGCAGAAATAAATGAAATATAAACAAAGAAAACAATGGCAAAGATCAATGAATCTAAAAGCTGGTTCTTTGAGAAAATAAAATTAATAAACCTTTACATAGGCTTGTAAAAAAAGGAGAGGATTCAAATCAATAAAATAACAAATGTAAAAGAAGTTACAATGGACACTACAAAACTACAAAAGATCTTAAAAAGATTACTGTAAGCAATGGTGTAATAATAATTTTGACAACCATGAAGAAGTAAACTCTTAGAAAGATGCAACCTTCTAAAACTGAAACATATAAATAAAAGATACCAACAGACAAATCACAAATATTGAAACTGGAGTTGTCTTCAATCAAACAGAAGTGCAGGACCAGATGGATTGACAGGCAAATTTTATCAAACATTTATCAGAGATCAGATCAGATCAGTGGCTCAGTCGTGTCCGACTCTTTGCGACCCCATGAACCGCAGCACGCCAGGCCTCCCTGTCCATCACCAGCTCCCGGAGGTCACTCAGACTCGCATCCATTGAGTCAGTGATGCCATCCAGCCATCTCATCCTCTGTCGTCCCCTTCTCCTCCTGCCCTCAATCCCTCCCAGCATCAGAGTCTTCTCCAATGAGTCAACTCTTCGCATGAGGTGGCCAAAGTACTGGAGTTTCAGCTTTAGCATCATTCCTTCTAAAGAAATTCCAGGATTGATCTCCTTCAGAATGGACTGGTTGGATCTTCTTGTAGTCCAAGGGACTCTCAAGAGTCTTCTCCAACACCACAGTTCAAAAGCATCAATTCTTCGGCGCTCAGCCTTCTTCACAGTCCAGCTCTCACAACCATACATGACCACAGGAAAGACCATAGCCTTGACTAGGCGAACCTTTGTTGGTAAAGTAATGTCTCTGCTTTTGAATATGCTATCTAGGTTGGTCATAACTTTCCTTCCAAGAAGCAAGCGTCTTTTAATTTCATGGCTGCAGTCACCATCTGCAGTGATTTTGGAGCCCAGAAAAACAAAGTCTGACACTGTTTCCACTGTTTCCCCATCTATTTCCCATGCAGTGATGGGACCAGATGCCATGATCTTCGTTTTCTGAATGTTGAGCTTTAAGCCAACCTTTTCACTCTCCACTTTCACTTTCATCAAGAGGCTTTTTAGCCCCTCTTCACTTTCTGCCATAAGAGTCGTGTCATCTGCATATCTGAGGTTATTGATATTTCTCCCGGCAATCTTGATTCCAACTTGTGTTTCTTCCAGTCCAGCATTTCTCATGATGTACTCTGCATATAAGTTAAATAAATATGGTGACAATATGCAGCCTTGACGTACTCCTTTTCCTATTTGGAACCAGTCTGTTGTTCCATGACCAGTTCTAACTGTTGCTTCCTGACCTGCATACAGATTTCTTAAGAGGCAGATCAGGTGGTCTGGTATTCCCATCTCTTTCAGAATTTTCCATAGTTTATTGTGATCCACACAGTCAAAGGCTTTGGCATAGTCAATAAAGCAGAAATAGATGTTTTTATGGAACTCTCTTGCTTTTTCCATGATCCAGCGGATGTTGACAATTTGATCTCTGGTTCCTCTGCCTTTTCTAAAACCAGCTTGAACATCAGGAAGTTCACGGTTCACATATTGCTGAAGCCTGGCTTGGAGAATTTTGAGCATTACTTTACTAGCGTGTGAGATGAGTGCAATTGTGCGGTAGTTTGAGCACTCCTTGGCATTGCCTTTCTTTGGGATTGGGATGAAAACTGACCTTTTCCAATCTTGTGGCCACTGCTGAGTTTTCCAAATTTGCTGGCATATTGAGTGTAGCACTTTCACAGCATTATCATTCAGGACTTGGAATAGCTCCACTGGAATTCCATCACCTCCACTAGCTTTGTTCGTAGTGATGCTTTCTAAGGCCCATTTGACTTCACATTCCAAGATGTCTGGCTCTAGGTCAGTGATCACATCATCATGATTATCTGGGTCTTGAAGCTCTTTTTTGTACAGATCTTCTGTGTATTCTTGCCATCTCTTCTTAATATCTTCTGCTTCTGTTAGGTCCACACCATCTCTGTCCTTTATTGTGCCCATCTTTGCATGAAATGTTCCTTTGGTATCTCTGATTTTCTTGAAGAGATCCCTAGTCTTTCCCATTCTGTTGTTTTCCTCTATTTCTTTGCATTGATCACTGAAGAAGGCTTTCTTATCTCTTCTTGCTATTCTTTGGAACTCAAAGAATATAAATATAAATCAAACATTTATAGAATGCTTAATACCTACCCTTCTGACTCTTCCAGAAAAATTGAAAGGGAAGGACTATTCCCAAGCTCATTCTACAAGAATACCATCACACTAATGACAAAAACAGAAAAATATATCAGAAAAAAGTATAGGCCAGTATCACTGATGAACATTGACACAAAAATCCTCAGCAAAGTACTAGCCAACCAAATACAACAAAATACTGAATTGTATATCATAAATAATTAAGATTAATCCCAAATATCCAAGATATCTTTAGTATACATTAGTCAATGTGATAAACCACATTAACAAATTGAATAAAAACCATATGATCATTTCAACAAATGCTTAAAAAGCTTTTGACAACATTCAAAATCCATTTATTATTTAAAAAAAAAAAAAAAAACCAACTCTCTAGAATGTGGGTTTAGAGGGAAACTGTGCTGCACTGTGCTTAGTCACTCAGTCATGCCTGACTCTGTCACCCTATGGACTGTAGCCTGTCAGGCTCCTCTATACATAGAATCCCTCCAGGCAAGAATACTGGAGTGGGTAGCCATACCCTGCTCCAAGCAATCTTCCTAACCCAGGAATCGAACTTAGGTCTCCTGCACTGTGGGTGGATTCTTTACCATCTGAGCCACCAGGGAAGCCCAAGAATACTGGAGTGGGTAGCCTATCACTTGTCCAGGAGATCTTCCTGATCCAGGAATTGAACCAGGGTCTCCTGAATTGAAGGCTGATTCTTTAGCAGCTGAGCTACTAGGGAAGCCAAGAGGAAACCTACTTCAGTATAATAAAGACCATATGCAACACATCTACAGCTAACATCAGACCCATTGGTGAAATGCAGAAATCATTTCCTCTAAGATTAAGAACAAGACAAGAATATCCACTTTCACCATGACTATTCAATATAGTTTTGGAAGTCTTGCCACAGGTATAAGAGAAGAGAAAAAAAAGAAAAGAAAAGAAATTCAAATAGGAAAAGAAATAAAACTGTCACTGTCTATAGATGACATTATATTCTACATGGAAATTCATACAGATGCTCTCAAACAAATAGTTAGGGCTCATCTATGAATTTGAGAAAGTTGTATGATACAAAATTAAAACAAAAAAATAACTTGCATTCTGATACACTAGCCATTAAAGATCAGAAAGAGAGTTCAAGGAAATAATACCATTAACTACTACATTAAAAAGAATAAAATATCCAGTAATAAATTTAACTAAGGAGGCAAAAAGGGCTTCCTTGGTGGCTCAGATGGTTAAGAATCCACCTGCAATGTGGGAGACCTGGGTTCTATCTCTGGGTTGGGAAGATGCCCTGGAAGAGGCATGGCAGCCCACTCCAGTTCTTGCCTGGAGAATCCCCATGGACAGAGGAGCCTGGCAGGCTACAGTCCATGGGGTTGCAAAGAGTTGGATATGACTGACCAATTAAGCACACATACACAAGGAGGCAAAAGACTTCTACTCAAAAACTATAAGATACTGATAAAAGAAAGCAAAGATAACAGATAGAGAGATATGTCATGTTCTTTGATTGTAAGAATCAATATTGTGAAAATGACTACTATTCAAAGCAATCTACAGATTCAATGCAATCCCTATGAAACTATCATTTTTCACAGAATTAGAATGAAAAATTTAAAAATTTGTTTGGAAATACAAAAGACCACGAACAGCCATAGGACTCCTGAGAAAGAGAAACAGAGTTGAAGGAATTAGGCTCCCTGACTTCAAACCATATTGCAAATCTACAGCAATTAAGCCAGTATGGTACTGGCACGAAAACAGAAATATGGATCTATAGAACAGGATAGAAAGCCCAGAATCAAACCCACACACCTATGGTCACCTATTTTATGACAAAAGAAGGAAGAACATACAATAGAGACAAGACAGTCCCTTCAATATGGTTCTGGGAAATCTGGACAGCTATCTGTAAAAGGAAAATAAATACAACACACCCTAATATCATATGTAAAAATATACTCAAAAAGGATTAAATACCTAATATAAACCTAGATACTATGCAACTCTTAGAGGAAACATACAGAGAACACTCTATGACATAAACTGCAGCAAGATCTTTTTCAATCCACCTCCTAGAATAATGAAAATAGAAAGAAAAATAAGCAAATGGGACCTAGTTAATTTTAAATGCTTTTGCACAGCAAAGGAAACAAAGAGAATTAAAAGAAAACCTTCAGAATAGGGAAAAAGTAGCAAAACAGGCAACCACCAGGGATTAATCTCCAAAATATACAAACAGCTCATGCAGCTCTATATTAAACACACACACACACCACAATGAAAAAATAGAAGATCTAAATAGACATTTCTAAAGAAAATATATAGAAGACTTTAAAGCACGTACAAAAATGCTTAACATCACTAATTATTAGAGAAATTCAAATCAAAACTACAATGAGATATTACCACATATCAGTCAGAATGGCCATTAACAAAAAATCTACAATGAATATTGAAGAGGTGTAGAGGAAAGGGAACCCTCCACTTTTGGTGGGAATGAAAACTGTTGCAGTTAATATGGAGAACAGTATGGAGGCTCCTTAAAAAACTGAAAATAGAGCTACCATATGTTCCAGCAATGCCACTCCTGGGCATATACCTGGAGAAAACCATAATACAAAAAGATAACATGCTCCCCAATGTCCATTGCATCACTATTTACAATAGCCAGGACATGGAAGCAACCTAAATGTGTCCATCAACAAAAGAGTGAATAAAGAAAATGTGGCACATATATACAATAAAATATTGAGTGAGTGAGTGAGTGAAGTCGCTCAGTCTTTGCAACCCCATGGACTGTAGCCTACCAGGTTTCTCCATCCATGGGATTCTCCAGGAAAGAATACTGGAGTGCGTTACAGTTTCCTTCTCCAGGGGATCTTCCCGACCCAGGAATTGAACCTGGGTCTCCCACATTGGAGGCAGTCCCTTTAACCTCTGAGTCACCAGGGAAGCTCTACAATAAAATATTACTCATCTACAAAAAGAACAAATAAAAACATGTGCAGTAACATGGATGGACCTGGAGATTCTCATACTGGGTGAAGTAAGTCAAAAGAAGACAAATATAATGATACCACTTATATGTGGGATCTAAAAAAGCTTCAGATAAACTTATTCATAAAAGCAAAATATATTTAAAAATTTAGAAAATTAATTTATGGTTACCAGGGCATAGGGGAGGGGGAGGGATAAATTTTGAAGACTAGGATTGTCACAAACACACTACTATACATAAAATAGATAACTAATATATTTCTCCTATATAGCATAGCAAACTCTATTCAGTACTCTGTAATGATTGGTAGAGGAAAGGAATTTATAAAAAAGTGTATATGTGTTTGTATAACAGATTCACTTTCTGTACACCTGAAACTAACACAATATTGCAAACAATCATACCCCAATATAAAATTTTAAAGAATGAAAAAAGAGACAAAAACTATTTTTTATAAAATAATTAAGCAACAAATATAATGGCACCCCACTCCAGTACTCTTGCCTGGAAAATCCCATGAACAGAGGAGCCTGGTGAGCTGTAGTCCATGGGGTCACTAAGAGTTGGACACGACTGAGCAACTTCACTTTCACTTTTCACTTTCCTGCATTGGAGAAGGAAATGGCAACCCACTCCAGTGTTCTTGCCTGGAGAATCACAGGGACAGGGGAGCCTGGTGGGCTGCCATCTATGGGGTCACACAGAGTCGGACACGACTGAAATGACTTATCAGCATATATTGTACAGCATATGGAAATGTAGTCATTTTTATAACAATTTTAGGTGGATTCCAATCTATAGAAATATTGAATGGCTATTGTTCTACACATGAGACAAATATGATATTGTAAATCAACTATGTTTTGTTTTCTTAAAGAAAAAAATTAAAAGCAGCAAGGACAAAAATTTATTTGTATGCAAGGGAAATTAAGACTAGCATTCGAGTTTTCAACAGAAACTTTGTAGGCCAGAAGGAAATGGCATGATATATTCAATTTATAAACAACAACAAAAACAAAACCTAAAAATAATATATTACTCAGTAAGGCTATCATTCATATTTGAAGTGGAGATAAAGAGTTTTACAGGCAAGCAAGAGGCAAAAGCTGAAAGAATTCAGCTCCTTTAAGTCAGCTTTACAAGAAATCTTAAGTGACTTCTCCAAGCAGGAGGAAAAAAAACTAGACTTATGAAAATGATGTAAGAGAAACTTTCAAGTGTAAAAGAAAATACAGTAAAAGTAGCAGGTCAAACATTTATGTAGTTAATCAGAAGGTTAAAGTCAAAAGTAGTAAAATTATCTATATCCATAACAATTAAAGGGATACTCATAATAGAAAAATATATTGGTCAAAGAAATGACAGAAGCAGTAAACATGGATGAGAAGTAAGAATAAATAGATTTTAGAACATGTTTGCACTTTGTTGTTGTTCAGTCCCCCAGTCATATCTGACTCTTTGCAACCCCATGAAGTACAGTACGCCAGATCTCCCTGTCCCTCACCATCTCCCAAAGTTTGCTCAAGTTTAGGTCCATTGTATCTGTGATGTTATCCAGCCATCTCATCCTCTGGTGCCCTCTTCTCCTTCTGCCCTCAATCTTTCCCAGCATCAGGGAATTTTCCAATGAGTTGGCAGTTTGCATCTGGGGACCAAATTACTGGACCTTCAGTATCAGTTCTTCCAGTGAGTATTCAGGGTTGATTTCCTTTAAGATTGACTGGTTTGATCTTCTTGCTGTCCAGGGGACTCCCAGGAGTCTTCCCCAGCACCACAGTTGAAGGCATAAATACTTTGGCACCTTGACTTATAGTCCATAAATGGAGACTGCTGTATAAAAACTACATGATAACCACAAATCAAAAATATATAAAAGATACACACATATGTAAATGGAAACGATTCCAGATAACACTAAACATAGTCACCAAAGCACTAAGAAAGAAGGCAAAAGAAGAAAGGAGCAAAACAAATCTGCAAAAACTGAACGTCAAAATTAACAAAATGGAATATGAATGAACTAAATAATCTAATCAAAAGATATTGAGTGGTGAATGAATATAAAAATGAGACCAATAAAGGCTGCAGACAAGAGCCTCACATATATAAAAGGACACCCAGAGATTAGAAACAAGAGAATGAAAAAGTATATTACATACAAATGGAAATAAGTGAAAAATAAGGACATTACAGAATGCTAACAGAATCAATCAAAAATAACATATCAAATAGTAAATTTATATGCACCCAACAGAGTATCATCTAAATACATGCATCATATGTTAATAAACATAAAGGGAGAAAATTACAATAACACAGTAATAGTAGGGGACTTTATCAATCAATTTTCACCAATGAACAGATGATTCAGATAATCAACAAGGAAACATTAGCCTTAAGTGACACAACAGAATGAATGAAGTAAATATGTATATAAAGAGAACACTCTACCCAGAAGCACCAAAATACACATTCTTTATAATGGCACATGGAACATTACCCATGACAGACACATGCTAGCCCAGAAAACAAGTCTCAACAAATTTAATAACATGAAAGAGCATCAAAGATCTTTTCCATCTACCATTGTATGACACTAGGGAAAAAAATTAAGAAAAAAGGGGGAAAACACAAACAGGTGGAGGCTAAATAACATGTTACTGAATGACAAATGGGTTACTGAAGAAATCAAAAGCTAAGCTAAGTCACTTCAGTCATGTCCAACTCTGTGTGACCCCATAGATGGCAGCCCACCAGGCTCCCCTGTCCCTGGGATTCTCCAGGCAAAACACTGGAGTGGGTTGCCATTTCCCTCTTCAATGCATGAAAGTGAAAAGTGAAAGTGAAGTCACTCAGTTGTGTCCGACCCTCAGCGACCCCATGGACTGCAGCCCACCAGGCTCCTCCATCCATGGGATTTTCCAGGCAAGAGTACTGGAGTTGGTTGCCATTGCCTTCTCTGGAAGAAATCAAAGAGGATATCAAAAAACACTTTCAGACAAATGGAAACACAGCTTTAAAAAAATCTATGCGATGCAGCAAAAGCAGTTTCAAGAGGCAAGTTTATAGTGATCATAGCATACCTCCAGAAACAGAAAACATCCTCCCAAGTCAACCTAACATACACATAAAAGAATCAGAAAAAAAGAACAAAAACCAATGTTGACAAAATGAGGGATATAATAAAGATCAGAAATAAATAAAATAAATATAAAAGGACTAGGAATATCAATAAAACCAAAAGCTGATTTTCTGAAAAAAATAAAATTTTAAAAAGATAAAGAAAGAGGGGAATTTGAAGATGGTAGATGAGGAAGATGTGGAGATCACGTTCTCCCACAAATACTTCAAAAATATATCTGCATATGGAACAACTCCTGCACAACATCTTCTGAATGCTAACATAAGAACCCAGGCTTCCAAAAAGGCAAGCTAACTTGCATACTATAATAAGGTAGATCAAAAATATAAGAAAAAAAGAGATATAGGAATTGGGATGTGGATCTGCACCTTGGGGAGTGAGCTGTGAAGGAGAAAAAGTTTCTGCACACTCAGAAACCATTTCATGGGCAGGGACAGGAGGGAGCTTTGAAACCTCAGTGGAGAATGCAGCAACAGGTGTTCAGAAAGCAAAACATAATTCACCACAGAAGTCAGTCCCTTATAAGACTTACCAGCCCAAGACACATGTTTCCACACCTGTAGCAGTGACAGGAGCCTGGGTGCTGAGCCTCAGGTTTCAGAGGTCGGATCCCAGGAAGAGGACGGAGGTTGACTTCTGTGAATATACTCTGAGGTGGCTAGTAACAACAGAGCTGAGGGAGTCCAAAGAAAAGTCTAGGCCTGCCAGAGAGGCAAGAAATCATTGTGGGGACCTTTTAATCCTGTGTGTCTGCAGATGTCAAGACACCATCTTCATGAGTGCCAGAGGTGACCTCAGATTTGAGCACGCTGAACAACTGCTATCAAGGCTGGTGTGAGTACAAGAAACAGGGGACAAAACACTACTTCAGTCCCAACCCCAGATGTTGCAACCAACACCAAGCTGTGAAGAAGTGAAGGTCACTGCCCACGCCTTCCTGGGAGCCTATGCTGCTTGGCTCTATCAAGTGACACACATGGGC
The DNA here is from genome assembly GCA_935064755.1 of Tragelaphus eurycerus. Lineage (NCBI taxonomy): Eukaryota > Metazoa > Chordata > Mammalia > Artiodactyla > Bovidae > Tragelaphus > Tragelaphus eurycerus. Next base: position 1,817,506 of record CAKXYN010000119.1, on the reverse strand, counting down.
CAACTCCCCTGGGGGAGCCCACGACTCACCTCAGACAGTAGCAACTTCCCACAGGCCTGGGTTTCCATGGGCACTTCTGTGAATCCCAACTGTGTCTGCAATACCCTTCCCTCTCCCATCATTTCATGGCAAATACACGAGGAAACAATGGAAACAGTGAGAAACTGTATCTCCTTGGTCTCCAAAATCACTGCAGATGGTGACTGCAGCCATGAAATTAAAAGACCCTTGCTCCTTGGAAGAAAAGCTGTGACCAACATAGACAGCATATTGAAAAGCAGAGACATTACTTTGCCAACAAAAGTCCATCTAGTCAAAGCTATGGTTTTTATTGTAGTCATGTATGGATGTGAAAGCTGGACTATAAAGAAAGCTGAGTGCCAAAGAATTGATGCTTTTGAACTGTGGTATTGGAGAAGACTCTTGAGCATGCCTTGGACTGCAAGGAGATCCAATCAGTCCATCCTAAATAAAATCAGTCCTGAATATTCATTTGAAGGATTGATGCTGAAGCTGCAATACTTTGGCCACCTGATACCAAGAACTGATGCATTGGAAAGACCCTTATGCTGGGAAAGATTGAAGGGAGGATACAGGGACGACAGAGGATGAAATGGTTGTATGTCATCACCAACTTGATGGGCATGAATTTGAGAAAGCTTTGGGAGTTGTTGCTGGATAAGGAAGCCTGGAGTGCTACTGTCCATGGGGTCGTAAAATGTCCGACACGATTGAGTGGCCAAACAGAACTGAACCGATATAGCATAGTCATTGCCATCTTTCTAAATTCCATATATATATGTGTTAATATACTGTATTGATGTTTATACTTCTGACTTAACTGTATAATAGGATCCAGTTTCATCCACCTCATTAGAACTGACTGGTGTGTTCTTTTTATAGCTGAGTAATACTGCATTGTGTATAAGTACCACAACGTTTTTATCCATTCATCTGCCAATGGACATCTAGGCTGTTTTCATGTCCTAGCTATTGTAAACAGTGCTGTAATGAACACTGGAGTACATGTGTCTCTTTCAATTCTGATTTTCTTGGTGTGTATGTCCAACAGTGGGATTAATGGTTCATATAGCAGTTCCATTTCCAATTTTTAAAGGAATCTCCACACTGTTCTGCATAGTGGCTGTATTCCCACAAACAGTGTAAGAGGGTTCCCTTTTCTCCACACCCTCTCCAGCATGATGGGTTTGTTTATTGGTTTGATTGGGCTTCCACTAGTGGCACTAGTGGTAAAGAACCAACCTTGTCAATGCAGGAAACCTAAAAGATGCGGATTTGATCTCTGGATCAGGAAGATCCCCTCGAGGAGGGCGTGGCAACTGACTCCAGTATTCTTGCCTGGAGAATCCCATGGATAATGGAGCCTTGTGGACTACAGTCCATAGGGTCACAAAGAGTCTGACACTACTGAAGTGACTTAGCATGCATGCATGCATTCATTTGACTGCTCTCTTTTTTTATGGTTCTTGTGCTCAGTCACTCAATTTATCTTTCCTGGCTTTATCCCTTTTTGCTTTTTTTTTCTTCTGTTCATTTCTTTTTATGAGTGTTCTTGTCTGTTTTGTGTGGTTTTCACCATTTGTCTTGGGGTTTTGTCTGTCCAATTTTTTTTGTTTGTGTGTTTGCTAGGTATTTTTTCCCTTTTTCTTTTCATTTTTCCTTTTTTCTTTCTCTTTTTCTTTTCTCTATTTTTTTCCTCTCTATTTTCTCTATATCTCTCTTCCTCTATCTTATGGTTTGTGGAGACTTGATGATACAGTAAGGGCTTGAGCCTGAACACCTAAGGTAGGAGAACTAGTCCATGACGTTGGAAAACCAGAAAGCTATAGACGAGATGGAATGTTAATAGACAAGAGCTATCCTCAAACCTAAGACCAGGCCCCCTCCTCAACTCTAAGTCCAGGAAGTTCTAGTGCCATACACCTAACACCAAACAATTGACAAAACATGAACACAACACTGTCAATTGGCAGACAATCTGTCCAGAGCTAAACAAAACCCATAGACTTCTGCAAAATACACCACTGGATGTGGCACTGTCATTCAGAGAAAAAAGATCCAGTTCCATCCATCAAAATACAGGGACCAGTACCCTAAAACCAGGAAACTTTCTCAAGGCTCTGGTCTAACCTCACCAACTAGGGGAAGACTACAAATAATAGTAACTATGACCTTGAAGCTTGCAGAAAGATCCCAAAACAGTAAATTAAAGAAAATTAAAAAGCAGAGAAAGATGTAACAGATGAAGGAACATGGTAAAAATTCACAAAGCCAAACAGATGAAGAGAAAATAGACAGTCTACCTGAAAAAGAATTCAGAGTAATGATAGTAAAGATGATCAAAAACCTTGGAAATAAAATGAAAATAGAATGAAAGTACAAATCAAGTTACAAGAAATATTAAGAAATAAATAATAGAAAACAATGAACAATATAATAACTAAGATTTAAAATACACTAGAGGAATAAAATCACAGAATAACTGAGGCAGAACAACAACAACAAAGCCAGAAATTAGAATAGTGAGAATAATGGAAGCAGTGCAGAATAAAGACAAAGTAGTGAAAAAAAATGAGGACCATCTCAGAGACCTCTGGGACAACATTAAGCACAACAACATTCAAATTACAGGGTATCAAGAAGAGGAAGAGAAAAAAAGAAAGTTTATGAAGATGAACAAAAAAGCCTCTGGATGAAAGTGAAAGTGGAGAGTGAAAAAGTTAGCTTAAAGCTCAACATTAAGAAAACAAAGATCATGGCATCTGGTCCCATCACTTCATGGGAAATAGATGGGGAAACAGTGCAAACAGTGTCAGACTTTATTTTGGGGGGCTCCAAAATCACTGAAGATGGTGACTGCAGCCATGAGATTAAAAGACGCTTACTCCTTGGAAGGAAGGTTATGACCAACCTAGATAGCATATTCAAAAGCAGAGATATTACTTTGCCAACAGAGGTCCGTCTAGTCAAGGCTATGGTTTTTCCTGTGGTCATGTATGGATGTGAGAGTTGGACTGGGAAGAAGCCTGAGTGCGGAAGAATTGATGCGTTTGAACTGTGGTGTTGGAGAAGACTCTTGAGAGTCCCTTGGACTGCAAGGAGATCTAACAAGTCCATTCTGAAGGAGATCAGCCCTGGGATTTCTTTGGAAGGAATGATGCTAAAGCTGAAACTCTAGTACTTTGGCTGCCTCATGCGAAGAGTTGACTCATTGGAGAAGACTCTGATGCTGGGAGGGATTGGGGGCAGGAGGAGAAGGGGACGACAGAGGATGAGATGGCTGGATGGCATCACTGACTCGATGGACGTGAGTCTGAGTGAACTCCGGGAGTTTGTGATGGACAGGGAGGCCTGGCATGCTGCGATTCATGGGGTGGCAAAGAGTCGGACACGACTGAGCAACTGAACTGAACTGATATATGTTGTCTACAAGAGAACTACTTCAGACCTAGGGAAACAGACAGAATGAAAGTTAGGGACAGGAAAAAGATATTCCATGCAAATGTGAATTTAAAAAAAAAAAAGAAAAAGGGGAGTAGCAATACTTACATAAAATGAACTTTAAATAGAGACCATTACAAGTGACAAGGAAGGACACTGCATAATGATCATAGGATCAATCCAAGAATAATATATAACAATTATAAATATATATGTACCCAACATAGAAATTGAAAGTGTTAGTCACTCAGTCATATCTAACTCTTTATAACCCCATGGACTGTAGCTCACCAGGCTCCTCTGTCCATGAAATTCTCCAGGCAAGAATACTGGAGTGGGTAGCCATTCCCTTCTTCAGGGGATCTTCCCAATCTAGGGATCAAACTTGTGTCTCCCGCATTGCATGCAGGCAGATTCTTTACCATCGGATTCACAAGAGAAGCCCCGAGAATACTGGAATGAGTATTCATGCACATATTCAGGGTATTTTTCCAAATACCCTGAATGAGGGAGGCTAAGCCATACACTTCTGAATAACCAAGAAGTCATTGAAGAATTAACACAGGAATTTTTTTAATTACCTAAAAACAAATGACAATGATAACACAACAACTCCAAACCTATAGGATAGAGTAAAGACAGTGCTAAGAGGGAAGCTTATAGCAATACAAGCTTACCTCAAGAAACAAGAAAAACATCAAATAATCAACCTAAGTTTACACTTCAGCAACTAGAAAAAGAACAGCCAAACACACACAAACACACGCACACACACACGTGCACACACAGAAATAAACCCAAAGTTAATAAAGAGAAAAAAATCATAAAGAATAGAGCAGAAATAAGTGACAAAGGAATGAAGGAAACAACACCAGAGACCAATAAAGCTATAAGCTGGTTCTTTGATAAGATGAACAAAATTGACAAACCATTAGCCAGCCATATCAAGAAAATAAAGAACTCAAACCAATGAAATTAGAAATGAAAAAAAGGAGAAATTACAATGGACAATGCAGAAACGTAAGGGATCATAAGAGACTATTATGAGTAACTACTAAAGTAACTAGTAAAGTAACTACTATGAGTATGAGAAAAAATTAAAGCAATTCCCAAGACTGAATCAAGAAGAAATAGAAAATATGAACAGACCAATCACAAACACTGAGGTTGAAACTGTGATCACAGTCTTTCAACAAAAGCCCAGGGTGAGATGGCTTCACAGGAGAATTCTATCAAATAATTAGACAAGAGCTTGCATACATGCTGTTCAAACTCCTTCAGAAATTTGCAGAGGAAGTTAAACTTCCAAACTGATTCTACAATGTCATCTTCATTCTGATACCAAAGCCAGAAAAAGATACCAATAAAAAAAGAGAAAATTAAAGATAATATCGCTGATGAACATAGATGCAAAATTCTAACAAATACTATCCAAAAACACATTTAAAGAATCATACACCATGATCAACTGAGGTTTTACCCAGTGATGCAAGGGTTCTTCCATATACACAAATAAATCAATATGATATATCATATTGACATACTGAAATATATAGGCCTTATGATCTTTTCAATTGATTCAGAGAAAGCTTTTGACAAAAATTTAGTATTAACTCATAATAAAAACTCTCTAGAATGTAGGCACAGAAAGAACTTACCTCAACATAATAAAGACCATATAGGCAGACCCTCAGCAAACATTATTTTTGATGGTGAAATAATGAAAGCATTTCTCCTAAGATCAGGAACAAGACAAGGGTGCCCACTCTTGCCACTAGTATTCAATATAGTTTTGGAATCCCTAGCCATACCATCGGTGAAGGCAATGGCACCCCACCCCAGTACTCTTGCCTGGAAAATCCCATGGACGGAGGAGCCTGGTGGGCTCCAGTCCGTGGGGTCGCTAAAAGTCGGACACGACTGAGCGACTTCACTTTCACTTTTCACTTTCATGCATTGGAGAAGGAAATGGCAACCCACTCTAGTATTCTTGCCTGGAGAATCCCAGGGACAGAGGAGCCTAGTGGGTTGCCGTCTATCGGATCGCACAGAGTCGGACATGACTGAAGCGACTTAGCAGCAGCCATACCATAGAAGAAAAAGAAATAAATGAATAAATAAAGAAAACCAGATTAGAAAACAAGAAGTAAAACTCTCATTGTTGGCAGATGACATACATAGGAAACTCTAAAGATGCCACCAGAAAATAACAAGAGCTAATAAATTAATTTAGTAAAGTCATAGGATATAAAATTAATATGCAGAAATCCCTTTCATTCACACAGAGCAACACTGAAAATTCAGAAAAAAATTAGTGAAACAACCCAATTCACCATTGCAACAAAAAGGATATAATACCAAGAAATAAACCTACTTAAAGAGAAAAAAGACTGGTATGCAGAAAACTATAAGACACTGATGAAAAAAATAAAAAATGACACAGACAGGAAGATGTTTGTTCTTAGACTGGAAGAATCAGCAATGTGAAAATGCCTATAGCACCAAAAGCAATCTACAGGTTCATTATATCCTTATAAAACTATTATATTTTTTCATGAAACTAGAACATTAAAAAAACATAGTTCATATGGAAACACAAAAAGCCTAAATACCCAAAGCAATTTCAAAGAAGGAAAAATGGACCTGGGGGAATCAAACTTCCTAACTTTACTACAAAACTACAGTCATCAAAGGGTTTACCAGGTGACATTAGTGGTAAAGAACCTGCCTGCCAAAGCAGAAGATGTAAGAGATGCAGGTTCAATCTCTGGGTCAAGAAGATCCCCTGGAGGAGAGCAAGGGGAACCCACTCCAGTATTCTTGTCTGGAGAATTCCATGGACAGAGAAGCCTGGTGCGCTATAGTTCATAGTGACACAAAGAGTTGGACATGACTGAAGCCACTTAGCATGTATGTATGCACAGTCATCAAGACAGTATGGTACTGTCAGAAAAACAGAAAACATAGACCAATGGTACAAGACAGGATGCCAGAGATAAACCCACACACCAATGGATACCTTATCTTTGACAAAGAAGGCAACAATATACAATGGAGAAAAGACAGCCTCTTCAATAAATGGTGCTGGATCTGGATAGTTATATGTAAAAGAATGAAGCTAAAAGACTTCTTATCACAACACACAATAATAGGTTCAAATTTTATTAAAGAGTTAAATGTTAGGCAAGAAACTATAAATCTCTTAGAGGAAAACATAGTAAACTCTGTGACATAAATCATAGCAAGATCCTTTATGACGTACCCCCTAGAGTAATGGAAATAAAAGCAAAAATAAATAAATCGGACCTATAAACTTAAAAGCTTTTGCACAGCAAAGGGAACAATAAACAAGTTTAAAACACAGCTCTCAGAATGGGAGAAAATAATTGCAAATGTATCAACTGACAAAGTATAAATCTCCAAAATATACAAGGAACTCATACAATTCAGTATCAGGAGAAACATACAGCTTAATAAAAAGAACAGAAGACCTAAACAGACAATTTCCAAGAAGACATACAAATGGACAATAAACACATTAAAAGATGCTCAACATTGCTCATTATTAGAGAAATGCAAATAAAAACTGAAATGAGGTATCACCTCACAGTAATCAGAATGCCTATCACCAGAGAAACTACAAACAATAAATCCTGGAGAAAATGTGGAGAAAAGGTAACGTCACTACAATTTTGGTAGTAATATAAATTGGTTCAGCCAATATGGAGCACAGTATGTAGATTCCTTAAGAAATTAGAAATAAAGCTACCACATGACCCTGCAAACTTACTACTCAGCATATACTCTGAGAAAACCACAATTCAAAAAGACACATGTACTCCAATGTTCATTGTAGCACTATTTACAACAGCAAGGATATGGAAGCAACCTAGTTGTCCACCAGCAGATGAAGGGCTAAAGACATTGTGGTATGTATATACAATTGAATATTGATGCTAAGTCGCTTCAGTCGTGTCCGACTCTGTGTGACCCCATAGATGGCAGCCCACCAGGCTTCCCCGTCCCTGGGATTCTCCAGGCAAGAACACTGGAGTGGGTTGCCATTTCCTTCTCCAATGCATGAAAGTGAAAAGAGAAAGAGAAGTTGCTCAGTCATGTCCGACTCTCAGCGACTCCACGGACTGCAGCCTACCAGCCTCCTCCATCCGTGGGATTCTCCAGGCAAGAGTACTGGAGTGGGGTGCCATTGCCCTCCCCAATTGAATATTACTCAGCCATAAAAAGTACAAGTTTGAGTCAGTTCTCGTGAAGTGGATGAACCTAGAGCCTGTTACACAGTAACAGGCTGTTACTATATATATATATATAGCTAAGTCACTTCAGTCGTATCCAACTCTGTGTGACGCCATAGACGGCAGCCCACCAGGCTCCCCTGTCCCTGTGATTCTCCAGGCAAGAACACTGGAGTGGGTTGCCATTTCCTTCTCCAATGCATGAAAGTGAAAAGTGAAAGTGAAGTCACTCAGTCGTGTCCGACCCTCAGCGACCCCATGGGCTGCAGCCTTCCAGGCTCGTCCATCCATGGGATTTTCCAGGCAAGAGTACTGGAATGGGGTGCCATTGCCTTCTCTCTCTCTCTCTCTCTCTCTCTCTCTCTCTCTCTATATATATATATATATATATATATATATATATATATATATAATCTAGAAAAATGATTCTAATGAACTTATTTACAGAGAAGAAATGGAGACACAGACATAGAGAACAGACTTGTGGATGCAGTTGTAAAGGAGAGGCCTGGACAAATTGAGAAAGTATCATTGACCTATATACACTATCATGTGCAAAATAAGTAACTAGTGGGAAAATGCTATATAACACAGGGAACCCATCCTGGTGCTCTGTGCAAACCTAGAGTGGTAGAATTATCAGTAGTAAAGCTCAAGATGCATGGGATATATAATTTCTTTTTGAAGATAAAGAAAGTAAAACCTTTATCCAGGCTTACCAAAAATAAAAGAAAGGGTACCCAAATACACACAATAAGGGATGAAAGAGCAGAAGGAACAAGTGACACCACAGAGATATAAAAAAAAAATTTTAAATAATACTAAAAACAGTCATATGCCAACAAGTTGGACAAAGAGGAGAAATTAACAGATTTCTGCAAACATATAATCAAGAATAAATCAAGTAGAAACAGACAATTTGAACAAACCTATCACTAGTAATGAAATTGTAATTTTAAAAACTCCCAGCAAGAGTGGATACATATAAATATTTGGTTGAGTATTTTTGCTGTTTACCTGAAACTATCACAACATTGTTAGTCAGCTATCAGATCAGATCAGTCGCTCAGTCATGTCGGACTCTTTGCGACCCCATGAACTGCAGCATGCCAGGCCTCCCTATCCATCACCAGCCCTCGGAGGTCACTTAGACTCATATTCATCGAGTCAGTGATGCCATCCAGCCATCTCATCCTCTGTCGTCCCCTTCTCCTCCTGCCCCCAATCCCTCCCAGCATCACAGTCTTCTCCAATGAGTCAACTCTTCACATGAGGTGGCCAAAGTACTAGAGTTTCAGCTTTAGCATCATTCCTTCCAAAGAAATCCCAGGGCTGATCTCCTTCAGAATGGACTGGTTGGATCTCCTTGCAGTCCAAGGGACTCTCAAGAGTCTTCTCCCACACCACACTTCAAAAGCATCAATTCTTTGGCGCTCAGCCTTCTTCACAGTCCAGCTCTCACATCCATACATGACCACAGGAAAGACCATAGCCTTGACTAGGCGAACCTTTGTTGGCAAAGTGATGTCTCTGCTTTTGAATATGCTATCTAGGTTGGTCATAACTTTCCTTCAAAGGAGTAAGCATCTTTTAATTTCATGGCTGCACTCACCATCTGCGTGTATAAGTATAGTCAGCTATACTTAAATACAATTTTTTAAAAAAATTAAGAAAATATTTAAAAAAATAAACACCAAAAGCTTCCAGCAAACAAAGTTCCAGAACCAGATGGCTTCTCAGGGGAACTCTACCAAACATATAAAGAAGAGCTAATATCTAATACTTTAAAAATTTTCCAAAAAATTAAAAAATATGAAGGACATTCATTCTTTGATACCACCACTAATCTAGTACAAAAACCAGATACAGACAATACAAAAAAGAATTATAGGTCAATTTTTACATAAATATACATCTAAAAACCCTCAATATATTGCCAAATCAATTGCAATAACCATAAGAAAAATCATCATACACCGTGATTAAGTTGGATTTATTCCAGAGTCACAAGTATGGTTCAACATTCACAAATCAATCAATGTGATACACTACATTTACTAAAGGAAGGATAAAAATCACATGATCATCCACATGAATGCTGAAAAAATATTAGAATTCAACATCCATTCAAGATAAAACTTTTCATCAAAGTGATTTAGAGGGAGCATAACTCATCACAAGAAAGGCTATTTATGACAAAGACATAGATAATAACACACTCAATGGTGAAAAACTGAAAGCGTTTCTTCTTAACAGAATCACGAAAAATACACCCACTCTCACCACTGCTATTGAAAACAGCATTGGATATCATAGTCACAGCAATCAGAAAAGAAAATGAAATAAAAGACATCCATATTGAAAGGTAAGGAGTAAAATTGTTACTATCAGTACATGCCATAACATTTTATATCAGTGCAGTTCATTGCAGTTCAGTCACACAGTTGTGTCTGACTTTTTGCAAACCCATACACTGCAGCACACCAGGATTCCCTGTCCATCACCAACTCCCAGAGGTTGTTCAAACTCATGTCCACTGAGTAGGTGATGCCATCAAACCATCTCATCCTCTTTCATCCCCTTCTCCTCCTGCCTTCAATCTTTCCCAGCATCAGGGTTTCTTTCCAATGAGTCAGCACTTCGCATCAGGTGGCCAAAGTATTGGAGTTTCAGCATCAGTCCTTCCAATGAATATTCAGGACTGATTTCCTTTAGGGTTCACTGGTTTGATCTCCTTTCAGACCAAGGGGCTCTAAGTGTCTTCTCCAAGACCACAGTTCAAAGATTCAATTCTTTGGTGCACTGCTTTCTTTATGGTCCAACTCTCACACCCATATACGACTACTGGAAAAACCATAGCTTTGACTATAGGGACTTTGTTGGCAAAGTAATATCTCTGCATTTTAATATACTATCTAGGTTGGACTGAACTTTTCTTCAAAGGAGCAAGTGTCTTTTAATTTCATGACTAAAGTCAACTTCTGCAGTGATTTTGGAGCCCAAGAAATAAAGTCTGTCATTGTTTCCCCATCTATTTGTCATGAAGTGATGGGGCTGGATGTCAAGATCTTTGCCTTTTGAATGTTGAGTTTTAAGCTAGCTTTTTCACTTTTCTCTTTTACTTTCAAGAGGCTGTTTAGTTCCTCTTCATTTTCTGTCAAAAGGCTGGTGTCATCTACATATCTCAGGTTATTGATATCTCTCCCAGCAATCTTAATTTCAGCTAGTATTTCATCCAGCCCAGCATTTCACACAGCATATTCTGCATAAAAGTTAAATAAGCAGGGTTACAATATACTGCCTTGAGGTACTCCTTTCCCAATGTGGAATAAGTCTGTTGTTCCATGCCCTGTATTAACTGTTGCTTCTGAGGCAGGAAAGATGTTCTGGTATTCCCATCTCTTTAAGAATTTTCCACAGTTTGTTGTGATCCACACAGTCAAAGGCTTTAGTGTAGTCAAGAAGCAGAAGTAGATGTTTTTCTGGAACTGTTTTGTTTTTTCTGTGATCCAATGGATGTTGGCAATTTGATCTCTGGTTACTCTGCCTTTTCTGAATCCACCTTGAACATCTGGAAATTCTCATTTCACATACTGTTAAAGCCTTGCTTTGAAGATTTTGAGCACTACTTTGCTAGCATGTGAGATGGGTGCAAATGTGTTGTAGTTTGAACATTCTTTGGCATTGGAATGAAACTGACCTTTTCCAGTCTTTTGGCCACTGCTGAGTTTTCCCAATTGACTGGCTTATTGAGTGCAGCACTTTAAGACCACCATCTCTTAGCATTTGAAATAACTCAATTGAAATTCCATCACCTCCATTAGCTTTGTTTGTAGTGATGCTTCCTAAGGCCCACTTGACTTTGTACCCCAGGATATTAGGCTCTAGGTGAGTGATCACACCATCGTGGTTATCTAGGTCATTAAGATCTTTTGTGTGTATAATTCTTCTGTGTATTTTTACCACCACTTCTTAATCTCTTCTGCTTCTGTTAGGTACATACCATTTCTGTCCATTATTGTGCTCCTTTTTGCATGAAATGTTCCCTTGGAATCACTAATTTTCTTTTTTTTAATTAATTAATCTTAATTGGAGGCTAATTACAATATTGTAGTGGTTTTTGCCATACATTGACATGACTCAGCCATGGGTGTACATGTGTTCCCGATCTTGAATCCCTCTCCCACCTCCCTCACCATACTCAGAGTCATCCCAGTGCACCAGCCCTGAGCACCCTGTCTCATGCATCAACCTTTAACTAGCGATCTATTTCATAGATGATAATATACATGTTTCAATTCTATTCTCTCAAATCATCCCACCATCACTTTCTCCCATAGAGTCCTTAAAAGTCTGTTCTTTACAACTGTGTCTCTTTTACTGTCTCATATATAGGGTCCAAAAAAGATCTTCATGACCTAGATAATCACGATGGTGTGATCATTCATCTAGATATCCTGGAATGTGATGTCAAGTGGGCCTTAGGAAGCATCACTATGAACAAAGCTACTGGAGGTGATGGAATTCCAGTTGAGCTATTTCAAATCCTGAAAGATGATGCTTTGAAAGTGCTGCACTCAATATGTCAGCATATTTGGAAAACTCAGCAGTGGCCACAAGACTGGAAAAGGTCAGTTTTCATTCCAATCACAAAGAAAGGCAATGCCAAAAACTGCTCAATCTTCTGCACAATTGCACTCATCTTACATGGTAGTAAAGTAATGCTTAAAATTCTCCAAGCCAGGCTTCAGCAATACATGAACCATGAACTTCCTGATGTTCAAGTTTGTCTTAGAAAAGGCAGAGGAACCAGAGATCAAATTGCCAACAACCACTGGATCGTGGAAAAAGCAAGAGAGTTCCAGAAAAACATCTATTTCTGCTTTATTGACTATGCCAAAGCCTGTGACCGTGTGGATCACAATAAACTGTGGAAAATTCTGAAAGTGATGGGAATACCAGACCACCTAACCTGCCTCGTGGGAAACCTATACGCAGGTGAGGAAGCAACAGTTAGAACTGGACATGGAACAACAGACTTGTTCCAAATAGGAAAAGGAGTACATCAAGGCTGGATATTGTCACCCTACTTATTTAACTTATATGCAGAGTACATCATGAGAAACGCTGGGCTGGAAGAAACATAAGCTGGAATCAAGATTGCTGGGAGAAATATCAATAACCTCAGATATACAGATGACACCACCCTTATGGCAGAAAGTGAAGAGGAACTAAAAAGCCTCTTGATGAAAGTGAAAGTGGAGAGTGAAAAAGTTGGCTTAACGCTCAACATTCAGAAAATGAAGATCATGACATCTGGTCCCATCACTTCATGGGAAATACATGGGGAAACAGTGGAAACAGTGTCAGACTTTATTTTTCTGGGCTCCAAAATCACTGCAGATGGTGACTGCAGACATGAAATTAAAAGACGCTTACTCCTTGGAAGGAAAGTTATGACCAACCTAGATAGCATATTCAAAAGCAGAGACATTACTTTGCCAACAGAGGTCCGTCTAGTCAAGGCTATGGTTTTTCCTGTGGTCATGTTTGGATGTGAGAGTCGGACTGGGAAGAAGGCTGAGCACTGAAGAATTGATGATTTTGAACTTTGATGTTGGAGAAGACTCTTGAGAGTCCCTTGGACTGCAAGGAGATCCAACCAATTCATTCTGAATATCAGCTCTGGGATTTCTTTGGAAGGAATGATGCTAAAGCTGAAACTCCAGTACTTTAGCTACCTCATGCGAAGAGTTCACTCACTGGAAAAGACTCTGATGCTGGGAGGAATTGGGGGCAGGAGGAGAAGGAGACGACAGAGGATGAGATGGCTGGATGGCATCACTGACTCGATAGATGTGTCTAAGTGAACTCCAGGAGTTGGTGATGGACAGGGAGGCCTGGTGTGCTGCGATTCATGGGGTTGCAAAGAGTCAGACACAACTGAGTGACTGAACTGACTGACTGATATAGGGTCCTCGTTACCATCTTTCTAAATTCCATATATATGTGTTAATATACTGTATTGCTGTTTTTCTTTCTGACTTAATTTATTCTGTACAATAGGGTCTAGTTTCATCCACCTCATTAGAACTGATTCAAATGCATTCTTATTAATAGCTGAGTAGTATTCAATTGTGTATATGTACCACAGCTTTCTTATCCATTCGTCTGCTGATGGAAATCTAGGTTGCTTCTATGTCCTAGCTATTGTAGAGTACTGCGATGAACATTGCAGTACACGTGTCTCTTTGAATTCTGGTTTCCTCAGTGTGTATGCCCAGTAGTGGGATTTTTAGGTCATAAGGCAGTTCTATTTCCAGTTTTTTAGGAAATACCCACAGTGTTCTCCATAGTGGTTGGACTAGTTTGTTTCCACCAGCAGTGTAAGAAAATTCCCTTTTCTCCACACCCTTAAGTATTTATTGTTTGTAGACTTTTGGATACTAGCCATTCTGAGCAGCATGAGATGGTACCTCATTGTGGTTTTGATTTGCATTTCTATGAAAATGAGTGATGTTGAGCATCTTTTCATGTCTTTGTTAGCCACCTGTATATCTTCTTTGGAGAAATGTCTGTTTAGTTCTTTAGCCCATTTTTTGGATTTTAGTCATTTATTTTTCTGGAACTGAGCTGTAGGAGCTGCTTGTATATTTTTGAGATTAATTCTTTGTCAGTTGTTTCTTTTGCTGTTATTTTCTCCCATTCTGAAGGTTCTCTTTTCTTAGTTTCCTTCATTGTGCAAAAGCTTTTAAGTTTAATTAGGTCCCATTTGTTTATTATTGCTTTTATTTACAATATTCTGGGAGGTGGGTCATAGAGGATCCTGCTGTGATGTATGTCGGAGAGTGTTTTGCCTATGTTCTCCTATAGCAGTTTTATAGTTTCTGGTCTTATGTTTAGATCTTTAATTCATTTTGAGTTTATTTTTGTGTCTGGTGTTAGAAAGTGTTCTAGTTTCATTCTTTTACAAGTGGTTGACCAGTTTTCCCAGCACCACTTGTTAAAGAGATTGTCTTTTCTCCATTGTATATTCTTGCCTCCTTTGTCAAAGATAAGGTGTCCATATAAGGTGTCCATAGGTGCATGGATTTCTCTCTGGGCTTTCTATTTTGTTCCATTGATCTGTATTTCTGTCTTTGTGCCAGTACCATACTGTCTTGATGACTGTGGCTTTTAGTATAGTCTGAAGTCAGGCAGGTTGATTCCTCCAGTTCTGTTCTTCTTTCTCAAGATTGCTTTTGCTATTCGAGGTTTTTTGCATTTCCATACAAATTTTGAAATTATTTGTTCTAGTTCTGTGAAAAAATACCATTGGTAGCTTCATAGAGATTGCATTGAATCTATAAATTGCTTTGGGTAATATGCTCATTTTCACTATATTGTATCTTCCGATTTATGAACATGGTATATTTCTCCATCTAGTTGTGTCATCTTTTATTTATTTCATCAGTGTTCTATAATTATATATATATATATATATATATATATATATATATATATATATATGTCTTTTGTTTCTTTAAGTAGATTTATTCTTAAGTATTTTATTCTTTTCATTGCAATCATCAATGGAGTTGTTTCCTTAATTTCTCTTTCTGTTTTATCATTGTTAGTGTATAGGAATGCAAGGGATTTCTCTGTGTTATTTTTTTATCCTACAACTTTACCGTATTCATTGATTATCTCTAGCTATTTTCTGGTGGAGTCTTTAGGGTTTTCTATGTAGAGGATCATGTCATCTGCAAATAGTGAGAGTTTTACTTCTTTTCCAGTCTGGATTCCTTTTATTTATTTTTCTTCTGTGATTGCTGTGGAGAAAAGTTCCAAGACTATGTTGAATAGTAGTGGTGAGAAGAGATCTCTAAGCTATCCCAGTCTATAGTTTTCCTCTATTTCTTTGCATTTATCACTTAGTAAGGCTTTCTTATTTCTTTGCTATTCTTTGGAACTCTACCTTCAGATGGGTATATCTTCCTTTTCTCCTTTGCCTTTCACTTCTCCTCTTTTCCCAGCTATTTGTTAATCCTCTTCAGACGACCATTTTACCCTTTTGCATTTCTTTTTCTTTGGGATGATTTTGACCACCATTTCCTGTTCACAATCCTCTGTCCATAGTTCTTCAGGCACTCTATAAGATATAATCCTTTGCGTCTATTTGTCATTTACACTGTATAATTGTAAGGGATATGATTTAGGTCATACCTGAATGGTCTGGTGGTTTTCCCTACTTTCTTCAATTTAAGTCTGAATTTGGTAATAAGAAGTTCCTGGTTTGAGCCACAGCCAGCTCCCAGTCTTGTTTATGCTGACTGTATAGAGCTACATCTTTGACTACAGAGAACATAATCAATCTGATTTTGGTATTGATGCTTTATATAAAAACTTCAAAACTTGTCACACAGAGACTTCAAAAAGAAGGATAAAACTAGAGTAATCATACTCCCTAATTTTAGACTACATTAAAAATCTACAGTAATCAAATTGGCATGGTGCTGGCACAACACAGACACATAGACCAAAGAAAAAAACAGAGAGAACTGAAATAGACCCACACACATTTGGTCAATTAATCTATGACAAAGGAAGTAAGAATGGATAAAAGATTGTCTCTTCAACAAGCGGTTCTGGGGAAACTAGACAGCTAAATGTAAAACAATGAAATTGGAATATTTTCTCATAAAAATAAACTCCAAATGCATTAAATACCTAAATGTAAGACCTGAACCCATAAGACACTTATAAGAAATCATAGAAAACTTTTTGACATAGAGCATAACAATATTTTGGGTCTATTTTCTAAAGAAAAAGTACAATAAAAAAAAATAAACATATAGGACCTCATTAAGCTTAAAAGCTTTTGTACAGCAAATCATCAACAAAAAAACAGCCTATGAAATGGGAGAAGATATTTACAATGATATGACTGACAATAGGCTAATATCCACAACATATGGAGTGTTCATACAACTCAATATAAAAAAATGAAACAAAAAATTATCAAAAGTCCTGAGCTGGCATTTTTCCAATGAATACATACAGATGGCTAACATTAATATTAAACGTTGTTCAACATAACCAATTAGTAGACAATTACAAATCAAAACAAGGAGATATCACCATGCACCTGACAGAATGGCTATCACCAAATACTCTAAAAATAACAAATGTTCAATCAAATATGGATAAAAGGTAATCCCTGTATAATTTTAGTGGAAATAAAAATTGTGCCGACCACTGTGTAACATAGTATGGGGAAAAAAGTGACAGTGAAGTTGCTCAGACATGTCCGACTCTTTGCAACCCCATGGACTGTAGCCTGCCAGGTTCCTCCATCCATGGGATTTTCCAGGCAAGAGTACTGGAGTGGGTTGCCATTCTTTTCTCCAGGGGATCTTCCTAACCCAGGGATTGAACTCAGGTCTCCCACATTGCAGGCAGACACTTTACCATCTGAGCCACCAGGGAAGCACAATATAGTATAGAGATTCTTCAAATAACTAAAAGTATACCTACCACATGACCCAGCGATTCTACTTCTGGGTATATATCTGAACACAACACAAACATTAATTTCAAATGATACAATTACCAAAAATATTCACAGCAGCACTATTTACAATAGCCAAGCTATGGAAGCAAACTTAATGCCCATCAACAGATGAATGGATAAAGAAATGTGGTATATATATGCAGTAGAAAATCACATGGTCAAAAAGAAAATGCAATTATGCCCTTTAAACAATGTGGATTGGCCTAAAGTGTTTTATGTTTAGTAAAATAAATCATATAAAGACAAATTCTGTACTATATCATTTATTTGCAGAAAAGTAATGAAAATTAATGTATCTTCAAAACAGACTCACATAAAACAAGCTAGTGGTTATAAGTGGTAAGAAGAAAGGGGGAAGAGGGAAAGTAGGGTTATGAACTTAAGAAATGCAAACAGTATGCCTAAAATAGACAAGCAAAATTATTATTATATAGCAAAACAAACTAAGGTTATTATCATGTAATAACTTTTTGTGGAATATTATCTGTAATTAATTACTATCCTATACACCTGAATGAGTATAATATTCTAAATAAACTATACTTCAAAAAATTGAAAAAAAAAAAAAAAAAAACATTAAAGGATCATACATCTTGATCAAAGGGAATTTATCCCAAGTAAGCAAGGATGTTTCAATATCCACAAACCTATCAACCTGATACATCACATGGGGAAATTGAATAATAAACATCAAATTATCATTTGTGTGGATGTAAAAATATCTTTAGAGAAAATTCAAGTTTCATTTTGGATAAAAAGCCTCAACAACCTGGGTATAAGAGCAAAGTACCTCAACATAAAAAAGACCTTATATGACAAACCTACAACCAACATTGTACTCAATGGTTAAAAGCTGAAAGGATTTCCTCCAAGATAAGGAAAAGATAGGCAAAAGTCAATATGACACTGTAAGTCCTACCCACAACATTTAGATAATAAACTAAATTAAGGAGGTTGTCCTAAGATGGCAGAGGAATAGGATGGGGAGACCACTTTCTCCCCCACAAATTCATCAAAATAACATTTGAAGGCTGAGTAAATTCCACAAAACAACTTCTGAATGATGGCAGAGGACATCAGGCACCCAGAAAAGCAGCCCAGTGTTTTCGAAAGGAGGTAGGAAAAAATATAAAAGACAAAAAAAAGAGAGACAAAGAGGTAGGGACAGAGCTCCGTCCCAGGAAGGGAGTCTTAAAAAAGAGAAGTTTCCAAACACCAGGAAACACTCTCAATGTTGAGTCTGTGGCGAGCCTTGGAACCACAGATCAGATCAGTCGCTCAGTTGTGTCCGACTCTTTGCGTCCCCATGAATCACAACACACCAGGCCTCCCTGGTCCATCACCAACTCCCGGAGGTCACTCAGACTCACGTCCATCGAGTCAGTGATGCCATCCAGCCATCTCATCCTCTGTCGTCCCCTTCTCCTCCTGCCCCCAATCCCTCCCAGCATCAGAGTCTTTTCCAATGAGTCAACCCTTTGCATGAGGTGGCCAAAGTAATGGAGTTTCAGCTTTAGCATCATTCCTTCCAAAGAAATCCCAGGGCTGATCTCCTTCAGAATGGACTGGTTGGATCTCCTTGCAGTCCAAGGGACTCTCAAGAGTCTTCTCCAACACCACAGTTCAAAAGCATCAATTCTTCGGCGCTCAGCCTTCTTCAGAGGGCAACATAACTGGGAGGGAAAAATAAATAAGTAATTAAAACCCACAGATTACGTGCCCAATGGTAAATCCCCCAGTGGAGAAGCAGCACAGATGCCTGCACCAGCCTCTAGCAAGCCGGGCCTGGGCAGGGAGTCACGGGCTGCATTACTTAGAGTAAGAACTGGGCCTGAATGCCCCGAGGGCAATCTGAGGGAACTAACTTGGGCTAGCAAACCAGACTGTGGGATAGCTACCATGTAAAAAGCCCTAACCTAAGACACCATCAGGTCCGGTCACAGAACAAGATCAGATCAGATCAGATCAGTCGCTCAGTCATGTCCGACTCTCTGCGACCCCATGAACTGCAGCACGCCAGGCCTCCCTATCCATCACCAGCTCTCGGAATTCACTCAGACTCACGTTCATTGAGTCAATGATGCCATCCAGCCATTTCATCCTCTGTCGTCCCCTTCTCCTCCTGCCCCCAATCCCTCCCAGCATCAGAGTCTTCTCCAATGAGTCAACTCTTCACATGAGGTGGCCAAAATACTGGAGTTTCAGCTTTAGCATCATTCCTTCCAAATAAATCCCAGGGCTGATCTCTTTCAGAATGGACGGATTGGATCTCCTTGCAGTCCAAGGGACTCTCAAGAGTCTTCTCCAACACCACACTTGAAAAGCATCAATTCTTTGGCGCTCAGCCTTCTTCACAGTCCAGCTCTCACATCCATACATGACCACAGGAAAGACCATAGCCTTGACTAGGCAAACCTTTGTTGGAAAAGTAATGTCTCTGCTTTTGAATATGCTATCTAGGTTGGTCATAACTTTCCTTCCAAGGAGTAAGCGTCTTTTAATTTCATGGCTGCAGTCACCATCTGCAGTGATTTTGGAGCCCAGAAAAACAAAGTCTGACACTGTTTCCACTGTTTCCCCATCTATTTCCCATGAAGTGATGGGACCAGATGCCATGATCTTCGTTTTCTGAATGGTGAGCTTTAAGCCAACCTTTTCACTCTCCACTTTCACTTTCATCAAGAGGCTTTTTAGTTCCTCTTCACTTTCTGCCATAAGGGTGGTGTCATCTGCATATCTGAGGTTATTGATATTTCTCCCAGCAATCTTGATTCCAACTTGTGATTCTTCCAGTCCAGCGTTTCTCATGATGTACTCTGCATATAAGTTAAATAAACATGGTGACAATATACAGCCTTGACGTACTCCTTTTCCTATTTGGAACCAGTCTGTTGTTCCATGTCCAGTTCTAACTGTTGCTTCCTGACCTGCATTCAGATTTCTCAAGAGGCAGATCAGGTGGTCTGGTATTCCCATCTCTTCCAGAATTTTCCACAGTTTATTGTGATCCACACAGTCAAAGGCTTTGGCATAGTCAATAAAGCAGAAATAGATGTTTTTCTGGAACTCTCTTGCTTTTTCCATGATCCAGTGAATGTTGGCAATTTGATCTCTGGTTACTCTGCCTTTTCTAAAACCAGCTTGAACATCATGAACCATTGAAGTTCATGGTTCACATATTGCTGAAGCCTGGCTTGGAGAATTTTGAGCACTACTTTACTAGCATGTGAGATGAGTGCAATTGTGCAGTAGTTTGAGCATTCTTTGGCATTGCCTTTCTTTGGGATTGGAATGAAAACTGACCTTTTCCAATCTTGTGGCCACTGCTGAGTTTTCCAAATTTATACTTATAGTCAATTCTCCATATAAATGGTTCTATATGCATCAATGGATTCAGCCAAATGTGAATTGTGTAGTACTGTAATTTTGTACTTTTGAAAAAATACACTTATAAGTGGACCTGCACAACTTAAATTCATGTTGTTCAAGGCCCAATTGTATATAATATCAGGTAGTGAAGAGTGTTATGAAGAAAATTATGTGAAAAACAGCATGTAAAATATTGACATGCTATCTGACATGAGTAAGAATTGAACGAACAGTAAGCATCATCTCATTAAACCCCCTAAATCAGCGACTTATCTCCATTTTAGAGATAACAGAACGAGGTCAGTGAATTAAATAGCTTGCTTAAGACACAGCTTGTAAATCCCAATCTCCAAATCCATGCTTGGTTACAAATACAAATGGCCATATTTTTTTCTATTCTGCCTTTGCTTGTCTTTGATTCTAGATGATAAAACCATAAAAGGTCAACTTTGAAAATAATTTTAAGAAGTTTGCAATCCAGCATTTGAGTTTTTGTTATTGATTTTAAGAAATGGAACTCAATTTGTGAAATAGATTAAAAAAGCATTGATGCTCTGGTTTAAGTAGATCAGGAGAGTCAATCAGACCTAACAAGGCCCATAATTATACCTTGTCAGTCTCCTATCACACCTTGAGATGCCATTCATAAAAATTCATGGTCAATGACTCTTCCAACTTTGCCTGATTCAGTCTTCAATATTTATAGATGTAAGAATGACAGTTTAAAACAGTATACATATCCACTCAGAATTATACTGATAGTTGATCTAGAATGAACAGCAAAGATGAATGTCTAATAAAGCATCAGAGGAAGGGAGAGGGCTCAGACCACAAATGAATGCCATCAGTCAGTCTCAGAAATTGTATTAAGTAGTCAGCATTTAAGTAAATGGCTCCATTTTTTTTTTTTTTTTTTTGCTTAACTTTACAATATTGTATTGCTTTTACTATACATCGAGATGGATCCGCCACCAGTATACACTTGTTCCCCATCCTGAACCCTTCTCCCTCCCCCCTTCCCACACCATCTCTCCAGGTCATCCCAGTGCTCCAGTCCCAGGCATCTGTTATAGGGCATCGTACCTGGACTGACTCGTTTCAGATATGATATTATACATATTTCAATGCTATTCTCCCCAATCATCCCACCCTCCCCCGGTCCCAGAGTCCAAAAGTCTGTTCTATACATCAGTGTCTCTTTTGCTGTCTCGTAAATAGGGTTATTTTTACCATCTTTCTAAATTCCATATATATGTGTTAGTATACTGTATTTGTGTTTTTGTTTCTGGCTTACTTCACTCTGTATAATAGGCTCCAGTTCCATCCACCTCCTTAGAACTGATTCAAATGTATTCTTTTTAATGGCTGAGTAATACTCCATTGTGTATATGTACCACTGCTTGCTTATCCATTCATCTGTGGATGGACATCTAGGTTGCTTCGACGTCCTGGCTACTGTAAACAGTGCAGCTATGAACATTGGGGTACACGTGTCTCTTTCAATTCTGGATTTCTCAGTGTGTATGCCCAGCAGTGGGATTGCTGGATCATTAAGCAGTTCTATTTCCAGTTTTTTGAGAAATCTCCATACTGTTCTCCATAGTGGCTGTACTAGTTTGCATTCCCACCAACAGTGTAAGAGGGTTCCCTTCTCTCCGCACCCTCTCCAGCATTTATTGCTTGTGGACTTTTGGATCGCAGAAATGGCTCCATGTTTGCAGCCAAAGATGGAAAAGCTCTATACAATCAGCAAAAACAAGACCAGGAGCTGACTGTGGCTTGGATCATGAGCTCCTTATTGCCAAATTCAGACTTAAGTCGAAGAAAATTGGGAAAACCACTAGACCATTCAGGTATGACCTAAATCAAATCCCTCATGATTATACAGTGGAAATGAGAAATAGATTTAAGGGACTAGATCTGATAAACAGAGTGCCTGATGAACTATGAATGGAGGTTCGTGACATTGTACAGGAGACAGGGATCAAGATCATCCCCATGGAAAAGAAATGCAAAAAAACAAAAAGGCTGTCTGGGGAGGCCCTTGCAAATAGCTGTGAAAAGAAGAGAAGTGAAAAGCAAAGGAGAAAAGGAAAGATATAAGCATCTGAATGCAGAGTTCCAAAGAATAGCAAGAAGAGATAAGAAAGCCTTCCTCCGTGATCAATGCAAAGAAATAGAGGAAAACAACAGAATGGGAAAGACTAGAGATCTCTTCAAGAAAATCAGAGATACCAAGGGAACATTTCATGCAAAGATGGGTTTGAAAAAGGACAGAAATGGTATTGACCTAACAGAAGCAGAAGATATTAAGAAGAGGTGGCAAGAATACACAGAAGAACTGTACAAAAAAGATCTTCACGACCAAGATAATCACGATGGTGTGATCACTCACCTAGAGCCAGATATCCAGGAATATGAAGTCAAGTGGGCCTTTGAAAGAAAGCATCATTATGAACAAAGCTAGTGGAAGTGATAGAATTCCAGTTGAGCTACTCCAAATTCTGAAAGATGATGCTGTGAAAGTGCTGCACTCAATATGCCAGCAAATTTGGAAATTTTGCAGTGGCTACAGGACTGGAGAAGGTCAGTTTTCATTCCAATCCCAAAGAAAGGCAATGCCAAAGAATGCTCAAGCTACCACACAATGGCACTCATGCCATACGCTAGTAAAATAATGCTCAAAATTCTCCAAGCCAGGCTTCAGCAATACGTGAGCCATGGACTTCCAGATGTTCAAGCTGGTTTTAGAAAAGGCAGAGGAACCAGAGATTGAATTGCCAACATCTGCTGGATCATCAAAAAAGCAAGACAGTTCCAGAAAAACATCTATTTCTGCTTTATTGACTATGTCAAAGCCTTTGACTGTGTAGATCACAATAAACTGTGGAAAATTCTGAAAGAGATTTTCAGACCACCTGATTTGCCTCTTGAGAAATCTGTATGCAGGTCAGGAAGCAACAGTTAGAACTGGATATGGAACAACAGACTGGTTCCAAATAGGGAAAGGAGTACATCAAGGCTGTATATTGTCACCATGTTTATTTAACTTATATGCAGAGTACATCATGAGAAACGCTGGACTGGAAGAAACACAAGTTGGAATCAAGATTGCTGGGAGAAATATCAATAACCTCAGATATGCAGATGACACCACCTTTATGGCAGAAAGTGAAGAGGAACTAAAAAGCCTCTTGATGAAAATGAACGTGAAGAGTGAAAAGGTTGGCTTAAAGCTCAACATTCAGAAAATGAAGATCATGGCATCTGGTCCCATCACTTCATGGGAAATAGATGGGGAAACAGTGGAAACAGTGTCAGACTTTGTTTTTCTGGGCTCCAAAATCACTGCAGATGGTGACTGCAGCCATGAAATTAAAAGACGCTTACTCCTTGGAAGGAAAGTTATGACCAACCTAGATAGCATATTCAAAAGCAGAGACATCACTTTTCCAACAAAGGTTTGCCTAGTCAAGGCTATGGTCTTTCCTGTGGTCATGTATGGATGTGAGAGCTGGACTGTGAAGAAAGCTGAGTGCCCAAGAATTGATGCTTTTGAACTGTGGTGTTGGAAAACACTCTTAAGAGTTCCTTGGACTGCAAGGAGTTCCAATCCGTCCATTCTGAAAGAGATCAGCCCTGGGATTTATTTGGAAGGAATGATGCTAAAGCTGAAACTCCAGTATTTTGGCCACCTCATGCGAAAAGTTGACTCATTGGAAAAGACTCTGATGCTGGGAGGGATTGGGGGTAGGAGGAGAAGGGGACAACAGAGGATGAGATGGCTGGATGGCATCACTGACTCGATGGATGTGAGTTTGAGAGAACTCCGGAAGTTGATGATGGACAGGGATGCTGTAATTCATGGGGTAGCAAAGAGTCAGACTCAACTGAATGACTTAACTCAACTGATTTAGGTTAAAAAAAAAATTGCTTAAATTATGCACAACTGATATTAGCAACCACTATGTTATTCACGTATACAGTATGGTTAAGTGGATCCTACACAAAATCCGACACACAATTTGGATTGATCCAAATAATCCACAGTGGACTCCTGTAATCTGACTCTGTAATTCAAGAGGAAGAAGTGGTATCCAGTGTTCAGTCCAATCATAGCCTATCTTTCCTATTGCACACATTCTTCTGAGGATGAAGTTAAATAATCAATGTGGGAAATACTTTGACTTGAAATATTATTGCTATTATTAATACCATTATTCTAGCTTATGATTTCAACCTTACAGAATGTTTAGCTTGACATGACTCTTAAGAGTTTTAGTAATTACACCCCACAGGCTCTAGAAAGTCTTTCCATACAGATATATACCTGATTATCATTATCAGCATTCTCAGTCAAAGATTCACTTTGTAGCCAACAAATGGACTTGCCAAACTCATTTTAGTTGTGATTGGCATGAAAATCTCCCTATCTTGTCTGAGTTAAGTCAATTAAGTCACATTTATTAAGCACTCACTTTGCAGAACTCATTGTGGAACAAAAGGAATTAAGTAGCTAAAAGAGATCTGGGAAAGATGGAGTTATGAGTCAAAACCAAGAAGTTTAACTGGAATATAGATATAAGTTTATGCACTTGTGTCTAGCAACAAAAATAAACAACAACAACAAAAACAATCACTAGAAACAATGGTCCCAAAGAAAGGAGATGAGACTTAGCACTGGCATCTGTAATCAAGCTTAAGGAATGTTTCCAACTGCCAACTCAGTATTCATTAATAGAAAGAGGTGGCTAACAGAAGAAATGGTAATAGAGGCTGTATAAAGAGAAATATTAATCAGATAATCTCTGAACATTCGTGGTACTCAGTCTAGCAAATACTAGGCAATATACATTTATTTGAAAGATTGAATAAATAATCTAAAAATCACTTATTTATATTATAAACATTCTGTAAGGAAGTTCCTTCTGTGAGTTGGTAGTAAGAGTTACGTTGTTGTTGTTGTTGTTGTTGTTGTTGTTTTAAGTCTATATGTAAACACACTTGGGAAATTCCAAGCTAAAGAAAATTAAAAAACTTTCTTTGAAGACTTCTTGTTTTCTAATATGTAAATTGCATTGTGACTCTCCATTATGGAATTATAGATGCAGTGTTTCTTAAACTTATTTTACCATAGAAAAATTTATCTGTAGAACATTTTATGTGACCAGTGTTCAGTAAAAATGAACTTCAGAAAATATTGATCTAGAGCCACAAGTGTGATACTCAATCTGTTCAGATTCTAGGCCCCATCTTTTAACAGGGAAATAGGTGTATGGCAATATATCCACATGGTGGTCAATGGGATGTAAGGAGATAAGAAACCAATTCCTTGTAGAAGGCTCAGGAGCATTTGGTTTCTGTCTTCTGAGCTCTGAAGGCCCAATACCTCACAGAGGGTCCAAGCTTGGATGTATAAATATAAGCATCATAGAGACAATTTCCTGCTTGGAAAAAATGAGAATTTTCTAAAAGCGATGGCCTCTTGATAGCAAGTGAGCTCCCCCATCACAGGATGTTTCTAAGCTGAGTACTCAGGACCAATTGATAAAGTTCCAAGACTCAGATGTTTGGGGAAAAGAAGGGAGGTCTTTACAATTTGACCCAACACAGAGAGTCCATGTTTCCAAATGAAACTGAAATTGGCACCAAGAGGGGAGGGACAGATTTAAAGACTCTGCAAAGCAATGGTTATCAAACTGATCATACCTTAGAATCATCTGCAGGGCTTGTTAAAACAGATTTATGACTTCAATTCCCAGTCAAGACAAAGTAATCACCCAAGTCCTCTCTCTTACAACTTAAAAAAAAAAAATGGATTTAACAAACAAACCTAGAAAGACTGAAAAATAGAAAGAATAAGGCAAACTACCTAGGGACTTCAGGACTTGAGACATAAAGTTATGGGAAGCTCCCTGTGTTTCCTTTTAGGCTTCCATATATCGCTATGGGATACCATGAAAAGTGTGCAACCTGAAACATACAATAGGCACATACCAAAAAAAAGCTACATGAAAATTTTACTTGCTGAAGCCACAGGAGTGGAATAAATATGGCACAGAAGAACAGAAAAAAAAAATAAACATATTATCAGCTCTATTTCAACAAAACACCAGAATAAAACTCCTTCCACCCACTACTTCCCATACATTTTCAGAAAGACCAAGTATGGATCCTAAACTCACCCAGTAGCAAAGAAACAGGATAAAGTGGTGCGAGGCAGTGCTAGCCAGCACTAGACTTTTTCTGCTAATGTAAAATGAGCAAGGCTTAGCTGGAAGCTGAACTTCTACCTCTGTTCAGCACTCTACTTTTGCAGAGATGGTGTCAACAGTGTGTGTGTGTGTGTGTGTGTGTGTGTGTGTGTGTGTGTGTGTGCGTGCATGTGCACAGTGGGGAGTGTTACTGAATTTCAGTCCACATTGTGCAACAGTGAAATGGAGTAAAGTGGTGCAGGGAAGTTATGGTCAGCACTTACTCTCCACTCCTGCCCTAGTATCAACAGGACTCAGGCAGATACTGAGCTTCCAAGTTTACCAGGCATCTACAGGGCAAAAGGAGGCAATAAGAAATACAGAGAGGTGATACTTATTGACACTCTTATTCCTTCTAGCCCCATATCATCAGGGACCAGAGCGTACTTGAACTATCACCTCCACCTGCAACAAGGCAGAGTAATGTGGTGTTAGGAAGTGATTTTCAGTATGCCACTTTCTGCACATGCATCTCAGTATCACTTGGGCAAAACAGGGAGCTAGTATTACACTCTTAAAAACCTAGAAAGCATATGAAAAAGCAGAGATATCACTTTTCTTACAAAGGTTCATATAGTCAAAGTTATGGTTTTTCTAGTAGTCATGTACAGAGGTGAAAGTTGGACTATAAAGTAGGCTGAGTACCAAAGAATTGACGATATCAAACTGTGGTGCTGGAGAAGATTCTTGAGAGTCCCTTGGAGAGAAGGAGAACAAACCAGTCAGTATTAAAGGAAATAACCCCTGGATACTCATTGGAAGGACTGATGCCAAAGTTGAAGCTTTGGCAACCTGATGCAAACAGCCAACTCATGGGGGAAATAAACCCTGATTCTGGAAAGATTGAGAGCAGGAGGAGAAGAGGACAACAGAGGATGAAATGATTGGATGGCCTCATTGGCTCAATGGACATGAGTTTGAGCAAACTCAGGGAGATAGTGAAGGACAGGGAAGCCTGGCATGCTACAGTCCATGAGGTCACAAAGAGTCGGACACAACTGAGAAACTGAACAATAACAATATTACACTCCAAATCACTGGTAATGAAGCAGAAAAGAACAGTGCAATGTGGTGATAGTTTGCACTTTGCTTTCCTCTATGACCATCCTCTCCCCTCCACATCAGTGTGGCCTAATTGGGAGCTGAACTTCCATCTCTCACACAGAAATAATGAGTGCTATGAGTTAGTGCTCTGCTGAGAGTATAATCAAGGCCAAGAAGGAGACTGAACTTTAGCCAACACCTGCTGACAGTGAGTGGGGCAAGATAGTGAGAGTCCAAGGTGATTTGGCAGGGTGAGAGGAGTGAGTCCAGCAGAAATTTAACCATTCACTTGCACCTGTTTCTATGCATTATACATAAAGGGTGAATTTCTGGAAACAGAAAAGATGATTAAATAGAATTCAGAGTCCCATAATAAAATAACCTAAAAGTTCAGGATATAATGAAAAATCACTTGTTGTACCAAGAACTTGGAAAATCTCAAATTGAAAAAGACTTCATAATTTATTTGATGAAACTGGTTATTACCCAGATACATAAGAGAAATTGTAGACTTATAAATATAGAGGCAAAATTACTCAACAAAAGTATAGTACATTGAATCCAGAAATATATAAAAAGGATTATGCTGTATGATCAAATGGGATTTATGCCAGGGATGCAAGGTTGTTTTAAGATCTAAAAATCAGTTAATGTAATGTACCACAAAAATAGACTTCTCTGGTGGTTCACTGGTAGAGTTGGCCTGCCAATGCAGAAGACATGGGTTCAATCCCTGTGTCGGGAAGATCCCTTGGAGAAGGAAGTAGCAACCCACTCCAATATCCTCACCCAGGAAGTCCCATAGACAGAAGAGTTGGGAGCGCTACAGTCCACAGAGTTGCAAAAGAGTTGGACAGGACTTAGCAACTAAACAACAACAAATCACAAAAATAGACTAAAGGATAAAAATAATGCTCAGAGCAAATACACAAATAACATTTGACAAAATCCAACACTGTAATATGATAAAAGCACTCAACGAAATAGGAAACTTTCTCTACTCAATAAAGTGAATCTAAAAAAAAAAAATTCACAACCTACATCATACTTAATTGTAAAAGAATGAAAATCCCCTGCCCTTAGCTTAGGAAAAATATATGTATGTTCACACTTGCTATTTCTATTAAACATTAAGCTAGAGCTTTTCTCCAGGACAGTTAGGCAAGAAAAAGAAAGGCATAAAAATTGGAAAGGGAGAAATAAAACAATTTCTAGTCACAGACATAATCTTTTATATAGAAAGTGGTAATGAATCAATTAAAATCTATTAAAACTAATAAATAAGTTCAAGCAAATTGTAGTATACAAGATTAATATACAAAAATTCATTGTGTTTTGGGATTTTTTGTAGTTCCATACAAATTTTAGGTTTATTCTATTTCTGTTAAAAGTTCCATTGGAATTTCAATTAGGACAGCATTCAATTTGTAGGTTGCTTTGTGTATTTTAACAATAATAATTCTTTCAATCCATGAGCACAGAATGTCTTCCATTATTTTTGTCTTTAGTTTTTTCATCATTGTCTTGTAGTGTTCAGGTCTTTTATCTCCTCCCTTACATTTGTTCCTAGATATTTCATTCTTTTGATGAATTTGTAAACAGGATTGTTTTATTCATTTCTCTTTCTAGTAGTTTGTCATTAGTGTATAAGAAAAAAAATTAGGTTGATTCTGTATCTTGCTTTTACTGAATTTGTTTATTAATTCTAACATTTTATTTGATGGCATCTTTGGAGTTTCCTGTGTGAAATACCATGTCATTTGTAAATAGTGACACTTTTACTTTTTTGTATTGAAATAAGATGATATATTTCTTCTTTTTTTAATTTTTTTCATTACTTACTATGAAATGTATTAAACACACAACTACTATTATTAAAGTATTACATACCAATACACACACAAAGTAGCACCAGAATTCTGCTGATGAAAAACCAGAATGCCCTGCTCCATACTCCCCATTCCATTCTTACTCCTAGAGGCATCTTTTAAGTTATGTTCTTTTTTTGTTTGTTTGTTTGTTTTTCCCTCCCTCCATCCTCCCTCCCCATACCATCCCTCTGGGTCGTCCCAGTGCACCAGCCCCAAGCATCCGGTATCAGGCATTGAACCTGGACGGGCAACTCGTTTCAAACATGTTATTATACATATTTCAATGCCATTCTCCCAAATCAATCCACCCTCTCCGTCTCCCAGAGTCCAAAAGACTGTTCTATACATCAGTGTCTCCTCTGCTGTCTCATATACAGGGTTATTGTTACCATCTTTCTAAATTCCATATATATGTGTTAGTATACTGTATTTGTGTTTTTCTTTCTGGCTTACTTCACTTTGTATAATAGGCTCCAGTTCCATCCACCTCATTAGAACTGATTCAAATGTATTCTTTTTAATGGCTGAGTAATATTCCATTGTGTATATGTACCACTGCTTTCTTATCCATTCATCTGCTGATGTATATCTAGGTTGCTTCCAAGTCCTGGCTATTATAAACAGTGCTGCTATGAACATTGGGGTACACGTGTCTCTTTCAATTCTGGTTTTCTCAGTGTGCATGCCCAACAGTGGGATTGCTGGATCATAAGACAGTTCTATTTCCAGTTTTTTGAGGAATCTCCATACTGTTCTCCATAGTGGCTGTACTAGTTTGCATTCCCACCAACAGTGTAAGAGGGTTCCCTTTTCTCCACACCCTCTCCAGCATTTATTGCTTGTGGACTTTTGGATCACAGCCATTCTGACTGGCGTGAAATGGTACCTCATAGTGGTTTTGATTTGCATTTCTCTGATGAGTGATGTTGAGCATCTTTTCATGTGTTTGTTAGCCATCTGTATGTCTTCTTTGGAGAAATGTCTATTTAGTTCTTTGGCCCATTTTTTGATTAGGTCATTTATTTTTCTGGAATTGAGCTGTAGGAGTTGCTTATATATTTTTGAGATTAGTTGTTTGTCAGTTGGTTCATTTGCTATTATTTTCTCCCATTCTGAAGGCTGTCTTTTCACCTTGTTTATAGTTTCCTTTGTTGTGCAGAAGCTTTTAAGTTTAACTAGGTCCCATTTGTTTATTTTTGTTTTTTTTTTTAATTTTTATTTTGCTTAACTTTACAATATTGTATTGTTTTTGCCATTCATTAAAATGAATCCGCCACAAGTATACATGTGCTCCCCATCCTGAACCCTCCTCCTTCCTCCCTCCCCATACCATCCCTCTGGGTCGTCCCAGTGCACCAGCCCCAGGCATCCATTATCAGGCATCGTACCTGGACTGGCGACTCGTTTCAGATATGATATTATACATATTTCAATGCTATTCTCCCAAATCATCCCACCTTCTCCCTCTCCCAGAGTCCAAAAGACTGTTCTATACATCAGTGTCTCTTTTGCTGTCTTGTAAACAGAGTTATTGTTACCATCTTTCTAAATTCCATATACATGCGTTAGTATACTGTATTTGTGTTTTTCTTTCTGGCTTACTTCACTCTGTATAATAGGCTCCAGTTCCATTCCAATATTCTGGGAGGTGGGTCATAGAGGATCCTGCTGTGATGTATGTCAGAGAGTGTTTTGCCTATGTTTTCCTCTAGGAGTTTTATGGTTTCTGGTCTTACATTTAGATCTTTAATCCATTCTGAGTTTATTTTTGTGTATGGTGTTAGAAAGTGCTCTAGTTTCATTCTTTTACAAGGGTTTGACCAGTTTTCCCAGCACCACTTGTTAAAGAGATTGTCTTTAATCCATTGTATATTCTTGCATCCTTTGTCAAAGATAAGGTGTCCATATGTGTGTGGATTTATCTCTGGGCTTTCTATTTTGTTCCATTGATCTAAATTTCTGTCTTTTTGCCAGTACCATACTGTCTTCATGACTGTGGCTTTGTAGTAGAGCCTGAAGTCAGGCAGGTTGATTCCTCCAGTTCCGTTCTTCTTTCTCAAGATAGCTTCTTCTTATTAATTGCTCTGCTTAGAACTTCTAATAGTATGTTGAATAAAAGTGGCAAGAGTGGGCCTCCCTGCAGTTATTGATTTTAGATTAAAAAGATTTCAGCATTTCATCATTGAATATGATGTTAGCTGTGGATTTGTCATATATGATCTTTATTATGTTGAGGTAGGTTCCCTCTATGCACAGTTTCTGGAAAGTTTTTGTCATAAATGGATATTGAATATTATCAAGTACTTGTTCAGCATCTATTGAGATGACCATATATGATTTTTGTCTTTAAATTTGTTAAGATGGTGCATCACATTGATTTGTGGATATTGATCCATAAGTGCAACCCTAGAATAAATTCCACATAATCATAGAGTGTGATTCTTTTAATGCATTACTAAATTTGGTTTGCTAATATTCTGTTGATATTTTTGAATCTATATTTATCAGGAATATTGCCTGAAATATTTAGTTTTTTGGGGGGATGTGTGGTGTCTTGTATAGTTTTATATCAAGGTAATATGAGTTTAGAAGTGTCTGTCTTTGAAAGAGCTTCATAAGTGTTCATAAGCATTAATTCTGTTTTAAATGTTGGGTAGAATTCATTAGTGAATCCATGTTGTCCTGTATGTTTGCTTATTGAAAGGTTTTTGATTACATATTCAATATTTTTACTAGTAATCAGTTTGAGCAAATGTTCTATTTTTCTTCATGATACAACTTTGGTAGGTGTATGCTTCTAGGAAACTATCTATTTCTTCCAGGTTGTCAAATTTGTTGGCAAATATTAGTTCACAATACTCTCTTATTTCTTTTATGATTGTTGCTATTTCCTTACTTCTACTATTTTCTAACAAAAAAACAGTTGATTCACAATACTGTGCTAGATTCAGATATATAACACATGATTTGTTTTGAGGTGCTTTTTGCAAATAACATTGCATAATTGCTAATCATAAAATATTGGATATAATTTCAGTAAATTATTTTTGCTTATTTATTTTATGTATAGTAGTTTGTACCTGTCAATCTCATTCTTAATTTGTCCCTCCATCTTTCCAGTTCCATTTGGTAGCCATAAGTTTATTTTCTACGTCTGTGAGTCTGTTTCCGTCTTGCACATAGATTTATTTGTAGTATTTTTTAGATTCCACATATAAATGATATCATATAGTATTTGTCTTTCTCTGTCTTTTTTCACTAAGCATAATCTTCTCTAGGCCCATCCATGTTGATATGAATTGCAATATTTCATACTTATCTGCACTAATCTTTTCAAATGAGAGCTTTTTTTTTTTTTTTTTTTTTTTCGGA
Organism: Tragelaphus eurycerus; assembly: GCA_935064755.1. Classification (NCBI taxonomy): domain Eukaryota; kingdom Metazoa; phylum Chordata; class Mammalia; order Artiodactyla; family Bovidae; genus Tragelaphus; species Tragelaphus eurycerus. The sequence goes on along the minus strand of CAKXYN010000119.1, from coordinate 1,784,328 downwards.
TATTCCAAGGAGTGGGATTGTCATACAGCAGTTATATTTTTAGATTTTTAAGAAATCTCTGTACTGTGTTTTATAATGTGTGCACCAATTTACATTCATACCAACAAGGTAGGAGGGTTCCCTTTTCTCCACACTCTCTTTAGCATTTATTGTTTGTAACCTTTCAAAATTTTATTTTGTATTGTAGTATAACTGATTAAAAAATAATGTGATATTTTCAGGTGAACAGTGAAGGGACTCGACCATACATATTATACATGTATTCATTCACCCCCAAATTCCCCTCCCATCCAAAATGCCATATAACATTGTGCAGTGTTCCATGTGCTATACAGTAGGTCCTTGTTGGTTATCCATTTTATTTTTTATAGATATTTTTTAAATTTTATTTTATTTTTAACTTTACAATATTGTATTGGTTTTGCCATATATCAACATGAATCCACCACAGGTATACACGTGTTCCCCATTATGAACCATCCTCCCTCCTCCCTCCCCATACCATCCCTCTGGGTCGTCCCAGTGCACCAGCCCCAAGCATCAAGTATCGTACATCAAACCTGGCGACTTGCTTCATATATGATATTATACATGTTTCAATGACATTCTCCCAAACCATCCCACCCTCTCCCTCTCCCACAGAGTACAAAAGACTGTTCTATACATCTGTGTCTCTTTTTCTGTCTCACATACAGGGTTATTGTTACCATCTTTCTAAATTCCATATATATGCGTTAGTATACTGTATTGGTGTTTTTCTTTCTGGCTTACTTCACTCTGTATAATAGGCTCCAGTTTCATCTACCTCATTAGAACTGATTCAAATGTATTCTTTTTAATGGCAGAGTAATAATCCGTTGTGTATATGTACCACTGCTTTCTTATCCATTCGTCTGCTGATGGACATCTAGGTTGCTTCCATGTCCTGGCTATTATAAACAGTGCTGCAATGAACATTAGGGTACACGTGTCTCTTTCAATTCTGATTTCCTCAGTATGTATGCCCAGCAGTGGGAATGCTGGGTCATAAAGCAGTACTATTTCCAGTTTTTTAAGGAATCTCCACACTGTTCTCCATAGTGGCTGTACTAGTTTGCATTCCCACCAACAGTGTAAGAGGGTTCCCTTTTCTCCACACCCTCTCCAACATTTATTGCTTGTAGACTTTTGAATTGCAGCCATTCTGACTGGTGTGAAATGGTACCTCATTGTGGTTTTGATTTGCATTTCTCTGATAATGAGTGATGTTGAGCATCTTTTCATGTGTTTGTTAGCCATCTGTATGTCTTCTTTGGAGAAATGTCTATTTAGTTCTTTGGCCCATTTTTTGATTTGGTCATTTATTTTTCTGAAATTGATCTGTAGGAGTTGCTTGTATATTTTTGAGATTAGTTGTTTGTCAGTTGGTTCATTTGCTACTATTTTCTCCCATTCTGAAGGCTGTCTTTTCACCTTGCTTATAGTTTCCCTTGTTGTGCAGAAGTTTTTAAGTTTAATTAGGCCTCATTTGTTTATTTTTTATTTTATTTCCAATATTCTGGGAGGTGGGTCATAGAGGATCCTGTTGTGATGTATGTGTGAGAGTGTTTTGCCTATATTCTCCTCTAGGAGTTTTATAGTTTTTGGTCTTATGTTTAAATCTTTAATCGATTTTGAGTTTATTTTTGTGTACGGTGTCAGAAAATGTTCTAGTTTCATTCTTTTACAAGTGGTTGACCAGCACCACTTGGTAAAGAGATGGTCTTTAATCCATTGTATATTCTTGCCTCCTTTGTCAAAGATAAGTTGTCCATAGGTGCGTGGATTTATCTCTAGGCTTTCTATTTTGTTCCATTGATCTAAATTTCTGTCTTTGTGTCAGTACCATACTGTCTTGATGAATGTGGCTTTGTAGAAGAGCCTAAAGTCAGGTAGGTTAATTCCTCCAGTTCCATTCTTCTTTCTCAAGATTGTTTTGGCTATTCAAGGTTTTTTGTATTTCCATACAAATTGTGAATTTATTCGTTCTAGCTTTGTGAAGAATACCGTTGGTAGCTTGATAGGGATTGCATTGAATTTATGAATTGCTCACCTAGAGCCAGACATCCTGGAATGTGAAGTCAAGTGGGCCTTAGAAAGCATCACTACGAATAAAGCTAGTGGAAGTGATGGAATTTCAGTGGAGCTATTCCAAATCCTCAAAGATGATGCTGTGAAAGTGCTGCATTCAATATGCCAGCAAATTTGGAAAACTCAGCAGTGGCCACAAGATTGGAAAAGGTCAGTTTTCATTGCAATCCCAAAGAAAGGCAATGCCAAAGAGTGCTCAAACTACCGCACAATTGCACTCATCTCACACGCGAGTAAAGTAATGCTCAAAATTCTCCAAGCCAGGCTTCAGCAATATGTGAACCGTGAACTTCCTGATGTTCAAGCTGGATTTAGAAAAGGCAGAGGAACCAGAGATCAAATTGCCAACATTCACTGGATCATGGAAAAAGCAAGAGAGTTCCATAAAAACATCTATTTCTGCTTTATTGACTATGCCAAAGCCTTTGACTGTGTAGATCACAATAAACTGTGGAAAATTCTGAAAGAGATGGGAATACCAGACCACCTGATCTGCCTCTTGAGAAATCTGTATGCAGGTCAGGAAGCAACAGTTAGAACTGGTCATGGAACAACAGACTGGTTCCAAATAGGAAAAGGAGTACGTCAAGGCTGTATATTGTCACCATGTTTATTTAACTTATATGCAGAGTACAGTATAAGAAATGCTGGACTGGAAGAAACACAAGTTGGAATCAAGATTGCTGGGAGAAATATCAATCACCTCAGATATGCGGATGACACAACCCTTATGGCAGAAAGTGAAGAGGAACTAAAAAGCCTCTTGATGAAAGTGAAAGTGGAGAGTGAAAAGGTTGGCTTAAAGCTCAACATTCAGAAAACGAAGATCATAGCATCTGGTCCCATCACTACATGGGAAATAGATGGAGAAACAGTGGAAACAGTGTCAGACTTTCTTTTTCTGGGCTCCAAAAATCACTGCAGATGGTGACTGCACACATGAAATTAAAAGACGCTTGCTCCTTGGAAGGAAAGTTATGACCAACCTAGACAGCATATTCAAAAGCAGAGACATCACTTTGCCAACAAAGGTTCGCCTAGTCAAGGCTATGGTCTTTCCTGTGGTCATGTATGGGTGTAAGAGCTGGACTGTGAAGAAGGCTGAGCACCGAAGAATTGATGCTTTTGAACTGTGGTGTTGGAGAAGACTCTTGAGAGTTCCTTGGAGTGCAAGGAGATCCAACCAGTCCATTCTGAAGGAGATCAGCCCTGGGATTTCTTTGGAAGGAATGATGCTAAAGCTGAAACTCCAGTATTTTGGCCACCTCATGCGAAAAGTTGACTCATTGGAGAAGACTATGATGCTGGGAGGGATTGGGGGCAGGAGGAGAAGGGGATGACAGAGGATGAGCTGGCTGAATGGCATCACTGACTCGATGAATGTGAGTCTGAGTGACCTCCAGGAGTTGGTGATGGACAGGGAGGCCTGGCGTGCTGTGGTTCATGGGGTCGCAAAGAATCGAACACGACTGAGCGACTGATCTCTGTTCTCTTGGGTAGTATACTCATTTTCATTATATTGATTCTTCCAATCGATGAACATGGTATATTTCTCCATCTATTAGTGTCCTCTTACATTTCTTTCACCAGTGTTTTATAGTTTTCTATATACAGGTCTCTTCACTTTGACTTTTCACTTTCATGCATTGGAGAAGGAAATGGCAACCCACTCCAGTGTTCTTGCCTGGAGAATCCCAGGGACAGGGGAGCCTGGTGAGCTTCTGTCTATGGGGTCGCACAGAGTCGGACACGACTGAGGCTACTTAGCAGCAGCAGCAGCAGCAGCATATACAGGTCTTTTGTTTCTTTAGATAGATGTATTCCTAAGTATTTTATTCTTTTCGTTGCAATGGTGAATGGAATTGTTTCCTTAATTTCTCTTTCTATTTTCTCATTATTAGTGTATAGGAATGCAAGGAATTTCTCCGTGTTGATTTTATATCCTGCAACTTTACTATATTTCTTGATTAGTTCTAGTAATTTTCTGGTGAAGTCTTTAGGGTTTTCTAGGTAGAAGATTGTGTAATCTGCAAACAGTGAGAGTTTTACTTCTTCTTTTCCAATTTGGATTCCTTTTATTTCTTTTTCTGCTCTGATTGCTGTGGCCAAATCTTCCAAAACTATGATGAATAGTAATGGTTAAAGTGGGCACCCTTGTCTCGTTGCTGACTTTAGGGGAAATGTTTTCAATTTTTCACCATTGAGGATAATATTTGCTGTGTGTTCGTTGTATATAGCTTTTATTATGTTGAGGTATGTTCCTTCTATTCCTGCTTTCTGGAGAGTTTTTATCATAAACGGATGTTGAACTTTGTCAAAGGCTTTCTCTGCATCTATTGAGATAATCATATGGTTTTTATTTTTCAATTTGTTAATGTGGTGTATTATGTTGATTGATTTGCAGATATTGAAGAATCCTTGCATCCCTTGGATAAAGCCCACTTGATCATGAGGACATTTCACCCCAAAACAATTAATTTCACCTTTTTCTCAAGCGCACAGGGAACCTTCTTCAGGATAGATCACATCCTGTGCCATAAATCTAACCTTAGTAAATTCAAAAAAATTTAAATCATTCCAAGCATCTTTTCTGACCACAATGCAGTAAGATTAGATCTCAATTACAGGAGAAAAACTATTAAAAATTGCAACATATGGAGCCTAAACAACACGCTGCTGAATAACCAACAAATCACAGAAGAAATCAAAAAAGAAATCAAAATTTGCATAGAAACAAATGAAAATGAAAACATAACAACCCAAAACCTGTGGGACACTGTAAAAGCAGTCCTAAGGGGAAAGTTCATAGCAATACAGGCATACCTCAAGAAACAAGAAAAAAGTCAAATAAATAATCTAACTCTACACCTAAAGCAACTAGAAAAGGAAGAAATGAAGAACCCCAGGGTTAGTAGAAAGAAAGAAATCTTAAAAATTAGGGCAGAAATAAATGCAAAAGAAACAAAAGAGACCACAGCAAAAATCAACAACGCCAAAAGCTGGTTCTTTGAAAGGATAAATAAAATTGACAAACCATTAGCCAGACTCATCAAGAAACAAAGGGAGAAAAATCAAATCAATAAAATTAGAAATGAAAATGGAGAGATCACAACAGACAACACAGAAATACAAAGGATCATAAGAGACTACTATCAGCAATTATATGCCAATAAAATGGACAACGTGGAAGAAATGGACAAATTCTTAGAAAAGTACAACTTTTCATCACAAGCACGGAAATTGAAACTGTAATCAGAAATCTTCCAGCAAACAAAAGCCCAGGTCCAGACGGCTTCACAGCTGAATTCTACCAAAAATTTAGAGAAGAGCTGACACCTATCCTAGTCAAACTCTTCCAGAAAGTTGCAGAGGAAAGTATACTTCCAAACGCATTCTATGAGGCCACCATCACCCTAATACCAAAACCTGACAAAGATGCCACAAAAAAAAAAAAAAAAAAGAAAGAAAGAAAAGAAAACTACAGGTCATTATCGCTGATGAACATAGATGCAAAAATCCTTAACAAAATTCTAGCAATCAGAATCCAACAACACATTAAAAAGATCATATCCATTTTAAATATAGCAGTGTTTGAATGGGTAGAAGTGATAACTAGAGAGTTTGGGATGGTGATGTTTATGACTGGTGTGAAGTGATACCTCATTGTGGTTTTGATTTACATTTTTCTAGTATTTATTGATGTTGAGCACTTCTTCATGTGTCTGTTACTCATTTGCATGTCTTCTTTGGGAGAATATTTAGATTTTCTGCCTATATTTTATTAGATTGCTTGCTTTTTGTATTGAGTTGTATAAGTTGTTTACATATTTTGGATATTAACCTTCAGTCAATCGCATCATCTGCAAATATTTTCTCCTGTTCCATAGGTTGTCATCTTTCATTATGTTAACAGTTTCCCTTGCTGCAAAACCATTTACATTTAATTAGGGGTCACTTGTTTGTTTGTTGCTTTTTTATTTTGCCTTAGGAGACTGGTACAAAAAAATATTGCTATGATATACACCAATGTTTTATGTTCTTCTCTAGGAATTTTATGGTTTCAGGGCTTACATTTATGTCTTTAAACCATTTGTAATTTATTTTGTATATGGTGTAAGTTTATGCTTGAATATCATCCTTTGACATGTAGTTGTTTAGCTCTTCCAGCACCAATTTTGAAGATACTATCTTTTCTCCAATGTATAGTCTCGCTGCATTTTTTTCATTGATTAATTTACTACAGGTGTATGGGTTTACTTCTGTACTATTTTGTACTACTGATCAATATGTCTGCTTTTGGCTAACAGCTCAACATTTTCATTACCGTAACTTTGTAGTAGAACCTGAATTCTGAAAGGCTTATACTTCTAGCTTTTATTTTTCTCAGGATTGATTTGGCAATTTCAGGTCTTTTGTAGCATCATACAAATTTTAGGATTATTCGGTCTACTTTTGTGAGAAATGTCATGGATATTTTTTAAATTAAATTTTATTTTGCTTAACTTTACAATGTTGTATTGCTTTTGCCATACATCAAGATGGATCCGCCACAAGTATACATGTGTTCCCCATCCTGAACCCTCTTTTGATAGAGATTGCTTTAAATCTGTAGGTGGTTTTGGGCAGTATGCTTGTTTTATCAGTGTGAATTCTTCTAATCCAAGAACATGGGATATCTTTCCATTTCTTTGAATCATCTTCAATGTCCTTTACTAATGTTTTATACTTTTCAGCATATAGATCTTTCACCTCCTTGGTTAATTTTATTTTTACATATTATATATACATATAATACATTGTTGTTGTTCAGACACCCAGTCATGTCCAACTCTTTGCAACTCCATGGACTGCAGCATGCCAGGCCTCCCTGTCCCCTCACCATCTCCTGAGGTTTGCCCAAGTTCATGTCCATTGCATCAGTAATGCCAACCAGCCATCTCATCATCTGATGCTATCTTCTCCTTTTGCCCTCAATCTTTCCCAGCATCAGGGACTTTTCCAATAAGTCAGCTGTTCACATCAGATGACCAAAATACTGGAGCTTCAGCTTCAACATTAGTTCTTCCAATGAGCATTCAGGGAAGATTTCCCTTAAGATTGATTGGTTTTATCTCCGTGCTGTCCAAGGGACATGTAATACATACATACATGCATATATATGACTCTTGAGACCCCATGAACTGTAACCCACCAGGTTCCTCTGTCCATGGGTTTCACCAGACAACATTACTGGAATGTGTTGCCATTTTCTTCTCCAGGGGATCTATCTTTCCAACCCAGGGATCAAACCTGTGTACCTGCATCTCCTGAATTTCAGGTGGATTCTTTGCCACTAAGCCATCCATATCCATATACATATACGTATATATGTATATATAAAATTGGGATTTTTAAAATTTCAGATATTTTATTATCAGTGTATAGAAACACAACAGATTGCTGTATGTTAATCTTGTACCTTGCTCAAATCATTTATTAGTTCTAATAGTGTTATTGTGTTATTGGGCTTCCCTGGTGGCTCAGAGGTTAAAGCATCCGCCTCCAATGTGGGAGACCCAGGTTCAATCCCTGGGTCGGGAAAACCCCCTGGAGAAGGAAATGGTAACTCACTCCAGTATTCTTGCCTGGAGAATCCCATGACAGAGGAGTCTGGCAGGCTACAGTCCACAGGGTCGCAAAGAGTTGAACACGACTGAGCGACTTCACTTCATTTCACTTCTTCAGTGTTATTGTGAAGAATTCAGAGTTTTCTACATAGAACATTATGTCATCTCCAAATATTGACAGTATTGGTTCTTCTATTTCAATTTGGATACATTTTATTTATTTTTCTTGTCTGATTACTGTGTGTAGGACATCCAATAGTATGTTAAATAGACACGGTAAGAGTTGGCATCCTTATCTTTTTGCTGAATTCAGCAGGAAGGTTTTCAGTTTTTCACCACTGGGCATTATGTTTGCTGTGGACTTGTCATAAATGGCCTTTATTATTTTTAGATATGCTTCCTTCGTACCCACCACAATGAATATTTTTATTATGGATGGATTTTTAATTTTGCCAAATGCTTTTTCTTTGTCTATTGAGGTGATCATGTGGGTTTTGTCTTTCCTTTAGTTAATGTGAAATATCACATTGATTGATTTGCATATGTTGAACCATCTTCATGACCATTGAATGAATCCAACTTGAAAATGATATATGATCCCCTTTCTATATTATTGAATTTAGGTTGCTAAAATCTGGCTGAGGATTTTTGCATCTATATTAATCAAAGATACTGGTCTCTAATTTTTTTTTTTGCAATGTTTGTTTTGGAATCAGGGTGATGATGACCTCATACAATGAATCTTGGAGTATTCTCTCTTCTTCAGTTTTCTGGAATAGTTTGAGAAGACAGGTATTAATTATTCTTTGTACGTTTGGTAGAATTCTCCATTGAAGTCACTGACTTTTGTTTGCAGAGAGGGTCATTGTTGATGTTGTTTTTAATAGGTTCTATCTTAAGGTGGCCCAAAGATGGCAGAAGAATAGGATGGGGAGACCACTTTCTTCCTTACAAATTCATCAAAAGATCATTTTAATGTTGAGCAACTTCCACAAAACAACTTCTGAACACTGGTGGAGGACACCAGGCCCCCAGAAAGGCAGCCCAGTATCTTCAAAGGAGATAGAACAAAATATAAAAGACAAAAACAGAGACAAAAGATTTAGGGATGTAGACCCGTCCTGGGGAGGGAGTCATGAAGGAGAAGTTTCCACACAGTAGGAAACCCTCTCACAAGCATGTCTGTAGGGAGATTTGGAATCTCAAAGGGCAACATAAATGGGAGGGGGAAAAAAAGCCAACAGAATACACACCTAACCACAACCACAAATGGAGATGGAGAAGTGGCAGAGACGCTTGTGTTTGCCACCACTGAATGGGGACTAGGCACGGAGGTGCAAGATGTGTCATTGGTCCTTAGGGTAAGGACCAGACCTGAATGCCCTGAGAACAATCTGTGAGATAGCACCACAAACTGTGGGATTGCCAAAGAGACAAAAAGCAAAGACATTTCCTGCAAAAGTCTCTAACACCATATGGTGACTCCTGGCCCACTCACAAAACAAAGGATTGAGTGAATACCAAAGGAGAGCAAGCCGGCTGCCATATAGGTCCCTCTCTCCCTGGAGGCAGAGAGGCAAGCATGCAACAGTAAGAGCCAGAAGTCAAGTGGCTTCTGCAATCTAGGTCCCAGAGACTGCAATTTACACCAAACTGTGAGCAGGCTCCAAGCTGCTAATCACATCTTTCTGGCATCCTGGAGGGTTGAAATCTGCCAAGAGGGTCACAGCCTGAGATAAGCTCCCCAGAGGAGACACACGGCACACCTGGAATGTGCTCTTGTGGTGCACCTGAGAAACCAAGAGGGCAGGACCTGGGAGGTGAATAAGATGCACCAGCCACCTGGAACAGTGCACTCACCAAGCATTCAGTCTTCTGAGCTTCTTGGACCAGGGAAAGGCACAAAACACACAGCCCATCTGGGTCTGTGTCCCTGCAGAACACCCGAGAACCTGAGTGACTTTGACCTGGGAAGTGCACGAAATACAGGACCCACTTGGAACAGTGCCCTCACTGAGAAACCTGGAGCCTGAACAGTGTGGACCCAGGAAGTACAAGCTGCCTTGGGATGTGGCAAACCCAATGTGGTACATCCACCATGAGCACTCCCCACACATGCCAGCAGTATTTGTTTTCAGTGCCCCTCCCTCTCCACAACACAATTGAACAACTGAGCCTAAATAAGTGGCCACCTTCACCCCCTTATGTCAGGGCAGAAATTAGACTCTGAAGAAACTCGTTAACGGAGGAGACCAAAATAAACAAAGAAGGGGAAACCATTCTGGAAGTGACAGGTGCAGCAGAGTAAAACCCAGCAGTTTATGCTGAGACTGTACCTTTGAGGGGCCCCTATAGACCTTGAGAACAAGTACAAGCCAGAAAAAGAGACTATCTGACACTGAACTGATACCACACAGCCCGAAACAGCTTCATAACAATTCTTAGATATGTTTTTACTATTATATTTTTAATTTTCAAAAAAATTTCATTCTTTATTACTCATCTAACTTTTATTTTTGTAGTCTGCTCTTACTTTTCAAAAAAATCCTTATTTTTTAAAAGCAAATTCCACATATATACTTAAAATCTTTTTGATTGATTTTGTTTTGTATTTTTTATGCTGTATTTCTGAGTCTAACCTATATTCTAAGTTCTTAATCTTTGCGTTTGTATATTTGTCATCAATTTTGTACCTTTAAGAATCTAATCTTCAGTATCCATTTTCACTTAAGGATTTGATTACTGGCTTGACTCCTCTCTCCCCTTTGACACTCCTTTTTCTCCTCCTGGTCACCTCTATCTCCTTTGTCCCTCTTCTCTTCTCTCCGTAACTCTGTGAATCTCTCTGGGTGTTCTGGGCTATGGAGAATTGTTTCACCATTAACCCAGGAGGTTTAGCTTCTTTGCTGTATGGATGGAGAAGACTTGAGGCTATTGTAAGAGAAGGACCGAAAGCCAGAGGCCAAAACTTTAGAACATTAAAGAACTCCTGACTCTAGGGAACATTAATAGACAAGAGCCCACACTAAAGCCTCCATACCTATACTGAAACCAAGCTCCACCCAAGAGCCAACAAGTTTCCGTGCAAGACATACTACATTAATTCTTCAGCAGAACAGGAACACAACCAGGAGCATTAAAAGATAGGCTGCACAAGGCCATGCCAAACCACAGGCACTCCAAAACTCACTACTGGACACTTCATTGCATTCCAGAAAGAAGAGATCCAGCTCCACCCACCAGAATACAGACACAAGTTTCCCCAACCAGGAAAGCTTGACAAGCCACTTGCCCAATCCCACCCAAAGGGAGAAGATTCCATGGTTAAAAGGAACAATGAACTTCCAGCCTGCAGAAAGGGAACCCCAAACACAGCAATCTAAACAAAATGAAAAGGCAGAGAAATATTCAGCAGATAAAGGAACATGATAAAAAGCCACCAAACCAAACAAAAGAGGAGGAGATAAGGAGTCTACATTTTTTAAAAGATCAGAAAAATGGTAGTAAAGATTATCCAAAATCTTGAAATCAAAATGTAGTTACAGATAAATAGACTAGAGACAAGAATTGGGAAGATGCAAGAGATGTCTAACAGGGGCCTGGAAGAAATAAAGAAGAATCCATCAGCAATGAAATATGCAATAACTGAGATTAAAAACACTCTGGAGGGAACAAATAGTAGAATAACTGAGACAGAATAGAGGATAAGTGAGGTGGAAGAGAATGGTGGAAATAAATGAAGCAGAAAGGGGAAAAAAAAAAAAGAATTAAAGGAGGACAACCTGAGAGACCTCTGGGATAATGTTAAATCCCTCAACATTCAAATCATAGGTGTCCCAGAAAAAGAAGACAAAAAGAAAGGGCATGTAAAAGTACTTGAGGAGATAGTTGAAAGCTTACCTAATAGGGGAAGAAATAGCTGCCCAAATCCAAGAAACCCATAGAATTCCAAACAGGATGAACCCAAGGTGAAACACGCCAAGACACACATTAATCAAACTAACGAAGATCAAACACAAAGAGCAAGTGGCTCTTTAGTTCTTCTTCAATTTCTGCCATAAGTGTGGTGTCATATACATATCTGAGGTTATTGATATTTCTCCCAGCAATCTTGATTCCATCGTGTGCTTCATCCAGCCCAACATTTAGCATGTACTCTGAATATAACTTAAATAAGCAGGGTGACAATATACAGGCTTGATGCACTCCTTTCTCAATCTGTAACCAGTTTGTTATTCCATGTCTGGTTTCTAACTGTTGCTTCTTGACCTGCATATATATTTCTCAGGAAGCAGATAATACTATGCTATGCTATGCTAAGTCACTTCAGTCATGTCCGACTCTGCGCAACCCCATAGACAGCAGCCAACCAGGCTCCCCCATCCCTGGGATTCTCCAGGCAAGAACACTGGAGTGGGTTGCCAATTCCTTCTACAATGCATGAAAGTGAAAAATGAGAGTGAAGTCGCTCAGTCATGTCCGACTCTTCACGACCCTACGGACTGCAGCCTACCAGGCTTCTCCGCCTATGGGATTTTCCAGGCAAGAGTACTGGAGTGGGTTGCCATTGCCTTCTCCAAAGTTCAGCTACATAGAATCAATCAAACCATTTCACATATTTCCCTTGACAGATGCTTAAGTCCAGAGGCAGGAGCAATTGAAAACAGCAAAAGGGCAGGCGGGGTGGGGGTGGGGGGGTTGATTAAGGGTGTTGACTAGTTTGGAACTGTCAAGATGAAATTGCCCCAAGCCCTGGCTATCTAGCTGGTAGTGACCTGCTTTTCTTACAAAATTAATCTTGACTAGCCACAGGTCTAGGCAGGATGTGGTGTATCCTACCACAGCCATGATTTTCCTTTCAGTGAAATGAGGATGTCCATTACAGATTACACCCAGCTTTCCTCAGGCCCAATTTTGGAGATACCCAAACTGTTAGATTCTAAGTTAGCTGCAAGACGCACAGTTCCTGAACTCCTACTTTCTAAAGTCCTTAAAGTGAAAGTGAAAGCATTAGTTGCTCAGATGTGTCCAACTCTTTGTGACCCTATGGACTGTAACCTGCCAGGCTCCTCTGTCCATGGGATTTCCCAGACAAGAATATTGGAGTCGGTCACCATGCCCTCCTCCAGGGGATCTCCCTGACCCAGGTATTGAACTCCCATCTCCTGCATTGCAGGGAGATTCTTTACCATCTGAACCACCAGGGGCTTAAAGCTCTAGTCAAACAGCAACTTTTCCAAAGGAACTTCTCATTGAAACCACACATTCCCAAGTGGCAAAATGGCCGATTCTAATATAGTCGCAAAGGTCTTCTGGAGCACCATTAAAGTGGGCACCAAATCTCCAATGAAGCTCACTGAAAGTTCATCCCAAAATGCCTAGAACTTTCAGAGGTCCCTTATGGGACCTCAACCAAAGAATGGCCCATCAGGCTGTGACCACCCTCACAGAGAAAGACCTCAGAGAAAGCTGTGGTGGCACCCCTGGGCCCAACACAGCACCACATTTTGTGAGACTTGTTAAAATCTGATGTGGTTGCTGGAATCATATAGAAGATCCTAGGGAATCTAAGACACGCAAACTCGATTTGGGATTAACTGCAATGGTGAGTGTGATTCAAAGCTGACTGGAAGAAAAACAAACACTTGATATGGCTTTGCAGATGATATCTGCACATGGTCAGTGGAGCTTCCCACACCCTGTGCCACTCTTGCTCCCCCATCTTCCCATCAAATACCAATCAAGGGCCCCATGGGCCAGGCACTGTGCTCAGCACTGGGTATTCAACAATGAACAAAATAGTTCTTCATTCCCCAGGCCAAAGAAAAACATTTTGGAAACAAATTTCTGCTCCTATCGTAACTTCCTTTCCCCCACCATGCTTGCCCAGGAAATGCTGGCCTGAGAAAGGGGAAAACCTGGAGGCAGAATCATCCCACCAGGCCTACAACAGGGGTGATACTTTGCCTCTGCTTCGCTGAGCATGCACCCCCAGACACATTGCCTCTCTTGCATCTGACACCACCCAGGCGCCTGCTGCCATTGACTTGGCCTCTGGAATCTCAAACGATGCATTCCCACTCCCATATCCAAAAAGCACACACTTCCATGTCCCATGGGACCTTTAACCACAGGGTACTCTTCCAAAGTGTCCAATGAAAGGCAGGGGGTCAGTGTTGCTGGGTAGTTTCCTCCAGCTTTAAAACATGGCTGCCACTTCGCTGATGCTTGTTCCATCCAGAGGGGATGGTCTCTATCTCTTCCCACTGAATCTGGACTGGCCTCAGCAACTCATAACCAAGAGAAAGTCCTGGAAGTGATGTTGTATGACTCCCAAGGTTAGGCCACAAAAGGCCAGAAAGAGTCCACCTCACTTGCTGAGACAAGGGCTTTTTGAAGCCAGAGCCATCAGGTAAGAAGTCCCACACCCTGAGGCCAAGGAGAAGCCATCACAGGCATCCTGCTCACCAGTCCTAGTCTGTGTCCTCCAGCCCAGGTACCAGACGCAAGAGTGAACAAGCCTTTGGAAGATTCTAGCCCCCAGCTGTTGACTGACCCCAGCTTTTTTCATGGAGCACAGGCACGCTGTCCCCACTATGTCCCTTGCAAATTCCTGACCTAGACCACGCATGTGGATAAGAAATTGTTGTCCACTTTTCCACGTTTGGGGGCACCTCATGATGCTGCCAGAGTAACTGGAGCTGACGGCAAAACCAATGGCCAGCCTATGCCTCTCCCCCCTCCCCCAGCACAGTCTCCATCAGGATTCTCTGCAGCAGCAGGAACTCTTCCCTGCTATTACATGAGATGAGACACAGGGCTCTTGCCCTCACTGCTTCTATAGCCTCCATCCTCGGCACTCTGTTCCAGGCTGTCACTGCCACCACTGCCCCACCCAAGCCTTAACTGTTAGTCTTGCTGCAAACTTCACTGCCTATGGGGCTGAGGGCTGCTGCTCTGCTACTATGGGACCATGGAAGCTGCCAGACCCTGGAGGGGCAGGAGGCCCAGCCGTCACCCAGCATCCCCTCTTTCTGGCTCATGCTCCCTGGGCTGGAAAATCGATCCCATCCTTCTCCTTCCCAGAACAAGCTGCTGCTGCTAAGTCGCTTCAGTCGTGTCCGACTCTGTGTGACCCCATAGACGGAAGCTCATCAGGCTCCCTTGTCCCTGGGATTCTCCAGGCAAGAACACTGGAGTGGGTTGCCATTTCCTTCTCCAATGCATGAAAGCAAAAAGTGAAAGTGAAGCCGCTCAGTCGTGTCCCACTCTTAGCGACCCCATGGACTGGAGCCTACCAGGCTCCTCCGTCCATGGGATTTTCCAGGCAAAAGTACTGGGGTGGGGTGCCATTGCCTTCCCCACCCAGAACAAGCTACCATGAGCCAATTGCCAATGTATCCATGTATCCATTTTTGGAAGGGGAGAGTCAGTCATACAGTAGATGCCCTTTTTGGGCCCTTAATATGTTGTTTGAGCACAGGGACTCTGGAGTCAAATCCTGGCTCCATCATTTTCAAATTGTCTGACCACAGATACACACTTTAACTCTAAAACTTCAACTTCTAATCTGTAAACTGGGCATAACAGTTCCTACTACATAAAGTTGTTCTCAACATCACAATGAGGGAATCCATGTAAACTGCTTGGCATGTAGTAAATGCTCAAATAAATTCTAGCTATTTTTAATAACACCTTCCCATGAAGAAGCATCTTTTGTGACTTACCCCTTGTAAGACTTGGAAGCTGTCGTTGTTGGGTGGTGGGTCTTGGTCTGGGTCAACACCAACTCTGTAAGTCATCAGGGAGAAAGACAAGGAGAGAAAAACATAGAGTGTTAGCTTAGACCATGGCAGCCAGGCCAGTTGAAAGCAGCTAAGAGGCTGACCACCTTCCCAAGGTGGAAGGAGTGGTTAGCTAAAAGAAGGGGAAGGCTGTCATGCAGAAAATTATGAGAAAGTGATCCTACCACCCAGAGGTAGGCTGGGTAATCGATCTGTATGCTAACACCTTAAGCAAGGCCTCTGGGGAACAGTACAAGCAGGAAACTGTCTGCCTTTCTGCACCAGACGGTCCTAGGTAGCCAAAGCCGGGTCCTGCCTCTTCCTGTCTGCTGCTTCCTCCCTTTCACCTGACCTGAGAACTCACAATTTGAGATCAATAACTGAAGATGGAAAGAAAAAGCAAGGTGGCAAAATCCACTAATAATGAATTCCATTAAAACACTAGGGTCGTTGTCTTAGCAGCAACATACCAACTATTGCTCTATGTATCTGTTGATTCTTTATCCCTGAAACTTCCTCATTTTAAGGCAGAGAACAGTAGTACTGATGACGTTGATAATATAGGGGCAATGGAGGAGAAAACAAAGATGCCAGGAAACAGTCCTGGAATCCAGTAAACAATTAGATTTCACTTCTCCCTCCAGTACTACAAAGAATGTGTGCTCAATCACTAAATCGTGTCTGACTCTCTGTGACCCCACAGACTGTAACCCACCAGGCTCTTCTGTCCATGGGATTTCCCAGGCCAGAATACTGGAGTAAGGGTTGCCATTTCCTCCTCCAGGGGCTTCCCCAGGTGGCTTAGGTAAACAATAGCCTGGCAATGCAGGAAACGCAGGAGACGTGGATTTGATCCCTGGGTCTGGAGGATTCCCTGGAGGAGGAATTGCAAAGAACGGCTGGTATCATAAAAAGAAAACAAGAAACACAGCTTTCAGCACATCTGATCGGAGTTTGAAGAGTGCTGCTAAATGGCCTTGACCAGGGGTTTTATTTGTAGTCTGGAACCAGGGCGTTGACTGCGATGAACAGACAGTGGATATGCAAAGCCCCATATGTGCCTTATTTTCTCTCCTCTCCCTCCCGCTTCTCCACCCTGATGCCCAGGATAAATCTTGAGAAGCTAGACTAATGCAAAGAAGGAATAGAAGACAACATAGATGTACCCCTTTCGCAAACGCAACCTCTACCCTCCCTTGTTCCAGGCTTGCCGAGCACTAAGCCAAGGTTTGTGCCCCCAGATGGAGGCAGGGAGGTACAGAAGGAAAGGGAACATTTACTCCATATTTTGCTGAAGGCAAAGTTTAAAAACTACAAGATGAATTCATGTATTCAGCAAATATGTACTGAGTGCCTACAATGCCAGATCTTATTCTGAGCACTTTGTTAAAACGTGTAATGTACCTGGCACCAGATTTCCTCCTTGGGGACCTGAAGTCTGATGGGCTTTTGGTAGTGAGTTAAATGGACTCTGTTGTGTCTACAGGCCACTTTCTGAGGCCCGGAGGCTTGGCCTCACAGTTGGACATTAGCCAGGGACTTGAGCATCATACCTTTCAGAGACTTTTGGATGTGAAATTCATCCAATTCCGAGGCACCAGGGCTAGCTACCCACAGAGATCACACAAGAGAGCCTCAGTGTGCCTGAAGGGTCTGACATACCAGAGGAGAGGTCACACTGAATTCCTAGCTGTTGATCTTTAACCCTCACCGGTTTTGAGGGTCTCTTAATGAACATTTCATAGAGAAAAGTCCTCTAAATGGTGTTAGCACCTGTAAGATCTGGTGTTAGCATCTGCAAGATCAACAGCTAAAAGTCCAATATTAGGCCTTGTTCTGCGGATTCTGTTGGTGAATGGAGCCACTTCATGGCAGACTCTTTTACTTAGATGAGTTTCCTAGTGAAGACTCAGAGAGGGGCAGAGCATGGGTTACCAGTAGTCTGTCTCCCAGACAGCCTACCAGAGTGCCCAGTGACACGGCAGCCCTCTGCCTAACGATGGACAGGCTATTATGGAGGCAGGAGCATCAGAAGTTCACATCCAACCAGATCATCTCTCCTTTCTTGACCACGAGTTCTGAAAAAGGTGTATTAGCCTTTTTAAGTGGCTTCCACACCAGTAAAGATAAAACAAATGGATTTTATCAGCCTAGATGAAATAGGAAGCCTCTGGGTATGAGAAAAGCCTTAAGTGTGCCTTGTCCTACAATGAAGAAAACAAAGCCACACATAATAAAAGCTGCCAGATGAAATCTAGCCCCCTCGATTCTTTCCACTAACCTCTTCTAGGAGAAGAGAACTAAAATAAATTATGTTTAACAAGATCTGTTTATAAAGACTAGTGTTAGTTGCTCAGTTGTGTCCAACTCTTTACAATCCCATGAATCGTAGCACACCAGGCTCCTCTGTCCATGGAATTCTCTAGGCAAGAATACTGGAGGGGGTTGCTGTGCCATCCTCAAGGGGATCTTCCTGACCCAGTGATCAAACCCTGGTCTTCTGCATTGCAGGAAGACTCTTTACCATCTGAGCCACCAGGAAAGCCCGCTTACAAAGACTAGGTTTGGACTATTTTCATTCAAGTCCTGGCAATGTAAGAGAAATTCATCTATTTAGCCTGTGCCCACATGGCCAGGCCAGAATTCAAACAGTGGAGCACAAAACACTGGAAAACACTGATAAATTCACAAAATTAGGCCCATCCTAACCTCATCTCAAACTTGCTTGACATTTTTGCTTGGGGGAACTTGAGAGTGATTCTAGATGCACATCATCCAGTAGAACTTTTTGCAATGATGGTGGTCTTCTAGATATACACTATCCAATATGGAGGCCACTGGCCACAGGTGGCCATTGTGCAGTTGAAATGTGACCAATAGGACTGAGGAACTGCATTTTAACTTTTATTTCATGTTAATTAATTACAATTTAAATTCAAACAGACACATGTGGTGAGTGGCTAAGACTGCAAGGAGATCCAACCAGTCCATTCTGAAGGAGATCAGCCCTGGGTGTTCTTTGGAAGGAATGATGCTAAAGCTGAAACTCCAGTACTCTGGCCACCTCATGCAAAGAGTTGACTCATTGGAAAAGACTCTGATGCTGGAAGGGATTGGGGACAGGAGGAAAAGGGGATGACAGAGGATGAGATGGCTGGATGGTATCACCAACTCGATGGATGTGAGTTTGAGTGAACTCTGGAAGTTGGTGATGGACAGGGAGGCCTGGCGTGCTGCGATTCATGGGGTCGCAAAGAGTTGGACACGACTGAGCGACTGAACTGAACTGAATAAGTACTGGGTTGGCCAAAAAGTTTGCTTGAATTTTGAAAAACCTGAACAAACTTTTTGGCCAATCCAATACTAATTCTGGCCCTGTCTCTCTAACATCACTGTTTTCTCTACAGAAAAAATGACAACTGTCTGTTACCTTCTGCCACTTCAGTGATAACACCTGAGATTCTTGCTGGGATCCTGCAGAGATACAACTCTGTAGTCCCACATATATTAAATAAAAATTTGCTTGAACTGATTACTTAGACATTGGAGAGATATCTCACTTCACCAGCATAGAAAAGAACACTGAAACTCTCTGAAAGTTCTTCTCTATAGATAATCATCAAAAACATGAAAAGAATAACAGGATTAGAAAATTTCCAGTTTTTCACTCACAGGGTAATAATTGCTTCAAGCCAAGTTCATGAGAGTATAATTTTACCAGTGGGTAAAAGGCTGATGGGACTCTGATTATTCATATGATGTTAAAAGCTTTCTTTAAAAAAAAATATTTATTTGGCTGTGTCAGGTCTTAGTGGTGGCCTGCAGGCTTCTCTAGTTGTTGTGTACTGGGCTGTAGAGCACACTGCTTTAGTTGCTCTGGGGCATGTGGGATCTTAGTTCCCCGACCAGGAATCAAACCCGTGTCCCCTGCATTGCAAGACAGATTCTTAATCTCTGGGCCACCAGGGAAATCCCTACAGGTTACTTGTTTAGTTACAAAGGGAAAACAGTGCTTTTACCAGTGGCAAGACCTGGGGTCTAAAGTGGTCAAATTTAACATCACTAATAATGAGGGACAGTTGGAAAAAGCACACCACCTGATAATGATGCAACAAGAAATGCATAACTTCCTTTTACATTATTTTTGGCCAAAAATCAAATGATTCTCTATCTCTAGTGAAGAGGAAAACAAATCCGAAAATTCCAGATTGTAGAGCAGCAGTGGCCACAGGACTGGAAAAGGTCAGTTTTCATTCCAATCCCAAAGAAAGGCAATGCCAAAGAAAGCTCAAACTACCACACAATTGCATTCATTTCACATGCATACACATCACATGTAAAGTGATGCTTAAAATTCTCCAAGCCAGGTTTCAGCAATATGTGAACCATAAACTTCCAGATGTTCAAGCTGGTTTTAGAAAAGGCAGAGGAACCAGAGATCAAATTGCCAACATCCACTGGATCATGGAAAAAGCAAAAGAGTTCCAGAAAAACATCTATTTCTGCTTTATTGACTATGCCAAAGCCTTTGACTGTGTGGATCACAAGAAACTGTGGAAAATTCTGAAAGAGATGGGAATACCAGACCACCTGACCTCTTGAGAAACCTGTATGCAGGTCAGTAAGCAACAGTTAGAACTGAACATGGAACAACAGACTGGTTCCAAATAGGAGAAGGAGTACGTCAAGGCTATATATTGTCACCCTGCTTATGTAACTTATATGCAGAGTACATCATGAGAAACGCTGGGCTGGAGGAAGCACAAGCTGGAATCAAGATTGCTGGGAGAAATATCAATAACTTTAGATATGCAGATGACACCACCCTTATGGCAGAAAGTGAAGAACCTCTTGATTAAAGTGAATGAGGGGAGTGAAAAAGTTGGCTTAAAGCTCAACATTCAGAAAACTAAGATCATGGCATCTGGTCCCATCACTTCATGGGAAATAGATGGGGAAACAGTGGAAACAGTGGCTGACTTTATTTTTCTGGGCTCCAAAATCACTGCAGATGATGATTACAGCCATGAAATTAAAAGACACTTACTCCTTGGAAGAAAAGTTATGACCAACCTAGACAGCATATTAAAAAGCAGAGACATTACTTTGCCAACAAAGGTCCATCTAGTCAAGGCTATGGTTTTTCCAGTGTCATGTATGGATGTGAGAGTTGGACTATAAAGAAAGCTGAGTGCCAAAGAATTGATGCTTGTGAACTGTGGTGTTGGAGAAGACTCTTGAGAGTCCCTTGGACTACAAGGAGATCCAACCAGTCCATCCTAAAGGAGATCAGTCCTGGGTGTTCATTGGAAGGACTGATATTGAAGCTGAAACTCCAATACTTTGGCCACCTGATGCGAAGAGCTGACTCATTGGAAAAGACCCAAATGCTGGGAAAGATTGAGGCCAGGAAGAGAGGGGGACGACAGAGGATATGATGTTTGGATGGCATCACCAACTCGATGGACATGGGTTTGGGTAGACTCCAGGAGTTGACGATGGACAGGGAGGCCTGGTGTGCTGCGGTTCATGGGGTCGCAAAGACTCAGACACGACTGAGTGACTGAACTGAACTAAACTGAATGCAAGACAATTATCCTGGAAATCCTTAAAAAAAAAAAAAAAAAAAAACACTCAATATCCTAAGTGATCAAAAGAAGGAGTGTAGGATTATCCTCAGTTAAAGGACTGAAGAGATGACAACCAAGTCAGTCAGAGGAAGAGGGCAGAGAGCCACCATGGGCCTGAAATTTTTTTTAAAAGAAAACAAAAAAAGAGATGACAGCCAAAGGAAACTTTGATTGGATCTTGGATCCTACATGTGTGTATAGAATTTGGGTTACTAAAAGTATTGTGATCATGAGAAGATTAGGTTCCTAAGGGATACATGCTGAAGTATTTTAGGGGCAGAAAGTCATGATGTCTATAATGTACTCTGAAGCACTCTGAAATGGCTGAGAGAACGAGAGGGAAAGAAGAAAATGACAGAATGTTAACAATTGGTGTATTCAGGTTAGAACTTGGATATTCAGTGCTCTATCAGCTTTTTTGCAGATTTAAAATTTTCCAAAATTTAAAACAAACATTTAATTATATCTTTAGTGAAAATGTTTCACAAATATTGATACATGAGTACTATTTCTGTCTCTCTGATTTAATCTAACTTACTAATAATGATGATTCAGGATCTCATATTAGTCCAGGGTCTAAAAACAACAAATTGTAAAGATTCATGGACATAAGGTGCTAAAATAGTTAAATAGGTAGATATAGAGTCTAGCAATTACATGTTTTTTCCCACAGATAAATCCTTCAATCTTTTGTTGAGCTTCTTCTTCTCTTAAAAATGAAGGGCAGGAGAAAAATTCTATGTTACTGAAACATGTGGTTAATCTTCAGATCTGGTTGTGCATGTCCCCTGGAAACCTACAATTCTGAGCAGAGTCCTACGCAGCACCCCCCATTTCCTGTTCTTTCCTCCCTCTGCTGTGGCAGCTCTGATCCTTGCTGTAGCCACTTGCTACCAACTACCTGCCTGAGATGCAGCCCTACTCCTGACCACACAGAGCCTCCAAAGACTCCCCAGGGCCCTCCTATAGACAGAGAAATGCAGGAGGGCCCATTGGAGGGTCTCAGAGGTCCCTGCTACTGATTTAAGTGCTGAACAGGAAGTGCTGAACTGAGTTTTAAATGCCAGAAGAAAACAGACCAAGAGCCTTGTGACACAGATGGGGTTCTGCTCTTTCCCCATTCAAGGCTGTTTACTTCAGGACAATTGAATGATTACTTTTCTGGCAGGGTTGAGGGACCCTTGGATGAATCCCCCAGGATGATACTAGATCCCTACAAAGGGCCTCACCCTTGGGACAGGGTGTGTGGTGGTGTGCTGAGTAGCAAGAAAGATCAGGTACATTATTTAAAGTATAATGCCTCAGAAGACTTGGGGTTCTCTAACTTTCTGAAATTCCTAGTTTCAGGGAACTGTCCACAATATACATTTCCCTCCTTACCTATTATGATGCTTTTGATCTAGGCCACTGTATAAATCTAAGACTTTTGTGCTGGTTTATTACATCATATTTTAGCAGTCCCCTGATACATCAGGGTTGAGTTCATCTGATGACATACAACAGTCTTTCCAGAATGAACTGAATTATCCTTATTTTCATTAAGAATGAGACAAATGTGGTAATCTCATACCAAATGAGGAAAAAAGCAACCACACTGATGTGTTCATTCCAGAATGAATAAATATAGAATATGAATCATTTCCCTTTTGATATATGTACATTCTGATTAACCACCACATAAAATGCCACAAAATCTCAGAAATTTTAGAAGCATTCTATTTTAATCAATAGATGGGTTTTTTAAAATTTGAATGGCTGAGGTCCTAAATAAATTTGGGGAATATGAGACATATGCATTCATATCAAATCTTAAACAATTGATCAGAATCTGAACTCTCTCATGTTCCAAGTGTAATAACATACTTTGCTGGAAGGGCCTTCCTCCTTGAAGGTTGGATATTTCAAAGAAAAGGGTTTCCTCTGAAACTTAACTGGTACCTACAGTCAGGTCTCTAACATGAACATCTTTGTGTGTGTATTTTAGGAAAAAAAGGTGAATCCAGAGATCTTAAATGCTTCAATTAATTGTATACATGTCATTAACAGTTTACATCTGGGGCCTGGCAATGTCCCAAAATTCATGCCCCATGACAGGTACTGTTGCTTTCATCACTGTCCTCAGAGAGTAAAACACTTTCACAAGAAGAACAGACTTCAAGGCTATTTTGCATTTGCTTTATCTACCAGCACCCAGAATCAGATCAGGAAGAAAGAATGCCAATAAAAAGTCCATAAGGGAAGAAGAAATATTAAAGTCTTTACTCTGATTGCCCAATATCACCACCCTTAAGCATAATCTGTCATAAATTTGGTCACTGAGAAACAAATTGCATTAGAAAAGTCTTTAATGATCTTATGTTGTTTTTTTTTTTTTAATCTGTTTTGTATCTTCTCATTCACCATGGTAAGGTACAATTTAAAAATCTAGGGACGACGCAGAGGGATGGTATGGGGAGGGAGGAGGGTTCAGGATGGAGAACATGTGTATACCTGTGGCAGATTCATTTTGATGTATGGCAAAACCAATACAATATTGTAAAGTTAAATTAAATAAATTTTTTTTAAAAATCTATACTTCAAAACTAAAATGGCATCAGTGATTATTAATTAAGATGATGTAAACCGTATTCCAGTCATGGCTGAAATACAAAATTTGAGTACTCTTTATGACTTAAAAGGCTTATTTACTAGATCACAAGCAGGATTTTGCGGGGAAAGTGTTTGTGGCTCTGAAAATGGGCTACTCTTAACACAAACCTCAGCTGTCAAATAGCTACTCATCAACTCTGGCTTTGGTGCTGACAAAAACTGTCCAAAATGGGGAGGAAGGGGACAGACTTTCAGGAACACCAACACATCAATCAACTCAGAGAAGGGTAGAAGAACGATCAGACTTGACCAGACCTCTTGCCCCTTAAGGGGCAAGGGACTGGTGCCCACAGGAAGAAAGAAAGAGACCAATAGCATAAAGAGAAACATCTCAGGTTAGAGAAAGGGGGGAAAAAGCCAGGCCTGGTTAATTTGCTTCTGAGGATGCCCTTGTGTCACCTGAAGTACTGCCAGCAGTGTTCATTCTGGTCCTCTTCGGAGGGCTCCTCGATGCCAACTCTGGGCAGCAGAAGAAGGGAACATGAGTGTGACAGGGACCACAGGGGAGCCAGGGGCTCTGGGCACGTGACCTGGACCACATCCATCAAAGACCAGGGCATCTCACTTTACGCATAAATTTGTACCCTCTCATAAATTGTCCCCATTCTCTGAAACCCAGAGAGGGTGCCAAATTTACGTAGAAAGCAACAACGTTAGAAGCCAGGTCAAATGAGGATTGATTAGGAATGAAGACAAGCCTCTCAAAATATAATGAAATCAAGGGAAAAAACACAACTCATAGAAAATGACTTCAAACTACTTTTCACAAATTTATCTGTTTCACAATACAAGACACATCCATACAAAAACTAGAAAACAGAAAGCTATTGACATATATTTGAAGTGTTTATACACACTTTTACATATATTTGACAGGAAGAGCAAAGAACACAAAATTACTGAAAACAGCAACAATGGAAAACAAAATGGCCGTTTTTCCTACAAGTAATCATGTTATTCATGGGTTCAACCTAAAGGTCAAGAACCCAACTTCTGCTATTTTCTTTATCTTATGGCCTCAAGAGTTGACACAGTCCATTTTCACCTCCCTCAATAATAGCTGGGTTACTCAAAATACATTAGAATTTTACCATAATTCTAATGAGCAGGATTTCGCAATCTCAGTACTACTGACATTTTGGGCCCTGGCTTTTACCTGAAAGATACATATCACCAGTAGCACCTTCCTCCAGTTGAAGCAACCAGAAATGTCTCCAGACATTGCCAAATGTCCCCTGAGAAGGCAAAAATGCCCAAAGGTGAGAACCTCAGCACTAAATCTTGCATTCTCAGTGGGGGGTGATACAGCCTCCAGGGGCATGAAAATCTGTCATTTAGGGACAAATTTTTTTTTTAGATATTATAGTGGTTTATAGCACTCTAAAATTCCATAGTACATAAACAGATATATAGATCTATTGTGGTAAAAAAAAATCAATTGAAGAGATAGATTAAAAGAATGTCTTTAAAGGCTCCTCAGAGGAACAGTGATGAAAAAAAAGGTTGAGAGACATTGTGCTAGAGAGTGCCCAAATTCTCATGCTACTAATATACACTGAAATATACAAGTGAGAACCTGATGTTTCTTAAGGTGGCACTTTTAATTAGGCACATGTTGGGAATGTGACTTAAATCATACTTTATATATTACTGTAGTATCAAAAAGCTATAACAAATTTCAGAAAAGCAAGCTGGATTCCATTAATGCAAAATGCACTAGTGAAAGTACTAGCAGCAGTTCTAATGCTATGATTACTAATGATAATATTATAGCTAAAATATACTAAACGTTTTCCATATGCCAGATGGTATATTTAATGGCAGAAATCTTTATCAAATTTATTTAGGATCACATTTTATGTTCTTACCATTGTTATCCCCATTACCTGGCGAGGAAACTGAGAGTCAGAGAGGTTACGAAGTTGCCCAAGGTCACAAAGGTAGAAAACGGTGGAACCAAGATTGCAACTAAGGCTGCTAGACCCAGAGCCACAGTGCTACAACTTACAGGCTATTGCCTTTGACTATAAGATGGCATCTTTTAATTCTTTTAAAATATCCAGTTGCAAAGGATATTACATAAAGAGCTCAGAGCTTCTCCTTGCCTTTATTCCTCAAATTATCTTACACAGAGCTTTATCTTAAACTCTCAGTGTGACAGGATTATACCTAGCAGAGTGTCCCTACTTGTCACTCGACTGTATTGCTGCACTCTGGGGTATGAAGGTTTTCCTGTTCATTTGGCTGCCTGAGTGTATGTCACTGATTCCCCTATCACCACCACCCCTTCATGGGTGTGTCGCTTGAAGCTGGGCCTTCCAAGAGGAGGGCCATCACGTCACCAAAATGTGCTCAGGACATATACAAGGCTCATCTGCTGAATCTGCTCATCTGATGGTTTTTTGAAGTTGCCAAAATTACACCTTTGTGAATAACAACACTTGCTCAAGAAACGAAAAAAAAAATATTACACAGTTTATTACTCACTTGTGTCCAACTCTTTGCAACCCCATGGACTGTACCCACCAGGCTCCTCTTTCCATAGGATTTTCTGGGCAAGAATACTGGAGTGGGTTGCCATTTCTTCCTTCAGGGGATCTTCCCAATCCAGTAATCGAACCTGAGTTTCCTGTGTCTCCTGCATTTCAGTCAGAATCTTGACAGCTGAGCCATTGGGGAAGCCCCCATGTAGTAATTTACTACCAGAAAGAAATTTGGGAATTTTATCATCATGTTTTAAAATAGCAAATACATGCTCAATATCGCTAATTATTAGAAAAGTGCAAATCAAAACTACAATGTAGTATCACCTCACATTGGTCAGAATGGCCATCATTAAAAAGTCTACAAACAATGAATGCTAGAGAGGGTGTGGAGAAAAGGGAACTCTCCTACAGCGTGGTGGCTCAGAGAGTAAAAAGTGTCTGCCTGCAATGCGGGAGACCTGGGTTCAATCCCTGAGTTGGGAAGATCCCCTGGAGAAGGGCATGGCAACCCTCTCCAGTACTCTTGCCTGGAAAATCCCATGGACAGAGAAGGCTGGTAGGCTACAGACAGTCCATAGGGTCGCAAAGAGTCGGACACAACTGAGCGACTTCACTTTCTTTTCCTAGAAAAGAAATATTCCCACAGTGTTGGTGGGAATATTAATTGGTGCAGCCATTATGCAAAAAAGTATAGAGGTTCCTTAAAAGCTAAAAATAGAACTACCATATAATTCAGCAACCCCACTCTTAGGCATATATTCACAGAAAACTCTAATTAGAAAAGATACATGCACCCCAGTGTTCACAGAGCACTATTTACAATAGCCAAGACAAGGAAGCAACCTAAATGTCCATCAACAGAGGAATGGATAAAGAAGATGTGTCTCTCTCTCATGCACACACACATTAAAATATTACTCAGCCATAAAAAAAACAATGAAAAATGCCATTTGCAGCAACATGGATGGACACAGAGATTATCATATTAAGACAAGTAAGTCACACAAATATCATATAATACCACTTTTATGTGGAATTTCAAAAAATGATATAAGTGAACTTATTTACAGAACAGAAAGAGAATCACAAACATAGAAAACAAATTTATGGTTACCAAAGGGGACAGTAGGAGTGGAAGGATAGGAGTTTGGGATTAACATACACACTACTATATATAAAATAGATAAACAACAAGGTCCTACTGAATAGTACGTTAATTGACTATGCCAAAGCCTTTGACTGTGTGGATCACAAAAAACTGTGGGAAATTCTGAAAGAGGTGGGAATACCAGACCACCTGATGTGCCTCTTGAGAAATCTGTATGCAGGTCAGGAAACAACAGTTAGAAATGGACATGGAACAACAGACTGGTTCCAAATAGGAAAAGGAGTACGTCAAGGCTGTATATTGTCACCATGTTTATTTAACTTATATGCAGAGTACATCATGAAAAATGCTGGACTGGAAGAAACACAAGTTGGAATCAAGATTGCTGGGAGAAATATCAATAACCTCAGATATGCAGATGACACCACCCTTATGGCAAAAAGTGAAGAGGAACTAAAAAGCCTCTTGATGAAAGTGAAAGTGGAGAGTGAAAAGGTTGGCTTAAAGCTCAACATTCAGAAAACGAAGATCATGGCATCTGGTCCCATCACTACATGGGAAATAGATGGGGAAACAGCGGAAATAGTGTCAGACTTTATTTTTCTGGGCTCCAAAATCACTGCAGATGGTGACTGCAGCCATGAAATTAAAAGACGCTTACTCCTTGGAAGGAAAGTTATGACCAACCTAGATAGCATATTCAAAAGCAGAGACATCACTTTGCCAACGAAGGTTCACCTAGTCAAGGCTATGGTCTTTCCTGTGGTCATGTATGGATGTGAGAGCTGGACTGGGAAGAAGGCTGAGCACCGAAGAATTGATGCTTTTGAAGTGTGGTGTTGGAGAAGACTCTTGAGAGTCCCTTGGACTGCAAGGAGATCCAACCGGTCCATTCGGAAGGAGATCAGCCCTGGGATTTCTTTGGAAGGAATGATGCTAAAGCTGAAACTCCAGTATTTTGGCCACCTCATGCGAAGCGTTGACTCATTGGAGAAGACTGTGATGCTGGGAGGGATTGGGGGCAAGAGGAGAAGGGAACGACAGAGGATGAGATGGCTGGATGGCATCACTGACTCGATGAATGTGAGTCTGGGTGACCTCCGGGAGTTGGTGATGGACAGGAAGGCCTGGCGTGCTGCAGTTCATGGGGTCGCAAAGAGTCAGACATGACTGAGCGACTGATCTGATCTGATTTGATCTGATATTCAGTATCTTACAATAATCTATAATGTAAAAGAACTTGAAAAGTCTGTGTGTGTTTATGTATTTAGATGAATCACTTTGATGTACACCTGAAACTAACACATCATCAGATCAGATCAGATCAGTCACTCAGTCATGTCCGACTCTTTGCGACCCCATGAACTGCAGCACGCCAGGCCTCCCTATCCATCACCAGCTCTCGGAGGTCACTCAGACTCACATTCATCGAGTCAGTGATGCCATCCAGCCGTCTCATCCTCTGTCGTCCCCTTCTCCTGCCCCTCAATCCCTCCCAGCATCAGTCTTTTCCAATGAGTCAACTCTTCACATGAGGTGGCCAAAATACTGGAGTTTCAGCTTTAGCATCATTCCTTCCAAAGAAATCCCAGGGCTGATCTCCTTCAGAATGGACCGGTTGGATCTCCTCCGCGCCAAGGGAGTCTCAAAAGTCTTCTCCAACACCACAGTTCAAAAGCATCAATTTCGGCGCTCGCCCTCTTTTGCGCTCGCATGCTTCTTCACAGTCCAGCCTCACATCCATACATGACCACAGGAAAGACCATAGTCTTGACTAGGCGAACCTTTGTTGGCAAAGTGATGTCTCTGCTTTTGAATATGCCATCTAGGTTGGTCATAACTTTCCTTCCAAGGAGTAAGCGTCTTTAATTTCATGACTGCAGTCACCATCTACAGTGATTTTGGAGCCCAGAAAAAGAAAGGCTGACACTGTTTCCAATGTTTCTCCATCTATTTCCCATGTAGTGATGGGACCAGATGCCATGATCTTCGTTTTCTGAATGTTGAGCTTTAAGCCAACCTTTTCACTTCCACTTTCACTTTCATCAAGAGGCTTTTTATTTCCTCTTCACTTTCTGCCATAAGAGTGGTATCATCTGCATATCTGAGGTTATTGATATTTCTCCCGGCAATCTTGATTCCAACTTGTGTTTCTTCCAGTCCAGCATTTCTCATGATGTACTCTGCATATAAGTTAAATAAACATGGTGACAATATACAGCCTTGACGTACTCCTTTTCCTATTTGGAACGAGTCTATTGTTCCATGACAAGTTCTAACTGAGAGCCCCCGGCGTACCCGCGGGCCGCGCACGGAGAGCCCCCGGCCGACCCGCGGGCCGCGCACGGAGAGCCCCCGGCCGACCCGCGGGCCGCCCACGGAGAGCCCCCCGGCGTACCCGCGGGCCGCGCACGGAGAGCCCCCGGCCGACCCGCGGGC
Source organism: Tragelaphus eurycerus (assembly GCA_935064755.1). Lineage (NCBI taxonomy): Eukaryota > Metazoa > Chordata > Mammalia > Artiodactyla > Bovidae > Tragelaphus > Tragelaphus eurycerus. The sequence continues at coordinate 1,754,517 of CAKXYN010000119.1, read as the reverse complement.
CGCGCACGGAGAGCCCCCGGCCGACCCGCGGGCCGCGCACGGAGAGCCCCCGGCATACCCGCGAGCCGGGCACTGAGAGCCCCTGCCCGACCCGCGAGCCGTGCACTGAGAGCCCCCGGCCTACCCGTGGGCCACGCACTGAGAGCCTCCAGCCGACCCGCGAGCCGCGCACTGAGAGCCCCCGGCATACCCGCGAGCCGCGCACTGAGAGCCCCCGGCCAAACCATGAGCGGCACACTGAGAGCCCCCGGCCGACCCGCGAGCGGCGCACTGAGAGCCCCTCGCCGGCTGCGCGGTGCACTGAGAGCACACCCGAGAGTAGCTACCCAACGACTGAGGAAGGACAGCAGTGAGGACTGGCGCACTAAGCACGGCCGAGAGGAGCTACCCCACAACCGAGGTCAGGAAGGGTGGCGGTGAGGAGATACCCCTCCCCCAAGGTCAGGAAGGGCGGCAGTGAGGACAGACCCCTCATCCAAGGTAAGGTGCGATGGCTGTGCTTTGCTGGAGCAGCCGGGAAGAGATACCCCACGCCCAAGGTAAGAGAAACTCAAGTAAGACAGTAGGTCTTGCAAGAGGGCATCAGAGGGCAAATACACTGAAACCATACTCACAGAAAACTAGTCAATCTAATCACACCAGGACCACAGCCTTGTCTAACTCAATGAAATTAAGCCATGCCCATGGGGCAACCCAGGATGGGCGGGTCATGGTGGAGAGATCTGACAGGGTGTGGTCCGCTGGAGAAGGGAATGGCAAACCACTTCAGTATTCTTGCCTTGAGAACCCCATGAACAGTATGAAAAGGCAAAATGATAGGATACTGAAAGAGAAACTCCCCAGGTCAGTAGGGGCCCAATATGCTACTGGAGATCAGTGGAGAAATAACACATCATAGATTAACTATATTTCAATTTTGAAAAATGGTTTAAAATAATAAAATAAAATAACAATCATAAAATTCTAATTTAAAAACACAAGTTGGATTTCTGGAAGGCAGTGACCTGGTTCTGGATTTGTGGATATATTCATAATAATACACAGACTACAAATTCAGTTCAGTTCAGTTCAGTCACTCAATCGTGTCTGACTGTTTGCAACCCCATGAATCGCAGAACGCCAGGCCTCCCTGTCCATCATCATCTTCCGGAGTTCACTCAAACTCACGTCCATCGAGTCGGTGATGCCATCCAGCCATCTCATCCTCTGTCGTCCCTTTCTCCTGCTCCCAATCCCTCCCAGCATCAGAGACTTTTCCAATGAATCAACATTTCACATGAGGTGGCCAAAGTATTGGAGTTTCAGCTTTAGCATCTTTCCTTCCAAAGAACACCCAGGACTGATCTCCTTTAGGATGGACTGGTTGGATCTCCTTGCAGTCCAAGGGACTCTCAAGAGTCTTCTCCAACACCACAGTTCAAAAGCATCAATTCTTTGGTGCTCAGCTTTCTTTATAGTCCAACTCTCACATCCACACGTGACCACTGGAAAAACCATAGCCTTGACTAGACGGACCTTTGTTGGCAAAGTAATGTCTCTGCTTTTTAATATGCTGTCTAGATTGGTCATAACTTTCCTTCCAAAGAGTAAGTGTCTTTTAATTTCATGGCTGTAATCATCATCTGCAGTGATTTTGGAGCCCAGAAAAATAAAGTCAGCCACTGTTTCCACTGTTCCCCCATCTATTTCCCATGAAGTGATGGGACCAGATGCCATGATCTTCGTTTTCTGAATGTTGAGCTTTAAGTCAACTTTTTCACTCTCCTCTTTCACTTTCATCAAGAGGCTTTTTAGTTCCTCTTCACTTTCTGCCATAAGGGTGGTGTCATATGCATATATGAGGTTATTGATATTTCTCCAGGTAATCTTGATTCCATCTTGTGTTTATTCCCGCCCAGCGTTTCTCATGATGTACTCTGCATATAAGGTAAATAAGCAAGGTGACAATATACAGCCTTGACGTACTCCTTTTCCTATTTGGAACCAGTCTGTTATTCCATGTCCAGTTCTAACTTTTGCTTCCTGACCTGCATACAGATTTCTCAAGAGGCAGATGTTCTTGTATTCCCATCTCTTTCAGAATTTTCCACAGTTTCTTGGGATCCACACAGTCAAAGGCTTTGGCATAGTCAATAAAGCAGAAATAGATGTTTTTCTGGAACTCTCTTGCTTTTTACATGATCCAGTGGATGTTGGCAATTTGATCTCTGGTTCCTCTGCCTTTTCTAAAACCAGCTTGAACATCAGGAAGTTCACGGTTCACATATTGCTGAAGCCTGGCTTGGAGAATTTTGAGCATTACTTTACTAGCGTGTGAAATGAGTGCAATTGTGTGGTAGTTTGAGCTTTCTTTGGCATTGCCTTTCTTTGGGTTTGGAATGAAAACTGATTTTTTCCAGTCCTGTGGCCACTGCTGAGTTTTCCAAATTTGCTGGTATATTGAGTGAAGCACTTTCACAGCATCATCTTTCAGGATTTGGAATAGCTCCACTGGAATTCCATCACCTCCACTAGCTTTGTTAAAAGTCATTGTTAACTCCACGTCCTACCCTGGGCTTCTGGACTTCTGAGAAGCCACTAAGTACCTTATCAGGACTTCTGTCAACAGCCTAGGGAAGTAAGAAACAACTTGGTATTGATCTCACTGAGGTCATAGAGCTCAAAACACCACCCTGAACTTCAGGGGGTTTCTGAATTATTTTAGAAATAGAACCTGTTTCACATAAATGATTCGTGGTCATTAACACCACAAGCCACACCCCAGAAAAACCAATCAGTCTCATTACCTTATTTCTGGGGGACTTTGTTTTGATGTAATCACTGTAAATGTCAGTTTCTGTCTCCTACATAATCACTATTTATACACATCTGGAAAAATTTAATGAAGTGACACCATATGTATTTTTTACCCATGGCACAATTTGCTTCATTACACTATCCGGGTAGAGTTGGATAGAAAGATGGAACTAATAAAGATAGAAGCAGAAATCAATGAAATTGAAAACAGAAAAACAATACAGAAAATCAATGAAGTAAAAAGCTAGTTCTTTAAAAGAATCCTTAAAATTGACAAAACCCTAACAAGACTGAAAGATACAGAGAGAAGATATGAATTACTAATATCATGAATGAAACACAGGATATCACTATAGATCTCACAGACACCAAAACAACAATATGGTTAGGCTATGAACAACACAAACATGAGAATTAGATGAGATGGACCAATTTCACAAACTATCACAACTCACCAATATGAAATAGATAATCTTGATATCCCTATAGGTGTTAAAGATATTGGCTTCATAATTTATGTAACAAAACTCCTGGAAAAAAAAAACAACTAAAGGACCAGATGGTTTCACCAGAGAATTTCATAAAATTTTCAAGAAGAATTATTAATAACACCAATTCTACACAACCTGTTCCAGAAAACAGAAGACTCAGAAAATTTCCCCAACTCATTTTGTGAGATGAGATTACCCTGATACCAAATCAGCCAAAGGCAATACGAGAAAAGAAAACTGCAGACCAGTGTCCCTCAAGAACATAGACACAAAAATCCCTAACAAAATATTAGCTAGTAGAATTCAGCAATATGTAAAACATTTATACAAGCAAGACTAGTTTTAAAGAAGCAATGCTGGTTCAATATTTTAAAATTAATCAATGTAATCTACCATATTAACAGGCTAAACAACAGCAAAATATAATGATATGAACTAGTACAGAAAAAGCATTTGATATAATTCAACATCTGTTCATTATAAAACCCTCAGAAAACTAGCATTCTGTAGGAATGTCCTCACATTGATGATAAACATCTACAAAAACTCTATAGAGTTAACATCACACTTACTGGTGAAAGACTGAATGCTTTCCCCTTAAGATTGGGAACAAAGCAAGGATGTCTGCTCATGTCTCTTGTTTAACACACTTCTGATGGCTCTAGTCAGAGCAACAAGTCAAGAAAAGGAAATAAAAGGGACACTGGTTGGAAAGGAAAAGATAAAACCGTCTCTATTTGCAAACTACCTTCCTAGAACTAATATGTGAATTTGGCAAGGTGGCAGGATATAAGATCAACCCGCAAAAACCAACTATATTTCTATATCTTGGCAATGAACACATGGAAACTGAAATTGAAGATAGAATAACATTTAAAATAGCTCAAAAAGAAGAAGAAATACTTAGAAGTAAATCTAACAAAATGTGCACAGACACTGTATAATGAAAACTATAAAATATTGATAAAAGAAATCAAAGAAGATCAAATTAACAGAGAAACATGCCATGTTTGTGGATTGGAAGACTCAAAAAGGCAAAGATGTCAATTCTCCTCAAACTGATAAATCAGGTTTAACACAATTTCTTTGAAAACCCCAGCACAATTTTTTTTAGGATATGGACAAGCTCATTCTAAAATATATATGGAAAGGAAGTAGAACAGCTATGAGAATTTTGAAAAAGAAGGATAAAGTGGGAGGACCCACTCTACCTGATGCTCAAGTTGAACATATAATCATAGTTATCAAAACGGTATGGTTCTGGTGGAGGTATACACATATCAATCAACAGAGCAAATAGAAGCCGACTCTCATGCATACCACCAACTGATTTCTGGCAAAAGAGCAAAAACAATTCGACGGAGTAAGGATAGTCTTTCTAACAAATTATGCTGGAACAACTGGATGAAAGTGAAAGAAAAAGTTTAATCATGTCTGACTCTTTGCAACCCCATGGACTCTACAGTCCATGAAATTCTCCAGGCCAGAATACTGGGGTGGGTAGCCGTTCCCTTCTCCAGGGGACCTTCCTGACCCAGGGATTGAACCCAGGTCTCTCACACTGCAGACGAATTCTTTACCAGCTCATCCACCAGGGAAGCCCAGAACAACTGGATAGCCACAGACAAAATAAAACTTCAACTGAACCCATGTCTAATATTAAAAATTAAGTCAAAATGGATCACAGATTTAAATGTAAAGCATAAAACTAAAAAGTCTTTTTGAAGCTATCATAGAAGAAAATCTTTGGGACTAGTGCTTGATGAAGAGTTCTTAGGCATTAACACCAAAAGCATGATGCATTTTAAAAAAGATAACTTGCATCTCATCAAAATTAAAAGTTTTGCTCTATGACAGACTCTGTTAAAAGGATTAAAAGACAAGCTACAGAGTAGGAGAACATATTCACAAAACACATGTCTGAAAACAGACTAGTTTCTAGAGCAAATGCAAAACTCAATAAAAAACAAACAATACAACTAGAAGATAGACAAAAAACTTGAACAGATATTTCACGATAGATATTCAACATCATTAGCCATGAGAAATGCAAATTAAGAACACAATGAGGTATCCCCACACACCTATTAGAGCAAGTAAAATAAAAAATATCAATACCAAATGCTGGCAAGGATGTGGAAAAACTGAATGTTTCATATACACAATCATTTTTTGACCTTTTCTCATGTAGGAGCTGTTATTTTTAAGTGCTAATTTATATATCGCTGTAATATTTTCACAACAATCCAATCATTATATGTGTACATATACAGCTTGTGTGCATCAGGGAAAGAGGCCCATGCTCTCGGCTCTGGGCAGGACTATTTCAATGGCCCACTTTTTGAAGTGGGTTTGAGAATGGGTAAAATGTCAAAAGTCAACTCTCTACTCTCATTGGATAATTATTTGATCCTATATATAATGATAGGTGGGGTCATCAGAAAAGGAACTTATGAAATAGCCTGAAAAACACGATTTAACCTGGCTCTGAGCATCTAGAGCATCTACTGGGTAACAAGGTAAACTGGAGCAGGAAGTAATCACAGAGAGGCCACCAAATGCAGATTCTCAACTGTGTGCAGGGTAAACCATTTTTTGCTCTTATTTTGCTACACAGAACAGAGATGGTACCATCTTATATCTCAAGTTTATAGCAAAAAATTTGTAAGTTTTCTTCTTCAGATTTCTATTTCCATAGACGAACTCTTTTCCTTCATGTGACTCTTGAGATTCATACCAAGAAACTGAAATTCTAATCATCGCAGATTTTCCAACACAAAAACAGTCACTAACACAGCAAGCCTTTTGGGCAGTATAGTACAGTAGTGAAGAGCATGCCAGGGTTCAAATCCCAGCTTGTTCACTTACAGCTTTGTGACCTTGGGCAATTTACCGCTCTATGTCTCAGTTTCCTCAGCTCTAAAATGAACATAACAGTATTAGTTCCCTTATAGGAATGCTATGAGGAATATCTTAATGTAAGTGTTGGCATCTCAAAAAACAGCTGCAGCACAAGTTTTAGCTATTAGAAGACTCTTACTGATAAGTCCACCCAGGTTCTGCAGACCCACCCAGATCTGAGGCTGAGACATGGTAGCTCAGAAATGGTGTAGCCAGCACCAACCACTCCTGGGGACAACCAATGGTGGCCATGCCCAGCAATCCCTGCCTCCCATCAATATAAAAGTTCCAGAGGGGAAAGACTATTCTCTCAAACCCGTTTTCTCCCTGACCCCAAGGATCACTGCAAGATCCCTGTTGGCTCTTTCTTTTCCAAACTAGGTGTGTTCTGCAGTTGTCAGCTCCACACAAACCAGCAGCCAGCAGAGAAAGGAAAAAAAAGAAAAAAAAAAAACATTGCCATCTTGTGGATTTTCAGAGAATTCTTCATACCTATGTGCCACCAGAGTCTTCTCATCCCCAGCATGTTTACCCTCTGCAGGTCTGAAACTGAGGCAGGTGGTGAGAGCACCTCCAATGATGTAGAAAGCACACTCAGAGCTACAGGGACCTGGAGAAAAGCTGACAGCACGCTTTCGTTTAATGTGAAGACATATGGAGGCCCAAAGGCCTGAGGAGCTTGTCTTAAACCAGGGCCAGAGTTAGTGTATGGGTCTCTCAACCCATTTCAATGTCCTCTTTACCGTAAGATGCTGGACCAGCTCACAAGTACAGATTGGAATTCAAATGCTCTTAAAAAAAACTTAAACTTGGGTCAGTGCTCCTCCATCCTGACACAGCTAACAAAACCATAGGCAGGGGATGTCCATGAGGCTGCAAGAAATGAGGGTGATGCAGGAAATATCACCTCCTCTGTGCATGCAAGCAAGAAGAGGTGCAGCATAGTTTCCTCCTAAAACAAAACTTTAATTGCTTCTCCTTACTTCCAGCTGATGAGCTTATTTTTCAAGGCCGTAGATTTGATTTCAGAGGAGTATGAAATGCCAGACACTGTCAGCAGCTATGTCTATTCCCTGTCCTGTAGCTTTAAGACTTTTTGAATTCTTGCCTTAATGTCTCAGCATTACCAAGGTCCAGGTTGTTTCTTACTCTGCTTTTGTACCCACAAACATTTTAATGATTTTCTTTTGTAGAAAGTTCAATACTCTGAATTTTTATTAATTTTTTAAAAAAATTTTAATCCTTCCCCAAACAAAACAAACAAACAAAAAAATATAAAAGGCTTCCATGTGCTAAGCTTTATGTAGCAGCCTCTGCATGGGAAGAGTGACATAGTTAGACACAAAACTGGCCTTGTTTAAAACCAACCTTGTATTAAGCCATGACAACATGGGCGTTGTGCCTCCACCAATGAACCAGACAGTGAAGAAGACAATGAGGAGAGTGGTCGTGAACATCATCTGGTGTGCCTAGGATGCCGTGTCTCGGATGGACAGTGCAAATGCCATCGCTCCCCTGAGGCCTGTGGGGACCAAAGAGGAAGCTCTCTTGTCATAAGGATAAATAACAATGTGTCCCCAGACCTACTGCTACTACAGACCTGCCACACAGGTCTACTAAATTGTATCTGCTTATGCTTCAAGAGTCAAGTTGTTTTCTTTTCTTTTTTTAAAAAAATATAATTTTATTTAATTTTATAATATTATATTGGTTTTGCCATATATCAAAATGAATCTGCCACAGGTATACATGTGTTCCCCATCCTGAACCCTCCTCCCTCCCTCCCTCCCCATACCATCCCTCTGGGTCGTCCCAGTGCACCAGCCCCAGGCATCCGGTATCAGGCATTGAACCTGGACTGGCAACTCATTTCATATATGATATTATACATATTTCATTGCCATTCTTCCAAATCATCCCACCCTCTCCCTCTCCCAGAGTCCAAAAGACTGTTCTATACATCAGTGTCTCTTTTGCTGTCTCGTACACAGGATTATCGGAGAAGGCAATGGCACCCCACTCCAGTACTCTTGCCTGGAAAATCCCACGGACGGAGGAGCCTTGTAGGCTGCAGTCCATGGGGTCACTAAGAGTCGAACACGACTGAGCAAGTTCACTTTCTCTTTTCACTTTCATGCATTGGAGAAGGAAATGGCAACCCACTCCAGTGTTCTTGCCTGGAGAATCCCAGGGACGGGGAAGCCTGGTGGGCTGCCATCTATGGGGTCACACAGAGTCGGACACAACTGAAGTGACTTAGCATAGCATTGCATAGCATAGCATACAGGGTTATTGTTACCATCTTCCTAAATTCCATATATGTGCATTAGTATACTGTATTGGTGTTTTTCTTTCTGGCTTACTTCACTCTGTATAATAGGCTCCAGTTCCATCCACCTCATTAGAACTGATTCAAATGTATTCTTTTTAATGGCTGAGTAATACTCCATTGTGTATATGTACCACTGCTTTCTTACCCATTCATCTGTTGATGGACACCTAGGTTGCTTCCATGTCCTGGCTATTATAAACAGTGCTGCGATGAACATTGGGGTACATGTGTCTCTTTCAATTCTGGTTTCCTCGGTGTTTATGCCCAGCAGTGGGATTGCTGGATCATAAGGCAGTTCTATTCCCAGTTTTTTGAGGAATCTCCATACTGTTCTCCATAGTGGCTGTACTAGTTTGCATTCCCACCAACAGTGTAAGAGGGTTCCCTTTTCTCCACACCCTCTCCAGCATTTATTTCTTGTAGACTTTTGGATCGCAGCCATTCTGACTGGCATGAAATGGTACCTCATAGTGGTTTTGATTTGCATTTCTCTGATAATGAGTGATGTTGAGCATCTTTTCATGTGTTTTTTAGCCATCTGTATGTCTTCTTTGGAGAAATAAAAAGAACCTTAAAGGAATTTAAACGATTTCCTCCTATTTGAAGTTTTATTTTGCAAAATGCCCAAAGGCAATAAGAAAAACACCACCCTGTTTTGTACAGCACATTGTGAGAATCCCATATGTGAATACCCCATAGTTTGGGATCTAATTTCGTGTGTGGGTAAATTAAAAACTTTTTTAGATCTGCTGAAGCTTATACCTGTGAAGCTTATCCCATACACGTGGAATCACACTGATGCTAGTATTTGGCAATCAGCAAGAGACTCAAGCATCAATGTCCACTCATCAGAAAATAGAAACATACAACTGCCCATCAAACCAAATGTGCATATGGCCTTGTGGTTGTTTTGTTGCTCAGTCATGTCCGACACTTTGTGACCCCATGAACTGTAGCCTGCCAGGCTCCTCTGTACATGGGATTTCCCAAGCAAGAATATGGATTGGGTTGCCATTTTCTTCTCCAGGAACCCATCTCCTGCATTGGCAGGCAGGTTCTTTACCACTGAGCCACCAGGGAAGCCCCACAGAATAATAACACTCTTTCATTACTGAAAGAATTCTCCTGCTGCTGCTGCTGCTGCTAAGTCGCTTCGGTCGTGTCCGACTCTGCACAATCACATAGACGGCTGTCCCTGGGATTCTCCAGGCAAGAATACTGGAGTGGGTTGCCATTTCCTTCTCCAATGCATGAAAGTGAAAAGTGAAAGTGAAGTTGCTCAGTCATGTCCGACTCTTAGCGACCCCAAGGACTGGAGCTTACCACGCTCCTCCGTCCATGGGATTTTCCAGGCAAGAGTACTGGCGTGGGGTGCCATTGCCTTCTCCACTAGTAACATGAAATAAAAAGAAATATAAATAATAATATAAGCTTTCCAAGTCTGTGATTCAAGCACTACCCAAGTGCTATATAGTCATTATAAACTTAAGATACAGGCTAGGTATAAATATGTGAAATGCACAAAACAGCATTTCCTTAGCAAAGCCAGGCAGAGAAGTAACAATATAACCTGATCTATATCAGGAGATGAAGACTTCTTCTACAAAGTGTCAGATACTAAATATTTTAGGCTTTGTGGGCCAAGAGGAAAAATCAAGGATATTAGGTATGTACATAAAAGAGAAAAAAAATTTCCACAAAATTTTATTCATAAAAACCAAAAGTATAATAAGTATAATATATAAGTACCCTATTATAAGAGCTTCCCTAGTAGCTCAGCTGGTAAAGAATCCACCTGCAATGCAGGAGACCCCAGTTCAATTCCTGGGCTGCAGAGATCCACTGGAGAAGGGATAGGCTACCCACTCCAGTATTCTTGGGCTTCCCTGGTGGCTCAGATGGTAAAGAACCCACTTGCAATGTGGGAGACCTGGATTCGATCCCTCAGTTGGGAAGATCCCCTGGAAGAGGGCATGGAAACACACTCCAGTATTCTTGCCTGGAGAATACTCATGGCTAGAGGAGCCTGGCGGGCTACAGTCCATGGAGTCACAAAGAGTCAGACATGACTGTTAAGATTTTCTATTTCTTCCTGGTTCAGCTTTGGAAGATTATACTTTTCTATGTATTTGTCCATTTCTTCCATGTTGTCCATTTTATTGGCATATAATTACTCATAGTAGTTTCTTATGATCTTTTGTATTTCTGTGTTGTTTGTTGTGATTTCTCACAGCAATCTTGATTCCAGCTTCAAAAGACTCTGATGCTGGGAGGGATTGTGGGCAGGAGGAGAAGGGGGAGGACAGAGGATGATAGGGCTGGATGGCATCACCGACTCTATGGACATGGGTTTGATTGAACTCCGGGAGTTGGTGATGGACAGGGAGGCCTGGCGTGATGCAATTCATGGGGTCTCAAAGAGTTGGACACGACTGAGTGGCTGAACTGAACTGAACTGATGTTCCTTCTATGCCTAATTTCTGGAGAGTTTTGATTATAAACTCATGTTGAATTTTGTTAAAGGCTTTTTCTGCATATATTGAGATAATCATATGGTTTTTATCTTTCAATTTCTTAATATGGTATAGCACATTGACTCATTTTTGAATACCAAAGAATCCTTGCAATCATGGGATAAAGCACACTTCATAATGATGTATGACCTTTTTAACATGTTTCTGGATATGGTTTGTTGGAATTTTGTTGAGGATTTTTGCATCTATGTTCATCAGTGATATTAGCCTGTAGTTTTCTTTTTTAGTGGCATCTTTGTCTGGTTTTAGTATTAAGGTGATGTTGGCCTCACACAATGAGTTTGGGGAATTTGCCTTCCTCTGCAATTTTCTAGCATATTGAAAAGCAGAGACATGACTTTGCCAACAAAGGTCTGTCTAGTCAAGGCTACGGTTTTTCCTGTGGTCATGTATGGATGTAAGAGTTGGACTATGAAGAAGGCTGAGTGCTGAAGAATTGATGCTTTTAAATTGTGGTGTTGGAGAAGACTCTTGAGAGTCCCTTGGACTGCAAAGAGATCCAACCAGTCCATTCTAAAAGAGATCAACCCTGGGATTTCTTTGGAAGGAATGATGCTAAAGCTGAAAGTCCAGTACTTTGGCCACCTCATGCAAAGAGTTGACTCACTGGAAATACCTCAACATAATAAAAGCCATATATGACAAACCCACAGCAAACATTATCCTCAATGGTGAAAAATTGAAATCATTCCTATTTCAAATCCTGAAAGATGATGCTGTGAAAGTGCTGCACTCAATATGCCAGCAAATTTGGAAAAGTCAGCAGTGGCCACAGGACTGGAAAACGTCAGTTTTCATTCCAATCCCAAAGAAAGGCAATGCCAAAGAATGCTCAAACTACCAGACAATTGCACTCATCTCACACGCTAATAAAGTAATGCTCAAAATTCTCCAAGTCAGGCTTCAGCAATATGTGAACCGTGAACTTCCTGATGTCCAAGCTGGTTTTAGAAAACACAGAGGAACCAGAGATCCAATTGCCAACATGCTCTGGATCATGGAAAAAGCAAGAGAGTTCCAGAAAAACATCTATTTCTGCTTTATTGACTATGCCAAAGCCTTTGACTGTGTGGATCCCAAGAAACTGTGGAAAATTCTGAAAGAGATGGGAATACCAGACCACCTGACCTGCCTCTTGAGAAATCTGTATGCAGGTCAGGAAGCAACAATTAGAACTGGGCATGGAACAACAGACTGGTTCCAAAGAGGAAAAAGAGTACATCAAGGTTGTATATTGTCACCTTGCTTATTTACCTTATATGCAGAGAACATCATGAGAAACCCTGGGCCAGAAGAAACAAAAGATGGAATCAAGATTGCTGGGAGTAATGTCAATAACGTCAGATATGCAGATGACACCACCCTTATGGCAGAAAGTGAAGAGGAACTAAAAAGCTTCTTGATGAAAGTGATTGAGGAGAGTGAAAAAGTTGGCTTAAAGCTCAACATTCAGAAAACAAAGATCATGGCATCTGGTCCCATCACTTCATGGGAAATAGATGGGGAAACAGTGGAAACAGTGTCAGATTTTATTTTTCTGGGCTCCAAAATCACTGCAGCCATGAAATTAAAAGATGCTTACTCCTTGGAAGGAAAGTTATGACCAACCTAGACGGCATATTGAAAAGCAGAGACCTTACTTTGCCAACAAAGGTCCATCTAGTCAAGGCTATGGTTTTTCCTGTGGTCATGTATGGATGTGAGAATTGGACTGTGAAGAAGGCTGAGTGCAGAAGAATTGATGCTTTTGAACTGTGGTGTTGGAAAAGATTCTTGAGAGTCCCTTGGACTGCAAGGAGATCCAACCAGTCCATTCTGAAGGAGATCAGCCCTGGGATTTCTTTGGAGGGAATGATGCTAAAGCTGAAACTCCAATATTTTGGCCACCTCATGAGAAGAGTTGACTCTTTGGAAAAGACTCTGATGCTGGGAGGGATTGGGAGCAGAAGAAGGGGACGACAGAGGATGAGATGGCTGGATGGCATCACTGACTTGATGGACATGAGTTTGAGTGACCTGCGGGAGTTGGTGATGGACAGGGAGGCCTGGTGTGCTGCAATTCATGGGGACACAAAGAGTTGGACATGACTGAGCGACTGAACTGTACTGAACTGAAAAAGCATGAAAAAGACAAGGGTGCCCACTCTCACCACTACTATTCAACATAGTTTTGGAAGTTTTACCCACAGGAATCAGAGAAGAAAAAGAAATAAAAGGAATCAAGATTGGAAAAGGAGAAATAAAACTCTCACTGTTTGCAGATGACATGATCCTCTACATAGAATACCCTAAAGACATCACCATAAAATTACTAGAGCTAATCAATGAATACAGTAAAGTTGAAGGATATAAAATTAACACACAGAAACCCCTTGCATTCCTATACACTAACAATGAAAAAAAGAGAAATTAAGGAAACAATCCCATTCACCTTTACAATGAAAAGAATAAAATACTTGGGTTAAATTTACCTAAAGAAACAAAAGACCTATATATGTATAACTGCAAAACACTGATGAATGAAATCACAGATGACACAAATAGATGGAGAAATGCACCATGTTCATGGATTGGAAGAATTAGTATAGTGAAAATATATATACCATCCAAAGACATCTATAGATTGAATGCAATCTCCATCAAGCTACCAATGGTATTTTTCACAGAACTAGAACACATAATTTCAAAATTCATATGGAAACACACAAAACCTCTAATAGCCAAAGCAATCTTGAGAAAGAAGAAGGGAAGTGGAGGAATCAACTTGCCTGATTTCAGACTATACTACGAAGCTACTGTCATCAAGACAGTATGGTACTGGCATAAAGGTAGACATATAGATCAATGGAACAAAAGAGAAAACCGAGAGATTAATCTACATACACACCTATGGACACCTTATCTTTGACAAAGAAGGAAAAAATACACAATGGAGAAAAGACATTCTCTTTAACAAGTGATTATAGGAAAAATTGTCCAACATCCATAAAAGAATGAAACTATAACACTTTATAACACCATACACAAAAATAAACTCAAAATTTATTAAAGATATAAATGTGAGAGCAGAAACTATAAAACAATTAGAGGAAAACATAGGCAGAACACTTGGCATAAATCACAGCAAGATCCTCTATGACCCACCTCCCAGAGTAATGGAAATAAAAGCAAAAATAAGCAAATGGGACCTAATTAAACTTAAAAAGCTTTTGCACAATGAAGTAGACTATGAGGTGGATAAAAAGACAACTCTCAGAATGGGAGAAATTAATAGCAAATGCAGAAACTGACAAAGAATTAATCTCCAAGATATACAAGCAGCTCATGCAACTCAATACTGGATAAATAAATGATCAAATCAAAAAGTGGGCCAAAGACTTAAACAGACATTTCTCCAAAGAAGACATACAGATGGCTAACAAACACATGAAAAGATGTTCAACATCACTCAATATCAGAGAAATGCAAATCAAAATCACAATGAGATAGTGTCTCATGTCGGTCAGAATGGCTGCCATCATAAAGTCTGCAAACGATAAATGCTGGGGAGGGCGTGGAGAAAAGGGAACCCTCTTACATTGTTGGTGGGAATGCAAGCTAGTGCCATAACTATGGTGAACAGTGCATAGATTCCTTAATAAACTGGAAATAGAACTGCCACATGACTCAGCTATCCCACTGCTGGACATACATACTGAGGAAACCAGAATTGAAAGAGACACATATACCCCAATGTTCATTGCAGCAGTTTACAATAGCTAGGACATGGAAGCAATCTAGATGTCCATTGGCAGATGAGTGGATATGAAAGTATGGTGTATATACACAATGGAATATTACTCAGCTATAAAAAGAACGTGTTTGAGTCAGTTCTGATGAGGTGGGTGAAACTGGAGCCTATTATACAAAGTAAAGTAAGGCAGAAAGAGAAACACCAATAGAGTTTATTAACACACATATACGGGGAAGGCAATGGCACCCCACCCCAGTACTTTTGCCTGGAAAATCCCATGGACGGAGGAGCCTGGTAGGCTCCAGTCCATGGGGTCGCTGAGAGTCGGACACGACTGAGCGACTTCACTTTCACTTTTCACTTTCATGCATTGGAGAAGGAAATGGCAACCCACTCCAGTATTCTTGCCTGGAGAATCCCAGGGACGGGGGAGCCTGGTGAGCTTCCGTCTATGGGGTTGCACAGAGTCGGACACGACTGAAGCGACTTAGCAGCAGCAGCAACACACATATAAGGAATTTAGGAAAACTGTAATGATGACATTATATTCAAGACAGCAAAAGAAACTCAGATGTAAAGAACAGACTTTTGGACTCTGTGAGAGAAGTTGAGGGTGGGACAATTTGAGAGAATAGCATTGAAACATGTATATTACCATATATAAAGTAGATGACCAATGCAAGTTTGACCAATGCATGAGGCAGGGCTCTCAAAGCTGGTGCTTTGGGCCTACCCAGAGGGATAGAGTGGGGAGAGAGGTGGGAGGGGGTGTTCAGGATGGAAAGACACATGTACAGCCATGGATGATTCATGGTGATGTATGCAAAAACCATGCCACAATATTGTAAAGTAATTAGCCTCCAATTAAAATAAATAAATTTATATTAAAAATACTAAAATAAATAAATTTTAAAAATAAGATAGGTTCTATCTCATGTCTAGTGATCAGTCTTTTCAAATAGTCTGTTTCTTCTTGATTCAACCTTAAGTTTATAGAAATTTTTTCTTTTAAGTTGTCCAATTTGTTGGCCTACAACTTTTTGTAGTACTCATGATTTTATTTGTATTTCTGTTGTATTGGTCGTTACTTCTTTTCTTTCACTTCTTATTTTGTTTATTTGTCACCTTTCTTCATAGCTTGGCTAGAGGTTTGTCCATTTTATTCACCTTTTAAAACATACAACTGTTGGTTTTATTGATCTTGTCTGTCATTTTTAGCCTCTATTTCATTTCTTCTCTGATCTTTATTATTTCCTTCATTCTACTGACATTGGGTTTGTCTGTTGTTTTTCAATTTCTCTTTGTGTTGTAGATTAGTTTGTTCATTTGTGATTTTTCTTATTTCTTGAAGAAAACCTTTTTTGCTATGAACTTCTATCTTAGAACTGCTTTTGCTGGATTCCATCATATGAGATCAGATCAGATCAGTCACTCAGTCGTGTCCGACTCTTTGCGACCCCATGAACTGCAGCACGCCACGCCTCCCTGTCCATCACCAACTCCCGGAGGTCACTCAGACTCATGTCCATTGAGTCAGTGATGCCATTCAGCCATCTCAACCTCTGTCGTCGTCCCCTTCTCCTCCTGCCCCCAATCCCTCCCAGCATCAGAGTCTTCTCAAATGAGTCAACTCTTCACATGAGGTGGCCAAAATACTGGAGTTTCAGCTTTAGCATCAGTCCTTCCAAAGAAATCCCAGGGCTGATCTCCTTCAGAATGGACTGGTTGAATCTCCTTGCAGTCCAAGGGACTCTCAAGAGTCTTCTCCAACACCACAGTTCAACAGCATCAATTCTTCGGCACTCAGCCTTCTTCACAGTCCAGCTCTCACATCCATACATGACCACAGGAAAGACTATAGCCTTGACTAGGCGAACCTTTGTTGGCAAAATAATATCTCTGCTTTTGAATATGCTATCTAGGTTGGTCATAACTTTCCTTCCAAGGAGCAAGCGTCTTTTAATTTCATGGCTGCAGTCACCATCTGCAGTGATTTTTGGAGCCCAGAAAAACAAAGTCTGTCACTGTTTCCACTATTTCCCCATCTATTTCCCATGTAGTGATGGGACCAGATGCCATGATCTTCGTTTTCTGAATGTTGAGCTTTAAGCCAACTTTTTCCTCTCCACTTTCACTTTCATCAAGAGGCTTTTGAGTTCCTCTTCACTTTCTGCAATAAGGGTGGTGTCATCTGCATATCTGAGGTGATTGATATTTCTCCTGGCAATCTTGATTCCAACTTGTGTTTCTTCCAGCCCAACGTTTCTCATGCTGTACTCTGCATATAAGTTAAATAAACATGGTGACAGTATACAGCCTTGATGTACTCCTTCTCCTATTTGGAACCAGTCTGTTGTTCCATGACCAGTTCTAACTGTTGCTTCCTGACCTGCATACAGATTTCTCAAGAGGCAGGTCAGGTGGTCTGGTATTCCCATCTCTTTCAGAATTTTCCACAGTTTAGTGTGATCCACACACTCAAAGGCTTTGGCATAGTCAATAAAGCAGAAATAGATGTTTTTCTGGAACTCTCTTGCTTTTTCCATGATCCAGCAGATGTTGGCAATTTGATCTCTGGTTCCTCTGCCTTTTCTAAAACCAGCTTGAACATCAGGAAGTTCATGGTTCACATATTGCTGAAGCCTGGCTTGGAGAATTTTGAGCATTACTTTACTCGCGTGTGAGATGAGTGCAATTGTGCAGTAGTTTGAGCAGTCTTTGGCATTGCCTTTCTTTGGGATTGGGATGAAAACTGATCTTTTCGAATCTTGTGGCCACTGCTGAGTTTTCCAAATTTGCTGACATCTTGAGTGCAGCACTTTCACAGCATCATCTTTCAGGATTTGGAATTGCTCCACTGGAATTCCATCACCTCCACTAGCTATCTTCGTAGTGATGCTTTCTAAGGCCCACATGACTTCACATTCCAGGATGTCTGGCTGGATTCCACAGATTTTTTAATTTTGATATGTTTTGAGGTATTTTCTGATTTCTTCATTGACTCATTGATTTTTAGTAGCATGTTGTTTAATTTTCACATTTTTGGTTTTTTTTTTTTTCCTCATTTTTCTTTCAATCAGTTTAGTCACTCAGTCGTGTCCGACTCTTTGTGAGCCCATGAATCGCAGCATGCCAGGCCTCCCTGTCCATCACCAACTCCCGAAGGTCACTGAGACTCACATCCATTGAGTCAGTGATGCCATCCAGCCATCTCATCCTCTGTCGTCCCCTTCTCCTCTTGCCCTCAATCCCTACCAGCATCAGAGTCTTCTCCAATGAGTCAACTCTTCGCATGAGGTGGCCAAAGTCATTTTTGTGTCTCATTTTTTTCTTATTTTTCTAGTTCTTTGGTGTATAAAATTATGTTGAGATTTTTTTTTCTTCATGTAGGCATTTATCACTATGAACATCCATCTTAAAATTGTTTTGCAGCCCCTAAATTTTATATTGTATTTCTACTTTCATTTCTCTCAATATATTTATTTTGTATATTTTTAATTTTTTTCTGAACTCTTCGTTGTTCAGAACTATGTTTCTTAATCTCCACATTTGTGGATTTTCCAGTTTTCTTTGCATAATTTATTTCAGTGGCATTTTTCACAGAAATAAGTTTAACAATCCTAAAATTTGTATGGAAATACAAAAAACTCAAATAGTTAAAGCAATCTTTACAATAAATTTAAAGATTTATGCATCACCCTTCCTGATTTCAAACTATATTACAAAGATATAGCAATCAAAATGATGTAGTATTAGCATAAAAAGATCCATAGATACACGGAACAGAATGCAGAGCCCCAGAAATAAGCCCACATATATATGGTCAGTCACTTCACATCAGAGGTAAAACCATATAATGGAGAAAGGATAGTATTTTCAATAAACAATGTTGGAGAAACTGAAAAACCACTTGCAAAATAATAACACAGGAATACTAGCTTATAGCATTCATAAAAATTAGGTCAACATTGATTAAAGACTTGAATGTAAGACCTGAAATCATTAAATTCTAGAAGAAAACATGGACAATACACTCATTGACATCAGTCTTAACAATATTTTTTGGATTGTTTCCTCAGGCAAGTTAAACCAAAGCAAAAATAAGCAAACAGGACTACACCAAACTAAAAGTCTTTTGAACAGCAAAGTAAACTACCAACAAGATGAAAAGACCATCTACTGACTGGGAGAACGTATCTGCAAAAGATATATCAAATAAATGGTTACTATCCAAACTATACAAAGAACTCATACAATTCAACATTCAGAAGGACAAATACCATATGCTCTCACTTACATGTGAAATCTAAAGAAACAAGAACAGTCAGACAAAACATTAACTCATATATAGAGAAAACAAAGTGGTGGTGACTAGAGTTTGGGGGTAGTAGGATGAGCAAAACAGGTAAAGGTATAAACTTTTAGTTATAAAACAAATATCATGGGGATATAATGTATGGCAGTGACCAACAAAGGTTCATCTAGTCAAGGCTATGGTTTTCCCTGTGGTCATGTATGGATGTGACAGTTGGACTATGAAGAAGGCTGAGCACTGAAGAATTGATGCTTTTGAACTGTGGTGTTGGAGAAGACTCTTGAGAGTCCCTTGGACTGCAAGGAGATCCAACCAGTCCATTCTGAAGGAGATCAGCCCTGGGATTACTTTGGAAGGAATGATGCTAAAGCTGAAACTCCAGTACTTTGGCCACCTCCTGTGAAGAGTTGACTCATTGGAAAAGACTCTGATGCTGGGAGGGATTGGGGGCAGGAGGAGAAGGGGACGACAGAGGATGAGATGTCTGGATGGCATCACTGACTCAATGGACATGAGTCTGAGTGACCTCCAGGAGTTGGTGATGGACAGGGAGGCCTGGCGTGCTGCGATTCATGGCGTCGCAAAGAGTGGGACACGACTGAGCAACAGATCTGATCTGATTTGATTGTGGTAGTGTTGGGAAAATAATAGAAGTAGTCTTGTTCAGGTATCAGAGGCAACAAGAGGCCTTTGTCTGGACAGAGACCGTGAAATGTGTTGCATATCAAGGTGCTAACCAGCAGAAATGGTGAAAGTACGTCTTGGGAACCAACAGTTAAGGAAGGGAGTAAGTCACAAAGCTCCTGGACTTGGGAATCTGGCCAATTCCCAGGGATCAGAAAACATTATGAGGCTTAAGACTAGAAATACAAGCATTTAGCATAACAGCCAGAGGTGCACCTTTCACATAAGCTGATGACTATCAGCTTATGGCTTGGTGATAAAAGCAGGACTCCTTTGGATAGTACTCTAAGGTCTCACTTGTGGGATGAACACATTCCCTGGGATCTTCTAATTAGAAACTCCAAATTTCTGTTTGAGGGACCTCCCAGTATTGCTTGAATCTGGATGCAAATATTTCTCCAATTTCATGATATATACGTTTGTTTCTTGCTATATTACTTGCATATCAGGAACTGTTTTCCAATTTGTGACTGCTTGAACTATAGCCTGACAGTTTCCTTTATCCATGGAATTTTCCAGGCAAGAATACTAGAGAGAGTTGCCATTTCCTACTCCAGGGGATCTTCCTGACCCAGGGATCAAACTTGCATCTCTTGCATCTCCTGCACTGGCAAGTGGATATTTTACCACTGCACCACCTGGGAAGCACTTACTTGTCATAGCTCATGATTTTTAAGAAAGGGCAAACAAGTACATAGCTGGGACAGAGAGGTTGGATCCTTCAGGTACATGAAACTAAAAAGAAATTTGGTGAAATAAAGGTGCAACTGGAGAAAGATTGATATGACTTACAAAGACAATTAAATGCCAGAATTTTGTGTTAGCTGACTAATTTTGTGTTAGCTCTATTTTCCATTCTGTTGTTGAAAAACAAAATGCTGTTAAGGTTGCCCAAGCCAAATATCTAAAATAGTGGGACAAAGTAAATAAGAGGGAAGTCCACCTGGCCCTTGGAGAAGGAAATGGCAACCCACTCCAGTGTTCTTGCCTGGAGAATCCCAGGGACAGGGGATCCTGGTGGGCTGCTGTCTATGGGGTCGCACAGAGTCGGACACGACTGAAGCGACTTAGCAGCAGCAGCAGCAGCCACCTGGCCCTAGCTAAGGCTGGAATGAATTGGGACCCAGATATCTGGGATGGGGAGATCTGGGATGACAGCTCATCCTCAGAAACTGATGATGATGATGACATGGGGCAGAAAACAAATTCACCTCAGTTAAAGGAAGAAACTAAATTGCTTAGTTTTAAGGCACAGCCTGCTTGGTGATGTAAAATGGAGTCGGATGCCAAAGGGAATGCAGTAAGGAAGGGTATTTTGGAGGATTATACCCAATATTAAATTAACAATATTCTGGGTAGGTTAACTCAAAGGTCAGCTTGTTATTTATTTGCTCAGTCATGTCTGACTCTTTTGCAACCCCCATGGACTGTAGCCTGCCAGGCTCCTCTGTTTATGGGATTTCCCAGGCAAGAATACTAGATTGGGTTGCCATTTCCTTCTCCAGGGGATCTTCCCAAAGGACAGGAGGGCTTTTAATTTCCTGGGTGGTGCATATACATGATGCAAGATTCATTATGGAGATGCCCTTAAGTTTGTTACTATTAGTAATGGTTCTTTTGTACAACAAACCTTTAGAGATTAAGGCAAATCATCAAGGCTACTCCAATTAATTAGAGATAGTCACTGAGGAATGTCTCAAGAAATATCCTATAGAATCTTTCTGGCCTGAAAGTGATTGTCCCTGGTCACTCTTAAAGGTTTTGCTCAGAGATTAAAGGAGGAAGCAATGAAAAGTGCTATTTTTATTAGATGAGCAGACAGTGTGTCTGATGCCCCTTAGACTGTGCCAGTTAGAAACAGGGTTTTCAAAACTGCTTCTCCAAGTTATAAACATGTAATTCTGACTCTCCTATTAAATGAAATTGAAAATCCTATTTCTGTGGTGCTGACAAAGTGAAACAGTTAAAAGATTTGTGAGAATGGAATTTGAGGAAAAAAGAGGAAAGAGACAGATGAAAAGGGGGCAGACAAATTAACCAGAAAGGACATGCTCTAGTTCCTTAATAAAAATGGGGGGGGGGGGAATCTCAAGAAAACAGATTGATATGATGAATACAGGTGAATTATGGGAAATATTTTATAAAAAGAAAGGGCTAAGTGTGAGGAAAACTTCTCAGTAAATAACTGAGGAAGAAAGGAAGGTACAAAATCAGGAACCTAAAAGTCTATTTAAAACAGACAAGAAACACTGAAGATGAGAAATACAAAAGTAAATATTCTGATTTGTTCCATGGAAAAACTTAGGCAAATCTAAGAAGAACCAATTACAAATAGGTCAAGCTCTGGTAGACTTCTGGACCAAAAAGGATATGTGGCCTCATGTTAAAATGATAATTTAAAAAAAAAAGTCTCTCAAATGATCATTGGGACTTTAATTGATAATTCCATAAATTAAAGAGTGGAAGCTTCTGGGCTTCTGGAGTAGGAAATTCCCAGTGGCTGGAAAAAATTATACTACCCCTGAAAAACAGTTACTGGCTTGTCACTGGGCTTTAATTGACACTGAATAAATGACTGTGTGTCATACAGTCATATTAAGCCCACAAGTACAAATTATGAAATGGATCCTAAGATCACCCAAGACCCACAGGATTGGTAAAGCCCAAGAGTCTAGTATAATTAAATGGAAACTGTATATTCAAGATCTAGCCAAGTCAGGCCCACAGGACATGGCTGCCTTACATGAAAAGATTTGTGAAATTCCAGACTGCACTGGAGAACAGGCTTAAAGAAGAGGTTTTATTTAAGTAAGATTGGAATAACAGAATTTCCAGTTAGATGGGGAAAACCTTTTGATTCATTAACAGGAGAAAAGAGACATGCTTGGTTTACAAGCGGATCAGTAAAGTATGTAGGAACAATTCATTGTTGGAAAGCAGTAGCTTATAACCAGTTACAACTGAATTGCTAATCACTACTGGAGAAGGTAAAAGTAGTCAATTCACTGAATTATATGCAGTATATTAGGCTGTAAAACAAGAAAATTTAACATAATGTCATATTTACACAGATTCTTGGTCTGTAACTAATGGGTTGGTAATTTGGCTTCCAATGTAAATAAAAAACAATTGGAAGACTCATTCAAAAGAACTGTGGGAAAAGGAACTATGGGCAGACATTTGGGAAGTTGTACAGAAGACTAATGTTTCAGTTTTTCACATAGGTGCTCATAGTGTTCCCAACTCCATGGAATGATGGAATAATTCAATTACAGATGAGCAAACCCAGATCCAGAGGGGAGGAATTGATTCAAATTCAGAGAACTCAAAGATTTGACATCTGAGGCACAAACAATGTTGACCAAAAACATAAAGTATTGGATGGATCACTCTATTCAATATTAAGGTTTCATATATACCCAGAGTATTCAAAAGAGTGTAGTACTTGTGGATAGACATATAGATCAATAGAATACAATAGAGTACCCAGAAATGACACATACAATATGCTCAAATGATTTTTGGAAAAGATGTGAAATCAATTTCATGGAGGAAAGACAACTTTTCAACTAATAATACTGGAATATTGAGACATATATAAGTCAAAATTTGTTACCTGTACCTCAAACCTTGTACAAAAAATTAATTCAAAATATATAACTAACTCAAATGTAAAAGTATAAAACTTTTTGAAAAATCATAGGAGAAATTTTGAGATCTAGGGCTTGATCTAGGGCTAGGCAGAGCTTGCAGTTTTGAAAACAAAACACAATCATAATAGAAAAGAATGATTAATTAAACCTCATAAAAATAAAAGTACTTTCTTTATGTAAGACCATGTGATGAGGATGTAAAGAAAATATACAAACTGAGAAAAAATATTTGCAAACCTCAAATTTAAAAAAGGATTAATATCTATGAAGAATCAACAGTAGCTTGTAACAGTTTCCCAAGTGATGCTGGTGGAGTTGGTGTAAGAACCACACTTTGGGAACCAATGTACAAAAAGAGAGTGATGTCACTAAGGTGATGACATTGCTTATTCCTGATTTCACCCCCTGCACAAGAACAACTAACAATCCTTCATAGACTTCTGAGAAAAAAATCAACAACAGAGGGGTGAGACTGAAGCACCCTCTGCACTACAGAGACAGTGATGAATTGAATTAAAACTGTAACCTAACGAGAGCCCCCAGAAATCTTGGTAGCCCACACTGCAACCTCAATTGAAGTAACACTTGAGCAAAGAACCTTACCAGTGGTTCTGCATCTGAAAAGCCAAAATAGTGGCCTTATCTCTACAAGGAGCTTAGTGTACAAGTCTGTTTCATCTGATTCTCAAGCAAAGAGACTTGTCAGCTCTACAGCATGTTACAATGCCAACTGGGCAGAGAATATGATGTATAGGCCTGCCCAAAGCTGAATACAGCCTTCAACATCACTTGAAGGAATCCTAGTCAGAGCTCCTGGGAATCTGTACAGGCCATCTTGAGCAGTCTTATTGATGTGATTCCCCCATGATCAGTGCAGGCCTTGAGGTATGTTCTGATACCCTACCAAAATAGGAAAGTTAATTTATAACCTGCCTACTGCTGAGTGTAACATCTAGCTCTAAGAGTTTAGGAAGCCTGACATGAGAATCCAGGCAACAGTATAAAAGACACAAATGTACAGGAAACCAAAGCAATAATTCCATACAAATGCCCTGAGCCAGAAGCACCATCACTCCCAATTTCAAAGAGTGCAAGCAGTGGCCTCACTGCAAAAATAGACTCTTGTAGAAAGTGACACCTGCTTAAAGATGTGACTAGCTAAAACATTCTTGTTGAAACCCAAGCTGAAGGAGTAGAAAAAGAAAACATTTTAAAGTAATGGTGACAGAGTACTTCCCAAATCTGAGGAGAGAAAAGGACATCTAGATCCATGAGACCCAAAAGATCTCAAATAAGTTGTATGCAAATAGAAACACACTGAGACACATTATCACTAGATTATTAAATGTCAAAGAAAGGAGGAATTTTGAAAACAGCTAGAAAAAAGA
Source organism: Tragelaphus eurycerus (assembly GCA_935064755.1). Taxonomy (NCBI): domain Eukaryota; kingdom Metazoa; phylum Chordata; class Mammalia; order Artiodactyla; family Bovidae; genus Tragelaphus; species Tragelaphus eurycerus. Next base: position 1,729,690 of record CAKXYN010000119.1, on the reverse strand, counting down.
TAGAAGTTACATTGGAATCCCCATGATATCAGCAGTGGATTTCTCAGTTGAAGCTTTTTAGACCAGGCAATAATGGAAAAAATATTCAAAGTATTATAAGAAAAAAAAAACTATCATAAAGAATTATATACTGAGCAGAGATATAGCTTCTTTTTTTACAAGAGAAGAAGCTATGAAGACTTCCCTGAAAGACCACATGCTGAGAAAATTCATTACCACTAGACATGTTTAACGAGAAATGATAAAGGGAGTTCTTTGAGTAAAAGGACAAGAATTCTGACATTATAAAAACACAAGTTAGTAAAACTCACTTATTATGGTAAACATACAGTCAAATTTATATTTCATAATATGATAATAGTGTGAAAGTGAAACTGTTAGCCGCTCCGCCATGTCTGACTCTTTGCAACCCTATGGACTGTATGAGTTGTAGCTCACCAGGATCCTCTAGCCATGGATTTTTTCAGGCAAAAACACTGGAGTGGGTTGCTATTCAATCCAACCACGTCTCCTGCATTGTGGGCAGTTTGTTTACCATCTGGGCCACCAGGAAAGTTTAATATTGTAATGGTGTATATAGTTTACTTACAACTCTAGGCTAAAAATTAACAAACAAGTCTATTAAAGTTAAGATAATCTGCTATTAGTTACACAATGTAAAAATATGTAATCTGCACCATCAACAACCTAAAATGTGAGGAGTGGACAAGTAAGAGAACAAAGATTAGAAATGCTACCAAAGCTAAGTTTTTATCAGTTTAAAGTAGGATGCTATAGTTTTAAGAAAATTTATGTAAGCCTCATGATAGCCACAAGGGAAAAACCTGTAGTAACTATACCAAATGACATAATAAATAAGTCAAATCACACTGGTACCAAGTGAAATCAAATCACATATACATACACATGCACACACACATACACAGATATATGGATAAGAAACAAGGAAAAGTGGATCAACAAAACAGAAAAGACAACAAAATTATAAAAATATTATCTATGAAGTATTATTTTAAATGTAAATAGATTTAATTATTTAATCAAACGCTTTAGAACACCTGAGTGGATAAAGAAAACAATACACAAAAATCATGTGAACATCTCAATAGATGCAGAAAAATCTTTGGACAAATTTCCTCACCTGTTCAGTATTTTAAAAAAAATTGGGGGGGGGGATTGTATTTTATTTTTACTTTTTTTTATTATTATTTACTTTACAATATTGTCTTGGTTTTGCCATACATCAACATGAATCCACCACCAGTGTATACGTGTTCCCCATCCTGAACCCCCCTCCCACCTCCCTCCCCATACCACCCCTCTGGGTCATCCCAGTGCACCAGCCCCAAGCTTCCTGTATCCTGCATCGAACCTGGACTGGCGATTCATCTCTTATATGATATTATACATGTTTTAATGCCATTCTCCAAAATCACCCCCACACACAGAGTCTAAAAGACTGTTCTATACATCTGTGTCTCTTTTGCTGTCTCGCATACAGGGTTGTCATAACTATCTTTCTAAATTCCATATATATGTGTTTGTATACTGTATTGGTATTTTTCTTTCTGGCTTACTTCACTCTGTATAATAGGCTCCAGTTTCATCTACCTCATTAGCACTGATTCAAATGTATTCTTTTTAATGGCTGAGTAATACTCCATTGTGTATATGTACCACTGCTTTCTTATCCATTCATCTGCTGATGGACATCTAGGTTGCTTCCATGTCCTGGCTATCATAAACAGTGCTGCAATGAACATTGGGGTACACATGTCTCTTTCAATTCTGGTTTCTTTGGTGTGTATGCCCAGCAGTAGGATTGCTGGGTCGTATGGCAGTTCTATTTCCAGTTTTTTAAGGAATCTCCACAATGTTCTCCATAGTGGCTGTACTAGTTTGCATTCCCACCAACAGTGTAAGAGGGTTCTCTTTTCTCCACACCCTCTCCAGCATTTATTGTAACTTTTTGATAGCAACCATTTTGACCAGCGTGAGATGGTACCTCATTGTGGTTTTGATTTGCATTTCTCTGATAATGAGTGATGTTGAGCATCTTTTCATGTGTTTGTTAGCCATCTGTATGTCTTCTTTGGAGAAATGTCTATTTATAGAAGGAACATATTTCAAAAATAAAGGCCATAGATGACAAGCTCACAGATAACATCACACTCAATGATGAAAGTGTGAAACTTTATTCATAAAATCAGAAACAAGACAAGAATGCCCACTCTCACAGCTTTTGTTCAATGCAGAATTAGAAGCCCCAGACAGAGCAATCTGACAAGAAAAATAAAAAAGATCTGAATTGGAAATGAGGAAATAAAATTGTCTGTGTTTGCAAATAACATGATTTATATACAAAAATCCTAGACTCAATTAAAAACAAAACAGATGTAGTTTTTAAAAATCAGCAGTTTCCAGATACAAAATTGCGTAAAAAAATCAGTTACATTTCTATATACTAACATAAATTATTATCTTAAAAAGAGTTGAGACAGTTCCATTTACAAAAGCATCAAAAAAAAAAAAAAAGACATCTAGGAATAAATTTAATGAAGGAATTGATTGGTATTTACACTGAAAACTGCAAACCACTGATGAAAGAAGTTGATTGAGGCAAAAATAAATGTAAAATATCCATACACATGAATTGGAAGTTTCAATATTGCTAAAATATCCATAATACCTTAACCCATTTGTAGATTCAATGCAATCCCTATAAGTATTCAATGGCATTTTTGTATAAGTAAATAAAATAATATTAATATTTATCAGTTCAGTTCAGTTGCTCAATCGTGTCCGACTCTTTGCGAATCCATGAATTGCAGTACGCCAGGCATCCCTGTCCATCATCAACTTCAGGAGTTCACCAGAACTCATGTGCATAGAGTCATCGATGCCATCCTGCCATCTCATCCTCTGTCTTCCCCTTCTCCTCCTGCTTCCAATCCCTCCCAGCATCAGGGTCTTTTCCAATGAGTCAACACTTCACATGTGGTGCCCAAAGTATTGGAGTTTCAGCCTCAGCATCAGTCCTTCCAAAGAACACCCAGGGCTGGTCTCCTTTAGGATGGACTGGTTGGATCTCCTTGCAGTCCAAGGGACTCTCAAGAGTCTTCTCCAGCACCACAATTCAAAAACATCAGTTCTTTGGCACTCAGCTTGCTTCACAGTCCAACTCTCACATCCGTACATAACCACTGGAAAAACCATAGCCTTGACTATAAGTACCTTTTTTGGCAAAGTAATATCTCTTCTGTCTAGGCTGGTCATAAGTTTTCCTCCAAGGAGTAAGTGTCTTTTAATTTCATAGCTGCAGTCACCATATGCAGTGATTTTGGAGCCCAGAAAAACAAAGTCTGACACTATTTCCACTGTTTCCCCATCTATCTGCCAAGAAGTGATGGGACCAGATGCCATGATCTTAGTTTTCTGAATGTTGAGCTTTAAGCCAACTTTTTCACTCTCCTCTTTCACTTTCATCAAGAGGCTTTTTAGTTCCTCTTCACTTTCTGCCATAAGGGTGGTGTCATATGGAACCTCAGAATACTCTGAAAAGCCAAAGCAATTGTGAGAAACAACAAAGTGGAAGACATCACATTTTTCAATATCAAGCTCTAATATTAGGATAGAGTATATTCTTTAGTAGGAGAAAGCAATGGAAACCCACTCCAGTACTCTTGCTTGGAAAATCCCATGGATGGAGTAGCCTGATAGGCTGCAGTCCATGGGGTCGCTGAGGGTCGGACACGACTGAGTGACTCCACTTTCACTTTTCACTTTCATGCATTGGAGAAGGAAATGGAAACTCACTCCAGTGTTCTTGCCTGGAGAATCCCAGGGATGGGGGAGCCTGGTGGGCAGCCATCTCTGGGGTCACACAGATTCGGATACAACTGAAGCAACTTAGCAGCAGCAGCAGCATATTCTTTAGTGAACAATGCAAAGAAATAGAGGAAGACAATAGAATGGGAAAGACCAGAGATCTCTAAAGAAAACTGGAGATACCAAGGGAACATTTCATGCAAACATGGGCTAAAGGAGAGAAAGGACAAAGACCTAAAAGAAGAAGAAGAGAGTGAGAAGATGTAGCAAGAATACACAGAAGAACTGCACAAAAAAAGCTTTTAATTACCCATATAACCATAATGGTATGGTCACTCACCTAGAGCCAGCACCCTGAAGTGTGAGGTCAATTGGGCCTTAGGAAGCATTACTAAAAACAAAGCTAGCTAAAATGATGCTGCTGAAATACTTCACTTAATGAGCTAGAAAATTTGGAAGACTCAGCAGTGGCCACAGGACTGGAAATGGTCAGTTTTCATTCTTTTACATTAAACTGTCCAGTTTTCCCAACCCCACCTATTGAAGAGACTGTCTTTTATCCATTGTGTATTCTTGCCTCTTTTGTCATAGATTTGATGATGAGAGGTGCACGGGTTTATTTCTGAGTTTTCTATGTTGTTCCATTGATCTATATTTCTATTTTTGTGCCAGTACCATACTGTTTTGATTACTGTAGCTTTATAGTACAGTCTGAAGTTAGGGAACCTGATTCCTACAACTGCATTTTTATATTAAAAAACCATTAAATGCAGTGAGAATTAAAGAATACATTGGATAAGAACAAGATGGTGGAGGAGTAGGTAGATGTGGAGTACTGCTCTCTCCACGGATACAGTAGGAATATATCTTCAGACACAGATCTTGCAGAACACCAGCTGAAAGCTGGCAGGAGTACCTGACCAAAGGAGAAGAACATACAGAACCATGCAAAACTTAGTAGGATGAAGGAAGTAGGGGGAAAAAGAGAAGAGTGAGAAGGACAAGAACCATGCCTGGGGGATGAGGGAACTGAAACAGGGGTCAGATTCCCACATCAGGGCAATTATTTGGGACAGAGGAGAAGCATATGAGGCTGAGAGTAAAGTAGCTCATCTGTGACAGTCTGAGTGAAATGAGAATTACACAGATAAGCCTTGCTGCAGACATACATATCCTGGACAAGGACACAAGTCCCATAGAAAGCACAATGACTAGGAGCCAGAGCATAGAGATTGGAGAGCAATCCCAGGGTGAGATCTGCTGTTGACTGCAGGGAGATGGCCCTAGGGGACGTGAGGGAGGAGATTGCAGTGGGAAGTGCCTGTGGAGAAATATCAAGCAGTCATGGATGTGAGGCGATAGTACTCAGTCACATGCAGGAAGTGGAGCCACCACTCTAGCCTCTCTCTCCCCACACCCCAGCACTGGCACCAGAACAATAAAGACTCCAGAGAGGCTGCCCCTTTAAGTTCCTGATGTGTGGAACAACAGAGAAAGACCCAAGTTCAGAGGCCCCTTTAAGTGCCTGATGAGCTGAACATCAAAGACCCTCCCAGGGGGCCCTGTAAGGGCCCGAACAGGTGGAGCAACACAGAAAAAACAGTTAAAGAGATCCTCTGATTGCCAGCTTCCAGAGACTATAAAAAGATTCTGATAAGAATGATCAACCGGTCCCTAAGATGGCGAAGGATTAGGACGGGGAATACGCTTTCTCCTCCACAAATTCATCAATGGGACATCTGGGCGCCGAGTAAATACCACAAACAGCTTCGGAGTGCTGGCGGAGGACGTCGGACACCCAGAAAGCAACTCACTGCCTTCTAAAGGAGGTAGGAAAGAATATAGAAGCCAGAGAGAGACAAAGAGGGAGGGGGCGGACCTCTGTCCGGGGAAGGGAGTCTTAAAAAGAGAAGTTTCCAAACACCAGGAAACACTCTCCCTGCGGAATCTGCGCCGAACCTGGGAAACACGGAGACTATCATAACAGGGAGGAGAACAGTTGAGCAATTAGAACCCACAGACTGCAGGCCCTGCGGTAACTTCCGCAGCGGAAAAGCACCGCTGCAAACGCCCGCATCTGCCATTGGGGAGCCGGGGCTGGGCAGGGAGACGCCTTGGCCGTTCCCACGCGGGACGCTCCGCTGCCGGCGCTCCCCAGAGGGACGCTCCCCCGCGGGACTCTCCCCCACTGGACGCTCCCCCACCGGCCACTCCCGCGCAGGCGTGCCCCCGCCCGCTGTGCCGGCGGCTCCCACGAGGGCCACCCCATCCCCTCCCCCCACCCGCCCGCCCGCCATTCCCGTCGCCGACCCCCTTCCCCCTCTGCGGGTCTCAGCGCAGACTTCGTTTGCCTGATTGTCTGGAGTGCTGCCTAACTGGAGTAGTTTGGGCCGGCAATCCAGATTGTGCAGCGCCGACCACACGAGTGGCGGGCCTTGGCCCAGAACACCGCCGAACCGTGCACAGAACAAAGAACTATACAGAACAACCACAGAGAAAGGGGCCTATAGATCTTGAGAAATTTAAGCCGGAACAAGGAACTAGCTGAAAATGAACTGAACCCACAACAATAATAGAGAAACTCTTATATATATTGTTACTATTTTTACCATCATTATTTCCTTTTTTTTTCTTTTTCTTTTTTTAATATATATATATTTTTTAAATTTTTATTATTTTTTAATTGGAAAAAGGAAAACAAAAATTTTTTTTCCCTTTTAATTTTTTTTTGTTGTTGTTTGTTTTGTTTCTTTTATTTTTTTTTATTATTTTTTTTTTTATCCTCTAGTACTTCTTTAATCTCCACGTTTAGATATAACTTTTGCGACCCTGTTTTGTTTTTTTTTTTTCTTTTTCCTTTTTGTCCTTTGCTTTTTTCCTTTCCTTTTTTCTTTTCTTTACTGATTACTGACTAGATCTGTCTCTCTCCTTCACACTCCCTCCTTTTATCCTCCTGACCACCTCTGTCTCCTTCCTCCCTTTTTCCTTCTATGTATAATTCCGTGAACATCTCTGAGCAGTCCAGTTGTGGAATGCATTATAGAAGAAGAAGTTTTTGAGACTACTGTAAAAATAAGACCAATAACTGGAACCAGGAGGCTTAAGTCCATACCCTGATCCCACGAAACACTAATTGACAGGAGCTCATTAAAAGCCTCCATACCTACTCTGAAACCAAGCATCACACAAAGACCAGCAAGTTCCACAACAAGACATACCAAGCAAATTCTCCAGAAAAACAAGAACACAGCCTGAGCTCCAATACACAGGCTACACAAAGCGACCCCAAAAGCATAGACATCTCATAACTCACTACTAGACACTCCACTGCACCCCAGAGAAAAGAAATCCAGCTCCACCCACCAGAACACCGATACAAGCTTCCATAAACAAGAAACCTCGACAAGCCACCGGTACAAACCCACATATAGTGCAGAAACGCCACAATAAAGAGAACTCCACAGACTACCAGAATACAGTAAAGACGCCCCAAACTTAGCAATTTAAACAAGATGAAAAGACAGAAGAATTCCCAGCAGGTCAAGGAACAGGATAAAAGCCCACCAAACCAAACAAAAGAGGAAGAAATAGCGAACCTACCTGATAAAGAATTCCGAATAATGATCGTGAAATTAATCCAAAATCTGGAAAGCAAAATGGAATCATGGATAAATAGTCTGGAGAAAAGCATTGAGAAGATGCAAGAAAGATTTAACAAGGACCTAGAAGAAATAAAAAAGAATCAACATATAATGAATAATGCAATAAATGAGATCCAAAACACTCTGGAGGCAACAAATAGTAGAATAACAGAGGCAGAAGATAGAATTAGCGAATTAGAAGATAGAATGGCAGAATTAAAGGAATCAGAGGAGAAAAAAGAAAAACGAATTAAAAAGAAATGAGGACAATCTCAGAGACCTCCAGGACAATATTAAACGTTACAATATTAGAATCATAGGAGTCCCAGAAGAAGGAGACAAAAAGAAAGACCATGAGAAGATACTAGAGGAGATAATAGTTGAAAACTTCCCTAAAATGGGGAAGGAAATAATCACTCAAGTCCAAGAAACCCAGAGAGTCCCAAATAGGATAAACCCAAGACGAAACACCCCAAGACACATATTAATCAAATTAACAAAGATCAAACACAAAGAACAAATATTAAAAGCAGCAAGGGAAAAACAACAAATAACACACAAGGGAATTCCCATAAGGATAACAGCTGATCTTTCAATAGAAACTCTCCAAGCCAGGAGGGAATGGCAAGACATACTTAAAGTGATGAAAGAAAAGAACCTACAGCCCAGATTATTGTACCCAGCAAGGATCTCATTCAAATATGAAGGAGAAATCAAAACCTTTACAGACAAGCAAAAGCTGAGAGAATTCAGCACCACCAAACCAGCTCTCCAACAAATACTAAAGGACATTCTCTAGACAGGAAACACAAAAAGGATATATAAATTCAAACCCAAAACAACAAAGTAAATGGCAACGGGATCATATTTATCATTAACTACCTTAAATGTAAATGGGTTGAATGCCCCAACCAAAAGACAGAGACTGGCTGAATGGATACAAAAACAAGACCCCTCCATATGAATGAAACTAGAACACTTTCTAACACCATACACAAAAATAAACTCAAAATGGATTAAAGAGCTAAATGTAAGACCAGAAACCATAAAACTCCTAGAGGAAAACATAGGCAAAACACTCTCTGACTTACATCACAGCAGGATCCTCTATGACCCACCTCCCAGAATATTGGAAATAAAATCAAAAATGAACAAATGGGACCTAATCAAACTTAAAAGCTTTTGCACAACAAAGGAAACTATAAGCAAGGTGAAAAGACAGCCTTCAGAATGGGAGAAAATAATAGCAAATGAAGCAACTGACAAACAACTAATCTCAAAAATATACAAGCAACTTCTACAGCTCAATTCCAGAAAAATAAATGACCCAATCAAAAAATGGGCCAAAGAACTCAATAGACATTTCTCCAAAGAAGACATACAGATGGCTAACAAACACATGAAAAGATGCTCAATATCACTCATTATCAGAGAAATGCAAATCAAAACCACTATGAGATACCATTTCACGCCAATCAGTATGGCTGCTATCCAAAAGTCCACAAGCAATAAATGCTGGAGAGGGTGCGGAGAGAAGGGAACCCTCTTGCACTGTTGGTGGGAATGCAAACTAGTACAGCCACTTTGGAGAACAGTATGGAGATTCCTCAAAAAACTGCGAATAGAACTGCCTTATGATCCAGCAATCCCACTGCTGGGCATATACACTGAGAAAAACCAGAATTGAAAAAGAAAACTGTTCCCCCAAGTTCAAAACAGCACCTTTTTCAAAAACCAGGAAAGGGGAAGAAAACCAAAGATCAACCAAAAAAGAAAAGAAAAAAAAAAGGTTGTAAAAAAAAAAAAATGAAAAATAATCCACCAAAAAAAAAAAAAAAAATTAAATCAAATCTAAGGAGGGGGATGGAACTGGAGCCTATTATACAGAGTGAAGAAAACCAGAAAAAAAAAAAAAAAAAAAGAATAATAAAGCATATATATGGAATTTAGAAAGATGGTAAAAAATAACCCTATTTGCGAGACAGCAAAGGAGACACTGATGTATAGACCAGACTTTTGGACTCTGGGACCCGGGGGAGGGTGCGATGATTGGGGAGAATAGCATTGAAATATGTATAATATTATATCTGAAATGTATTAATTGTTCAAACTAAACACTATCATGTTACAATTTGTTCATACTAGATGTTTGTAATGTTTCTGATAATCAATAAAAGAGATTCTTGATTAAAAAAAAAAAAAAAAAAAAAAAAAAAAAAAAAAAAAAAAAAAAAAAAAAAAAAATCATACCTCCTCCCCCCCCACCCTCCCTGAGTACCCAGTGTTTCTAGGGCCCCTGCGTCCACAGAAGCTGCGGTACCTCCACCTCTTCTCTTATTGGTATGGATACACAAAAAAAAAAAAAAAATAAAAATAGAAAATTAAAAAAAAAAAAAAAAAATATTATATTTTTTTATATTTTTTTTTTTTTTTTTTTTTTTTTTTTTTTTTTTTTTCTGTTGCTGTATTTGTTGATTTTATTAATACTATTAAATATGTTTTAATCACACATTTTATTTCTTCTATATACTTCTCCCTCTATGTTGGCCTTTTGCAGGTCCATGGGGTTTTCTTATTTTTTTTCAATTCTCAAATTTTTATTTTTTTTTCTACATCTTTTCTTTTGTTTGCTTTTCCTATTGTTCTTTTTCTGTTGTTGCCATTCATATATATATACATGAATATATATATATATCTTCTTTATCTAATACTATTTAAATTGCATTTTTATTCTTTCCTTTTCTTGTTTTTTTTTTTTCTCACCATGATTGTTAATTTATTTTGTTTTCATTGCTTTATTTCCCAGTTGGCACCTTGCTTTGGTTTTGTTTTCCAGTTTGTGCTTTAGTTAGTTTTGTTTTTAACTGGTTGATATAATTTTTTATTTCCTTTGCTCACTGGGTCAACCTATTACACTTTATTTTTGGATGATTTCAGTTTTCTTTATGGATATAAATGCATATGCATGTGTGTATTCCAATGTTTTCGCTATTATTTGCCATTTGTCTGGGGTTCATCTCTTGTTTCTTGATTTTTGTTTTTCTGTTTTTGTTGTAATTACCTTTAATGCCATAAGAAAACCACCTGTAGAATTCCCATTCACAGTCAGAGATTGGGCCCTGACCCTTTGAAATGGGAGGGCTGACTACAAGACCACAGACTGCAAGCGAACTCCTAACTCTAGGGAGTATTAATTAGTGGCGAACAAGACCACAAATCATCCACCTGTATATAAGACCTGTCAGCACCCAACTTCAGGCAGCATCCAGTGCAGGATATCTCATCCAAACAGCAAACAAGATAAAAATACAAACTCAATAATCAGCACACAACACAAGCATGCCCATCTGGACAGGAGGGAACAACTCACCTTATCCCAGCAGAAAGCAAGCAAAATGTTGTCCTACACAGAGCCTACACAAAATACTGGGCTAGCTTGACCTACCGAGGGCAGAAACTAAAAGGAAGAAGGAATTTGACCTTAAAGCCTGGGAAGAGGAGAACTCAAACACAATTAAGTTAAAAAAATTAAAATACAGAGAAATATTTCAGAAATGAAGGAACAACATAGAGACACACAAGTGCAAATAAATGAAGAAGAAATAGGCAAATTACCTAAAAAGAATTCACAGAAATGATATAAAAGATGATCCCAAACCTGAAGAATGAAACGGAGAAAAGGTAAGAATCAATTAATGCATTAACAATGAGCTAGAGGAAATAAAGAATAAACAACAGAGACAAACAACACAATTACTGAAATTAAAAATAATCTAGAAAGAATCAATAGCAAAATATCTGAGCCAGAAGAATGGATAAGTGAGATGGAAGATAGAATGGATGAAACAACTGCCAAGGAGCAGAATAAAGGAAAAGAATGAAAGGAACTGAGGATAGTCTCAGAGATCCCATAGGACAATATTAAACACACCAACATCCAAATTATAGGGGTCACAGAAGAAGAAGAGAAAAAGAAATAGTAGGAGAAATTTTTTGAAGAGATTATAGGAGAAAATTTCCCCAACATGGGAAATAGTCAGTCAAGTTCAAAAAACGAAGAGTCCAATATAGGATAAATCCAAGGAAAACATGTCAAGACATAGTAATCAAACTAACACAGACTAAACACAAAGAAAGAATATTAAAAGAAGCAAGTGATAAGCAACAGGTAACACACAAGGGAAATCCCATACAATTAACAGCTGATCTTTCTGGAGAAATTCTGCAGGCCAGAAGGGAATGGCAGGATATATTTAAGATTACTCTAATCAGCAAGTATGTCATTTAAAATTGATGGAGAAAACAAACACTTAACAGACAAGCAAATATGAAGAGAATTTAATACCACCAAACCAGCTTTATAACAAATGTTAAAGGTACTTATATAAACAGGAAACACATTGAAGAACAACATGTACAAAAGCAAACCCCAAACAATTAAGAATATGGCAATAGGAATACGAATATCAGTCAGTCAGTCAGTCAGTTCAGTCGCTGAGTTGTGTCCAACTCTTTGCGACCCCATGAATCACAGCAAGCCAGGCCTCACTGTCCATCACCAACTCCCAGAGTTCACTCAAACTCATGTGCATCGAGTCAGTGGTGCCATCCAGCAATCTCAACCTCTGCCATCAACTTCTGCTCCTGCCCCCAATCCCTCCCAACATCAGGGTCTTTTCCAATGAGTCAACTCTTCTCATGAGGTGGCCAAAGTATTGGAGTTTCAGCCTCAGCATCAGTCCTTCCAATGCACACCCAGGACGATCTCCTTTAGGATGGACTGGTTGGATCTCCTTGCAGTCCAAGGGACTCTGAAGAGTCTTCTCCAACACCACAATTCAAAAGCATCAATTCTTCGGCACTCACCTTTCTTCACAGTCCAACTCTCACATCCATACATGACCACTGGAAAAACCACAGCCTTGACTAGACAGACCTTTGTTGGCAAAGCAATGTCTCTGCTTTTCAATATGCTATATGCTGCTGCTACTGCTGCTAAGTCGCTTCAGTCGTGTCTGACTCTGTGCGACCCCATAGACGGCAGCCCACCAGGCTCCCCCGCCCCTGGGATTCTCCAGGCTAAAACACTGGAGTGGGTTGCCATTTCCTTCTCAAATGCATGAAAGTGAAAAGTGAAAGGGAAGTAGCTCAGAATGCAAAGTCTCTTCACGATCCCATAGACTGCAGCCTACCAGGCTCCTCCATCCATGGGATTTTCTAGGCAAGAGTACTGGAGTGGGGTGCCATTGCCTGCTCCGAATATGCTATCTAGGTTGGTCATCTTTCCTTCCAAGGAGTAAGCATCTTTTAATTTCATGGCTGCAGTCACCATCTGCAGTGATTTTGGAGCCCAGAAAAAGAAAGTCTGACACTGTTTCCCCATCTGTGCCGTGAAGTGATGGGACCAGATGCCATGATCTTCGTTTTCTGAATGTTGAGCTTTAAGCCAACTTTTTCATCAAGAGCCTTTTAGTTCCTCTTCACTTTCTGCCAAAAGGATGGTGTCATCTGCACATCTGAGGTTATTGACATTTCTCCCAGCAATCTTGGTTCCAGCTTGTGCTTCTTCCAGTCCAGCGTTTCTCATGATGTACTCTGCATATAAGTTAAATAAGCAGGGTGACAATATATAGCCTTGATGGATTCCTTTTCCTATTTGGAACCAGTCTGTTGTTCCATGTCCAGTTCTAATTGTTGCTTCCTGACCTGCATATAGGTTTCTCAAGAGGCAGGTCAGGTGGTCTGGTATTCCCATCTCTTTCAGAATTTTCCACAGTTTATTGTGATCCACACAGTCAAAGGCTTTGGCATAGTTAATAAAGCAGAAATAGATGTTTTTTCCGGAACTCTCTGGCTTTTTCCATGATCCAGTGGATGTTGACAATTTTATCTCTGGTTCTTCTGCCTTTTCTAAAATCAGCTTGAACATCAGGAAGTTCACGTTTCACATACTGCTAAAGCCTGGCTTGAAGAATTTTGAGCATTACTTTACTAGCGTGTGAGATGAATGCAATTGTGTGGTAGTTTGACCATTCTTTGGCATTGCCTTTCTTTGGAATTGGAATGAAAACTGACCTTTTCCAATCCTGTGACCACTGCTAAGTTTTCCAAATGTGCTGGCATATTGAGTGCAGCATTTTCACAGCATCATCTTTCAGGATTTGGAATAGCTCACCTGGAATTCCATCACCTCCACTAGCTTTGTTCATAGTGATGCTTGCTAAGGCCCACTTGACTTCACATTCCAGGATGTCTGGCTCTAGGTCAGTGATGATACCATCATGATTATCTTGGTCATGAAGCTCTTTTTTGTACAGCTCTTCTGTGTACTCTTGTCACCTCTTCTTAATATCTTCTGCTTCTGTTAAGTCCATACCATTTCTGTCCCTTATCGAGCCCATCTTTGCATGAAATGTACCCTTGGTATTTTTAATTTTCTTGAAGAGATCTCTAGTCTTTCCCATTCTGTTGTTTTCCTCCATTTCTTTGCATTAGTCGCTGAGGAAGGCTTTCTTATCTCTCCTTGCTATTCTTTGGAACTCTGCATTCAGATGGTTGCATCTTTCCTTTTCTCCTTTGCTTTTCACTTCTCTTCTTTTCACAGCTATTTGTAAGGCCTCCTCAGACAGCCATTTTGCTTTTTTGCATTTCTTTTCCATGGGGATGGTCTTGATCCCTGTCTCCTGTACAAGGTCATCAGGCACTCTGTCTATCAGGTATAGTCTCTTAAATCTATTTCTCACTTCCACTGCATAATCATAAGGGATTTGATTTAGGTCATACCTGAATGGTCTAATGATTTTCCCTACTTTCTTCAATTTCAGTCTGAATTTGGCAATATGGAGTTCATGATCAGAGCCATAGTCAGCTCCTGCTCTTATTTTTGCTGACTGTATAGAGCTTCTCCATCTTTGGCTGCAAAGAATATAATCAATCTGATTTCCATGTTGACCATCCGGTGATGTCCATGTGTAGAGTCTTCTCTTGTGTTGTTGGAAGAGGGTGTTTGCTATGACAAGTGTGTTCTCTTGGAAGAACTCTATTAGCCTTTGCCCTGCTTCATTCCATATTCCAAAGCCAAATTTGCCTATTACTCCAGGTGTTTCTTGACTTCCTACTTTTGCATTCCAGTCCCCTATAATGAAAAGGACATCTTTTTTGGGTGTTAGTTCTAAAAGGTCTTGGAGGTTTTCATAGAACCGTTCAACTTCAGCTTCTTCAGCGTTACTGGTCAAGGCATAGACTTGGATTACTGTGATATTGAATGGTTTGCCTTGGAAACGAACAGAGATCATTCTGTCGTTTTTGAGATTGCATCCAAGTACTGCATTTTGGACTCTTTTGTTGACCATGATGGCTATTTCATTTCTTCTAAGGGTTTCCTGCCCACAGTAGTAGATATAATGATCATCTGAGTTAAATTCACCCATTCCAGTCCATTTTAGTTCGCTGATTCCTAGAATATCAACGTTCACTCTTGCCATCTCTTGTTTGACCACTTCCAATTTGCCTTGATTCATGGACCTAACATTCCAGGTTCCTATACAATATTGCTCTTTATAGCATCCGACCTTCCTTCTATTACCAGTCACATCCACAACTGGGTATTGTTTTTGCTTTGGCTCCATCCCTTCATTCTTTCTGGAGTTATTTCTCCACTGATCCCCAGTATCATATTGGGCACCTACCAACCTGGGGAGTTCCTCTTTCAGTATCCTATCATTTTGCCTTTTCATACTGTTCATGGGGTTCTCAAGGCAAGAATACTTAAGTGGTTTGCCATTCCCTTCTCCAGTGGACCACATTTTGTCAGACCTCTCCACCATGACCCTCCCATCTTGGGTGGCCCCACAGGGCATGGCTTCATTTCATTGAGTTAGGTAAGGCTGTGGTCTGTGTGATTAGATTGACTAGTTTTCTGTGATTGTGATTGCAGTGTGTCTGCCCTATGATGCCTTCTCGCAACACTTACCATCTTACTTGGGCTTCTCTTAACTTGGACGTGGGGTATCTCTTCACGGCTGCTCCAGCAAAGCACAGCCACTGTTCCTTACCTTGGACGAGGGGTATCTCCTCACTGCCACCCCTCCTGACCTTGAACGTGGAGTAGCTCTTCTCGGCCCTCCTGCACCTGCACAGTCAACGCACCGCTCCTTTACTAATGATAGTAAATTGCTGCTAAGTCACTTCAGTCGTTTCTGACTGTGTGACCCCATAGACGGAAGCCCACCAGGCTCCACTGTCCCTGGGATTCTCCAGGCAAGAACACTGGAGTGGATTGCCATTGCCTTCTCCAATGCATGAAAGTGAAAAGTGAAAGTGAAGTCGCTCAGTCATGTTTGACTCTTAGCCACCCCATGGACTGCAGCCTACCAGCCTCCTCTGTCCATGGGATTTTCCAGGCAGGAGAACTGGAGTGGGGTGCCATTGCCTTCTCCAAATAGTAAATTATTACCACATAAACACAGCACTTACACCAATGAAGATAGCATCAAAATAGAAAACTAATAAGGAAACACAAGTCTTAGATGACAAATTAGACCAGATGGATCTAATTTATATCTTCAGGACATTCTATCCAAATACAGAAGAGTGCACTTTCTTCTCAAGTGCACATGGAACATTCTCTAGGATAGACCAAATCTTGTGTCACAGATCAAATCTCAGTAAATTTCAGAAAATTGAAATTATATCAAGTATCTTTTCTAAGCACAATGCATTGGGACTAGATATCAATTATGGGGGAAAAACCATAAAAAATACAAACACATAGTCATTAAACAATACATTTCTATATAATGAACAGGTTACTAAAGAAATCAAAGGGAAAATAAAAAACTTCCTACAAACAAGTGACAAAAAATCATGATAACCTATAGGATGAAGCAAAAGCAGATCTAAGGGGAAGTTTATAACAATGCAATCCTACCTCAAGAAACAAGAAAAACATTGAATAGATAACCTAACTTTGCATCTAAAACAATAGGAAAAATAAGAATTAAAAAACTTCAGAGTTAGCAGAAGGATAGAAATCATAAAGATCAGAAGAGATATAAATGAAAAAGAAATGAAGGGAACAATATTAAAGATTAATAAAACTAAAAGTTGGTTCTTTGAGAAGATAAAATTAGCAAATCTTTAGCCAGAAATATCAAAAAAAGAGAGAGAGAAGAATCACATAAGCAATATTAGAAATGAAAAAGAAGCTAAAACAGACAATGCAGAAATACAAAGGATCATAAGAGACTATTCAGTTCATTTCATCTCAATCACTCAGTCATGTCTGACTCTTTGCGACCCCATGGACTGCAGCATGCCAGGCTTCCCTGTCCACCACCAACTCCTGGAGCTTGTTCAAACTCATGTCCATCATGTTGGTGATGCCATCCAAAGATCTCATCTTCTGTCATCCTCTTCTCCTCCTGCCTTCAATCTTTCCCAGCATCAGGGTCTTTTCTGATGAATCAGTTCTTCGAATCAGGTGGCCAAAGTATTGGAATTTCAGCTTCAGCATCAATCCTTCCAAAGAATATTCAGGACTGATTTCCTTCAGGATTGACTGGTTTGATCTCCTTTCAGTCCAAGGGACTCTCAAAAGTCTTCTCCAACACCACAGTTATGAGCAACTAAATGACAATAAAACGGACAATCTGGAAGAAGTGGACAGATTCTCAGAAAAATTCAATCTTCCTAAGACTGAACCAAGAAGAAATAGAAATTATGAACAAGCCAATTACAAGCACTGAAATTGAAACTGTGTTCAAATTTTCCCAAAAAAAAAAATCCCAGGGCCAAAGGCTT
Source organism: Tragelaphus eurycerus (assembly GCA_935064755.1). Classification (NCBI taxonomy): domain Eukaryota; kingdom Metazoa; phylum Chordata; class Mammalia; order Artiodactyla; family Bovidae; genus Tragelaphus; species Tragelaphus eurycerus. The sequence continues at coordinate 1,712,420 of CAKXYN010000119.1, read as the reverse complement.
CACAGGTGAATTCTATCAAACATTCTATCAAGCATTTAGAAAAGAGCTAATGCCTCTCATTCTAAATGAAAAAGGAAAATAGGTAAACCTATGGCTGATTCATGTTGACATTTGGTAGAAACCAGCACAATATGGTAAAGCATTTATCCTTCAATTAAAAATAAACAATTGTTTTAAATTGCAGAAAGTGCAAGTGAAGTCGCTCAGTCGTGTCCAACTCTTTGCGACCCTGTGAACTGTACCCACCAGGCTCCTCCATTCATGGGATTCTCCAGGCAAGAATACTGGAGTGGGTTGCCATTTCCTTCTCCAGAGGATCTTTCTGACCCAGGGATTGAATCCAGGTCTCTCACATTGCAGGCAGATGCTTTAACCTCTGAGCCACCAGAGAAGACCTTAAATTGCAGAGTAAGAAACATTTCCAAATTCATTATGAGGTAATTATCACCCTGATACCAAAACCAGACAAAAACAACACACACAAAAAAGAGAAATACAGGATAATATCACTGAATAACATAGATGCAAAAATCCTCAACAAAATTTTAGTGACAAGAATTCAACAACACATTTAAAAGATCATGCACCATGATCAAGTCAGCTTTATCACAGGGATGTTGCTGCTGCTGCTACATCACTTCAGTAATGTCCAACTCTGTGCAACCCTATAGATGGCAGCCCACCAGGCTCTGCTGTCCCTGGGATTCTCCAGGCAAGAGCACTGGAGTGGATTACCATTTTCTTCTCCAATGCATGAAAGTGAAAAGTGAAAGTGAAGTCGCTCAGTCATGTCCAACTCTTTGCGACCCCATGGACTGCAGCCTACCAGTAGGCTCCTCCGTTCAAGGGATTTTCCAGGCAAGAGTACTGGAGTGGGGTGCCATTACCTTCTCCATCCCAGGGATGCAAGTACCTTCAATATGTGCAAATAAATTGATACAATAAACCATATTACCAAATTAAAAGATAAAAAACATAAGATAATCTCAATAGATAGAGAAAAGCCTTTGACAAAATTTGGCATCCTTTTATGATAAAAAATTTTTTTTTTTCAGAAAACGGGCATATAGGAAATCTACCTCAATACTGTAAAGGCCACAGCAAACATTATGCTCAGTGGTGAAAAGCTGAAAGCATTCCCTCTAAGATCATGAACAAGACAAGTGTGTCCACTCTCATCACTATTACTCAACATAATTTTGGAAGTCCTAACTATGGCAATCAGAGAAAAGAAAGAAAGAAAGAAATATAGATTGGAAAAGAAGATGCAAAATTCTCACTGTTTAAAGATAACATGATCCTTTACACAGAAAACCCTGAAGACACAACCAGAAAATTACTTAGAGCTAATCAATGGATATAACAAAGCCCCAGGATACAAAATTAATACATATAATTTGCTTGCATTCCTATATATTAACAATGAAAAACCAGAAATAGAAAGAAAGAAATCAATCCCATTGACCATTGCAATAAAAAGAATAAAATATCTAAGAATAAACCTACCTAAGTAGACAAAAAAAGCTGTATAAAGAAAACTATAAAACACTGATGAAACAAATCAAAGACAACATAAGCATATGGAGAGATATTCCATGTTCTTGGGTTGGAAAAATCAATATTGTGAAAATGACTATACAAGTAAATGCAATCAACAAGTTCAATGCAATCCCTATCAAATTACCAATGAGATTTTTCACAGAACTAGAAGAAAAAAAGTCTCACATTTCATAAGGAAACACAAAATACCCCGAATAGCCAAAGCAGTCTTAATAAAGAAGAATGGAGCTGTAGGAATCAACCTTCCTGACTTCAGACTATACTACAAAGCTACAGTTATCAATACATTATTGTACTGGGGGAAAAAAAAAAACACAAATGTACACCAATGGAAAAATATAGATAGTCCAGAGATAAACCCATGAACCTATGGTTATGTTATTTTGAGAAAGAAAGCAAGAATATACAATGGAGCTAAGATAGCTGCTGCAATAAGTTGTGCTGGGAAAACTGAACAGCTATGTGTAAAAGAATGAAATTAGAATACTTCCTAACACCATACACAAAGATAAACTCAATATTAGATTGTAGACATAAATGAAACACCAGAAACTGTAAAACTCTTAGAGGAAAACAAAGGCAGAACACTTGATGACATAAAACAAAGCAATATCCTCTATGACCCACATCCTAGAATAATGGAAATAAAAACAAAAATAAACAAGTGGGGCTTAGTTAAACTTAAAAGCTTTTGCACAGAAAAGGTAACTATAAACAATGTAAAAAGACAACTTTTAGAATGGGAGAAAATAACAGCAAGTGAAACAACTGAAAAAGGATTAATTTCCAAAACATACAAGCAGCACATACAACTCTGTATGTATGTATGTATGTAATCAAGGCAAATTGGAAGTGGTCAAACAGGAGATGTCAAGAGTGAACATCGACATTCCAGGAATCAGAGAACTAAGATGGACTGGAATGGGTGAATTTAACTCAGATGGCCATTATATTCACTATGGTGGGTAATAATCCCTCAGAGGAAATGGAGTAGCCATAATGGTCAACAAAAGAGTCCGAAATGCAATACTTGGATGCAATCTCAAAACGAGAGAATGATCTATTCATTCAAAAGGCAAACCATTCAACATCAGGGTAATCCAAGTCTATGCCCCAACCAGTAATGCTGAAGAAGCTAAAGGTGAATGGTTCTATGAAGACCTACAAGACCTTCTAGAATTAACACCCGAAAAAGATGTCCTTTTCATTATAGGGGACTGGAATGCAAAAGTAGAAGTCAAGGAACACCTGGAGTAACAGGCAAATTTGGCCTTGGTGTACAGAATGAAGCAGGGCAAAGGCAGAGTTCTGCAAAGAGAATGCACTAGACATAGCAAACACCATCTTTCAAAAACACAAGAGAAGACTCTACACATGGACTTCACCAGATGGTCGACACCAAAATCAGATTGATTATATTCTTTGCAGCCAAAGATGGAGAAGCTCTATACAGTCAGCAAAAACAAGACTGGGAGCTGACTATAATTCAGATCATGAACCCCTTATTGCCAAATTCAGAATGAAATTGAAGAAAGTGCAGAAAACCACTACACCATTCAGGTATGACCTAAATAAAATCCATTATGACCATATAGCAGAAGTGAGCAATACATTTAAGGGACTAGATCTGACAGACAAAATGCTTAATGAATTATGGATGGAGGTTCGTGACATTGTACAGGAGACAGGAATCAAGCCCATCCCCAAGAAAAAGAAACATGCAAAAAAGCAAAATGGCTGTCTGAGAAGGCCTTACAAATAGCTGTGAAAAGAAGGGAAGCAAAAAGCAAAGGAAAAAAAAGAACGATATACCCATTTGAATGCAGAGTTCCAAAGAATAGTAAGGAGAGATAAGACAGCCTTCCTCAGCAATCAGTGCAAAGAAATAGAGAGAAAGAACAGGAAAGACTAGAGATCTCTTCAAGAAAATGAGAGATACCAAGGGAATATTTCATGCAAAGATGGACTCAATAAATGACAGAAATGGTAAGGACTTAACAGAAGCAGGACCTAACTTAAGAAGAGATAGCAAGAATACATAGAAGAACTGTACAAAAAAGATCTTCAAAACCCAGATAATCACGATGGTGTGATCACTCACCTAGAGCCAGACATCCTGGAATGTGAAGTCAAGTGGGCCTTAGAAAGCATCACTACGAACAAAGCTAACAGAGGTGATGGAATTCCAGTTGAGCTATTCCAAATCCTGAAAGACGATGCTCTGAAAATGCTGCACTCAATATGCCAGCAAATTTGGAAAACTCAGCAGTGGCCACAAGATTGGAAAAGTTCAGTTTTCATCCCAATCCCAAAGAAAGGCAATGCCAAAGAAGGCTTAAACTACCACACAATTGCCCTCATCTCACATACTAGTAAAGTAATGCTCAAAATTCTCCAAGCCAGGCTTCAGAAATATGTGAACAGTGAACTTCCAGATGTTCAAGCTGGTTTTAGAAAAAGCAGAGGAACCAGAGATCAAATTGCCAACATCCACTGGATCATGGGAAAAGTAAGAGAGTTCCAGAAAAACATCTATTTCTGCTTTATTGACTATGCCAAAGCCTTTGACTGTGTGGATCACAAGAAACTGTGGAAAATTCTGAAAGATATGGGAATACCAGACCACCTTACCTGCCTCTTGAGAAGCCTGTATGCAGGTCAGGTAGCAACAATTGGAACTGGACATGGAACAACAGACTGGTTCCAAATTGGGAAAGAAGTACATCAAGGCTACATACTGTCACCCTGCTTATTTAACTTATACACAGAGTACATCATGAGAAATGCTGGGCTGGAGGAAACACAGGCTGCAATCAAGATTGCAAGGAGAAATATCAATAACCTCAGATATGCAGATGACACCACCCTTATGGCAGAAAGTGAAGAAGAACTAAAGAGCCTCTTGATGAAAGTGAAAGAGGAGAGTCAAAAAGCTGGCCTAAAGCTCAACATTCAGAAAACAAAGATCATGGCATCCGGTCCCATCACTTCATGGGAAATAGATGGGGAAATAGTGGCTTGACTTTATTTTTCTGGGCTCCAAAATCACTGCAGATGATGATTGAAGCCATGAATTTAAAAGACGCTTACTCCTTGGAGGGAAAGTTATGACCAACCTTGATAGCATATTCAAAAGCAGAGACATTATTTTGCTAACAAAGGTCCGTCTAGTCAAGGCTCTAGTTTTTCCTGTGGTCATGTATGGATGTGAGAGTTGGACTGTGAAGAAGGCTGAGCACCTAAGAATTGATGCTTTTGAACTGTGGTGTTGGAGAAGACTCTTGAGAGTCCCTTGGACTGAAAGGACATACGGTGGAAAACTCTTAAAGAGATGAGAATATCAGCCCACCTTATCTCTCTCCTGAAAAATCTGTATGCAGGTCAAGAAGAAACAGAACTGGACATGGAAAAACAGACTGGTTCCAAATTGGGAACGAAGTACATCAAGGCTATATACCGTCACCCTGCTAATTTAATTTATATGCAGAGTACATCATGTGAAATGCCAGGCTGGATGAAGCACAAGCTGAAATCAAGATTACCAGGAGAAATCTCAATAAGTTCAGCTATGCAGATGACACAATCCTTATGGCAGAAAGTGAAGAAGAACTAAAGAGCCTCTTGATGAAAGTGAAAGAGGAGAGTGAAAAAGTTGGCTTAAAACTCAACATTGAAAAAAATGTCAGATTATAGCGTCCAGTCCCATCACTTCATGGCAAATAGATGGGGAAATAATAGGAACCATGACAGACATTATTGGGGGGGGGGGGCTCCAAAATCACTACAGATGAAGGCTTCAGCCATGAAATTAAAAGATGCTTGCTGCTTGGAACAAAAGCTAGACAGACCTAGACGGCATATTAAAAAGCAGAGAAATTTCTTTGCCAACAAAGGTCCATATAGTGAAAGCTATGGTTTTTCCATTAATCATGTATGGATGTGAGAGTTGGATTATAAAGAAAGCTTAACCTCCAATTAAAATAAATAAATTTTAAAAAATAAAGAAAGCTGAGTACTGAAGAATTGATGCTTTTTGAACTGTGGTGTTGGAAACGACTCTTGAAAGTCCCTTGGACTGCAAGGAGATCAAACCAGTTAATCCTAAAGGAAATCAGTCCTGAATATTCTTTGGAAGGACTAATGCTGAAGCTGAAATTCCAATACTTTGACCACCTGATGTGAAGTGCTGACTCATTGGAAAAGACCCTGATTCTGGGAAAGATTGAAGGCAGGAGGACAAAGGGATGTCAAAGAATGAAATCTTTGGATGGCATCACTGACTCAATGGATCTGAATTTGAGCAAGCTCTGGGAGTTGGTAATAGACAGGGAAGCCTGTCATGCTGCAGTCCATGGGGTTGCAAAGAGTTGGATATACGACCAAGCAACTGAACCAAACACATAGAAGCAACCTATATGTCTACCGTCAGATGAGTAGATAAAGAAGCTGTGGTACATATATATAATGGAATATCACTCAGTCCTTAAATGGAATGAATTTGAGTCAGTTCTAATGAGATGGATGAACTAATAGAGCCTATTTATACAGAGAGAAAAAAAAAAACAATTATTGTATATTAACGTGTATATATATATATATATATGGAATCTACAAAAATGGTACTGATGAAATTATTTTGCAGGGCAACAATGGAGACACAGACATAGAGAGCAGACTTATCGACATGGTGAAGAGGGAGGAAGAAGACCGTGAGGTGCACAAAGAGTGTAACATGAAAACATACATTGCCATATGTAAAATAGATAGTCAATGGGAATTTACTATATGACTCAGGGAACTCAAACTGGGGCTCTGTAACAGCCTAGAGGGATGGGATTGAGAGGGAAGTGGGAGGAATGTTTAAAAGGTTGGGACATATGTATACTTATGACTGATTCATGTTGATGTTTGACAGAAACTGACACAATACTGTAAAGTAATTATCTTTCAATTAAAAATAAATAAATTTTCAAAAGAATACACTGAATGAACTAAAGAATTCAGAAGAACACTATAACAACAGACTTGGTCAATCAGATAAGTGAATATATAAACTAGAAGATAGGTGACTTGAAACCTTCAAGTCAGAGGAGTAAAAGGGAAAAGGAATAAGAAAAGAGTAAAGAAAGCCTGCATTAATTATGGGATAGCATTAAAATAAATAATCTTCACATTATTTGATTCCCAGAAGAGAGAAAAAGAGAAAGAAGCAGAAAATTTATTTAAAGACATGATCGTTTAGAACTTTCTAAGTGTGAGCAGAGATCTGTACATCAAGTTCACAAAGTGAAACAATGTTAATTGGTCACTCAAGTATTTCAGTGCCAAATTATCTTCTCTAAGACACATTATAATAAAACAGTACAAAATGAAAGACAAAGACAATTTTAAAAGCAGCAAGAGAAAGAAATTTCTCACATATTAGGAAACCTCCATAAATTCATCAGTAGATTTTAGCAGAGACCTTGCTGGTCAGGAGAAAGTGGGATGACATAATCAAAGTGCTATTAGAATAAAACTACCATCCAAGAACACTCCCTTTTAAATATGTCTTTCAATCATAAAGGAGAGATACAGACTTGCCCAAACAAGCAAAAGTTTAGGGAGTTCATCGCCACTACTCCTGCCTTACAAGGAATTTTAAAAGGAGCTCTTTGAACTGAAATGAAAGGACAATAATTAGTAACATGAAGTATATAATTTTTAAAAGCATTCAAATTTTAAATGCATACAGTCAAATTCAGAATATTCAAATATTGTAATATGTCAGTGTGTTTATAACTCAACTTTAGTATAAAGAATCAAATGAAAATCTTTATTGAAATAACTATAACTACAATTATTTCTTAATGGATGCAGAGTACAAAATGATGCAAATTGTAACAACAAAATTATAAAATATTAAGAGAAGTATAAAATATTAGGAGAGGTATGGTTGTTTGCATATAATAAAATTTAACTTGTTATCACTTAAAAGTAGTGTTATATCTATAAGATGTTTTGTGTAAGTCTCCTGGTAACCACAAAGCAAAAACGTACAAAAGATACACAAAATATAAAGGAATCAAAGGAAGTCACTTCACAAAGTCAACAACTTGCAAAGATAGCAAAAAAGAGAAAAAAAAAAAAAAAAAAAAAAAAAAAACAAGAAAAAAAAAAAAAGAAGCCAAAAGTAAGTCTGAAAAAAAATTTTTTTTATTTATTTATTGAAAAAAATTTAAAAAAAAAAAAGAGAGAAAAGAAAAAAATAAAAAAAAAAAAAAAAAACGGGGAGGAGGAGCAAAGGGGGGGGAGAAAAAAGGGGGGAAAAAATTTTCCCCCCCAAAAACCATTAAAAGAACATTTGAATGCTGAATAAACTCGATAAAACAATTTCTGAATGCCAGCAGAGGACATCAGGCACTTAGAAAGACAGCTCACTGTCTTCAAAACGAGAAAACGAGCCCTGCGGTAACTCCTTTTGCGGAGAACTGGCGCGGACACCAGCATTTGCTATAGGCAAGCCGGGGCTGGGCTAGGAGGAGCGGGGAGGCCTGCATTGCTTTGAGAAAGGATTTGGCCTGGCTATCTCGGGCGCTATCTGAGCGAAATAACCAGACTGTCGGTTGTCTACTACATCAAAAGCCAGCCCTAACTTAGGACACCACCAGGACTACCTACGGAACAAAGGGCTGCACAGAGTTGGCCGGCTGCAGGCCGTCCCACTCCGGTGACAGGCAGCCAGGGCCAGAGGCGGGCAATCATAGCCCTAGAGAGACACTGTCTAACGGAACTGTGAGTAGGTTTCTGTGCTGACTCACGCTTCTTGGGGCTCTGGATGGTCAACATCTGCCTGAGAAAGTGCGCTGTTTGTATACCCAGAAAACTGAGTGGCGGAGAGGCGATAAGTCGCAGCACCTGCGCTCGCTGAACATTTCATCACCTGCTACTCAGATCTGGGAAGGGCATAAAACGCAGACTCAACCAAGTCTGTGCTTCTGAGGATTATCTGAGTGCCTGAACCTGGCCGGTTTAGATTTGGGTGTTCATCTCCGCCCCCTCTGTAACAGGGCAGAGATCAGATATTGAAAAGACCTGTAAACCGCCTCAATAAAGAGAATTCAACAAACTACCAGAATATAGTAAGGACACTCTAAACTTGGCAATTTTAACAAAATGAAGAGACAAAAGAATACCCAGCAGCTAAAGGAACAGGATAGATTCCCACCAAACCAAACCAAAGAGGAAGAGATAGGGAATCTACCTGATAAAGAATTCCGAATAATGATAGTGAAATTAATTCAAAATCTCGAAATCAAAATAGAATCACAGTTAAAGAGTCTGGAGACAAGGATTGAGAAGATGCAAGAAAGGTTTAACAAGGACCTAGAAGAAATAAAAAAGAGTCAACACATAATGAATAATGCAATAAATGAGATCCAAAACACCCTGGAGGCAACAAATAGTAGAATAACAGAGGCAGAAGATAGGATTAGTGAACTAGAAGATAGAATCCTAGAAATAAATGAATCAGATGAGAAAAAAGAAAAACGTATCAAAAGAAATGAGGACAATTTCAGAAACCTCCAGGATAACATCAAACGCTACAACATTCGAATCATAGGAGTTCCAGAAGAAGAAGATAAAAGAAAGATCATGAGGAAATACTTGAGGAGATAATAGTTGAAAACTTCCCTAAAATGGAGAAGGAAATAACCACTCAAGTTCAAGAAATCCAGAGAGTCCCTAACAGGATAAACCCAAAGCGAAACACCCCAAGACACATATTAATCAAATTAACAAAGATTAAATATAAAGAACAAATATTAAAAGCAGCAAGGGAAAAACATCAAATAACTCACAAGGGAATTCCCATAAGGATAACAGCTGATCTTTCACTAGAAACTCTCCAAGCCAGGAGGGAATGGCAAGACGTAATTAAAGTGATGAAGGAAAATAACTTACAGCCTAGATTATTGTATCCAGCAAGGATCTCATTCAAATATGAAGGAGAAATCAAAAGCTTCACAGATAAGCAAAAGTTGAGAGAATTTTGCACCACTAAACCATTTCTCCAACAAAAACTAAAGGACATTCTCTAGAGCAATACAATAATAGTGGGAGACTTTAACACCCCACTCATATAATCTGGCTGTAATAGACAAAGTAAAGAGGAAAACATATTTACTTATGAGCCTCAAAAAATTCAGTTCACTCAGGAGAGTTTAAAAAAAAAAAAAAAAAAGACTTATTTGCTCACTCTGTGGAGGTTTATTGACTATTTTGTGGGTTTGGTACCACTTTGGGTAGTAGGGAGGAAGAGGTGACAAATGTGATCCTGTCCTAAATAATATATTGTGGTAAAGATAGACTTACCAATACAAAATACCAAGATGTGCCTAAAGATGAGGACACCCAATCTGGACTTTTTGTTTCCTGAACTTTTCATTTCGAGAACAAACCTCCTAATATAAGATGAATACACCATGATTTTTTTTAAGTGTTCTTTGTGATTAAAAACAGAAAGCCATTGGTTAAGAAATTACATATACTCCTCCCCACCATCACTCCCCTTCTTTCTTCCCATTTGCCTTCCACCCTCATTGATCCTTTCCTTTGTCCATTTTCCCCTGAAAAAAAAAAAAAAAAAAAAAAAAAAAACACTCCCTTTCAACTTTAAATTTAAGGAACAAAAAGGGGAAAAAATGAAGGGATGGAAAAAGGTATTGCATGAAAATGGAAACTGAAAGGTCAGAGATAGATTAAGAGGTAAGCTACAATAGACTTAAAGTCAAAAAGTGTAATTAGACAAAAATTACAGTGATAGAAGAATCAAGTTTTTAAGAGGCTGTAACAATTATAATTAAATATACACTCAGCAGTAGAGCATCTAAATATATTAAGCAAATACTACCAGAGATGGGAATACCAGACCACCTGACCTGCCTCTTGAGAAACCTATATGCAGGTCAGGAAGCAACAGTTAGAACTGGACATGGAACAACAGACTGGTTCCAAATAAGAAAAGGAGTACATCAAGGCTGTATATTGTCACCCTGCTTATTTAACTTGTATGCAGAGTACATCATGAGAAACGCTGGGCTGGAAGAAACACAAGCTGGAATCAAGATTGCTGGGAGAAATATCAATAACCTCAGATATACAGATGACACCACCCTTATGGCAGAAAGTGAAGAGGAACTAAAAAGCCTCTTGATGAAAGTGAAAGTGGAGAGTGAAAAGGTTGGCTTAAAGCTCAACATTCAGAAAACTAAAATCATGACATCTGGTCCCATCACTTCATGGGAAATAGATGGAGAAACAGTGGAAACAGTGTCAGACTTTATTTTGGGGGCCTCCAAAATCACTGCAGATGGTGACTGCAGACATGAAATTAAAAGACACTTACTCCTTGGAAGGAAAGTTATGACCAACCTAAATAGTATATTGAAAAGCAGAGACATTACTTTGCCAACAAAGGTCCATCTAGTCAAGGCTATGGTTTTTCCAGTGGTCATGTATGGATGTGAGAGTTGGACTGTGAAGAAAGCTGAGCACCAAATAATTGATGCTTGTGAACTGTAGTGTTGGAGAAGACTCTTGAGAGTCCCATGTACTTCAAGGAGATCCAACCAGTCCATTCTGAAGGAGATCAGCCCTGAGATTTCTTTGGAAGGAATGATGCTAAAGCTGAAACTCCAGTACTTTGGCCACCTGATGTGAAGAGTTGACTCATTGGAAAAGACTCTGATGCTGGGAAGGATTGGAGGCAGGAGGAAAAGGGGACAACAGAGGATGAGATGGCTGGATGGCATCATCGACTCGATGGATGTGAGTCTGAGTGAACTCCAGGAGTTGGTGTTGGACAGGGAGGCCTGGCGTGCTGCAGTTCATGGGATCACAAAGAGTAGAACATGACTGAGCGACTGAACTGAACTAAACTGACCAGATTTGAAAAGAGAAATAAATGGAAAAACAGATCCTAATACAGTGATAGTAGATGTCTCCAACATTCCACTTTCAATAAAGGATAGATCATCCAGGCAGAAAATCCAATAAGGAAATATTTGATTTGAACTATGTCTTAGTCCACATTGACACAATAGAAATATATAGAATATTCCACCAAACATTACCAAAATACACATACTTGTCAAGCACACACAGAATATTCTACACAATAGATGACTTTAGGTCAAAAAACAAGCTTTAGAAAATGTAAGAAAATTGAAATCATATCAAATCTTTTATGAACAAAATGTATGGAATATACAACACAAGCAAACTGTAAAAATTACAATTACAAAATTTACAAATTACAAAAATTAATAATTACCCACCTGAATAACAAATGGACCACTAAAGAAAAAGAAAGCAAAAAGCATCTTGAAGCAAATTAAAATGTAACTGCAATATATCAAAAAATGGGATGCAGCACGAAATAGATTTGAGAGGGAAATTTATAGCAATAAATGCCTACATTAAGAAAAACAGAAAACATGGAGTGGCTATACTGGTGAAGTAGGAAGACCCTGAACTTACCTCCTTCCATGGGCACACCAAAATTGCAACTATTTACAGAAAAATCATCAAAGAAAACAAGCTGAAGACTAGTAGAAAAGATGTCCACAACTAAAATTATAAAATAGTAATGACAATGATACAGGCAAGTGATTTTGCAATGTTCTAGTCAAAACCCACAACCTCAAGTAGGCAATGCACAAATTGAGGATTAATCATAATTGCAGTGGTTCTACCCAAGAAGCAAGGTATCAGAGCCCCACATCAGGCTCCCCAGCTCAAGGATACTGCACAAAGAAAACAAATACCCAGAACATTGGTATTTAAGGCTAGAAGGCCTGCTTTTGGAGAACGAAAAGGCGGTGGGTAACAGAGACTCTTAAAGAGCACACACACAATCTGGCACCTAAGACAGTAATTTGAAAGATATCTGATTCAGACTCATTTGCTGATCTTCCAGTGCTCTGGGAGAGGCAGGAGGCAACTAAGACACACCCTGAGGACACAGACACTGGCAATAGTCATCTTGGTGAGCTCATTCTACCACAAGGACACTGATGTAAGCAAATACTATTCTGGAATCCTCCCTATAGCTTTTTAGTGTCAGGACACAGCCCCTTCCATCAGCCTGCTGGCATAAGTCTTAGGACTCTTGAAGTCAAGCTACTAGTGATAGGAAGTTTGGAAGTAACCATAGGCCCCACCCCCCAAGCCTCCCAGTTGCACTAGGTCATGACACCCCTAATAGGGGTCTTTTGTAGCCCTAGGAACCCTAAGCCAGCCATATTGAGACATACCATGCCTAGTGGGCCAGCCCTAGGTCCAGGACCTGGCTGTATATATCAATGTGTGGGCACCAGCCCCTTGTCTCCCTGGGCTCTTGCCTTGTCCACCAGAGGGTATACATCAGTTTAGAAACAGCTTTGTCTTCTCAGTCAGTGGCCCTGTGACCTGGCCCCACACACCTGTGGACTGACACAAGCTCTGGGATCCCTGAGCTGGCAGTGAACTAACAGCACAAGAAACTATCTGAGTCCCTGAAGTTATCTGCTATGTGACATTGTCCCAACCACCATGGGCCAGCAGCCAGCCTCTGCACGTGGAAGAGTCTGGCAACCAACTGGGCCAGGGAAAATTATGCCTAATCACATGTCCAGAGTAGTTGGCCTGACTGTGAAAGAATAACCCACTCACCCACATAAAGGGCAACTCTAGAGGACATAGATCTGTTGAAAAGAGGGGAGTGTGTGGCTGAACCTCATAGAATGTCTCCTACATAATGCTACCTCTCTAAGATTGGGAAGTATAACAAACTTACATGATACATGAACATAAACACAAAGAATCAGGAAGGCAAAATAAAATGACAGAAAATTATTTTTGAAACAAAAACAAGATGATCGCCCCCCCACAAGAGCTAAGTGAAGAGATAATTAACCTCCACAATAAAGAACTCAAGGTAATGATCCTAATGATCTTCAAAGAACTCAAAAGAAGAATGGAAAAACACAGTAAGAAGAGTAACAAAAGGTTATGTAAAGAAGAACCAAACAAATCTAAAGATTAAAATATCTAAAAATAAATAATATTTATTATTTTTTAGGAATCAACAGTTGATCATATGATTCAGAGAAATGGATTAGCAAAATATAAGACAGAATAGAGGAAATTACATAACATGAATAGAAGAAAAGAAAAAAAAAATGAAATGAGGGCAGTTTAAGAGACCTCTGAGACAACATCAAGTATATTAACGTTTCCATTGTAGGGGTCCCAGAAGAAAAAGAAAGATAGCAGGGAACTTATTTGAAAACATAATTGCTGAAAAATTCCCTAACATGGGAAAGGAATCAAATATCCCTGTCCAGAAATCAAAGAGTCTCAAACAAGATCCACCCAAAGAGGAATGCAACAAGATTGATTGTAATTAAAATGACAAAAGTTAAAGATGAAGTGAAAATATTAAAATCAGGAAGGAAAAATCAGTAAAGTACTAACAATGGAGCTCCTGTAAGGCTATTAAATGACATTTCAACAGAAAATCTACAGGTTAGAAGGGGATGGCATCAGATCAGATCAGATCACTTGCTCAGTTGTGTTTGACTCTTTGCGATCCCATGAACTGCAGCACGCCAGGCCTCCCTGTCCATCACCAACCCCCGCAGGTCACTCAGACTCACATTCATCGAGTCAGTGATGCCATCCAGCCATCTCATAGCCTCTGTCGTCCCCTTCTCCTCCTGCCCCCAAACCCTCCCAGCATCAGAGTCTTCTCAAATGAGTCAACACTTCACATGAGGTGGCCAAAATACTGGAGTTTCAGGTTTAGCTTCATTCCTTCCAAAGAAACCCCAGGGCTGATCTCCTTCAGAATGGACTGGTTGGATCTCCTTGCAGTCCAAGGGACTCTCAAGAGTCTTCTCCAACATCAAAGTTCAAAAGCACCAATTCTTCGGCGCTCAGCCTTCTTCACAGTCCAGCTCTCACATCCATACATGACCACAGGAAAAACCATAGCCTTGACTAGGCGAAACTTTGTTGGCAAAGTAATGTCTCTGCTTTTGAATATGCTATCTAGGTTGGTCATAACTTTCCTTCCAAGGAGTAAGCGTCTTTTAATTTCTATGGCTGCAGTCACCATTTGCAGTGATTTGGGAGCCTAGAAAAAGAAAGTCTGACACTGTTTCCACTGTTTCCCCATCTATTTCCCATGTAGTGATGGGACCAGATGCCATGATCTTCGTTTTCTGAATGTTGAGCTTTAAGCCAACCTTTTCACTCTCCACTTTCACTTTCATCAAGAGGCTTTTAGTTCCTCTTCACTTTCTGCCATAAGGGTGGTGTCATCTGCATATCTGAGGTTATTGATATTTCTCCCAGCAATCTTGATTCCAATTTGTTTTTCTTCCAGTCCAGCATTTCTCATGATGTACTCTGCATGTAAGTTAAATAAACATGGTGACAATATATAGCCTTGACATACTCCTTTTCCTATTTGGAACCAGTCTGTTGTTCCATGACCAGTTCTAACTGTTGCTTCCTGACCTGCATACAGATTTCTCAAGAGGCACATCAGGTGGTCTGGTATTTCCATCTCTTTCAGAATTTTCCACAGTTTACTGTGATCTACACAGTCAAAGGCTTTGGCATAGTCAATAAAGCAGAAATAGATGTTTTTCTGGAACTCTCTTGCTTTTTCCATGATCCAGTGGATGTTGACAATTTGATCTCTGGTTCCTCTGCCTTTTCTAAAACCAGCTTGAACATCAGGAAGTTCACAGTTCACATATTGCTGAAGCCTGGCTTGGAGAATTTTGAGCATTACTTTACTAGTGTGTGAGATGAGTGCAATTGTGCAGTAGTTTGAGCATTCTTTGGCATTGCCTTTCTTTGGGATTGGGATGAAAACTGACCTTTTCCAATCTTGTGGCCACTGCTGAGTTTTCCAAATTTGCTGGCATATTGAGTGCAGCACTTTCACAGCATCATCTTTCAGGATTTGGAATAGCTCCACTGGAATTCCATCACCTTCACTAGCTTTGTTCGTAGTGATGCTTTCTAAGGCCCACTTGACTTCACATTCCATGATGTCTGGCTCTAGGTCAGTGATCACACCATCATGATTCTCTGGGTCGTGAAGCTCTTTTTTGTACAGTTCTTCTGTGTATTCTTGCCACCTCTTCTTAATATCTTCTGCTTCTGTTAGGTCCATACCATTTCTGTCCTTTATCGACCCCATCTTTGCATGAAATGTTCCTTTGGTATCTCTGATTTTCTTGAAGAGATCCTAGTCTTTCCCATTCTGTTGTTTTCCTCTATTTCTTTGCACTGATTGCTGAAGAAGGCTTTCTTATCTCTTCTTGCTATTCTTTGAAACTCTGCATTCAGATGTTTATATCTTTCCTTTTCTCCTTTGCTTTTTGCTTCTCTTCTTTTCATAGCTATTTGTAAGGCCTCCCCAGACAGCCATTTTGCTTTTGTGCATTACTTTTCCACGGGGATGGTCTTGATTCCTGTCTCCTGTACAATGTCACGAACCTCATTCCATAGTTCATCAGGCACTCTATCTATCAGATCTAGGCCCTTAAATCTATTTCTCACTTCCATTGTATAATCATAAGGGATTTGATTTAGGTCATACCTGAATGGTCTAGTGGTTTTCCCTACTTTCTTCAATTTCAGTTTGAATTTGGCAATAAGGAGTTCATGGTCTGAGCCACAGTCAGCTCCTGGTCTTGCTTTTGCTGATTGTATAGAGCTTCTCCATCTTTGGCTGCAAAGAATATAATCGATCTGATTTCGGTGTTGACCATCTGGTGATGTCCATGTGTAGACTCTTCTCTTGTGTTGTTGGAAGAGGATATTTGCTATGACCAGTGCATTTTCTTGGCAAAACTCTGTTAGTCTTTGCCCTGCTTCATTCCGTATTCCCAGGCCAAATTTGCCTGTTACTCCAGGTGTTTCTTGACTTCCTACTTTTGCATTCCAGTCTCCTATAATGAAAAGGACATCTTTTTGGGGTGTTAGTTCTAAAAGGTCTTGTAGGTCTTCATAGAACCGTTCAACTTCAGCTTCTTCAGCATTACTGGTTGGGGCATAGACTTGGATTACTGTGACATTGAATGGTTTGCCTTGGAAACGAACAGAGATCATTCTGTCGTTTTTGAGATTGCATCCAAGTACTGCATTTCGGACTCTTTTGTTGACCATGATGGCCACTCCATTTCTTCTGAGGGATTCCTGCCCGCAGTAGTAGATATAATGGTCATCTGAGTTAAATTCACCCATTCCAGTCCATTTTAGTTCGCTAATTCCTAGAATGTCGACATTCACTCTTGCCATCTCTTGTTTGACCACTTCCAATTCACCTTGATTCATGGACCTGACATTCCAGGTTCCTATGCAATATTGCTTTTGCAGCATCGGACTTTGCTTCTGTCACCAGACACATCCACAGCTGGGTATTGTTTTTGCTTTGGCTCCATCCCTTCATTCTTTCTGGAGTTATTTCTCCACTGATCTCCAGTAGCAAATTGGGCCCCTCCTGATCTGGGGAGTTTCTCTTTCAGTATCCTATCCTTTTGCCTTTTCATACTCTTCATGGGGTTCTCAAGGCAAGAATACTGAAGTGGTTTGCCATTCCCTTCTCCAGCGGACCACACCCTGTCAGATCTCTCCACCATTACCCCCCCATCCTGGGTTGCCCCACGGACATGGCTTAATTTCATTGAGTTAGACAAGGCTGTGGTCCTGGTGTGATTAGATTGACTAGTTTTCTGTGAGTATATGGCATGGTATAATTAAAGTAAATAAAGGGAAAAAAATACAAGAATACTCTACACAGCAAAGCTATCTTTCAAGTTTGACCAAGAGATCAAAGTTTTTACAGACAAGCAAAAGGTAAATGAGTTGAGCACCATGAAACCAGCTTTACAGGAAATGTTAAAGGGGGTTCTTAAGTGGAAAAGAAAGGCCACAAAGAGCAATATAAAAATTATGAAAGAAAATTTCATTAGTAAAGACAAATATGCAGTAAAGATACTTCAAAAAACATATAGAAGGCTAATAAGGATAAAAGGCAAAAAAGCAATAAAATCATGTATATCCAGAAAAAGAAGCTAAGGGATACACAAAACAAAAATGATGTAAAATACATGTCAATACATTGGAGGGAGGATAAAATTCACGGATTTTATAATACATTTGAACTTAGATCAGAGGGAGATGATAGACAGGGAATATTCCATCCAAAAGCAGCAAAAAACACATTCTTTTCAAGTGCACATTGAACATTCTCCACTATAGAATGCATGCTAGACACAAAGCAAATCTTGATAAATTTAAAAAGATATCCTATCAAGCATCTTTTTTGACCATAAACATATTATTTTGCTGAAAGTTTTACTTTAGTTTTAGATTAGAAGGATTCGTTAACAAAAGAAACTACTTGTTACACAAAAATAAACAATTTCAATTTTAAGAGAGGATTATTTAACTTAATTTCAATATGCATTCATTAAAAGAAAAGAAATAGAAATATAGAGAGGTAAAAGCATATATATCACCAAACTGGGTGGAGACTTACATCAAGATTTGAAGTCCTGAGTAATAGCAATCTGGAGTCCCAGTTGGATAAAGGACCCTAGGTGGTTTGTCCATCCTGCAGATGAGACTTCAAATTGCAGTTTTGGGGACTACCGCTTATAATTTGAGGTTTTAAACTGATATCATCATCAGATCAGATCAGATCAGTCGCTCAGTCGTGTCCGACTCTTTGCGACCCCATGAACTGCAGCACGCCAGGCCTCCCTATCCATCACCAACCCCCGGAGGTCACTGGGACTCACGTCCATCGAGTGAGTGATGCCATCCAGCCATCTCATCCTCTGTCGTCCCCTTCTCCTCCTGCCCCCAATCCCTCCCAGCATCAGAGTCTTCTCCAATGAGTCAAATCTTCTCATGAGGTGGCCAAAATACTGGAGTTTCAGCTTTAGCATCATTCCTTCCAAAGAAATCTCAGGGCTGATCTCCTTCAGAATGGACTGGTTGGATCTCCTTGCAGTCCAATTGACTCTCAAGAGTCTTTTCCAACACCACAGTTCACAGGCATCAATTCTTTGGTGCTCAGCTTTCTTCACAGTCCACTCTCACATCCATACATGACCACTGGAAAAACCATAGCCTTGACTAGACAGACCTTTGTTGGCAAAATAATGTCTCTGCTTTTCAATATGCTATCTAGATTGGTGATAACTTTCCTTCCAAGGAGTAAGCGTCTTTTAATTTCATGTCTGCAGTCACCATCTGCAGTGATTTTGGAGCCCCAAAAAATAAAGTCTGACACTGTTAGATTAAATAAATAATAGAAAAACCAATGAAAATAAGAGTTTGTTTTATGAAACAAAAGAAATGTTAAATCCTTAGGCAGGCCTATTATATAAAAAGAGAGTCCAAATCAATAAAATCAGAAATAGAAAATAAGAAATTATACATGACACCCCAGAAAAGTAAAGCATCATAAGAGATTTTAATAAACAACTACATGCCAATAAAATGGACAACTTGAAAGAAATGGGAAAATTCGTAGAAATATACAATCTTCAAAGACTAAAACAAGAAGAATTTTTTTAAAAAATGAACAGATCAATTGCCCTTAACAAAATTGAATTAGTAATAAACAAAAACAAGAACAAAAAATCCCAATGAACAAAACCAGGACCAGATAGCTTCACAAGTTTATTCTACCAAAAAATTAAAGAATAGTTGAAACCTCTCCTTATCAAACTATTCCAAATATCTGTATGTAAAGAAATGCTCCTAAAAACCTATTCTATGAGTACAAAATCACCCTGATACCAAAACCAGGCACAGATACCACAGAAAAAAAAAAAAATAAAATTACATGCAAATATCTCTAATTAACAAGGATATAAAAATGCTGAACAAAATATTAGCAAACCAAATTCAAAAATACATTAAAAGAATGATACAGCTTAATCAAATTTTTGTCCCTGGGATGCAAGAATAATTCAATATCTGCAAATCAATCATTGTGATACAGCTCATTGAGAAATTTAAAAATAATAATCATATGATCATCTCAATAGATTCAGAAAAAGCTTTTGACAAATTCAACATCCATTAAAGTGTATTGAGAAGGAATTTACATCAATATAATGAAAGCCATATATGAAAAATGTACAACAAACATCATACTCAACAGTGAAAACCTTAAATTTCCTATAAGATAAGGTACAGGACAAGGATGCCCACTATCTAAAATTTTATTGAATATACTATTGAAAGTTCTAGCTACAGAAATCAGAAAAGAAAAATAAATAAAAGTAAACCAAATTAGAGAGGAAATAAAACTGTCACTGCTTGCAGATGACATTATACTATATATAAAATGTCTGAAAGACACCACAAAAAAAACTATTGGAATTCATCAAAGAACTCAATGAAGTTGAAAGATACCAAACTAAAACACAGAAATCTGCATTTCTATACACTAAAAAGGAATTATTAGAAAAATAAATTTAGAAAACAATACCATTTTCAATTGCATTAAAAGACTAAAATAGCTGTGAATAATTCTAAGGAGCTAAGCAATCAGTACACAGAGAACTATATGACAGAGATGAAAGAAATTGAAGAGAGCATTAAATAATGGAAAGGTATACCTTGTTCATGGATTAGAAGAAAACATTGTAAAAATACTTGAAATTCCTTAAAAAGGAAGAAAGAAAAACAATTAAAACAAATAATTATAAAAGTATAGGGAAAAACAGGACAC
The DNA here is from genome assembly GCA_935064755.1 of Tragelaphus eurycerus. Lineage (NCBI taxonomy): Eukaryota > Metazoa > Chordata > Mammalia > Artiodactyla > Bovidae > Tragelaphus > Tragelaphus eurycerus. The sequence goes on along the minus strand of CAKXYN010000119.1, from coordinate 1,692,064 downwards.
CCCAAATACCAAAAATAGTCTTGAAGAAGAACAAAACTGAAAGTATGATAACCTGATTTCATATTTTGACCACCTGATGAGAAGAGCTAACTCCTTGGAAAAGACTCTGATGCTGGGAAACATTGAAGGCAGGAGGAGAACATGATGACAGAGGATGAGATGGTTATATGGCATCACCAACTCAATGGACATGAGTTTGAGCAAGCTCCAGGAGTTGAGGACGGACAGGAAAGCCTGGCATGCTGCAGTCTGTGGGGTCATAAAGATTGGACACGACTGAGTGACTGAACTGAACTAATTTCACACTATACTACAAAGCTACAGTAATCAGAACAGTTTGGTACTGGCACACACACAAATAGGTTAACGAAACAGAAGAGATCCCAGAAATAAACCCATACTCACATGATTAATTGCTGCTCATTTTTCTGTAACTAAGTCGTGTTGGGCTTTTTGACAAACCATGAACTGCAGCATGCCAGGCTTCCCTGTCCTTCATTATCTCCTGGAGTTGGCTCAAACTCCTGTCAATTGAGTCAGCGATGATATCTAACCATCTCGTCCTCTGCCACTCCCTTTTCCTCTTACCCTCAGTCTTCCCCAGCATCAAGATCTTTCCCACTGAGTTGGCTCTTCACATCAGGTAGCCAAATATTGGAGCTTCAGCCTAAGTATTCCAATGAATATTCAGGGTTGATTTCCTTTAGAACTGAATGCTTTGATCTCCTTGCAGTCCAAGGGACTCTCAAGAGTCTTCTCCAGCACCACAATTCAAAGCCTCAATTCTTCAATGCCCACCCTTCTTTATGGTCCAACTTTCACATCCTTGCATGATTACTGGAGAAACCATAGCAATACTATATTGACCTTTGTCAACAAAGTGATGTCTCTGCGTTTTAATATGCTGTCTAGGTTGGTCATAGCTTCTCTTCAAGGAGCAAGAGTCTTTTAATTTCAAGACTGCAGCTACAATCTGAAGTGATTTTAGAACCGAAGAAAACAAAATCTGTCACTATTTTCCAGTTTTTCCCTATCCAGTTGCCAAGAAGTGATGGGGCCAGATGCCATAATCTTAGGTTTTTTGAATGTTGAGCTTTAAGACGGTTTTTTCACTCTCCTCTTTCACCTTCATCAAGAGGCTCTTTAGTTCCTCTTCTCTTTCTGCCATTAGGGTGGTATCATAAGCATACCTGAGGTTGCAGATATTTCTCCAGGAAATCTTGATTCTGGCTTGTGAGTCATCCAGCCTTGCGTTTTACATGATGTACTCTGAATATAACTTAAATAAACAGGGTGACAATATACAACCTTGACATACTCTTTTCTCAATTTTGAACCAGTTCATTGTTCTATGTCCAGTTCAAACTGTTCCTTCTTGACCTACATACAGATTTCTCAGGAGACAGGTAAGGTGGTCTGTTTTTCCCATCTCTTTAAGAATTTTCCACAGTTTGTTGTGACCCACAAAAATGCTTTCACATAGTCAACAAAGCAGAAGTAGATGTATTTTTGGAATCCCTTTACTTTTTCTATGATTGAGTAGATGTTGGCAATTTAATCTCTGGTTTCTCTGCCTTTTCTAAACGCAGCTTGTAAATCTGGAAGTTCTCGGTTAATGTACTGTTGAAGCCTAGCTTGAATAATCTTGAGGATTACCTTGTGAGCATGAGAAATGAGCACAATTGCAAGGCAGTTAACATTCTTTGGCATTACCTTTCGTTGGTACTGGAATGAAAACTGACCTTTTCCAGTCCTGTGGCCACTGCTGAATTTTCCAAATTTGCTGGCATATTGAGTGCAACAGTTTCATAGCATCATTTAGGAATTAAAATAGCTCAGCTGCAATTCCATCACCTCCACTACCTTTGTTTATAGTGATGCTTCCTAAGGTGCACTTAACTTCACACTCCAGGATGTCTGGCTCCAGGTGAGTGACCACACCATCGTGGTTATCTGGGTCATTAAGACATTTTTGCACAGTTGATGCTGGGAGGGATTGGGGGCAGGAGGAAAAGGGGACGACAGAGGATGAGATGGCTGGATGGCATCACTGACTCGATGAATGTGAGTCTGAGTGACCTCCGAGAGCTGGTGATGGATAGGGAGGCCTGGTGTGCTGCAATTCATGGGGTCGCAAAGAGTCGGACATGACTGAGCGACTGATCTGATCTGATCTGATCTGATCTGTGTATTCTTGCCACCTCTTCTTAATCTCTTCTGCTTCTTTTAGGTCTGTGCCATTTCTATCCTTTATTGTGTCCATCTTTGCATTAAATATTTCCTTGGTATCTCCAATTTTCTTGAAGAAATCTCTCATCTATCCCATTCTATTGCTTTTCCTCTATTTGTTTGCATTGTTCACTTAAGAAAGGTTTCTTATCTCTCCTTGCTATTCTCTGGAACTCTGCATTCAGTTGGGATCCAAGAGAATAAAATATTGTTTATATAAAACAAATTAAATATTTCTTTTATTTTATTTCCTTTATTTTATAGCCTTTCTTCATTTTTCCTTTATTTCCTCTCTTCTTTGCATTTCATTTCTTCTCAACTATTTGTAAGGCCTCCTCAGACATCCACTTTCCCTTTCTGCATTTATTTTTCTTGGGGATGGTTGGTCACAGCCCCCCCTTTACAATGTTACAAACCTCTATCCATAGTTTTTCAGGCACTCTGTCTACCAGATGTAATCCCTTGAATCTATTTGTCACCTCCACTTTATAATAATAACGGGTTTGATGTTGGTCATGCCTAATGGTTTAGTGGTTTTCCCTACTTTCTTCTATTTAAGCCTGAATTTTGCAATAAAGAGCTGATGCAATAAGGAGTTCCTTTGCAATAAGGAGCCACAGTTAGCTCCAGGTCTCTTTTTTAATTTTTTTCTGACTGTATAAAACTTCTCCATCTTTGGCTCAAATAATATAATCAATCTGATTTTGGTATTGACCATCTGGCTATGTCCATGTGTACAGTTGTCTCAAGTGTTGTTGGAAGAGAGTGGTTGCCAAGAAGGTTGTCCATTCTCTTGGCAAAACTCTGTTAAACTTTGCCCTGCTTCATTTTGTATGTCAAGGGCAAACTTGCCTGTAACTCAAGATATCTCTTGACTTCCTACTTTTACATTCCAATTCTATGACAAAATGGTCAACTAATGTATGGCAAAGGAGACAAGAATATACATACAATTTGGGGGGGGGGAAACAGTCTATTCAACAAGTGGTGTGGGGAAGATGATCTTCCAAATGTGAAATAAGGAATGTGAACCTCTTTCTCACACCACATATAAACATTAACTTTAAATACATTAAGACTTAAGTGTAAGGCCTGAAACCATAAAATATCTAAGAGAAAACAAACATTATGCTCTTTGACATTAGTCTTAAAAATAATTTTTTGGATATGTCTCCTCAGCCAAGAGAATAAAAACAATAAAAAACAAATCAAACTGTATAAATCTAAAAAGATTTTGTGGAGATAAATTATCATCAAAATGAAAAGATTGCCAACTGAAAGGGAGAAGATATTTGCTACATGCATCTGACAAATGGATAATATACACTAAACCTCTGATAGGTCATTAACATAAAATATATTAAAAAAATTCATTTAAGTCAACATCAAACAACAACAACAACCTGACTTAAAAATTGGCAGAAGACATTCATAGACATTTTTCCAGATATCATGTTCTTGGATTGGAAGAATCAATATTGTGAAAATGACTATACTACCCAATGCAATCTATATATTCATGCAATCCATATCAAATTACCAAAGGCATTTTTCACAGAAATAGCACATATAATTTCACAATTTGTATGGAAACACAAAAGACCCTTCATAGTTAAAGCAATCTTGAGAAATAAGAATGGAGCTAGAGGAATCAACTTTCCTGGCTCCAGACTATACTCCAAAGCTACATTCATCAAGACAGTATCTACTGGCACCAAAACAGACATATAGACCAATGGAACAAGATAGAGAACCCAGAGATAAACCCATACAGCTTTGAGCACTTTGTCTATGACAAAGGAGGCAAAAATATACAATGGAGAAAAACAATCTCTTCAATAAGTACTTCAGGGAAAGCTGGTCAGGAATGTATAAAAGAACAAAATTACAACACTTCCTAACACCATATACACACACACACACACACACACACACACACACACACACACCAAAAAAAAAATCAAAATAAGTTAAAGGTCTAAATATAAGATCAGAAACTATAAAACCCTTAGAGGAAAACATAGGCAGAGCACTGTGATATAAATCACAGCAAGATATTCTATGGCCCACATCTTACAGTAATGGAAATAAAGACAAAAACAAACAAATGTTATTTAATTAAACTCAAGAACTTTTGCACAATGAAGGGAACTATAAACAAGGTTTGAAAAGAACAACCCTCAGAATGGAAAAAATAATGGCAAATGTAACAACTGCCAAAGGATTAATATACATGCAGCTCATGCAGCTCAATATCAAACAAACAACCCAATCAAAAGGTGGGCAGAGGATCAATCCAAGAAGAAGATATAACAATTATAAATATATATGCACCCAACTTAGGAGCACCACAATATATAAGACAAATACTAACAAGTATGAAAGGAGAAATCAACAATAACACAATAATAGTGGGAGACTTTAATACCCCACTCACACCAATGGATAGATCAACTAAACAGAAAATTAACAAGGAAACACAAACTTTAAACGATACAATAGACCAGTTAGAACTAATTGATATCTATAGGACATTTCATCCCAAAACAATGAATTTCACCTTTTTCTCAAGTGCACACGGAACTTTCTCCAGGATAGACCACATCCTGGGCCATAAATCTAGCCTTGGTAAGTTCAGAAAAATTGAAATCATTCCAAGCATTTTTTCTGACCACAATGCAGTAAGAATAAAACTCAATAACAGGAGAAAATCTATTAAAAAGACCAACATATGGAGGCTGAACAACACACTCCTGAATAACCAACAAATCACAGAAGAAATCAAAAAAGAAATCAAATTCTGCATAGAAACGAATGAAAATGAAAACACTACAACCCAAAACCTGTGGGACACTGTAAAAGCAGTCCTAAGGGGAAAGTTCATAGCAATACAGGCATACCTCAAGAAACAAGAAAAAAGCCAAATAAATAACCTAACTCTACACCTAAAGCAACTGGAAAAGGAAGAAATGAAGCACCCCAAGGTTAGTAGAAGGAAAGAAATCCTAAAAATTAGGGCAGAAATAAATGCAAAAGAAACAAAAGAAACCATAGCAAAAATCAACAAAGCCAAAAGCTGGTTCTTTGAAAGGGTAAATAAAATTGACAAACCACTAGCCAGACTCATCAAGAAACAAAGGGAGAAAAATCAAATCAATAAAATTAGAAATGAAAATGGAGAGATCACAACAGACAGCACAGAAATACAAAGGATCATAAGAGACTACTATCAGCAATTATATGGCAATAAAATGGACAATGTGGAAGAAATGGACAAATTCTTAGAAAAGTACAACTTCCCAAAACTGGATCAGGAAGAAATAGAAAATCTTAACAGACCCATCACAAGCACGGAAATTGAAACTGTAATCAGAAATCTTCCAGCAAACAAAAGCCCAGGTCCAGATGGCTTCACAGCTGAATTCTACCAAAAATTTAGAGAAGAGCTAACACCTATCCTACTCAAACTGTTCCAGAAAATTGCAGAAGAAGGCAAACTTCCAAACTCATTCTATGAGGCCACCATCACCCTAATACCAAAACCTGACAAAGATCCCACAAAAAAAGAAAACTACAGGCCAATTTCACTGATGAACATAGATGCAAAAATCCTTAACAAAATTCTAGCAATCAGAATCCAACAACACATTAAAAAGATCATACACCATGACCAAGTGGGCTTTATCCCAGGAATGCAAGGATTCTTCAATATCCGCAAATCAATCAATGTAATACACCACATTAACAAACTGAAGAATAAAAACCATATGATTATCTCAATAGATGCAGAGAAAGCCTTTGACAAAGTTCAACATCCATTTATGATAAAAACTCTCCAGAAAGCAGGAATAGAAGGAACATACCTCAACATAATAAAAGATATATATGACAAGCCCACAGCAAACATTATCCTCAATGGTGAAAAATTGAAAGCATTTCCTCTAAAGTCAGGAACAAGACAAGGATGCCCACTTTCACCATTACTATTCAACATAGTTTTGGAAGTTTTGGCCACAGCAATCAGAGCAGAAAAAGAAATAAAAGGAATCCAAATTGGAAAAGAAGAAGTAAAACTCTCACTATTTGCAGATGACATGATCCTCTACGTAGAAAACCCTAAAGATTCCACCAGAAAATTACTAGAACTGATCAATGAATATGGTAAAGTTGCAGGATATAAAATTAACACACAGAAATCCCTTGCATTCCTGTACACTAATAACGAGAAAATAGAAAGAGAAATTAAGGAAACAATTCCATTCACCATTGCAATGAAAACAATAAAATACTTAGGAATATATCTTCCTAAAGAATCTAAAGACCTATATATAGAAAACTATAAAACACTGGTGAAAGAAATCAAAGAGGACACTAATAGATGGAGAAATATACCATGTTCATGGATTGGTAGAATCAATATAGTGAAAATGAATATACTACCCAAAGCAATTTATAGATTCAATGCAATCCCCATTAAGCTACCAACGGTATTCTTCACAGAGCTAGAACAAATAATTTCTCAATTTGTATGGAAATACAAAAAACCTCGAATAGCCAAAGCTATCTTGAGAAAGAAGAACGGAACTGGAGGAATCAACCTGCCTGACTTCAGGCTCTACTACAAAGCCACAGTCATCAAGACAGTATGGTACTGGCACAAGGACAGAAATATAGATCAATGGAACAAAATAGAAAGCCCAGAGATAAATCCACGCACATATGGTCACCTTATCTTTGACAAAGGAGGCAAGAATATACAATGGATTAAAGACAATCTCTTTAACAAGTGGTGTTGGGAAAACTGGTCAAACACTTGTAAAAGAATGAAACTAGAACACTTTCTAACACCATACACAAAAATAAACTCAAAATGGATTAAAGAGCTAAATGTAAGACCAGAAACCATAAAACTCCTAGAGGAAAACATAGGCAAAACACTCTCTGACTTACATCACAGCAGGATCCTCTATGACCCACCTCCCAGAATATTGGAAATAAAATCAAAAATGAACAAATGGGACTTAATCAAACTTAAAAAGCTTCTGCACAACAAAGGAAACTATAAGCAAGGTGAAAAGACAGCCTTCAGAATGGGAGAAAATAATAGCAAATGAAGCAACTGACAAACAACTAATCTCAAAAATATACAAACAACTTCTACAGCTCAATTCCAGAAAAATAAATGACCCAATCAAAAAATGGGCCAAAGAACTCAATAGACATTTCTCCAAAGAAGACATACAGATGGCTAACAAACACATGAAAAGATGCTCAACATCACTCATTATCAGAGAAATGCAAATCAAAACCACTATGAGATACCATTTCACGCCAATCAGAATGGCTGCTATCCAAAAGTCTACAAGCAATAAATGCTGGAGAGGGTGCGGAGAGAAGGGAACCCTCTTGCACTGTTGGTGGGAATGCAAACTAGTACAGCCACTATGGAGAACAGTATGGAGATTCCTCAAAAAACTGCGAATAGAGCTGCCTTATGATCCAGCAATCCCACTGCTGGGTATATACACTGAGAAAACCAGAATTGAAAGAGACACGTGTACCCCAATGTTCATAGCAGCACTGTTTGCAATAGCCAGAACGTGGAAGCAACCTAGATGTCCATCCACAGATGAATGGATAAGCAAGCTGTGGTACATATACACAATGGAGTATTACTCAGCCATTAAAAAGAATACATTTGAATCAGTTCTAAGGAGGTGGATGGAACTGGAGCCTATTATACAGAGTGAAGTAAGCCAGAAACAAAAACACAAATACAGTATACTAACGCATATATATGGAATTTAGAAAGATGGTAAAAATAACCCTATTTACGAGACAGCAAAAGAGACACTGATGTATAGACCAGACTTTTGGACTCTGGGACCGGGAGAGGGTGGGATGATTGGGGAGAATAGCATTGAAATATGTATAATATTATATCTGAAATGTATTAATTGTTCAAACTAAACACTATCATGTTACAATTTGTTCATACTAGATGTTTGTAATATTTCTGATAATCAATAAAAGAGATTCTTGATCAGGAGGAAAAAGAAAAAAAAAATAAAATAAAAAGGTGGGCAGAAGACCTAAACAGACATTTATCCAAAGAAGATATACAGATAGACAGCTACTCAATACATGAAAAGATGCTAAACATCATTCCTTATTATAGAAATGCAAATCAAAACTACAGTGAGGTATCATCGCATACCTGTTAGAATGGCCATCATCAAAACATCTACAGACAATAAATGTTGGAGAGGGTGTGGAGAAAAGAGAAGCCTCTTGCACTGCTGGTGGTGATATAAATTGATATAACCACTATGAAAGACAGTATGGAGATTCCTTTAAAAACTAGGAATAAAACCACCATGCGAACCAGCAATACCACTTCTAGGCATATACTCTGAGAAAACTGAAAAAGACACATGTACCCCATGTTCTTTGCAGCACTATTTACAATAGCTAGGACATGGAAGCAACCTAGATATCCACTGACAGATGAATGGGTCTAGAATCTGTGGTACATGTATACAATGGACTACTACTCAGCCATAAAATGAAACACATAATTAACACATTAGTCAATTTTAGTGAAGAGGATGAACCTAGAGCCTATTATACAGAGTGAAATAAGTCAGAAATAGAAAAACAAATATTGCATATTACTGCATATATATGGAATGTAGAAAGATGGTACTGATGAATCTATTTTCAGTGCATCAATGCATATGCAGACATAGAGAACAGACTTATGGGCATGGTGGAGAGGGAAGGAGAAGAGGACAGGGTGTATGGAGAGTGTAATATAGAAACATAAATTGTCATATGTAAAATAGATAGCCAATTGGAATTTACTATATGACTCAAGGAACTCAAACTGGGGCTCTGTAACAACCTAGAGGGATGGGATTGGGAGGGAGTACGGGGGAGGTGGGAGGGAGGTTTAAAAGGTTGGGACATACATGCACTTATGGCTGATTCATTTTGATGTTTGTCAGAGGCCAACAAAATTCTGTTAAGCAATTATCCTTCAATTAAAAATAAATAAATTTTTTAAAGTATGGCTGTTTTTTCAGTTCCATATTTTCTGTTTTATGTATTTTTATATTTCTTTTTGTTTTCCTCAGACATTAGGAAATTCATGTCAGCTATTCCCATGGTTTTCCCTGTAGTCATGTACTGATGTAAGAGTTGGACTGTAAAGAAGGCTGAGCACCAAAGAACAGGTGCTTTCAACAAGGACAGGGAGTGGGGGAAGGAGAGTGTGAAATGAATGGAGAGAGTAGCAAGGAAGCATATACACTACCATGTGTAAAACAGATAGCCAAAGGAAGTTTTCTGTATGACTCAGAGAACTCAAACTGTGACTCTGTAACAATCTAGAGGGGTGGGAACAGGTGGAAAGTGGGAGGGAGGTTCAAGAGGGAGGTAATATATGTATACCTATGGCCAGTTCATGTTGATGTATGACAGAAATCAAAGGAATATTGCTCCTTCAATTAAAAAATAAATTTAATTAAATAAAAAAGGAAAGTGGTAGTATCACAAATGGAAATGGAGACTTTGAAATAGGCAGTACCATGACAGCCAACAGAGATACCTGATAGTGTTGGAGTTCAGACGACAACTGCAGGGTATGCCTACCTAGGTTTAGTTCCAGATCTGTTATTTTCAATGGTTACAAGACATAGAACAGGTAACAATCTTAAATCTGCCTCAGTGCCTTTATACATGAAGGGAGGACACCAATAGTAGCTACACTAAAGGCTACTGTGAAGATTAAATTCATTAATGCATGCAGAGCAGTTAGAACAATGTTTGGAATACAGGAAGTTCATGAAGAAATTTGGCTTCTATTATTTCCAGGATGAAGTGAAGATTTCCCTAAAGAAGTTTGGTAGTGCTTGTGAATTGAAGCATATAGACAATTAAGAGAGACTTACCTTTTAAGTGTGTGTCTCTTTAACTTCATCCCCTATTTTTTATCCCCACTTCCTTGGACCTCATTTGGGTCTTTATCATTTCTCATCTGGTCTTATTGTGCATGTATTGGGACAAGTAGAACATAAGTTGAGGAATAGGATGTAATCCTGTTTGCCTGGGGCACCAAACTAGAGTCAGGTCTTGATTACCAGGCAAAAGAGTTTAAACTTGATCCTTAGGCAATAAGAAGTCCTAGAAGATTTTAGAAGAAGTAATAGTATTGTAGAATTGTATTTTAAGGAACAGTCTCTTAATGGGAGAAAGACTAGGTGTGGTGAGACTAGCTAAAAGGGTTCCCCATAATCCAGGTAGAGATAGTTAATGCCTGACAGGGTACTGAAGAGGGAAAACAGGATGAAAGAGATATTGGAGCAGTTGATGAGAGTTTGCAAGTTAGTTTATTCATTCAGTATTCATTGAACACTTACTACATGCCTGGCATGGTGACAGTTATTTGGGATCCAGCAATACATAATCATTCATTCAGTAAACAAATATTTATTGACAATTACAAAGTGTCACACATCATTCTAGGAGCTCACAGCCTAGACTGGGGGAAAGATAATGAAACAGACAATCATGGTACATTTCAACTAAACTGGGATGAAGATTAAATCCGTGCCTAACCCGTTTGTTTGGGTTTTTTTGGTTTTTTTTGGTTTTTTTTTTTTTTGGTTGTTGTTGTTTGTTTGTTTTACAATGGGAGCCATGCCACCTAAACTGTGGTGTATGTGTGAGTGCTAAATCGCTTCAGTCGTGTCCAATTCTTTGCTACCCTATAGACTATAGCCCACCAGGCTCCTCTGTTCATGAGATTCTCTAGGCAAAAATGCTGGAGTGGGTTACCATGCCCTTCCCCAAGAGATCCTCCTGACCCAGGGTTCAAACCCATGTCTCTGACATCTCCTGCATTGCACCTGGGAAAACTGTGGTATGTGTGATAGTGAAACAGCAAAGGTGGAGGTCAGATGGGGAAGGAAAAAAAAAAAAAAGATTATGAAGGTCTTTAATTTTACAACACAGTATTTGAGCTTTCTTGTGGGCAAAAGGCAAGGATTAGAGGATTTAAACAAGGGTGTGCAAGCATAATTGGAAATGTTGCCCTGGGAATTAAGGTAGGGGTGAACTACTTTAGGGACGATCTCCCAGGTGGCCCAGGGAAAATGAATCCGCCTGCCACTGCAGGAGACGGGTTGGATCCCTGGGTCAAAAAGATCCCCTGGAATAGGAAATGGCCCACCCACTCCACTACTCTTGCCTGAAAAATTCCATGGACAGAGTAACCTGATGGGCTAAAGTCCATGGGGTTGCAGAGTCAGATAGGACTGAGCGACTACACGCTGGTGCAGAACTACTTTGAAAGTATAAAGAGAGAAGTTTCTTACAATCCTAGCTGGTCACAAAAGGCCCATCGATATGAGTAAGATCCTACGATATTAATCAATCTCTTTCAGTTTTATGGACTGAGAACCTAGAGAGGTCAAATGAACTTGTCACACAGCTAGTAAAGTGCAAAGCTTAAATCTGCAATTCTGGTCTGATTCTCAGTCCAGTGATCTAATTACTACTCCCAGGTTTGGCGCTGGAATGTGGTCAGCAAAAAAAAATGACTATAGGGATGGATATAACAAGTGTGAAAGGCAAGAAAATGAAAGATCAGAAAAGGAAGTCAAAACTTTACTGCTAAAAACAAAAGAACATTCCTTAGTCAGAAGGCCAAGAATGGTTAATGGTTAAGAGGGTTTGAGGAAGCGCGTGCTAAGGAAGTTTATTCAGTCAGAGAAGAAAGTGCGTGGACAAATCCCTAAAGAGCAGGTCAGAAAGCTGAGATTTCAGCCCATTTGGCTAACCACAACCTCCACCACGAAAGATGTACTCCAGCGCCCTCTGCTGAATCCTAAAAGCTGATCGCCTAACTCGTGCTGCTGGGAGGGATTGGGGGCAGGAGAAGGGGACGACAGAGGATGAGATGGCTGGATGGCATCACCGACTGAATGGACATGAGTTTGAGTGAACTCCGGGAGTTGGTGATGGACAGTGAGGCCTGGCGTGCTGCAATTCATGGGGTCGCAAAGAGTCGGACACGACTGAGCGACTGCACTGCACTGAACTGAACTCGTGCTGACGCAGTCTGAGAAGTCAAAATGGTGGCGACGTCCCAACACTCCGTACTGTGAAGGACAGGAAGAATTCAGCAACAATTACTGGAGGATGAACTCTGGGCACTGGCCACTGAGATTGGGGTTTTGGTATCCTGAGCTGTGACAGCATCCTCTTATGAAAGCGCTCTGGAAATTTTAAAAAGGTCTCTAAGCTCCAGGTATGGCGATGTTGTCATTATAGCAGGCAGTCCAGTAGGCAGCGGTAGAGTGTAACATAAGAGCCTTAGCTGTTCCCTCTTTGTTTCTAGATCTGAGCTGTTATGACAGGATTTGAAGCTAAAGGGCAAGACTCGTGACATTTAGACTTAAAAAGAAGGAGTTTTAATCTGAGATATCTACATGAGCTACATGGAAGGGATTTATGCTAGTAGTAGTAGTAAAGATCAGTGAGTGAACTCCTTAAAATAGCATGTAAAAACATATATGTGTGGATTTATGTGTATTTTGGGTGACAGAGGGTCCAAAATTTTCATCAGAGTTTTTCAAAAGGGTTGGTGAATCTTCTTTTTAAAAGGATGTGGCTCTTGGGGAAGAATACCATACCAAAATGATTATGCAGAACTTTAGAGCCAGTCTCTCTGGTTTCACATCTTTATGGAGATTGCTAGCTGTGTGACCTTAAGCAAGCATCTTAACCTGTCTGTGTTTCCCTTCTTCATCTGTAAAATGGGGATAATACCAGTGCCTACTACTAAGGGTTGTGATAAAATTAGTTTATTAACTAAAATTTGTTATACTAAGCATACATTAACTAAAAATAATTTAATGGCTTCCCAAGAGTTTAGTAACTGTTGGCAGCATTATATTGCATATACATATATATAATATGTTATGTACATATATATATATATGTATCATGTTGTTAACACTATCAACATCCATTCTCTCCTTTGATTCTCCTTGTGATTTTCTGAGGTTGATTTACACATGAAGAAAATAGAGACAAAGATAGGCTAAGTAACTTATATGAGGTTGTCCTTGTCAGTGACTGACTTGGGATTTTAGAACCAGGTCTGCTAGATTCTTGGCTTCACGCTCTTATCAATATGTCATGAGGGACTTGTACAAAAGACCTTAGTTAAAGATGGGTTAAATATTCTAAGCATGACTCTCATTTTAAAGTTAAGAAAATAAATTCTCAGTTTAGTTAAGTCGCTCAGCTATGACTGACTCTTTGCGACCCCATGGACTGCAGCATATCAGGCTTCCCTGTCCATCACCAACTCCCAGAGTTTGCTCAAGCTCATGTCCATCGAAACAGTGATGCCATGCAACCAACTCATCCTCTGTCGTCCCCTTTTGCTCCTTTCTTCAATCTTTCCCAGCATCAGGGTCTCTTCCAATGAGTCGGTTATTTGCATCTGGTGGCCAAAGTATTGGAGCTTCACCTTCAGCATCAGTCCCTCCAGTTATTCAGGACTGATTTCCTTTAGGATTGATTGGTTTGATCTCCTTGCAATCCAAGGGACTCTCAACAATCTTCAATACCACAGTTCAAAAGCATCAATTCTTCAGTGCTCACCTTTCTTTTTATTTTATATTATTTTATTTAACTTTACAATATTGTATTGGTTTTTCCATATATCAAAATGAATCTGCCACAGGTATACATGTGTTCCCCATCCTGAACCCTCCTCCCTCCTCCCTCCCCATACCATCCCTCTGGGTCGTCCCAGTGCACCAGCCCCAAGCATCCAGTATCATACATCGAACCTGGACTGGTGACTCATTTCATATATGATATTCACCTTTCTTTATAGTCCAACTCTCACATCCATATATGACTACTGAAAAAACCATAGATTTGACTATACAGATCTTTGTTGGCAGAATAAGTCTCTGCTTTTTAATATGCTGTCTTGGTTGGTCATAGCTTTCTTCCATGAGGAAGCATCTTTTAATTTCAAGACTGCAGGTACCATCTAAAGTGATTTCAGAGACCAAGAAAATAAAGTCTGTCATGGTCTCCATTGTCTCACCATCTATTTGCCATGGAGTGATGGGACTGGATGCCATAATCTTAGTTTTTTGGATGTTGAGTTTTCAGCCAGGTTTTTCACTTACCTCTTTCACTTTCATCAAGAGGCTCTTTAGTTCCTCTTCACTTTCTGCCATAAGGATGATGTCACCTGTGTATCTGAGATATTGATATTTCTCCTGGCAATCTTGATTCCAACTTATGTTTCATCCAGCCCAGCATTTTGCATGATGTACTCTGCATATAAGTTAAATAAGCAGGGTGACAGTATATAGACTTGTCGTACTTCTTTCCCAATTTGGAACCAGTCCATCATTCCATGTACAGTTCTAACTTTTGCTTCTTGACCTGCATACAGATTTCTCAGGAGGCAGGTAAAGTGGTATGGTATTCCCATCTCTTTAAGAATTTTCCAGTTTGTTGTGATCTATACAGTCAAAGGCTTTGGCATAGTCAGTAAAGCAGAAGTAGATTTTTTTTCTGGAACTTTCTCGCTTTTTTCAATGATCCAGTAGATGTTGGCAATTTGATCTCTGATTCCTCTGCCTTTTTTAAATCCAGCTTGAACATCTGGAAGTTCATGGTTTACATACTGTTGAAGGTTGGCTTTGAGAATTTTGACCATTACAAGAAAGTAGGGAAAACCACTAGACCATTCACATATGACCTAAATCAAATCTCATGATTATACAGTGGAAGTGAAAAATAGAATTCAAGGGATTATATCTGATAGACAGAGTGCCTGAAGAACTATGGGCGGGGGTTTGTGACATTGTATAGGAGGCAGGGATCAAGACCATCCCCATGGAAAAGAAATGCAAAAAGGCAAAACGGTTGTCTGAGGAGGCCTTACAAATAGCTGAGAAAAGAAAAAGAAGCTAAAGGCAAAGGAGAAAAGAACTCTGCATTCAGATGTTTATATCTTTCCTTTTCTCCTTTGCCTTTAGCTTCTTTTCTTTTCTCAGCTATTTGTAAGGCCTCCTCAGACAACCGTTTTGCCTTTTTGCATTTCTTTCCATGGGGATGGTCTTGATCCCTGCCTCCTATACAATGTCAGGAACCCCCGCCCCATAGTTCTTCAGGCACTCTGTCTATCAGATATAATCCCTTGAATTCTATTTTTCACTTCCACTGTATAATCATGAGATTTGATTTAGGTCATATGTGAATGGTCTAGTGGTTTTCCTACTTTCTTGTAATGGTCAAAATTCTCAAAGAACCAGCTTTTGGCTTTGTTGATTTTTGCTATGGTCTCTTTTGTTTCTTTTGCATTTATTTCTGCCCTAATTTTTAGGATTTCTTTCCTTCTACTAATCTTGGGGTGCTTCATTTCTTCCTTTTCCAGTTGCTTTAGGTGTAGAGTTAGGTTATTTATTTGGCTTTTTTCTTGTTTCTTAAGGTATGCCTGAATTGCTATGAACTTTCCCCTTAGGACTGCTTTTACAGTGTCCCACAGGTTTTGGGTTGTTGTGTTTTCATTTTCATTCGTTTCTATGCAGAATTTGATTTCTGTTTTAATTTCTTCTGTGATTTGTTGGTTATTCAGGAGTGTGTTGTTCAAAAAACTGGGAATAGAACTGCCTTATGACCCAGCAATCCCACTGCTGGGCATACACACTGAGAAAACCAGAATTGAAGAGGCACGTGTACCCCAATGTTCATAGCAGCACTGTTTACAATAGCCAGGACGTGGAAGCAACCTAGATGTCCATCCACAGATGAATGGATAAGCAAGCTGTGGTGCATATACACGATGGAGTATTACTCAGCCATTAAAAAGAATACATTTGAATCAGTTCTAATGAGGTGGATGGAACTGGAGCCTATTATACAGAGTGAAGTAAGCCAGAAAGAAAAACACAAATACAGTATACTAACGCATATATATGGAATTTAGAAAGATGGTAACAATCACCCTGCTTATGAGACAGCAAAGGAGACACTGATGTATAGAACAGACTTTTGGACTCTGGGACTGGGAGAGGGTGGGACGATTGGGGAGAATAGCATTGAAATATGTATAATATCATATCTGAAACGAGTCAGTCCAGGTACGATGCCCTATAACAGATGCCTGGGACTGGAGCACTGGGATGACCTGGAGGGATGGTGTGGGAAGGGGGGAGGGAGGAGGGTTCAGGATGGGGAACACGTGTATTCTGGTGGCGGATCCATCTCGATGTATAGTAAAAGTAATACAATATTGTAAAGTTAAGAAAAATCAAAAAAAATAATAATAATAAAATAAAAAAAAATAAAAGTACAGTTTCCTTGGGGAAAAAATAAATAAATAAAGGCAAAGGAGAATAGGAAAGATATACCCATTTAAATGCAGAGTTCTAAAGAATAGCAAGGAGAAATAAGAAAGCCTTCCTCAGTGATCAATGCAAAGAAATAGAGGAAAACAATAGAATGGGAAAGACTAGAGATATCTTCAAGAAAATTAGAGATACCAATAGAACATTTCATGCAAAGATGGGCACAATAAAGGACAGAAATGGTATAGACCCAACAGAAGCTTAATATTTTAAGAAGAAGTGGCAAGAATACACAGAAGAACTCTACAAAAAGATCTTCATGACCCAGATAGCCACGATGGAGTGATCCCTCACCTAGAGCCAGACATCCTGAATGTGAAGTCAAGTGGGCCTTAGAAAGCATCACTATGAACAAGGCTAATAGAGGTGATGGAATTCCAGTTGAGCTATTTCAAATCCTAAAAGACAATACCATGAAAGTGTTGCACTCAATATGCCAGCAAATTTGGAAAACTCAGCAGTGGCCATAGGACTGGAAAAGGTCAGTTTTCATCCCAACGCCAGAAACCATGCTATAATTTTTGATTCTTCTTTCTGCCTTAACTCTTATATATCATTAATTTAACAAAAACTGAGCACCTACTTTGTTCCCAGCATTATGCTATGTGCTGAGGATACAACATCTAGCTTTGTCCCAGCAAAGCCCCTGTCTTCATGCAACTTTCATTCAAGTGTGTAGCTTAGTGCTCAGTTGCTCAGTCATGTCTGACTCTTTGCAACCCCATGAACTGCAGCACGCCAGACCTCCCTGTCCATCACCAACTCCCAGAGGTCACTCAGACTCACATCCATCGAGTCAGTGATGCCATCCAGCCATCTCATCCTCTGTCGTCCCCTTCTCCTCCTGCCCCCAATCCCTCCCAGCATCAGAGTCTTCTCCAATGAGTCAACTCTTCGCATGAGGTGGCCAAAATACTGGAGTTTCAGCTTTAGCATCATTCCTTCCAAAGAAATCCCAGGGCTGATCTCCTTCAGAATGGACTGGTTGGATCTCCTTGCAGTCCAAGGGACTCTCAAGAGTCTTCTCCAACACCACAGTTCAAAAGCATCAATTCTTCGGTGCTCAGCCTTCTTCACAGTCCAGCTCTCACATCCATACATGACCACAGGAAAGACCATAGCCTTGACTAGGCGAACCTTTGTTGGCAAAGTGATGTCTCTGCTTTTGAATATGCTATCTAGGTTGGTCACAACTTTCCTTCCAAGGAGTAAGCGTCTTTTAATTTCATGGCTGCAGTCACCATCTGCAGTGATTTTGGAGCCCAGAAAAATAAAGTCTGACACTGTTTCCACTGTTTCCCCAACTATTTCCCATAAAGTGATGGGACTGGATGCCATGATCTTCGTTTTCTGAATGTTGAGCTTTAAGCCAACCTTTTCACTCTCCACTTTCACTTTCATCAAGAGGCATCTCTTGTGTCTCCTAAATTGCGGGTGAATTCTTTATCAATGAGCCATTGAGGAACCAAGCTCAGTATTAAGCTGTAATTCACATAATAAATTAATCAAAATTTTAAATTATGAAAATAAGAAGAATAATATGCTATGAGAGCACATAACTTAGGACTATGTAAGACTTCCCTGAAGAGGGGATGCTTGAGTTGAGGGAATTAAATAAAGAGAAGGAAGAGAGTCTGTGCAGAGAAGAGAGCATGTCCCAAGGCAATGAGAGGGTGATGTATTTGGAAATCAAAAAGAAGACCAGTGTGTAGTTGACATGTAGAAGAATGCTGGACAGTGTAATGAGACAAGGGTGAAGGAGTGGGCAGGAGCTTTATAGGCCACAGAAATAATTTGAACTTTTTCTTGAAGTTAATGAGAAGCTACTGAAGAGTTTTCATCAGGGAAACGACATGGTCAAATTTGGATTTTGTAAAGATAACTCTACCTGCTGAATTGCATATCAGAAGATTTTGAGACAACTTAGGATGCTCTTGAGATAATTCAGGCAGGAGAGGTGGTGGCTTCTGTTGGGTTTGTGTCCGTAAGGGTCAGAGAGATGAGCATATTAAGGGATTAATTGGGGAGTAGAACTAATAGGACATAGAGAGTGATTATATATGAGCAAAAGAGGTAGTCGTGTAGAGAGAACAGAAGTCCGAGGTTCCTAGTTTCTATCTTGAACAATTAAGTGAATGGTGATATCCTTTTCTGAATTCACAATGCTATAAATTTTGGGTGCAAACAGATGATTTTAGATATTATTTGAGCATCTTTTCATGTTTGTTGGCCATCTGTATGTCTTCTTTGGAAGAATTCTATATAGGTCTTCTGCACATTTTTTTTTTAATTGGATTGTTTGTTTTTTGATATTGAACTACATGAGCTGCTTGCGTATTTTGGAGATTAATCCCTTGCTTCATTTGTGGATGTGTATGTTAGTCATTCAGTCACTTTTTGTGACCCCATGAACTGTAGATATTTTCTCTCATTCTGAGGGTTGTCATTTTATCTTGTTATTGGTTTCCTTTGCTATGCAAAATCTTTTAATCTTCATTAGGTACCATTTATTTACCTTAGGTTTTATTTTCATTAATTTAGGCATGGTTAAAAAAGATCTTGTTGTGATTTATATTAAAGAGGGTCCTGCCTTGCTTTTCCTCTAAGAATTTTATAGTGTCTGGCCTGACATTTAGGTCTTTGATCCATTTTTTTCCAAAGAAGCATATACACTTATTTATTTTGATAATTGATCTTGTACATTGACTAATAACTGCTTTTTCTGTATAGAATTCAGATGAAGCTTTCAAGTTAGACATTTGATACATAGGCTATAGCTGAGTTGTTGAGAACAGGAGAGGCACAGAGTGCAGAAGTGAAAAGAAGGGAGAAAATGAGTTAGGGTTGGAAATCTAGAGAAAACATTTAGTGGGAGAAAAGAGAAGATCTATTTAGTGCACTTTACTCATTTTAAGCAAACCCTTTGAAAGAATCATGAAAGCTGCAGTCTTTCTATCCATTCATTAATCCATGGACATCTAGATTGCTTCCATGTCCTAGCTATTGGAAACAGTGCTGCAGTGAACATTGGGTACATATGTCTTTTTCAATTATGGTTTCCTCAGGGTATATGCCGAGTAATATTATTGGGTCATATGGTAGTTTTATTGACAGTTTTTAAGGAATCTCTATACTGTTCTCCATAGTAGCTGTATCAATTTACATTCCCACCAATGGTGTAAGAGTGTTCCCTTTTCTCCACATCCTCTCCAGCATTTATCATTTGTAGACTTTTTGATGATTGCCATTCTAACTGGTGTGAGATGATACCTCATTGTAGTTTTGATTTGCATTTCTCTAGTAATGAAAGATATTGAGCATCTTTTCATGTGTTTATTAGCGATCTGTATGTCTTCTTTGGAAAAATGTTTGTTTAAGTCTTCTGCCCACTTTTTGATTTTTTTTTTTATTTTTTGTGGTATTGAGCTGCATGGGTTGCTTGTATATTTTGGAGATTAATTATTTGTCAGTTTTGACATTTGCTATTAATTTCTCCCATTCTGAGGGTCATCTTTTCATCTCGCTCATAGTCTCCTTTGTTGTATAAAAGCTTTTAAGTTTAATAAGGTCCCATTTGTTTATTTTTGGTTTTATTTCCATTATTCTAGAAGGTGGGTCATAGAAGATCTTGCTGTCAGAGGGTGTTCTGCCTATGTTTTCCTCCAAGAGTTTTATAGTCTCTGGTCTTATATTGAGGTCTTTAATTGATAGTGAGTTTACTCTTGTGTATGGTGTTAAGAGGTGTTCTAATTTCATTCCTTTATACATAGTTAACCAGTTTTCCCAAAACATCTTGCTGAAGAGACTGTCTTTTCTCCATTGTATATGTTTGCCTCCTTTGTTAAAGATAAAGTGCCCATAATTATGAGGATTTATCTCCTGGCATTCTGTCTTGCTCAGTTGGTCTATATTTCTGGTTTTGTGCCCGTTCCATACTGTTTTAATGACTGTAGTTTCATAGTTAGTCTGAAGTCAGTAAAGTTGTTTCCTACGGTTCCATTCTTCTTTTGCAAGATTGCTCTGGCTGTTTGTGGTTTTTGTGTTTCCATACAAATTGTGAAATTATTTGTTCTAGTGCTATGAAAAATACTATTGGTAATTTGATAGAGATTGCATTAAATCTATAGATTGCTTTGGGTAGTATAGTCATTTTCATTGTATTGATTCTTACAATCCAAGAACGTGGTATATCTCTCCATCTCTTAGTTTCATCTTTGATTACTTCCATCAGTGTCTTATAGTTTTCTTCATACAAGTATTCTGTCTCTTTAGGTAAATGTATCCCTATGTATTTTATTCTTCTTGATGCAGTCATGTATGGGATTGTTTCCTTAATTTATCGTTCTACTTTCTACCTTTTGATTATTATAAGAATATAAGAATTCTTATAAGTATATAAGAATGCAAGGGATTTCTGTGTATTAATTTTATATTCTGCATCTTTACTATATTCATTGATGAACTCACTCTAGTAATTTTCTGGTGGCATTGTTATAGTTTTCTATTTGGAGAATAATGTCATCTGCAAACATTGAGAGTTTTAATTCTCTTTTCCAATCTTTATTCCTTTTATTTCTTTTTCTTCTTTGGTTGCTGTGGCTATGACTTCCAAAGCTATGCTGAACAATAGTGGTGAGACTGGGTACCTTTGTCTTATTCCTGTATTTAGAGGAAATGCTTTCAGTTTTTCTCCACTCAGGACAATGTTTGCTGTGGGTTTATCATATATAGCTTTTATTGTGTTGAAATATGTTCTTTCTATCCCTACTTTCAGGAGAGATTTTATCATAAATTGGTGTTGTATTTTGTCAATGGCTACCTCAGCATCTGCTAAGATGATCATGTAGTTTTTATCTTTCAATTTGTTAATATGGTGAATCACATTGATTGGTTTGCATATAATAAACAATCTTTGTATGCCTGAGATAAAGCCCACTTGATCATGATGTATGATCTCTTTTAAAAAATGTATTTATTTATTTTAATTGGAGGCTAATTACTTCACAATATTGTAGTGGTTTTTGCCATACATTGACATGAATCAGTCATGGGTGTACATGTGTTCCCCATCCTGAACCCCACTCCTACTTCCCTCCACATCCCATCCCTCAGGGTCATCCCAGTGCACCAGCTCTGAGAACCCTGTCTCATGCATCAAACCTGGAGTGGCGAATCATTTCACATATGATAATATACATGTTTCAATGCTATTCTCTCAAATCATCCCACCCTCGCCTTCTCCCACAGAGTCCAAAAGTCTGTTCTTGACATCTGTGTCTTGTGCTGTCTTGCATATAGGGTCATTGTTACCATCGTTCTAAACTCCATATATATGCATTAATATACTGTATTGGTGTTTTCCTTCTGACTTACTTCACTCTGTATAACAAGCTCCAGATACATTCACCTCATTAGAACTGATTCAAATGCATTCTTTTTAATAGCTCAGTAATATTCCATTGTGTATATGTACCACAGCTTTCTTTTCCATTTGTCTGCCAATGGACATCTAGGTTACTTCAATGTCCTAGCTCTTGTAAACAGTGTTGCAGTGAACACTGGAGTACATGTGTCTGCTTCAATTCTGGTTTCCTCAGAGAGTATGCCCAGCAGTGGGATTGTTAGGTTGTATGGCAAAGCTAGTGGAGGTGAGGAATTCCAGTGGAGCTATTCCAAATCTTGAAAGATGATGCTGTGAAAGTGCTGCACTCAATATGCCAGCAAATTTGGAAAACTCAGCAGTGGCCACAAGATTGGAAAAGGTCGGTTTTCATCCCAATCCCAAAGAAAGGCAATGCCAAAGAGTGCTCAAACTACCACACAATTGCACTCATCTCACACGCTAGTAAAGTAATGCCCAAAATTCTCCAAGCCAGGCTTCAGCAATATGTGAACCGTGAACTTCCTGATGTTCAAGCTGGATTTAGAAAAGACAGAGGAACCAGAGATCAAATTGCCAACATCCGCTGGCTCATGGAAAAAGCAAGAGAGTTCCAGAAAAACATGTATTTCTGCTTTATTGACTATGCCAAAGCCTTTGACTGTGTAGATCACAATAAACTGCGGAAAATTCTGAGAGAGATGGGAATACCAGACCACCTGATGTGCTTCTTGAGAAATCTGTACGCAGGTCAGGAAGCAACAGTTAGAACTGGTCATGGAACAACAGACTGGTTCCAAATAGGAAAAGGAGTATGTCAAGGCTGTATATTGTCACCATGCTTATTTAACTTATATGCAGAGTACATCATGAGAAATGCTGGACTGGAAGAAACACAAGCTGGAATCAAGATTGCTGGGAGAAATATCAATAACCTCAGATATGCAGATGATACCACCCTTATGGCAGAAAGTGAAGAGGAACTAAAAAGCCTCTTGATGAAAGTGAAAGTGGAGAGTGACAAGGTTGGCTTAAAGCTCAACATTCAGAAAACGAAGATCATGGCATCTGGTCCCATCACTACATGGGAACTAGATGGAGAAGCAGTGGAAACAGTGTCAGACTTTATTTTTCTGGGCTCCAAAATCACTGCAGATGGTGACTGCAGCCATGAAATTAAAAGACGCTTACTCCTTGGAAGGAAAGTTATGACCAACCTAGATAGCATATTCAAAAGCAGAGACATCACTTTGCCAACAAAGGTTCGCCTAGTCAAGGCTATGGTCTTTCCTGTGGTCATGTATGGATGTGAGAGCTGGACTGTGAAGAAGGCTGAGCGCCAAAGAATTGATGCTTTTGAAGTGTGGTGTTGGAGAAGACTCTTGAGAGTCCCTTGGACTGCAAGAAGATCCAACCAGTCCATTCTGAAGGAGATCAGCCCTGGGATTTCTTTGGAAGGACTGATGCTAAAGCTGAAGCTCCAGTATTTTGGCCACCTCATGCGAAGAGTTGACTCATTGGAGAAGACTCTGATGCTGGGAGGGATTGGGGGCAGGAGGAGAAGGGGACGACAGAGGATGAGATGGCTGGATGGCATCACTGACTCGATGAATGTGAGTCTGAGTGACCTCCGAGAGCTGGTGATGGATAGGGAGGCCTGGCGTGCTGCAGTTCATGGGGTCGCAAAGATTCGAACACAACTGAGCGACTGATCTGATCTGATCTTACTGATTAAAAAATTTACTGAAGTTTGATTTGTGACCCAAGATGTGGTCTATTCTGGAGAATATTTCCTGTGCACATGTGAAGAAATTCTATTCTTCTGAATTTAGATGAAATGTCCTGAAGATATCAATGATATTTCTGGTCTAATGTGCCCATTAAGGCTTTTGTTTCCTTACTAAAGTTCTGTTAAATAAACATGGTGACAATATGCAGCCTTGACGTACTCCTTTTCCTATTTGGAACCAGTCTGTTGTTCCATGACCAGTTCTAACTGTTGCTTCCTGACCTGCATACAGATTTCTTAAGAGGCAGATCAGGTGGTCTGGTATTCCCATCTCTCTCAGAATTTTCCATAGTTTATTGTGATCTACACAGTCAAAGGCTTTGGCATAGTCAATAAAGCAGAAATAGATGTTTTTCTGGAACTCTCTTGCTTTTTCCATGATCCAACGGATGTTGGCAATTTGATCTCTGGTTCCTCTGCCTTTTCTAAAACCAGCTTGAACATCAGGAAGTTCACGGTTCACATATTGCTGAAGCCTGGCTTGGAGAATTTTGAGCATTACTTTACTAGCGTGTGAGATGAGTGCAATTGTGCGGTAGTTTGAGCATTCTTTGGCATTGCCTTTCTTTGGGATTGGGATGAAAACTGACCTTTTCCAATCTTGTGGCCACTGCTGAGTTTTCCAAATTTGCTGGCATATTGAGTGCAGCACTTTCACAGCATCAGCTTTCAGGACTTGAAATAGCTCCACTGGAATTCCATCACCTCCACTAGCTTTGTTCGTAGTGATGCTTTCTAAGGCCCATTTGACTTCACATTCCAAGATGTCTGGCTCTAGGTCAATGATCACATCATCATGATTATCTGGGTCTTGAAGATCTTTTTTGTACAGTTCTTCTGTGTATTCTTGCCACCTCTTCTTAATATCTTCTGCTTCTGTTAGGTCCACACCATCTCTGTCCTTTATCCTGCCCATGTTTGCATGAAATGTTCCTTTGGTATCTCTGATTTTCTTGAAGAGATCCATAGTCTTTCCCATTCTGTTGTTTTCCTCTATTTCTTTGCACTGATCACTGAAGAAGACTTTCTTATCTCTTCTTGCTATTCTTTGGAACTCTGCATTTAGATGTTTATATCTTTCCTTTTCTCCTTTGCTTTTCGCTTCTCTTTTCACAGCTATTTGTAAGGCCTCCCCAGACAGCCATTTTGCTTTTTTGCATTTCTTTTCCATGGGGATGGTCTTGATCCCTGTCTCCTGTACAACCTCAGATATGCAGATGACACGACTCTTATGGCAGAAAGTGAAGAGGGGCTGAAAAGCCTCTTGATGAAAGTGAAAGTGGAGAGTGAAAAGGTTGGCTTAAAGCTCAACATTCAGAAAACGAAGATCATGGCATCTGGTCCCATCACTGCATGGGAAATAGATGGGGAAACAGTGTAAACAGTGTCAGACTTTGTTTTTCTGGGCTCCAAAATCACTGCAGATGGTGACTGCAGCCATGAAATTAAAAGACGCTTACTCCTTGGAAGGAAAGTTATGACCAACCTAGATAGCATATTCAAAAGCAGAGACATTACTTTACCAACAAAGGTTCGCCTAGTCAAGGCTATGGTCTTTCCTGTGGTCATGTATGGATGTGAGAGCTGGACTGTGAAGAAGGCTGAGCGCCGAAGAAGTGATGCTTTTGAACTGTGGTGTTGGAGAAGACTCTTGAGAGTCCCTTGGACTACAAGAAGACCCAACCAGTCCATTCTGAAGGAGATCAATCCTGGAATTTCTTTGGAAGGAATGATGCTAAAGCTGAAACTCCAGTATTTTGGCCACCTCATGCGAAGAGTTGACTCATTGGAGAAGACTCTGATGCTGGGAGGGATTGAGGGCAGGAGGAGAAGGGGACGACAGAGGATGAGATGGCTGGATGGCATCACTGACTTGATGGGTGTGAGTCTGGGTGACCTCCGGGATCTGGTGATGGCCAGGGAGGCCTGGCGTGCTGCGGTTCATGGGGTTGCAAAGAGTCGGACACGACTGAGCGACTGAATGATCTGATCTGAAAGTTCTGTTTTGGTGATCAGTTCACTGGTGTAAGCAAGATGTTAAAGTCTTCTACTATTAATGTGTTACTGTCAATTTCTCCTTTTATAATCTGTTAGTATTTTCTTATGTATTGAGGTGCTTTTATGTTGGGTGCATGCTGCTACTGCTAAGTCGCTTCAGTCGTGTCCGACTCTGTGCAATCCCATACATGGCAGCCCACCAGGCTCCGTCCCTGGGATTCTCCAGGCAAGAATACTGGAGTGGGTTGCCATTTCCTTCTCCAATGCATGAAAGTAAAGTGAAAGTGAAGTTGCTCAGTCATGTCCGACTCTTAGCGACCCCATGGATTGGAGCCTACCAGGCTCCTCCATCCATGGGATTTTCCAGGCAAGAGTACTGGGGTGGGGTGCCATTGCCTTCCCCCATGTTGGGTGCATAGATATCTACATTTGTTGTGTCTTCCTCCTGGATTGATCCCTTGATCACTATGTGGTGTCCTCCCTTATCTCTTGTAATATTCTTTATTTTAAGGTTACTTTGTCTGATATGAGGATTGATACTCCAGCTTTCTTTTGATTTCCATTTCAGTTCAGTTCATTTCAGTAGCTCAATCATGTCCGACTCTTTGCGACCCCATGAATCGCAGCACGCCAGGCCTCCCTGTCCATCACCAACTCCCAGAGTTCACCCAAACCCACATCCATCGAGTTGGTGATGCCATCCAGCCATCTCATCCTCTGTCGTCCCCTTTTCCTCCTGCCCCCAATCCCTCCAGCATCAGAATCTTTTCCAATGAGTCAACTCTTCGCATGAGGTGGCCGTAGTACTGGAGTTTCAGCTTTAGCATCATTACTTCCAAAGAACACCCAGGGCTGATCTCCTTCAGAATGGACTGGTTGGATCCCCTTGAAGTCCATGGGACTCTCAAGAGTTCTCCAACACCACAGTTTAAAAGCATCAATTCTTCAGCACTCAGCTTTCCTCAGTCCAACTCTCACATCCATACACGACTACTGGAAAAAGCATAGCCTTGACTAGACAGACCTTTGTTGGCAAAGTGATGTCTCTGCTTTTTAATATGCTGTCTAGGTTGGTCATAAAATTTGCATAGTATATATTTTCCCATCCTCTCAGTTTCAGTCTATATGTGTCTTTAGGTCTGAAGTGGGTTTTTGTAAATAGCATATATATGGGTCTTGTTTTGGTATCTGTTCAACCAATCTGTGTCTTTTGCTTGGAGTATTTAATCCATTTACATTTAAAGTAATTATTGATGTATATATCCCTATTGCCGTTTTCTTAATAGTTTGGGGTTTGCTTTTGTAGATCTTTTTCTTCGCTAGTATTTCCTGACTGTTTAAGTCCCATTACAGTTTGTTATAAAGCTGCTTTGATGATACTAAATTCTCTTAACTTTTGTTTGTCTGTAAAGCTTTTGATTTCTCCATCAGTATTGTAAGAGATACATGTCAGATAATCTTGGTAGCAGATTCTTTCCTTTCAGTACTTGAAATATATCCTGCCATTCCTTTCTGGCCAGCAGAGTTTCTGCAGAAAAATCAGCTGTTAAACATAAGGTGTTTCCCTTGTATGTTACTTGTTGCTTTTCCCTTGCTGCTTTTAATATTCTTTCTTTGTGTTTAATCTTTGTTAGTTTGGTTTTTATGTGTTTCTCTTTTGATTTATCCTGTATCTGACTCTTTGTGCCTCTTAGACTTGACTGACTATTTCCTTTCCCATTTTGGGGAAATTTTCAACTATAATCCCTTCAAAAATTTTCTCATACACTTTTTCCCTTCTTCTTCTGGGACTCCAATAAGTCAAATTTAGGTGCATTTAATATCGTCCCAGAGATCTCTGATACTATCCTCAGTTCCTTTCATTCTTTTTACTTTATTCTGCTCCTCAGCAGTAATTTCTACCATTCTACCTTCCATCTCACTGATCCTTTCTTCTGCCTCAGATATTCTTCTATTGATTTCTTCTGGAGTTTTTTTTTTTTTTTTTTTTTTTTTTTTTACTGGAGAAGGAAATGGCAAACCACTTCTATATTCTTGCCTTGAGAACCCCTGAACAGTATGAAAAGGCAAAAAGGTATGAAACTGAAAGATGAACTCTCCAGGTCAGTAGTTGCCCAATATACTACAGGAGAAGAGTGGAGAAATAGCTCCAAAAAGAATGAAGAGTCTGAGCCAAAGCAAAAACAACACCCATTTGTGGATTTGACTTGTGATGGAAATAAAGTCTGTAGAGAACAATACTGCATAGAAACCTTGAATGTTAAGTCCATGAGTCAGGGTAAATTGGAAGTGGTCAAACAGTAGATGGCAAGAGTGAACATAGACATTTTAGGACTCAGTGAACTAAAATGCACTGGAATGAACAAATTTAACTCAGATGACCATAATATCTACTACTGTTAGAAAGAATCCCTTAGAATAAATGGAGTAGCCCTCATAGTAAACAAAACACTCTGAAATGCAGTACTTGTGTGCAATGTTTAAAACAACAGAATGATCTGTTTCTTTCAAAGGCAAACCATTCCATATCACAGTAATTTTTCAAATCTATGCCCGAACTGCAAATGCTCAAGAAGCTGAAGTCGAATCATTCTATGACCACCTACAAGAACTTCTAGAACTAACACCCCCCCCCCCAAAAAAAAAATCCTTTTCATCATAGATGACTGGAATGCAAAGGTAGAAAGTCAAGAGATACCTGGAGTAACAGGCAAGTTTGGCCTTGGAGTACAAAATGAAGCAGGGAAAAGGCTAAATGAGTTTTGCCAAGAGAATGTGCTTGTCATTGCAAACACTCTCTTCCAACAACACAAGAGATGACTCTACTCATGAACATCACCAGATGGCCAATTCCAAAATCAGATTGATTATATTCTTTGCAGGCAAAGATGGAGAAACTCTATAAAGACAGAAAAACAAGACCAGGAGCTGACTGTGGCTCACTTCTTGAACTCTTTATTGCCAAAATCAGACTTAAATTTATGAAAGTAGGGAAAACCACTAGACCATTCAGGTATGACCTAAATCAAAGCCCTTATGATTATACAGTGCAAGTGACAAATAGATTCTAGGGACTAGAATTTTAGACAGAGTGCCTAAAGAACTATGTACAGAGGTTCATCACATTGTACAGGAGTCTGTTATCAAAACCATCCCCAAGAAAAAGAAATGCAAAAAGGCAATAGTTGTCTGAGGAGGCCTTACAAATAGCTGAGAAAAGAAGATAAGCTAAAGGCAAAGAGAAAAAGAATGATATACCCATTTAAATGTGAAGTCCCAAAGAATAGCAAGGAGAGATAAGAAAGCCTTCCTAAGTGATCAATACAAAGAAATAGAGGAAAACAATAGAATGGGAAAGACTAGAGAGCTCTTCAAAAACATTAGAGATACCAAGGGAATATTTCATGCGAAGACTGGCACAAGAAATGACGGAAACTGTATGGACCTAACAGAAGCTGAAGATATTAGGAAGAGGCGGCAAGAATACATGGAAGAACTATGCAAAAAAGATCTTAATGACCCAGATAACCATGATGGTGTTATCATTCACCTAGATTCAGATATCTTGGAATGTGAAGTCAAGTGGATCTTAGGAAGAATCACTACAAACAAAGCTAGTGGAGGTGATGGAATTCCAGTTGAGCTAATTCAAATCCTGAAAGATGATGTTGTGAAAGTGCTGCACTGAATATGCCAGCAAATTTGGAAAACTCAGCAGTGGCCACAGGATTGGAAAAGGTCAGTTTTCATTCCAATCCCAAAGAAAGGCAATGCCAAAGAATGCTCAAACTATGGCACAATTGTGCTCATCTCACATGATAGTAAAGTAATGCTCAAAATTCTCCAAGCCAGGCTTCCACAATACATGAACCATGAACAGATGTCCAAGCTGGTTTTAGAAAACACAGAGGAACCAGAGATCAAATTGCCAACATTCACTGGATCATCAAAAAAGCAAGAGAGTTCCAGAAAAAAATCTATATCTGCTTTATTGACTATGCCAAAACCTTTGTGTGATCACAATAAACTGTGGAAAATTCTGAAAGACATGGGAATACCAGACCACCTGACCTGCCTCTTGAGACATCTATGTGCAGCTCAGGAAGCAACAGTTAGAACTGGACATGAAACAACAGACTGGTTCCAAATAGGAAAAGGATTACATCAAGGCTGTATATTGTCACCCTCCTTATTTAACTTATATACAGAGTACATCATGAGAAATGCTGGGCTGGAAGAAGCACAGTTGGAATCAAGATTGCCAGGAGAAATATCAATAACCTCAGATATGCAGATGACACCACCCTTATGGCAGAAAGTGAAGGGGAACTAAAAAGCCTCCTGATGAAAGTGAAAGAGGAGAGTTAAAAAGTTGGCTTAAAGCTCAACACTCAGAAAACGAAGGTCATGGCATCTGGTCCCATCACTTCATGGGAAATAGATGGGGAAACAGTGGAAACAGTGTCAGACTTTATTTTTTGTGGCTCCAAAACCACTGCAGATGGTGATTGCAGTCATGAAATTAAAAGACGCTTACTCCTTGGAAGAAAAGTTATGACCAACCTAGATAGCATATTCAAAAGCAGAGACATTACTTTGCCAACAAAGGTCCGTCTAGTCAAGGCTATGTTTTTTCCAGTGGTCATGTATGGATGTGAGAGTTGAGCTGTGAAGAAAGCTGAGCGCTGAAGAACTGATGCTTTTGAACTGTGGTGTTGGATAAGACTCTTGAGAGTCCCTTGGACTGCAAGGAGATCCAACCCGTCCATTCTGAAGGAGATCAGACCTGGGATTTCTTTGGAAGGAATGATGCTAAAGCTAAAACTCCAGTACTTTGGCCACCTCATGTGAAGAGTTGACTCACTGGAAAAGACTCTGATGCTGGGAGGGGTTGGGGGCAGGAGGAGAAGGAGACAACAAAGGATGAGATGGCTGGATGGCATCACCGACTCGATGGACTTGCATTTGAGTGAACTTCAGGAGTTCATGATGGACAGGGAGGCCTGGCGTGCTGCAATCATGGGATCACAAAGGGACACGACTGAGCGACTGAACTGAACTGATGGAGGTACCTTAAAAAATTAAAAATAGAACTACTATATTCTATGGTAATCCCACTCCTGGGCATATATCTGGAGAAAACCATAATTCAAAAATAAATATGCACCTGAAAGTTCATTGCAGCATTATTTACAATAGCCAGGACATGAAAGCAATCTAAATGTACATCAACAGAGGAATGGATAAAAGAAGATGTTGTAATATCAGTGATAAAAAGAATGAAATAACATTGTTTATAATTACATGGATGGACCTAGATATTGTCATACTGAGTGACATATTCAGACAGACAAATATCATCAGATCAGATCAGATCAGTCGCTCAGTCGTGTCCGACTCTTTGCAACCCCATGAACCGCAGCACGCCAGGCCTCCCTGTCCATCACCAGCTCCCGGAGGTCACTCAGACTCCCATCCATCGAGTCAGTGATGCCATCCAGCCATCTCATCCTCTGTCGTCCCCTTCTCCTCCTGCCCTCAATCCCTCCCAGCATCAGAGTCTTCTCCAATGAGTCAACTCTTCGCATGAGGTGGCCAAAATACTGGAGTTTCAGCTTTAGCATCATTCCTTCCAAAGAAATTCGAGGATTGATCTCCTTCAGAATGGACTGGTTGGATCTTCTTGCAGTCCAAGGGACTCTCAAGAGTCTTCTCCAACACCACACTTCAAAAGCATCAATTCTTCGGCGTTCAGCCTTCTTCACAGTCCAGCTCTCACATCCATACATGACCACAGGAAAGACCATAGCCTTGACTAGGCGAACCTTTGTTGGTAAAGTAATGTCTCTGCTTTTGAATATGCTATCTAGGTTGGTCATAACTTTCCTTCCAAGGAGTAAGCGTCTTTTAATTTCATGGCTGCAGTCACCATCTGCAGTGATTTTGGAGCCCAGAAAAACAAAGTCTGACACTGTTTACACTGTTTCCCCATCTATTTCCCATGCAGTGATGGGACCAGATGCCATGATCTTCGTTTTCTGAATGTTGAGCTTTAAGCCAACCTTTTCACTCTCCACTTTCACTTTCATCAAGAGGCTTTTTAGCCCCTCTTCACTTTCTGCCATAAGAGTCGTGTCATCTGCATATCTGAGGTTATTGATATTTCTCCCGGCAATCTTGATTCCAACTTGTGTTTCTTCCAGTCCAGCATTTCTCATGATGTACTCTGCATATAAGTTAAATAAACATGGTGACAATATGCAGCCTTGACGTACTCCTTTTCCTATTTGGAACCAGTCTGTTGTTCCATGACCAGTTCTAACTGTTGCTTCCTGACCTGCATACAGATTTCTTAAGAGGCAGATCAGGTGGATCATATGATATTGCTTATATGTGGAATCTAAACAAAGGGAACAAATTAACATCTACAAAATCAAAATAGAGTTACAGATTTAGAAATGAACTTATGGTTACCAGGGTTTAATGAAGTTGGCGGGGAGGGAGGAATAAACTGGATAAATTGACATATGTACACTGCTATATATATAGTAGATAACTAATAAGAACCTACTGAATAGTACAGGGAACTCTACTCAATGCTCTGTAATATCCTATATGGGAAAAGAATTTTTAAAATAGTGGATATATGTATATACATAGCTGATTTGCTTTGCTGTACAGTAGAAACTAATGCAACATTGTATATCAACTATACTCCATTAAAATTAATTTTAAAAAGGCAAAATAATCAGTTGCAATTATCGCTATTTTGAAAAAATATATATTTAATATGCCCAAAACCACATACTTGATTCTCTACCTCCATAAAACTGCTTCTCTGCCAGTCTTCTCAACTAAATAAATGTTGTCACCATACACTCTGTTGTTCAGCCTAGAACCTAGGAATCCATCAAGTCCTACTTTTTTTTTTTTCACACTGCCCATACCCACTTCAATAGAAAATAATCTAAATCTTACCTTTAAAGTAAATACAAAATCCAACTACTTCTTAACAGTTTCATCCAAGTTCAAACCAACATTATACATTAAAAGACTCACATTTTATGCCACATGCAGTGGGAGGCTGTCATATAGGTTTTGGGACTGCAAGGAGATCCAACCATTCCATCCTAAAGGAGATCAGTCCTGGGTATTCATTGGAGGGACTGATGTTGAAGCTGAAACTCCAATATTTTGGCCACCTGATGTGGAAAGCTGACTCCTTTGAAAAGCCTCTGATGCTGGGAAAGATTGAGGGCAGGAGGAGAAGGGGACGACAGAGGATGAGAAGGTTGGATGGCATCACTGACTCAATGGACATGGGTTTGGGTGGACTCTGGGAGTTGGTGATGGACAGGGAGGCCTGGCGTGCTGCGGTTCATGGGGTCGCAAAGAAGTGGACATGACTGAGCAACTGAACTGAACTGAGTGATAGAGGAAGTGTGTGGAATCTTCTCATTTCTTAAGTGTGGAGCCTCCCCAGCAGGGGGTGATGTGATAACTAATGATGTTCTGAGACTGAAGATTGATTTCTAGGTGGATCAGGTGGGGGAACCTGTTAGCTTAGTGAGACTGCTTCTCCGTAGGTGGAGGGCTGGGAATTAGAGAGATAAAGGTTATTAAAGGGAAGTTGAGGGAAGTTGTTGAGTGAAAGTAGGCATGGGGTTATTGCTGGAGAATCTTTAAGTCTCTTGAAATAAACCCAGAGACATAGTAAATCATGAAGATGTCAAGAGAAAAGAATTTCCCTCCCCCCATCAATGGGAGGAATTCAAATATGTTTGTGGGTAGAGTGCCTGGCCACAAGAGGAAAGGTAAACAATAAAGGTACCTGTGGAGAAGAGGTTAAAACATCAGGGTGCATAGGATCAGGAGAGAGAGGATAGGCTCATTCTCTCTCCTCTCCACCAAGAGGAAAAGGAGGGTGGATGGAGAGAGAAACTTACTGGCATAAGGAAAAGTGATGGAAAGATACCTAATAGCATCTGTTTTCTTGATGATAAGGGTAGGGGTCCATTTTTCTGGACTGATAACAAGATGCCAAAGTAGGGACTTTAGGGAAACTGTAGAAATTTATAATAGTTGTGCAGGGAAGATGGAAAGAGCTTCTAATTGCGAAGGAGAGAAGTTATTTCATTTAGTGCATTAGAAAAGTGGTGTTCAAACTTGAGTGGGCATCAGAATTACCTTGGAGGGCTTGTTAAAACACAGATTTCTGGGCCTATCCCTGGAAATTTCTGATTCATTAGATCTGGGTTGGGGTTAGAGAATTTCCATTTAAAAAAAAGAACACACACACACACACACAAATTTCCATGTAATGATTCTGCTGCCAGAGACCTGAGTGAGAGTTCTGGAATCCATTGCTGTTTTCTGGCTGTATTACCATGAACAAGGTCCTTGGCCTCTCTGTATCTTGTTTTCTCATCTGAAAAATAAGGATGGTAATCATGGTACCTATCTCATACAGCTGTTATAAATTAGTTAAGACACATAAAGCACTTAGAACAGGACCTGATAGTAGCTTAAGAGCAATATGGAGAAGTTAAGAATCCTTATTTTTTCTGGCAAATTTTTCTCTTTGCCCTACACCTATCTCTAAGTCCAGGCCCTCAAACTGCCTTCACCTCATTCCTAGGTGCTGACTGGTTTCTAGGGATATTTCTGCAGAGACCTACTCCCTGAGGCTTAGTAGTAACACTGCCTATAGATTCTATAGCTAAGTTTGCATCCACTTCCTCCTCCAACCTGCCTGATTAGCACTGAGCTTTCTCATAAGAGGCCAACTTGCACCTCACTGAGTGCAAACACAGCCAAAGTTCACAATATCCTGCTAGGGAGAGTCTTGAGAGGTGGTTGGATGGAGGGCAATCTTGGGTCTAAACTCTCCTCTGATGGAATCGCTCCAAATCCAGACAGGAGGCAGACACTAAAGAAAATAACCATAGCTGCTAAGCTCCAGGCTGGTAACATTATATTAGTAAAGATAAATGGGAGGTACTGTTATCTGGAGCCCTGGAGACTGACTTGACCCTTCATTGTGATTATTAGAAAACCATACTT
Organism: Tragelaphus eurycerus; assembly: GCA_935064755.1. Taxonomy (NCBI): domain Eukaryota; kingdom Metazoa; phylum Chordata; class Mammalia; order Artiodactyla; family Bovidae; genus Tragelaphus; species Tragelaphus eurycerus. The sequence continues at coordinate 1,657,155 of CAKXYN010000119.1, read as the reverse complement.
TATACTGAGTATAAATCTGTCTGCCTGTACATTCTTCCCATATGTCCTCACTTTGCCCACTTAAGATACAAAGATCTAAACATAAGATCAGAAACTATAAAACTCCTAGAAGAGAACATAAGCAAAACACTCTCCGACATACATCACAGCAGGATCCTCTATGACCCACCTCCCAGAATATTGGAAATAAAAGCAAAAATAAATAATTGGGACCTAATTAAACTTAAAAGCTCCTGCACAACAAAGGAAACTATAAGCAAGGTGAAAAGACAGCATTCAGAATGGGAGAAAATAATAGCAAACGAACCAACTGACAAACAACTAATCTCAAAAATATACAAGCAACTCCTACAGCTCAATTCCAGAAAAATAAACGACCCAATCAAAAAAATGGGGCAAAGAACTAAACAGACATTTCTCCAAAGAAGACATACAGATGGCTAACAAACACATGAAAAGATGCTCAACATCACTCATTATCAGAGAAATGCAAATCAAAACCACAGTGAGGTACCATTTCACGCCAGTCGGAATGGCTGCAATCCAAAAGTCTACAAGCAATAAATGCTGGAGAGTGTGTGGAGAAAAGGGAACCCTCTTACACTGTTGGTGGGAATGAAAACTAGTACAGCCACTATGGAGAACAGTGTGGAGATTCCTTAAAAAACTGGAAATAGAACTGCCTTATGACCCAGCAATCCCACTGCTGGGCATACACACTGAGGAAACCAGAATTGAAAGAGACACGTGTACCCCAATGTTCATAGCAGCACTGTTTATAATAGCCAGGACATGGAAGCAAGCTAGATGTCCATCAGCAGATGAATGGATAAGCAAGCTGTGGTACATATACACAATGGAGTATTACTCAGCCATTAAAAAGAATACATTTGAGTCAGTTCTAATGAGGTGGATGAAACTGGAGCCGATTATACAGAGTGAAGTAAGGCAGAAAGGAAAACACCAATACAGTATACTAACGCATATATATTGAATTTAGAAAGATGGTAATGATAACCCTGTATGTGAGACAGCCAAAGAGACACAGATGTATAGAACAGTCTTTTGGACTCTGTGGGAGAGGGAGAGGGTGGGATGATTTGGGAGAATGGCATTGAAACATGTGTAATATCATATATGAAATGAATCACCAGTCCAAGTTCGATGCATGATACTGGTTGCTTGAGGCTGGTGCACTGGGACGACCCAGAGGGATGGTATGGGAAGGGACGAGGGAGGGGGGTTTGGGATGGGGAACACGTGTATATCTGTGGTGGATTCATGTTGATGTATGGCAAAACCAATACACTATTGTAAAGTAATTAACCTCTAATTAAAATAAATAAATGAATTAAAAAAGATACAAACCTCATCTAAACCTTCTACCCTGTGACAGCCTTTCCCTTCAGATATGGGCAGAAAGTGACTAAGGCTTGAGGCTTCTCAAACCAAACATAGTGGGATGTGGGGTGTAGCAATGCCTGTGTATCTGGATGTCTCACCAATGCTAAGAATAAGAATTTTAGAACCTGCTCTCTGGATACTAGATAAATCCATTCAGTTCAGTTCAGTCGCTCAGTCCTGTCTGACTCTTTGTGATCCCATGAATTGCAGCATGCCAGGGCTCCCTATCCATCACCAACTCCCGAAGTTCACTCACAGTCATGTCCATTGAGTCAGTGATGCCATCCAACCATCTCATCCTCTGTCGTCCCCTTCTCCTCCTGCCCCCAATCCCTCCCAGCATCAGGGTCTTTTCCAATGAGTCAACTCTTCTCATGAGGTGGCCAAAATACTGAAGTTTCAGCTTTAGCATCAGTTCTTCCAAAGAACACCCAGGGATGATCTCCTTTAGAATGGACTGGTTGGATCTCCTTGCAAGCCATGAGACTCTCAAGAGTCTTCTCCAGCACCACAGTTCAAAAGCATCAATTCTTCGGCGTTCAGCTTTCTTCACAGTCCAACTCTCACATCGATACATGACCACTGGAAAACCATAGCCTTGACTAGATGGACCTTTGTTGGCAAAGTAATGTCTCTGCTTTTCAATATGCTATCTAGGTTGGTCATAACTTTCCTTCCAAGGAGTAAGCGTCTTTTAATTTCATGGCTGCAATCACCATCTGCAGTGATTTTGGAGCCCAGAAAAACAAAGTCTGACACTGTTTCCACTGTTTCCCCATCTATTTCCTTGAAGTGATGGGACCAGATACCATGATATTAGTTTTCTGAATGTTGAGCTTTAAGCCAACTTTTTCACTCTCCACTTTCACTTTCATCAAGAGGCTTTTTAGTTCCTCTTCACTCTGCCATAAGGATGGTGTCATCTGCATACCTGAGATTATTGATATTTCTCCTGGCAATCTTGATTCCAGCTTGCGCTTCTTCCAGCCCAGCGTTTCTCATGATGTACTCTGCATATAATTTAAATAAGCAGGGTGACAACATACAGCCTTGACGTACTCCTTTTCCTATTTGCAACCAGTCTGTTGTTCCATGCAAAGAAATAGAGCAAAACAACAGAATGGGAAAGACTAGAGATCTCTTCAAGAAAATTAGAGATACCAAGGGAACATTTCATACAAAGATGGGCTCGATAAAGGACAGAAATGGTATGGACCTAACAGAAGCAGAAGATAAATCCCTCATACGATTATTAATCTTTTATGATTGTGTATCCCTTAGTGTGGTCACAATAGCTTTATTCTTTCTCCTATGTATGCATTTATTTATTGTCGACTTATGTGTTTGTTTATGTGCCTAGCATATCATGCTGTGGATTCATTTTGAAACTGAACTGAGCTAAACAACCGTAATATTTTGCAGAAATGCTGCTTCAAATTACTATGGATCTCATCCTATAAGTAGAGCTTCAGAATGAAGTATCTAAATCTTTTTTTTTTTCCATTCCTAGTGACAGTTTTCTATCCCCACAAGGCTGTTGGTAGGTTAGAAGTAGCATGGTATAGTAAAAAGAGTTCAAATCTCAACACTTCTGCTTAGCAATTCTGTGCTCATTTGGATGTCAGTTAATGTTTTATATATTCAATTTATTTTTTTTCATTTTTAAGATAGAGCTAATAATCCTCAGATCTTGGATGTGCTCTAGAAGGGTTATTGAGATAACATATAAATTGCCTATCTCAGTTCCTGCATATAGTACACATGCAAGAGGCGTTTCCAATTAGTGTTGTTGTTTATTTGCCAAGTTGTATCCGAATCTTTTCTGACCTCATGGACTATAGCCCGCCAGGCTCCTCTGTCCATGGGATTTTCCAGGCAAGGATACTGGAGTGGATTGCCATTTCCTTTTCCAGGTTACAATTAGTAAATTGGCATACTAATAATAATGGCACCTTCCCATAGTTATAATGATTAAAGGAAATACATGTGTAAGGAATTCTAGAGGACTATGCTACCTGTTTTTTTAAAAGTAATATTATTAGCAAACATATTTGTAAAATAGTCAGTTATACAGCCTTCTGGTCACTGTGTGCTGAACTTCCAGTCCTAGGCCTAAGAAGGTAGTGTGTAGGGAAAACACATTGACTAATTGCCTCAGTCGAAATTACATTCTCTCAGAGGAGGATTGAATCAGGAAAAAACAAAATTAGAAACTAGTGACAAGAAAGTAGACTAATAAGGCTAAAATAATAATAAAAGGTAGAAAAAATAGAGGGAAAAGATTAATAATTATAGACATAGTAGTTATCACTGTCATTCTAACAGGTCTCAGTTATTGAGTTCCTGTGTCTGGAACTGGATTAGAAAGTCTATAAATATTCTCAAATCTTCTGACCTTGTTTCTTTCCATATTTTATAGATAGGGAAACAGAATCTCTGAGAGATTAAAGTACTTGCCTAAAATGACACAGTATGCAATTTTTTTTAATTTTATTTTAAGTGGCAGTTCTGGGATCCCAATTTAGACTCCAAAGACATTCTATTGTGCCCTGTCCTTATTCATTAGAGCAAGACAGCACGATGTAGCATGCTTAGAGTCAGGTTCTGGTTATAATTCTGGATTAAGCTTGTACTTGCTGTGTGCCCTTGGACTATTCAGTTAACTTGTCTGATCTTGAGTTTCCACATATATAAAATAAGGAAAATAATACTTCAAAGAGTTGTTCTGTGGGATAAATGAGATTGTATGTATAAAGTGTTGTGAGAGTCCAAGAATTGCCAATATTATATCACTGGAGAATATCCAGTGACATAATCTGAGAAGGGTTAGAGAAATAGAGGAGGAAACGAGGAGATGACCACGTTTTCCAACACAAGAAATAATGTTTCCCAAAGAAAAGAGTGGCTGATACTGAAAAAAATAAATAAATAAGAAAATGAGTGAAAATGTTCTCTAAAATGTGGAAGTATAAAGGTCATTTGTGACCTCGGGAAAAGAGCATTGGGCTAGAAGCCAGATTACAATAAATTGGGAAGCTAATGGAAAGTGAAGACATGGAAACAGTGAGTGAAGACTACTTTAGTCAGAAATTTGACTGAGAAAGAAAGAGAGATGAGGCTATTATTTGAGGAGGCAATGTGGTAGAAGATTTTACTTTGCAGTGGGAAGAAGGGTATGTTTTGTGAGTGGAAAGGTTGGGCACGGGGAAGGTGAATAATAATGATACCAGTGAGGCAGTAGTTTTAAGATGAGTCTTAGTTCTACTGAGTGAAGTCTAAGAGAGAGAGAAAGACAAATATCATATGATATTAGTTATATGTAGAATCTAAAAATGGGAACAAACTAATTTATCTACAGAAGAGAAATAAAATTACATATGTAGAAAACAAATTTATGGCTATCAGAGTGTAAGAAGGGGGAGGGATAAATTGGGTGATTGAGATTGACATATATACACTATTATATATAAAATAGATTACTAATAAGGACCTACTTATTAGAGTTCCACAGGGAATGCTATTCAGTTCTCTGTAATGGCCTACATAGGAAAAGACTAAAAAAGAGTGGATATATGTATATGTATAACTGATTCACTTTGCTGTATAGAAGAAACTAACACAACATTGTAAATCAACTATACTCCAATAATTAAAAAAAAATAAAAAACAAAGTACAAAAAAATGAAGCATGGTTTATAGGGAAGGGGTGAAGGGAAGATTTTGAGCTCTTGAGGCTAGGGTTGTTGAAAGTCTCTTAAGTCTGACCTTGAAGAATGTTCCCATCTTAGCTGGAAAGGACTTGTGTTAAAAAAATTAAAAGATAGCAAGGATGTGTCCATGGGAGAGTGCCCCCAGGCTAAAGGGTCCCTCTTGCTGCCAGCTCACATTTCTTCATCCTGTGGGGCTCTGTGGCTACTCAAACATATTCAAAGTCTTTCTGACCTCTTCCATTCTGTTCTTTACCCCTGGTTCTCTAGTTAATTTATTTATTCCTTCTTCTATATACCAGTCTCCTTCCCAGCTCTGTCACGTATTAGCTATTTGACATTGGGCAATCAGACTGTGCCTCAGTTTTCTTATCTCTAAATTGTGAATCAAACTAGAGTAGTTATGAGGATTAAATTAGTTAGTATATGTAAAACATTAAGAAAAGTGCCTGGAAGATATCAGGTGTTGCATAAGTGTTGTTATTGAGTGTTAGCTCATAATGCTTACCGATTAGTGGAGGGGAAAGGACAGACATTAAACAACCAAGCAAATTTATCAACTAAATTATTACAGATTACAATCCAGTGACAGTAAGGAAATAAGCATAATGCAGTGGACAGAGGGACGACTTGAATGAGTGAGACTTATGTACAGAAGTGACACTCTGCCAAAAAGACCCAAGTCCTCCCGAGAAACCACAGATCTTAACCAGCTCCACAACCTCTCCTGCTTCTATTCCCCTTCTCCCTGCTTTAGTCCCTGGAGTTTTCCAGTTCCTGCCAAAGGTGGGGCTTTTTCACTATTCACCCATCCTTCCCCAATTCCTCCCCTACTCTCCCTGTAAGGGGTGAAACTTTGTGTAGCCACGCCTAGACACTGCAGTGATCCAATAGCTGCTTCTTGGGGGCGGGGAAGTAGGCAGTAGCATGAAAGGAAAGAGAATAGGTTCTGGCTGTTGTTGCTGCACATGTGAAATGAGTCAGAGCAGAGCTTTGACTCTAATGGAATTCATCTACTGAGTGTGTGGTATGGAGGCTGGGGGCTGAGAAGTGGGGGCTTGGTGGGATATCTGGCCCGCACTGAGGTACATTTGTCCAAGAATTCTGTTGCTGGAGCAAGATCCATCCATCCATTCATTTACAGGGTAAGTGTGGAACACTCTCTGGTGTGGCAAGGTGGTTGAGATTTGTGGAGCATAGATATGGGAGTTCAGGATCATGTTAGGTTGATCCTGCTAAGGTGCTACAAAGTCAGAATGGCTGGGAAGGTGTCCTGTGGCTGTCTGTCTACCCACCCATCTGTATCCAGAAAGTTCTGTGTAAGATTCCAGGGACCTGCACTAATACCCTGATGACCTTGGTGAGCCAATTCCCCTGGGTAGGCTTTTACTCTACCCCTACGTCCTTTGGAAATATGCCTGGACCGTCCAACCACCCTATCTGCAGTTGGGAGATAAGGAAGAGAAGGAGTCTAGGAGCTTAGGGAAGGGAGGGAGGAGTTGGATCATATTTGTAAAGCATCCTGAAAGAAGTTGAGCTGCTGGCCTACCCACGTGGCCCCTGGGCAAGTCGGGGCTTGTGGAAAGAACTTGTAGGTTCTATTTGGGGGCTTTCAGTTTTCACCCTCACCCACTGGGCTGGGTTTCACTTGATCCTTCATTCTTGGAAACTGAACCCAGGGCAGTGATATTTTGATCCTGCTTTATCTCAAACATTGGCCAAGGCTAAGGCAGCTGTGAGAACTGGGGGACAAGAAGAGACCCGCCTGGAAACTAGGCTGCGAAAGCAGAGACTGCAAGATATTATTTAGACAGATGATGGCAGCTTTGACCAGTATCACACCATGCAGGGTGGCTAAGGCGGGAGAGTATGGGGTATCTTCCCCTACACAATTCTTCAGTCCCTTCGTTCACCCCAGCATACCTCCAATTCAACATAACAGACTCATTGAGCACCTACTCTGTGCCACACTGTATGAGACAGACATATACCTAAAGACATAGTCTGTGCTCACTAGCACCTTGTCATGAGTATATGAGCAATTAAATAAGATAAGCTTTAAAGATCCTGTCAAAATGTTTTGATGTTGTCAGATAAGGATCACATCTAATTAAGCCAGAGAAATTCAGAAAGGGTTTTTGAATTTTTTTGACATTTTATCACCTTTCAGAGCTGCAAAGCCAAACTACTTGAACTCAAATCCCATCCCTACCATTTATTAACTGTGTGACATTGATCAAGCATAATTGCTAACCCTCTCTGAATTCTGTTTTAATCTAGGCTAAAGCCATAGATAATAATAGAGCTTACTTTATTAAGTTTCTGTGAGGATTAAATTAGATAATCTGTGTGAAATAATTGCACACACTTATCACAGTGCCTGGACCAAAATAAGCACTTTATAAATGTTAACTATTATTATTATTTATGATGAGCCATGAAACACAGATAGGATTTCAACAGGTGGAAACAGGAGAGACGGCAGTCCAAGCAGAGAAAAAAAAAAAACAAGAACAACTGTTTGGAGTAAGGGAAGCTCTGGGCTTGTGAAAAGAACACCAGCTGAACTGGATTTTAGATTACAATTAGGTGGAAAATGGAAGTTAAGGCTGCCATGGTAGATTGATGACAAACCATGGAAGACTTTTGAATGCTAGATTTTCTCTTTAATTTATCAGACTTTGGAAAAGCATTGAAAGTTTCTGAGCTAAAGGAAAAAGACAAATCTGTGTCTCAGAAAGAATAATCTGGTAAACATGAGTTACCTTAATTGGAATAGGAAAACATGAGAGGTAGATAAACCAGATGCAGAGAGGGAATGAGACCCTGGAGGTGGTGACTATGGGAATGGAAATGAGGCAATGAATATAACAAGACATCACAGAAGATAAATCTGCAGAATTTGAAAGTTGACAAATTACATGAGATTGAAAAAAGAAGAATGAGAGAATGAATATCTTTTGGGGTTGATTTAGACTTTAAAATGTTGTGTATTCCACTAATTCCATCCATTTTTGTGGATGGTACAAATAGAAAGGGTATCCAATTTCTGAGTTAGACACAGCTTATTAAAGTTCTGAGTCTGCTACTTTTGCTGTTTGTGATCCTAAGCATATCAATTATTCCTTATTTCCAACCAGGATCAAAGAAGTACTCATAGGGCATTTAGAAATAGGTCCTGGGAGTGTGATTTTTGTACACAAGAAATGAAGTACTACTGCATTTAATGCCAACCAGTTTGATACAGCAAAGCATTGTTCCTACTACCCACTTATTATGCAGGTAGCTAGCCCACTGAGAAATATGAATTTCTCCAAAACTGTTTAGAGGGAGAATAGTATCCATATCATAGGTTTGTTGAAAGGATTAAAAGAAGTAATCCTTGTAAAATGTCTAGCATTATATCTGATGCCTAGTAGGTTTTTATGAATCATAATTTTCTTTCACTCCAATTAACTACACCTTATAAAATCTTTGCTAGTTTCTGCCTGAATACTTTCAGAGGGAATGTACTTAATAATCTCTGAGAGAGTCCATTCCCTTCATGGAAAGCCCTGACTCTGCCAAAGTTCTTTCTTTTGTTAAGCTAAACTCAGTATTCCTGTGGTTTCCAGAGGTTATGGTCATTCTCTCTGGGGCCACTCAGAGAAGTCTGCTCAGTCTCTTCAGGATAGTTCCTCAAAGATCTGAAAACCAAAGACCAGATTCTCATTCATCTTTCATTCCCAGGTCAAAAATTCTTCCATCTTTACTCTTATAGCATGCTGTCATGTCAAATAAGACTCTGAGATTTTAAGCTATATAAGTTGGGGTGGTGGTGGTACCTTCAAAGTGATGGAAAACACTAAAAGAAACATGTGGATGAATGTGACAAGTTCCTTTGTAATTTATTATTTCTTAAATTCCCACTATGTGCCATGTACTTTCAAATACATAATCCCACTGACTACTTACCCCTAGGGAAGGTCCAGGTCTTCTGGTCTTAATTGTACAGGTGGCCAAATAGGCCCAAAGAAAATGAAACTTGCTAGAAATCGAGTTAGTAAGTGTCTGAGCAAAAACTGGAAACCAGATTTTTCTTACTCCAAGGTCAGTTTTGTTTTGTTTTATTTTACTTTTGACACTAGGTCCTAAATTTGGAGGCTTTGAATTCTAGTCCTGGCTCTGCCACTGACTGGCTATGTAAATGAGGAGAAATTCTATACTTTCTAGAAGAGCCTCAGTCTCCCCATCTAGATCATCGAGGGAATGAGATTAGGATGTCTTAAAGAATCATTTTGAGATTCCATGACAATGTTTTCAATTATTTGATGGTTTGAAGTTTTAGAGAGTTACCAAAGATGAGGGGAAAAAAAAAAAAAAACAACATAATGAACTGAGGTGCCTGCCTATTACTAAAGGAGTTCAAGTAGATATGGATGACATTTCTTTATTGAGCAACAGACGTTTGAGAATAAGATGACTTTTGAATTTCCATCTGACTCTAAGATTGTACGATACTGAACATTGTTTTATAGGATGTACATTTACATATGAGATCATGAACTTCTTGTTATATCAGTTTCACCTTTTCCCCACTATCCCGCCACCTATCTTTTCCTTAGGCAGCCTAAAAAATAAAAGTCAAGCAATATTTTGGCATCAATATCTCATCCTGTACAGACAGGCTTCACTCTATGGACTGATTCTTCCATTCATATTGTGAGGATAAGTAGCCCTGAGCTGTGCTTGCAAATGCTTATCAGTTTGTATGTCTGTTTCCTTAGGATATTTCTGGCCTGTGAGGAAGAGATAGTGCATATGATAGAATTTAGATTGCTTTGTGAGAGAAAGGACTGTTCTTATTGACATCCTCAGAGAGCTACAGCTATTCCAGATAGTCTGGTAAATTGGACAGGGTGGAGAGAATATGGGACAAGACCAAGGAACATTAATAAAAATCAGAAATGAGAGCACTTGAATGAGTTTTATGGAGTTCCTAACCCTGTAAAAAAAAAATCATACTACGAATCCAGTTTTCAGCTGGGAGAACTCAGTCAAGAGTATATCCTCCTTGGAAAGTCACCTAGTACTGCTGGTGATGTGTGTGTGCGTGCATGCATGTGCATGCTCAGTCAATTCAGTTGTGTCTGATTCTTTGTGACCTTATGAACTGTAGCCTGCTAGGCTTCTCTGTCCATGGGGATTCTCCAGGTAAGAATACTGGAGTGAGTTGCCACACCCTCCTCCAGGGGATCTTCCTGACCCTGGGATCAAACCCATGTCTCTTAAGTCTCCTGAATTGGCAGGTGGGGTTTTTTGTTTGTTTGTTTGTTTTATCACTAGCACTACCTGGGAAGCCTACTGCTGGTGATGTAGGTAGCTTTTAATGATACCAGAATTTCATGGTATCTTGTGTTGGTCAGTACATGAATGTGACTCACTTTGGCTAGGGACACTGGGGAACAAAAGCAGTGGTTTGGGGTATTGGTTGTTTGGCGTGTGACCTCTCTTCAATGTCCTTTGCTCCCAAACTCTGGGTGGAATAGAAACAACACTCATAGCAACCCCTCATATGTGTAGCACAATTTGGAGTTTCCAGAGCACTTTCACATACATTATTTCATTTATCTCTTGAACATCATCCAGGGTAGTTTTTGTACCCTTGCTCATACTTTGGAAAACTGTTTTAGCAATCATTAATGTTTTCCTAATATGCTGGGAAAGATTGAGGGCAGGAGGAGTAGGGGACGACAGAGGATGAGATGATTGGATGGCATCACCAACTCAATGGACGTGAGTTTGAGTAAACTCTGGGAGTTGGTGATGGACAGGGAGGCCTGGCGTGCTGCTGTTCATTGGGTCGCAAAGAGTCAGACATGACTGAGTGACTGAACTGAACTGAACTGGATATGTTTTCATAATCAGCCCAAAGATGGCTAGTCTTAATTATATCACCATATTCTTAGCTACACTTTTCTCTTCCCCACTGCCTTTAACAATTTTTTCAGCAGTTTCCAAACACTGCTGCTGCTACTGCTGCTAAGTCATTTCAGTCGTGTCCGACTCTCCCCCGTCCCTGGGATTCTCCAGGCAAGAACACTGGAGTGGCTTGCCATTTCCTTCTCCATTCCAGACACTAACCATATATTTATATACATTTTAGCATCCCCCCCCTCAATTTAGAGTATTTTAAGTTATGTTTGTCTTTTTTAGATTTGTGCTTTTTTATTGTGGATGTGTGTGTTTTCACATGTTTTGAAGGAGAAAGATTTTAACTCACATGGTTAACACTTGCTTTTGGATGAATTAGAATTGCCCCATTGGATATTAATTGTATCTGTACAGTGACAATTGTTTTTAATAAAATTTTATTTTATTTTTCTACCCCAACATCTTTATTCTTGCTGAGTCATAATCTGTTGCTCTGTACACTGGAATAAAAAACAAGGTAAATAGTTGTGACATCTTTAACTTTGCTAGCTCTCTTTATTCTCCTCTGTTGATATACTAATCAACAGTACTGGACCAAACGTTGCTATCACTAACAGTTGAAATACTTCAACCACTTTGTAAATGAAAAGAGAAGCTTGATAAAAACTGTAAAAACCACCTGTGGTCTCTGAATTATTTCTATTCCATGCACATATTGTGATATATTTGAATATTAAAAGACAATCTACTTTTGTCACATACCAACAAAATAATACATTTCCAGTCCTGATGCTCCTTCATCTACCTGTACCAACAGCTGACACTACTGCTTATCTTTTACTTCTTAAAACTTTGTCCTGTACTATCCCATCCAGGTTCTACTCTTTCTTCCCTGGATTCCCCTTCTTGGTTGCTGCTGGCTATTCTTCTTCTTCCAGCTTCAAATATGGATGTCCATTAGTGTTTCGTTCTTAATATTTTTCTTAGCTCATCAAGCCTCTGTTGTGATTTACTTAGGCCAATGTTGCTTAACCTTCCAAAAGTTTGTTTTTTTTTTTTTTATTTAATTCAACTAAGTTTTAAGTATGTTTTAAAAGTGAAAGTGTTAGTTGCTCAGTTGTGTCCGACTCTTTGTGACCCATGGACTGTTGTCTGCCAGGCTCCTCTGTCCATGGAATTCTCCAGGTAAGAACACTAGAGTGGATAGCCGTTCCCTTCTTCAGGGAATCTTCCTGACCCAGGGATCAAACCTAGGTTTCCTGCATTTCAGGCAGACTCTTTACCATCTGAGCCAACAGGGAAGCCCTATGTTTTAAAGTACCCCAGATGTATAGTACCACTGATGTATAGAACAGACTTTTGGACTCTGGGACTGGGAGAGGGTGGGACGATTGGGGAGAATAGAATTGAAATATGTATAATATCATATCTGAAATGAGTCAGTCCAGGTACGATGCCCTATAACAGATGCCTGGGACTGGAGCACTGGGATGAACTGGAGGGATGGTGTGGGAAGAGGGGAGGGAAGAGGGTTCAGGATGGGGAACACGTGTACCACTGATGTATAGAACAGACTTTTGGACTCTGGGACTGGGAGAGGGTGGGACGATTGGGGAGAATAGCATTGAAATATGTATAATATCATATCTGAAACGAGTCAGTCCAGGTACGATGCCCTATAACAGATGCCTGGGACTGGAGCACTGGGATGAACTGGAGGGATGGTGTGGGAAGGGGGGAGGGAGGAGGGTTCAGGATGGGGAACACGTGTATTCTGGTGGCAGATCCATCTCGATGTATAGTAAAAGTAATACAATATTGAAAAAAATAAAATAAAATCATCCAAATTAAAAAAAAATAAAAAAAGCCTCTACTTTAAAAAAAAAAAAAAAAAAAAAAAAAAAAAAAAATAAAGTACCCCAGATAATTCTGATGTGCATCCATGAACTGAGCTGGTATTTTTATGCATTTGACTTATTTCTAGCTCTAACCTACGTTCTACATATTTTAATTGCCTATTTGTCACCACCACTGACATGTTCCTTTGTTTACTCCAACTTTCCAAACTTAAAACAATTTAATACCAAGTATGTTGTTGTTGTCGTTGTTTTTAACTAGAAAGGAACTCCCCTTTCGCACTCTTTGTGGTCCTGAGGTTATCCTGGCTTCCCAGGCAGAAACCTTTAGAATCTTCTCTGACTTATGTCTTTCTCTCTATTCTCACATCCATGTAATTGTAGCATCCTATGAACTTTCCTTGTAAGATCTGTATCTCCCATCATCACTTCCTTTCTACTCCTAGTGCTACCATGTTTATCTTGGCCCTTATCTCCTAGGGCTTGAGCAGAAAACCTGTCTATCCATTCTTTAAAGAACAAATGAATGTTCAGAAAATATTTTTGTCCCTATAAGATTACTGAGGAAATAGTAAACTTAAGTGACAGCCTGGGAGGACTTCCATCCCCTATTTTAGGGTTCAATACTGCCTTGGAAAGCATGTCATAATCATAAGTCTTAAATTACCTGTGAGTCCTGGCTTTGTTTAATGCTAGTTAAATAAATTTCAGTTCAGTTCAGGTGCTCAGTCATGTCTGACTCTTTGCAACCTCAAGGACTGCAGCAGACCAAGCTTCCCTGTCCATCACCAACTCCCAGAGCTTGCTCAAACTCATGTCTATTGAGTCAGTGATGCCACCCAACCATCTCATCCTCTCTTGTCCCCTTCTCCCCCCACCTTCAATCTTTCCCAGCATCAGAGTCTTTTCCAATGAGTCACTTCTTCCCATCAGGTGGCCAAAGTATTGGAGTTTCAGATTCAACATCAGTCCTTCCAATGAATATTCAGGATTTATTTCCTTTAGGATTGACTAGTTTGACCTCCTTGCAGTCCAAGAGACTCTCAAGAGTCTTATCCAACACCACAGTTCAAAAGCATCTATTCAGTGTTCAGCTTTCTTTATAGTCACATCCATACATGACTACTGGAAAAACCATAGCTTTGACTAGACAGATTTGTTGGTAAAGTAATGTCTCTGCTTTTTAATATGCTGTCTAGGTTGGTCATAACTTTTCTTCCAAGGAGCAAGCGTCTTTTAATTTCATGGCTGCACTCACCATCTGCAGTGATTTTTGAGCCCCTCAAAATAAAGTCTCTCACTGTTTCCATTGTTTCCCAATCTACTTTCCATGAAGTGATGGGACTGAATGCCATGATCTTAGTTTTCTGAATGTTGAGTTCTAAACCAACTTTTTCACTCTCCTCTTTCACTTTCATCAAGAGGCTCTTTAGTTCTTCTTCACTTTCTGCTGTAAGGGTGGTGTCATCTACATATCTGAGGTTATTTATATTTCTCCCAGCAATCTTAATTCCAGCTTGTACTTCATCCAGCCCGGCATTTTACATCATATACTCTCCTTATAAGGTAAATAAGTTAAGTAATGCATATAAGTTAAATAAGCAGGGTGACAATATACAGCCTTGGCATACTCCTTTCCTGATTTGGAACCAGTCTGTTGTTCCATGTCCAGTTCTGACTGTTACTTCTTGAACTGCATACAGATTTCTCAGGAGGCAGGTAAGGTGGTCTGGTATTCCCATCTCTTTAGGAATTTTCAACAGTTTATGATCCACACAATCAAAGGCTTTGGTGTAGTCAATAAAGCAGAAGTAGATCTTTTTTTTTTGAACTCTCTTGCTTTTTCGATGATCCAACAATTTGATGGATCAACAATTGCCAACGATTTGTTGGCAATTTGATCTCTGTTTCCCTTTACCTTTTCTAAATCCAGCTTGAACATATGGAAGTTCACAGTTCACATACCCTAGAAGCCTGACTTGGAGAATTTTAAGCATTACTTTGCTAGCATGTGAGATGAGTACAATTGTGTGGTAGTTTGAACATTCTTTGGCATTGTCCTTCTTTGGGTTTGGAATGAAAACTGACCTTTTCCAGTCCTATGGCCACTGCTGAGTTTTCCAAATTTGCGGGCATACTGAGTGCAGAACTGTCACAGCATCATCTTTTAAGATTTGAAATAGCTCAACTGGAATTCCATCACTTCTAGCTTTGTTCGTAGTGATGTTTCCTAAGGCCCACTTGACTTCACATTCCAGGATGTCTGGCTCTAGATGAGTGATCATACTATCATGGGTATCTGGGTCATGAAGATCTTTTTTGTATGGTTCTTCAGTGTATTTGAGGTATTTTTTTCACTTTAAGCCTCAGTTTTAAAAATCCATTAATTAGTGATAACAATCCATGTCTTATTCTCAGAGTTATTGGAAGAAACTATTGAGTTAACTGGTATGAAACCCTTTCCAATTGTGAAACCTTTCACTAGGCCAGAAGACTGTTACCTTTTTTTTGTAAATGTTTACCATTCACTCATTCAACAAATATTTATTTAGTCCCTACTGTGTGCCAGGCATGTTCTAGGCATTGGGGATCAAGTACTAAACACAACGACCATGATCTCATGGTGCTTACATTTTGGTTGGGTTAGAAACAAGCAACAAAGAAGTAAATAAGTAAAATATAAAATGTGTCTGATGGTCATAAGTGCAACTGAGAAGAATGAAACAGGAGAAAGACATAGGGAATATGGTGTGAAGTTGAAGTTTTAAGAGGGTGGTTAGAAAAACCTCCCTAAGAAGATATTATAAGATCAAAGAACTGAAGAAGGTGAGGAAAGTAGCGATGTAGATATCTAGGGGAATACATGCCTGATTAAGGGAACTGTGAGTATCAAAGACCTTAAGGTGGGAGCATTTTCAGGTTAGTTTCAGGAAGAGCAAGGAGGTTGGCATGGTTTGAGTTAAGAGAATAATAGGAAGAAGAGTAGATTATGGGATCAAAGAGGTGATGGGGAGGGAGGAAGATCACCTAAAGCCTCATTGGCCATTATGAGGACTTTAGTTTTATTGAGTGCTATGCTATGCTATGCTAAGTCACTTCAGTCGTGTCCGACTCTGTGTGACCCCACAGATGGCAGCCCACCAGGCTCCCCCGTCCCTGGGATTCTCCAGGCAAGAACACTGGAGTGGGTTGCCATTTCCTTCTCCAGTGCATGAAAGTGAAAAGAGAAAGTGAAGTCGCTCAGTCGTGTCCGACTCTTAGCGACCCCATGGACTGCAGCCTACCAGGCTCCTCTGTCCGTGGGATTTTCCAGGCAAGAGTACTGGAGTGGGGTGCCATTGCCTTCTCCGTTTATTGAGTAGGGAGAGCCATCAATGCATTTTGAGGTTGGAAGTGACATGATTTAACATGTTTTAAAAGAATCATTCCACCCTCAGCCCATGTCACACTATTACTTATTCTTTCCATAAAAAAAAATAAAAAAGAGTAGGCCTCAAGTTACTCCCTCATCAAGTTCCCTCTAAATGTAAAGGAACATAAAGTCCTTTTTCTGACTGCACCTAATATTCAGGCAAAATGTACAAGAGCCAAAAAGAGCCTTAAAACAATGATTTTCAGGGAATTCCTTGACTACCCAGTGGTTAGGACTCTGAACTTCCACTGCTGGAGGCCTGGGTTTGATCCCTGGTTGAGGAACTCAGATCCCACAAGTTGAGTTGAGGAACCAAAACAGAAAAAACAAACGATGACTTTCAAAGTTGGCTGTATATGAGAATCACCTCCTGAATTTTTAAAAATTCCAAATACATCAGAATCTCAGGAATGAAAACCAAATATATGTGTTTTGGGGAGTTCCCAAGATGCACTAGGTGAGAACCACTAGTCAAAGATTTGACCAAATCCTCATGGTATGATTGGGGACCTTGAGTCTAGCAGTGGGGAGGAATACACTTTTGATAGCACAGCTAGACCTGGGATCACTCACCATTCTGAGGAATGCAGAATCCACAAATATGTGGGCAGAAAGAAGATAAGAGGTTTGATAGTTTGGAAGCAGATTATGGGCAAGAGAATGCTGGGATAGAAGTGACCCTGAGCCATGCCAAGAAAGAGAAAGCTGAGAGCCAGCACCAAGTGATAAAACAACATCTGGATTATAGGCCAAACATCTGGAAATAATGAAGGCATTGCACAGATTAAAAGCTTGATTTTCAAAGAAATTACTATTCTCAAGCCCACACTGAGCAACTACTTTGATTTTTGCCAGTCCCCTGCATGTGGGTGACTGGGTAGGCTCACAAGGAGAGGAATGGGCAGGGCATGGACCACCTGCTATCTTCCTCATCCTCTTTAATCTCACATCTCCTGCACTGCCCAGGCAAGGCAAATATCTTCCATGAAGTCCTGAGTTCTTAATTTAGACCTGTCATCCTGTTTTGCCCACCCGTCCTAGATAGAGAAAGCACGTTTCATCCCACAGGCATGTGCAAGTTGAGAAGAACAGCAGTCACAAGCTGTGGCCAAAGGCAGCTGCACTGGCAATAGTTTAAGTACCTAATATCAGCAGAAACTTGGCAACATCAATTTTTCAGTGCACCATGAGCTCATGCGGGAATTACTATTAATGTCAGTCTCATTGCTTATCCTTTTCCCTGTCAACTTGCATTCTTATTTTTCTAGGTTATTTTTGTTCAAAGGGGACAGGATCAGGACAAGAGGATAGGGTGAACAGTCACATGACAAAGACGGACAAAATAAGGAGATACTCTAGTCATCTTGCCACTTGTCAGCGCCTCTGGTTAAACCCAATCAATACCCCAAACAGCACTTAATAGATAAATTTGCATTAAAAATTATTTGGAGGCATATATAAGAATATTCATAATATCTTTTTAAATTTTAATTTGGGGAATAACAAGCATTGTCTAATAAAATGATATAGGGTACTTCAAGGTATTAAAGGAAACGCTGAAGAACTAGAATTTTTATGAAATATAATCCTCATGTCATAAATTTCACTTTTGTAAAGTGTACAGTCCACCGTTGTTTTTTTTTTTTAACATATTCCCCAAATCACACACCATCACTACTATCTAGTTCCAGACAGTACCCATTGAGTAGTTATTTCACATTCTCTCCTTCCCTCAGTCCCTGGCAACTACTAGCCTACTTTCTGCCTCTGTGAATTGTCTATTCTGGATATTTCATATAAATGGAATCATGTATTTTTCCTTTTGTGTGGCTTCTTTCACTTAGCATTATGTTTTCAAGGTCCATCCATGTTGTAGTCCTTATTGAGTATTTCACTCCTTTTTCTAGCTAAATAATATTTAATTGTATTGCCAGTACTCTTGCCTGGAAAATCTCATGGACGGAGGAGCCTGGTAGGCTGCAGTCCTTGGGGTCGCTAAGAGTCGGACACGACTGAGCGACTTCACTTTCACTTTTCACTTTCATGCATTGGAGAAGGAAATGGCAACCCACTCCGGTATTCTTGCCTGGAGAATCCCAGGGACAGAGGAGCCTACTGGGCTGCCGTCTATGGGGTCGCACAGAGTTGGACATGACTGAAGTGACTTAGCAGCAGACTACACTTTGTTTATCCACTTATCAGTTGATTTATATTTGAGTTGTTTCTACAATTTGGGCTATTATAAATAGTGGTGCTAAGAATATTCATGTCCAGATTTTTGTGTGAATATATTTTTCATTTATTTTGGTTATATAACAAAGATAGGAATTGCTGAATCACATGGTAACTTTATGTTTAATATTTTCAGGAACTGCAAAACCATTTTTCAAAGAGAGTACACCACTTTACATTTACCAGCAGTAGATGAAGTTGCAATTTACCACATCCTTCCCAACATTTAATCATCCCCCATTTTTTTATTATGGCCACTCTAGTGGGTATGAAATAGTATTCATGGTGATTTTGATCAACATTCCCCTAATTGCTAATGATGTTAAAGCATCTTTTTGCTTTTGTCCTTATTGGCCATTTTAATATGTTCTTTGAGCAATGTATATTCAAATATTTAATTAGATTATTTGTCCTTTTATTGTTGAGTCATAAGATTTCCATATTGTATGGGCTAAGTGTGTGCTAAGTCACTTCAGTCATGTCCGACTCTGTGCAACTCTATGGACTGTATTCTGCCAGGGTCCTCTGTCCATGAGATTCTCCAGGTAAGAATACTGGAGTGTGTTGCCATGCCCTCCTCCAGTGGATCTTCCCAACCCAGAGATCGAACCAGCATCGCCTATGTCTCCTGAATTGACAGGCAGGTTCTTTACCACTGCTTTCCTGGTAGCTCAGAGGGTAAATCATCTGCCTGCAGTGCAGGAGACCTGGGCTTGATCCCTGGGTCAGGAAGATCCCCTGGAGAAGGGAATGACAACCCACTCCAGTATTTTTGCCTGGAGAATCCCATGGCTGGAGGAGCCTGGTAGGCTACAGTCCACAGGGTCACAAAGAGTTGGACATGACTGAGTGACTTCCCTTTCCCCTTTCTTTACCACTAGTGCCACCTGGGAAGCCCATTATATATGTGTGTGTGTGTGTGTGTGTGCGTATATGTATATGTGTGTGTATTACAATATATATATATTATATAATATATATATTATATTACAACATATACATTATACATGTGCATTATATATATATATATGTATGTATGTATATACACACATACATTGATATATAGTTTATGTGTTCATGCTTAGTCACTCAGTCGTGTCCAACTCTTTGGGACCCCATGGATTGTAGCCTGCAACCTCTGTCCATGGAATTCTTTAGGCAAGAATACTAAAGTGGGTTGCCATTCCTTTCTCCAAGGGATCTTCCCAACCCAGAGATCGAACCTGGGTGTCCTGCATTGCAGGCGGATACTTTGTTGCCTGAGCCACCAGGGAAGCCTTATATATAGCTTGTCAATTCTCTATAACTTACAGTTTTGTTTTGTTTGTTTGTTTGTTTTTCCTGTTATGAGAGTTGTCTTTTTATTTCCTTGATAGTGTCCTTGAGGCACAAAAGTTTTAAATTTTCATTAAGTAAAATTTATGTATTTTTTCCTGTTTTGTTGTGTTCCTTCTGGTGCTATGATCTAAGAAATCATTGCCTAATCAAAGATCACGGTTTATACCTATATTTTCCTATAAGAAAAAAAATTTAATTATAAACATTTTTGTTTCCTTATAAAAACTCCTTTAAGAGTTTTATAGTTTTATATCTTACATTTAGAAGTTTGGTCCATTTTAAGTTAATTTTATATATGGTATGAGATAAGTGTCCAATTTGATTCTTTTTCATGTGACTATGCAGTTGTCACAATATGTTTTTTTTAAAAGCTTATTCCTTTTGCATTGAATTGTCTTTGCACTCTCTTTGAAAATCATTTGACCATAGTGTAACAACTTTATTCTAAATTGCCACAAATTAGAAACAGCCCCAAAAGGGAACTCTCTTACACTGTTGGTGGGAATGCAAACTAGTACAGCCACTATGGAGAACAGTGTGGAGATTCCTTAAAAAACTGCAAATAGAACTGCCTTATGACCCAGCAATCCCACTGCTGGGCATACACACTGAGGAAACCAGAATTGAAAGAGACACGTGTACCCCAATGTTCATCGCAGCACTGTTTATAATAGCCAGGACATGGAAGCAAGCTAGATGTCCATCAGCAGATGAATGGATAAGCAAGCTGTGGTACATATACACAATGGAGTATTACTCAGCCATTAAAAAGAATACATTTGAATCAGTTCTAATGAGGTGGATGAAACTGGAGCCGATTATACAGAGTGAAGTAAGGCAGAAAGGAAAACACCAATACAGTATACTAACGCATATATATTGAATTTAGAAAGATGTTAATGATAACCCGGTATGCAAGACAGCCAAAGAGACACAGATGTATAGAACAGTCTTTTGGGCTCTGTGGGAGAGGGAGAGGGTGGGATGATTTGGGAGAATGGCATTGAAACATGTATAATATCATATAAGAAATGAATTGCCAGTCTAGGTTCAATGCAGGATATAGGATGCTTGGGGCTGGTGCACTGGGATGACCCAGAGGGATGGTATGGAGAGGGAGGTGGGAGGGGAGTTCAGGATGGGGAACACGTGTACACCTGTGGCAGATTCATGTTGAAGTATGGCAAAACCAATACAATATTGTAAAGTAATTAGCCTCCAAGTAAAATAAATAAATTTAAATTAAAAATAAAATTAAAAAAAAGAAAGAAGCAGCCCAATGTCCATCAACCAAAAGAAAAAAAAAAAAAAAAACACATAAAATAAATTATGGCATATCCAAACAATGGAATACTACACAGCAATGGTAAGGAATAAATGTTGCTATACACAATGTCATGGGTAAATCTCACAGATGTTGTACTGAGCAAAGAAAGCCATAAACAAAAGAGGGCTCTCATATAAATCAAATTTACATGACATTCAAAGACAAGTTAAACTAATAATGGTGATAGAAGTCAGAATAGAAATTACTTCAGAGAAGGAAATGGCATTGACTGGGAAGGGGTATGAGAGAGTCTGCTGAGGTAATAAAAAGGATTTGTATCTTTATCTGGAAGCATTTGAATGAGTATATTCCCTGGTGGCTCAATGGTAAAGAATCTGCCTGCAATGCAGGAGACACAGGAGCTGTGGGTTATATTCCTGGTTCATGACGATCCCCTGAAGAAGGGTATGGCAACCCATTCCAGTATTATTGTCTGGAGAATGCCAGAGACAGAGGAGCCTTGTGTGCAATAGTCCATGGGGTTGCAAAGAGTCAGTGACGACTGAAGTGACTTAGCACACATCCATACATATGTCGAAATTTTATAGATCCATCTATGTTGCTGAGTTATACAGCAGTTTGGAGGATTGAAATGTATCTTCTGGGATACTTTGGAAGAGTGTCTAGCTGCTGTTATAGGGCACCTCAGAGTAGCTCTGATTTTCTCAAAACTTAACTATTCTCTCTCACCTTCTCTTAAAATAAAAAGGCAATACATTTACAACAGGACACTGCTGACCACAGGGAAGAACTTGACATAAGGCCTGAGTTTGTCCCTTGGTAATAATTTAACCATTATTAGACAATTTTACTCATAGCCATGACTTCTTCATAACAGATCAGAGTCATTGTGGCTTCTCTTTAAAAAAGATAATTTGTTAAATTTATTGTGAAAGACAGTTTAATTTGCTTGCTTGGGATAAACAGTTTGACAAAGTAGAAGGAAAAAAAAAAAGCCTGTGTTTGTTCCCTGGAGCCTGATATGGGGATTTAGCCATATACCTAACTTGCCTACTCACAGGTCTCAAAGCCAAGGTTAGAGGGACATGTTAAGATTCATGCCACATGACATTTATTAGATGGAAGGGGCTCTGGATACCAAATATAATAAAGTGTCTCAGATACCCAAAGGACAGAAACAGATGCTATGGAGATTTCAGATGCCTATATTGAGAGCTTATCTTAAGGGCATGACTGCTCTTTGGCTCCTGCCAATGATTTTCTGTTTTTGTGGGCAAGAAGAGGATACAGGGGAGTTGCCCAGACCAGTATTCTGGCCCTGTGCCCATGACACTTAATTCTCTTGTCATGAGAGCTGTGAGACCACTGATAGTTCTTGTTCCTAATGACATGATGTGGGGTAGGGAGGGGAGTGTGCCTACTGAGGCTGACACTTTGGGTCAGTAATAAAAACAACAGATGGGGGCATCTTAAGCTTATGTATAAAATGTATTTTGTAGCCTACTTTGTTCTGAATTAAGAAATGGGAAAGAATGGCCCAGTTGATCGTGGGAAAAGGTACATTCAAGCAAGAATCCCAGACAGGAAAACTTACTCCATTGCTACTGGGGACTTTTGAAGGGAGAAGTGATGGTATCTAGCACAAGGTATACATACACATTCTCCTTTCTTCTGACTGGAAGTACACATTTAGGATTTTATATACTTTGAGAAACCACCTGAAGTTCACCGTGGTATGAGGTTAAGGAGTGAACAAAAGAACCTCACCCCACCTTTCTCTTTGAGCAATGCAAGCCCCATGTATCAGTTACTTACATTAAAATTCATCTTTGTATAAAATTACCTCTCTATATACTCAACTCTATCTTATTTTGTATAACTTCTCAAATCCTTCAGAATGCTTTGATGGACCTTAGTTCGTTTAATCATTCCAAGGACTATGTAAGGTAGGTAAGGAACGTACCGACCGCTTTCTTCAGATTAAGTAACTGAAGCCAGAAAAAATAAAGTGACTCATACAGAATCATAGATTGAAAGAAGAGCCAAGTAAGTTGACCAACCATCCCAGTTTACCTGAGACTGTCTTAGTTTCAACCCTGAAAGTCCCATATCCTGAGGAAGCTTATTAGTCCTAAACAAACCTGTATCCAGGATAAAACCGATATCTCCCAACTCGTTGACCAATGCTAGTGCCAGTTCCCTATACCATTTGTATTTTGAAACCTGTTATCTGAGTAGTGTTTCCTTTTCTCTGCACTTTGATGTACCAGGACATTTCTTCAAGCTGGATCATTCTCCCCTCCCATGCTTCCAAGGACAGAAGCAATGACAGCTAGTTGTCTTCAAAGGTACTTGAGATAGTTTTGGCAAAAGAGAACCATGCTTCAGCTTTCTCATCCACAAAGGGATAATAATCTCTATTGCTTACAACATGGATGTTATGTGGATCAAATATAATGAGTATGAAAGTTCTTTCAAAACTGTTAATAGCTGGTAACATGTGAGAGATTGTGGCTATACTCTAGTTTCTAGGCAGATACCAGCTCCTTGTCTTATCATTTTCCTTCCAGTTCAGCAAGTGTTACAGCCACTAACTGTATGAACATTGGTGAAGTCCTTGGCTTTTATGCCTCATTTTTCACACATTCAAAATTAGGTTAATAATAATTTATGATATGGTTGTTTTAAAGCTTGAATTATTACATTGAAATCATTTAAGGCTTCTTGGCATGTGATTAGTGCTACCTAGGCATTAGCTGTTTTGAGTTGGCTTCCTCAAACCTTCTAACCCAGGTCCAGAGACTAGACTAAGAGGTCCATAAGCCAACTGAGATGGAAGCCACTACTTGCCTTGAGATCCTTTCCATTTGTTCCATAATTGTATTTTGTGCCCATAGCCTTCCCACCATGGATTGCCAAGAAAATGAGTACTGGGACCAATGGGGACGGTGTGTCACTTGCCAATTGTGTGGACCTGGACAAGAGCTCTCCAAGGTAAGTACCCCTGGTCAGGATACTTATTTCTGTTACATCCTAGAAAAGCAGACTGACAACAAAGAGTCCAAGATTAGGAGAGTAGACCCCATCTGTGGCTATTAGTTTTAGCAAATAAAACATATGAAATCTAAAGATTATGACAATAGCAATCACAGTTCCATTAAGAATTCAACCTGGCAGCATCAGAGGCAGGTGAGGATTCCATGAGATAATAGAGTATCTCAATAGGAGATATATAATACAAAGGCTTCGGAGAAGTCAATGGCACCCCACTCCAGTACTCTTGCTTGGAAAATCCCATGGACGGAGGAGCCTGTTAGGCTGCAGTCCATGGGGTCACTAGGAATTGGACACGACTGAGCGACTTCACTTTCACTTTTCACTTTCATGCATTGGAGAAGGAAATGGCAACCCACTCCAGTGTTCTTGCCTGGAGAATCCCAGCGACGGGGGAGCCTGGTGGGCTGCCGTCTATGGGATCACATAGAGTCGGACACGACTGAAGTGACTTAGCATAGCATAGCAATACAAAGGCTTAAGAAGGCTGTTAAGTATTACGGACATATGTCAACTAAAGCAAGATCCACTCATTTGGGGTTCAGGAGCCACCTATCAAGTCTTGGTAATGGAAAAGAGAGAACTGAGTAGGCTGAAATGTGGCCTTTGTATAGAGGAACTGGGCCACTGAGGAAACTGCAAGAGATGGGGAACTAGGAAGGGTCTAGAATCCCAGTTGATAATAAAACAACCCACAAGGCAGGAATTATATACTCAACCCTGATTTGTAGAGCTGCATAATTGTTTCTGCTTCAGGTCCCTGTTGGTCCCAGAAACTGAGGGTGGTATTAAATTGAGACTGAAGTTGGGGACTCAAAGGTTGGGAGCAGACAGCCAGCAGATTTTTTTCACACTCACATATTTTCTGCAGTTGTCTATTAATTCAGCAATCACTTACTGGTTTTGTTCATTGTTATTCAGTCACTAGGTCATGTCCTACTCTTTGTGACCCCATGGACTACAGCACACCAGGCTTCCCTATCCCTATCCTTCACTATCTCCTGAGTTTGCTCCAACTCATATCCATTGAGTCGATGATGCCATCCAAACATCTCATCCTCTGTCACCTCATTCTCCTCCTACCCTCAATCTTTCCCAGCATCAGGGTATTTTGCAATGAGTCAGCTCTTTGCATCAGGTGGCCAAAGTATTGGAGCTTTAGCATCAGTCCTTCCAGTGAATATTCAGGGTTGATTTCCTTTAAGGTTGACTGCTTTGATCTCCTTGCTGTCCAAGGGACTTTCATGAGTCTTTGCAAACACCACAGTGCAGAAGCATTAAGTCTTCGGTGCTCAGGCTTTTTATGGTCCAATGCTCACATCCATACATGACTACTGGAAAAAAACCATATTGACTATATGAACTTGGTCAGCAAAGTGGTGTCTCTGCTTTTTAATATGCTGGCTAGGTTTGCCATAGCTTTTCTTCCAAGGAGCAAACGTCTTTTAATTTCTGTAGTCACTGTCCATAGTGATTTTGGAACCCAAGAAAATAAAGTATGTCACTGTTTTCATTGTTTCCACATCTATTTGACATGAAGTAATGGGACTGGACTGAAGAACTAAAAAGCCACTTGATGAAAGTGAAAGAGGAGAGGAAAAGGTGGCTTAAACCTCAACATTCAGAAAACTAAGATCATGGCATCGGGTCCCATCACTTCATGGGAAATGGATGGGGAAACAGTGGAAACAGTGTCAGACTTTATTTTTCTGGGCTCCAAAATCACTGAAGATGGTGTTTGAAGCCATGAAATTAAAAGACACTTACTGCTTGGAAAGAAAGTTATGACCAACATAGATAGCATATTGAAAAGCAGAGACATTATTTTGCCAACAAAG
The DNA here is from genome assembly GCA_935064755.1 of Tragelaphus eurycerus. Classification (NCBI taxonomy): domain Eukaryota; kingdom Metazoa; phylum Chordata; class Mammalia; order Artiodactyla; family Bovidae; genus Tragelaphus; species Tragelaphus eurycerus. Next base: position 1,631,113 of record CAKXYN010000119.1, on the reverse strand, counting down.
ATCTATCTAGTCAAGGCTATGGTTTTTCCTGTGGTCATGTATGGATGTGAGAGTTGAACTGTGAAGAAAGCTGAGCACTGAAGAACTGATGCTTTTGAACTGTGGTGTTGGAGAAGACTCTTGAGAGTCCCTTGGACTGCAAGGAGATGCAACCAGTCCATTCTAAAGGAGATCAGTCCTGGGTGTTCTTTGGAAGGAATGATGCTAAAGCTGAAACTCCAGTACTTTGGCCACCTCATGTGAAGAGTTGACTCATTGGAAAAGATTATGATACTGGGAGGGATTGGGGGCAGGAGGAAGAGGGTACAGTGGAGAATGGGATGGCTGGATGGCATCACCGACTTGATGGACATGAGTTTGTGTGAACTCTGGGAGTTTGTGATGGACAGGGAGATCTGGTGTGCTGCAATTCATGGGGTCGCAAAGAGTCGGACACAACAGAGCAACTGAACTGAACTGAACTGAACTGAATGGGACTGGATCACATAATCTTAGTTTTTTGAATGCAGAGTTTTAAGCCAGTGTTTTCACTGTCCTCTTTCACCTTCATCAAGAGGCTATTTAGTTCTTCTCTGCTTTCTGCCATTAGGGTTGTGTCATCTGCATATCTGAGGGTATTGGTATTTCTCTTGGTAATCTTGATTCCAGCTTGAGCTTCATCCAGCCCAACAGTTCACATGATGTACTCTGTATATCTGTACACATGATGTACTTTCGCCACCTAATGGGAAGGACTAACTCATTGGCAAAGACTGTGATGCTGGGAAAGATTGAAGGCAGAAGGAGAAGGGGACAACAGAGGATGAGAGAGTTGGATGGCATCACTGACTCAATGGACATGAATTTGAGCAAGATCTAGAAGTTGGTGATGGACAGGGAACCCTGGCATGCTGCAGTCCCTGAGGTTGCAAAATTTGGACATTACTGAGTGACTGACCTGAACTGACTGTATATAAATTAAATAAGCTGGGTGACAATATACAGCCTTGACGTAGTCCTTTCCCTATTTGGAACCAGTTCCTTGTTTCATGTTTGGTTCTATCTGTTGCTTTTTGGTCTGCATACAGGTTTCTCAGGAGGCAGGTAAGGTGGTGTGGTACTCTCATCTCTTTAAGAATTTTCCACGGTTTGTTGTGATCCACACAATCAAAGGCTTTAGTATAGTCAATGAAGCAGAAGTAGATGTTTTTCTAGATTCCCTTGCTCTTTCTATGATCCAACAGATGTTGGCAATTTGGTCTCTGGTTCCTTTACCTTTTCTAAATCCATCTTGTACATTTGGAAGTTCTCAGTTGATGTACTGTTGGGGCCTAACTTGAATTATTTTGAGCATTACCATGCTAGCATGTGAAAAGAGTGCAATTGTGTGGTAGTTTGAACATTCTTTCACATTGCCCTTCTTTGTGATTGGGATGAAAACTGACCTTTTCCAGTCCAGTGGCCAGTGCTGGGTTTTCCCAAGTTGCTGGCATATTAAGCGCAGTACTTTAACAGCATCATCTTTCAGGATTTGAAATAGCTCCACTAGAATTCCATTGCCTCCACTAGATTTGTTTCTACTAATGCTTCCTAAGGCCTACTTGACTTCACACTCTAGGATCTCTGGCTGTAGGTGAGTGGTCACACCATTGATGTTATCCAGGTCATTAAGACCTTTTTTGTATAGTTCTGTGTTTTCTTGTCACCTCTTCTTAATCTCTTCTGCTGCTCTTAGGTTCATACCATCTTGGTCCTTTATTGTGTCCATCTTTGGAGAAGGGAATGGCAACCCACTCCAGTATTCTTGCCTGAAGAATCTCATGGACAGAAGAACCTGGTAGGTTACAGTCCATGGGGTCACAAAGAGTCAGACATGACTGAGTGACTAACACTTGCATTAAATATTCCCTTGGTATCTCTAATTTTCTTGAAGAGATCTCTAGCCTTTCCAGTTCTATTGTTTTCTCTATTTCTTTGCATTGTTCACTTAAAAGTCTTTCTTACCTCTCCTTGCCATTCTCTGAAACTCTGCATTCAGTTTGGTATATTTTTCTCTTTCTTCTTTGCTTTGTGCTTCTCTTCTTTGCACAGTGTTTGTAAGGCTTCCTCAGACAACCATTTTTGCCTGTTTTCATTTCTTTTTGGGAGATAGTTTAAACACCTACAAACTGGCAGGCATGGTTTTAGGCACTGTGGATATGGCAAAACAAAATTTTTTGCCTTCACCAACTTTACCTTTTTTTTTCTAAATTTATTTATTTTTTATTGAAGGATAATTGCTTTACAGAATTTTGCTGTTTTCTATCAAACCTCCACATGAATCAGTCATAAGTAAATTAGTGAAACAGTGAACAAGATACATACATAGATCTGGAAGTATGACAAGAATTAAATTACAGTGATCTTATACAGAGTGACTGGTTAGCTCCTATCATGTAGTACAGGAATGCCTTTGTAAGGAGGTGCCTTCTGGGAAGAGGATAGAACTACTGCAGAGTTCCAAGGTGAGAGTGAACTAGAAATGTTCAAAGAAGAGCAAGAATGTAAGTACAGCTGATGATTGTTGGGTGAGAGACAGAGTAGTACATAATGAGATCTCAGAGAGAGATATTGGCCAAATCATGGGGACTCTTCAAGTTTATGATGAGAAATTTTTTTTAAGTGCATCAAGGAATCCTTTAGAGAGTCTTAGGTTTGAGCTTCCCTGGTAACTCATATGGTATATAATCTGCCTGCAATGCAGGAGGTCCCGGTTTGATCCTCGGATCAGGAAGATCCCTACGTAAAAAGGAATGGCAACCCATTCTAGTAATCTTGCCTGAAGAATTTCGTAGACAAGGAGCCTGGCAGACTACAGGCCAAGAATCACAAAGAGTAGGACACAACTGAGCAACTATCACTTCACTTCACAGGTTGGAGAGTGACATGATCCCCTGACTGAAACAAAATGTAGTAATTATTTAGCCTGCCTCCTTTCTACCTATTTTGCAAATAGAGACTAAGGCCCAGGGATATCACGAAACAAGCACTAATTCTAATTTTAACTCCTCTACACATAACATTCTATACCACAGTGGGGTACCCACATGGTTTATAAGGGATCCCAAGACCAACAAATGATCACCAAGAGTTCAGTCATGCTGGACATTAGGATGGACCCAATGGAATAAGCTACTTGGCTTGACAAAATCTATTTTAAATATCACCTTGATCTTCATGATCAGAAGTCTCAGCACTTTTATAAGAACAAGGTATTAGATGTATTCCTGTCATGCCCATGGCCATTACCTTTAAAGTCACCCATATTTACAAACCTAAACTTCTCCAAGGGGAAAAAACAGGTCTTTCTGTCAAACTGTTATTTGTTACCAAACTCTCAAAACTAGCCCATGATGAAGTGTATATTTGTCTAAGCATCACTTTGGTTGCAATTTGTTTTAGCTCTACTATAATGCTCAGAAAAATGAATTAACTGCAATACTGTGTTCTTCCAACAACTTTACATATAAATAGCTTGTGCTTGTATAGCAGTCTGTGCTTTGTAAAGAGCTTTCATGTGCATTATCTCATTTGGCTGTCATTCCCACCAAGAAGGTATTATAAACCCCATTTTAGATGATGAAACTAATACTCAAAGAGGATATGTGTCTTGCTTAAAGTCACAGTGGTTCAGTAAAAATAAACATGAGACAGATGCACATGGATTTGAGTCCCAGCTTTGCTGTGGGCAAATTAATCTTTTATTCAGTTAGGATGTACTAAGTTAAAAATAACATAAAACTTAACACTGACTTGAACCATAAACATGTTTACTTATGTAATGAAATCTGGAAGCAAGAAACCTTGGTGTTGGTTGGGCAGAATGTTGTCAACATCCTGGGCACCTTGCTATTTTTTCCTCATGCTTGTGGTCTTTTGGTTGCCATAACTGAAAGCATTACATCCTTACATCATAGTCAAAGTTAGGAATAAGGGGCAGGGAAAAAAGCAGCTTAATATTGTAAGGGGAGAAGGTGGTGCTAGCGGTAAAGTACCTGCTTGCCTAATGCAGGAGACAGAAGAAACACAGATTTGATCTCTGGGTTGAGAAGATCCCCTGGAGAAGGGCATGGCAGCCCACTCCAGTATTCTTGCCTGGAGAATGCCATGGACAGAGGAGCCTGGTGGGCTATAGTCCATAGGATCACAAAAAGTTGGACACAACTGAAGTGACTTAGCACACACACACATTTTCCTAGAAGCTCCCCAACAGATTTCCTTTTGAATCTTTTGTATCATATTAACCAGAGTTGGGCATTATAAGTATCTCAAAATTGCATCCAATGCTAGAACATGAGTACTTGGCAAACAAAAATGAGATTGCCCTAACAGAATAAGACCAATTAAGAATCAGTTCTTGAGACTGGTCACTTTACCACCCAGAATGAAATAAATGTTATGTTAATAAGGAAGAAAATGAGCAATGAATTTTGGATAAGAAGCTAACAGCATCTGACACAATCTTATTTTTATAATTTATTTTATTTAGTTTTTAAGTTCATTCATATGAACTGTAAAATGTTAGTCACTCAGTCGTGTCCAACTATTTGTGACCCCATGGACTGTAACCCACCAAGCTCCTCTGTCCATGGACTTGTCCAAGTAAGAATACTAGAGTGGGTTGCGATTTCCTTCTCTAGGATGAACTGTAAACATCACTGTAAATAAATCTTTAGAAAAGAGCAACACTCTTCTAGCAGGACATTTTTAGAAGTAAAATAATCAAGCTAAATAATACATTCAGTTTTAAGAATCCTGTAATATATTAGCAGATAACACTTTTTTTCTTTATTTTACTAATTTCCACTATAATTACAATTATTTTCAATAGTGCATGGAGTTCTTATATCCCAGAAACCTAACCGAGCATAAATAATTTATGTGTCTATCATCTATTTTATGTCTTCCTTTGTCACATTAAATTACTAACATGAGAGGAGTTTGTTTTGTTTTGTTTTTCCTTTTTTTATTTGATAGGGGAAAATATCACCTTTTGGTGTTTGTTTATTTGCAGTGTTGTGAACTGTTCCTAAATTTTGTTTTCCTATTCTACTCACTGTTTATCATTCATTCTTCACTCATGTAGGGCACCTGACTAGAAATACATATAGCAGAATATGGAGTATTTTAAAAATCTTTTATATAATGTATAATATTTTAAAAAATCAGAAATGATTTTTAATTTTATTTCATTTTGTCATTATCTCTTGACTATTTAATGAGTATATCATTGATATATTAATTTGATAACCTATATGAATAAATTCCAAAACTAAAATATCTTCCCATCCCCAGGATAAGGCATTTTTGGGTTAAATGCCCTCTTATGTTTTATAAGTTAATATTTTATTTATAATAAATAAGTACTCTTATTTATAAATAAGTATAATAAATAAGTTGGAGAAGGCAATGGCAACCCACTGCAGTACTCTTGCCTGGAAAATCCCATGGATGGAGGAGCCCGGTAGGCTGCAGTCCATGGGGTCGCTGAGAGTCGGACACGACTGAGTGACTTCACTTTCACTTTTCACTTTCATGCGTTGGAGAAGGAAATAGCAACCCACTCCAGTGTTCTTGCCTGGAGAATCCCAGGGACAGGGGAGCCTGGTGGGCTACCATCTCTGGGGTCACACAGAGTCGGACATGACTGAAGTGACTTAGCAGTAGCAGCATAATAAATAAGTACACTATCAGCATCAAAATTGATATCAGAACTATGCTGAAAATGAAGTAAAAGTGTTAGTTGCTCAGTCATGTATGACTTTGCGACCCCATGGATGGTAGCCTGCCAGGCTCCACTGTCCATGGAATTCTCCAGGTAAGAATCCTGGAGTGGTTAGCTAGTCCCTTCTTCAGGGGATCTTCCCAACCCAGGGATCGAACCCAGGACTCCTGCATTGCAGGCAGATTCTTTATAGTCTGAGGCAGCAGGAAGCCCTGTGTCTCAAATTTTATATCAGAACTGTGCTTGCTTGGTAAAATTAATTAAGAACATCCATATTTTTCTTGTTATAAAACTATTTAGCAGGAAAAGAATTTGGGGGGACATGATCATTTGAACATGTTTTGTTTCCCCATTAGGAAACAAAATTTTCAATATAAATTTTTCATGATACTTTCTTCCTTTTTAATTTCTTAAGAAATGAAACTCCTATTTAAATTCTTTTCAAAATTAATTAATTTATTTTAATTGTAGGATAATTAGTTTACAATGTTGTAATGGCCTCTGTCATACATCAGCATGAATTGGCCATAGGCATATGTGTATCGTTGCCCTCCTGAACCCCTCTTCCAACTGCTTCCCTACCCACCCCTCTTCAGGTTGTTACAGAGCACCAGCTTTGGATCCCCTGCATCACAGATGAAACTCCCCTTGGCTATCTATTTCACATTTGGTAATGTGTATATTTCAGTGCTATTTTCTCAAATCATCCCACCTCACCTCCCATTGTGTCCAAAAGTCTCATCTTTATGTTGTGTCTCTTTTGTTGCCCTACACATAGGATTGTCAGTACCATCTTTCAAGATTTCATATATGTGCATTAATATGTTTGTCTTTCTCTTTATGCCTTACTTCACTCTGTATAATAGTCTCTATGTTCATTCACCTCATTGGAACTGACTCAAATGTGTTCTTTTTTTATAGTTGAGTAATATTCCATTGTGTATATGCACCATAACTTCCTTATCCATTCATCTGACAACATCTAGGTTGCTATCCATTCTTATCTTATCCTTATCCATTCATCTGGACATCTAGGTTGCTTCCATATCCTAGTAAATAGTGCTGCAGTGAAAATTGGGGTACATGTGTCTTTTTCAGTTATGGTTTCCTCAGGATATATGCCCAGTACTGGGATTGCTGGGGCACGTGGTAGTTTTATTCCTAGTTTATCAAGGAATCTCCATACTATACTCCATAGTGGTTGTATCAATTTTCATTGCCACCTACAGTGTAAGAGGGTTCCCTTTTCTCCACACCCTCTCAGTATTTATTGTTTGTAGACTTTCTGGTGGTGGCATTCTGCCCAGTATGAGATGATGTTGTTGAAGACACTATTTTCTCCAGTGTATTTTTTTTTTTTTTTTGTGCCTCGTTTGTCAAAGATAAGGTGTCCATAGGTGTATGGATTTATCTTCTGGTTTTCTATCTTGTTCCATTGGTGCATATTTCTGGGTTTTTGTCAAAACTACACGATCTTGATCTATGGTTCCTCTGCCTTTTCTAAAACCAGCTTGAACATCAGGAAGTTCACGGTTCACATATTGCTGAAGCCTGGCTTGGAGAATTTTGAGCATTACTTTACTAGCGTGTGAGATGAGTGCAATTGTGCAGTAGTTTGAGCACTCTTTGGCATTGCCTTTCTTTGGGATTGGGATGAAAACTGACCTTTTCCAATCCTGTGGCCACTGCTGAGTTTTCCAAATTTGCTGGCATATTGAGTGCAGCACTTTCACAGCATCATCTTTCAGGATTTGGAATAGCTCCACTGGAATTCCATCACCTCCACTAGCTTTGTTCGTAGTGATGCTTTCTAAGGCCCACGTGACTTCACATTCCAGGATGTCTGGCTCTAGGTCAGTGATCACACCATCATGATTCTCTGGGTCGTGAAGCTCTTTTTTGTACAGTTCTTCTGTGTATTCTTGCCACCTCTTCTTAATATCTTCTGCTTCCGTTAGGTCCATACCATTTCTGTCCTTTATCGAGCCCATTTTTGCATGAAATGTTCCTTTGGCAGAGGAACCAGAGATCAAATTGCCAACATCCGCTGGATCATGGAAAAAGCAAGAGAGTTCCAGAAAAACATCTATTTCTGCTTTATTGACTATGCCAAAGTCTTTGACTGTGTAGATCACAATAAACTGTGGAAAATTCTGAAAGAGATGGGAATACCAGACCACCTGATCTGCCTCTTGAGAAATCTGTATGCAGGTCAGGAAGCAACAGTTAGAACTGGTCATGGAACAACAGACTGGTTCCAAATAGGAAAAGGAGCACGTCAAGGCTGTATATTGTCACCATGTTTATTTAACTTATATGCAGAGTACATCATGAGAAATGCTGGACTGGAAGAAACACAAGCTGGAATCAAGATTGCTGGGAGAAATATCAATAACCTCAGATATGCGGATGATACCACCCTTATGGCAGAAAGTGAAGAGGAACTCAAAAGCCTCTTGATGAAAGTGAAAGTGGAGAGTGAAAAGGTTGGCTTAAAGCTCAACATTCAGAAAACGAAGATCATGGCATCCGGTCCCATCACTACATGGGAAATAGATGGAGAAACAGTGGAAACAGTGTCAGACTTTATTTTTCTGGGCTCCCAAATCACTGCAGATGGTGACTGCAGCCATGAAATTAAAAGACGCTTACTCCTTGGAAGGAAAGTTATGACCAACCTAGATAGCATATTCAAAAGCAGAGACATCACTTTGCCAACAAAGGTTCGCCTAGTCAAGGCTATGGTCTTTCATGTGGTCATGTATGGATGTGAGAGCTGGACTGTGAAGAAGGCTGAGCGCCAAAGAATTGATGCTTTTGAACTATGGTGTTGGAGAAGACTCTTGAGAGTCCCTTGGACTGCAAGGAGATCCAACCAGTCCATTCTGAAGGAGATCAGCCCTGGGATTTCTTTGGAAGGACTGATGCTAAAGCTGAAACTCCAGTATTTTGGCCACCTCATGCGAAGAGTTGACTCATTGGAGAAGACTCTGATGCTCGGAGGGATTGGGGGCAGGAGGAGAAGGGGACGACAGAGGATGAGATGGCTGGATGGCATCACTGACTCGATGGATGTGAGTCTGAGTGACCTCTGGGAGTTGGTGATGGACAGGGAGGCCTGGCGTGCTGCGGTTCATGGGGTTGCAAAGAGTCGGACACGACTGAGCGACTGATCTGATCTGATCTGATACTATCTTGATGATTGTAGCTTTGTAGTATAGTCTGAAGTCAGGAAGGTTGATTCCTCCAGCTCGAGTCTTCTTTCTCAAATTGCTTTGGCTATTCAAGGTGTTTTGTGTTTCCATACAAATTGTGAAATTATTTGTTCTAGTTCTGTGAGAAGTACAGTTCATAGTTTGATAGGGGTTGCAATGAGTCTTTAGATTGCTTTGGGTAGTATAGTCATTTTCATTATATTGATACTTCCAGTCCAAGAACATGGTGTGTCTCTCTATTTGTTTGTGTTATTTTTTATTTCTTTTATCAGTGTCTTATAGTTTTCTGCATATAGGTGTTCTCTTTAGGTAAATTTATTCCTAAGTACTTTATTCTTTTTGTTGCAGTGGTGAGTGAAATTGTTTCCTTAATTTCTATTTCTGATTTTTCATTGTTAGTGTATAGGAATGCAAGGGATTTCTGTGTATTAATTTTATATCCTATGACTTTACTATGTTCATTGATTAGCTCTAGTAATTGTCTGGTGGTGTTGTTAAGTTTTTCTATGTAGAGAATCATGTAATATGGAAACAGTGAAAGTTTTGCTTCTTTTCCAATCTGAATTCCTTTTATTTCTTTAATTCTCTGACTGCTGTGGCTATGGCTTCCAAAACTATGTTGAATAGTCATGGTGAGAGTGGCTCCTTCATCTTGATTTTAGAGGAAATGCTTTCAGTTTTTCACCATTGAGGATAGTGTTTGCTATGGGTTTGTTGTATATGGTCTCTATTATGTTGAGGTATGTTTCTTCTGTGTCTACTTTCTGGAGAGTTCTTATTATAATGGGCATTGAATTTTGTCAAAGACTTCCTCTGCATGTACTAAGATGATCATCTTGTTTTTATCTTTCAATTTGTTAGCATGGCATATCACAGTGTTTGATTTGCATATATAGAAGAATCTATATATCCCTGCAGTAAAGCCCACCTGATCATGATATATGATCTTTTTAATATGTTGTTGAATTCTGTTTGCTAGTATTTAGTTGATGATTTTTTCATCTATGTTCAACAGTGATATTAGCCTGTAATTCTTTTTGCATGTGTGTCATCTTTGTCTGGTTTTGGTATCAGGGTGATAGTGGCCTCATAGAATGAGTTTGGCAGTTTTCCTTGCCCCGAAACTTTCTGGAAGGGTTTGAGTAGGATAAGTGTTAGCTCTTCTCTAAATTTTTGGTATAAATTAACTGTGATGCCATCTGGTCCTGGGCTTTTGTTTGTTAGGAAGATTTTTGTTTACAGTTTTGAGTTTCATGCGTGTGATTGGTCTGTTCATATTTTCTATTTCCTCCTGGTTCAGTTTTAGAGGGCTATATTTTTCTAAGAATTTTCCCATTTCTTCCAAGTTGTCCATTTTATTGGCATATAGTTGCTTGTAGCAGTCTTGTATGATCCTTTGTGTTTCTGATTTGTTTGTGGTAACTTCTCTGTTTTCATTTCTAATTTTATTGATTTGAGTCTTCTCCATGCTTTTTCTTGATGAGTTTGGCTAATGGTTTGTCCATTTTGTTTATCTTCTTAAAGAACCAGCTTTTAGTTTTGTTGATCTTTGCTATAGCTGCCTTCATTTCTTTTTCAGTTATTTCTGCTCTGATGTTTCTGATTTCTTTCGTTCTAGTAACTTTGGTTTTTTCTTTTTCTTGTTGCTTTAGGTATAATGTTAGGTTGTTTACTTGATGTATCTCTTGCTTCTTGAGGTAAGCTTGTATTGCTAAGAACTTCCTTGTTAGCACTGCTTTTAGTGCATCTTGTAGGTTTTAAGTAGTTGTGTTTTCATTTTCACTTGTTTCTATGCATATTTTGATTTACTTTCTCATATCTTCAGTGATCTGTTGGTTATTCAGAACTGTGTTGTTTATCTTCCATGTGTTTGTGTTTTTATAGTCTTTTTTTCCTGTAGTTGATATCTAATCTTACTGCATAATGATCAAGAAAGATGTTTGAAATGATTTCAGTTTTTTTTTTTAATTAACAGGGCTTGATTTATGGTCCAGAATGTGATCTATCCTGAAGAGTGTTCCATGTGCACTTGAGAAAATAAGTGAAATCTATTGGTTTTGGATTAAATGCCCTGTATATATGTTAGGTCCAACTGCTCCAATGTGTCATTTAAAGCTTGTATTTCCTTCTGTATAGATGATCTGTCCATTGGTGTGGGTGGAGTATTTATTAAAGGCCTCCATTATTACTGTGTTGCTGTCAATTTCCTCTTTAATAGTTGTTATCATTTGCTTTATGGATTGAAGTGCCCCTACATTGGGTGCATATATATTTATAATTGTTTTCTTGGATTGATATCTCAATCATTATGCAGTGTCCCTCTTTATCTCTTACAACAGTCTTTATTTTAAAGTCTATGTTATCTGATATGAATATTACTACTTCTGCTTCCTTTTGATCTCTTTTTGTATAGAATATCTTTTTCCAGCCCCTCACTTTCAGTCTATGGGTGTCCCTAGGTTTGAGGTGAATCTCTTGTAAACACCGTATATGGGAGTCTTGTTTTTGTATCCATATGGCCAATCTGTGTCTTTTTCTTGGAGCATTTAGCCCATTTACATTTAAGGTAGTTATTGATATGTATGACCCCATTACCATTTACTTTATTGTTTTCAGTTTAATATTGTGTTTATTTTGTTATTTTGTTTAGGATTTGTTTTTATAGGTCTTTGCTGTGTTTTCTATCTAGAGAAGTTCCTTTATCATTTGTTGAAGCACTGGTTTGATGGTGATGAATTCTCTTAGCTTTTGCTTGTATGTAAAGCTTTTGATTTCTCCTTCACATCTGAATGAGATCCTTGCTGAATAGAGTAATCCTGGCTGTAGATTTTTCCCTTTCATCACTTTAAGTATTCCTGCCATTCCTTCCTGGCTCGCAGAACTTGTGTTGAAATTCAGTGATTCACCTTATGGGGATCCCCTTGTGTGTTATTTGTTGCTGTTCCCTCACTGCTTTTAATATTTGTGTTTAATTTTTGTTAGTTTGATTAATATGTGTCTTGACATGTTTCTCCTTTAGCTTATCCTGCCTGGGACTCTCTGGGCTTTGGGGATGGTTATTTCTTCCCTATTTTAGGGAAGTTTTCTGTTATAATATCATATATTTTCTCATGCCCTTTCCTTTTATCTTCTTCTTCTGCGACATCTATGATTCAAAAGTTGGGGTGCTTAATGGTGTTTCAGTGGTCTCTTATGCTATCTTCATTTCTTTTTATTCTTTTTTCTTTATTCCTCTCTGCTTCATTTATTTTCATCATTCTGTCTTCCAGTTCTCTTATCCATTCTTCTGCCTTAATTACTCTACTGTTGGTTCCCTCCACCGTATTTTTAAACTTAGTTATTGCATTGTTGACTGTTTTTTCATTAATTCTAATAGGTCCTTGTTAAACATTTCTTGTATCTTCTCAATCCATGCCTCCAACTATTTATCCATGCCTCTATTTTTTGTCAAGATTTTGGATCATCTTTCTTATCATTATTCTGAATTATTTTTCAGATAGATTCCTTATCTCCTCCTCATTTGTTTGATCTTCTGAGTTTTTACCGTGTTCCTTCATCTGCTGTGTATTTCTCTGTCTTTTTATTTTGTTTAGTTTGCTGTGTTTAGGGTCTCCTTTCTGCAGGATGGAGGGTGGTAGTTTCTCCTAATTGTGGAGTCTGCTGCCCATGGGTGGGGTTGGACCAGTGCCTTGTGAAAGTTTCATGGGTGGGGGGACTTGTGCCAGTGTTCTGTTGGATAGACTTGGATCTCTTCTCTCTGGAGGGCTTTGCAGTGTCCAGTAGTGAGTTTTGGGTTGTCTATGGGTTTGCTATGGCTTTGAGCACCCTGTCTGCTAATATTCAGCATTGTGTTCCTGTTTTGCTGGAGGATTGGTATGGGGCATGCTGCACTGGGAGCTTGCTGGCTCTTGGTAGAGTTTTGTCTCAGTGTAGGTATGGAGCCTTTGGGTGGGCTCTCATCTATTAATGTTCCATGGCTTTGGGGGTTCTCTGATGGTTCAAAAAACTAGAGTTGAGTCTACTGCCTCTGGGGTTCAGGCCTAACCTCTTACAGTAACATCAAGACTTCTCAGGCTACACAGCACAGAAGACATAACCCCTCATTCTGAGGAGATTGTTTTGCCATTCTGTACATCTGGGGTCCTCTGCCAGTGTTCAGAAGTTGTTTGGTGGAATTGTTCCACACGGAGATGATCTTTTGATGTGGGACAGGTGATCTTTTGTAGGGGAGAAGGTGCTCTCCCCATTCTATTCCTCCACTATCTTGAAGCCATCCTTGAAATTCTTACTGAGGGCAATTTTATAGTGTTTATTGTATACACTGTGCCAATCTCAGCTCTTAATTGGTGTACTAAATTTTTTATATTTACAGTAACTGTTGATATGTTAGACCCTAAGTATGCCATTTTATCCATTTGTTTTTTCTATTTCTTGTTCTTCCATGCGTCATTCTTTGCTTCCCTGTGGATTACTTGAACAAATTTTTAGGATTCCATCTTGATTTATTTGTAATAATTTTGTATAGCTTTCCTCGACATCATTATGGGTATGCTAAGTCCCCTACATATGAACCTTCAAGTTGTGAATTTTCAAAGATAAAAGTATGTGTTCCATCAGTGTCAGATGTGAGTGAAATTGCAGCTTGCCCTCCATCTCCTATTGCTGACAATCCTTTATCTCTACCATCTCCCACTTCCTCTCCCTCTCCAGTCATTAAATCTTGCCCATTCAATAGATGCCAACACCTGTGTGCCAGCTGTTGTAGTGTACTAATGTACTTTTCAAGGTTGTATATAGTAAGATTTAAAACGTTCTCTTTATTTTTTGTTTTTATGTATTATTTGTGTGAAAAGTATTATAAACCTATGACAGTACACTACTGTATAGCCAACTGGGTACCTATGCTAACTTTGTTGGACTTACAAACAAATTGGACTTAATGAACATGCTCTCAGAATTGAATTCATTTGTATACCGTGGACTTAGAATGGATTTACTGTATTATACACATTGAATTAACACTCTCCACTGGTATCAACATTTTATCATTTTTTGAGTACAGTATGGAAACACTAATTCTACTTAGGTTCCTTTACATTCTCACTTACAAATATCATTACTATGAGTATCAGATAATTTTAAGATTTTTCTTTTAATTAATAAACACAATTTATAAAACTCATGAGAACAGTTGATTGTATATACCCATATTTTTGCTCTTTAAATGTTTCTTATTTTCTTCTTGATGCTCCAGAATTTCTTCTTCTATAATTTAATCATTTATTTTCTGTTTGAATTTTCATTTCTCTTTGAAGAACTCCATTTATCCATTCTTTAAGAATAGATATACTAGAAACACATTCTTTTAGTTTTCCTTTGCCTAAGAATATATTTATTTCCTCTTAATTCCTGAAGGATACTTTCACTGAATACAGAATTTGCACTTACGACAGTTTTTTTTTTTCTTTCAGCACTTGAGAAACATTGACCTCTTCATTCAAGCCTGTATAACTTCAAGTAGAAAACCCCTGTCATTTCTATTGGTGTTGTCTTTAGTTGGTGTCATTTATTTCTAGCTACTTCTAAGATTTTTTCTTAGTCTTTAGAAATTTCATTACAATATGTTTTGGTTTGCATTTCTCTAAACTTACTCTATTTAGGAATTTCTCATCCTCTTGAATCAGTAGCTGTTTTGCCAAATTTGTAAAGTATTAACATTTATTTCTTTGAAAATATTTTCAGTCACATATTTTACTTTTATTTTCATGAAACTCTGATAATATAATTGTTTGAACTTTCATTGTTATCCCACGGGTCCATGATTGCATACATTCTGTTTTTCTGTCCTCAAGTTCAGTGATTCTATTACCTGCCATCTCCTCACTACTACTGAGTTCATATAGTGAGATTTATTTCTGTTTTTATTTTTAGAATTTCTGTGTAAAATTACATATTTTTATAATTCCTATTTCTTTGCTGTAATTTTCTAATTTTTCTTTTATCTCAATATAATTTGTGATTGCTTGTTGATGCCTGCCTTAAAATCCTTGTCAGGTTATTCCAACATCTGTTTCATCTAAGTATTGGTGTCAGTTGATTGCCATTTCTTATTCACATTGCATTTACCTGATTCTTGTTTTGACAGGAGATTTTTCTTTCACATTTTGGACATTTTCTCATTAGAAGATTCAGAGTTCTATTTAAATCTTTTATTTTAGCAGACAGTTACCTGTTTGTTTATCACACAGATCCTAGTCTACTTTTGTGAGTCTGGTTCTAATAATTTAAATTTCAGAGTCTTTGTGGTTGTGATTTTGGTCTATGTGATTTATCTAGTTCTTCTCTGGCTCACAATACTCTTAGCTGATCCTGCCTAGGGGATGTAAGGGATTGAGCCAGGTCTCTGATGCATCTAAATAAGAGGAAAGAAGTCTCTGAGCTGTGGAATAAAGGAAAGGACACTTCCCAGACGAGGGCACTTTTTGTGGTAGGCTACCATCACATTTCATAGCTGTGAAAAGAAGAGAAGTGAAAAGCAAAGGAGAAATGGAAAGATATAAGCATCTGAATGCAGAGTTCCAAAGAATAGCAAGAAGAGATAAGAAAGCCTTCTTCAGCCATCAATGCAAAGAAATAGAGGAAAACAACAGAATGGGAAAGACTAGAGAACTCTTCAAGAAAATTAGAGATACCAAGGGAACAAATCATGCAAAGATGGGCTTGATAAGGAACAGAAATGGTATGGACCTAACAGAAGCAGAAGATATTAAGAAGAGATGGCAAGAATACACAGAAGAACAGTGCAAAAAAGAGCTTCATGACCCAGATAATCACGATGGTGTGATCACTGACCTAGAGCCAAACACCCTGGAATGTGAAGCCAAGTGGGCCTTAGAAAGCATCACTACAAACAAAGCTAGTGGAGGTGATGGAATTCCAGTGGAGCTATTCCAAATCCTGAAAGATGATGCTGTGAAAGTGCTGCACTCAATATGCCATCAAATTTGGAAAACTCAGCAGTGGCCACAGAACTGGAAAAGGTCAGTTTTCATCCCAATCCCAAAGAAAGGCAATGCCAAAGAATTCTCAAACTACTGCACAATTGCACTCATCTCACACGCTAGTAAAGTAATGCTCAAAAATCTCCAAGCCAGGCTTCAGCAATACATGAACCATGAACTTCCTGATGTTCAAGCTGGTTTTAGAAAAGGCAGAGGAACCAGAGATCAAATTGCCAACATCTGCTGGATCATCGAAAAAGCAAGAGAATTCCAGAAAAACATCTATTTCTGCTTTATTGACTATGCCAAAGCCTTTAGATCACAGTAAACTGTGGAAAATTCTGAAAGAGATGGGAGTACCAGACCATCTGACCTGCCTCTTGAGAAATCTGTATGCTGGTCAGGAAGCAACAGTTAGAACTGGACATGGAACAACAGACTGGTTCCAAATAGGAAAAGGAGTACGTCAAGGCTGTATATTGTCACCCTGCTTATTGAATTTATATGCAGAGTATATTATGAGAAATGCTGGACTGGAAGAAACACAAGCTAGAATCAAGATTGCCGGGAGAAATATCATTAACCTCAGATATGCAGATGACACCACCCTTATGGCAGAAAGTGAAGAGGAACTAAAAAGCCTCTTGCTGAAAGTGAAAGTGGAGAGTGAAAAAGTTGGCTTAAGGCTCAACTTTCAGAAAACGAAGATCATGGCATCTGGTCCCATCACTTCATGGGAAATAGAGGGGGAAACAGTGGAAACAGTGTCAGACTTTATTTTTTGTGGCTCCAAAATCACTGTAGATGGTGATTGCAGCCATGAAATTAAAAGACACTTACGCTTTGGAAGAAAAGTTATGGCCAACCTAGATAGCATATTCAAAAGCAGAGACATTACTTTGCCAACAAAGGTTCGTCTTGTCAAGGCTATGGTTTTTCCTGTGGTCATGTATGGATGTGAGAGCTGGACTGTGAAGAAGGCTGAGCGCCAAAGAACTGATGCTTTTGAACTGTGATGTTGGAGAAGACTCTTGAGAGTCCCTTGGACTGCAAGGAGATCCAACCTGTCCATTCTGAAGGAGATCAGCCCTGGGATTTCTTTGGAAGGAATGATGCTAAAGCTGAAACTCTAGTACTTTGGCCACTTCATGTGAAGAGTTGACTCATTGGAAAAGACTCTGATCCTGGGAGGGATTCGGGGCAAGAGAAGGGGACGACAGAGGATGAGATGGCTGGATGGCATCACTGACTCGATGGACGTGAGTTTGAGTGAACTCCGGGAGTTGGTGATGGACAGGGATGCCTGGCATGCTGTGATTCATGGGGTCGCAAAGAGTCGAACACGACTGAGCAACTGAACTGAACTCAACCATCACATTGTACCATTACATCATTGCCCCCTGTCTCTCTGTCGGGGAGAAGTTTCATACTCACAGGACAGAGAGTCTTTTTGGACTGGATACATGCTGCCTTGGGATCCCCCTTGCATCCCAGGTGGCACTGCTACTGCTGCTAAGTTGCTTAAGTCATGTCTGACTCTGCCTCCCCATAGATGGCAGCCCACCAGGCTCCCCTGTCCCTGGAATTCTCCAGGCAAGAACACTGGAGTGGGTTGCCATTTCCTTCTCCAATACATGGTGAGGCGGGTTTTATCCCTGGTTTAGGAAGATGCCCTGGAGAAGGAAATGGCAACCCACTCCAGTATTCTTGCCTGGGAAATCCCATGGACAGAGGAGCCTGGCAGGCTACAGTCCATGAGGCCACTATGAGTTGGACATGACTGAACAACTGACCATTTGCACCCACTGCAGCCTACTATCTCTGATTATGGAAGAGTTTTCCCAGGATGGGTCACTTGTTGTTATACACCACTGTACCTCAACCCTGCTTATTTGTGAAACATAGATGAGAGTGTACAACTTGGGATTGTTATACAAGAATTTGTCTGATTGATTCCATTTAGTCACAACATCTAGAATAGCATCATTACACAGAGTAGTTGCTCATTAAATATTCTTTGAATTTATGAATAAAATAAAGAGACATGACTGACACATGGTTGATTCCCAATAAATACTAGCTAGCTAGGTCTCATCATTCCCTTAGCTAGCAAGTGAACAATGGAGGAGTGAGGTCCAGGTCTTTTTATTCCAGTGCTCATGATAAAGAAATGCCTCCAATAAGAACAATACCTAATGTATATTAAAGACTTACTATGTTTCAGGCATGATGATAGCATTATGCACACACACATCCTCCTTCCTCTCCCTTCCTCTTCTCTTTCCTTTCCCTTCTTTTTTCTCCCCCTCCCCTCACCTTTCTTCTTCCCCTTCAGTTTCTTCTTTTTCTTCTTCATCATCTTCTTCTTTCTCTCTCTCTCTTTCATTTTAGGTTGACTTGTTTCATTTAAATTTTAAAGAATTGGTTTATTTTCAATTTAATCTTGTTATATCATTGTGTAAGTTATTTGCATTGTTTAAAAGCCTAATCTGTAAAACAATGCATATTCCCAAATGCTCAGTTCTATGCTTGTCCCATCCAATTTATTCCTTCCTTCTTCTTTTAGGTATGTCCCCTCCTCATTATTGTTTTAATTTTTGTTTTATGGTTTATCCTTCTATTGTTTCTTTTTGTAATATAAGCAGATGTGTGTGTGTGTGTGTGTGTGTGTGTGTGACTTGGACAACTTTACTCTTTCATATTTAGATAAATGGTAGCTTGCTTTTCTCAACCTTGATTTTCTTTTTCATTTGACAATATGTCTAGGAGATCATTTCATTGCACTCTATATAGATTATCCTCATTCCTTTCTATACCTGCAAGATACTCTATTGTTTATTTTCCGTAGTTTAGTCAACCAGTCTCCTCCTGATGGAATTTTTTTCTATTAAAAATAGTACTATAATGAGTAGCTTCACACATGAACCATTTTTTACAAATGTCATTGTATCTGTGAAATATGTTTCTAAATGTGTGACATGGGTTTGGGTGGACTCTGGGAGTTGGTGATGGACAGGGAGGCCTGGTGTGCTACGATTCATGAGGTCGCAGGGATTCAGACATGACTGAGTGACTGAACCAAACTGAACTGATATATACACACACACACACACACACACACTTACAATTATACCAAAGAAATTCTTGCACTGTTAAGAAAGTTCTAGTACCCACAACAGATTTCCCAATCTGGGAATCTGGGAGAAGGACTGAGAACTCCCAGGGAATGTGACTTTGAAGGCTAGTAGGATTTGTTTATAGAACTTCCACAGAACTGGGAAAATAGACTTTTTAAAGGAAGGTGCCATTACTTTCAATAACCCTACCATAGTTTGACCTCAGGCCAAAGAACATGGAGAGAACACAGCCCCACCCATCAATAGAATATTTGATTAAAGATTTCCTGACCATGGCCCCAACCATCAGAACAAGACCCAGTTTCCCCCCACAGTCAGTCTCTCCCATCAGGAAACTTCCATAAGCCTCTTATCCTTATCCATCAGAGGGCAGACAGAATGAAAACCACAATCAGACAAAACTGACCAAACTGATCACATGGACCACAGCCTTGTCTAACTCAATGAAACTATGAACCATGCTGTGTAGGGCCACCCAAGATGGATGGATTATGGTGGAGAGTTCTGATAAAACATGATCCACTGGAGAAGGGACTGGCAAACCACTTCAGTATTCTCACCTTGAGAACCCCATGAACAGTATGAAAAGGCAAAAAGATATGGCACTGAAAGATGAAGTCCTCAGATCACTAGGTACCCGATATGCTACTGGAGAAGAATGGAGAAATAGCTCCAGAAAGAATGAAGAGACAGAGCCAAAGTGAAAACAACGCCCAGTTGTGGATGTGACTAGTGATGGAAGTAAAGTTCAATTCTATAAGGAACAACATCACAGAGGAACATGGAATGGTAGGTCCATGAATCAAGGTAAATTGGAAGTGGTCAAACAGGAGATGGCAAGAGTGAACATTGACATTTTAGGAATTAGTGAACTAAAATGGACTGGAATGGGAGAATTTAATTCAAATGACCGTTATATCTACTACTGTGGGCAAGAATGCCTTAGAAGAAATGGAGTAGCCCTCATAGTCAACAAAAGAGTCTGAAATGCAGCACTTGTGTGCAATCTCAAAAATGATAGAATGATCTCTCTTCATTTCCAAGGCAAACCCTTCAATATCACAGTTATCTGGGTCTATGCTCCGACTAGTAATGCTGAAGAAACTAAAGCTGAATGGTTCTATGGAAATCTACAAGACCTTGTAGAACTAACACCCAAAAGCTGTCCTTTTCATCATAAGGGACTGGAATGAAAAAGTAGGAAGTCAACAGATACCTGGAGTAACAGGCAAGTTTGGCCTTGGAGTACAGAATGAAGCAGGGTAAGGACTAACAGAGTTTTGCCAAAAGAATGCACTGGTCATAGGAAACACCCTCTTCCAACAACATAAGAGATGACTCTACACATGGATATCACCAGATGGTCAATACTGAAATCAGATTAATTATATTCTTTGCAACCAAAGATGGAGATGCTCTACACAGTCAGCAAAGGCAAGACTGGGAGGTGAATGTGGCTCAGATCATGAACTCCTTATTGCCAAATTCAGACTTAAATTGAAGAAAGCAAGGAAAATCACTAGGCCATTCAGTTCAGTTCAGTCGCTCAGTTGTGTCTGACTCATTGTGACCCCAAGGACTGCAGCACACCAGGCTTCCCTGTCCATCACCAACTCCCAGAGCTTACCCAAATGCATGTTCATTGAGTCAGTGATGCCATCCAACCATCTCATCCTCTTTCTTCCCCTTCTCATCCCACCTTCAATCTTTCCCAGCATCAGGTTCTTTTCTAGTAAATCAGTTCTTCACATCAGGTGGCCAAAATATTGGAGCTTCAGCTTCAGCATTAGTCCTTCCAATGAATACTCAGGACTGATTTCCTTTAAGATAGACTGGTTGGATCTCCTTGCAGTCCAATGGACTGTCAAGCCTCTTCTTCAACACCACAGCTCAAAAGCATCAGTTCTTCAGTGCTCATCTTTTTTATAGTCCAACTCTCACATCCATACATGACTACTGGAAAAACCATGGCTTTGACTAGATGGACCTTTGTTTGCAACGTAATGTCTCTGCTTTTTAATATGCTGTCTAGGTTGGTCATAACTTTTCTTCCAAGGAGCAAGTATCTTTTAATTTCATGGCTTCACGTACCATCTGCAGTGATTTTGGAACCTGAAAAAATAAAGTCTCACACTGTTTCCATTGTTTTCCCATCTATTTGCCATGAAGTGATGGGACCGAATGCCATGATCTTAGTTTTCTGAATGTTGAGTTTTAAGCCAACTTTTTCACTCTCCTCTTTCACTTTCATCAGGAGGCTATTTAGATTTTCTTCATTTTCTGCCATAAGGGTTGTGTCATTTGCATATCTGAGGTTATTAATATTTCTCCCAGAAATTGTGATTCCAGCTTGTGCTTCACTGAGCCCGCCATTTCACATGTGAATAAACAGCCTGATGTACTCCTTTCCCAATTTGGAAAGTCTGTTGTTCCATGTCCAGTTTTAACAGTTGCTTCTTCACCTGAATACAGATTTCTTGGAGGCAGGTAAGGCGGTCTGATATTCCCATATCTTGAAGAATTTTCCACAGTTTGTTGTGATCCACACAGTCAAAGCCTTTGGCATAGTCAATAAAGCAGAAATAGATTTTTTTTTCTGGAATCCCTTTGCTTTTTTGATGATACAGTAGATGCTGGCAATTTGATCTCTGGTTGCTCTGCCTTTTTTTCTAAATTCAGCTTGAACAAATTCAGGTATGACCTAAATCAAGTCCCTTATGATTATACAGTGGAAATGACAAATATATTCAAGGGAGTAGATTTGATAGACAGATTTCCTGAAGAACTGTGGATGGAAGTTCATGACATTGTACAGGAGGCAGTGATCAAGACCATCCCCAAGAAAAAGAAACTCAAAAAAACAAAATGGTTGTCTGAGGAGACCTTACAAATAGCTGAGAAAAGAAGAGAAGCTAAAGGCAGAGGAGAAAAGGAACGATATGCCCATTTGAAAGCAGAGTTCCAAGCAATAGCAAGGAGCTACAAGAATATGTTTCTCAGTGATCAATGCAAAGAAATAGAGGAAAAGAATAGAATGGGCAAGACTAGATGTCTCTTTAAGAAAATCACAGATACAAAGGGACCATTCATGCAAAGATGGCCACAATAAAGGACAGAAATGGTATGGACCTGACAGAAGCAAAAGATATTAAGAAGAGGTGGTAATAATACACAGAAGAACTATCCAAAAAAGGTCTTAATGACCCAGATAACCACGATGATGCGATCACTCATCTAGAGCCAGATATCCTGGAGTGTGAAGTCAAGTGAGCCTTATTATGAGCAAAGCTAGTGAAGGTGATGGAATTCCAGAGGAGCTATTTCAAATCCTAAAAGAACATGCTGTTAAAGTGTTGTAGTCAATATGCCAGCAAATTTGAAAACACAGCAGTGGCCACAGCACTGGAAAAAATGTTGTTTTTCATTCCAATCCCAAAGAAAGACAATGCCAAGGAATGTTCAAACTACCACACAATTGCATTAATCTCACATGCTAGTAAAGTAATGCTCAAAATTCCCCAAGTGAGGCTTCAACAGTATGTAAACTGAGAACTTCCAGATGTTCAAGCTGGATTTAGGAAAGGCAGAGGAACAAGAGATCACATTTCCAACATCAATTGGATCATTGAAAAAGCAAGAGAATTCCAGAAAAACATCTACTTGTGCTTTATTGACTACACTAAAGCTTTGACTTTGTGGATCATAACAAACTGGAAAATTCTTCAAAAGATGGGAATACTATACCACCTTACCTGCTTCCTGAGAATTCTGTATGCAGGTCAAGAAGCAACAGTTAGAACCAGACATGGACCAACAAGCTAGTTCCAAATTGGGAAAGGAGTACCTCAAGGCTGTATATTGTCACCCTGTGTATTTAACTTCTATGAACATTACATCATGCCAAATGCTGGGCTCGATGAAGCACAAGCTGGAATCAAGATTGCTTGGAGAAATATCAATAACCTAAGATATGCAGATGACACCACCTTTAGGGGAGAAAGTAAAGAGGAACTGAAGAGCCTCTTGATGAAAGTGAAAGAGGAGAGTGAAAAAGCTGGCTTAAAACTCAACATTCAAAAAACGAAAATCATGGCATCTGGTTCCATCACTTCATGGGAAATAGATGAAAAAAAAATGGAAACTGTGAGAGACTTTAATATCTTGGGATCAAAAATTACTGCAGATGATGATTGCAGCAATGAAATTAAAAGATGCTTGTTCCTTTGAAGAAAAGCTATGACCAACCTAGACAGCATATTAAAAAGTAGAGACATTACTTTGCCAACAAAGGTTCATCTAGTCAAAGCTATGGTTTTTCCTGTAGTCATGTATGAATGTGAGAGTTGGACCATAAAGAAAGCTGAGCGCCAAGGAATTGATGCTTTTGAACTGTGGTGTTAGAGAAGATTCTTGAGAGTCCCTTGGACTGCAAGTAGATCAAACCAATCAACCCTAAAGGAAATCAGTCCTTAATATTCATGAAAGGAATGATGCTGAAACTGAAGCTCCAGTACTTTGGCCACCTGATTCGAAGAGCAGACTCACTGAAAAAGACCCTGATTCTGGGAAAGATTGAAGGCAGGAGCATAAATGTACAACGGAGGATCAGATGGTTGGATGGCATCACTGAGTCATTGGACATGAGTTTGAGCAAGCTCTGGGATTTGGTGATGGACAGGAAATATTGGCTTGCTATAGTCCATGGGGTCAAAAGAGTTGGACAAGACTGAGCAACTAAGCACATATATTAAGGATATTAATATTAAGTCTGTTATGATTTCCTGTGATCAAACACCATTGGATTTAAAGCCAGATTCTTTGTAGCTCCTCCCATTGCCAGAACCCCAACTGGGAAGCCTGACATGAAATCAGTCTGTGGGTCAGACTCCCAGCCTCCCAGCAGGTATGGAATTTGATCTTATCAGTTTCACCCCTCCTATCATCTCACTGTGGCTTCTTGTCTTTGATTTTAGGGTATCTTTTTTTTTGGCAGGTTCCAGTGTTTATCTGTCAATGATTGTTCAGCAGTTAATTGTGATTTTGGTGTTTCTGTAGAAAGGGTTAAGCCCACGTCCTTCAAATCTGCCATCTTGAACTTATGCTTCTCTCCTCATTTTTTATGTATTTTTTTTTATGTATTTTTTTTTCTTTTTTTTTCTGTTCTGCTTCAGTGATTTCCACTACTTTGTTTTTCAAGTCACTGATCTGGTCCTCGGTATCATTGTCATATAATCTACTATTTATTCCTTTTATTGTATGTTTCATTTTGCTTACTTCATTTTCCATCTCTTTTATTGTTCTTTATAGTTTCTAATTGTTTATTTAAAACTTTAAACATTTCGCTCTGTTTATATCATCTTCTCATGAGTTCTTTGAGCATCTTTATGAACATAACTTTGAACTCTTTATCAGGTAGATTGTCTATCTCCACTTCACTAGTTCTTCTGTAGTTTAACTTATTCCTTCATTTGGAACATATTCATTTTGTCTAATTTTGCCTAATCCTCTTTTCATTTCTGTGTATTTGGTATATTGGTTACATTGTATAAGTGGCCTTTTGGGGGAAATGTCCTATGCCCCTCAGCATTGCACTCCTTTTTGGTCATCAGAGATAGGGCTATCCCCCATGTGAGTTGTGTGGATCCTCCTATAGTGGCAGGCTGACTACTGTGTGTGGTATGGAGGTTGTATCTCACTCCCAGTCAAGTTGGTTGCTAGGCCCTTCCTTGTGAAGAGGCTATCTGCCACAGATTTGTAGGGCCAGATCACAAGGTAGCTGGCTGCAGAACCCCATGTTTTCCCAGGGCTAGTCCTGGCCCTCTGGTTGGGGGAGCCAGGTTCTGCATTGGGTGGCTGAGGGTTGCTATTCCCAGATCTGTTTTTGTTCTACTGCTAGGCTAGGTCATTTCCTGACATAATTAGGTACTGGGTCTAGGGTGTCCCAAATAGATGCTGGCCTTTTGGTGAATAGATCTACATCATGGGCCACCTGGCTAGGATCTAAGGTATCTCTGGGCAGTTGTCCATCCACTGGTGGATGAAGCCATGTCCTGGGGATAGTGCTGGTAAACTGGTAGACAGAACCATGTCTTGAGGCCTCTGTCTGCAGGGCCAGGTCATCCCAGAGCTGATATTGGCCCACTGAAGGGTAAGACTGAAGGCTAGGATTTCTTAGGACTAATACCAGATCATTGGTGGCAGAACCGGGTTATGTGACCATGGGGATCCCAGTGTTGGTGTTTCAGGTCACTGGTGAGCAGAATTGGACTCACTGGGACCTGGGGATAGTTTCTGTCAACTGGTGGGTTAAGCTGATCTCAGAGCTAATGCTGGTCCAGTAGGTGAACATAGTCAGATTTCAGTATCTGTTGCTGCAAGGCCCTTGTGTTCCCAGGTCTAGTGCTGGTGAACTGGTTTGTTGCAGTCCAAAGTCTTAGGCCATCTAGTGGACTGAGTTGTGTTCCTGGTTGGCTGTAGGCTCAAGGGATCTTAAGGCAGCCTTCCTCCTCATCAGTGGGTCTTCATCCCTGCCTAGTGACTAGTTGCTTGGCTGTAGGTGTTGCTGACCCAGGCAGGGCTGGGTCGCTGCACTAATAAACTAGAAGTGTGATTCCAAATTGGCAGTTACAAGCACCGGCATCTTCATGGTAGAACAATCTCACAAAAAAATCGCTGCAATAAGTATCTATGTCCCCAGGGTGAACTGTCTCCAGTTGAATCTTGTCTCTCCAGGAGGCTATCCAATACCAACAGGTGGGTCTGACCCAGCATCCTATATGATTACTGCTTCTGATCTGGGTCCTGGAGTGTGTGAAATTTTGTTTGGTACAATTGCTCTCCAGTTTCTCCATCCTCTAAGAATGGAGTCTCTATGGGACTTCCCTGGTGTTCCAGTGGCTAAGATTCCACACTCCCAATGCAGGGGTCCTGGGGTTTGATCCCTGGTCAGAGAACTAGACCCAGCATGCCACAACTAAGAGTTCACATGGTGTAACTAGAGGATTTTCCATGACAAAACTAAGACCTGTGCAGCCAAATAAATTTATTAATTAGAAAAAAATAAGAATGAAGTCTCTGTTTCCCACAACCCTCTGGCTCTCCTGTAAGTAAACCCAAATGGCCAAATGTCCTGGGAATGTCTGTTCCCAGTTCAGGACTCCTGGACTATAGACCCTAATATGGGTCTCTGCCCCCTTACTCCTTAGGGGAGAACTTCTGCAGTTGTAGTTGTCCTCCCACTTATGGATCACCCACATTGGGATGTAGGTCTTGAATATATCATACTTTTGTCCTTCCTAAATTTTTGATGTAGTTCTTTCTTTACCTTGAGCTGTGGAATATCTTTTTTCCTAATCTTCTAAGTGTTGTTATCAATAGTCCCTCTGTAAATAATTGCAATTGTATGCCGATGGCAGAGGATTAGCTCAGAATATTCCTATCGTGCCATTTTGGACACTCCTCTCTTCAGTTAAATTGACTTCCAGATATTTTATGTATTTAGATATCATGAAGTGTAACTACTTTTTAATTTCCTCTTTAGATTGTTTCGTGTGGGGTATTGAAATACACCAGATTTTTCTGTATTTATCTTGCATACTGCTACTTTTCTGAGTTCATATATGTACTACTTTGCTAGGGCTACTATAACTATAGAACTATATATATGTGTGTGTCTCGAATCTATATATAATTTCTTAAATGAACAATGCAAAGAAATAGAGGAAAACAATAGAGTGGGAAAGACTAGAGGTAAGAAAATTAGAGCTATCAAGGGGAAATTTCATGCAAAGATAGGCAAAATAAGGACAAAAATGGCAAGGACCTAATAGAAGCAAAAGAGATTAAGAAGAAGTGGCAAGAATACACAGAAGAACTGCACAAAAAAAGGCCTTAGTGACACAGATAACCACCATGGTGTGATAACTCACCTAGAGACAGATCCTAGAGTGGGAAATCAAGTGGGCCTTAGGAAGTATTACTAAAATCAAAGCTAGTGTGGATAATGGAATTCTAGCTGAGCCATTTAAAATCTTAAAAGACAATACTATTAAAGTTCTGCACTCAATCTGCCAAAAAACATGGAAAACTCAGCAGTGAACACAGGACTGGAAAAGGTCAGTTTTCATTCCAATCCCAAGGAAGGTCAATGCCTAAGACTGTTCAAACTACTGTACAATTGTCTGAATTTCACATAATAGCAAGGTAATGCTCAAAATTCTTCAAGCTAGGCTTCAACAGCACATGAACTGAGAACTTCAAGATGTACAAGCTGTACTTAGAAAAGGCAGAGGAACCTGAAATCAAATTGCCAACAATCGTGGATCATAGAAACTTCAAGAGAAGTCCAGAAAAACATCTACTTCTGTTTCATTGACTATTCTAAATCCTTTGCTGTGTGTATCACAAAAAAAACTGTGGAAAACAATTAAAGAGATGGGAATACCAGAGGACCTTACCTGCCTCCTGAGAAACCTGTATGCAGGACAAGAAGCAACAGTTACAACCGTACATGGAACAATGGACTGGTTGAAAATTGTGAAAAGAATATGTCAAGGATGTATATTTTCACCCTACTTATTTAAATTTTATGCAGAGTACATCATGGGAAATACTGGGCTTAATAAATCACAAGCTAGAATCAAGATTTCCAGGAGAAATATCAATAACTTCAGATATGCAGACAACACCACCCTAATGACAGAAAGTGAGGCAAAACTAGAGAGTCTCTTGATGAAGATAAATGGGGAGAGTGAAAAATTTGGCTTAAAACTCAACATTAAAAAAACTAAGACACCAAATAAGGATGGCATCTGGTCCCATCATTTCAAGGCTAATAGATGGGAAAAACACGGAAACAGTGACAGACATTTTCTTGAGTTCCAAAATCACTGCAGATGGTGACTGCAGCCATGAAACTGAAAGTCGCTTGATACTTGGAAGAAAAGCTATAACAAAACTAGACAGCAAAAATGCAGAGACATCACTTTGCTAACAAAGGTCCATTGGCAAATAAAAATCATTTTTCCAGTTGTCATGTAGTTGGGCCTTAAAGCGGAGAAGGCAATGGCACCCCACTCCAGTACTCTTGCCTGGAAAATCCCATGGATGGAGGAGCCTGGTAGGCTGCAGTCCATGGGGCTCTAAGAGTCGGACACGACTGAGCGACTTCACTTTCACTTTTCACTTTCATGCTTTGGAGAAGGAAATGGCAACCCACTCCAATGTTCTTGCCTGGAGAATCCCAGGGACGAGGGAGCCTTGTAGGCTGCCGTCCATGGGGTTGCACAGAGTTGGACACGACTGAAGTGACTTAGCAGCAGTAGCAGGGCCTTAAAGAAGGCTGAGCACTTTTGAATTGTGCTGCTTAAGAAGACTCTTGAGAGTCTCTTGGAATGCACGTATATCAAACCAGTCAATCAGAAAGGAAATCAACCCTGAATATTCATTGAAAGTACTGATGTTGAATCTGATGCTCTAATACTTTCACCACCTAATGCAAAGAGCTGATTCACTGGAAAAGACCCTGATGCTGGGAATGATTGAGGGCAGGAGAAGTGGGTGACAGAAGATGAGATGGTTGGAGGACATCACCAACTAAATGAACATGAGTTTGAGCAGCCTCCAGGAGATGGTGAAGGACAAGGAAGTCTGGTGTGCTGCAGTCCATGAGGTCACAAAGAGTCAGAAAAGTCTTAGTGACTGAAAAACATCAACAGTTGTTATAAATATGTATGTGTGTGTATGTATATATGTATAACTCAGTGAAACTAAGCCATGCCATGTGGGGCCACCCAAGATGGCCGGGTCATGGTGGAGAGGTCTGACAGAATGTGGTCCACTGGAGAAGGGAATGGCAAACCACTTCAGTATTCTTGCCTTGAGAACCCCATGAACAGTATGGAAAAGCAAAAAGATAGGACACTGAAAAGTGAACTCCCCAGGTCGGTAGGTGTCCAATATGCTACTGGAAATCAGTGGAGAAATAACTCCAGAAAGAATGAAGGGATGGGGCCAAAGCAAAACCAACACCCAGTTGTGGAGATGGTTGGATGGCATCACCGAATCAATGGACATGAATTTGGGCAAATTCCGGGAGCTGGTGATGGACAGGGAGGCCTGGCGTGCTGTGGTTCATGGGGTCCCAAAGAGTCAGACATGACTGAGTGACTGAACTGAACTGAATTGATTATGTGTGTGTGTGTGTGTATGTATGTATGTATATATATATACATATATATGTGTGTGTATATATATATGTATATATGTATATATATATACATATATATATATATATATATATGCTATGCTAAGTCACTTCAGTCGTGTCCGACTCTGTGCAACCCCAGAGATGGCAGCCCACCAGGCTTCCCTCTCCCTGGGATTCTCCAGGCAAGAACACTGGAGTGGGTTGCCATTTCCTTCTCCAATGCATGAAAGTGAAAAGAGAAAGTGAAGTCTCTCAGTCATGTCCGATTCTTAGCGACCCCATGGACTGCAGCCTACCAGGCTCCTCCGTCCGTGGGATTTTCCAGGCAAGAGTACTGGAGTGGGGTGCCATTGCCTTCTCCGATATATATATACATACACACACAGTGAAGTTTTACTCCTCATAGTTCTTGAGGTTAGAATGCTGAAATCAAAGTGTAGACTAGCTTTTATTCATTCTGAGGCCCTCCTTACTTACATCCCTCACTCTTTGTTTTCACAATTTTCCCTCTATGCATGTATATATGTGAATCTGGTTTCTCCCTTTCTCTATTCCCTAATCTCTTTCTTATTTTTAATTAATCTGTCTATTTATTTGGAGGATAATTACTTTACAATATTGTAACAGTTTTCCCATACATCAGTATGAATCAGCCATAAACATACATGTGTCCCCTCTTACCTGAATCCCCTCCCATATCCCTCCCCACCGTATTCCTCCAGGTTGTCGCAAAGCACCTGTTTTGGGTGCCCTGCTTCATAAATCAAACTCACACTGGTTATCTATTTTACATGTGGTAATGTGTACATTTCAATGCTAATATCTCAAATCGTCCCACCCTTCCTCCTCCCACTGAGTTCAAAATATGTTCTTTATGTCTGTGTCTCCTTTGTTGCCCTATACATAGGATCATTGATACCGTCTTTCTAGATTTCATATATATGTGTTAATATATGGTATTTGTCTTTCTCTTTTTGACTTACTTCATTCTATATAATAGGCTCTAGGTTCCTCCACCTCATTATAACTGACTCAGATTCATTCCTTTTTATAGCTGAGTAATATTCTATTGTGTATATATACTATAACTTCCTTATCCATTTATCTATAGATGGAAATCTAGGTTGCTTCCAAATCCTAAGAATTGTAAACAGTGCTATAATGAATACTGGGGTACATGTGTCTTTTTCAATGCCCAGTAGTGGTATTACTGGCTTATATGATAGATTTATTCCTAGTTTTTTTAAAGGAATCTCCATATTGTTTTCCATACTACTTGCATCAGTTTGCATTCATATGAACAATATAAGAGGATTCCCTTTTCTCCACACCCTCTCCAGCATTTATTGTTTGTAGACTTTTTGACGATGACCATGCTGACCAGTGTAAGATAATACCTCATTGTAGTTTAGATTTGAATTTCTATAATATGAGTGATGCTGAGCATGTGTTTATTAGTCATCTGTATCATGATGGTATGATCACTGACCTAGAGCCAGACATCCTGGAATGTGAAGTCAAGTGGGCCTTAGAAAGCATCACTATGGACAAAGCTAGTGGAGGTGATGGAATTCCAGTTGAACTATTTCAAATCCTGAAAGATGATGCTGTGAAAGTGCTGCACTCAATATGCCAGCAAATTTGGAAAACTCAGCGGTGGCCACAGGACTGGAAAAGGTCAGTTTTCATTCCAATCCCAAAGAAAGGCAATGCCAAAGAATGCTCGAACTACCACACAACTGCACTCATCTCACATGCTAGTAAAGTAATGCTCAAAATTCTCCAAGCCAGGCTTTAACAACAGATGAACCGTGAACTTCCAGATAGTCAAGCTGGTTTTAGAAAAGGCAGAGGAACCAGAGATCAAATTGCCAACATCCACTGGATCATCGAAAAAGCAAGAGAGTTCCAGAAAAACATCTATTTCTGCTTTCTTGACTTTGCCAAAGCCTTTGACTGTGTGGATCAAAATAAACTGTGGGAAATTCTGAAAGAGAAGGGAATATCAGACCACCTAACCTGCCTCTTGAGAAACCTGTATGCAGGTCAGGAAGCAACAGTTAGAACTGGACATGGAGCAACAGACTGGTTCCAAATAGGAAAAGGAGTACATCAAGGCTGTATATTGTCACCCTGCTTATTTAACTTATATGCAGAGTACATCATGAGAAATGCTGGGCTGGAAGAAGTACAAGCTGGAATCAAGATTGCCAAGAGAAATATCAATAACCTCAGATATGCAGATGACACCACCCTTATGGCAGAAAGTGAAGAAGAACTAAAGAGCCTCTTGATGAAAGTGAAAGAGGAGAGTGAAAAAGTTGGCTTAAAGCTCAACATTCAGAAAACTAAGAAAATGGCATCCAGTCCCATCACTTCATGGCAAATAGATGGTGAAACAGTGGAAACAGTGTCTGACTATATTTTTTGTGGCTCCAAAATCACTGCAGATGGTGATTGCAGCCATGAAATTAAAAGACACTCCTTGGAAGGAAAGTTATGACCAACGTAAACAGCATATTAAAAAGCAGAGACATTACTTTGCCATCGAGGTCCGTCTAGTCAAGGCTATGGTTTTTCCAGTGGTAATGTATGGATGTGAGAGTTGGACTGTAAAGAAAGCTGAGCACCAAAGAATTGATGTTTTTCAACTGTGGTGTTGGATAAGACTCTTGAGAGTCCCTGGGACTGCAAGGAGGTCCAACCAGTCCATCCTAAAGGAGATAAGTCCTGTGTGTTCATTGGAAGGACTGATGTTGAAGCTGAAACTCCAATCCTTTAGCCACCTGATGCAAAGAGCTAACTCATTGGAGAAGACCCTGATGCTGGGAAAGATTGAAGGCATGAGGAAAAGGGGACGACAGAGAATTAGATGGATGGATCGCATCACCGACCCAATGGACATGGGTTTCGGTGGACTCTGGGAGTTGGTGATGGACAGGGAGGCCTGGCATGCTGCGGTTCATGGGATCTCAAGGAGTCGGACACAACTGAGTGAATGAGCTGAATGTCTTCTTTGGAGAAATGTCTGTTTAGGTCTTCAGCTACTTTTTGATTGGGTTATCTGTTTTTCTGGCATTGAGCTGCATGAGCTGCTTGTATTTTTTGGAGATTAATTCTTTATGAGCTGTTTCATTTGTTATAGTTTTCTCCCATTCTGAGGTTGTCTTTTCACCTGCTTATACTTTCCTTCATTGTGCAAAAGATTTTAAGTTTAATCAAGTTCTATTTGTTTATTTTTGGTTTTAATTCTATAAGTTTGGGAGGTGGGTCATAGAAAATCTTACTGTGATTTATGTCGATAATGTGCTCTGCCTATGTTTTCCTGTAAGAGTTTTATGGTTTCTGTTCTTACACTTAGGTATTTAATCCATTTTGAGTTTATTTTTGTGTATGGTGTTAGAAAGTGTTGTAGTTTCATTCTTTTACAGATAATTGACCAGTTTTCCCAGCACCACTTGTTGAAGAGACTGTCTTTACTCTCTTGCATATTTTTGCCTCCTTGGTCAAAGATAAGTTTTTAATAGGTGTTTGGATTTATATCTGGGCTTTCTATATTGTTCCATTTATCTATTTTTTTGTTTCTGTGGCAGTACCATACTCTCTTGATGACTGTAGCTTTGTACTATAGTCAGAAGTCAGGAAGGTAGATTCATCCATTTCCATTCTTTCTCAAGATTGCTTTGGGTATTCAAGATCTTTTGTGTTTCCATACAAATTGTGAAATGATTTGTTCTAGTTCTGTGAACAGTACCATTGGTAGTTTGATAGGGATTGCATTCAATTTATAGATTGCTTTGGGTAATATAGTCATTTTCACATATATTTATTCTTCCAATTCAAGAACATGATATATTTCTCCTTCTATTTGTTTCATCTTTGATTTCATTCATCAGCATTTTGTAGTTTTCTGTATACAGGTCTTTTCTCTCTTTAGTTAAATTTATTTGTAAGTATTTTATTCTTTTTGTTGCAGTGGTGAATGAGATTCTTTCCTTAATTTCTCTTTATGATTTTTCATTATAAGTGTATAGGAATGCAGAGGATTTCTTGGTATTAATTTTATATCCTTTGATTTAGTATAATCATTGATTACCTCTAGTGATTTTCTGGTGACATCTTTAGGGTTTTCTATGTAGAGAATTGTGTCACCTGGAAACAGTGAGAGTTTTACTTCTTTTCCAATCTGAATTATTTTTTATTTATTTTTCTACTCTGATTGCTATGGCTAGGACTTCCAACACTATGGTGAATAGTAGTGATGAGAGGAAGCACCCTTGTCTTGTTCTTGATTTTAGAGGAAATGCTTTCAATTTTTTACCATTGAGGATAATGTTTGCTGTGGGTTTGCATATATGGCTTTTATTATACTGAGTTTGTTCTTTCAGTGCCTACTTTCTTGAGATGTTTTTATATCTATTTATTTTTTTATTTTTTTACTTTACAATATTGTATTGGTTTTGCCATACATCAACATGCATCTGCCACGGGTGTACACATGTTCCCTGTGTATACCCCAATGTTCATTGCAGCACTGTTTATAATAGCCAGGACATGGAAGCAACCTAGATGTCCATCAACAGATGAATGGATAAGAAAGCTGTGGTACATATACACAATGGAGTATTACTCAGCCATTAAAAAGAATACATTTGATCAGTTATTGAGAGTTGTTTTATCATGAATGAGCTTCGAATTTTGTCAAAGACTTTCTCTGCATCTATTGAAATAATTGTATGGTTTTTATCTTTCAATTTCTTAGTATGGTATATCACACTGATTGATTTACATATATTGAAGAATTCTTTCATCCCTGGCATAAAGCCCACTTGATGCTTGAACTTTTTAATATGTTGTTGTTTTCTGTTTGCTGGGATTTGGTTGATGATTTTTGCATCTGTGTTCATAAATAATATCGTCCTGTAATTTTCTCTTTGTGTGGCATCTTTGTTGGGTTTTGGTATCAGGGTGACAGTGGCTTTGTAAAATGATTTTTTGAGTTTTCTTTCCTCTATAATTTTCTGGAAAAGTTTGAGCAGGATAACTCCTCTCTAAATTTTGGTAGAACTCTCCTGTGAAGCCATGTGGTCCTGGGCTTTTGTTTATAAACTTATTATCATAGTTTCAATTTCCATGCTTGTGATTGATCAGCTCATATTTTCTATTTCTTCCTGGTTCAGTTTTCAAAGGTTATATTTTACTAAGAATTTTACATTTCTTCCAAGTTGTCCATTTTGTTGGCATATCATTGTTCATAGTAGTCTTTTATGATTCTGTTTCTATGTTGTCTGTTGTAATTTCTTTTTCACTTGTAATTTTATTGATTTTAGTTTTCTCCCTTCTTTATTGATGAGTCAGCCTAAAGTTTTTTATATTTTATCTTCTCAAAGAACCATTTTTTCTTTTATTGATTTTTGCTATATTCTCCTTCATTTCTTTTTCATTTATTTCTGCTCTGATCTTTATGATTTCTTTTCTCCTACTAACCACTAGTGTGGTTTTTTTCTTCTCTTTCTAGTTGCTTTATGTATAATGTAAGATTGTTTATTTGAAGTTTTTCTTGTTTCTTGAGGCAGACTGTATTACTATAAACTTTCTTATTGGAACTGCTTTTACTGATTCCATAGGTTTGACTTGTCATTCTCTCATTTCATTTGTTTCTATGCAGATATTGATTTCCTTTTTGATTTCTTCAGTGATCTGTTGGTTATTCAAAAGGATGTTTTTTCTGAATAATGAACACAATTCCATGTGTTTGTTATTTTTTTTACTATTTATATCTAATCTTATAGCATTGTGATCAGAAAAGATATTTGAAAAGATTTCAATTTTTTAAAAATTTACCAAGATTTGATTTGTGGCCCAGGATATGATTGGTCCTGGAGAATATTCCATGTGCACTTGAGATAAAAAGGTGAAATCCATTGTTTTTGTGTGAAATGCCCTATAGATATCAATTGTATCCAACTGTTCCAATGTATCATTTAAAGCTTATGTTTTCTTATTAACATTCTGTCTGGATGATATGTTCATTGTGTGACTGTAGTATTAAAGTCCCCCCTATTGTTGTGGTAGTGTCAATTTCCCCTTTATTTTTGTTGTTGTTCAGTCACTCAGTTGTGCCTGACTCCTTGTAACCCTATGGACTGCAGCACCCCAGGCTTGCCTGTCCTTCACCATCTCCCAGAGCTTGCTCAAACTCATGTCTATTGAGTCAGTGATGCCATTCAACCATCTGGTCCTCTGTCGTCCTCTCGCCCTTCTGCCTTCTATCTTTCCCATCATCAGGGTCTTTTCCAATGGGTCAACTGTTTGCATCATACTGGCATAAGTCCTTTGGAGGAGGTCACAATTACCCCTACCATAGTTTGGCCCTATGCCAAACTACAGGGAGGGAACATAGCCCCACCCATCAGCAGAAAATTGTATTAAGTATTTACTGAGCATAGCCTTGCCCACTAGAGCAAGACCCAGTTCTTCCCACAGCCAGTCCCTCCCATTAGGAAGTTTCCACAAGCCTCTTATCCTTATCCATCAGAGGGGAGACAGAATGAAAACCACAATCACAGGAAACTAACCAAACTGATCACATGGATCACAGCCTTGTCTAACTCAATGAAGCTATGAGCCATGCCATGTAGGGCTACCCAGGATGGACGGGTCATGGTGGAGAGTTCAGACAAAACGTGGTCCACTGAAGAAGGGAATGGCAAACAACTTCAGTATTCTTTCCTTGAGAACCCCATGAACAGTATGAAAAGGCCAAAAGATATGATACTAAAAAATGAACTCCCCTTTAATAGTTCTTAGCATTTACCTTATGTATTTTGGTTCTGCTATGTTGGGTGCATATATAATAATAATTGTTATGTCTTCTTCTTAGAATGGTCCCTGCATTATGTAGTGCCCTTCATTGTCTCTCATAACAGTCTTTATTTTACAATCTATTTTATTTGATATGAGCATTGCCACTCCCACTTTCTTTTGGTCTCCATTTGCATGAAATAGTATTTTCCAGCCCCTCACTTACAGTCTGTATGTGCCCCTAAGTTTGAAGTGAGTCTCTTGTAGACAGCATATATAGGGTCTTATTTTTATATCTATTCAGCAAATTTGTGTCTTTTGTTTGGAGCACTTAACCTATTTACATTAATGTAATTAGTGAGAAGTATGATCCCATTACCATTTACTTCATTGTTTTGGATTCCCTTTTATTGACCTTGTCTGTGTTTCCCTTTAGCATTTGTTGAAGAGCTAGCTTTGAGGTGCTGGATCATCTTTGTTTTTGCTTATCTGTAAAGTTTTTTATTTCTCCTTCACATCTGAATGAGACCCTTGCTGTATAGAGTAATCTTGCTTGTAGGTTTTTCTCTTTCATCACTTTAAGTAGATCCTGCCATTTCCTTCTGGCCGGCAGAGTTTCTGTTGAAAGTTCAGCTGTTAGCCTTTTGGGGATCACCCTGTATGTTATTTGTTGCTTTTTCCTTGCTGTGTTTAATATTTGCTCTTTGTGGCTAATTTTTGTTAGTTTGATTAATATGTATCTTGGTGTGTTTCTCCTTGGGATGATCCTGTATGGGACTCTCTGAGCTTCTTGGAGTTGGGTGGCTATTCCATTCCCCATTTTAGGGACGTTTTTGACTATTATCTCCAAGTATTTTCTCATACCCTTTCCTTTTGTCTTCTTATTCTAGGACACCTATGATTCAAAAGTTGGGGTGCTTAACATTGTTGCAGAGATCTCTGAGGCTGTCCTCATTTCTTTTCTTTATTCTACTCTGCTTCATTTATTTCCACCATCTGCTTTTAGCTCACTTATCCATTCTTCCACCACAGTTACTCTACTGTTGGTTTCCTCTAGAGTGTTCTTAATCTCAGTTATTGTGTTGTTTATTGTTGATTGGCTGTTCTTTAATTCTTCTAGGTCCTTGTTAAACATTTCTTGCACCTTCTTAATCCTTGTCTCTAGTTATCTGTATCTCCCTTTTGTTTTCAAAATTTTGAATTATCTTTGCTATCATTATTCTGAATTCTTTTTCAGGTAGACTCTCTATCTCCTCCTCTTTCATTTGGTTTGGTAAGTTTTTATCCTGTTCCTTCACCTGCTGGAAATTCTCTATCTTTTCATTTTGTTTAGTTTTCTGTGTTTGGGGTCTCCTTTCTGTAGACTGGAAGATTATCATTCCTCTTAATTGTGGAGTCTGCTCCCTTTGGGTTGGGTTGAACCAGTGCCTTGTGATGGTTTCTTGGGTGGGGAAACTTTTGTCTGTGTTCTGGTGGGTAGAGCTAGATCTCATCTCTCTGAAGGCCAGTACAGTGTCCAGTAGTGAGTTTTGGGGTGTCTCTGGGTTTGGCATGGCCTTGGGTGGCCTGTCTATTAATGTTCAGGGTTATTTTCCTGTTTTGCTGGAGGATAAGCATGGGGAATCTTGCACTGGAACTTTGGCTCTTGGGTGGTGCTTGGTTTCAGTAGAGGTGTAGAGGCTTTTGGGCGGACTCTCATCTATTAATGTTCCCTGGGGTCAGGATTTCTATAATAGCCCAAAGTTCTGGAGTTGAGCCTCTTGCCTCAGGTTTTCACTTCTCAATCCACACATAACTGAAGACAAAACCCATAGCTTAATGCTGAAACAACTCCCCACAGCCAGGAACATCCTAGGAGATTCATAAAGTTGTATAGGGAAGAGAAGATGGAGGAGGGGGAAAGAGGTGACAAGGAGGAGAAAAAGGGAGGGTCAAAAGGGAAGAGAGCAATCAAGCCAATAAGCAAATCCCTAAGTGAAAATTAATACTAAAAAATTAGAATTTTAAGATATAAAATTAATAACAAAAGATCACAATGCAAAAATTAAAAACCTAAAATTCAAAAGTACAATATAAAAAACAAAATCAAACACATTTTTAAAGTTATTGAATTTATTTTAAAATAAGTTTTTTTAGAAAGATAAAAGTAGAGTAAAAAATGAAAGTTAAAGGAGTAATAAAGAAACATATAGGACAGTATGAGGGACAAAAAGAAAAAGGGGGCAAAGAAAGGGGGAAATGAAAAAAGAAAAAAGAATTAAAATTTTAAAATAATAAAATAAAAATTAAAATAATAATTATAATAAAAAATTTATAGGAGGTGGAGAGTATGTATCCAGTGGTATTGAGATGAATGTTCTCTTTTACTGCTCCAGCTGAGTTGCTCACTCAGAAGGCCTTCTGATATATCTAGGAAGGCCTGAAGGATTTTAATCTGTTGCACCTGCCATTTCCGGGGTGGTTCTTCCTTCTTTCTTTACTCTCGCTGGCTGCCTCTGCTTGCAAGTCTCTCTTCAGTGTCTGAACTCCACCCTGACACGAGGGGGCAAGAGTGGCCACTTATTCAGGCTCACTTGCTCAGTTGTGCTGTGGAGAGGGAGGGATACTGCTGGCATGTATGGGTGGATGGACCACACAGGGATTGCCACAGCTGACGGTGGGTGTACACGTCCTAGGCCCAATCCATTTGGGCTCCCAGGTACGTTGTGAGGTCACAGTCCCAGGTGGACCATGAGTCTCCTCAGGGGAGCTGGTCTCAAGCTATGACACTCCCAGTAGATCTGAGCTGTCCAGGATCCCAGGAAGACATGGGTAGTGGTTGGCTATCTGCTCACAGCTTGGCAGCAGATGTGGTCTCTGGGGCTGAGATTGCAGCAGCCCTTTGCCTTCTACCTCTGGCTGGTGCACACCTCCCTCTCTGCTTCCTGGGCTGTAAATGGCAGCAAGCTCACCCCACTTTGATACTCTGATTCTACGAGCACACCGGGAATCAAAATGAGGCGTTAGAGCTGTCCCATGGGAATGGTCCTTTGTTTCTCTGGAAATCCCACGTTTTCCCCATTCTGTCTGTGCTATGTCACATTAGCCCCCTCAGAGTGTCCTCACAGCATTCAATCTAGGTCCTTTCCCTGAGAATCAATGACACAGCCCATGCCTCTGCACCCAGCTCCCACTCGCTGTCTGTGGATGCAAGCATGTGAGCCTCTTCTCAGTACTATTTCTGTGGTGAAATTTTCTCAGTCATCCCTCTGAGTTTCCTAAGCTCCCACTGACCCTGCTTTTGAGAAGGTTTCCTATTGTGTGTGAACTTCTTCTCCTTCATGACTCCCTCTCCAAGGAGAGTCCCTGTCCCAAAACCCTTTGTCTCTCTTTTCATCCTTATCCTCATTCTGAGGAGATTGGTTTGCATTTCTGGGCATTTGGTGTCCTTCAGCAGTGTTCAGAAGTTGTTCTGTGGGAGTTGCTCCACATGCAGATGATCTTTTGTTGTATTTTGGGAGGAGAAAGTGAACCCCCTATCCAATTCCTCTTCCATCTTGAGACTGCCCCCCAAAATCTCTTCTTGTAAGGATATTAGTCATATTGCATTAGGGTACACCCTGCTGCTGCTGCTGCTAAGTCGCTTCAGTCGTGTCCGACTCTGTGCGACCCCATAGACAGAAGCTCACCAGGCTCCCCCGTCCCTGGGATTCTCCAGGCAAGAATACTGGAGTGGGTTGCCATTTCCTTCTCCAGTGCATGAAAGTGAAAAGTAAAAGTGAAGTTGCTCAGTCGTGTCGACTCTTAGCGACCCCATGGACTGGAAGCTATCAGGATCCTCCGTCCATGGGACTTTCCAGGCAAAAGTACTGGGGTGGGGTGCCATTGCCTTCCCTGACCATCCCATTTTAGTTGAATTATCTCTGTAAATGTTCCAGCTTGGAAATACAGCCACATTCTGAGGTATAAGAGTTATGGCTTCAACATATGATTTAGGGGGTGGGAGGTAATTCTGTGGTCTTCTCTGGTAGCTCAGCTGGTGAAGAATCCACCCACAATGCAGGAGACCCTGGTTTGATTCCTTGGATGGGAAGATCCACTAGAGAATGGATAGGCTACCCACTCCAGTATTCTTGGGCTTCCCTGGTGGCTAAACTGTAAGAGAATCCACCTGCAATGTGGGAGACCTGGATTCGATTCCTGGGTTGGGAAGATCCCCTGGAGAAGGGAACAGCTATCCACTCTAGTATTCTTGCCTGGAAAATTCCATGGACAGAGATTTGCAGGCTACAGTACATGAGGTCACAAAGAGTTGGACATGACTGAGTGAATAAGTGCACCACAGCACATAATTTAGCCTATAAAAATTTGCTAGTAGGCATTGTTGTGTAATAATTGGATTTTCTACACATAGGATCTTGTGATCTACAAATATAGTTTTACTTTTTTTCTCTTGGCCATGTTGCACAGCACATGGGATCTTAATTCCCCAATCAGGGATCGAACCTTCACCCCCTACATTATAAGTGCAGAGTCTTAACCACTGGGCCCCCAGGGGAGTCCCTAGTGGTACAGGAACTTCTTTATTTCCAATTTGTATACATTTTATATATTTTCCTTCTATAATAATTTTGGCTAGAACTTCTATTAAGATGCTGACTCGTAGTAGTAAAAGTGGCCATTCTTTTTGTTTGTCATAGGAAGAAGGTGTCAGTATTTTACCATTGAATTTGATATAAACTTTGGATTTTTCATGTATGTTTTTTACCATAACGGGGAAGTTCCCTTTTATTTCTAGTTTAATTTGGCAATTGAGATGATCATGTCTTTTTTTTTCCTCTTTATTCTATTAGTGAATGATGTTAACACTGATTTTCTTATGTTAAATCATCTAAACATGCTTATGATAAACTTCTCTTGGTGTGTAATCCTTTTAATATGCTATAGGATTCATTATGCTTACATTTTTTGAAATGTTTAAGTGAATATACATGATGAATATTGGTGTATAATTTTCTTTTCTTGTGTTTTTTTATCTGGTATTTTATCAGGTTATTGCTGGCCTCATAACATGAGTTAGGTATTAAATTTCATTTAATTTTTTGGTAAATTTTGAAAACGATTAGAAGTAATTCTTTTAATGTTTGTTAGAGTCAGTAGAGAAGCTGTCTCTTCCTGGATTTTTCTACTTTGAGAGATTTATGACTACTGAGTCACGCTCTTTCCTTGTTATAACTCTGTTATTATCTATTTCTTATTGACTCAGCTTAGGTAATTTGTGGATTTCTAGGAACTTACCCCTTCATCTAGATTATCTAATATGTTGGTATATAATTGTTCAAATATTCTTTGCTAATTTTATTTAATTTCTGTAAGTTTGTAGTTAATAATAGTATACCCAAATTCATTTCTTTGTTATTAATATTTATTTTACATGTATACTTGTTTTACAATGTTGTGTTAGTTTCAGATATACAGAAAAGTGATTCAGTTATATATCTACATAATATATTATTTTTCAGATCCTTTTCCCATATAGGTTATTAGAGAATACTGAGACGAGTTCTCTGTGCTATACAGTAGATCCTTGTTGATTATCTATTTTATATATAGTAATGTGTATCTGTTAAAACCAACCTCCTAATTTATCCCTCCACTCAACGTTTCATTTGTTAACTATAAATTTATTTTCTAAGTCTGTGAGTCCCTTTCTGTTTCTTGAGTAAGTTTATTTGTATCATTTTTT
Organism: Tragelaphus eurycerus; assembly: GCA_935064755.1. NCBI lineage: Eukaryota > Metazoa > Chordata > Mammalia > Artiodactyla > Bovidae > Tragelaphus > Tragelaphus eurycerus. The sequence continues at coordinate 1,589,281 of CAKXYN010000119.1, read as the reverse complement.
AGATTCCATATATGGATGATATAGTATTTGTTTTTTCTGTCTGACTGACTTAGCATGATAATCTATAGTTCCATTTTTATGATGAAATAATATTCCATTATACAAATGTACATCTCTTTAACCTTTCACTGTAGATGGACATTTAGGTTATTTCCATGCCTTGACTATTGTAAATAGTGTTCAATGAACATTTGAGTTCAAGTATCTTTCTGAAGTATGGTTTTTGCCATATATATGCCCAGGAGTGTGATTGCTGGATCTTCTGGTAACTCTATTTTTAGTTTTCTAAAGAACCTCCATTAGAGAAGGCAATGGCACCCCACTCCAGTACTCTTGCCTGGAAAATCCCATGGATGGAGGAGCCTGGTAGGCTGCAGTCCATGGGGTCGCTAAGAGTTGGATACAACTGAGCGACTTCACTTTCACTTTTCACTTTCATGCATTGGAGAAGGAAATGGCAACCCACTCCAGTGTTCTTGCCTGGAGACTCCCAGGGACGGGGGAGCCTGGTGGGCTGCCATCTCTGGGGTCGCACAGAGTCGGATACGACTGAAGCGACTTAGCAGCAGCAGCAGAAGCAGCAGCAGCAGCAAAGAACCTCCATACTGTTCTCTATAGTAGCTTTATCAATTTACATTTCCATCAACAATGCAAGAGGGTTCCCTTCTCTCCACATCCTCTCCAGCATTTATTGTCTATAGATTTTTTGAAGATGGTCATTCTGACCAGTGTGAGGTGATACTGCATTGCAATTTTGATTTGTATTTCTCTAATAATTAGTTATTATTAATTCCAAAAATGCTCAGTCACTCAGTCATGTCCAGCTCTTTGTGACACCATGGACTGTAGCCCACCAGGCCCCTCTATCCACAGGATTTTCCAGGCAAGAACACTGGACTGGGTTGCCATTCCTTCTCCAGGGTATCTACGTGACACAGGGTTTGAACCTGCATTTCCTGCATCTCCTGCATTGGCAGGTGGATTCTTTATGGCTGGCGCCACCTGGAAAGCCAAATAATGAGTGATGTTGAGCATCTTTTCATGTGTTTTTTGGCCATCCACTATTCCTCTTTGAAGAAAGATCTATTTAGATCATTTCCCCATTTTTTGATAAGGTTCTTTGCTTATATATATATATATATATATATATATATATATATAGAGAGAGAGAGAGAGAGAGAGAGAGAGAGAGCTGTTTGTATATTTTGGAGATTAATCCTTTATCAGTTGGGTTGTTTGGAAATATTTTATCCCATTCTGTGGCTTTACATCATGAGAAATGCTGGACTGGAAGAAACACAAGTTGGAATCAAGATTGCTGGGAGAAATATCAATAACCTCAGATATGCAGATGACACCACCCTTATGGCAGAAAGTGAAGAGGGGCTAAAAAGCCTCTTGATGAAAGTGAAAGTGGAGAGTGAAAAGGTTGGCTTAAAGCTCAACATTCAGAAAACGAAGATCATGGCATCTGGTCCCATCACTGCATGGGAAATAGATGGGGAAACAGTGGAAACAGTGTCAGACTTTGTTTTTCTGGGCTCCAAAATCACTGCAGATGGTGACTGCAGCCATGAAATTAAAAGACGCTTACTCCTTGGAAGGAAAGTTATGACCAACCTAGATAGCATATTCAAAAGCAGAGACATTACTTTACCAACAAAGGTTCGCCTAGTCAAGGCTATGGTCTTTCCTGTGGTCATGTATGGATGTGAGAGCTGGACTGTGAAGAAGGCTGAGCGCCGAAGAATTGATGCTTTTGAACTGTGGTGTTGGAGAAGACTCTTGAGAGTCCCTTGGACTGCAAGAAGATCCAACCAGTCCATTCTGAAGGAGATCAATCCTGGAATTTCTTTAGAAGGAATGATGCTAAAGCTGAAACTCCAGTATTTTGGCCACCTCATGCGAAGAGTTGACTCATTGGAGAAGACTCTGATGCTGGGAGGGATTGAGGGCAGGAGGAGAAGGGGACGACAGAGGATGAGATGGCTGGATGGCATCACTGACTCGATGGATGCGAGTCTGAGTGACCTCCGGGAGCTGGTGATGGACAGGGAGGCCTGGTGTGCTGCGGTTCATGGGGTCGCAAAGAGTCGGACACGACTGAGCGACTGATCTGATCTGATCTGTGGCTTACCTTTTTGATTTGTTTATTGTTTCTACTGCCATGAAAAACCTTTTAAGTTTAATTAGGTCCTATTTGTTTATATTTATTTCTATTTTCATTACTCTGGAGGTGAATCCAAAAATATATTTCTGTTATTTATATCATAGAGTGTTCTCCTTATGTTTTCCTCTGTGAATTTTCTAGCATGTGGTCTTATAATTATAACCTTAATCCATTTTGAGTTTATTTTTTATGTATTGCATTTGAGAATGTTCTTTTTTAAAATTTATTTATTTTAATTGGAGGCTTTACAATATTGTAGTTGTTTTTGCCACACATTGACATGAATCAGCCATGGGTGTACATGTGTTCCCCATCCTGAACATCCCACACACCTCCCTCCTCAGGATCATCCCACTGCACCAGCCCTGAGCACCCTGTCTCATGCATCGAACCTGGACTGGCAATCTGTTTCACATATGATAATATACATGTTTCAATGCTATTTTCTCAAATCATCCCATGCTCGCCTTCTCCCACAGAGTCCAGAAGAATGTTCTATACTTCTGTGTCTCTTTTGCTGTCTCACATATAGGGCCATCATTATCATTTTTCTAAATTCCATATGTATGTGTTAGTATACTGTATGGGTATTTTTCTTTCTGGCTTACTTCACTCTGTATAATAAGCTCCAGTTTCATCCACCTCATTAGAACTGATTCAAATATATTCTTTTTAATGGTTGAGTAATATTCCATTGTGAATATGTACCACAGATTTCTTATCCATTCATCTGCCAATGGACATCTAGGTTGCTTCCATGTCCTGGTTATTATAAACAGTGCTGCAATGAACATTGGGGTACATGTGTCTCTTTAAATTCTGGTTTCCTTGCTGTGTATGCCCAGCAGTAGGATTACTGGGTCATATGGCAGTTCTATTTCCAGTTGTTTAAGGAATCTTCACACTGTTCTCCATAGTGGCAGTACTAGTTTATATTCCCACCAACAGTGTAAGAGGGTTCCCTTTTCTCCACACCCTCTCCAGCATTTATTGTTTGTAGACTTTTGGATAGCAGCCATTCTGATGAGTGTGAGATGGTACCTCATTGTGATTTTGATTTGCATTTCTCTGAGAATGAGTGATGTTGAGCATCTTTTCATGTGTTTGTTAGCCATCTGTATGTCTTCTTTGGAGAGGTGTCTGTTTAGTTCTTGAGCCCACTTTTTTATTGGGTTGCTTTTTTTTCCTGGTATAGAGCTGCATGAGCTGCTTGTATATTTTTAAAATTAATTCTTTAGCAGTTGCTTCATTTGCTATTATTTTCTCCGATTCTGAAGGCTGTCTTTTCACCTTGCTTATAGTTTCCTTCATTGTACAAAAGCTTTTAAGTTTAATTAGGTCCTATTTGTTTATTTTTGCCCTTATTTCCATTACTCTGGGAAGTGGATCATAGAGGATCTTGCTGTGATTTATGTCAGCAAGTGTTTTGCCTATGTTCTCCTCTAGGAGTGTTACAGTTTCTGGTCTTACATTTAGATCTTTAATCCATTTTGAGTTTATTTTTGTGTATAGTGTTAGAAAGTGTTCTAGTTTCATTCTTTTACAAGTGGTTTACCAGTTTTCCCAGCACCACTTGTTAAAGAGATTGTCTTTTCTCCATTGTTTATTTTTGCCTCTTGTCAAAGATATGGTGTACATAGGTGTGTGCATTTCTCCCTGGGCTTTATATTTTGTTCCATTGATGTATATTTCTGTCTTTGTGTCAGTAACGTACTGTCTTGATGACTATAGCTTTGTAGAATAGTCTAAAGTCAGGCAGATTGACTCGTCCAGTTCCATTCTTCTTTCTCATTTGAGAATGTTCTAATTTCATTCTTTTATGTGTAGCTGGCCAGTTTTCCCAGAACCATTTATTGAAGAGACTGTCTTTTCTCCATTGTATATTCTTTCCTACTTTGTCATACCCCACTCCACTACTCTTGCCTGGAAAGTCCCATGGACGGAGGAGCCTGGTAGGCTGCAGTCCATGGAGTCGCTGAGAGTCGGACACAACTAAGCGACTTGACTTTGACTTTACAACTGACCATACGTGTGGGGGGTTATTTATAAGCTTTATATCCTGTTCCATTGCTCTATAAATCTGTCTTTGTGCCATACCATATGTTTTTGAGTACTGTAGCTTCTTAGTATAGTCTGAGTTCAAGGAACCTAATTCCTCCAAACATGTTTTTCTTTCTCAAGATTATTTGACTATACAGTCTTTTTTTTTCCATAGATTTAAAATTTTTAGTTCTAGATCTTTTAAAAATGCCATTGGTAAATCGATAGGGGTTGCATTGAATCTCTAGGTTACCTTGTGTGGTATAGTCATTTTGACACCATTTTTCCAATCCAAAATCATGATATATCTTTCCATTTGTTTGAGTCATCTTTGATTTCTTTTGTTATCATCCTAGTTTTCAGAGTAGAGGCCTTTTGTCTCCTTAGATAGCCTTATTCATAGGTATTTTATTCTTTTGATATGATGATATCAGGGTGATGATTACCTCACAAAATAAAATCCTAAATGTTCCTGCCTCTGCACTTTTTTAGAAGAGTTTCAGGAGGGAAGGTACTAAGAAGGATGTTGACTCACCTATGAAGCTACTTGGTCCTTGACTTTTGTTTGTTGGTTTTTTAAATCACAGTTTCAGTTGCAGTATTTGTGATTGGTCTCTTCATGTTTTCTATTTTTTCCTAGTTTAGTCTTGGGAGATTGTAACTTTCTAAGAATTTGTCCATTCTAGGTTGTACAATTTGAGGGGATATAGTTGATAGATATAGTTGATTGTCTCATTATCCTTTGTAGTTCTGTGGTGTCAGTTGTGATTTCTCTTTTTTAGTTTGTAATTTTATTGATTTGACCCTCTCTCTTTTTATTTTGATGGATCTAGGTAAGGATTTATTGAATTTGCTTATCTCTTCAAAGAACCAGCTTTTATTTTAATTGACTGTTTCTATTTTTTTAAGTCCCTTTCATTTACCACTATTCTAAATTTTATGACATCTTTCCTCCTGAAACTTTGGGTTTTATTTGTTCTTCTTTCTCTAGTTGCTTTATGTGTAAGGTTAGGCTGTATATTTGTGATTTTTCTTGTTTTTAAGGTAATAATGTATTGCTATAATAAACTTGCCTCTTAGAACTGCATTTGCTGTGTCCCATCATTTTTGGATCATTGTGTTTCCATTTTCTTTTGTCTCTAGGTTTTTACTTTAATTTGCTCATTGATTTCTCCAGTGATCTTGTTCATTTAGTTGCATGTTATTTAGCCTCCATGTGTCTGTGGGTGTTTTCTACAATTTTTTTTTCTCAAAGTTGATTTCCAATCTAATAGCACTGTGGTTGGAAAAGATGCTTGATATGATTTCAATTTTCAGAAATTTATAAAGGTTTTTCTTTATGGCCCAGAATGTAATATACCCTGGAGATTATTCTAACTTTGCTTAAGAAGAATATGTATTCTGCTGCTTTTGGTTGGAATGATGTATAAATATTAAATCCATCTGGTCTAGTGTGTCATTTAAGGCCTGTGTTATTAATTTTCTGTCTGAATATTTATTGAGGTAATTGGAGTATTACTGTCCCCACTATTATTATGTTACCTAGCTCTTCCTCTATAACTGTTAGTGTATGCCTTATATATGGGGGTACCCTTATGTTGGATGCATATATATTTGCAACTATTATCTCTTTTGCATTGATAACTCGATTATTATGTAGTATCCTTGTTTGTCTCTTTATTTTAAATATATTTTGCAAAAGGTTTTAAGTTTAATTATACCCAATTGTTTATTTCTGCTTTTAGTTCAGTTAGTCTAGGAGGTAATTATTATTTTTTATTTCCTTGGGCTCCAAAATCACTGCAGATGATGAATGCAGCCATGAAATTGAAAGATGCTTGCTCCTTGAAGAAAAGCTATAACAAACCTAGACAGTATATTAAAAAGCAAAGATACTACTTTGCCGACAAAGGTCCATATAGTCAAAGCTATGGTTTTTCCAGTAGTCATGTATAGACATGAGAGTTGGACCATAAAGGCTGAGTGCTGAAGAATTAATGCTTTTGAACTGTGATGTTGGAGAAGACTCTTGAGAATCCCTTGGACTGCAAAAAATAAAAACAATCAATTCTAAAGGAAACCAGTCCTGAATATTCATTGAAGGGACTGATGCTGAGGCTGAACCTCCAATACTTTGGCCACCTGATGTGCAAAGCCAGTTCATTGGAAAAGACCCTGATGCCAGGAAAGAGGATGCCAGGAAAAAGGCAGGAGGATAAGGGGACAACAGAGGATAAGATGGTTGGATGGCATCACCAACTCAATGTACATGAGTTACCCATTTTGAGTTTATTTTTATGTATTGGGATAGGAAGTGTTCTATGTTCTCACTTTTCAATGTAGCTATCCAGTTTTCCCAGCCCCACTTATTGAAGAGGCTATCCTTTCTCCATTGTATATTCTTACCTCCTTTGTAAAAGATAATGTTCCCATGGGTGCATGAGTTTATCTCTGGGCATTCAATCTTGTTCCATTGATCTTTATTTCTGTTTTTGTCCCAGTACTGTACTGTCTTGATGACTGTAGCTTTGTAGTATAGTCTGAAGACAATAAAGTTGATTCCTCCAGCTCCATTTCTCTTCCTAAGGACTGCTTTGCATATTCAAGGTCTTTTGTGTTTCCAAACAAATTGAATTTTTTGTTCTAGTTCTGTGAAAAATACTATTGGTAATTTGCTACAGATTGCATTGAATCTGTAGATTGCTTTGGGTATTACGGTCATTTTCACAATATTGATTTTTCAAAAAGCTTTTGTACAGAAAAGGAAACAATAAACAAGATTAAAAGACAATCCTCAGAATGGGAGAACATTATTGCAAATGAAACGAAAGATTTGTTTTTGTTGTTTTTTAGTCTCTGAGTCATGTCTGACACTTTGTGACTCCATGTACCACAGCACACCATACTCCCCTGTCCTTCACTATCTCCCATAGTTTGCTCAAATTCATGTTCATTGAATTGGTGATACGATATAACCATCTCGTCCTGTACTACCACCTTCTCGTTTTGCCCTCAATCTTTCCCAGCATCAAGGACTTTCCAATGAGTTGGCTATTCGCACGATGTGGTCAAAGTTTTGCAGCTTCAGCTTCAGGATCAGTCCTTCCAATGAATATTCAGGGTTGATTTCCTTTCTGATTGACTGGTTTGATCTCCTCATAGTCAAACGATCTCTCTAGAGTCTTTTCCAGCACCACAATTCAAAAGCATCAATTCTTCCATGCTCAGCCTTCCTTATGGTCCAAATTTGACATCAGTACATGACTACTGGGAAACCAATAGCTTTGACCACATGGACCTTTTTTTGCAAAGCAATGTCTACTTTTTAATTCACTGTCTAGGTTTGTCATAGCTTTCCTTCTGAGGAGCAGGCATCTTTTAATTTCATGGCTGGAGTCACCATCCTCAGTTATTTTGCAGCCCAAGAAAATAAAATCCATCACTGCTTCCACTTTTTCCCCTTCTGTTTGCCATGATGTGACAGATCTAGATGCAATTATCTTAGTTTTTGGAATGTTGGATTTTAAGCCAGATTTTTCACTCTCATCTTTCACCCTCATCAAGAGGTTCTTTCATTCATCTTCACTTTCAACCATTAGAGTGGTATCATCTGCATATCCGAGATTATTGATGTTTCTCCCAGCAATCTTGATTCCTATTTGTGATTCATCCAGCCAAGCATTTCATATTATGTACTCTGCATATAAAATAAATAAGCTATTTTCATTCTCCTTTACCAATTTTGAACCAGTCAGTTGCTCCATGTCTCGTTTTGTTACTTCTTGACCCACATACAGGTTTCTCAGTAGAAGGTAAGGTGCTCTGTTATTCCCATCTCTTTAAGAATTTTCCACAGCTTGTTGTGATCCACACAGTCAAATATTTAACATAGTCAATGAATCAGAATTAGATGGTCTTTTTCTGGAATTCTCTTGCTTTCTCTATGATCCAGTGAATGTTGGCAATTTGGTTTCTGGTTCCAATGTCTTTTCTAAAGTCAGCTTGTACATCTGAAAAGTCCTCAATTCACATACTGCTGAAGCCTAGCTTGAAATATTTTGAACATAAATTTCCTAGCATGTGAAATGAGTACAATTGTACAATACTTTGAACATTCTTTGGCATTTCCCTCCTTTGGGATTGGAATGAAAATTTACCTTTTCCAGTCCTGTGGCCAGTGTCAAGTTTTCCACATTTTATAACTTATTGAGTGGAACACTTTAACAGCATCATTTTTTAGAGTTTTAAATAACTCTGCTAGAATTCCATCACCTCCACTAACTTTGTTTGTAGTAATGCTTCCTAATGTCCCTTGACTTCACACTCCAGGATATCTGGCTCTTAGTGAGTGATCATATCATTGTGATTATGTGAGTCATTATTACCTTTTTGGTATAGTTCTGTGTATTCTTGCCACCTTTTCTTAATCTCTTCTGCTTCACTTAGGTTCTTACCATTACTGTCCTTATCATGCCAATCCTTGCATGAAATGTTCCCTTGACATCTCCAGTTTAATTGAAGAGATCTCTAGCCTTTCCCTTTCTATTGTTTTCCTTTCTTCTTTCTATTGTTCATTTAGGAAGGTCTTCTTATCTCTCTGTGCTATTCTGTGAAACTCTGCATTCAGTTGAATGTATCTTTCCCTTTTTCCCTTGACTTTTGCTTCTCTTCTCTCCTCAGCTCTTTGTAAAGCTTCCTCAGACAACCATTTTGCCTTTTTACATTTCTTTTTCTTTGAGATTCTTTTTTCACAGACTCCTATTCAATGTCATGAATCTCCATCCATAGTGCTTCAGGTACTCCCTTGAATCTATTCCTCACCTCTACTGTGTAATCAAAAAGAATTTGATTTAGGTCATAGCTGAATAGCCCCGTGATTTTCACTACTTTTTTCAATTTAAGCCTGAATTTTGCAATAAAAAGCTCATGATCTTAGCAACAGTCAGCTCCAGGTCATGTCTTTCCTGACTATATAGATCTCCATCTTCAGCTGCAACGAATAGAATTAATCTGATTTTATTGACCATCTGGTGATGTCCATGTATAGAGTCACCTTTTGTGTTGTTGGAATAGGATGTTTGCCATGACCAGTGTGTTCTCTTGACAAAACTGTGTTAGCTTTTGCCCTGCTTCATTTTGAAATCTAAGGCCAAACTTGCCTGTTACTTCAGGTATCTCTTAACTTTCTGCTTTTGCTTTGCAATCCCCTATGATGAAAGAAACATCTTTTGGGCATTAGCTCTTGAAAGTGTTGTATGTATTCATAGAACTGGTCAACTTTAGCTTCTTTGGCATTACTGTTTGGGGCATAGACTTGGATTACTGTAATGCTGAACGGTTCTCCTTGGAAATGAATCAAGGTCATTCTATCATTTTTGAGACTGCACTCAATTACTGCATTTTGGACTCTTGCTGACTATGAGGGCCACTTCATTTCTTCTAAGGAATTTTTGCCCACAGTAGTAGATGTTATGGTCATCTGAATTAAATTCGCCCATTCCTGTCCATTTTAGTGCACTTATTACTAAGACAGAGAAGGCAATGGCACCCCACTCCAGTAGTCTTGCCTGGAAAATCCCATGGATGGAGGAACCTGGAAAGCTGCAGTCCATGGGGTCGCCGAGGGTCAGACATGACTGAGCGACTTCCCCTTTCCCTTATTACTAAGATGTCAATATTCACTCTTGCTATCACCTGCTTGACCACATCCAATTTACCTTAATTCATGAACCTATCATTCCAGGTTCCTATGCAATATTGTTATTTGCCGCATCAGATTTTACTTTCACCACCAGACATCCACAACTGAGCATCATTTGTGTTCTGCCCCAGACACTTCATTCTTTTCTGGAGCTATTAGTAATAGCCCTCTGCTCTTACCCTGTAGCATATTGGACACCTTGGAGGGTCACCTCTTGTTGTCTTTTTACACTGTTCAAGGGGTTCTCCTGGCAAGAATATTGGAATGGTTTATCATTCCCTCTTTCAGTGGACCACATTTTGTTAGAACTCCTCACTATGACCCATTCATCTTGCGTGGCCCTTCAATGCATCGCTCATAGCTTCATTATGTTATGCAACCAACTTTGGAATGATAAGGCTGTGATCCACGAAGGGATTAATCTCCAGAATATACAAGCAGCTCATACAACTTTGTTAGGAAAACAAACAGAGCAATCAAAAATTTTGCAAAAGACCTAAACAGACATTTTTGCAAAGAAGGCATACAGATGGACAGTAAACACATGAAAATGTGCTCAGCACTCTAATTATTAGAGAAATACAAATCAAAACTATAATGAGTTATCACCTTACCTCACAGCAGTCAGAATGGCCCTGATCAAAAAATCTACAAACAATAAATGCTGGAGAGGATGTGGAGAAAAGGGGACTCTCCTACACTGCTGGTGGGAATGTAAATTGATACAGCCATTATGAAGAACTATTTGGAGATTCCATAAATAACTAGGAATAAATCTACCATATGACACAGCAACCCCACTACTGGAGCATATACTCTGAGAATGCAATAATTGAAAAGGACACAGGTACCCCAAAGGACTCGGGCATGACTGAGAAACTTCACTTTCACTTTTCACCCCAATGTTCATAGCAACATTATTTACAGTAGCCAGGACATAGAAGCAACCTAGATGTCCAATGACAGATGAATGGATAAGGAAGATGTGGTACATATATACAATGAAATATTACACAGTCATCAAAAGGAATGAATTTGAGTCAGTTTTAATGAAGTGGATGAATCCAGAGCATGTTGTACTGAATGAAGTAAGTCAGAAAGAGAAACACAACTATAGTATATTAACACATATATAAGAAATCTGGGAAAATGACATTGATGAATATATTTGCAGGGAAGGAATGGAGAGGCAGATGTAGAAAATGAACTTGTGGATACAGTGGGGCAAGGCGAAAGTAGGAGGAATGGAGAAAGTAGCATCAATGTATATACTCTATCAAGTTTAAAATGGATAGCTGGTGAGAAGTTACTATGTTCCACAGTGAACCCAATCTGGTGCTCTGTGATGACTTCAAGGGTTAGGATGGGGGAAAGGAAGGAAGGGAAAGAGGGAGTGAATGTATGTACATTACGCCTGATTTGCATTGTTGTATGGCAGAAACCAAGACATTATAAAAATTAAAAAACAAATTAAAAAAATAAAGTCAGTGTTTTTTCTAAGTGTTGCTACTGCAGCTTTCTTTTTATTTCCATTGTATAGAATACCTTTTTTCATCCCCTCACATTCAGTCTCTGTGTGTCCTTAGATGTGAAGTTGGTCTCTTATAGACAGTATATATATATATATATCTTGTTTTTGTATCTATTCAGCCAGTCTGTATCTTTAGTTGGAGCATTTAATCCATTTACACTTAAGGTAATCACTGATATTTATGTCTTAATGCTATTTTGTTAATTGTTTTAGATTTGTTTTTTAGGTTTCCCCCAATTCTTTTTTATTCTCTTCTCTAGGGATTTGATGCGGAGAAGGCAATGGCACCCCACTCCAGTACTCTTGCCTGGAAAACCTCATGGATGGAGGAGCCTGGTAGGCTGCAGTCCATGGGGTGGCTGGGAGTCGGACACGACTGAGCGACTTCACTTTCACTTTTCACTTTCATGCATTGGAGAAGTGGCAATGCACTTTACATTGGAGAAGTGGCAACCCACTCCAGTGTTCTTGCCTGGAGAATCCCAGGGACAGGGGAGCCTGGTGGGCTGCCATCTATGGGATCCCACAGAGTTGGATATGACTGAAGCGACGCAGCAGCAGCAGCAGCAGCAGCAGCAGGGATTTGATAACTATCTTTAGAGTTCTTTTGTTTTCTTTTTGATTTTTTATGTGTGTATCTATTACAGATTTTTGGTTTGTGGTTCCCATGAGGTGTCGACATGCAGTATGTGTGTGTGTGTGTGTGTGTGTGTGTGTGTGTGTGTGTGTGTGTATACTGCTTTAAAGATTGCTTTAAAGTTGCTGGTCTATCAATTTCAAACACACTTACAATATCCTGCATTTGTATTCTCCTCTTCTCATGATTGTAGGTTTCAAAAATATATGTATGAATGATTCCATACATTTTTTGTATGTTTACATTTACTGTTGAGCTTTCCCATTATGTAATTTTCCTGTTTCTAATTGTAGCATTTTCAGCCTATTTCATCATTTGTTGTAAAGCTCCTTCATCATTTGCTGTGAAGCTCATTTGGTGGTACTGAATTCTCTTGGCCTTTTCTCATTGGTAAAGTTTTTGATTTCTCCCTAAAATCTGAATGAGAGCCTTGCTGAATAAAGTATTCTTGGTTGTAAGTTTTTCCCTTTCATCACTTTAAGTATACAGCATCATGCTACTCACATCTTGCATGCAGAATTTCTGGTGAAAAAAAATCAACTTAATAGCCTTATGGGGATTCTCTTATATGCTATCCATTGCTTTTCTCTTCTGCTTTTAATATTTTCTCTTTGTATTTTGGTCAGTTTTTTTTTTTTTTTTTTAATGTGTGTCTCAGTGTATTCCTCTTTGGATTTATCATGTATGGGACTCTCTGTGCTTTCTGAATGTGGATGGGTATTTATTTTCTCATGTTAGGAACATTTATGGCTATTGTGTCTTCAAATATTTTCTCACATTCTTTATCTCTCTTGTATCTTTCTGGTACCCTTATAATGTGATGTGTCCCATAAGTGTCTGAGACTGTCCTCACTTTTTTCATTTTTCTTTATGCTATTCTACAGATTAATTTCTGCCATGTTTTCTTCCTGCTCACTTAATCCTTCTGCTTCATTTACTCTCTTTTTGGTTCCTTGTAGACTTTACTTTGCCAACAAAGGTCCATCTAGTCAAGGCTATGGTTTTTCCAGTGGTCATGTATGGATGTGAAAGTTGGAGTGTGAAGAAAGCTGAGCACCAAAGAATTGATGCTTTTGAACTTTTGTGTTGGGGAAGACTCTTGAGAGTCTCTTGGACTGCAAGGAGATCCAACCAGCCCATTCTAAAGGAGATCAGTCCTGGGTGTTATTTGGAAGGACTGATGCTAAAGCTGAAACTCCAATACTTTGGCCACCTCATGTGAAGAGTTGACTCCTTGGAAAAGACTCTGATGCTGGGAGGGATTGGGTGTAGGAGGAGAAGGAGACAACAGAGAATGAGATGGCTGGATGGCATCACTGACTCGATGGATGCGAGTCTGAGTGACCTCCGGGAGCTGGTGATGGACAGGGAGGCCTGGCGTGCTGCGATTCATGGGGTCGCAAAGAGTCGGACATGACTGAGCGACTGAACTGAACTGGAGTGTACTTTTCATTTGTGTCATTTTATTCCTCAATTCTGTTTAGTTATTGTTTATATTTTCTATCTTTTTGTTAAAAACTTCTTGTATTTTCTTACTCTATGCATCCATTCTATTCATGAATTCTTGGATCATCTTTACAATTATTACTCTGTACTCTTTCTTGGGTAAATTGCCTCTCTCCACTTCATTTAGCTGTTCTGAGGTTTTATCTTGTTCCTTAATCTGGAAAATATTCCTCTGCCATCTCATTTTGACTAACTTTTTGTTAGTCAAAATGTGTTTTGGATCCCACAGGCTGTAGGATTTTAGTTCTTATTTCTGGTGTTTGGCTGCTGGTGGTTGAGGCTGGTCTTGTGCAGACTTCCGGGTGAGAGGGACTGATGTCTGCCCACTTGTGAGTATAACTGTGTCTTGTCACTCTGATTGCCAGGGCTCTGTTAAGGTGTGTATTTAGAGATGGCCATGTGCTCAGGAAGATTTTAAGTGGCCTGTCTTCTAATGGTTTGGGGCTGTGTTCCTGCTCTGTTTGTTGTTTAGTCTGAGGTCTCCTAGCACTGGAGTCTAAGGGCTGTTTTGTTGGACCAGGTCATAGTGTCAGAAGTGGCCTCCTAGACAGCGCATGCCAAGGAGTACTCCCCTCTATCTCTGCCACCAGTGTCCTTGAGCCACAGTTGCCCCCTATCTCCCTAGGAGACCCTCCTGGGCCAGTTGGTAGGTCTGACCCAGGCTACTATGAAGTCACTTCTTTTCTCCCTAAGTCATAGTGCACATGAAACTTTGTGTGTGCCCTAAAGAGTGTTGTTATTATTTTTTCAAGTATTGCAGAGTTCTTGCCATCAAGTCACACTGGTCTTCAGAGCCAAATGCTCTGGCACTCCTCCTAAGGACACCATAGCAGCAAACTTGGGAGCCTGATGTGGGGTTCAGAACTCTCAGTTCTGTGGGAGATCCTCTGCAATTTAATTAGTTTCCAGTTTGTTGGTTGCCCACTTGGCAGGTACAGGATTTCACTCTATTGCAGATGTGCCCCTCCTATCATCTCACTGTGGCTTATTCTTTGTCTTTGAATGTAAAATATCTTTTCCTAGGTTCCAGTACTTTTTTGTTGATAGCTGTTCATCAGGTAGTTGTGACTTTAGTATTGAGAAGTTATACTTAGGTCCTTCTACTCCGCCATCTTGTCAGGAAACTCTCACTTTCATTTCTGATCTTAGTCATTCTTATCTTCTCTCTTTCTTCTTTGTCAATATAGATAAAAGATTGGAAATCTTATTCTTCATTTCAAATAATCTACTTTTTATTTCATCGATCCTATTGTTTTTTGTACTCTATCTCCACTCTAATCTATATCATTTCCTTCTTTCTGCTAGCTTTGGGTTTACTTTGCTCTTTTTTTTTTTTTTTTTTCATTTCTCATGATGTAAAGTTAGATTACAGACCACCTGATCTGCCTCTTGAGAAATTTGTATGCAGGTCAGGAAGCAACAGTTAGAACTGATCATGGAACAACAGACTGGTTCCAAATAGGAAAAGGAGTACGTCAGGGCTGTATATTGTCACCCTGTTTATTTAACTTATATGCAGAGTACATCATGAGAAATGCTGGACTGGAAGAAACACAAGCTGGAATCAAGATTGCTGGGAGAAATATCAATAACCTCAGATATGCAGATAACGCCAACCTTATGGCCAAAAGGGAAGAGGAACTAAAAAGCCTCTTGATGAAAGTGAAAGAGGAGACTGAAAAAGTTGGCTTAAAGCTCAACATTCAGAAAACAAAGATCATGGCATCCGGTCCTATCACTTCATGGGAAATAGATGGGGAAACAGTGGAAACAGTGTCAGACTTTATTTTGGGGGGCTCGAAAATCACTGCAGATGGTGATTGCAGCCATGAAATTAAAAGACGCTTACTCCTTGGAAGGAAAGTTATGACCAACCTAGATAGCATATTCAAAAGCAGAGACATTACTTTGTCAACAAAGGTTCGTCTAGTCAAGGCTATGGTTTTTCCTGTGGTCATGTATGGATGTGAGAGCTGGACTGTGAAGAAGGCTGAGCGCCAAAGAATTGATGCTTTTGAACTGTGGTGTTGGAGAAGACTCTTGAGAGTCCCTTGGACTGCAAGGAGATCCAACCTGTCCATTCTGAAGGAGATCAGCCCTGGGATTTCTTTGGAAGGAATGATGCTAAAGCTGAAATTCCAGTATTTTGGCCACCTCATGCGAAGAGTTGACTCATTGGAGAAGACTCTGATGCTGGGAGGGATTGAGGGCAAGAGGAGAAGGGGACGACAGAGGATGAGATGGCTGGATGGCATCACTGACTCGATGGACGTGAGTTTGAGTGAACTCTGGGAGTTGGTGTTGGACAGGGAGGCCTGGCGTGCTGCGATTCATGGGGTCGCAAAGAGTCGGACACGACTGAGCAACTTATCTGATCTGATCTGAAAGTTAGATTATTGATTTGAAATCTCTTTTCTTTTTTAATATAGGCATTTACAGGTATTAATTTCTTTCAGAGTGCTACTGCCCTGATGTATACTATAAATTTTAGTATGTGGTATTTTCATTTTCGTTCAGCTCAAAAGTAATTTATAGTTTCACTTAAGCTATTTTCTTTGATCCATTAATTTCTTTAAGAATGTGGTGTTTAATTTCCACATGCTTGTAGATTTTTCTATTTTCTTTCTGTTTTTGCTTTACAGCATCATTTTCTTGTGGTCAGAAAAAGCATTTTGTATAATTTCAGTCTTTTAAAATTGATTGAAACTTGTCTTTTTACCTAACATATGTGATCTAACTTACAAAATGTTCCATGTGCAATTGAGAAAAACGTTATCTTCTTTTGTTAGGTGTAGTGTTCTATATATGTCAGTTATATCTAGTTGTTTTATAGTGTTGTTAAAGACCTCTACATTGTTATTGATCTTCTCTCTAGATATTCAATCCATTATTTAAATGTGGTATTAAAGTCTCCAACTATTTTTGTAGAACTGCTATTACTTATTTAAATTTTGTCAATGGTTCATAGATTATTTTTTTTGGGGGGGGTGGTAATTGGTTGTTTGGTGAATGTATGCTGAGAGTTGTTGTAACTTCTTGATGTATTGACCATTTGTTAAATATATAATATTCTTCCTTTCCTCTTATAAAAGTTTTAATGTTAAAATCTCTTTTGTCTGTTATCAGTATAGATATCCCAATTATCTTTTCAGTACTGTTTGCATGGAGTATGTTTTCCATTCTTTTACTTTCAACCTATCTGTGTCTTTGGATCTAAAGTGATTCTCATTGTATAGCATATAGGTAGATTATGTTCTTTTTACCTATCCAGCAATCTGTACATTTAAAGAGTTTAATCCATATACATAAAGATTAATAATGATAAGAGAGTCCTTCTGGCATTCTATTGTTTTATGTATTTCTTACATCTTTTTTATTGTCTTCCTCATTACCATTTTTGTGCTAGTTTTCTCTCTCTCTTACTTCTGGGTCTCCCATAATGTGTATATTGGCCCACTTGATGGTGTCTCTCAGGTTTTGTTTGCTTTTTTCATTATTTTTAAGTTTCTGCTCCTCCGACTTTATACATTCAACTGTCAGGTTTCAGGTTTGCTCATTTATTCTTAAACCTGCTCAGATCAGCTGTTGAAATCTTCTAGTGAATTTTTTATTTCTCTTATTTTACTTTTCAGTTCTAGTACTTCTGTTTTGTTCCTTTTTACAATTTTTCTTTATTGATAGTCCCGTTTTGCTCATACATTTATTTCCTTATATTCTTTAATTCTTTGTCTCTGTTTTTCCATGTTTTTCTTTGATCACATTTAAGAAAGTACTTTTCCATCTTTGTCTAGTAAGTCTGATGTCTGGACTTCCTCAGGAACAGTTTCTGTCGATTTTGTTATTTTAAATGGGTTATACATTCCTGTTTCTTTTTATGCCTTGTGTTTTTTGTTGTCATTGTTAAAAACTTGTCACTGTTTTAATTATAATTTGGTAAATCTGGAAATCAGATTCTCCCCCTTCCCCATTGTTAACTGTTTTCAGTTGTTACTTTATTTGATGATGGCTATAGTAGTCCATTTGTTTAGGAGTTTTAACCAAACTGTTAGGTAGGAAGATAGGCATGAGCAATGAGGGGTGGTCTAGCCAAAAAAGATGCAAGCTGATCTCTAAATCCTACCCCAGACATGCCCCAGTGCAGCCAAGGAGAACTCACAGATATGGCACAAAATAACCACGAAGACCTTTCCAACTCCAGTGTATGCTCCCTAGGCACACAGTGGATACAGACTAACAATAGGGCTTCTCCAGGTCTGGTACATGCCCTCTTGATACATAGCTGAGACCTTTGGCAGCTGGGAACCTGTTCAGTTCAGTTCAGTTCAGTTCAGTCGCTCATTCATGTCTGACTCTTTGCAATCCCATGAACCGCAGCACACTAGGCCTCCCTGTCCATCACCAACTCCCGGAGTCCACCCAAACCCATGTCTATCGAGTCGGTGATGCCATCCAACCATCTCATCCTCCATTTTCCCCTTCTCTTCCTGTCCCCAATCTTTCCCAGCATCAGGGTCTTTTCAAATTAGTCAGCTCTTTGCGTCAGGTGGCCAAAGTATTGGATTCAGCTTCAACATCAGTCCTTCCAATGAACACCCAGGACTGATCTCCTTTAGGATGGACGGGTTGGATTTCCTTGCAGTCCAAAGGACTCTCAAGAGTCTTCTCCAACACCACAGTTCAAAATCATCAATTGTTTGGTGCTAAGCTTTCTTTATAGTCCAACTCTCACATCCATACATGACCACTGGAAAAACCATAGCCTTGACTAGAAGGACCTTTGTTGGCAAAGTAATGTTTGCTTTTGAATATGCTATCTAGGTTGGTCATAACTTTCCTTCCAAGGAGTAAGTGTCTTTTAATTTCATGGCTGCAATCACCATCTTCAGTGATTTTCGAGCCCAGAAAAATAATGTCAGCCACTGTTTCCACTGTTTCCCCATCTATTTTCCATGATGTGATGGGACAGGATGCCATGATCTTAGTTTTCTGAATGTTAAGCTTTAAGCCAACTTTTTCACTCTCCTCTTTAACTTTCACCAAGAGGCTATTTAGTTCTTCTTCACTTTCTGCCATAAGGGTGGTGTCATCTGCATATCTGAAGTTACTGATATTTCTCCTGGCAATCTATTAAGGGTTCATAAATACTCTATATATACATGTGCCATGTGTTTAATTCCTTAGTCATGTTTGACTCTTTGTGACCCTATGGACTGTAGCCCGCCAGAGACCTCTGTCTATGGGGATTCACCAGGCAAGAATACTGGAGTGGGTTGCCATGCCCTCCTCCAGGGGATCTTCCTAACCCAAGGATCCAACCCAGGTCTCCTGTATTGCAGGCATACATACGTCTTATTATAGCAGACTGAATTATGGGAAAGATATGCACAGTAGAACCTGTTTGTATGTAACTTGCAATTATCAATCAAAATTGTCAGTTCATGCCCACCTAAATAAATATGTAAACGCCCTGCCATTAAAATCCCTGATACTTCATCATTTCTGGTTCAGTGCCTCTCATGGCTTGGCCTACCTCCCGCTTGAGGTTTTCTTTCTGATCTTTCCTTAAAAAACTTGATTTTGCCACAAGTAAGAGCTCATATTCTTCTTTGTGTCCTCAACAAGAATGGAGGCCCATGAGGGAGGTTCCTCGTGGACCCTTTCCCTACCCAGTAACAGAACTATTTGCACAAAAGCTGTATTTCTTATTATATGTGATCGCTGAAATCTGTATTCATTTAGATCATATTCAGCTAATATTTTAACAGGGATTTCCTTGAATCCAAGCAGTTAAAAGCAAGCAACAACAATAACAACCAAAACCCCCACATATCTCAGGCTTTGCAGATTGGTTCTGTGCTGAAGCATTCCTTCAACACTTAGCCAAACTGTCACTTAGCCTGTAGGTCAGTCTTGCATGTAAGCTTTGGGTGTTTTCCACTTTTTTCTAATCATGTATCTTGCCATAGACATGCTGGTACCTTTTAAACTACCCCTCCAAATATAGTGGTGCCCTTGAATGTCTTAATTTCCCAAATAATTTTCTCCAGCTTTTTCTTAGGCAATCTATTATATGTTCCCACTCATAATTTCTTTCCCTAGGCATCTCTGGCTTATTACTTTGCTTTGAAAATATTTTAAACAAATACCCATCCATTTTCCAGGCTAAATTCTGAATTCAGTGAAACAGAGAAGAGAACCTTGTATCTGTCCTTCAAATAATAGTTTAAAATAGACGTAAATAATAATTTGCAAGAATTTTTGTTTAATTCACTCTGGAACTAGGAGTGAGGGTTTCACACTAGAAACATAGGCTGCTGCTACTTTAAGACTTCTTTCATTTGAGGACTCTTGCTAGGGAGAAGGGTGCAGTAAAGGCAACTAAAAATGGCATAAAGCCTTCCTATCATTTTCAGGATGCCTTTTTCTTATTTCAGCATTTGCTTCATTGCTGTAAACGTTTGACTCTTTTCCAGGGTTCTAATAACGTTGATTCTGACACCTTCTGTTTGTCTTTCTACACCTCTGTGAGGGAATGAAAGCTTAGAGCTGCTGCTTCCTCCATTTCTCTGATGTCCTTGTCATTTTTAATATATTGATTCCAACATCTCTCTGGAAGTCCCTGTACACCAGAAAATCAAAATATAAAGAAAGTTAGGGAGATTCTAATTATAAAATAAGCATAAAGAAAAAAATAAGGGTTTTTTGTTTGGCCAGGCCTGAGAGATACATGCATCATTTCATCCATATTCCATTGGCTGGAAATTAAGTACATGGACCTACACAAATGCAGTGGAGTTAGGAAACGTTGGCTAGTGGTATTATGAGGAGAAAAGGAGAATGAGTTTAGTGAACAACCAGCCATCTTCTTTCACAGCTGCTGCTGTTGCTGCTGTTAAGTCGCTTTAGTCGTGTCTGACTCTGTACGACCCAATAGATGGCAGCCCACCAGGCTCCCCCCATCCCTGGGATTCTCCAGGCAAGAACAGTGGAGCGGGTTGCCATTTCCTTCTCCAATGCATGAAAATGAAAAGTGAAAGTGAAGTCACTCAGTCATGTCTGACTCTTCACGACCCCATGAACTGCAGCCTACCAGGCTCCTCCATCCATGGGATTTTCCAGGAAAGAGTACTGGAGTGCATTTCCACTGCCTTCTTTCACAGCTAACAAATAACGTATCCCTTGTTAAGTAGATTTGTGTCTTTGACAAAGAGCTATGACATAACAACCAGGAGCCTTGTTCCTAGGTTATAATGTCAGAGCTTGAAGAATATTTAAAGACTATCTATTTCAGTATCTCCAGATGTCAGGAACTCTAATGCCTGGAAATGGAGAGGGGCTGGCCTGTCACATTGTTACATTGAATCAGTACCAAACATGAGACAAGATCCAGCTGGATCACTCATCTCTCCTCTATACCATCTTCATTCGAACATTTTTGAGCTTTTACAAGAGTAAGATTCAGTCTTAGAAGAGTATATTTTCCTAGAAATTTATCCATGTTTTCTAGGTTGTCCAACTTGTTGGCATATAATTATTCATGATTATTTGTATTTCTGTGATACTGTCTGTAACATGCACAGCAAAGGACATCAACAAAACAAAAAGACAACCTACTAGGATTTGCAAGTGAAATATACATTAAGAGGTTATACAAAGAACTGATAACATTAAACATCAAAAGAAAAAAGCCACACAAATAATCCAATTAAAAATGGGCAGAGGGATGGCGGTCCTAAGATGGCAGGGGAATAGGACAGGGAGACCACTTTCTCCCCCACAAATTCATCAAAAGAACATTTAAACGTTGAGTAAATTCCACAAAACAACTTCTGAACGCTGGCAGAGGACATCAGATACCCAGAAAAGCAACCCATTGTCTTCAAAAGGAGGTAAGAAAAAATATAAAAGACAAAAAAAAAAAAAAAAAAGAGAGAGAGAGACAAAAGAGGTAGAAACAGAGCTCTGTCCCAGGAAGGGAGTCTTAAAAGAGAGAAGTTTCCAAACACCAGGAAACACTCTCACTGCCGAGTCTGTGGCAAGCCTTGCAAGCACAGAGAGCAACATAAGAGGGAGGGAAAATAAATAAATAATTAAAGACCACAGATTATGAGCCCAATGGTAACTCCCCCAGTGGAGGAGCAGCACAGATGCCTGCACCCGCCACTAGAAAGTGGGTGTTGGGCAGGGAGGCACAAGCTGCATTGCTTAGAGTAAGGACCAGGCCTGAATGCCCTGAGGGCAATCTGAGGGAACTAATTTGGTCTAGCAAACCAGATTGCGAGATAGCTACCACGGGAAAATCCCTAACCTATGAAACTGCCAGGCCCACGCACAAAACAAAGGGTTGAACAGAACCAGCCGGCTGCAGACCATACCCCTCCTCTGACAGGCAGCCAGAGCCAGAAAGGGGCAATCACAGCCCCAGAGAGACATTATCTACCAAACTGCAAGCAGGCTTCTTTGCTAACTAAGCCTTCTTGGGGTTCTGGACAGTCAACATATGCCTGAGAAGGTGCACCGGTTGTACACACAGAAAACTGAGCAGCAGGAACAGGGAAGGCAATAAGTCGCAGTGACCACACTCGCCAAACACCTCATCACCTGAGCTGCTCGGACCTGGGAAGGGAACCAAACGCAGGCCCAATGGAGTCTGCACCTCTGTGGACTACCCACGTGCCTGAACCTGAGGGGCTTAGACCTAGGAGGTGCATGTAGCTCAGGGCCGGACTTGGACGGTTCCTGGTGGAGCAACCTAGAGCCTGAGCAGTGTGGGCAGAGAGGGCACACACACCGTGAGTGGGGGCAGGCCCAGTGTGGCTGAGATACTGCAAGCACATGCCAGTGTTATTTGTTTGCAGCGTTCCTCCCTCCCTATAGCGTGACTGAACAAGTGAAGCTAAAAAAAAGTGTCCACCACCGCCGCACATGTGTCAGGGCAGAAATCCGACACTGAAGAGACCAGCAAACAGAAAAAGTTAAAACAGAGGAAACCGCCTTGGAAGTGACAGGTGCAATAGGTTAAAATCCTGTAGTTCGTACCGACTACATAGGAAGGGACCTATAGATCTTGAGAAATATAAGTCGGAACAAGGAACTATCCGAAAATGAACTGACCTCACACTGCCCACAACAATACCAGAGAAATCCTACATATATTTTTACTATTTTTACAATCATTCTTTTTTTAATTTTTTAAAATTTTTAGGTCCTTTATTATTCCTTTAATGTTCATTTTTATAACCTACTATTACTTTGCAAAAAAAGACCCTATTTTTTAAAGCAGACTTCATATACATAGTTTTTATATAATTTTTGTGACTTTATTCTTTCTTCTTCTTTTCTTTAATACTGTATTTTTGAAAATCCAACCTCTACTCTAGATTTTTAATCTTTGCTTTTTGGTATTTGTTATCAATTTTGTACCTTTAAGAACCCAATCTTCAGTACCCATTTTTCCTTGGGAGCGAGATTAATGGCTTGACTGCTCTCTCCCCCTTTGGACTCTCCTTTTTCTCCACCAGGTCATCTCTGTCTCCTCCCTCCCACTTCTCTTCTCTATCCAACTCTGTGAATCTCTGTGTGATCCAGACGGTGGAGAACACTTAGGGAACTGATTACTGGCTGGATCTGTCTCTCTCCTTTTGATTCCCCCCTTTTATCCTCCTGGCCACCTCTGTCTCCTTCCTCCCTCTTCTCTTTTCTGTATAACTCCATGAACATCTCTGAGCAGTCCAGACTGTGGAGTGCACATAGGGAAGTGATAACTGGCTAGCTTACTCTCTCCTCTTTTGATTCCACCTCATCTCATTCGAGTCACCTCTAACTCCTTCCTCCCTCTTCTCTTCTCCATGTAACTCTGTGAACCTCTCTGGTTGTCCCTCACTGTGGAGAAACTTTTCATCTTTAACCTAGATATTTTATCAATGGTGCTGTATAGAAGGAGAAGTCTTGAGACTACTGTAAAAATAAGACTGAAAACCAGAAACAGGAGGCTTAAGTCCAAATCCTGAGAACACCAGAGAACTCCTGACTCCAGGGAACATTAATTGACAGGAGCTCATCAAATGCCTCCATACCTACACTGAAACCAAAGCACCACCCAAGGGCCAACAAATTCCAAAGCAATACATACCATGCAAATTCTCCAGCAACACAGGAACACAGCCCTGAGCTTCAATATACAGGCTACCCAAAGTTACTCCAAAACCATTGACATCTCACAACTCATTACTGAACACTTCACTGCACTCCAAAGAGAAGAAATCCAGCTCCACCCACCAAAACACCAACACAACAAATAGTAGAATAAAGGAGGCAGAAGATAAGATTAGTGAAGTAGAAGATAGAACAGTAGAAATTAATGAATCAGAGAGGAAAAAAGAAAAACTAACTAAAAGAAATGAGTACAATCTCAGAGACCTCCAGGACAATATTAAATGCCACAACTTTCAAATCATAGGAGTCCCAGAAGGAGAAGACAAAAAGAAAGAACATGAGAAAATACTTGAGGAGATAATAGTTGAAAACTTCCCTAAAATGGAGAAGGAAATAATCACCCAAGTCCAAGAAACCCAGAGAGTCCCAAACAGGATAAATCCAAGGCAAAGCAATCCAAGATACATATTAATCAAATTAACAAAGATCAAACAAAAAGAACACATATTAAAAGCAGCAAGGCAAAAACAACAAATAACACACAAGGGGATTCCCATAAGGATAACAACTGATCTTTCTATAGAAACTCTTCAGGCCAGGAGGGAATGGCAAGACATACTTAAAGTGATGAAAGAAAATAACCTAGAGTCCAGATTACTGTACCCAGCAAGAATCTCATTCAAATATGAAGGGGAAATCAAAAGCTTTACAGACAAGCAAAAGCTGAAAAATTCAGCACCACCAAACCAGCTCTCCGACAAATCCTAATGGATCATCTCTAGACAGGAAACACAAAAAAAGGTGTATAAACTCAAACCCCCAAAAATAAAGTAAATGGAATGAGATCATACTTATCATTAATTACCTTAAACCTAAATGGGTTGAATGCCCCAACCAAAAGACAAAGACTGGCTGAATGGATACAAAAATAAGACCACTATATATGTTGTCTACAAGAGACCCACCTCAAAACAGGGGACACATACAAACTGAATGTGAAGGGCTGGAAAAAGATATTCCACGCAAACAGAGACCAAAAGAAAGCAGGAGTAGCAATAGTCATATCAGAAAAAATAGACTTTAAAATAAAGGCTGTGAAAAGAGACAAAGAAGGACACTACATAATGATCAAAGGATCAATCCAAGAAGAAGATATAACAATTAAAAATATATATGCACCCAACATAGGAGCATCACAATATGTAAGACAAATGCTAACAAGTATGAAAGGGGAAATTAACAATAACACAATAATAGTGGGAGACTTTAATACCCCACTCACACCTATGGATAGATCAACTAAACAGAAAATTAACAAGGAAACACAAACTTTAAATGATACAATAGACCAGTTAGACCTAATTGATATCTATAGGAGATTTCATCCCAAAATAATGAATTTCACCTTTTTCTCAAGCACATGTGGAACCTACTCCAGGATATATCACATCCTGGGCCATAAATCGAGCCTTGGTAAATTCAAAAAAATTGAAGTCATTCCAAGCATCTTCTCTGACCACAATGCAGTAAGATTAGATCTCAATTACAGGAGAAAAACTATCAAAAATTCGAACATATAGGAGGCTGAACAACATACGCCTGAATAACCAACAAATCACAGAAGAAATCAAAAAAGGAATCAAAATATGCATAGAAATGAATGAAAATGAAAACACAACAACCCAAAACCAGTGGGCTACTGTAAAAGCAGTGCTAAGGGGAAAGTTCATAGCAATACAGGCTTTCCTCAAGAAGCAAGAAAATACTTAAATAAATAACCTAACTCTACACCTAAAGCAACTAGAAAAGGAAGAAATGAAGAACCCCAGGGTTAGTAGAAGGAAAAAAATCTTAAAAATTAGGGCATAAATAAATGCAAAAGAAACAAAAGAGACCATAGCAAAAATCAACAAAGCCAAAAGCTGGTTCTTTTAAAGGATACAAAAAATTGACAGACCATTAGCCAGACTCATCAAAAAACAAAGGGAGAAATATCAAATCAATAAAAGTAGAAATGAAAATGGAGAGATCACAACAGACAACACAGAAATACAAAGGATAATAAGAGACTACTATCAACAATTATATGCCAATAAAATGGGCAACATGGAAAAAATGGACAAATTCTTAGAAAAGTACAACTTTCCAAAACTGAACCAGGAAGAAATAGAAAATCTTAACAGATCCATGACAAGCATGGAAATTGAAACTATAATCAGAAATCTTCCAGCTAACAAAAGCCCAGGTCCAGATGGCTTCATAGCCGAATTCTACCAAAAATTTAGAGAAGAGCTAACACCTATCCTACTCGAACTCTTCCAGAAAATTGTGGAGGAAGGTAAACTTCCAACCTCATTCTGAGGCAACCATCACCCTAATACCAAAACCTGACAAAGATGCCACCAAAAAAAGAAAACTACAGGCCAATATCACTGATGAACATAGATGCAAAAATCCTTAACAAAATCTAGCAATCAGAATCAAACAACACATTAAAAAGATCATACACCATGACCAAGTGAGCTTTATCCCAGAGATGCAAGGATTCTTCAATATCTGCAAATCAATCAATGGATCTTCAATATCTGTAAATCAATCAATGTAACACACCACATTAACAAATTGAAAAATAAAAGCCATATGATTATCTCAATAGATGCAGAGAAAGCCTTCGACAAAATTGAACATCCATTTATGATAAAACTCTCCAGAAAGCAGGAATATAAGGAACATACCTCAACATAATAAAAGCTATGTATGACAAACACACAGCAAACATTATCCTCAATGGTGAAGAATTGAAAGCATTTCCCATAAAGTCAGGAACAAGACAGGGTGCCCAGTTTCACCACTACTATTCAACACAGTTTTGGAAGTTTTGGCCACAGCAATCAGAGCAGAAAAAGAAATAAAAGGAATCCAAATTGGAAAAGAAGAAGTAAAACTCACTGTTTGCAGATGATATGATCCTCTACATGCTGCTGCTGCTAAGTCACTTCAGTCGTGTCCAACTCTGTGCGACCCCATAGATGGCAGCCCACCAGGCTTCCCCATCCCTGGGATTCTCCAGGCAAGAACACTGGAGTGGGTTGCCATTTCCTTCTCCATTGTGTGAAAGTGAAAAGTGAAAGTGAAATCGCTCAGTCGCAACGAACTGGTAACGACCCCATGGAATGCAGCCCACCAGGCTCCTCTATCCATGGGATTTTCTAGGCAAGAGTACTGGAGTGGCTTGCCATTGCCTTCTCCAAGATCCTCTACATAGAAAACCCTAAAGACTCTACCAGAAAATTACTAGAGCTAATCAGTGAATATAGTAAAGTTGCAGGATATAAAATCAACACACAGAAATCCCTTGCATTCCTGTACACTATTAATGAGAAAATAAAAAGAGAAATTAAGGAAACAATTCCATTCACCATTACAACAAAAAGAATAAAATACTTAGAAATATATCTACCTAAAGAAACTAAAGACCTATATATCGAAAACTATAAAACACTAGTGAAAGAAATCAGAGGACACTAATAGATAGAGAAATATACCATGTTCATGGATCAGAAGAATCAATATAGTGAAAATGAGTATACTACCCAAAGCAATCTATAGATTCAATGCAATCCCTATCAAGCTACCAATGGTATTTTTCACAGAGCTAGAACAAATAATTTCACAATTTCTATGTAAATACAAAAAATCTCGAATAGCCAAAGCAATCTTGAGAAAGAAGAATGGAACTGGAGGAATTAACCTGCCTGACTTAAGGCTCTACTACAAAGCCACAGTCATCACGACAGTATGATACTGACACAGAGACAGAAATTTAGATCAATGGAACAAAATAGAAAGCCCAGAGATAAATCCATGCACCTTTGTACACCATATCTTTGACAAAGGAGGCAAGGATATACAATGGCGAAAAGACAATATCTTTAACAAGTGGTGCTGGTAAAACTGATCAACCAATTGTAAAAGAATGAAACTAGAACACTTTCTAACACCATAAGCCAAAATAAACTCAAAATGGATTAAAGATCTAAATGTAAGATGAGAAAATATAAAACTGCTAGAGAAGAACATAGGCAAAACACTCTCCGATATAAATCACAGCAGGATCCTCTATGACCCACCTCCCAGAATATTGGAAATAAAAGCAAAAATAAACAAATGGAACCTAATTAAAATTAAAAAGCTTCTGCACAACAAAGGAAACTATAAGCAAGGTGCAAAGACAGCCTTCAGAATGGGAGAAAATAATAGCAAATGAAGCAACTGACAAACAACTAATTTCAAAAATATACAAGCAACTCCTACAGCTCAATTCCAGAAAAATAAATGACCCAATCAAAAATTGGGCCCAAGAACTAAATAGACATTTCTCCAAAGAAGACATACAGATGGCTAACAAACACATGAAAAGATGCTCAACATCACTTTTATCAGAGAAATGCAAATCAAAACCACAATGAGGTACCATTTCACACCAGTCGGGATGGCTGCGATCCAAAATCTACAAACAATAAATGCTAGAGAGGGTATGGAGAAAAGGGAACCCTCTTACACTGTTGGTGGGAATGCAAACTGGTACAGCCACTATGGAGAACAGTGTGGAGATTCCTTAAAAAACTGGAAATAGAACTGCCTTATGACCCAGCAATCCCACTGCTGGGCATACACACCAAAGAAACCAGAATTGAAAGAGACACGTGTACCCCAATGTTCATATCAGCACTGTTTACGATAGCTAGGATATGGAAGCAACCTAGATGTCCATCAGCATATGAATGGATAAGAAAGCTGTGGTACATATACACAATGGAGTATTACTCAGCCATTAAAAAGAATACATTTGAATCAGTTCTAATGAGGTGGATGAAACTGGAGTGTATTATACAGAGTGAAGTAAGCCAGAAAGAAAAACACCAATACAGTATACTAACTCATATATATGAAATTTAGAAAGATGTTAACGATAACCCTGTATACAAGACAGCAAAAGAGACACAGATGTATAGAACAGTCTTTTGGACTCTGTCGGAGAGGGAGAGGGTGGGATGTTTTGGGAGAATGGCATTGAAATATGTATAATATCATATAAGAAACGAGTCACCAGTGCAGTTTCGATGCAGGATACAGGATTCTTGGGGCTGATGCACTGGGATGACCCAGAGGGATGGTATGGGGAGGGAGGTGGGAGGGGGGTTCAGTATGGGGAGTACGTGTACACCCATGGTGGATTCATGTTGATATATGGCAAAACCAATACAATATTGTAAAGTAATTAAACTCCAATTAAAATAAATAAATTTAAATTAAATAAAAATGGGCAGAGGACCAGAATAGACATGTTTCTATAGAAGATATATAGATGGCCAATAGACATGTGACAAAATGTTCAACATCACTAATAATCAGGGAAAATGGAAATCAAAATCACTATGACATATCACCTTATATCTCTTAGAATGGCTCTTTTAAAAAATAAAAGAAATAACCAATGTTGGAGAGGATGTAGAAAAAAAGAGAGAACCCTCATGTACTGTTGGTGGGAATGTAAATTGGTGCAACCATTATGGAAAACACTATAAAGTTTCCTCAAAAAAATTAAAAATAGAACTACCACTTGATATATCAATGAAAAGCTACCATTTGATCCAGAAAATGAAAGCATTAATTCATTTCTGGTATGAAAACCAAAGATATATGCACCCCAGTATTTATTACAGCATTATATGTAATAGCCAAGATGTGGAAGCAACCTAAGTGTCCTTCAACAGATGAATGGATAAAGAAAATATAGTCTAGATATATACAAGGAAATGTTACTCAGACATAAAAATGAAACCTTGTCATTTACAACAACATGGATGGATCTAGATGGTATAATGTGAAGTGAAATAAGTCAGAGAGAAAGACAGATGTTTTATGTTTTCACTTATATGTGGAATCTAAAAATATAAAACAAAAAAAGTGTAATAAAACTGAGACAGAATTACACATGTGGAGAACAAGATAGTGGTTGCCAGAGAGGAGAGAGGTAGAGTAAAATAGGTGAAATCAGACAGAGAAAAATAATACTGTATGCTTTCACCTACATGTGACATCCAAAAACATCTAAAAACAAATAATTCTAACCAAACAAAAATAAACTCACAGATACAGAGAATAAACTAGTGTTTGTCAGAGGTGAAGAGGATAGGGGTAGGGGGGAAATAGGTGAAGGGAATTAAGAGGTATAAACTATCAATTAAAAAGTTAATACCTCACAGGGATATAATGTACATTACAGAGTTTATAGGCAATAATATAATAACTTTGTATGATGTGTAATATATAAAAATTATTGAATCACTATTGTACCCCTGAAACTAATATAATGTTGTGTCAACTGTATGTACTTCAATAAAATGTAAGAAATAAATTTTTCATCACAGGATAACATATGCTTACATATTTTATCTGTAAAAGTTCTATAAAATAATACTAAGAATAGGTAGTGATTAGACTTCATTGTCAAATATTTCCAGCTCCCCACCTCTGGCACATTATAGAACTGTATTTTATTTTGCTTTGTAGTTACTAATGATCAAATCAGATCAGTCGCTCAGTCGTGTCCAACTCTGCGACCCCATGAATTGCAGCACACCAGGCCTCCCTGTCTATCACCAACTCCCGGAGTTCTCTGAGACTCAAATCCATCGAGGAGGTGATGCCACCCAGCCATCTCATCCTCTGTCGTCTCCTTCTCCTCTTGCCCCCCAATCCCTCCCAGCATCAGAGTCTTCTCCAATGAGTCAACTCTTCGCATAAGGTGGCCAAAGTACTGGAGTTTCAGCTTTAGCATCATTCCTTCCAAAGAAATCCCAGGGCTGATCTCCTTCAGAATGGACTGGTTGGATCTCCTTGCAGTCCAAGGGACTCTCAAGAGTCTTCTCCAACACCACAGTTCAAAAGCATCAATTCTTTGGTGCTCAGCCTTCTTCACAGTCCAACTCTCATATCCATACATGACCACAGGAAAATCCATAGCCTTGACTAGATGAACTTTTGTTGGCAAAGTAATGTCTCTGCTTTTGAATATGCTGTCTAGGTTGGTCATAACTTTCCTTCCAAGGAGTAAGCGTCTTTGATAAGCTCCCAATATTTTCTTTTCTCTGATGCTCTAATCATAGCAGCATAAAAATGAAGCCTCTGTCATCCTATGTAGTCAAGGCAGAGCCCCTAGGAAATCTCTGGTAGCCAAATAGTGTGAGAAATAAATAACTTTTTGTTCTTTTGAGACATAGAAATTTGGAGTTTGCTTTTCTATCATAGCATTACCTACCCAAAAGGGAAGAGTCTACAAATGGACATCACCAGATGGTAAATACAGAAATCAGATTGATTATATTCTTTGTAGCCAAAGATGGAGAAGCTCTATACAGTCAGCAAAAACAAGACTGGGAGGTGACAGTGGCTCAGATCATGAACTCCTTATTGCCAAATTCAGACTTAAATTGAAGAGGCTAGGGAAAACCACTAGACCATTCAGATATGACCTAAAGAAAGCCCATATAATTATACAGTGGAAGTGAGAAATAGATTGAAGGGATTAGATCTAATAGACAGAGTGCCTGAAAAAATATGGACAGAGGTTCATGACATTGTACAGGAGTCAGGGATCAAGACCATCACCAAAAAAAGAAATGTAAAAAGGTAAAATGGTTGTCTGAAGAGGCCTTACCAATAGCTTTGAAAAGAAGAGAAGTGAAAGGCAAAGGAGGAAAGGAAAGATACAACCATTTGAATTCAGAGATCCAAGGAATAGCAAGGAGAGATAAGAAAGCCTTCCTCAGTGACCAATGCAAATAAATAGAGGAAAACAATAGAATGGGAAAGACTAGAAATCTCTTCAACAAAATTAGAGATACCAAGGGAACATTTTATGCAAAGATGGGCACAATAAAGGTCAGAAATGCTATAGACCTAACAGAAGCAGAAGATATTAAGAAGAGGTGGCAAGGATACATGGAAGAACTACACGAAAAAGATCTTCACAACCCAGATAATCACAATAGTATGATCACTCACCTGGAGCCAGACATCCTGGACTGCGAAGTCAAGTGGGTCTTAGGAAGCATCACTACAGAAAAAACTAGTGACAGTGATGGAACTCAGTTGAGCTATTTAAAATCCTAAAGATGATGCTGTGAAAGTGCTGCATGCAATATGCCAGCAAATCTGGAAAACTCAACATTTTCCACGGGACTGAAAAATGTCAGTTTTCATTCCAATCCCAAAGAAAGGCAATGCCAAAGAATGTTCAAACTACCACACAAATGCACTTATCTCACACGCTAGTAAAGTAATGCTCAAAATTCTCCAAGCCATGCTTCAATAGTACATGAACTATGAAATTCCAGATGTCCAAGCTGGTTTTAGAAAAAAACAGAGGAACCAGAGATCAAATTGCCAACATCCGTTGGGTCATTGAAAAAAGCAAGCAAGTTCCAGAAAAACATCTATTATTGCTTTATTGACTATGCCAAAACTTTGACTGTGTGATCACAACAAAATGTGGAAAATTCTTAAATAGACCAGAATATCAGACCACCTGAGCTGTCTCTTGAGAAATCTGTATTCAGGTCAGGAAGAAACAGTTAGAACTGGACATGGAGCAACAGACTGGTTCCAAATAGGAAAAGGAGTATGTCAAGGCTGTATATTGTCACCCTGCTTTTTTAACTGATATGCAGAGTAGTACATCATGAGAAATACTGGGCTGGATGAAACACAAGCTGGAATCAAGATAGCTGGGATAAATATCAATAACTTCTGATATGCAAATGATACCACCCTTATGGCAGAAAGGGAAGAGCTAAAGACCCTCTTGATGAAAGTGAAAGTGGAGAGTGAAAAAGTTGCCTTAAAGCTCAACATTCAGAAAACTAAGATCATGGCATCTGGTCCCATCACCTCATGGCAAATAGATGGGGAAACAGTGGAAACAGTGACAGACTTTATCTTTTGGGGCTCCAAAATCACTGCAGATGGTGATTGCAGCTATGAAATTAAAAGAAGCTTGCTCCGTGGAAGAAAAGTTATGACCAACCTAGATAGCATATTAAGAAAGCAGACATTACTTTGCCAACAAAGGTCCATCTAGTCAAGGCTATGGTCTTTCCAGTAGTCATGTATAGATGTGAGAGTTGGACTATAAAGAAAGCTGAACACAGAAGAATTGGTGCTTTTGAAGTGTGGTGTTGGAGAAGACTCTTGAGAGTCCCTTGGACTGCAAGGAGATCCAATCCATCCTAAATGAAATCAGTCCTGAATAGTCATTGGAAGAATTGATGCTGAAGCTGAAACTCCAATATGTTGGCCACCTGATGCGAAGAGCTGACTAATTGGAAAAGACCCTAATGCTGGGAAAGGTTGAAGGCAGGAGAAGAAGGGGACTACAGAGGATGAGATGGTTGGATGGCACCACGGACTCAATGGACATGAGTTTGAGTAAACTCAGGGAGTTGATGATGGACAGGGAGACCTGGCGTGCTGCAGTCCATGGGGTCGCAAAAAGTCGGACATGACTGAGCAAGTGAACTGTACTGAACTGACCTAGCTTATGATAATTGATATAAATACCTAGCTTTAGTACATGCTCTTCACTCTGATATTTAGTGTCATTATTTTATTTTATCTTATTTCAGCTTTCAATAATAACTGTTTGAAACCTTTTAAATTGATATCATGATTCAATAATGGGTTACAACCTGCAGTTTGTAAAATGTTGCTCTATGCAGTGTCCACTAGTCCCATAGCTAATCCTATCAAAAATTTTCTGTAATGCTAATAACTCACATTTCTCTACAGGATTGTGGTTATGGAGAGGGTGGAGATGCATACTGCACAGCCTGCCCTCCCCGCAGATACAAAAGCAGCTGGGGACACCATAGATGTCAGACTTGCATCACCTGTGCTGTCATCAATCGTATCCAGAAGGCCAATTGTACAGCTACCTCTAATGCCATCTGTGGGAACTGTCTGCCCAGGTGAGCCTTCTGTATGAGGTCAAACTCTTCTGGTCCTTCTCTAGCCCTTGGAGATCTCACTGACCCTTACCTCTCAGAGCCTAGTTGAAGTATTCTAACTGTCCATATAATGATGAGGTTAAGCTCCCATAAGGGCAAAATAGTATCTTCTCAAGATCCTCCTATAAATTGCCTAGCACACAGTCAGTTACAGATGAGTTGTAAACAGCTTTTTTTATCATGCTGGCATACTTTGCTCAGACCCAAGTTTCAAGGTAAATCTCATTGTAGATCTAAAAGAGATTAGGAATAAGTTGGTATCAAAGCAGTGTTTCCTTCTCTTGTGAGACCAGTTCCTCTTTAGCTGTAGGGTCTGGTGAATGGGGGAAGAGGTGAGGAGTCTGGAATTCTAAGTCAGAAAGAGACACAGAGGCAGAGAACCCAAGAGGAGTTAGAATGAGAGATGGCTTCCTAGAGGGTGAGACTCTTAGAAGCTGCCTATGGTTCAAGACAGACCAATCCAAGTACATTGCTTGTTTGATCACCTTGCCATTCCTTTTTGTTCTGACCACAGATTCTACCAAAAGACACGTATTGGAGGCCTACAAGATCAAGAATGTATCCCGTGCACAAAACAGACACCCACCTCTGAAGTTCAGTGTGTGTATTCAGTTCTCTTCTCCCCTTTCTTCCCCAATCCATTGGATGACAGCAAAATGGGGTAGAAAAGTCTTCCCTTACCCTCTCCTCCTCCTTCCTATAGGGTAGATTGGCAAGAGAATCTGTTACATTTGAATAACAGTTTCACAATATATTTTCTGTGTAACCTTCTAAAAATCATTGGAACTCATTGAACTTCATTTCCCTTATCTGAAAAAAATGTAAATCATGAAAATTATTGTTCTTCATACCTTGTGGGATGCTATTTCTAGTGAAATAATGGGTTAGAAGCACTTTATAACATTTGTACACTTGTGGATTATTTATTTGAAGTTTATAGAAGTCTCTAATTGTTAGGAATGGTAACAGGCTGAAATACTAGGATCTAGTCTACCCATATCACTATCCATTTATATGTCTATCATTTTTGTCTATCTACTGTCTATATGTCAACTCACATTTTTTGAGTTATATCTTTTTAAAGCATGAAGTATTTCAAACATGTAAAAATATTTTAAATGCAGAAAAATATAAAAAATTAAAATGTTCAGTTATACAGTATCAGTTCAGTTTAGTTCAGTTCAGTTCAGTCGCTCAGTCGTGTCTGACTCTTTGAGACCCCATGAGCTGCAGCATGCCAGGCCTCCCTGTCCATCACCAACTCCTGGAGTCCACCCAAACCCTGTCCATTGAGTTGGTGATGCCATCCAACCATCTCATCCTCTGTCGTCCCCTTCTTCTCCTGCCCTCAATCTTTCCCAGCATCAGGGCCTTTTCCAATGAGTGAGCTCTTCACCTCAGGTGGCCAAAGTATTGGAGTTTCAGCTTCAACATCAGTCCTTCCAATGAACATCCAGGACTGATCTCCTTTAGTATGGACTGGTTGGATCTCCTTGAAGCCCATGGGACTCTCAAGAGTCTTCTCCAACACCACAGTTCAAAAGCATCAATTCTTCAGTGCTTAGCTTTCTTTATAGTCCAACTCTCACATCCATACATGACCACTGGAAAAACCATAGACTTGACTAGACGACTTTGTTGGCATTACTTTGTTGGCAAAGTAATGTCTCTGCTTTTTAATATGCTGTCTAGGTTGGTCATAATTTGCCTTCCAAGGAGCAAGTGTCTTTTAATTTCATGGCTGCAATCACCATCTGCAGTGATTTTGGAGCCCCAAAAAATAAAGTAGCCACCGTTTCCACTGTTTCCCTATCTATTTGCCATGAAGTGACGGGACTGGATGCCATGATCTTAGTTTTCTTAATGTTGAGCTTTAAACCAACATTTTCACTTTCTTCTTTCACTTTCATCAAGTAGCTTTTTAGTTCTTCTTCACTTTCTGCAAAAAAGGTGGTGTAATCTGCATATCTGAGGTTATTGATATTTATCCCGCCAATCTTGATTCCAGCTGTGCTTCCTCCAGCCCAGCGTTTCTCATGATTTACTCTGCATATGAGTTAAATAGGCAGGATGACAATATACAGCCTTGACATACTCCTTTTCCTATTTGGAACCAGTCTGTTGCTCCATGTCCAGTTCTAACTGTTGCTTCCTGACCTGCATACAGGTTTCTCAAGAGATAGGTCAGGTGATCTGGTATTCCCATCTCTTTCAGAATTTTCAACAGTTTATTGTGATAAATCTCAAAATCGTACATACTTGCTTCAGATATTTTTTAATGCAATTTTTTAATATTATTTTATTCACCTTTACAAACGAAGATTCCACAGGTTAAACGGAGCTCATTTTTCTGTCCTTTCTGAGTTTCAGTCTTTCTTTATCTCCCCAGAGGCAACCAGTAACATAAAATTGTGTGTATCCTGTTGGTAGGATATACTAGAGTAACAAACTCCCAAATCTCAGTGGTTTAATATAATAAAAGTTTGCTTTTTGCTATGCAAAGGTCTTCTCCCATCTTGTGACTATACCATCAAATTATGTGACTTCCACATTGGTGGGACAGGGTAAGAGATAGAGGAGACAGACATATTAGCTGTTAACTATTTCAGTCTGAAGGTAACATATATTACTCCCACTCACAGTTCATTGTCCAGAATTACTCTGATGGCCTTACTACAAAGGTATTTGGGATATGTAGATAAGCATGTGGATAACTGGTGAGCATTATGACTCTGCCATACTCTCCAACCATATTTTGATACATGCAAATGCATATATATATTGATAGCCAATGTGAGTCTCAGTGACCTCCGGGAATTGGTGATGGACAGGGAGGCCTGGTATGCTGCGATTCATGGGGTCGCAAAGAGTCGGACACAACTGAGCGACTGATCTGATCTGATCTGATATGCTATTTTTAAATTTTGTAATATTTTGCATAAATGATATCAAACTATATACTCTCCAGTTTACTTTTCCCCTCTGGTTTATTTATATTGAACCATATAGGTCTTTTATTTCAAATGCTATATAATATTACATTATAGAATTATATCATGATTTATTTATCCTGTGCCCTGATGAACATTTTAGTTTGTTTCTATTTTTCTAGGTTATATAACTAGATGTGACATGGAAAGACCATAAGATATGTGAATCTTCAAGTAGCTATACTAATTTATACCATATCAGCAATAGATTTGAATTCCTCACTTTGTTCTGTACACTTTTCCTTGCTCTACAAGGGAGTAGAACCAATTTAGCAGCCCTAATTGAAGAATACCCTAGAGAGAGGGTGCTGGCTTGAGGAAGTCCAGACCCAGTGTCAGGATCACTACTGACTGCCTATAGTGACTGACCTCCCCCACTTTCTTGTCTCACAGGTGCCTTCCAGCTGAGCTTAGTGAAGGCAGATGTACCCACAGTATCCCCTCAGGAGGCCACACTTGTTGCACTGGTGAGCAGTCTGCTCGTGGTGTTTACCCTGGCCTTCCTGGGGCTCTTCTTCCTCTACTGCAAGCAGTTCTTCAACAGACATTGCCAGCGTGGTAAGGGTAGCTGCTTCACATATTACATGAATCAGGAACAAGTTTCTGACTAGCTGAAGAGAGGAACTTTCTGGGATTGAGAGTTAGTGGACTTTCCCTACAGTGATGAAAAGCCTCAAAGGTAGACTATCTGGAGGTACCAATGGGCACAAGACTTCAGAGATAATTGAGGGTGACCCTGTGAGTTTATGGGACCTGGTTCATTAAGGTATGGGAGTTCATAAAGGACTACAGCATTATGGGAAAACCCTTGAGAAAGGCGGAGACCTAGGTTCTAAATCTACCTCTAAATCACTGTGTAATTTCAGATAAGTCATCTAGCTTCTTTCTCCTTAATATTTAAATCTTTCTCCTTAACCTTTAAAATGATAGAGTTAATTTCTAAGTTCTTTTCTAGCTAGTCATTTCTACAAATAGGTATAGATTCTAGAGCATGTCAGGAAAGGAAGAAGGCTGGCTGGAATGAGACGTGACTATAATTAAAGTGAGTGAGGTATCAGGCAATGGTTATCAGTAGAGTGATACACCAAATGTGAGTAACAGAGACCAATGTCCAGAGGAATTCACAAAATTAAACATTTTTCTCAGACAGTAATGATACCCAAAGAGGCCTGACCCAGCCCATAGGAGATTTAAAGTCAGGAATAACATCATGATTTGTTTTCAGCACAAGTCCAGCCATTAGCCAAGAATGTGGGGCAGAAAGTCCAGGTCACTGAGGGCAAATATAGGGGAGGTGGGATGGTGGCAGGCTAAAACTAAACAAGGGGTTAAATTTCTAATCAAGAGTACTGAGTCTTGGTGTACCTTCAGTACCCTCAAGGGAGCTGAGAGTTAAACGGAAACACCAAAATAGGAACCCAGGCTAGTAAATGGAGTTGACTTAGTAACGAGAAGACACATTCTAATAGGTATACAGATGCTTAGGACTCCTCATCAGTCTACTGGATACTGGATCCAAAGCAACACTTTTTTCAACCTCTCTGTATAAAGATACTGCTTATATAGACCTGCCTTTTACAGGTTCAGATCTAGGGCCTGCTATATGATTTTCAAAAAGACTAGCAGATATGTTTGACTCTACCACTTAAGTGGAGATAAATCTAGAATTTCCAGGGATGCAGGGCACAAGGGAAACACTATTATCCCTTAGTGGTTTAGTCGCTAAGTCGTGTCTGACTCTTGTGACTCCATGGACTGTAGCCTGTCAGATTCCTCTGTCCATGGGATTCTCCAAGAAAGAATACTGGAGTGGGTTGCCATTTCCTTATTATCCCTTTATGATCCTTCTAAAACTCTGCTTCTCTCACCTCTACTCTCTGATGTCTCCTTGTCTCTGACTTTGGAGGCTAGTTTTTCAAATAAGAGCAGTTGACCAATCCCTGGGCATGGACAATGAAACATGTTGGCTCCAGAGCCCAGAAGGAAGAAGATGAAGCAATATCTGAGAGCTGCCTGTTTCCCTCCCCCTGCCTTAGGAGAGGGGAAATAAGTAACCTTTCTCGGCGCCTCCTCTGTCTTCAAAATAATAATGCAGTACCCTTCTCTGAGGATACGAGGGCAGGTATCGTGTTCTCCATAGGGGAAATAGGGTAAGACATTTTCTCATTTGGGAAGGTGTTTATCAGAAGTCACTGACTTTTATGCATACTGGGCTTGTATAGGTGAGATTAATATGTGAATTGGATCCAACATAAGGTACAATAGAGAGGAGTAAGAATTGTGACAAACTGAATAGTTCATCCCCTGTCTAAAGGGAATCTACTACCCAGCTTTAGCTGTTTATTACCATATAGGAATATTCAATGTTTCAAAACCTTCTGAATTTTCAAGAGAAGCCAAGAATCTAAATTTTTGTATGAAATAGTGTTAAGTTCTAACAATGAGTTGTAATTAAAAGCAACCAAAGCCACAATGCAGGGGTCAAACACACATCCCATAGGCTCTTAGTTTGTAACCTGATGTTGAATCAGATTTATGCATGAAAGGCATATTAATTTTCTATCACTTCTATAGTAAATTCAGTTCAGTTCAGTCGCTCAGTCATGTCCGTCTCTTTGCAACCCCATGAATCGCAGCACGCCAGGCCTCCCTGTCCATCACCAATTCCCAAGTTCACCCAAACTCATGTCCATCAAGTCGGTGATGCCGTCCAGCCATCTCATCCTCTGTCATCCCCTTCTCCTCCTGCCCCCAATCCCTCCCAGCATCAGGGTCTTTTACAATGAGTCAACTCTTCGCATGAGGTAGCCAAAGTATTGCAAAGTTAATAGCTTAAAATAACACTCATTTATTATCTTACCATTTCCATAGATCAGAAGCTTTGTAAGCTTGCCTGGATCTCCACTTAGAGTCCAATGAGGCTGAAATCAAGGTGGTGCCAAGGCTATATCCCTTTCTGGAGGCTTCAGAAGATAATCTACTTCCTGAATCATTCAGAAAGATAGAAAAATTCAGTTCCTTGCAGTTATAAGGCTGAGGTCCCATTTCCTTGCTGAGGGCAAGTCGTAGTTTCTGTATACAACCTGCTTTTTGGCTTATGACCCCTTCCCATTTTCAAAACTACCAATGGTGGTCAAGTCCTTTTCATTTCACATATTTGATACTCTCTCTGACTCTTCTTACTCCATATTGCCTTTATAAGGACACGTGTGATTACATTTGGCCCACTTGGGAAATCCAGGATAATCTACCTAGTTTAAGGTCCATAATCTTAATTCTACCTGAAAATTGCCTTTTGCCATATAACACAACATATACACAGGAATAGCACCAGGAAATAAAGCTCATTGCCAAATCTAGAGTGGAGATTGTTAAACTCCTGTATCCCACAACAGATTCTCTTTCTCTGGGGAAATTTCTTTTTCTCTGATCCACCACCAAGTAGCCTCAATCTGATACCCCAATGTAAATGTGTTTCTCAACTGGGTCATCTTAGCCTGGTGCTATGTGCTCTGATTCCCAGGAATGGGGAGGAGTACAGTAGTTCCCAGATATTTCCCAATTTTGTGCTCAGGACCAGCTGCTCCACTGAGAGGAGCCCCTACTTTTGGCTTCCTCTGACCAAGTGGCTTTCTGTTTCAAGTTGCAGGAGGTTCACTGCGGTATGAGGCTGGCGAGACAGCAGAGGAAGAATCTCTCTTCCCCATACCACCTGGCCAGAAGACCAGCCCTGAGTCCCCACTGAGTGAAAGCATATTTGAGACCCAGCCACTTAATTCCATCCTAGATGACAACGGCAGCTCAACTCATGGCTTCCCCATACAAGAATCTTTTACCTTGGCCTCCTGTGCCTCAGAGAGCCATTCCCACTGGGTCCACACTCCCGTTGAATGCACAGAGCTGGATCTGCGAAAGTTTTCCAGTTCTGCTTCCTATACTGGAGCTGAGACCTTAGCAGGAAATGCAGCTGAAAGCTCTGGAGACAGGCCAGAGCTCACTGTGCTCTTTGAAGTCCTCAGCCCTTAACTCTACTGAGGTGAGCTGGAAAGGTAAGACAGAAAGACCAGAAACTGGGGACCATCCCCAGAGGAATTATCCCCTGGAGTTCAGTAGGGCTAGGGGTAGAGGAACAGCAAGCTAGGAACACTGGTGGATGGAGGGACAACAATGGTAATGCTAATCATTTTGAGCCAGTCAGTCATACCTCACAGATCTGGGCCTATAGTTTTCAAGGAACTGGCCACGTTGATATAATAACAATTTCTATATCCTGGCCTTTTGCAAGCTTTCTTGGGGCTCCACTGTCTAATAGTTATATTCAGTTATCTCCCATCATGTGTTCAAGCAGCAAGGTACAGTGGGAAAATACAAAAACCTCAGTATCTGGCAGTCCTATATTTCAAATCTACCTCTATTCCTTAATAGCTGTGTGAACCTTGTATAAATTCCTTCACTTCTCTGAGTCTCAGGTCCTTAATCTGTGAAAAATAAGGAATACTATTCACCTTATAGTGTGAGAGGTGAGTGAGAAATGGCATGTGCATTTGCCTTTTACAGTGTCTAATTCATTAGAGGTATTTAAACCATGTTAGTTTTTCTTTCCCTTCCTTGTTCCCAGTCACAATTTATATATCCCTACGTATACACTACAGTTGCCTGGTCTTCATAACATCCCTTTGTGGTAAGCAGTTCAAGGTTTGTTAGCCTCATTTTATAGAGGCAAGACCTGAGACACAGAGAGGAGAAATGATTTGCTCAAAGTCACAAAGCATTTCAGTGGCAGAACTGAGATAGAGCCCAAATATTGAAGCTCCAATCCAGAGCTTGTCCAATTCAATCAATGTGACTATTCCATGGCCAATGTTACTTTCTCAAAAGCTTAAGGAAGTAACAAGGGACAGTATGAAGCATGAGAGTGGACTCTTATTTTTCAACTAACCAACTACTTTCACCACCCATTTCAATATTTCTCCTAAGCTATGATAGTGTCCAGGTTCCCCATTGACTACCCCTCCCTATATCTCACCTAAGAAAATGTAAACAATATGTAGGTGAAAGCCAAGACTGCTACTAAGGTCAGTCTAGATACCTTCAAGGTCATATAGTCCAACCTCCCTTCCAAGCCCTTCAATCCATGCTTGAGTCCCTTGTATAATATCCCCACAAAATGTTGGTGTCATCCTTGCTCCTACTTACAATGTCAGGAAGCTATACTCATCAATGTGTATTGTTGCAATGACTGATGGATTTGAGCTCAATGTAAAGAAAAACTTTCTTTCTCTCTATAGTAACCAACCCTGGGTCCTGCTCTGCTCCTTGGGCCACACAGACCTCATCTGCTTCCTGTGTCATGAGATAGCCCTGAAGAAGTCTAAAGAGAGCTTCTCCTTTCTGAAAAGTACCACTTTGATTCATTTAAAGTATGAGTATTTAAAACTGAATCCAGTTTCATGTGAAATTGTCTTACCAATGTAGAGTAAGATAGAATTGTCAAATCATCACCTCAAACAGGTGATGTTTTTCTGCTATAGTACCCTAACCACTGGCCTAAACCATTTTTTGAGGGGTGGAGAGAAGAAGCAGCTAATGAGATTGCCCCATTGGTTTCTAACTTGCTCTACTCCCTCCCTGGGTCTCTTGGGCTTCTGGCAGCCCAATCATTCTCTCTGGACTCTCCTGCCTTGTTCTTAAACCACAACAGCAACAGGGGCATGGGATATGATATCTACAACAACCTGTACTCTACAGACAGAACACATCCTATCTCATCCTATCAAAGGATTGATTCTTCATTATTTTCCCAAGACTGACCAGCAGCATTTCTTGCTTTCCTATCCTAGCTAGAAAGCTAGCCTAGAAAGCCAGATTACCCAGTCATGGGACTACCAGATATGTTCCTAGCTCAGCCTGATTATAGTCAGGAGGAGAATAGATGGCAATGGATTATAGACAGGAGGAGAATAGATGGCAATGAATGGGGTAGAGTTTTGCCTGCCTGCCTTTTTGGTCAGGTGAACCTAAAGGAGGAGCCTCTTAGTATCCTTTTGATACATCTGCCTGGTATTTTAGGGACAAAATCAAACTTTTCCTCTTCAGCTACTCTGCGGTGCTCCCCTCCCCAATACACACACACACCCCTACACACATGTTAGGAGAGGCGTGAAACCTCAGTTCCCCACACATCTCTTAGACTGCTGTGGCTGTGACAATTGCAGAGCTAATCCCTTTGCCCCCTGGGGTTTTCCTTTCCACCTATAGGTTTCTTGCCTTCTAGTGGGGATCCAACTCAGTTTCTTTTTTACCTTTAAAATGGTACTTCCTAAAGTTCCTTCTATCTTATTTCTCTTCTTTTCTTGCCTCTTTTGTCCCTTCATGGTGCCTGATCTTCTTAAGCCCAAGGCTGATTCTCTACATCCCCAGGGTCAAACTCAGCTCAGAGCATTGGTCTTTAGGGTGACTGTGAAGTCCCTGAGCTCTAGGGGAGACACTTAAGACCTTGGATTTTCATTAAAGCCTGCCCTAGGGCCTCTCAGGAAACATTGGTGCTTTCTTAGTTTAGAGAAAACCAATCAATTGCTAAGCCTTCATGACCAGTTTCACACGCTTCTTAGAATAAAGTAAAACTGCTCCCTTCATGGCTGATGCCACAGGGTAGGTTGGAACATCGAGGCTCAGGTGTAGCCACCATGTATTGTTTTTAAGTCTCCCTTATATCCATAATAGGCTAATTAGGCTGACATATACTCCCTCACATAGGTCAGATCTTGAAATAAAAGTTGCCCAGATGAATAGAGCAACTATTTTATTTGCTTGGTATTAATAGCAGCCTATATAGTCCAGCATACCCAGAAAAGAGCTATGCAAAATATATCTTAGTGACCTGGATAACCACAATGGTGTGGTCACTCACCAGAGCCAGTATGAAGTATGGAGTATGAAGTTAAGTGGGCCCTAGGAAGCACTGCTGTCAATAAAGCTAGTGGAGGTGATAGAATTCCAGCAGAGCTATTTAAATTCCTAAAAGATGATGCTATCAAAGTGCTACACTCAATACGTCAACAAATTTGGAAAACCCAGTGGTGGGCACAGGACTGGAAAAGGTCAATCCTCATCCAAATTCCCAAGAAGGGCAGTACAAAAGAATGTTAAAACCACCAGACAGTTGCACTCATCTCCCATGCTAGTAAGGTTATGCTCAAAATCCTGCACGCTAGGCTTCAGCATTAACTGAGAATTTCCAGATGTCCGAGCTGGGTTTAGAAAAGGCAAAGGAACCAGAGACCAAATCGCCAACATTCACTGGATCATAGAGAAAGCAAGGGAATTCCAGAAAAACATCTGCTTCTATTTCATCTGCTACCCTAAATCCTTTGACTCTGTGGAGCATAACAAACTATGGAAAGCTCTTAGAGAGATCTTACCTGTCTCCAAGAAACCTATATGCTAGTTAAGAAGCAACAGTTAGAACCTTATATGGAACAACTGCCATAAGGGTGGTGTCATCTGCAAATCTGAGGTTATTGATATTTCTCCCGGCAATCTTGATTCCAGCTTGTGCTTCATCCATCCCAGCATTTCTCATGATGTATTCTGCACATAAGTTAAATAAGCAGAATGACAATATACAACCTTGTCGTACTCTTTTCCCAATTTGGAACCAGTCTATTGTTCCATGTCCAGTTCTAACTGTTGCTTCTTGACCTGCATACAAATTTCTTAGGAGGCAAGTAATGTGGTCTGGTATTCCCATGTCTTTAAGAATTTCCCACAGTTTCCTATGATTCACACAAACGCTATGGAGTAGTCAATGAAGCATAAGTAGATGCTTTTCTGGAATTCTCTTGCTTTTTCTATGATCCAACAGATGTTGGCAATGTGATCTCTGGTTCTTCTGCCTTTTCTAAATCCACCTTGAGCATCTGGGAGTTTTTGGTTCACATACTGTTAAAGCCCAGCATAGAGAATTTTGAGCATTACTTTGCTAGCCTGTGAAATGAGTGCAATTGTGCAGTAGTTTGAACCTTCTTTGGCATTGCCTTTCTTTGGAATTGGAATGCAAACTGACCTTTTCCAGTCCTGTGTCCACTGC
Source organism: Tragelaphus eurycerus (assembly GCA_935064755.1). Classification (NCBI taxonomy): domain Eukaryota; kingdom Metazoa; phylum Chordata; class Mammalia; order Artiodactyla; family Bovidae; genus Tragelaphus; species Tragelaphus eurycerus. The sequence goes on along the minus strand of CAKXYN010000119.1, from coordinate 1,544,392 downwards.
TGGTTTTCCAAATTTACTGGCATACTGAGTGCAGCACTTTAATACCATCCTTATGGCAGAAAACAAAGAGAAACTAAAGAGCCTTTTGATGAAGGTGAAAGGAGAGTGAAAAAGCTAGCTTAAAAGTCAACATTCAAAAAACAAAGATCATGGCATGCGGCCCCATCACTTCATGGCAAATAGATGGGGAAACAATGAAAACAGAGACAAACTTTATTTTCTAGGACTCCAAAATCCCTGAAGACGATGACTGTAGCCATGACATTAAAAGATGCTTGCACCTTGGAAGAAAAGCTATGACCAACCTAGACAGCATATTAAAAAGCAGAGACATTACTTCGCCAACAAAGAGCCATCTAGTCAAAGCTATGGTTTTTCCCATAGTCATGTATGGATGTGAGAGTTGGACCATAAAAAAGCTGAGCACCAAACACTTGATGCTTCTGCACTGTGGTGTGGGAAAAGACTCTTGAGAATCTCTTGTACTGCAAGGAAATCAAACCAGTCAGTCTTAAGGCAGATCAACCCTCAATACTCATTGGAAGGACTGATGCAGAAGCTGATGCTCCAATACTTTGACTAGCTGATGCAAATAGCCGACTCATTAGAAAAGACCCTGAAGCTGGGAAAGATTGAAGGATAAGAGGGTGACAGAGGATGAGATGGTTGGATGGTGTCACTAATGCAATGGACATGAACTTGAGCAAACTCCAGGAGATGATGAGGGACAAAGAAGCCTGGCGTGCTGCAGTCCATGGGGTCGTAAAGAGTTTGATATGACTTGGTGACTAAACATCAACATAATCCAGAAAGTTGGAGGTGATTTAACTTGTAAAAACCAAGACTGGACATAAGTATCTTAGGATGCGAATGCTGGAATCTACTAAGTATATGCACTAAACTTTGCAGTTTGCATTCAGAACAATCATCTCATTGGATCTTTATACAAACCCAAGGCCAGGAAACAGTGGCTGACTTTATTTTGGGGGGCTCCAAAATCACTGCAGATGGTGATTGCAGACATGAAATTAAAAGATGCTTACTCCTTGTAAGGAAAGTTATGAGCAACCTAGACAGCATATTGAAAAGAGAGACATTACTTTGCCAACAAAGGTCTGTCTAGTCAAGGCTCTGGTTTTTCCAGTGGTCAGGTATGGATGTAAGAGTTGGACTATAAAGAAAGCTAAGCGTGGAAGAATTGATGCTTTTGAACTGTGGTGTTGGAGAAGACTCTTGAGAGTCCCTTGGACTGCAAGGAGATCCAACCAGTCCATCCTAAAGCAGATCAGTCCTGGGTGTTCATTAGAAGGACTGATGTTGAAGCTGAGACTCCAATACTTTGGCCACCTGATACAAAGAGTTGACTCATTTGAAAAGACCCTGATGATGGGAAAGATTGAGGGGAGGAAGAGAACGGATGACAGAGGATGAGATGATTGGATGGCATCACCGACTCAATGAACATGAATTTGGGTAAACTCCGGGAGCTGGTGATGGACAGGGAAGCCTGGCGTGCTGTGGTTCATGGGGTCTCAAAGAGTCGGACGTGACTGAGCGACTGAACTGAACTGAAGGCCAGGATTACCATCCCCAGTTTGCATATGATGAAGCTGAGGCTCAGAGACAAAAGGTGACTGACCTTAGATCATTCAGTGATGTATATCATAATTATTAAAGCTAGGGGCCTCTCCAGTATCTTGAAATTTTCATTTTCTAGAAGTGTTTGTAGTAGCAGGTTTTCTGGCATATCTGTTCCAGAAAACAGCTCTTTGGGGAGGAAAATGGGTGAGGGGCCGAATAAGACCCCTATGCCTGAATGTATTAAGGTAATATCCTTGCCCACAATACCAGGCCTATTCTCTCTGCCTCCCATCAGCTCCCCTACTCCCACCCTATATCCAATTTCATGTATATTCTCTACCAGTGGAAAGGTAAGAGACTTTCCGTCAGCACTATCTCTCAAGAGATTGAAAAGTGAGAAGAGCTGTAAGGTCAGACAAGACTCCGTCTGTCTATCTTACTCATTTTCCCCTGGGGGGTAAGAGAGAAAGGAGAAAAATTGAAACCAGTAGAAGTGCACACCCTAATTGTCCTTCCTACCCTCCTGTGTTCAATTTAAGAGTCTCTGATCTTAGTTTTGGCAGTGACTTGAGTCTTCAACTTTATTTCGAAGTGAGAGAGGGCAAATATCCCATCTTTAAAAGCCTCTCCCAGATAGATTGCACATATTTGAAAAAATCTGTCAATTATAATACTTTAGTGCTTTATATTGTAAAAAAAAAAAGTTCTTTCATACATTATACCTGTCTTAAAGATGAGTAACCTGAGTTCAAGACAGAAATATTAACTTACTCAAAGCAATTCATATTTGGGAAAGGCAGCCTGTTCCACATTCCCATCCCCAGACCAAAGTATGGATTCCACGGCTGAGAACAGAGCCCAGGGAAGGTCAGGTAAAGCAGAAATTTCTCTTGACTGTGGCAGAGGGCTTCCCTAGTGTCTCAATCCATAAAGAATTCACCTAAAATTCAGAAGATCCAGGGTTGATCCCTGGGTCAGGAAGATACCCTGGAGAAGGAAATGGCAATGCACTCCAGTATTTTGCCTGGGAAATCCCATGGACAGGGGATCCTGGTGGGGTGCAGTCCATGGGGTCACAAAGAGTCAGACATGACTCAGTGACTAAACCACTACCACCACGGCAGGACAGACAGAGGTGTCAGAGGGCACTGGTTATTTCTAGCCACTAGACATTGCCTAAATAACCTTTAAAAGATCATTAAGGACCATAGGGAAGAGACTTTGGATAGTGAGTAAAGCAGATCATTTCCACCACCAGAAAAAGCAGCTGGCTCCATAATCTAAGTTGTGGAGGCAGCAGCATAGTCTTCCATTGAAAAACAGCACGTGGCTTTATCCACAACCAGGATAGAGAGGGTTTCTTTTCTTTTTTGCTTTACTCTCTGCATAGCTCTTACCGCCTATGGCCTACAAGTTTTCTCCTCCCTTCTTCCAAGTCATTTTAGACTCATCACACTCCCTGCATCAGCTGGACCGTCTTATACATGTTTGAAGAGTGATGATCCTGTGTTGCAACATAGGGCGTGGCAAACATTTTCCCTGTGAGTCTCCCAGGCCTCACCCTTTATTTGAAGTCCTATAATTCCCTGCCTCCAAAAGGGAGCATGGTGGGAATTTGCCTTCTTGGAACCTTACAGAATATTTAGGAGCCAAAGTGACCTTCCCTCTTGGGCCTGAATTCCCCAAAGTACCTCCTAGCAGACCTCAAAAGATACCCTCCAACATACTTAGGGGTGGCTGAGTGGGGAGAGGAAAGAAGACCTACTGCCTCTTCCTATTGACATGTCAGTTGGATCTCAGATTTCTCATCATTCCTTCCTGTTTGATTCCTTCAGAATTATGCTTTTCCTTTAATTTCTACCTATATATCTCATGGGAGAAATATAAATAACCTCAGATATGCAGATAATACCACCTTTATGGCAGAAAGCAAAGAGGAACTGAATAGCCTCATGATGAAAGTGAAAGAAGAGAGTGAAAAAGCTGATTTAAAACTCAACGTTCAAAAAAGGAAAATCATGGCATCTAGTTCCATCACTTCATGGAAAATAGATGGGGAAACAATGACAGACTATTTTCTTGGACTCAAAAATCACTGCAGATGGTGGCTGCAGCCATGAAATTAAGAGATGCTTGCTCCTTGGAAGAAAAACTATGACCAACTTATTAAACAGCATATTAAAAAGCAGAGATACTACTTTGCCAACAAAGGTCCTTATAGTCAAAGCTATGGTTTTTCCAGTAGTTATGTATGGATGTGAGAGTTGGACCATAAAGTAAGCTGAGCACCAAAGAATTTATCCTTTTGAACTGTGGTATTGGAGAAGACTCTTGAGAGTCCCTTGGGCATCAAGGACATCAAACCATTCAGTTATGAAGGAAATCAATCCTGAATATTCATTGGAAGGACTGATGCTGAAGCTGAAGCTCCAATACTTTGGCCACCTGATGCAAAGAACTGACTCATTAAAAAAGACCCTGATCCTGGGAAAGATTGAAGGTGGGAGGAGAAGGGGATGACAGAGGATGAGATTGTTGGATGGCATTACCGACTTGATGAGTAGGACATGAGTTTGAGCAAGGTCTGGGAGTTTGTAATAGACAGGGAAGCCTGGTGTGCTGTAGTCCATGGGGTCGCAAAGAGTAGGACATGACTGAGCAACTGAACTGAACTTATATATCTCATGAGCATGATGTAATAAGTAACTTGGAGACTGTATTCTTCTGTATTGTGTTTTGTTTTGTTTTGTTTTGTTTTAGTCCTGTACAGCTAATTCTTGTCCCACAATTATTTGGTAGTTAATTAAGTACATTAAACAGCATGTGCAGTTCAATAGGTCCTAGTACTGGCAAATGAATGCTCTCTACAACAGGAGTTATGCTTTCAAGGTTTAATTAAATGTATCGTAGGGAACAGTTCATCTACAAACACTGATTAAGGGTTGCTAGGGCAACCCACTAGTCAAGTTCTAAAAAGCACCTAGGAAAAATTAAAAGTTCCCATTGTACTGCACTGGGGATTAGAAGCAATTGAATTGCAAGCCTGCATCAAGCAGCCTGACCTAACACAGGTATTGGCAAATATGTGTGAGCCAAGGGTTTAGGTCTTGACTTTTAAGTTCTCTGTTATTTTTTTCTGGGATAGCTTATTCTTATCTCACTGACTCTAATTAGCCATGTCTGGAGCTTCTGGTAGGGCAAGAACCAGTATCCAAATTGAAGATGATTCAGCTAGAGGAGGTCTTAGGTGTTCAAAAGTCACCATTTGCATTGCCGTGGTTCAAGTCTAATATTGCTGCATCTATGGGAAAGGTAGTGATTGTGTCACAATTATATTAACAATAATATAATGATAAAATATTACAGCCAGCCATCTTCACTGTGCCTGCTCTAGACTGTAATTGACAGAACTCTTTTATATTTATGGTCTCATTTCATCCTCACAATCCCCTGAATAGGGTGTTATATTATTCCTTTTGAAGAAGAGAAAAGCAGCTTATATTAGATATGTCACTTGTTAGACCAGAAGTCAGTCTAACCTAAGTCTCTTGATCCCCAGACCAGGGCTTTCTCCACTGTTTACCCCTAACAATTTCACTTTAACAATTGCTTTAACATGGTACACTTACCATAGTGACACTTAGGGCAACATTGCAGAAAAAAAAAAAAAAAACCAGCAGTCATGTAGCAAAATTGCCCAATGGTATATCCTTAAACACAATCAATACAAAGCTCATTGTAAGCTCCACCCAAGACAAGAAACTTTCTGGCTAGAATACACAGCCCAGAATAACTTCTTAGCAATGGCCTTTTCTGTAGCAATTAAGACACCAGCCTTTGTTGCCAAGCTTACCTCAGTACATGAGTGTGCCAATCAGGAGCAAGGTCCTCATGGTATGAACATTGTATGATCATCCCAAATCATACCCATAATCACCTTGGTTCTAGGAGAGTTCAGGATGAGGAGGACACATGTATGCCTGTGGCTGATTCATGTTGATGTATGGCAAAAACCATCACAATATCGTAAAGTAATTATTCTCCAATTAAATAAGTTAATTTAAAAAATTTGTAGTTAGCAATTGAACTAGGGAAATGTTTTACTTTGATTTTTAAGACATCTTGGGTAGACGTGAGGTGAAGGATGCTTTTCTTCTTTATAATTACTGCTTATAGTGAAGTTGCTCAGTCGTGTCTGACTCCTTGCAACCCAATGGACTGCAGCACACCAGGCTCCTCCATCCAGTCCATGGGGTTTTCCAGGCAAGAATACTGGAGGGGGTTGCCATTTTCTTCTCCATAATTGCTGCTTGGCCATAGCAAATGTCACACTCAAGTTTTTGTTCCTGGGGAGTGCTTTTAAATATTTCATTGCTCTTAAAGTACAGGTATCTTTGAATGCCTTACTTTCATGTATCTTTTCTGCTTGGGTAATATTTGTTAGTGGAATCATAAAAGACACATGACAGAAACATTTTCAACATGCCCCTAAGACTAGATAATAATTGAGTTGTCTATATTTGAACTAGCAAAAGAAAATTGTTCTTGTTTGTAAGGGAGGGGACGTATTTGCTAGGGATGAGTTTACTTTTTGATTTAGTATTTTCTTTTCTGTATACTTAGATTTGAATTTTGACAAAGAGGAGCCTAAGAGAGCCACTTTCTTCTTCCAGGTTCTCAAACTCAGGCTCAGTAAGAGTGTCAATACTGTAGCACCTTCTCCAAAACACAAACCCCTACTGTACTGGGAAGATAATTTCTTATGCATGTAACACCCTGCTAACCTCACTACCAAGGTCTCTGGTGTTTTACATTTAATGTAGGTAAATTTCAATTACTTTTATTATCCTAAATTGGTTATTTGGAGGTATTTTGTTGAATATTGAGCCTTATATATGTGGTAGCTACTGACAGAATGTTTTATTTCTGATGCTCTGGAGATATTTCATATTAGCCAATAAAGAAAAAATGCATCCAAAAACTTTGTTTATTCCTCTACTTTCAAATAACTAAGATGCCTCCTTTGGCTGGTGGGTCTTTGCTCAGTGAGTATAGCAATGAAACATATTTCTTATCAGTGAATTCAGCACCAAGGGTAGTTGGATTCACTGAGTTGCCACCCAAGAGATTTGGGTGATAATCCAAGTTTTCCTTCAGTATTTCTGAATTTCTTATGGCATCTGTCTTTTTCATAGGCTACAGATCTACTAAAAATTTTTGTGTGCTAAACTAACACTTTTTAAAACAGGGTTCCATGTTAAGAGGACTAAGCACATGTCTTGTGAGGTCTGCAAAATGTCTGAGTTTTTATGTTTTTTCATTTTGATCATAGCATTTTTTAAAGCATAGAAGCATATTATCTTTAGATTTATCTAGATTATTATCTCTTAGAAGTACTACCTGGCTATTTTAGAGTCTGTTTACAATCCAATTGAATTTAAAGAACCACCTAAAGATATACTATTTAACTTTGAGTTCTGTGTTTTACTATAATCTTATTCAAGACCCAGAGTGATGTAAGTTTCTCCCATATTTAATATGCTAACACACATGTTGGTCAGGATGTGGAGAACGGGAAAGCCCATACGTTGTCAGTGGGATTGTAAAATGGTGCACCAACTTTTGAAAACACCCTAACAATTCCTCTAAAATTTAAAGTTAGAATTACTGTATAATCCAATAATTCCACTATGTATGTTGCTGCTAAGTCACTTCAGTCGTGTCCGACTATATGCGACCCCACAGATGGCAGCCCCCCAGGCTCCCCCATCCCTGGGATTCTCCAGGCAAGAACACTGAAATGGGTTGACATTTCCTTCTCCAATGCAGGAAAGTGAAAAGTGAAAGTAAAGTCGCTCAGTTGTGTCCAACTCCCTGCGACCCAATGGACTGCAGCCTACCAGGCTCCCCCATCCATGGGATTTTCCAGGCAAGAGTACTGGAGTGAGGTGCCATTGCCTTCTCCCCATTATGTATGTACCTCAAGATAATTAAAAATATATGTGCACAAAAAACTTTTACACAAATATTCATAGAAACATTATCTATAGTATCCAAATAGTAGAAACAACTTAAATGTCTATCAACTGATGAATGGATAAACAAATTGTCAAATAAACATATACTGTAATGTTCAGTAATAAAGAGGATTGAACTAACACATAATATGTCATAAATGAACCTCAAACAAGCTAAGTGAAAAAGCCGGACGAAAGAGACTGCATATTGTATGAATCCATTTGTATAAAATATCCACATAGGCAAGCTAATAGAGACAGAAGTTAGATTAAAGTTGACTGAGGCTGGGGGTGATGAAAGGAATTATAGACAGTCCACAATTTATGATAATTAAGTTGTTCAACTTACAACTATTGACTTTATGGTGGTGTGAAAGTGATAAACATTCAATAGAAACCATACTTCAAATTTTGGGTTTTGATCTTTTCCTGAGCTAGCAGTGTGCACTCAAATTACTTTTTTTTTAACTTCTTTTTTATAAATTCATTCATTTAAATTGGAGGGTAATTACTTTACAATGTTGTGGTGATTTTGCCATACATTGCCATGAATCAGCCACGAGTGTACATGTGTTCCCCATCCTGAACAACCCTCCCACCTCCCTCCCCATCCCATCCCACTGGGTCATCGAAGTGTACCCGCCCCGAGCACCTTGTCCCATGCATCAAACCTGGACTGGCAATCCATTTCACATATGATAAATACATGTTTCAATGAGATTCTTCCAAATCAACCCACCCTCGCCCTCTCCCACAGAGTCCAAAAGACTGTTCTATACATCTGTGTCTCTTTTGCTGTCTCACATACAGGGTCATTGCTACCATCTTTCTAAATTCCATATATATGCATTTGTATACTATATTGATGTTTTTCTTTCTGGCTTACTTCACCCTGTATAATACACTCCAGTTTCATCCACCTCATTAGAACTGATTCAAATGTATTCTTTTTAATGGCTGAGTAATATTCCATTGTGTATATGTACCACAGCTTTCTTATCCATTCGTCTGCTGATGGACATCTAGGTTGCTTCCATGTCCTGGTTATTATAAACAGTGCTGCAATGAACATTGGGGTACACGTGTCTCTTTCAATTCTGGTTTCCTTACTGTGTATGCCCAGTAGTAGGATTTCTGGGTCATATGGCAGTTCTATTTCCATTTTTTTTTTTTATTGTGGTGAAACACACATAACACTGACCATCTCACCTGTTTTGTTTTTTTGTTTGTTTTTTTTAATATTTATTTTTTTTATTTTGCTTAACTTTACAATATTGTGTTGCTTTTACTATACATCAAGATGGATCCGCCGCCAGTATACACGTGTTCCCCATCCTGAACCCTCCTCCCTCTCCCCTCCCCACACCATCCCTCCAGGTCATCCCAGTGCTCCAGCCCCAGGCATTTGTTATCGGGCATCGTACCTGGGCTGATGACTCGTTTCAGATATGATATTATACATCAGATCAGATCAGATCAGTCGCTCAGTCGTGTCCGACTCTTTGCGACCCCATGAACCGCAGCACGCCAGGCCTCCCTGTCCATCACCAGCTCCCGGAGGTCACTCAGACTCGTATCCATCGAGTCAGTGATGCCATCCAGCCATCTCATCCTCTGTCGTCCCCTTCTCCTCCTTCCCTCAATCCCTCCCAGCATCAGAGTCTTCTCCAATGAGTCAACTCTTCGCATGAGGTGGCCAAAATACTGGAGTTTCAGCTTTAGCATCATTCCTTCCAAAGAAATTCCAGGATTGATCTCCTTCAGAATGGACTGGTTGGATCTTCTTGCAGTCCAAGGGACTCTCAAGAGTCTTCTCCAACACCACAGTTCAAAAGCATCACTTCTTCGGCGCTCAGCCTTCTTCACAGTCCAGCTCTCACATCCATACATGACCACAGGAAAGACCATAGCCTTGACTAGGCGAACCTTTGTTGGCAAAGTAATGTCTCTGCTTTTGAATATGCTATCTAGGTTGGTCATAACTTTCCTTCCAAGGAGTAAGCGTCTTTTAATTTCATGGCTGCAGTCACCATCTGCAGTGATTTTGGAGCCCAGAAAAACAAAGTCTGACACTGTTTCCACTGTTTCCCCATCTATTTCCCATGCAGTGATGGGACCAGATGCCATGATCTTCGTTTTCTGAATGTTGAGCTTTAAGCCAACCTTTTCACTCTCCACTTTCACTTTCATCAAGAGGCTTTTTAGCCCCTCTTCACTTTCTGCCATAAGAGTGGTGTCATCTGCATATCTGAGGTTATTGATATTTCTCCTGGCAATCTTGATTCCAACTTGTGTTTCTTCCAGTCCAGCATTTCTCATGATGTACTCTGCATATAAGTTAAATAAACATGGTGACAATATGCAGCCTTGACGTACTCCTTTTCCTATTTGGAACCAGTCTGTTGTTCCATGACCAGTTCTAACTGTTGCTTCCTGACCTGCATACAGATTTCTCAAGAGGCAGATCAGGTGGTCTGGTATTCCCATCTCTTTCAGAATTTTCCATATTTCAATGCTATTCTCCCCCATCATCCCACCCTCTCCCGGTCCCAGAGTCCAAAAGTCTGTTCTATACATCAGTGTCTCTTTTGCAGTCTCGTAAATAGGGTTATTTTAATCATCTTTCTAAATTCCATATATATGCGTTAGTATACTGTATTTGTGTTTTTGTTTCTGGCTTACTTCACTCTGTATAATAGGCTCCAGTTCCATCCACCTCCTTAGAACTGATTCAAATGTATTCTTTTGAATGGCTGAGTAATACTCCATTGTGTGTATGTACCACAGCTTGCTTATCCATTCATCTGTGGATGGACATCTAGGTTGCTTCCACGTCCTGGCTATTGTAAACAGTGCTGCTATGAACATTGGGGTACACGTTTCTCTTTCAATTCTGGTTTTCTCAGTGTGTATGCCCAGCAGTGGGATTGCTGGATCATAAGGCAGTTCTATTCCCAGTTTTTTGAGGAATCTCCATACTGTTCTCCATAGTGGCTGTACTAGTTTGCATTCCCACCAACAGTGTAAGAGGGTTCCCTTCTCTCTGCACCCTCTCCAGCATTTATTGCTTGTGGACTTTAGGATCGCAGCCATTCTGACTGGCGTGAAATGGTACCTCATAGTGGTTTTGATTTGCATTTCTCTGATAATGAGTGATGTAGAACATCTTTTCATGTGTTTGTTAGCCATCTGTATGTCTTCTTTGGAGAAATGTCTATTTAGTTCTTTGACCCATTTTTTGATTGGGTCATTTATTTTTCTGGAATTGAGCTGTAGAAGTTGCTTGTATATTTTTGAGATTAGTTGTTTGTCAGTTGCTTCATTTGCTATTATTTTCTCCCATTCTGAAGGCTGTCTTTTCACCTTGCTTATAGTTTCCTTTGTTGTGCAGAAGCTTTTTAAGTTTGATTAGGTCCCATTTGTTCATTTTTGATTTTATTACCGATATTCTGGGAGGTGGGTCATGGAGGATCCTGCTGTGATGACTATCAGAGAGTGTTTTGCCTGTTTTCCTCTAGGAGTTTTATGGTTTCTGGTCTTACATTTAGATCTTTAATCCATTTTGAGTTTATTTTTGTGTATGGTGTTAGAAAGTGTTCTAGCTTCATTCTTTTACAAGTGTTCGACCAGTTTTCCCAGCACCACTTGTTAAAAAGATTGTCTTTAATCCATTGTATATTCTTGCCTCCTTTGTCAAAGATAAGGTGACCATATGTGCGTGGATTTATCTCTGGGCTTTCTATTTTGTTCCATTGATCTATATTTCTGTCTTTGTGCCAGTACCATACTGTCTTGATGACTGTGGCTTTGTAATAGGGCCTGAAGTCAGGCAGGTTGATTCCACCAGTTCCGTTCTTCTTACTCAATATAGCTTTGGCTATTCGAGGTTTTTTGTATTTCCATACAAATTGAGAAATTATTTTTTCTAGCTCTGTGAAGAATACCGTTGGTAGCTTGATGGGGATTGCATTGAATCTATAAATTGCTTTGGGTAGTATACTCATTTTCACTATATTGATTCTACCAATCCATGAACATGGTGTATTTCTCCATCTATTAGTGTCCTCTTTGATTTCTTTCACCAGTGCTTTATAGTTTTCTATAGTCTTTAGATTCTTTAGGAAGATATATTCCTAAGTATTTTATTGTTTTCATTGCAATGGTGAATGGAATTGTTTCCTTAATTTCTCTTTCTATTTTCTCGTTATTAGTGTACAGGAATGCAAGGGATTTCTGTGTGTTAATTTTATATCCTGCAACTTTACTATATTCATTGATTAGTTCTAGTAATTTTCTGGTGGAATCTTTAGGGTTTTCTACGTAGAGGATCAGGAAGAAATAGAAAATCTTAACAGACCCATCACAAGCATGGAAATTGAAACTGTAATCAGAAATCTTCCAGCAAACAAAAGCCCAGGCCCAGACGGCTTCACAGCTGAATTCTACCAAAAATTTAGAGAAGAGCTAACACCTATCCTACTCAAACTGTTCCAGAAAATTGCAGAGGAAGGCAAACTTCCAAACTCATTCTATGAGACCACCATCACCCTAATACCAAAACCTGACAAAGATGCCACAAAAAAAGAAAACTGCAGGCCAATATCACTGATGAACATAGATGCAAAAATCCTTAACAAAATTCTAGCAATCAGAATCCAACAACACATTAAAAAGATCATACACCATGACCAAGTGGGCTTTATCCCAGGAATGCAAGGATTCTTCAATATCCGCAAATCAATCAATGTAATACACCACATTAACAAACTGAAGAATAAAAACCATATGATTATCTCAATAGATGCAGAGAAAGCCTTTGACAAAGTTCAACATCCATTTATGATAAAAACTCTCCAGAAAGCAGGAATAGAAGGAACATACCTCAACATAATAAAAACTGTATATGACAAACCCACAGCAAACATTATCCTCAATGGTGAAAAATTGAAAGCATTTCCTCTAAAGTCAGGAACAAGACAAGGATGCCCACTTTCACCATTACTATTCAACATAGTTTTGGAAGTTTTGGCCACAGCAATCAGAGCAGAAAAAGAAATAAAGGGAATCCAAATTGGAAAAGAAGAAGTAAAACTCTCACTGTTTGCAGATGATATTTCCATTTTTTTAAGGAATCTCCACAATGTTCTCCATACTGGCTGTACCAGTTTGTATTCCCACCAACAGTGTAAGAGGGTTCCCTTTTCTCCATACCCTCTCCAGCAATTATTGTTTGTAGACTTTTGGACCACAGACATTCTGACTAGCGTGATATGGTACCTCATTGTGGTTTTGATTTGCATTTCTCTGATAATGAGTGATGTTGAGCATATTTTCATGTGTTTGTTAGCTATCTGTATGTCTTTGGGAAAATGTCTGTTTAGTTTTTTGATTGCGTGATTTATTTTTCTGGAATTGACCTGTAGGAGTTGCTTGTATATTTTTGAGATTAGTTGTTTGTCTGTTGCTTCATTTGCTATTATTTTCTCCCATTATGAACGCTGTCTTTTCACCTTGCTTATAGTTTCCTACATTATGCAAAAGCTTTTAAGTTTAATTAGGTCCCATTTGTTTATTTTTGCTTTTATTTCCATTACTCTAGGAGGTGAGTCATAGAGGATCCTGCTGTGATTTATGTCAGAGAGTGTTGCCTATGTTTTCCTCTAGGAGTTTTATGGTTTCTGCTTTTACGTTTAGATCTTTAATCCATTTTGAGTTTATTTTGGTGTATGGTGCTAGAAAGTGTTCTAAGTTCATTCTTTTACAAGTGGTTGACCAGTTTTCCCAGCACCATTTGTTAAAGAGATTGTCTTTTGTCCATTGTATATTCTTGCCTCCTTTGTCAAAGATAAGGTGTCTATAGGTTCATGGATTTATCTCTTGGCTTTCTATTTTGTTCCATTGATCTATATTTCTGTCTTTGTGCCAGTACCATACTGTCTTGATGACTGTAGCTTTGTAGTATAGCCTGAAGTCAGGCAGGTTGATTCCTCCAGTTCCATTCTTCTTTCTCAAGATTGCTTTGGCTATTCGAGGTTTTTTGTATTTCCATAAAAATTGTGAAATTATTTGTTCTAGTTCTATGAAAAATATTAATGGTAGCTTGATAGGGATTACATTGAATGTATAGGTTATTTTGGGTAGTATATTTATTTTCACTGTATTGATTCTTCCAATCAATGAACATGGCATATTTCTCCATCTATTTGTGTCCTCTTTGATTTCTTTCATAAGTGTTTTATAGTTTTCTATATATAGGCCTTTAGTTTCTTTAGGTAGATATATTCCTAAGTATTTTATTCTTTTCGTTGCAATGGTGAATGGAATTGTTTCCTTAATTTCTCTTTCTGTTTTCTCATTGTTAGTGTATAGGAATGCAAAGGATTTCTCTGTGTTAACTTTATATCCTGCAAATTTACTATATTCATTGATTAGCTCTAGTAATTTTCTGGTGGAGTCTTTAGGGTTTTCTATGTAGAGGATCATATCATCTGCAAACAGTGGAGTTTTACTTCTTTTTCCAATCTGGATTCATTTTATATCTTTTTCTGCTCTGATTGCTGTGGCCAAAACTTCCAAAACACTGTTCAATAGTAGTGGTGAGAGTGGGCACCCTTGTCTTGTTCCTGACTTTAGGGGAAATGCTTTCAATATTTCACCATTAAGGAGAATGTTTGCTGTGGGTTTGTCATATATAGCTTTTATTATGTTGAGGTATGTTCCTTCTATTCCTGCTTTCTGGAGGGTTCTTATCATAAATGAATGTTGAATTTTATCAAAGGCTTTCTCTGCATCTATTGAGATAATCATATGTTTTTATCTTTTAATTTGTAATGTAGTGTATTACATTGATTGATTTGCGGATATTGAAGAATCTTTGCCTCCCTGGGATAAAGCCCATTTGGTCATGATGTATGATTGTTTTAATATGTTGCTGGATTCTGTTTGCTAGAATTTTTTTAAGGATTTTTACATCTATGTTCACCAGTGATATCGGACTGTAGTTTTCTTTTTTGTGGCATATTTGTCTGGTTTTAGTATTAGGATGATGGTGGCCTCATAGAATGAGTTTGGCAGTTTACCTTCCTCTGCAATTTTCTGGAAGAGTTTGAGTATGATAGGTGTTAGCTCTTGTCTGAATTTTTGGTAGAATTCAGCTGTGAAGCCATCTGGTCCTTAGCTTTTGTTTGCTGGAAGATTTCTGATTACAGTTTCAGTTCCCTTGCTTGTGATGGATCTGTTAAGATTTTCTATTTTTTCCTGGTTTAGTTTTAGAAAGTTGTAGTTTTCTAAGAAATTGTCCATTTCTTCCAAGTTGTCCATTTTATTAGCATATAGCTGCTGATAGTAGTCTCTTATGATCCTGTGTATTTCTGTGTTGTCTGTTGTGATTTCTCCATTTTCATTTTTAATTTTGTTTATTTGATTCTTTTCCCTCTGTTTCTTGATGAGCCTGGCTAATGGTTTGTCAATTTTATGTATCTTCTCAAAGAACCAGCTTTTAGCTTTGTTGATTTTTGCTATGGTCTCTTTTCTTTTGCATTTATTTCTGCCCTGATTTTTAAGATTTCTTTCCTTCTACTAACCTTGGGGTTCTTCATTTCTTCCTTTTCTAGTTGCTTTAGATATAGAGTTAGGTTATTTATTTGAGTTTTTTCTTGTTTCTTGAGGTAAGCCTGTATTGCTATGAACTTTCCCCTTAGCACTGCTTTTACAGTGTCCCACAGGTTTTGAGTTATTGTGTTTTCATTTTTCATTCATTTCTATTCATATTTTGTTTTCTTTATTGATTTCTTCTGTGATTTGTTGGTTATTCAGCCGTGTGTTGTTCAGCCTCCATATGTTGGAATTTTTAATACTTTTTCTTCTGTAATTGAGATCTAATCTTACTGCATTGTGGTCAGAGAAGATGCTTGGAATGACTTCAATTTTTTTGAATTTACCAAGGCTAGATTTATGGCCCAGGATGTGATCTATCCTGGAGAAGGTTCCTTGTGCACTTGAGAAAAAGGTGAAATTCATTGTTTTGGGGTGAAATGTCCTATAGATATCAGTTAGGTCTAACTAGTCTATTGTTTCATTTAAAGTTTGTGTTTCCTTGTTAATTTTCTGTGTAGTTGATCTATCCATAGGTGTGAGTGGGGTATTAAAATCTCCCACTATTATTGTGTTATTGTTAATTTCCCCTTTCATACTTGTTAGTATTTGCCTTACATATTGTGGTGCTCCTATGTTGGGTGCATATATATTTATCATTGTTATATCTTCTTCCTGGATTGATCATTTGATCATTACATAGTGTCCTACTTTGTCTCTTTTCACAGCCTTTATTTTAAAGTCTATTTTACTTAATATGAGTATTGCCACTCCTGCTTTCTTTAGGTCTCTATTTGCGTGGAATATCTTTTTGCAGCCCTTCACTTTCAGTCTGTATATGTTCCTTGTTTTGAGGTGGGTCTCTTGTAGACAACATATATAGGGATCTTGTTTTTGTATCTATTCAGCCAGTTTTTGTCTTTTGGTTGGGGCATTCAACCCATATACATTTAAGGTAATTATTGATAAATATGATCGCATTGCCATTTTCTTTATTGTTTTGGGTTCGAGTTTGTATACCCTTGTTGTGTTTCCTGTCTAGAGAAGATCCTTTAGCATCTGTTGGAAAGCTGGTTTGGTGATGCTGAATTCTCTCAGCTTTTGCTTGTCTGTAAAACTTTTGATTTCTCCTTCATATTTGAATGAGATCCTTGCTGGGTACAGTAATCTGGGTTGTAGGTTTTTCTCTTTTATCTTTTTAAGTATGCCCTGCCATTCCCTCCTGGCCTGAAGAGTTTCTATTGAAAGATCAGCTGTTGTCCTTATCAGAATCCCCTTGTGTATTATTTGTTGTTTTTCCCTTGCTGCTTTTAACATTTGTTCTTTGTGTTTAATCTTTGTTAATTTGATTAATATGTGTCTTGGGGTGTTTCACCTTGGGTTTATCCTGTTTGGGACTCTGGGTTTCTTGGACTTGGGTGACTATTTCCTTCCCCTTTTAGGGAAGTTTTCAACTATTATCTCAGGTATTTTCTCATGGTCTTTCTTTTTGTCTTCTTCTTCTGGGACTCCTATAATTCAAATGTTGGGGCAAAAACATTGTCCCAGAGGTCTCTGAGGTTGTCTTCATTTCTTTTGGTTCTTTTTTCTTTTTTCCTCTCTGCTTCATTTATTTCTACCATTCTATCTCACTTATCCTATGTTCTGCCTCCGTTATTCTACTGTTGGTTCCCTCCAGAGTGTTTTTGATCTCATTTATTGCATTATTTATTATATGACTCTTTTTTATTTCTTTGAGGTCCTTGCTAAACATTTCTTGCATCTTCTCAATTCTTGTCTCCAGGCTATTTATCTGTAATTCCATTTTGATTTCAAGATTTTGGATGATTTTCACTATCAGTATTCTGATTTTTTTTTTCAAGTAGATTCCCTGTCTCTTCCTCTTTTGTTTGGTTTGGTGGGCATTTATCCTGTTCCTTTACCTGCTGAGTATTTCTCTGCCTTTTCATTTTGTTTAGATTGCTATGTTTGGGGTGGCGTTTCTGTGTTCTGGCAGTTTGTAGTTCCTCTTTATTGTAGAGGTTCCTCACTGTGGGTGAGGTTGGGTGGAGTGGCTTGTCAAGGTTTCCTGGTTCGGGAAGCTTGTGTCAGTGTTCTGGTGGGTGGAGCTGGATTTCTTCTCTCTGGAGTGCAATGACGTGTCCAGTAATGAGTTTTGAGATGTCACTGTGTTTGGTGTGACTTTTGGCAGCCGGTATATTGAAGCTTGGGGCTATGTTTCTGTTGCTGGAGAATTTGCATGGTGTGTCTTTCTCTGGAACTTGTTGGCGCTTGGGTGGTGCTTGGTTTCAGTGTAGGTATGGAGGCTTTTGGATGAGCTCCTGTCGATGAATGTTCCCTGGAGTCAGGAGTTCTCTCGTGTTCTCAGGTTTTGAACTTAAGCCTCCTGCCTCTGGTTTTCAGTCTTATTCTTCCAGTAGTCTCAAGACTTCTCCATCTATACAGCACCAATGATAAAACATCTAGGTTAATGTCCACAGTGAGGGACACCCAGAGAGATTCACAGAGTTACATGGAGAAGAGAAGATGGAAGAGGGAGATAGATGTGACGAGGAGTAGAAGAAGGGGAATCAAAAAGGGAGAGAGCAAGCTAGCCAGTAATCACTTCCCTATGTGCTCTGCACAGTCTGGATCCCTCAGAGATGTTCACGGAGTTACACAGAGAAGAGAAGAGGGAGGGAGGAGAAAGAGGTGGCCAGGAGGATAAACGGGGGAATCAAAAGGAGAGTGACAGATCCAGCCAAAAATAAGTTCCCTATGTGTTCTCCACATCCTGGAACACACAAAGAGATTCACATGGTTGGATAGAGAAGAGAAGGGGAGGGAGGAGATAGTGGCGACCTGGTGGAGAAAAAGGAGAGTCAAAATGGGGAGAGAGCAATCAAGCCAATAATCACACTCCCAAGTAAAAATGGGTACTGAAGATTGGATTCTCAAATGTACAAAATTGATAACAAATACCAAAAAAGCAAAGATTAAAAATCTAGAGTAGAGGTTAGACTCTCAACAATACAATATTAAAAAAAGAAAACAGAGTCACAAACATTATAAAATATATATATGAAGTTTGCTTTAAAAATAGGATCTTTTTTTGCAAGGTAATAGTAGATTATAAAAATGAAAATTAAAGGAGTAATAGAGGACTTAAATTTTTTTAATTTTTAATTTTAAAAATGATAATAGTAAAAAATATATCTAGGAATTTCTCTGGAGTTGTTGTGGACAGTGGGGGTCAGTTCAGTTTCAGATAGTTCCTTGATCCATCTTATACTTCTCAAGATCTATAGGCCCCTTCCAATGTAGTCAGTGCTAACTACAGGGTTTTAATCTGTTGCACCTGTCACTTCCAAAGCAGTTCTCTCTGTTTATTTTAGCTTCTTCTGTTTGCTGGTCTCTTCAGTGTTTAATTTCAGCCCTGACACCAGGGGGTGAAGGTGGTCACTTTTTTATGCTCACTTGTTCAGTCGTTCTGTGGGGAGGGAAGAACACTGCAAACAAATATCCCTGGCATATGTGGGGAGTGCTCACAGTGTTTCAACCACACTGGGCTTGCCCCCACTCACGACATGTGTGCCTTCCTAGTCTATACTGCTCAGGCTCTAGGTTACTCTGCTGGGAACTGTCTGAGGCAGGCCCTGGGTTGTCTGCACTTTCCAGGTCTAAGCCGCTCAGGTTCAGGTTCTCGAGTACTCCCCAAAGGCGCAGACTCAGTTGGGCCTGTACCCTTTCCAGGTCCGAGCAGCTCAGGTGACCATGTGCTTGGCGAGTGCACTCTCCTCAGGTGGGTGGTGCGTCTTATTGCCTCCCCCGTTCCAGCCGCTCAGTTTCCTTGGTGTACAAGGGTCACACCTTCTCAGGTGTGCCCTATGTCTCTTCTGGGGAGCTGATCTCTGGCTGTGACCCTCCCAGCGGATGTCAACCGTCCAGAATCCCAAGAACTCTTGATCAGCAATGGAACCTGTTTGCAGTTTGCTAGAAGATACCTCTCTGGAGCCGCAATTGCCCCTTTCCAGCTCTAGCTGTGCCACCCATCACCACCCCCACCCCACCCCACCCCCCCATGCCTGCTTGTCTCCAGTGGGGAATGGGGTGGTCCACAGCCTACTAGTTCTCCTCAGTCCTTTGTTCTATGAGCAGGCCTGGCAGTGCCTCAGGTTAAGGCTTTTGCAAGATAGTTTTCTCTCTCTCTCTCTTTTTTATTTTTTTCTTCTCTCTGGCTATCCCACAGTTTGGATTGCTATCTCACTTTAGCTCCCTCAGATTGCCCTCAGGGCACTCCAGCTGGTCCTTACCCTAAGCAATGTAGCCGGCACCTCCTTGTTCAGCCCCTGCTTGTTGGTGGCATCTGCGAGCGCTGGGAGTTGCTGTTTGGCACGTAATCTGTGCGATTTATATATTTATTTATCCTCCTGATTAAGTTGCCCTCTGAGATTCCAAGATACCCCACAGACCTGCCGGTGAGAGTGTTTCCTGGTGTTTGGAAACTTCTCTTTTGACACTCCTATCCCAGGACGGATCTCTGTCCCTAACTCTTTTGTCTCTCTTTTTATCTTTTATATTTTGTCCTACCTCCTTTTGAAGACAATGGGCTACCTTCCTGGGTGCCTGATGTCCTCTGCCAGCATTCAAAAGTTGTTTTGTGGAATTTGCTCACCGTTTAAATGTTCTTTCAATGAATTTGTAGGGGAGAAAGTGGTTTCCCCATCCTATTCCTCTGCCATCTTAGGACCACCCCTCTCTAATTACTTTTGTAATGCTGAGAGTCACAGCTTCTAGTCAGCTATAAAATCACAAAGGTGAACAATTGATACACTTATAACCATTTGCTACCATATAGCCATTCTGTTTTTCACTTTCAGTGCACTATTCAATAAATCACATGAGATATTCAAGACATTGTTATAAAAATCAACTTTGTATTTTATGATTTTTCCCAACTGTAGACTAATATAAGTGCTCTGAACACATTTAAGGCAGGCTGGACTAAGCTGTGATGATTGGTAGGTTAAGAGTATTAGATGCATTTTACAAAGGATAGTTTCAAATTATGGTGAATTTATCAGGATGTAACCTGATTGTAAGTCAGGAAAAATCTATAAATGTAAATAGGCATGAGGGATCTTATTTGGGGATGAAAATGTTCTAAAACTGAGCTATGATGATTGCTGCAGCATTCAGTAAAGTTAATAAAAATTATTGAAAAGCACACTTGAAATGGATGAATTTTGTCATATGTAAAATATCCTTCAATAATACGTTTTAAAAATATTCTGTGACCATTGATCTAAGTAGACTTGAGTTTGTTTTAACAATTTAATTACTTTCCAAATACTTGCACTGACAGAAATAATATCAATTTCTCTCCCTTTCTCTCTCTCTCTCTCTCTCTCTCTCTCTCTCTCTCTCTCTCTCGCCCTCTCTCAGGTAGACAGACAGACATACTCACACATACACACACACAAACATGACCCAATTACTCAAGACAAAAGAAAGACTAGAGTCCTATTTGCTTCTCTTCATTTTGAGCTCTCAACCTGAAGGAAAGAGAAAGGATGATCAAGAAGGAACTTAGAGGAAATATCATTCAAAACCAAAGGAGAAAGAACAAAAGAAACTGCTAAGCTTCAAGGGTGGGTATAGGAAAAGAGATATTGGAAGATACAGTCACAGGCTACAGTTTTTTAAGGGAACCACTATGGAATGAGAAAGAGTGACTGGGAATTAATTGGCAGGTAAGAATCCAGGCCCTTTGGTAAGTCTGTCCTGCTATTGTGTCAGAAAAGACCTTTTTCCCCAATCAGACTTCCCATTCTTACTCAAAAAAATTGAATTCTGCTACAGTAGAAGAGATTTAACCCTTAATCTATAGACGGTGACTAAGGCAGAGGAAGGGTTAGCATTTATCTGTTGTAGCCAATATCAGTGTGTGCTTGTACAAGTCATAGGGCAGTGAACTCCTACTCCTTACCAAAGAAGGACATAGGGAAATCAGATGGATTAAAGCAGCAAGCACATCATCAAACTCTCAAATAAGGCATTCTCTGATGATTTTAATTAGGGACTAGGACCACTTGTATATTTCTACTAATATCATGATCTTTCATTTTATGTTCACAACATGATTGGCAATTTCTGTATACCCAACAGGTAGTTTTTTAAGGCCTTCTAAAGCATATGTGTGTGTGTGTGTGTGTGTGTGTGTGTGTGTGTGTGTCTCAAATGCTGCCTGCCTGGACAAAATAGATCTCCAGTGAGAGCAGCTGCCTAGTCACATGATCATCATCCCCAAAGCTTTTGTTTGCCTTGTGGTCTCTAGTGCCAGTATATTCCCTTCCTTCACATCTCCTTTCTAAAGAATAATGCAACAATGAAATAGAAGAGGAAAGTAGAATCAATATTTAGTGGTTATCTCTCATGTACTCTCTCATTTTCATATTTTGTCTCATTCAATCCTCATGATATCCCTAAGCGGTAGGTACTCTTTATAACCTTCGTTTTAAAAAAGAAACTCAAATTCCCAGATTAAATGATTTTTTTATGGTGATGCAATAGTAAATGATGTGCTGGAATTCCAGTCTAAGTCTGTCTGACTCTGAGGCACAAGCATTTCCCACTATGCCACAGCTGCCTCTCTAAGACATACCTCAGGAAAGAGCAAACAATTTACCCCACTGGATGTCTCATGGTTCCCAGCTTGGTAGGCTACATCAGAGAGTCTCCCCAGGCATCTCTAAGTATCACATAGCAGTGTCAAAGTATTATGAACTCATGATACATTAATCATTCCCATATAATCAGAAGGACCGCATGTTGATCATGTTGTCTCCTAGGCCACAATGTTGTCATTGAAAGAACATGCTGGAGATCTGAATTGCTGGAGTAAGAAAAGGGCACATTTTGTGGCCTCAGTTTCCCCCATGGTGCACAAAGAAGATTGGACTCAATGATCTATGAGAGGTTTCCAATACTGACGTACAATGAACATACAAGAACTAGTTTTGCTATAGACTCACTCTTGGTAGCAGGATATTTCAAAGAGGAAGGACAGAGAAGATAACAAAAAATAGTGACTAGAATGCAACTGAGGAAATGCAATTTTTTTAACCTATGAGTTTTACTGATGTTTTCCATTCTATTTTGGAATCATCTGTTTTTAATATCCTGAAACTTTAACTAAATATTCATGAAAGGTGCCTCTAGAGGTAATTTTCAGATCCATCAGATTCATCTGAGAAATTAAGCTTTCAGTAGTAAGAACAAAAGAGCCAGACGATGATGCATTTTTTCTTCTCATTTGTATGCTGTATATAACACTAGATCTCTTGTTAAAGTCATAAATTAGTAACAATACTGAAAATATTATATTAAACAACACATTTGGATAAAAATTAAAAGCCCGGATTTTGGTCAGAGACTCTCTCCAAGAAGCCTTAGTTGTTGATAATCACTGATTAATCACTTCTTCATTCTACCTTCCAATTGTCTTGTATGGGATGTATTTCTTATTAATGTGAATTGAACCTTCCTACTCTAGTCCAACACCCCTGCAGCAGTGATTCTTAACCTTGGTTTTATACTGGAATCACTTGGGGAGTTTTTAAAATACTGATGCATAGATCCCCATCTCTAAAGATTTTAACTTATTTTGGAGTACAGCCTGAACATAATTTAAAAAAAAAAAAAAAAAAAAACACCTCTACAAGTGATACTAATGAGTAGCCAGGGGTTGAGAACCTCTTCCCCATAGAAAAATTCTCTCTCCTACTTACGGCTTTCTTTATCATGGTCATGGCCACAGGTAATGTACTAGCTCCTCTAAGATCAGATCAGATCAGTCGCTCAGTCGTGTCTGACACTTTGCGACCCCATGAATCGCAGAACGCCAGGCCTCCCTGTCTATCACCAACTCCCGGAGTTCAGTGAGACTCACATCCATCGAGTCAGTGATGCCATCCAGCCATCTAATCCTCTGTCGTCCCCTTCTCCTCTTGCCCCCAATCCCTCCCAGCATTAGAGTCTTCTCCAATGAGTCAACTCTTCGCATGAGGTGGCCAAAGTACTGGAGTTTCAGCTTTAGCATCAGTCCTTCCAAAGAAATCCCAGGGCTGATCTCCTTCCGAATGGACAGGTTGGATCTCCATGCAGTCCAAGGGACTCTCAAGAGTCTTCTCTAACACGACAGTTCAAAAGCATCAATTCTTCGGCACTCAGCCTTCTTCACAGTCCAACTCTCACATCCATACATGACCACAGGAAAAACCATAGCCTTGACTAGATGAAGCTTTGTTGGCAAAGTAATGTCTCAGCTTTTCAATATGCTGTCTAGGTTGGTCATAACTTTCCTTCCAAGGAGTAAGCATCTTTTAATTTCATGGCTGCAGTCACCATCTGCAGTGATTTTGGAGCCCAGAAAAATAAAGTCTGACAATGTTTCCCCATCTATTTCCCATGAAGTGATGGGACCAGATGCCATGATCTTCGTTTTCTGAATGTTGAGCTTTAAGCCAACTTTTTCACTCTCCACTTTCACTTTCATCAAGAGGCTTTTAGTTCCTCTTCTCTTTCTGCCATAAGGGTGGTGTCATCTGCATATCTGAGGTTATTGATATTTCTCCCAGCAATCTTGATTCCAGCTTGTGTTTCTTCCAGTCCAGCGTTTCTCATGATGTACTCTGCATATAAGTGAAAAAAGCAGGGTGACAATATACAGCCTTGACGAACTCCTTTTCCTATTTGTAACCAGTCTGTTGTTCCATGTCCAGTTCTAACTGTTTCTTCCTGACCTGCATACAAATTTCTCAAGAGGCAAGTCAGGTGGTCTGGTATTCCCATCTCTTGAAGAACTTTCCACAGTTTATTGTGATCCACACAGTCAAAGGCTTTGGCATAGTCAATAAAGCAGATATAGATGTTTTTCCGGAACGCTCTTGCTTTTTCCATGATCCAGCAGATGTTCGCAATTTGATCTCTGGTTCCTCTGCCTTTTCTAAAACCAGCTTGAACATCAGGAAGTTCACTGTTCACATATTGCTGAAGCCTGGCTTGGAGATTTTTGAGCATTATTTTACTAGCGTGTGAGATGAGTGCAATTGTGTGGTACTTTGAGCATTCTTTGGCATTGCCTTTCTTTGGGATTGGGATGAAAACTGACCTTTTCCAGTCCTGTGGCCACTGCTGAGTTTTCCAAATTTGATGGCATATTCAGTGCAGTACTTTCACAGCATCATCTTTCAGGATTTGGAATAGCTCAACTGGAATTCCATCACCTCTACTAGCTTTGTTCGTAGTGATGCTTTCTAAGGACCACTTGACTTCACATTCCAGGATGTCTGGCTCTAGGTCAGTGATCACACCATCGTGATTATCTGGGTCGTGAAGATCTTTTTTGTACAGTTCTTCTGTGTATTCTTGCCATCTCTTCTTAATATCTTCTGCTTCTGTTAGGTCCATACCATTTCTGTCCTTTATCAAGCCCATCTTTGCATGAAATGATCCTTTGGTATCTCTGATTTTCCTGAAGAGATCCCTAGTCTTTCCCATTCTGTTGTTTTCCTCTATTTCTTTGCATTGATGGCTGAAGAAGGCTTTCTTATCTCTTCTTGCTATTCTTTGGAACTCTGCATTCAGATGTTTATATCTTTCCTTTTCTCCTTTGCTTTTCGCTTCTCTTCTTTTCACAGCTATTTGTAAGGCCTCCCCAGACAGCCATTTTGCTTTTTTGCATTTCTTTTCCATGGGAATGGTCTTGGTCCCTGTCTCCTGCACAATGTCACGATCCTCATTCCATAGTTCATCAGGCACTCTATCTATCAGATGTAGGCCCTTAAATCTATTTCTCACTTCCACTGTATAATCATAAGGGATTTGATTTAGGTCATACCTGAATGGTCTAGTGGTTTTCCCTACTTTCTTCAATTTAAGTCTGAATTTGGCAATAAGGAGTTCATGGTCTGAGCCACAGTCAGCTCCTGGTCTTGTTTTTGCTGACTGTATAGAGCTTCTCCATCTTTGGCTGCAAAGAATATAATCGATCTGATTTCGGTGTTGACCATCTGGTGATGTCCACGTATAGCGTCTTCTCTTGTGTTGTTGGAAGAGGGTGTTTGTTATGACTAGTGCATTTTCTTGGCCAAACTGTATTAGTCTTTGCTCTGCTTCATTCCGTATTCTAAGGCCAAATTTGCCTGTTACTCCAGGTGTTTCTTGACTTCCTACTTTTGCATTCCAGTCCCCTATAATGAAAAGGACATCTTTTTTGGGTGTTAGTTCTAAAAGGTCTTGTAGGTCTTCATAGAACCATTCAACTTCAGCTTCTTCAGCATTACTGGTTGGGGCATAGACTTGGATTACTGTGACATTGAATGGTTTGCCTTGGAAACGAACAGAGATCATTCTGTCGTTTTTGAGATTGCATCCAAGTACTGCATTTCGGACTCTTTTATTGACCATGATGGCCACTCCATTTCTTCTGAGGGATTCCTGCCCACAGTAGTAGATATAATGGTCATCTGAGTTAAATTCACCCATTCCACTCCATTTGAGTTTGCTGATTCCTAGAATGTCAACATTCACTCTGGCCATCTCTTGTTTGACCTCTTCCAATTTGCCTTGATTCATGGACCTGACATTCCAGGTTCCTATGCAATATTGCTCTTTACAGCATCGGACCTTGCTTCTATCAGCAGTCACATCCACAGCTGGGTAGTCTTTCTGCTTTAGCTCCATCCCTTCGTTCTTTCTGGAGTTATTTCTCCACTGATCTCCAGTAGCATATTGGGCACCTACTGACCTGGGGAGTTTCTCTTTCAGTATCCTATCATTTTGCCTTTTCATACTGTTCATGGGGTTCTCAAGGCAAGAATACTGAAGTGGTTTGCCATTCCCTTCTCCAGTGGACCACACCCTGTCAGATCTGTCCACCATGACTCGCCCATTTCATGGGTGGCCCCACGGGCATGGCCTAGTTTCATTGAGTTAGACAAGGCTGTGGTCCTAGTGTGATTAGATTGACTAGTTTTTTGTGAGTATGGTTTCACTGTGTTTGCCCTCTGATACCCTCTTGCAACACCTACCGTCTTACTTGGGTTTCTCTTACCTTGGGCGTGGAGAATCTCTTCACGGCTGCTCCAGCAAAGCACAGCCATTGCTCCTTACTTTGGACAAGGGGTATCTCCTCACCACCGCCCTTCCTGACCTTCAACGTGGGATAGCTCCTCTAGGCCCTCCTGCGCCCGCACAACCACGGCTCCTTCAAAAACTTCCATCAACTTTGTTTCCTGCCTCCCCACTCTTCTCTTAAACTCAACTCTTTGCCCTTTGAGGTTGAAACTGGTATTATTCATAATGTATATTAACTAATCCCTTACAAATGATCCCAATTACAGAATCAGATGTAAGCTTATGCTCAAATACAGATGATTTATAATATGTCAGCTTCCTAGGCAGAGTCTTCAGGCTGTGAAAGCAAGCGACATCCAAACTTAACTTTAAAAGGAGGGTTAAGGAGATTTCAAGATGGCAGAGGAGTAGGTGGACTTGGAGTACTCTCTATGGATGCATCAGGAATACATCTTCAGATGCAGAGAATCTCAAAGAGCACCAGCTGAGAGCTGGCTGGAATCCCTGATCACTGAAAAGGAATATATAGATCCACATAAAACTCAGGCCTCCCTGGTGGCTCAGATGATAAAGATTTGCCTGCAAGGCAGGACCCACAGGAGACCTGGGTTTGATCCCTGGGTTGGGAAGATGCCCTGGAGAAGGGAATGGCAGCCCATTCCAGTATTCTTGCCTAGATAATTCCATGGACATAGGGGCCTGGCAGGCTATAGTCCATGGGATCACAAAGAGTCTGACATGACTGAGCAACTTTCACTTCACTTCACTTCATTTCTTCACACAAAACTCTGTGGGAAGGAGGAAGGTAGGGAAAAAGAGGAGGAAAGTGAGTGGGGCTGAACAAGCACCAGAGGGGTGGAGGAACTGAAGCAGGGGCAGATTCCCAGGACAATTGTTTGGGACAGAAATGAGGCTGCACAGAGTGCAGCAGCTGATCTGTGACAGTCTGAATGGGGTGAGAACCACACAGACAATTCCGTACCTCAGCCCTACATACTCTGGACAGGGACACTGGTCCTTGGTAAAAGCAGTGGATGGGAGCTGGAATGTAAGGATTGGACGGCAACCCCAAGGTGAAGACAGCTACTGACTGTGTGGAGATAACCCAAGGGGAGCTGAGGAAGGAGATCCCAGCAGGGAGTGCCCTGAGAGGAAAGCCTGGTGGCCACGGAGGAAGGGCAAAACTGCTCAGTCACATGCAGGGGGTGAAGCCATCACTGTAGCCTCTCCCTCTCCCCACATGCTGGTGCACAGCAGCTAACCAATGGAGGAATATCTCAGACGTGGTGGCCCTTTGAGCACCTCATTCATGGAACAATTGATAAAGACCCCAGCCAGGTGGGGCGGGGAGGGACACTGGGGGGCTTTGAGCACCTGCTGCACCAAGCAACACAGAAGGACCAGCCAAGGAAGCCCTTTTGAATGCAAGATGCCAAAGGCTAGAAAAAGACTCTAATAGTGCCTTATCTCCTGCACCCATGGATGCAAGCTTCCTTGAACACCTGACATGACCAGGTTCCCCACAATCTGAGCAGCCATGACTAACTCAATGTCCTGTCCTCATTTAGGCAGAAGTAGAAGTGCCAGAAGCAAGGGGAAAAAAACCTAACAGCACCATATACCCCTGCATCTGTGGCCACTGGCTCCCCTGTGTACCTGGTGCTGCCAAGGTTCCCATGATCCAAGCAGCTGCACCACCTCCATGCTCGGTCCTCACAGGGGCAGAGCTAAGTCCTCCAGGGCAGCCTTAAGAGCAGACTCCTGTAGGTGACGCATATGCAGAAGTGGGGATAAAACCACAACTGAACTCCAGGGGCGGTGTGGCTAAGGAAGAGAACCAAAAACCTTTCCACCAGCTGTACAAACTGCAGATTAGGTCCACATGATCAGCTAGGTAGACTGTGTGTCTATGGAGCATATAAAAGGACAATGAGTGCTTACACAAAAGGAAAAGCCCTGGCTCTGGCAGCAGTGGACACTGGAGACAAGTACAAGCATGAGTAGGGCCAGAGTAGAGTCTGAGCTGTTGCCAAAGCAGATCCAGAGAATACTCTGGTATTGGAGGGTCTCCTAGGGAGACAGAGGTGGAACTACCAACCTATATACATTATTCTCCTTTCTTTTTTTCCTTTCTTCCTTTATTCTCATTTCCCCCTATATTGTTCTCATGTTCTTTCTCTATTATTCCTTTAATTTTTATTTTTTACAACTGGTATTTTCCATGTGTAAAATGTCTTGTTTTTAAATAAATTTATTTTATATTTCTTCTTATTTTTAAAGTACTAATTACGCTCTTCTTTTTGACTCTTGTTTTCATACTTTTTTTTTTTTTACCTTTTTCTCTCTTCCTTTCTCTTTGTAAGTATGCAAGTTTTGTCTTCTGGGTTGTGAGGCCTGTGAATTCTTGGTGCTGCAGTTGGTTGGGCCTGAACCCCCAAGTTGGTAGATCCGAGTCCAGGACATTGAACCATCAGAGACCTGAAGACCCCATTGAGCATTAATTGAAGAGAACTCTCCCAAATCCCTTCATCTCAACACTAAGACCAATCACTACCCAAAGGCCAAAAAGCTCCAATGTCAGACACCTCATACCAAACCATTAGCAAAAGAGAAAAACAAATCTGACCATTAGTATGAAGGATTCCTAAAGCCATACCAAGCCCATGGACATCCCAAAGCATAATACTGGACATGGCACTATCCTTCATAAAGACAAGATTCAGGTCCATCCACCAGAGCTCAGTCTCAAGTCCTCCCAACCAGGAAAACTTCACAAGGCACTTCTTCAACTTCACCTGTGGGGAGCAGACTTCACAATTAAGAGGAACAATAGCTCCCAGACCTGCAGAAAGGAGACCCCAAACACAGTAGATTAAAGAATTGAAAAGACAGAGAAGCATGTAGCAAATGAAGAGACATAGTAAAAACCCAGAAGACCAAACAAAGGAGGAGAAAATAAGCAGTCTACCTGAAAAAAGAATTCAGAGCAATAATAGTAAAGATAATCCAAAATCTTGAAAATAAAATGAGATTGGATAAATGGATACAAAACCAAAACTCCTATAAATGCTGTCTACAAGAGACTCACGCCTGACCTAGCGAT
Organism: Tragelaphus eurycerus; assembly: GCA_935064755.1. Lineage (NCBI taxonomy): Eukaryota > Metazoa > Chordata > Mammalia > Artiodactyla > Bovidae > Tragelaphus > Tragelaphus eurycerus. The sequence continues at coordinate 1,514,980 of CAKXYN010000119.1, read as the reverse complement.
ACGCACAGACTGAAAGTGAGGGGCTAGAAAAAGATATTCCATGCAAATAAAAATCAAAAGAAAATGGGAGTAGCAATACTCATATCAGATTAAATAGACTTTTAAATGAAGAATACACAAGACACAATGAAGAATACTACATAATGATCAAGGGATCAATCTAAGAAGATATAAGAATTATAAATATCTATGCACCCAACATAAGAGCACATCAATACATAAAAAAAAAAAAAGTCAAAAACTATTAAAGCAGAAATAGACAGCTACAAAAAAATAATTCAAGAATTTAATACTTGCACACCAATGGGCAGGTCATCCAGATATAAAATTAATAAGGACGTGAAAGTTTGTGGTCATGAAACGTGAGCTACACCAGTATTCATGACCTCCAGAGGAGAGGATTTTGATCTGGGGCCAGAGACGAGGCTTGATCACTTGGATATTTTGTGTAGCAGAGTTTTATTAAAGTATAAAAAGAGACAGAGAAACCTTCTGACATAGAAATCAGAAGTAAACAGAAAGAATGCTTCCCTTGCTAGTTTTTAGCAAGGTGTTTTAGACCTGATCAGTTCAGTTCAGTTCAGTCACTCAGTCGTGTCCGACACTTTGCGACCACATGAATCGCAGAACACCAGGCCTCCCTGTCCATCACCAACTCCCGGAGTTCACCCAGACTCACGTCCATCGAGCCAGTGATGCCATCCAGCCATCTCATCCTCTGTCGTCTCCTTCTCCACCTGCCCCCAATCCCTCCCAGCATCAGAGTCTTCTCCAATGAGTCAACTTTTCGCATGAGGTGGCCAAAGTGCTGGAGTTTCAGCTTTAGCATCATTCCTTCCAAAGAAATCCCAGGGCTGATCTCCTTCAGAATGGACAGGTTGGATCTCCTTGCAGTCCAAGGGACTCTCAAGAGTCTTCTCCAACACCACAGTTCAAAAGCATCAATTCTTCGGCACTCAGCCTTCTTCACAGTCCAACTCTCACATCCATACATGACTACAGGAAAGACCATAGCCTTGACTAGATGAACCTTTGTTGGCAAAGTAATGTCTCTGATTTTGAATATGCTATCTAGGTTGGTCATAACTTTCCTTCCAAGGAGTAAGCGTCTTTTAATTTCATGGCTGCAGTTACCATCTTCAGTGATTTTGGAGCCCAGAAAAATAAAGTCTGACACTGTTTCCACTGTTTCCCCTTCTATTTCCCATGAAATGATGGGACCAGATGCCTTGATCTTCGTTTTCTGAATGTTGAGCTTTAAGCCAACTTTTTCACTCTCCTCTTTCACTTTCATCAAGAGGCTTTTTAGTTCCTCTTCACTTTCTGCCATAAGGGTAATGTCATCTGCATATCTGAGGTTATTGATATTTCTCCCAGCAATCTTGATTCCAACTTGTGTGTCTTCCAGTCCAGCATTTCTCATGATGCACTCTGTATATAATTTAAATAAGCAGGGTGACAATATACAGTCTTGACGTACTCCTTTTCCTATTTGTAACCAGTCTGTTGTTCCATGTCCAGTTCTAACTGTTTCTTCCTGACCTGCATACAGATCTCTCAAGAGGAAGATCAGGTGGTCTGGTATTCCCATCTCTTTCAGAATTTCCCACAGTTTATTGTGATCCACACAGTCAAAGGATTTGGCATAGTCAATTAAGCAGAAATAGATGTTTTTCTGGAACTCTTTCCTTTTCCCATGATCCAGCAGAAGTTGGCAATTTGATCTCTGGTTCCTCTGCCTTTTCTAAAATCAACTTGAACATCAGGAAGTTCACAGTTCACATATTGCTGAAGCCTGGCTTGGAGAATTTTGAGCATTACTTTACTAGCATGAGAGATGAGTGCAATTGTGTGGTAGTTTGAGCATTCTTTGGCATTGCCTTTCTTTGGAATTGGAATGAAAACTGACCTTTTCCAATCCTTTGGCCACTGCTGAGTTTTCCAAATTTGATGGCATATTCAGTGCAGTACTTTCACAGCATCATCTTTCAGGATTTGGAATAGCTCCACTGGAATTCCATCACCTCCACTAGCTTTGTTCGTAGTGATGCTTTCTAAGGCCCACTTGACTTCACATTCCAGGATGTCTGGCTCTAGGTCAGTGATCACACCATCGTGATTATCTGGGTCATGAAGATCTTTTTTGTACAGTTCTTCTGTGTATTCTTGCCACCTCTTCTTAATATCTTCTGCTTCTGTTAGGTCCATACCCTTTCTGTCCCTTATCGAGCCCATCTTTGCATGAAATGTTCCCTTGGTATTTCGAATTTTCTTGAAGAGATCTCTAGTCTTTCCCATTCTGTTGTTTTCCTCTATTTCTTTGCATTGTTAGCAAGTTTCTAATCGGATAAAAGAAACACCTTAAGACTGAGAGAATTGCACTAGGCCCCTCTCCCACAGCATGCATTTTGAAATAGAATGGAACAAGGGGAGTCATCTCCAGCCATAAAACAATTGACATGAATCTTGAAGAAAGGCATATTCCCAAGCAAATATTTAGTTTCATTAGCATAGTTTAAGAAAACATTTCCATAAGTAAGACACACTGGTTTGTTGAGCTATTATCAATTTAAGGTTAGAAAAACGTTAGCCTTAGGTGGAACCGATTTGAAGAAAGGCAGATTCCAAAGCAAATACAGTTTCATTAACATAGCTTAAGAAAAACATTTCCATAGCTAACATTGCATTGGTTAGCTCAAGGTTTGAGAAAAGTATAAATTCAGGTAGAACCAGGTGTTATCATGACAACACAGAATTAAAAGAAGCTTCCTTTAATTATGTGTAGGGAAGGAAAAAAAAGTCTGCCACTTGCAGTTTATTTCCTCCTGCTGCTTGGGGACCTCTGACCTCCCTACCAAGGCTGTTAACCCTTTCAGAAACACAAGCTTTGAAAGATACATTGGATCACTTGGACCTAATCAATATCTACAGGATATTTCATCCAAAAAACAGGAGATTTCACTTTTTTTCTCAAGTGCACATGGAACTTACTCCAGGATGGATCACATCTTGGGCCACAAATCAAGCCTTGGTAAATTTAGGGGAAAAAAAAGAAATCATTTCAAGCTTCTTTTCTGACCACAACACTATCAGATTAGATATCAAATACAGGAAAAAAAAATACAAAAACCACAACACATGGAGAGTAAACAATACACTTCTGAATAACCAATAGGTCACTGAAGAAATCAAAAAGCAAATGAAAATATACCTAGAAACAAATGACAATGAAAACATGACAACTCAGAACCTATGAGATGCACTAAAAGCAGTGCTGAGAGGGGCCTATCCCAAGAAATAAGAAAAATATTAAATAAAGAACTTAACCTTATACCTAAAGCAACTAGAAAAACAGAATTTAAAAAACCTCAAAGTTAGAAGAAGGAAAGAAATCATAAAAATCAGAACAGAAATAAGTAAAAAATAAAAGGAGATAATAGCAAAGATCAATAAACTAAAAACTGGCTCTTTGAGAAGATAAACAAAATTGACAAACCATTAGCCAGACTCATCAAGAAAAAAATGGGAGAAGACCCACGTCAACAAAATTTATACACAGAAATCCTCTGCATTTCTATACACTAACAATAAAAAATCAGAAAGAGAATTTAAGGAAATATTCCCTATTCACCACTGCAACAATAAGAATAAAACACCTATGAGAAAAATCTACCTAAAGAGACAAAAGATAAGTATGCATAAAACTATAAGACATTGATGAAAGAAATCAAAGATGACACAAAAAGATGGAGAGATATACCATGTTCTTAGATTGGAAGAATCAATATTGTGAAATAACTAAATATACATGTTCAATACAATTCATATCAAACTACTGATGGTATTTTTCACAGAATTAGAACAAAAAATACACAATTTATGTGGAAACACAACATGCACCAAATAGGCAAAGCAATCTTGAGAAAGAAGAATGGAGCTGGAGGAACCAAACTGCCTGATTTCTGACTATACTACAAAGCTACAGTCATTAAGACAGTATGGTACTGGCACAAAAAATGAAATATAAACCAATGGAATAAGATAAAAGCCCAAAGATAAACCCACACACCCATGGGTACCATATCTTTGACAAAGGACACAATATACAATGAGAAAAGATAGTCTCTTCAATAAGAGGTGCTGGGAAAACTGGACATGTGCATGTAAAAAAATGGAATTTGAACACTTTCTAACATCATGTGCATATGTGCATGCTCAGTTGCTTCAGTCACGTCTGACTCTTTGTGACCTTATGGACTGGAGCCTGCCAGGTTCCTCTGTCCATGGGATTTTCCAGGCAAGAATACTGGAGTGAGTTGCCATGCCCTCCTCCAGGGATCTTTCTGACCCAGAGATTGCATTGCAGGTGGATTCTTTACCCACTGAGCCACCTGAGAATCCTGTTACTAACACCATACACAAAGATAAACACAAAATGGATTAAAGACCTGAATGTAAGGCCAGAAACTTTAAAGCTCTTAGAGGATAATTTAATTAAAAAAAAAAAAAAACTCTTAGAGGAAAACATAGGCAGAACACACTCTGACATAAATCACAGCAAGATCCTCTATAACACACCTACTAGACTAAAGGAAATAAAAAGAAAAAATAAACAAATGAGACCTAATTAATCTTTTGTTTTGTTTTACCAGATTTATTTTACTTATACACAGATGATACAAACTTGTTATATACAGACAATATAAATGAGCAAAAAACAAAATATTTCTCAATGGAGTGTGTACTTGTATAAATTATTCAGTTCACAGACAAAGCAAAAAAAATATATAAAAATCACAACATTATATTTACAGAAGAGCCAAAATATACACAGGTTTAGACCCTGAATTACTATTAGGAAAAAAAATTTCCCCAATGGACTGGAATCTAGATTGAATATTGTATATGAGGCATATTTCACATTAATTTTAAAATACAAAGAAAAAGTATAGGTCTACTACACAACATTAGAAGTCCTACTAATCTATTTTCAGGGGGAATCAGAGCTCCTTATCAAATATAACAAGACTTAAAAGGGGGAATAAACAAGCTTACTTGCATTGATGCTAGTGTTTTCCCAAGGAAGTCAAATTTCAGCTGTTTCTAGGTGGTGGGGAAATCATTTTCAAAACTAAAAGGCAGTAAAATATAAAACTCACAAAATTCATCTTCACTAAACTACACTATAGTTACCAACAATTCAGTCATCTATATCATTAGTAGAATATTCATTACAAAGATTTACAACATATAAAGGTGGAGAGAGGGGGACTGAAAAGATATTCAGAAACAGATTGTCAGCATATTTGGCACCTGCACAGACCAGTAATGGATTTGTCACTTTGGGGAAAAACAAACAAGGCAAAATAATATTACTGATGTTGAATTATTCTATTTAGAAGGAAGGAGGAAAAAACATGTAACTCCAGTTAACTTTGCTTTGCAGGCATCATGCCACTTAATCAGCTTGCCTATGAACAGACACCTATCCTTTACAGGTGTTTGGTCAGAATCTCCTTAGCTATTTGTGTGCAGTAGGGCATGGAGTAGTTTTTTCATGCAATGGATTGAGGAGAAGCGAAAGACTCTTCATTATCTAGTCTTTCAAGCTTCCAGAGCCTCTTAAAATACTGTTAATAATATCACAAGAAAACATTTTCAGGGGCGGGGAGGCGGGGGCTGGAGAAAAAGGAAATTAATGAGAAAATTTAAGCGTGAACTGGTTTTGTGCCTTGACAATGTGAATAAAAACTAGTCATTCATTACAGTAAATTAACACTATATACAGTCATTTCACAGGCTTTGTTCCACTTGAATTATTAACATCCCTACCATTCATCCATCCATCCACTCGGGAATAAGAAAGGACGTGCTGGGTGGGGCCAAGTTCTACAGTCAACATCCTATAGTTAATGGTGAATCTGAGACTTGGCAGGTCGGAATCGCTGCTACCTGACAGGACTGCCCAGGTCTCCTAAAGGTGAAGAGTTTCATGACAAGAGAAAGACAAGGAGAGCATGAGAAAAAGAAGAGGGGGAGGGGAACTGTTAGGATAACTTCACAGAAGGAGAGTTAAGTAGGGAAACCAAAAAGGTTTACGGCCAAGTTGAAGGTCAGTGTGGTAACTGCAGAAACTGCTGTGCAAAAAAAAAAAAAAAGTTAAAATCACACTCAGGAGACCTGTACGAATTCGCTGCAGATGGTATTCAAAGGTCAAGTAAACTGAGGGAGTGTTTCAGGTGGGGCGTGAGCAGCAGGAGAGGCATGAGGGGCCGGCCAAGCGGTGCGAGTAGAAGCCATAGTAGAAACCTATGTCCTTGGCACAGTTCTCGCAGTCCCGCTGGGCCAGCACCTTGCTCTTGAGCAGGGACGAGGTCTCGGACATGGGCATGTTGGTAGGCGAGATCTGCCTCCTTTTGGCCTGCCTGTAAATCCCGGAGTTGCTCAAGTTGAAGGATTTGATGGAGGAGGGCATCTGTATCCAGCTGGTGTCAGGTCTTTGGGCTTGGCGTCCTTGGCGGGCCAGGCGGCAGCAGTGAGTGCTCTGCGGACAGGCCCTTGGCCTCCTCGCCCAGGTAGGGGTTGGCGCCAGCTATGCGGTGGTGACTGAAGCATTACTGGGCCAGCAGAGCAGCACCTAGCCCGACTTGGCACCTCATTACTGCAGGGGAGCTGCGCAGACTCCAGCCCTATGATCTGTGCATAGTAACCAAGCTGGTAGCAGGTGCAAACACTGGCCTGCTGCTGCAGCGCCTTCATGCCTACCACCAAATAGAAGAGCAGCAGGGCCGCATTGCCTGCAAAGTCCGTGGCCATGTCACAGGTCTAGATGGTGAAGTCCAGCCGGTTGTTGGCCAGCATCACAAACCAGTGCTGAGGCCCAGGTCCTAAGACTGCTGCAATAACAGCAGCCCATTGGTGTGCGACACGCACATGGGACCTAATTAATCTTCAAAAACTTTCACACAGTCAAGGAAACTATAAGCACAGTGAATAAACAAACCTCAGAATGGTGTAAAATAATAGCAAATGGAACAAATGACAAAGGATTAATCTCCAAAATATACAACCAACCCATTCAGCTCAATACCAGAGAACCAAACAACCCAATCAAAAAGTAAGCAAGAGATCTATAGACATTTCTCCAATGTATACATACAGATGGCTAGTAAACACATGAAGAAATACTCAACATTACTCATTATTAGAGAAATGCAAGTGAAGACTAAAATGAGATATCATCTCATACCAGTCAAAATGGATATCTTCAAACAATCAACAAACAATAAATGCTGGAGAGGGTGTGGAGAAAAGGGAGCACTCTTGCACTGTTGGTGGGAGTTGCAAATTAATACAGCCACTGTGGAAGATGGTATGGCAATTCCTTTAAAAATTTGGAATAAAACCACCATATGACACAGCAATCGAACTCCTAGGCATATATCCTGAGGAAACCAAAATTGAAAAAGACACATGTACCCCATTGTTCATTGCAACACTATTTACAACAACTAGAACATGGAAGCAACCTTGATGTCCATTGATAGATGAATAAAGAAATTTTGAGCAGAAAAAGAAATAAAAGGAATCCAAATTGGAAAAGAAGAAGTAAAACTCCCACTGTTTGCAGATGACATGATCCTCTACGTAGAAAACCCCAAAGACTCCACCAGAAAATTACTAGAACTAACCAATGAATATAGTAAAGTCGCAGGATATAAAATCAACACACAGAAATCCCTTGCATTCTTGTACACTAATAATGAGAAAATAGAAAGAGAAATTAAGGAAACAATTCCATTCACCACTGCAATGAAAAGAATAAAATACTTAGGAATATATCTTCCTAAAGAAACTAAAGACCTATATATAGAAAACTATAAAACACTGGTGAAAGAAATCAAAGAGGACCCTAATAGATGGAGAAATATAACATGTTCATGGATCGGTAGAATCAATATAGTGAAAATAGTATACTACCCAAAGCAATTTATAGATTCAATGCAATCCCCATCAAGCTACCAATGGTATTCTTCACAGAACTAGAACAAATAATTTCTCAATTTGTATGGAAATACAAAAATCCTCGAATAGCCAAAGCTATCTTGAGAAAGAAGAATGGAACTGGAGGAATCAACCTGCCTGACTTCAGGCTCTACTACAAAGCCACAGTCATCAAGACAGTATGGTACTGGCACAAAGACAGAAATATAGATCAATGGAACAAAATAGAAAGCCCAGAGATAAATCTATGCACATATGGACACCTTATCTTTGACAAAGGAGGCAAGAATATACAATGGATTAAAGACAATCTCTTTAACAAGTGGTTCTGGGAAAACTGGTCAAACACTTGTAAAAGAATGAAACTAGAACACTTTCTAACACCATACACAAAAATAAACTCAAAATGGATTAAAGATCTAAATGTAAGACCAGAAACCATAAAACTCATAGAGGAAAACATAGGCCAAACACTCTCTGGACAGTCATCACAGCAGGATCCTCTATGATCCACCTCCCAGAATATTGGAAATAAAATCAAAAATAAACAAATGGGATCTAATTAAACTTAAAAGCTTCTGCACAACAAAGGAAACTATAAGCAAGGTGAAAAGACAGCCTTCAGAATGGGAGAAAATAATAACAAATGAAGCAACAGACAAACAACTAATCTCAAAAATATACAAGCAACTTCTACAGCTCAGTTCTAGAAAAATAAATGACCCAATCAATAAATGGGCCAAAGAACTAGGTATACATTTCTCCAAAGAAGACATACAGATGGCTAACAAACACATGAAAAGATGCTCAACATCACTCATTATCAGAGAAATGCAAATCAAAACCACTATGAGGTATCATTTCACACCAGTCAGAATGGCTGTGATCCAAAAACCCACAAGCAATAAATGCTTGAGAGGGTGTGGAGAAAAGGGCACCCTCTTACACTGTTGGTGGGAATGCAAACTAGTACAGCCACTCTGGAGAACAGTATGGAGATTCCTCAAAAAACTGGGAATAGAACTGCCTTATGATCCAGCAATCCCACTGCTGGGCATACACACTGAGAAAACCAGAATTGAAAGAGAAACGTGTACCACAATGTTCATAGCAGCACTGTTTACAATAGCCAGGACGTGGAAGCAACCTAGATGTCCATCCACAGATGAATGGATAAGCAAGCTGTGGTACATATACACAATGGAGTATTACTCAGCCCTTAAAAAGAATGCATTTGAATCCGTTCTAATCAGGTGGATGGAACTGGAGCCTATTATACAGAGTGAAGTAAGCCAGAAAGAAAAACACAAATACAGTATACTAACGCACATATATGGAATTTAGAAAGATGGTAACAATAACCCTGTTTACAAGACAGCAAAAGAGACACTGATGTACAGAACAGACTTTTGGACTCTGGAAACGGGAGAGGGTGGGATGATTTGGGAGAATAGCATTGAAATATGTATAATATAATATCTGAAATGAGTCTCCAGTCCAGGTACGATGCCTGATAACGGATGCCTGGGACTGGTGCACTGGGACAATCCAGGGGGATGGTATGGGGAGGGAGGAGGGATGAGGGTTCAGGATGAGGAACACATGTATACTTGTGGCGGATCCATCTTGATGTATGGCAAAAGCAATACAATATTGTAAAGTTAAGCAAAATAAAATTTAATTTTAAAAAAAGAAATTTTGGTACATATACACAATGGAATATTACTCAGCCATTAAAAGGAACACATTTGAGTCAGTTCTGATGAGGTGCTTGAACCTAGAGCCTATTATACAGAGTAAAGTGAGTCAGAAAGAGAAAGATAAGTATCATATTCCAACACATTTATATGGAACCTAGAAAAATGGTACTGAAGAATTTACAGGGCAGCAGTAGAGAAACAGATATAGAGAATAGACTTATGGACATGGGGAGAGGGGAAGAGGGGTGAGATGTATGGAAAGAGTGACATGGAAACTTATGTTACCATATGTAAAATAGATAGCCAATGGGAATGTGCTCTATGGCTCAAGAAACTCAAACTGGGGCTCTGTATCAATCTAGAGGGGTGGGATGGGGCAGGAGATGAGAGGGAGGTTCAAAAAGGAGGGGATATATGTATCAGATCAGATCAGATCAGATCAATCACTCAGTCATGTCCGACTCTTTGCGACCCCATGAACTGCAGCACGCCAGGCCTCCCTGTCCATCACCAACTTCCAGAGTTCACTCAGACTCATGTCCATCAAGTCAGTGATGCCATCCAGCCATCTCATCGTCTGTCATCCCCTTCCCTCCTGCCCCCAATCCTTCCCAACATCAGAGTCTTTTCCAATGAGTCAACTCTTTGCATATATGTATACCTGAAATGGAGTGGCCATCATGGTCAACAAAAGACTCCGAAATGCAGTACTTGGATGCAATCTCAAAAACGACAGAATGATCTCTGTTCGTTTCCAAGGCAAACCATTCAATGTCAGTAATCCAAGTCTATGCCCCAACCAGCAATGCTGAAGAAGCTGAAGTTGAACGGTTCTATGAAGACCTCCAAGACCTTTTAGAACTAACACCCAAAAAAAGATGTCCTTTTCATTATAGGGGACTGGAATGCAAAAGTAGGAAGTTAAGAAACACCTGGAGTAACAGGCAAATTTGGCCTTGGAATACGGAATGAAGCAGGGCAAGGACTAATAGAGTTTTGCCAAGAAAATGCACTGGTCATAGCAAATACCGTCTTCCAACAACACAAGAGAAGACTCTACACGTGGACATCACCAGATGGTCAACACCGAAATCAGATTGATTATATTCTTTGCAGTCAAAGATGGAGAAGCTCTATACAGTCAGCAAAAACAAGATCAGTAGCTGACTGTGGCTCAGACCATGAACTCCTTGTTGCCAAATTCAGACTTAAATTGAAGAAAACAGGGAAAACCACTAGACCATTCAGGTATGACCTAAATCAAATCCCTTATGATTGTACAGTGAAAGTGAGAAATAGATTTAAGGGCCTAGATCTGATAGATAGAGTGCCTGATGAACTATGGAATGAGGTTCGTGACATTGTACAGGAGACAGGGATCAAGACCATCCCCATGGAAAAGAAATGCAAAAAAGCAAAATGGCTGTCTGGGGAGGCCTTACAAATAGCTGTGAAAAGAAGAGAAGCAAAAGCAAAGGAGAAAAGGAAAAATATAAACATCTGAATGCAGACTTCCAAAGAATAGCAAGAAGAGATAAGAAAGCCTTCTTCAGCAATAAGTGCAAAGAAATAGAGGAAAACAACAGAATGGGAAAGACCAGGGATCTCTTCAAGAAAATCAGAGATACCAAAGGAACATTTCATGCAAAGATGGGCTCGATAAAGGACAGAAATGGTATGGACCTAACAGAGGCAGAAGATATTAAGCAGAGGTGGTATGAATACACAGAACTGTACAAAAAAGATCTTCATGACCTAGATAATCACGATGGTGTGATCACTGACCTAGAGCCAGACATCCTGGACTGTGAAGTCAAGTGGTCCTTAGAAAGCATCACTACAAACAAAGCTAGTGGAGGTGATGGAATTCCAGTTGAGCTATTCCAAATCCTGAAAGATGATGCTGTGAAAGTACTGCACTCAATATGCCAGCACACTTGGAAAACTCAGCAGTGGCCACAGGACTAGAAAAGGTCAGTTTTCATCCCAATCCCAAAGAAAGGCAATGCCAAAGAATGCTCAAACTACTGCACAATGGCACTCATCTCACAAGCTAGGAAAGTAATGCTCAAAATTCTCCAAGCCAGGCTTCAGCAATAGGTGAACCATGAACTTCCTGATGTTCAAGCTGGTTTTAGAAAAGGCAGAGGAACCAGAGATCAAATTGCCAACATCCGCTGGATCATGGAAAAAGCAAGAGAGTTCCAGAAAAACATCTATATCTGCTTTATTGACTATGCCAAAGCCTTTGACTGTGTAGATCACAATAAACTGTGGAAAATTCTGAGAGAGATGGGAATACCAGACCACCTGATCTGCCTCTTGAGAAACCTGTATGCAGGTCAGGAAGCAACAGTTAGATCTGGACATGGAACAACAGACTGGTTCCAAATAGGAAAAGGAGTACATCAAGGCTGCATATTGTCACCATGTTTATTTAACTTATACGCAGAGTGCATCATGAGAAATGCTGGACTGGAAGACACACAAGTTGGAATCAAGATTGCTGGGAGAAATATCAATAACCACAGATATGCAGATGACACCACCCTTATGGCAGAAAGTGAAGAGGAACTAAAAGCCTCTTGATGAAAGTGAAAGTGGAGGGTGAAAAAGTTGGCTTAAAGCTCAACATTCAGAAAACGAAGATCATGGCACCTGGTCCCATCACTTCATGGGAAATAGATGGGGAAACAGTGGAAACAATGTCAGACTTTATTTTTCTGGGCTCCAAAATCACTGCAGATGGTGACTGCAGCCATGAAATTAAAAGATGCTTACTCCTTGGAAGGAAAGTTATGACCAACCTAGATAGCATATTCAAAAGCAGAGACATCACTTTGCCAACAAAGGTCCGTGTAGTCAAGGCTATGGTCTTTCCTGTGGTCATGTATGGATGTGAGAGTTGGACTGTGAAGAAGGCTGAGCGCCGAAGAGTTGATGCTCTTAAAGTGTGGTGTTGGAGAAGACTCTTGAGAGTCCCTTGGACTGCAAGGAGACCCATCCAGTCCATTCTGAAGGAGATCAGCCCTGGGATTTCTTTGAAAGGAATGATGCTAAAGCTGAAACTCCAGAACTTTGGCCACCTCATGCGAAGAGTTGACTCATTGGAAAAGACTCTGATGCTGGGAGGGATTGGGGGCAGGAGGAGAAGGGGACAACAGAGGATGAGATGGCTAGATGGCATCACTGACTCGATGGATGTGAGTCTGAGTTACCTCCTGGAGTTGGTGATGGGCAAGGAGGCCTAGCGTGCTGCAATTCATGGGGTTGCCAAGAGTCGGACACGACTGAGCAACTGACCTTATCTGATTTGATCTGATCTGATGGGTAATTCATGTTGAGGTTGACAGAAAACAAAATTCTGTAAAGCAATTATCTTTCAATAAAAAAATAAATTGCAAAGAAAAAAAAAAAAAGAAAGCATTTTCCATAAGATCAGATGCAAGACAAGAGTGCCCACTTTTGTAACTATTATTCAATATAGTTTTGGAAGTCCTATCCACAGCAATCAGAGAAAATATAATAAAATAATCCAGACAGGAAACAAAGAAATAAAAACTCAAACAGTTTGCAGGGGACATGATTCTATACATGTCATGATACTATACCCTAAAGATATCACCAGAAAACTAGAACTACTTGATAAACATAGTAAATTTGTAAGATACAAAATTATTACACCGAAATTTGTTGCATTCCTATACACTAACAATCAAAAATCAGAAAGAGAAATTAAGGAAACACTCCCATTCACCATTGTAACAATAAAATAAAGTACCTAGGAATAAACCTACCTAAAGAAACAAAATACCTGCATGAAAATAATTATAAGACAATGATGAAATAAATCAGACAGCACAAACAGATGGAGAGATATACCATGTTCAAGGATTGGAATAATCAATATTGTGAAAATAACTGTACTACCCAATACAATCTACATATTCAGTGCAACCCCTAGCAAATTACCAGTGCACTTTTCCCAGAACTAGAACAAAACATCTCACAATTAGTTTGGAAACATAAAGAAATCCTGAATAGCCATAGCAATCTTGAGAAAGAAAAATAGAGCTGGAGAAATCAACCTTTCTGACTTCCAACTATACAGCAAAGCTACAGTCATCAAGAAAGTATGATATAGACACAAAAGCAGAAATATAGATCAATGAAACAAGATAGAAAGCCCAAAGATAAACTCGTGCAGCTGTGGGCAACTTATCTTTGACAAAGGGGGCAAGAATATACAATGGGAAAAAAACAGCCACTTCAATATGTGGTGCTAAGCTATTTACAATAGCTAGGACATGGAAGCAACCTAGATGTCCATCAGCAGATGAATGGATAAGGAAGTTGTTGTACATATACACAAAGGAATATTACTCAGCTATAAAAAGGAACATATTTGAATCAGTCCTAATGATGTGTATGAACCTAGAGCCGCAGAGCAGAGAAAGTCATAAAGAGAAAGACAAATACTGTATAATAATGCATATATGTGGAATTTAGAAAGATGGTAACAGCAATCCTACATGCAGAGCAGCAAATGAGACACAGATGAAAAGAACAGACTTTGGGACTCAGTGGGAGAAGATAAGGGTGGGATGGTTTAAGAGAATGACATTGAAACATGTATATTGCCATATGTAAAATAGATGACCAGTGAAACTTTAATGCATGAACCAGGGCACCCAAAGCCAGGTGCTCTGGGACAACCCAGAGGGATGGGTTGGGAGAAGGGTTCAGGATGGGGGAATAAATGTATACCTGTGGTCATGTATGGATGTGAGAGCTGGACTGTGAAGAAGGCTGAGCGCCGAAGAGTTGATGCTTTTGAACTGTGATGTTGGAGAAGATTCTTGAGAGTCCCTTGGACTGCAAGGAGATCCAACCAGTCCATTCTGAAGGAGATCAGCCCTGGGATTTCTTTGGAAGGAATGATGCTAAAGCTGAAACTCCAGTACTTTGGCCACCTCATGCGAAGTTTTGACTCATTAGAAAAGACTCTGATGCTGGGAGGGATTGGGGGCAAGAGGAGAAGGGGATGACAGAGGATGAGATGGCTGGATGGCATCACTGACTCAATGGATGTGAGTCTCAGTGAACTCCGGGAGTTGGTGATGGACAGGGAGGCCTGGTGTGCTGCAATTCATGGGGTCGCAAAGAGTCAGACACGACTGAGCGACTGATCTGATCTGATCTGTGGCTGATTCATGTCGATTTATAGCAAAAAAACAATTACAATATTGTAAAATAATTATCCTCCAAATAAATTAATTTTAAAAAATAAATACATAGATAATAGAAATACAAAAAAGATATGTGGTACTAGGAAATCTGGAGAGCTACATGTAAAAGAATGAAACTAGAACTCTTCTTAACACCATACGCAAAAATAAACTCAAAATTGATTAAAGACTTAAATGTAAGGATAGAAACTATAACGCTCTTAGAGGGAAATTTAGGCAATAAAACACAGCAAGACCCTCTTTGACAGATTTTTGTTACTGAGTTGTAGAAGTTACTTATATGTTTTGGAAATTAGGCCCTTATCAAACATATGGTTTGCAAATATGTTTTCCCATTCTGTACATTGCCTTTTCATTTCATTGGTCTTTCTTTTGCTATACATATACTTTTCAGTTTTATGTAATCCAGCTTGTTCATTTTTGTTTTTGCTTTTGGTGTCATATCTAAAAAGTCATTGACAAGATCAGTGTCAAGGAGGTTTTTTTCAAAAAATTTTCCTAGTAGTTTTATGACTTTAGATCTTACATTTAAGTCTTTAATCCATTTCAAGTAAATTTTTGTAACTACTGTAAGAGTTACAAAAATTTGTAGGGCTTCCCTAATGGCTCAGTGGGTAAAGAATCTGTCCGCAATGCAGGAGACACAGGAGACATGGGTTCGACTCCTGGGTCCAGAAGATCTCCTAGTGGAAGAAATGGCAACCCACTCCAGTATTCTTGCCTGAAAAATCCCATGGACAGAGGAGCCTGTTGGGATACAGTCCAGAGAGTTGCAAAGAGTCAGACATTACTGAGAGACTAAGCACACACAGTGTAAGACTAGGCATTCAGTTTCATTCTTTTGCATGTGAATATACAGTTTTCAAAACACCATTTATTGAAGAATTTACTTTTTCCCCATTGAGTATTCTTCAATCTCTCGTCAAACATTAGTTTATATGCAAGTAATAATCATGGGCTCTTGATTCAGCTCCACTCATCTATGTATGTATTTTAAGCCATTATCATTCTGTTTCTATTACTGTATTTCTATAAAGTAGATTGATCAGGAACTATCATATTTCCAGCTTTGTTTGTCTTTCTCAAGATTGCTTTGGCTATTCAGGGTCTTCTGTGAATTGTAGGGGTTTTCCACTAATATTGTGAAAAATTCCATTGGAATTTTGACAGGAATTTCTACAGGAATTTCATTATCTATTAGATGCTTTTGAGTAGTATGAACATATCAATTAATATTAACTCTTCCAATCCATGAACACAACATATCATTCCACTTATTTGTGTCTTCTTCAATTTCTTTTATCAATGTCTTTTAGGTTTCCAGTTTACAAATCTTTCATCTCTTTAGTTAAATTTATTCATAATTATTTCATTATTTTTGAAGCTATTGTAAATGAAACTTTCTTCATTTCTCTTCCTGATAGTTTAATATTATTTTATAGAAATGTAACAAATTTTGTATATTAATTTTAAATCCTGCATATTTGCTGAATTTGTTTATTAATTCTTGCAGCTTTTTGTGGAGTCTTTAGAGATCTATATATATGATAACACCATCTGTAAGATAATTTTACTTCACCTTTCTGATTCAGATGTATTTTATATCTTTTTCTTCTTTAATGTCTTTGCCTAGGACTTCCAGCACAATGTTAAATAGCAACAGGTACTCTTATCTTCTTCCTGATCTTAGAAGAAAAACTTTCAAGTTTTCACCATTGATTGTGCATGACGCTAGCTGTGTATTTGTTGTATATGATCTTCATTATGCTGAGGTATGTTGCTTCTGTACCTGAATTATTGGGAGCTTTTACCATGTATGGGTGCTAGCTTTTTTCAGGCTTTTTTCTGTATTTATTAAGTGGATCATAAGATTTTTATCCTTCATTCTATTAATGTAGTATATCATGTTTATTGATTTACATATGTTGAACCATTCTTGCATCACAGGGATAAATCCCACCTGATCATGCTGTAGGATATTTTTATGTGCTGTGGAATTTAGTTTGCTAGTATTTTGAGTTTTCGCATCTATATTTATCAGGATTTTTTGCTTGTACTTTTTTCTTTTTTTTCTATTCTCATTGTCTGAGCTTGGTATCAGAATACTATTGGTCTTGTAACACAAGTCTGGGAATGTTCTCTTCCTTAGATTTTGCTTTGGATGACTGAGAAGTACTGGCTCTAATTCTTTAAATGTTTGGCAAAATTCACCCTTGAAACCATCTGGATCCGGGTTTTCTTTGTTGAGAAGTTTTGCAGTACAGCTTTAATATCTGCAATTACTATTGTCTGTTCAGATTTTCTATTTTTCATGAACTAGCCTTGATAGATTGTATGTCCTTAGAAAGTTGACCACTTATTATGGGTTACTGCAATGGCACCCCACTCCAGTACTCTTGCCTGGAAAATCCCATGGACTGAGGAGCATGGTGGGCTGCAGTTCATGGGGTCATGGGGTCGCTAGGAGTCAGACACAACTGAGCGACTACACTTTCCCCTTTCACTTTCATGCATTGGAGAAGGAAATGGCAACCCACTCCAGAATTCTTGCCTGGAGAATCCCAGGGATGAGGGAGCCTGGTGGGCTGCCGTCTATGGGGTTGCACAGAGTCGGCCACAACTGAAGCGACTTAGCAGCAGCAGCAGTGTAAGTGCCTAATAATAAGCTTGTTTCATTGTGATATAAATGCCTGATACTAAGCTTTTGATTTCCAAGGCATCCATTTCAAAGACATTTACCTCAAATAAACATATTTCTAGATACACAACTAGATTAAGAACCAATCAATCCCACCCATGATATTCCCCTTCTAAAAAGCCCTAGATAACCTAGATAACTGACCACTTGAATGACAGCACTTTCACCTCTCCACACTTTAATTAGTAGTCATATTTTAAATTTGCTAATAGTGAACACATGAAATCCTAGGCACCCCTTCCTCAATTACAATAAAGGAAGAAACTCACATCCTCTTTCTTTCTTTCTCTACCTCTCCCCTACCCTTTATCTTCTCCCTGTGTTTCTCCCTTGCCATCTCACTCTCTCTCTACCTGTGACTTAACTATGAGTTTCTGAGCATGACACATATCCTCCAGGACCTAAGACTAATAAACCTTGTTTTTCCAACATTCCGATTGTTGTTTCTGAGGTGCATCTTGCAATTATAATAAGAGCCACAAGAGTTGAACCAGTCACAACATCATCTCTTGTCAAATTTCTGTTGATATTAGCCATAACTAGTATGGAGCCAAGTGAGTGCTCCTAGGCATTCTAGCTGATAGTGAGACTATTGTTAAAGACTGACACAAAAGAGTTTTTCCAATTGGTTGAAATATAATTATTAATCATAGTCTCATGATCCTTGGTATGTCTGTGTTGTGAGTTGCAATGTCTTCTTTTTCATTTATAATTTGGTTTGAGTCCTCTACCTTTTTTCCCTTGGTCTAGGTAAAAGTTTGTTAATTTTATTAATTTTTCAAAAAACCAACTTTTATTTTTTTAATTTAAATTTATTTATTTTAATTGGAGACTAATTACTTTACAATATTGTATTGGTTTTGCCATACATCAACATGAATCTGCCACAGGTGTACACGTGTTCCCCATCCTGAACCCCCCTCCCACCTCCCTCTCCATACCATCCCTCTGGGTCATCCCAGTGCACCAGCCCCAGCATCCTGTATCCTGCATCGAACCTGGACTGGCAATCAACTTTAGTATCAGTGATTTTTTTTGTTGTTCTCTTCTAGTCTCTATATCACTTTTTTAATGCTCTTTTCTTTGTTATTTTATTCTTTCTGCTAATTATGGGTTTACTTTTTCTTCTTTATCTAATTCACTGAGGTGTAAAATTAACCTGTAAAGAATAATATTGCATAGGATCCTGTAATGTTAGGTCCATGAATCAGGGTAAATTGAAAGTGGTCAAACAGGTGATGGCAAGAGTGAACATCCACATTTTAGGAATCACTGAACTAAAATGCACCAGAATGAGCGATTTTACTCAGATGATTCTTACATCTACTACTGTGGTCAAGAATCCATTATAAGAAATGGAGTAGCCTTCACTGTCAACAAAGGAGTCCAAAATACAGTATTTGGATGCAATCTCAAAAGTGACAAAATGAACTTTGTTTCCAAGGCAAACCATTCAATAGTAATCCAAGCCTATACCCAAACACTAATGCCAAAGAAGCTGAAATTGAATGGTTCTGTTAGGTAGTTAGAATAGGAAAAAAGAAATCCAGAATGATGGTGGCTAAAAGATGAAGAAGGGAAAAACCCATGAAAATAGAACAAAGGAAGGTCCAAGGACCAGAGTGAGGACCTCAGGTAGAACAAACAGCACTCCTGGCTAGCCCAATTTACATAGGGCAGGCCCAGGAAGAGGAGAAAAAACATATAAAAAGAAGATCCAAAGGGCTGGATCGATCTCTCTCTCTCTCTCTCTCTCTCTCTCTCTCTCTCTCTCTCTCTCTCCCCTTCACATCTTTTGGGTCGGCATGCCCTCAGGCCTTGAGGATGTATTTCCCTGTATTTTCTAAATAAAACTGAGCTGTAACACAGAGCCGTAACACTGATCCATCTGAGAGCTGTAACGCTGATCCATCGCTTCAAATTTTTGTTGTGATGAGACAGAATCTAGGAAATTACTCCCCCAACATCTATGATGGCATGACTCGGATTTAACCTGGCTGAAACAACCTTGGTGCAGCCCCCACAAGGAGGGAGGCCAAGCACAGCAGGAGCTCAATTCAGCGAAAGCTCCTGCAGTGGGAGCTGAACTCAAAGAAAACCCAGTCCAGGGGAAGTGACAAGAAGCCCAGCGTGCTGGAAACTGGGACAGAAAAAAACAAACTTGGCAGAAAGCTCACACGGCTCAGGTTCAGATTCCAGAAGACCTCCAGTTAGGGGTAGGAGGTCCTCACTCCTATGGTTGGAAGGACATATGCCTAACAAAACCTTAATTCCTTTGCAATCTCTCATTTCTTGTTTCCTCGAACTCCCCTGTGAACAGGCGAGTGGCAGTGGGTGCAACTGAAGGACTCTAGAGAGGCTACTCGTCAGTATGTCCCAAAGGCTCCACTATCTACTGAACCCCAATAGCTGTTACCTAAGCTGGTGGGAGTTCTTCTGTCCTTAATCTTCTTTGTGCCAAGGATCAGGCCAATAAAACTGTGAGCACAGGTCAGGTATTTAGCAGATTTTCTGGTAGGTTATGAAGGGGATTCCTTGACACGTTTTTCCCACTGCTTTTCGCCCCCTTCCTCCAGCTCCTCTCTCCCAGGACTTGAGCCCAGCCAAAACCCATGATGCCTGGCTTCAGGACCTAATGAAGCTCAGGCTCTGGTGTCTCATTGCAAAATTCAGTTAGAGACACAGCAATAGGTATGAGGTGGATTTGTTAGGATTCAGAGAAGCACACTCTGCAGGGTGTGGGCCATTGGAGAGGGCAGGTGCTTGGGCAGGGAATGTGGTGTGGCTAGCTTTTTCCGAACTGGGTGAATTCATATACTAATGAGTGGGAGGATCATCCCAACCATTGGGGAACCACCCAATCCTCTGTCTTTTGACAGTGACTTGGAACTGTCCTGCCACTTCTGGGTGTGTCATTTAGCTTACATATTTGGGATCAAGGTTTAGTTGAATTTGATTGGTCATCTTGGACCCAATTGACTTCAATTGGTTTATGTTATGCTCTTTTGCTATGTCATTCTTTCAAAAGTTGTGCCCAGCCCCTTTCTCTCCTGTTTCATGCTCTTTTCCTGAGCCCTGTCCTGGCCCACAATGTTGCCTCTACAATTTCTGGAGGGACAACCAGAAATAGCTGGCCCTTGGCAGGGAAATACTGTATAATATCTAATCCTTCTAGATATTCAAGCCTCTATCTTCCATGTTTCTTACAACCTGTGCAGCATCAGTATCTCTCAGTGAACCCACTAGGGTGGGAGACAAGCACACAATGCCTGCTAGAAGTCCATCTGTTGGCATTCCTTGAAAGCAATTGGGCTTCCGGGGATAATGTTTGCTACTTTGGGAGTTAGCCTTGTAGGCAGTTTGGGCCCAAATTCTTACCACCCGTCTCCTAATGTTACAACATACCCCAAGATCAAATCTCCACTCCATTTTTATGGAACATCTGGTCTGTTGCCTCTTCCCAATTTGTTCTTAAGCCAATTACTAACTCCTATAATCAGGACCCTGCCCCCTTGTAGGCAGTGTTGCTCCACCTAGTCTATTATTTAAATACCTTAATGCCCATAACAGGGCCAGATAACCCACTCCTTTGTCATTACTTCTGTTATTACCTAAAATGGGGCTATGACAATGAAGTGTTTACCATTGGAGACACCCTAACCTGCTCTTATGGAGGACTAGGGGAGGAAATCAGTGACTTACAATCCCTTAGAGCAGTATAAGGATAATACTTATGACCATTTCACCAGGTTCCCAGTCTCAGGGCACATGCTTGAATTGCTTTACATCATGATATGTATTCCCATCTGTGGTGAACAAACTGGCAATGAGTTAAAATTACAACCCCTTAATCCTACTCAGCCCTGGTCACTCTGGAGACCTTGGGGATGCCCAACTCAGTCCGGGGGCCCCAGGAGGTCAACCTGCCTCAACCTGCCTCAACCTGCCTAGGGATCTGGTCCTCAAAAGGTTGTCATGCCTCAACCTGCTCAGGGAACCACCAATCCAGGGGTCACAGGAGGTCCATATTCCTCAACCTGCCCAGGGACCCAATTCTAGGGAGGCCAACCTGCCTCATCCTGCCTGGGGATTCGATCTAAAGGAGACTGTCATGCCTCAGCTTGCCTGGGGACCTTCACCCTGACCTGGGAACGCCTGGCTTTCAGGTTGCAACAGTACTGGTAGGATAAGTCTCAAAAGACTCACTCCTGAGGAAGTCCACCCATGGAAATTGAACAAGAACTATTAGTTTTTTTCTTTTTTTCTTTTCCTCCCTGTCATGACTGTTTCTCAGATAGGAAATAACCAATCCATTTCCCAACAGATGCCCTTGAGATGCATCCTTGATAACTGGAAGGAGGTCAGTTCGATCCTCTAACTCTAAGGAGGAGTTGCTTAAAATTCTTTTGTGCCACTGCATGGCCACAGTATCCTCTGGGGGACAAGGAACACTGGCCTGAAGATGGGAGTTTAAATTACAATACAATCCTGCAGCTAGAATTACAATACTATCCTGCAGCTTGAATTATTCTGAAAAAGACAAGGGAAAAGGACAGAGATCCCCTATGTCCAAATTTTCGATCTAAGAAATATGAAGGAACTGTCTTAAGTATAAGATTGATGTATGCCCTAAAAGTGAGCCTACTAGGCAAATGGTTTTAGGTACATACAAGAAAAGGAACGCTGCCATGAAGACTCGCCTCCCACAGCTCCCAAGTTGCCAAGGTACCTTGTATCCAAACTTGCCCCCATATCCAGGAGCACCCCCCTCCACAAAAGCCAACTCGAGTATGTCCCTTAGTAGAAACTGGAGGAGAATTCAGACCAACCAGGGTCCATAAGCCATTCTCCCTCTTAGAACTAAGACAGATCAAACAAGACCTGGGAAGCTATACAGATGACCCAGGCAAATATATAGATTCATTCCAACACATTACCTTGGCCTTTGACTTGACATGGAAGGACATCATGGTCATATTTAGTCAAACTTTATCTAACCCTGAGCATACTAGGGTCTTAAAGGAAGCCCAAAGGTATGCAACAGGGCTTCACATGTCAAGCAATAAATACTCAGTAGGGGAAACTGCAGTCCCCTTCTCAGATCCTAATTGGAATTACAATGACCCTGAGCACATGTGGGAAAGGGATCATTTTCTGATCTGTGTGAAGGCAGGACTGAAAGCAGCCCAGCAAAAAGTAATCAGCTATGCCCAGGTCTCAGCAATAACTCAGGAGCCAAATGAGAACCCCATTGCCTTTTTGGAAAGGCTAAAAGAGGGCCTCAAAAGTTTACCAATCTGGACTTGGACTCTTACAAGGGACAGGTGATTTTAAAGGACAATTCCTGTCCCAATGTGCATTGGACATCAGAATAAATTTACAACAGCTACAGCAGCAGGACCGTGCTGCATCTTTATATGAGATGGTCCAGACAGCCACCAATACCTTTTATAACAGAGAACAGGAGAGGAGGCCAAGGCCCAGGAGAGGGAGAAAAAGAAGGAGACAAGACATGCCCAAATGCTGGCCCCCTCCAGGGAAGTCCTATGGCAAACCCCCTAGTCCTTGAAGGACAAGGCATGAGGCAAATGCCTAATCTGTAAACAGGCGGGGCATTGGGCCACAGAGTGTCCAAACCTTGACAAGTCTCCTAAAATGGCTTGCTACAAATGCCATTAATTCTGACATTGGACAGCACTCTGCCCTCGGGACCCAAGAGCCTCAAGGTCAAGGGGCCAAGCCTTCCCTCACGATGGTCCAACAGGACTGAAGTGGCCCCCTCCAGCCAGCCTGCCTGTCACAGATAACCATCACTGGGCTGGAGCCAAGGGTGCAACTGGATGTGGCAGGTAGGTCTGAGAATTTCTTGGTTGACAGAAGGGCCACCTACTCTGTCCTGACCTCCTACTCCGGAGCCTTCCCCTCCCAAACCTGTACCGTTTTGGGTGCTACAGGAAAATCAACTACTAAAAGATTCACCTGCACACTTATTTGTTGCTGGGATGGGCAAATATTTTCCCACCAGTTTCTGGTGGTCCCTGAGTGTCCTACTCCCTTATTGGGAAGAGATATACTCACGAAACTGGGGACCACCCTTGTGATGGGAAGCACTCAGCCCCTAGAGCCCTACAGCTTCTGGTTACTACTGAAAAACCCATTACACCCTCTCCAATAGAGAGGGACCAAAAACTATGGGAGGACAAAATTAACCCCCCAGGTGTAGGACCAGGGGACTCCTGGGCGAGCCTACCAAGCTGAACTGGTCATCATTGTCCTCCAAGATCCCACTCGGTTTCCTAACCGGAAAAAAAAAATCAGATCAGATCAGATCAGTCGCTCAGTCGTGTCCGACTCTTTGCGACCCCATGAACTGCAGCACGCCAGGCCTCCCTATCCATCACCAGCTCTCGGAGGTCACTCAGACTCACATCCATCGAGTCCGTGATGCCATCCAGCCATCTCATCCTCTGTCGTCCCCTTCTCCTCCCTGCCCCTCCAATCCCTCCCAGCATCACAGTCTTCTCCAATGAGTCAACTCTTCGCATGAGGTAGCCAAAATACTGGAGTTTCAGCTTTAGCATCATTCCTTCCAAAGAAATCCCAGGGCTGATCTCCTTCAGAATGGACCGGTTGGATCTCCTTGCAGTCCAAGGGACTCTCCAGAGCCTTCTCCAACACCACAGTTCAAAAGCATCAATTCTTCGGCGCTCAGCCTTCTTCACAGTCCAGCTCTCACATCCATACATGACCACAGGAAAGACCATAGCCTTGACTAGGCGAACCTTTGTTGGCAAAGTGATGTCTCTGCTTTTGAATATGCTATCTAGGTTGGTCATAACTTTCCTTCCAAGGAGTAAGCGTCTTTTAATTTCATGGCTGCAGTCACCATCTGCAGTGATTTTTGAGCCCAGAAAAATAAAGTCTGACACTGTTTCCACTGTTTCTCCATCTATTTCCCATGTAGTGATGGGACCAGATGCCATGATCTTCGTTTTCTGAATGTTGAAACAATATCCCCTCAGAAAAGAGGCTCGGGGGGGACTACAGACTCTAACAAATAAATTCCTTGATTGTGGGCTATTGGTCCCCACAAATTCGCTGTGTAACATCCAGATCCTCTCTGTAAAGGAAAAGGACGGAACCTGGTGAATGGTTCAAGATCTTTGGATCATAAATGAAGCTGTAGTCCCCCTCCATCCCACAGTACCCAATCCCTATGTAATCTTGGGAGAAATCCCACACAGTGCCAAGTGGTTTACAGTCTCGGATCTCAAAGATGCATTTCTTTGCACACCACTGGATAAAGAATCTAGAGTCTTTTGCCTACGAGTGGGAGGATCCAGGAGAAAAGCATCAACAGATGACTTGGACAGTATTACCTCAAGGATTCAGAGATAACCCCCACCTGTTTGGACAGGCTCTTAGCTGGGATCTCCTAGATCTGGACCCAGGACCTAATAGGAAAATATTATAATACATAGATGACCTACTAATCTTCTCTCCAGATGAGAAAAATGCTCTGCAACATGCCAATTCAGGTTCTAAACTTTTTGGCAGAGAGGGATATAAAATCTCCCATGGTAAGGCACAGATGGTCAAGAAAAAGGTCACTTACCTGGGAGTTCAGATTACACACGGATCCAGAGGCTGTCCTCTATCTTGTTCAAAGGGATCATCCAGTTGCCCCCTTAAGACTTGAAAACAGTTGTGAGCTTTCCTGGGGATAATTAGGTGTTATAGAATCTGGACCCAACTATGGTCTAGGTATCCAACACTTATATGAAAGCTTGAAGGGACAGGATAATTCAATCCCACTGTTGTGGAAACTCCCTCAAAAGAAGATAAGAAGCTACATGAAAGCAAGCCTTAACTCAAACACCTGCCTTGAGGTTGCCAGACCCAGAAAAAGCATTCCAACTTTATGTCATGAAAGAAGAATAACCTTGGGAGTGTTAACTCAAAGATTAGGATCTGAGCCCTAGCCTGTAGCTTACTTATCCAAGAGGCTCGACACAGCCACCTGAGGCTAGCCTTCCTGCCTTCAAATCTTGCAGCTATTGCAATCCTGATAGAAGATGCTTTAAAACTCTCCTTTGGGAGCAAACTATTTTTACCAGCCACCAAGTGAAACAACTCCTAAACAGGAGAGGCAATCTGTGGTTGTCTGATCAAAGAATCCTCTGATATCAAGTAGTGCTATGGAAAATACATGCCTCATTATACCCCATTGTGAGGTTCTTAACCCAGCCACCCTCCTGCTTAGCCAGAAGGAGACTCTCTCCCTTTTCACTCTTGCCTAGAAACCTTGGACCACTGGACAAAACCCCAAGAGGATTGTCGGAAGATCCTCTGACCAGTACTGAGGAAATCTGGTACACTGATGGAAGCAGCATTTGTCCCGAACGGAAAAAAAATGGGGCTGGATAAAGAGAAGTCTCAAATTTTGAGACCATAGAGTCTAAGCCATTGCCACCAGGTAACTAAGGCCAATTAACTGAACTCATAGCCCTGACTCAAGCTTTAGAGCTGGGAAAAGAGTAGCGATTTACATTGACTCCAAGTATGCCTTTCTGGTGCTACATGCACATGCTGCTATTTGGAAAGAAAGGGACAACTTGACCACTCAAGTGTCCCCAATCAAATATGATAATAAAATACTTAGACTCTTGAAAGCAGCCCATCTTCCCACTGAGTTTTCAGTCTCCCACTGTAAAGGACACCAAAAGGGAGCACAGAAGTGATATGAGGAAACCAAGCAGCCAATCAGGCAGCGAAGAGAGCAGCATTACAGAACAATGACCTAATAGGGGTTGCCACCTTGTTCCACAGACTAATTTGCCAGAAACCCCTTCATATACTGAAGGTGAGACTCTTAAAGTTAAGAGTGAGGGTTTTCAATAAGATCATATGGGATGGTTCCAAAAGGAGGGACTCCTTTTATGGTAGAAACCTCTAATGGAAGTTGGTTAACTCCTTACATGCCACCACTCATTTAGGGAAAAAAAGACCCTCCAAAGATTACTAGAAAGGTCCTTCAGAGGAACAGGCCTCCAAACGACTATTAAGCAAATGGTCTCCTCTTGTCCCACTTGCCAATTAAGCAACCCCCAAGAGCTCGGAGCCAGGAGCTGACCCAGTCCATCCAACAACGTAGGACCTACCCAGGAGAGGACTGGCAGATGGACTTCATCCAGATGCCAGTTTCTCAAGGGTATAAATACCTATTTGTCATAATAGATACGTTCATAGGATGGATTAGGCTTTCCTACCTAGACTGAGAAGGGCTGAGGAGCTGGTAAAAAAAAAAAAAAATGCTCCATGAAATCATTCTGAGATTTGGTCTGCCCAGGTCATTGCAAAGTGACAATGGGACATCATTTACTTCTAAGGTCACCCAGGGGGTCTCTAAAGCATTGGGCATTACTCATTATCTCCATTGTGCCTGGAGGCCTCAGTCTTCAGGAAAAGTAGATACAACCAACCAATTCTTAAAATCAGTGATAAAAAATATAACCCAGGAGACCTCCCTAGGATGGAAGGAGACTTTACCAATAGCTATCCTCCGCACCCATATTGTTCCTAAAGGAACAGGTTGGTCTTAGTCCTTAATGAGATGCTATATTGGAGACCTTTTGTTTATGTCAATGACTTCTTCCTAGATCCAGAGGCTGAGACCTCAGTCTTACACCATGGCCACTGGGCAATTCCAACAGGATATATACTTGTGGGGTGTGAACCAGGACCCAAAAGATTCTAAGGAGTCACCACTATATGCTCCAGGGACACAAGTCTTAATTAAAAGTCTGAAAAGATGGGTCCCCAAGGCTCAATTCTAGCCCACATGGAAGGGGCCCTACCCTGTGATACTTTCTACCCCCACAGCAGTCAAAGTACCAGAACATGACTCCTGGATTGACTACTCATGAGTCAAGCCATGGAAGAAAACAGAAGAGGACACTCAATACACCTGTGAGTCCCTGGGAGATCTCAGATACCTATTGAGAAGTACAAATGAGTGCCAGTCTAATGAACACCCCAAAATCTAGTTTATGGGGATAAGATTTCTAAGGACAGCTCCTAAAGAGCCAACACAGCTTGGCAGGGGTTGTACTCCGAAACAGACAGGAGATAGATCTGATCCCTGAACAAGGAGGGACTTGAGCCATCCTGGTGATGGAAATTTGGAGTTGGCTAATGCCTGGGACCAAAGGAAAAAGAATATCCAGCTGGGGAAGAAGAGGGAGGGGGGAAAAGCCGACAAATAGAGCTAGCAAGAGGGAAGGGGGGAGAAGACACAACAAACACACCCAAAAAGATGTCTTTTTCATTATAGGGGACTGGAATGCAAAAGTAGGAAGTCAAGAAACACCTGGAGTAACAGGCAAATTTGGCCTTGGAACACAGAATGAAGCAGAGCAAAGACTAATAGAGTTTGCCAAGAAAATGCACTGGTCATAACAAACACCCTCTTCCAACAACACAAGACAAGACTCTATACATGGACATCACCAGATGGTCCACACTGAAATCAGATCGATTATATTCTTTGCAGCCAAAGATGGAGAAGCTCTATACAATCAGCAAAAACAAGACGAGGAGCTGACTGTGGCTCAGACCATGAACTCCTTATTGTCAAATTCAGATTTAAATTGAAGAAAGTAGGGAAAACCACTAGACCATTCAGGTAGGACCTAAATCAAATCCCTCATGATTATGCAGTGGAAGTGAGAGATAGATTTAAGGGCCTAGATCTGATAGATAAAGTGCCTGATGAACTATGGAATGAGGGTTCGTGACATTGTACAGGAGACAGGGATCAAGACCATCCCCAACGAAAAGAAATGCAAAAATGCAAAATGGCTGTCAGGGGAGGCCTTACAAATAGCTGTGAAAGAGAGAAGGAAAGAAAGGAAAAAAGGAAAAATATAAACATCTGAATGCAGACCAAGAATAGCAAGAAGAGATAAGAAAGCCTTCTTCAGCAATCAATGCAAAGAAATAGATGAAAATAACAGAATGGGAAAGACTAGGGATCTCTTCAAGAAAATCAGAGATACCAAAGGAACATTTCATGCAAAGATGGGCTCGATAAAGGACAGAAATGGTATGGACCTAACAGAAGCAGAAGATATTAAGAAGAGGTGGCAAGAATACACAGAAAAACTGTACAAAAAAGATCTTCATGACACAGTTAATCATGATGGTGTGATCACTCACCCAGAGCCAGACATCCTGGAATGTGGACTCAAGTGGTCCTTAGAAATCATCACTAGGAACAAAGCTAGTGGAGGTGATGGAATTCCAGTTGAGCTATTCCAGATCCTGAAAGATGATGCTGTGAAAGTGCTGCACTCAATATGCCAGCACATTTGGAAGACTCAGCAGTGGCCACAGGACTGGAAAAGGTCAGTTTTCATTCCAATCCCAAAGAAAGGCAATGCCAAGGAATGCTCAAAGTACCACACAATTGCACTCATCACACACGCTAGGAAAGTAATGCTCAAAATTCTCCAAGCCAGGCTTCAGCAATACGTGAACTGTGAACTTCCTGATGTTCAAGCTGGTTTCAGAAAAGGCAGAGGAACCAGAGAGATAAAACTGCCAACATCCGCTGGATCATGGAAAAAGCAAGAGAGTTCCAGAAAAACATCTATTTCTGCTTTATTGACTATACCAAAGCCTTTGACTGTCTGGATCACAATAAACTATGGAAAATTCTGAAAGAGATGGGAATTCCAGACGACCTGATCTGCCTCTTGAGAAATTTGTATGCAGGTCAGGAAGCAACAGTTAGAACTGGACATGGAACAACAGACTGGTTCCAAATAGGAAAAGGAGTTCATCAAGGCTGTATATTGTTGCCCTGTTTATTTAACTTATATGCAGAGTACATCATGAGAAACGCTGGACTGGAAGAAACACAAGCTGGAATCAAGATTGCCAGGAGAAATATCAATAACCTCAGATATGCAGATGACACCACCCATATGGCAGAAAGTGAAGAGGGGCTAAAAAGCCTCTTGATGAAAGTGAAAGTGGAGAGTGAAAAAGTTGGCTTAAAGCTCAACATTCAGAAAACAAAAATCATGGCACCTGGTCCCATCACTTCATCGGAAATAGATGGGGAAACAGTGGAAACAGTGTAAGACTTTATTTTCTGGGCTCCAAAATCACTACAGATGGTGACTGCAGCCATGAAATTAAAAGACGCTTGCTCCTTGGAAGGAAAGATATGACCAACCTAGATGGCATATTCAACAGCAGAGACATTGCTTTGCCAACAAAGGTTCGTCTAGTCAAGGCTATGGCTTTTCCTGTGGTCATGTATGGATGTGAGAGTTGGACTGTGAAGAGGGACACGACTGAGTGCCTGAACTAAACTGAACTGGTGCACAGTTTATACATATGAGATATTTATATTTCTAAACGGTATTAGAATCAGCTTACTCCAGTATTCTCCTAAGAATCCCATGGACATAGGAGCCTGGTAGGTTACAGTCCACGTGGACGAAAAGAGTCGGACATGAATGAGCAACTTCACTTTCACTTTCTATTTAATATTAATAAAAATGCTACATTTAAAGAAAACTGGTCGAGATGACTTTCAGGCTCACATGAACTGGGAAGTATTCAATATTAAGATGATATCTGATATTAATGTTTAAGTGTGTGGATCTAAATGAATATAGATGTCATTAAAAGTCATCAAAATTAAGAATAATATGTGACTGTTCAGTTCAGTTCAGTCACTCAGTGGTATCCTACTCTTTGCGACCCCATGAATTGCAGCATGCCAGGCCTCTAAATCCATCACCAACTCCCGGAGTTCACCCAAACTCATGTCCATCCAGTCGGTGATGCCATCCAGCCATCTCATTCTCAGCCATCCCCTTCTCCTCCTGCCCCCAATCCCTCCCAGAATCCAGAGTCTTTTCCAATGAGTCAACTCTTAGCATGAAGGTGGCCAAAGTATTGGAGTTTCAGCTTTAGCATCAGTCCTTCCAAAGAACACCCCCAGGACTGATCTCCTTTAGGATGGACTGGTTGGATCTCCTTGCAGTCCAAGAGACTCTCAAAGTCTTCTCCAGTACCACAGTTCAAAAGCATCAGTTCTTCGGTGCTCAGCTTTCTTCACAGTCCAACTCTCACATCCATACATGACCACTTGGAAAAACCATAGCCTTGACTAGATGGACTTTTGTTGACAAAGTAATATCTCTGATTTTGAATATGCCGTCTAGGTTGGTCATAACTGTCCTTCCAAAGAGTAAGCATCTTTTAATTTCATGGCTGCAGTCACCATCTGCAGTGATTTTGGAGCCCAGAAAATAAAGTCAGCCACTGTTTCCACTGTTTCCCCATCTATTTCCCATGAAGTGATGGGACCACATGCCATGATCTTACTTTTCTGAATGTTGAGC
This sequence comes from Tragelaphus eurycerus, assembly GCA_935064755.1. Classification (NCBI taxonomy): domain Eukaryota; kingdom Metazoa; phylum Chordata; class Mammalia; order Artiodactyla; family Bovidae; genus Tragelaphus; species Tragelaphus eurycerus. The sequence continues at coordinate 1,483,908 of CAKXYN010000119.1, read as the reverse complement.
TTTTAAGCCAACTTTTACTCTCCTCTTTCACTTTCATCAAATGGCTTTTTAGTTCCTCTTCACTTTTTGCCATAAGGGTGGTGTCATCTGCATATCTGAGGTTATTGATATTTTTCCCAGCAATCTTGATTCCAGCTTGTGCTTTCTTCCAGTCCAGCATTTCTCATGATGTACTCTGCATATAAGTGAAATAAGCAGGGTGACAATATACAGCCTTGATGTACTCCTTTTCCTATTTGGAACCAGTCTGTTGTTCCATGTCCAGTTCTAACTGTTGCTTCCTGATGTGCATATATGTTTCTCAAGAGGCAAGTCAGCTGGTCTGGTATTCCCCAGCTCTTTCAGAATTTTCCACAGTTTATCGTGATCCACACAAAAACTTTGGCATAGTCAATAAAGCAGAAATAGATGTTTTTCTGGAACTCTCTTGCTTTTTCCATGATCCAGCGGATGTTGGTAATTTGATCTCTGGTTCCTCTGCCTTTTCTAAAACCACGTTGAACATCTGGAAGTTCACGGTTCACGTATTGCTGAAGCCTGGCTTAGAGAATTTTGAGCTTTACTTTAGTAGTGTGTGAGATGAGTACCTAGGTTTAAAGAATTAGACCTTACTAATCTCTTGCAAGAAAATAACTGGACATGATGAAACTTCAAGGTAAGTGTAAATGAGATAAAAACTTTGGGATAAAGCTTTAAAGTATTCATATTTTAGAAATGTCTTCTTAAAATGACCTTTCCAGATGTTTTGTAACTTAAAATTCTAAAACTGTGCCAATTTAAGCTAAGTGATGTAAGTTTAGTTATTTAAAAGATACTGAGACATTGATTACTAAATTTTAAAAATTAAAATCATTTGAAACTGGAGCCTATTATACAGAGTGAAGTAAGCCAGAAAGAAAAACACCAATACATTGTACTAATGCATATATATGGAATTTAGAAAGATGGTAACAATAACCCTGTATGCAAGACAGCAAAAGAGACATAGATGTATAGAACAGTCTTTTGGACTCTGTGGGAGAGGGAGAGGGTGGGATGATTTGGGAGAATGGCAATGAAATTTGTATAATATCATATATGAAATGAATCTCCAGTCCAGGTTTGATGCATGATACTGGTTGCTTGGGGGTGGTGCACTGGGATGATCCAGAGGGATGGTATAGGGAGGGAGGAGGGAGGGGGGTTTGGGATGGGGAACACATGTATACCTGTGGATTCATGTTGATGTATGGAAAAACCAATACAATATTGTAAAGTAATTAACCTCCAATTAAAATAAATAAATTTATATTTAAAATAAATAAAAAATTAAAAAAATTATAAAACATAAAAGCATTTGAGAATATTCATACAAGTGTTTGGTATCACCCAAGATACTCTCTATAAGAAAAAAAAGGTTTTTAAAAATTACCACTGATATTTAAGCTCACCAATTTATAAAATGTCATTGTAAAGATAGTGCATAATTGCTTAGTTCTTAGTTTTACTAAAGTTAAAGTTTTAAGAGTTCAGGATTCTAATTTAAACATGTAATTTAAACTATTAAGATAATACAGTAATTTTCAAAATACAGTAAGACATAAAATATATGTCTTCAGAAAAGCAATGAAATTGCATTTTAGTAAAAAAATGAATAACCTTATTAATTTTATTTAGATGAAAAATTAAAGAGGCTAGATACAAAAAGTGATGAGAGATTATAAAGAGGAACCCTGAGGAAAAAGTTTATGTATAGTCAAAATTGACTAAATTTAGATCGAAGTTAACTAAGTAAATGGACTTTGCTAAGTGAGCTAATGCAAAACTGAAAATTTTATTTCTGTCAGTGCTCCTTTTGATAACAGATTGTGTGAATTTTTGTGCCCTTAAATGATCTATATTTATTTTGATTGCCACCTTGGTTAAATTAATAGGTATTGTTTCAGTGACCTATGATCCTGTGTTTTAAAATCTTTCTGATAGTTCTAACAAACTTTCCAGAAAACAAAATCCAACTAATCTTTTTTCAGCCTCCAGCTAACTCTGGGATGGATGCTTTGAAAAAACATCTCTGTGAAACCTCAGAGACAAATGTTAAGCTGAGCTTATTTGATATTTTTAATTCAAAACCATTGTCAAGTTATTCAAAGTAAATGTGAGGTTTCAATGTATAGATAAATAGCATTAATACAGATATTACAAAACTTATATGGAATCCCTAACATCTGACATGCCCTTGATATAATGTTATCAGTCATAATTCAAGTGATTATATTAAAATGCTATCAGTCAGTTCAGTTCAGTCACTCAGTCATGTCTGACTCTTTGCGACCTCATGGATTGCAACACGCCAGGATTCCCTGTCCATCACAAACTCCCAGAGCTTAGTCAAACTCATGTCCACTAAGTCAGTGATGCCATCCAACCATCTCATTCTCTGTCGTCTGCTTCTCCTCTCACCTTCAATCTTTCCCAGCAACAGAGTCTTTTCCAATGAGTCAGTTCCTTGCATCAGGTGGCCAAAGTATTGGAGTTTCAGCTTTAGCATCATTCCTTCCAAAGAAATCCCAGGGCTGATCTCCTTCAGAATGGATTGGTTGGACCTCCTTGCAGTCCAAGGGACTCTCAAGAGTCTTCTCCAACACTACAGTTCAAAAGCATCAATTTGCCAGTGCTCAGCTTTCTGTATAGTCCAATTCTCACCTCTGTACATGACTACTGGAAAAACCATAGATTTGACTAGACAGAACTTTGTTGGTAAAGTAATGTCTCTTCTTTTTAATATGCTGTCTAGATTAGTCAGAACTTTTCTTAAAGAAAAGATGGTGGCTGCAGTCACCATCTGCAGTGATTTTTTGCAGCCCGCCAAAATAAAGTCTGTCACTGTTTCCATTGTTTCCCCATCTATTTGCTATGAAGTGACAGGATGGGATGCCATGATCTTAGTTTTCTGAATGTTGAGTTCTAAGCCAACTTTTTCACTCTCCTCTTTCATTTTCATTAAGAGGCTCTTTAGTTCTTTGCTTTCTGCCATGAGGATGGTGTCACCTGCATATGTGAGGTTATTTTTATCTCTCCCAGCAAATGATTCCAGCTTGTGCTTCATCCAGCCAGGCATTTCACATGATGTACTATACATATAAGTTAAATAAGCAGGGTGACAATATACAGCCTTCTCGTATACCTTTCCTGATTTTGAACCAGTTGGTTGTTCCAAGTCCAGTAAAACTTCCTTCTTGACCTGCACACAGATTTCTTAGGAGGCAGGTCAAGTGACCTGATATTTCCATCTCTTTAAGAATTTCCCACAGTTTGTTGTGATCCACACAGTCAAAGGTTTTGGCATAGTCAATAAAGCAAAAGCAGATGTTTTCTGGAACTCTCTTGCGTTTTTTATGATACAGCAGATATAGGCAATTTTATCTCTGGTTCCTCTGCCTTTTCTAAATCCAGTTGGAACATTTGGATGTTCACAGTTGACATACTATTGAACCCTGGCTTGAAGAATTTTGAGCATTACTTTGCTAGTGTGTGAGATGAGTGCAATTGTGTGGTAGTTTGAGCATTCTTTGGCATTGCCTTTCTTTGGGATTGGAATGAAAACTGACCTTTTCCAGTCCTGTGGCCACTGCTGAGTTTTCCAAATTTGCTGGCATATTGCATGCAGCACTTTCACAGCATCATCGTTCAGGATTTGGAATAGCTCAACTGGAATTCCATCACCTCCACTAGCTTTGCTTGTAGTGATGCTTTGTAAGGCCCACTTGACTTCACATTCCAGAATATCTGGCTCTGGGTGAGTGATCACGCCATCCTGGTTATCTGGGTCATGAAGATCTTTTTTGTATGGTTCTTTTGTGTATTCTTGCCACCTCTTCTTAATATCTTCTGCTTCTGTTAGGTCCATACTGTTTCTGTCCTTAATTGAGCCCATCTTTGCATGAAATGTTCCCTTGTTATCTTGAATTTTCTTGAAGAGATCTCTAGTCTTTCTCATTTTATTGAATTCCTCTATTTCTTTGCATTGATCGCTGAGGAAGGCTTTCTTATCTCTCCTTGTTATTCTTTGGAACTCTGCATTCAAATGGGTCTATCTTTCCTCTTCTTCTTTGCCTTTAGCTTCTCTTTTTTCTCACATATTTGTAAGGCCTCCTCAGACAACAATTTTGCTTGAAGGCAGGAGGAAAAGTGGACAACAGAGGATGAGAAGTTTGGATGGCATCACCGACTCAATGGACATGAGTTTGAGCAAGCTCTGGGAGTTGGTGATGGACCTGGTGTGCTGCAGTCCATGTTGTCGCAAAGAGTTGGACATGACTGAGTGACTGAACTGAACTGATGGGGGCCATAAATCGCTGATGGCTGTGACATTTCTCATGTATTAATACGGCAGAAGATATTTTCATTCCACAGAATGTTCTCCTATGCTTAGTTATTGTTGTTGTTATTTAAGAAACCCCTATGCTGCTTTGCATAATTCCTGTTCCCATTTATATCCCAACAAAGAGGGAGGGAGGATTACTTTTTCCCTAAGCCCTCTGTGGGACTTAGTTTCACTAGCTCTTTTTGATGCTGATCTTTCTAAGGAATATGAGGTGATTCCTTGTGGTGGTTTTGATTGGCCTCGTTTTAGGAGGTAGTCATGTGGAGTATGTTTCCAGATGCTTTTGGACTTTAGACAGCATGAATATAATGTAACTCTTGAAATTGGGCCCCACTTTGAATTCTTTTGGAGAAGGAAATGACAACCCACTCCAGTAGTCTTGCCTGGAAAATCCCATGGATGGAGGATCCTGGTAGGCTACAGTCCATGGGGTCGCAAAGAGTCGGACACGAATGAGTGACTTCACTTCACTTTGAAATCTTTACCGGTGATTTTCCCAGGGACCTTAAGGGCAGGTGTCATTTACAGCCTCAGGCCTTTTGAAGAGTAAGAGCCCTTGAGAACTGGTTTTAAAGTTGTTGTTACTGAATGTGGCCACAAGGTGGCAGCATTTCTTCAAACCCAACTCGAGTTCCTTGGGAAAGCGGAGCCTCAGGGAAAATCCCGTGCGTGGATTGTCAATTAAGAGTGTAATGGACCAGGAGAAGCACCCAAGGTTTGTGTCTCATTACTTCTTCCCTCTTCCCCTCGATCCTTTGGATACGTCCTAACTCCTGCAAAACCACACTGGGAAGGATGCAATCATCCATAGCTGAGGCCACCCTAAGACAGCTGGCCGGTGGTTACAACCCCAGTCTTAGGGACACATGCAGCCCAGGGTCTCTTGAAAGCTCTTGCAGCCCAGAGGCTCCACTATGTTTGGGTGCAGTAGGCTTGGATTTCCTGAAGGAGAGCCTGCCTGCACCCGGAGTTTGGGAGGCTCATGAAGCTGGCAAGAACCACTCCAGGTCCATCTGGGCACACAAGGCCAGCCACATGCTGCCAGCTCTCTCAGCCCTCCAAACTCCAGCCCTGGAGCCCCAGCTTACTCAGGCTTCAGAGATATGACACCAGCCCACGACACCATGGCCCAAGACATTTGTTTGTTACCCTATAATTTAAACTGGACTGTACAGGTGAATTACAAGGTTGTGGGCATTTTTTCCCTGTATTTCCTTTTTTTTTTTTCCATCTTTCATCTACAGCAACTTGGTTTACTTATAGATAGAGACATACATTTCTTCTCAGCCTCTTTCTCCAAATAGTTTGCTATAGGGTGTTGAGTAAGGTTTCTTGTGTTACATAGTGGGTTTCTGTGGCTTATTTTCTCAATACTATTATGCATATGTTAGTCTGAACTGGTTCATTTCTCCCTGCACCACAACTTTCTTCTTTTGGTAACCATAAGTTTCTCTTGTAATTCTCTGAGGATGTTTCTTTTTGGTAAAGAAGTTCATGTGTATCTGTTTATAGATTCCAGGATAAGTGACCCTCATATGATGCTTGTCTCCCTTACTTCACTTGTTATGATTCTCATGAATTTCTTTCCTGTGGCTGGACCTGGCATCATTTCCTTCTATTTAGGGATGAGTAATATTGCATTGTGTATATGTACCCCCACCTTCTCTCCATTCTTCAGTCCTGCTCCTTTTAGGTTTCTTCCGTGTCTTCACTATGTTTCCTAGTGCTGCCTCGATAGCAGGGGTAACCATGTCTTCAAATTATTGGTTTTCTTTGGGTCATTGTCCAGTTTGGGGGTCTCTGGGTCCTAAGGCACTTCAATGTTTATATTTTTAAGGAATTTCCACACTGTTATCCATTCTCTAGTGGATGTAGCAGTGTACTTTCCCTACCACCGGGCAGGAGGATTCCCTTCTCTCCACACCCTCTCAGGTATTTCTTTTTTGGAGATGTTTTCATATAGCCTTTGAACAAGTGAGAGGTGAGAGCTCTTTAGACTTTGAATCAACATTTCTCTAATTAGGGGTATTGAGCATTTTTCATGTGCCTAATGGCAATCTGTATCAGATCAGATCAGATCAGATCAGTCGCTCAGTCGTGTCCGACTCTTTGCGACCCCATGAACCGCAGCACGCCAGGCCTCCCTGTCCATCACCAGCTCCCGGAGGTCACTCAGACTCGCATCCATCGAGTCAGTGATGCCATCCAGCCATCTCATCCTCTGTCGTCCCCTTCTCCTCCTGCCCTCAATCCCTCCCAGCATCAGAGTCTTCTCCAATGAGTCAACTCTTCGCATGAGGTGGCCAAAATACTGGAGTTTCAGCTTTAGCATCATTCCTTCTAAAGAAATTCCAGGATTGATCTTCAGAATGGACTGGTTGGATCTTCTTGCAGTCCAAGGGACTCTCAAGAGTCTTCTCCAACACCACAGTTCAAAAGCATCAATTCTTCGGCGCTCAGCCTTCTTCACAGTCCAGCTCTCACATCCATACATGACCACAGGAAAGACCATAGCCTTGACTAGGCGAACCTTTGTTGGCAAAGTAATGTCTCTGCTTTTGAATATGCTATCTAGGTTGGTCATAACTTTCCTTCCAAGGAGTAAGCGTCTTTTAATTTCATGGCTGCAGTCACCATCTGCAGTGATTTTGGAGCCCAGAAAAACAAAGTCTGACACTGTTTCCACTGTTTCCCCATCTATTTCCCATGCAGTGATGGGACCAGATGCCATGATCTTCGTTTTCTGAATGTTGAGCTTTAAGCCAACCTTTTCACTTTCCACTTTCACCTTCATCAAGAGGCTTTTAGCCCCTCTTCACTTTCTGCCATAAGAGTGGTGTCATCTGCATATCTGAGGTTATTGATATTTCTCCCAGCAATCTTGATTCCAACTTGTGTGTCTTCCAGTCCAGCATTTCTCATGATGTACTCTGCATATAAGTTAAATAAACATGGTGACAATATGCAGCCTTGACGTACTCCTTTTCCTATTTGTAACCAGTCTGTTGTTCCATGATCAGTTCTAACTGTTGCTTCCTGACCTGCATACAGATTTCTTAAGAGGCAGATCAGGTGGTCTGGTATTCCCATCTCTTTCAGAATTTTCCATAGTTTATTGTGATCCACACAGTCAAAGGCTTTGGCATAGTCAATAAAGCAGAAATCTGTATACCTTCCTCCAAAAAATATCCTTTTCTACATAGCCCAATTTCTAAGGGGGTGGGGGAAGTTGTTTTTATTTTGGATGGAGCTGCACAAACTGTGTGTATTGGAAACAAACTCCTTGTAAGTATCTTTGTCTGCCAATATTTTTCGTATTCTGAGGGTTGTCTTTGTTGGGTTTCCATTGCTTCTCAAATGCCTTTGAGGTTAATTAGGTCCAGTTTTCGTCAGCTCAGTTGTGTCAGACGCTTTGCGACCCCATGGCCTGTAGCACACCAGGCCTCCCTGTCCATCACTAATTCCCAGAGTTTACTCAAACTCATGTACACTGAGTCAGTGATGCCATCCAACCATCTCATCTGCTGTCAACCCATTCTCTTCTCCCGCCTTCAGTCTTTCCCAGCATCAGGGTCTTTTCCAATGAGTCAGCTCTTCACATCAGGTGGTCAAAGTATTGGAATTTCAGCTTTAGCATCAGTCCTTCCAATGACTATTCAGGACTGATTTCCTTTAGGATGGACTGGTTGGATCTCCTTGCAGTCCAAGGGACTCTGAAGAATCTTCTCCAAAACCACAGTTAAAAAGCACACTTCAGCGCTCAGCTTTCTTTATAGTTGAACTCACACATCTATACACAATTACTGGAAAAAACATAGCCTTGACTAGACGGACTGCTGCTGCAAAGTTGCTTCAGTAGTGTCCAACTCTGTGTGACCCAATAGACAGCAGCCCACCAAGCTCTGCCATCCCTGGGATTCTCCAGCCAAGAACAATGGAGTGTGTTGCCATTTCCTTCTCCAATGCATGAAAGTGAAGTCTCTCAGTTGTGTCCAACTCTTCACGACCCCATGGACTTCAGCCTACCAGGTTCCTCCGTCCGTGGGAGATTCCAGGCAAGAGTATTGGAGTGGCTTGCCATTGCCTTCTCCGGACTAGACAGACCTTTGTTGGTAAAGTAATGTCTCTGTTTTTTAATATGCTATCTAGGTTGGTCATAACTTTCCTTCCAAGGAGTAAGCATCTTTTAATTTCATGGCTGCAATCACCATCTTCAGTAATTTTGGAGCCCCCAAAAATAGTCTGCCACTGTTTCCCATCTATTTTCCATGAACTGATGGGACTGGATACCATGATTGTAGTTTTCTAAATGTTGAGCTTTGAGCAAACTTTTTCACTCTCCTCTTTCACTTCCATCAAGAGGCTCTTTAGTTATTCACTTTCTGCCATAAGGGTGGTGCATATCTGAGGTTACTGATATTTCTCCTGGAAATTTTGATTCCAGCTTGTACTTTATCCAGGCCAGCATTACTCATGATGTGCTCTGTATATAAGTTAAATTAGCAGGGTGACAATATACAGCCTTGACATACTCCTTTCCCAATTTGGAAACAGTCTGTTGTTCCATATCCAGTTCTAACTGTTGCTTCCTGACCTGCATACAGATTTCTCAAGAGGCAGATTAGGTGGTCTGGTATTCCCATCCCTTTCAGAATTTTCAACAGTTTGTTGAGATCCACACAGTCAAAGCCTTTGGCATAGTCAATAAAGCAGAAATAGATGTTTTTCTGGAACTCTTTGCTTTTCCCATGATCCAGCAGATGTTGGCAATTTGATCGCTGCTTCCTCTGCCTTTTTAAAACCAGCTTGAACATCTGGAAGTTCATGGTTCACATACTGCTGAAGCCTGGCTTGGAGAATTTTGAGCATTACTTTACTAGCATGTGAGATGAGCCCAATTTTGCCATATTTTGAACATTCTTTGGCATGGCCTTTCTTTGGGATTGGGATGAAAACTGACCTTTTCCAGTCCTGTGGCCATCTGAGTTTTCCAAATTTGCTAGCATATTGAGTGCAGCACTTTCACAGCATCATCTTTCAGGATTTGAAATAGCTCCATTCTTTGTTTGTAGTGACACTTCCTAAGATCCACTTGACTTAGAATTCCAGGATGTCTGGCTCGAGGTCAGTGATCATACCATCATGATTATATGGATCATGAAGCTCTTTTTTTGCACAGTTCTTCTGTGTATTCTTGCCACCTCTTCTCAATATCTTCTGCTTCTGTTAGGCCCATACCATTTCTGTCCTTCATTGAGCCCATCTTTGCATGAAATGTTCCCTTGGTATCTCGAATTTTCTTGAAGAGATCTCTAGTCTTTCCCATTCTATATTTTTCCTCTATTTCTTTGCACTGACCACAGGGAAAGTGAATATCTCTCCGTGCTATTCTTTGAAACTCTACTTTCAAATGGGTATATCTTTCCTTTTCTCCTTTGCTTTTTGCTTCTCTTCTTTTCACAACTATTTGTAAGGCCTCCTCAGACAATCATTTTGCTTTTTTGCATTTCAGTTTCTTGGGCATAGTCTTGATCCCTGTCTCCTGTACAATGTCACAAACTTCTGTCCATAGTTCATCAGGCCCTCTGCTATCAGACCTAAGCCTTTAAATCTATTTCTCACATCCACTGTATAATCATAAGGTATTTGATTTAGGTCATACCTGAATGGTCTAGGGGTTTTCCCTACTTTCTTCAATTTAAGTCTGAATTTGGCAATAAGGAGTTCATTATATGAGCCACAGTCAGCTCCCAGTCTTGTTTTCACTGACTGTATAGAGCTTCTCCATCTTCAGCTGCAAAGACTATAATCAATCTGATTTCGGTGTGGACCATCTGGTGACGTCCATGTGTAGAGTCTTCTCGTGTGTTGTTGGAAGAGGGTATTTGCTATGACGAGTGCATTCTCTTGGCAAAACATTATTAACCTTTGCCCTGCTTCATTCTGTCCTCCAAGGTCAAATTTGCCTGTTACTCCAGGTGTTTCTTGACTTCCTACTTTTGCATGTCAGTCGCCTATAATGAAAAGGACATCTTTTTTGAATGTTAGTTCTAAAAGGTCTTGTAGGTCTTCGTAGAACTGTTCAATTTCAGCTTCTTCAGCTTTACTTGTTGGGGCATAGACTTGGATTACCCTGATATTGAATGGTTTGCCTTGGAAATGGACAGAGATCATTCTGTTGTTTTTTGGCTTTTCTTTTTGTTTTTTTTTTGGTATGGATCTTTTTTTTTTAACTTTACAATAGTGTATTGGTTTTGCCATATATTAAAATGAATCTGCCACAGGTATACACGTATTCCCCATCCTGAACCCTCCTCCCTCCTTCCTCCCAATACCATCCCTCTGGGTCATCCCAGTGCACCAGCCCCAAGCGTCCAGTATCATGCATTGAACCTGGACTGGCGACTCGTTTCATATATGATATTATACATGTTTCAATGCCATTCTCCCATATCATCCCACCCTCTCCCTCTCCCAGAGTCCCAAAGACTGTTCTATACATCAGTGTCTCTTTTGCTGTCTCGTATACAGGGTTATTGTTACCATATTTCTAAATTCCATATATATGCATTAGTATACTGTATTGGTGTTTTTCTTTTTTGGCTTACTTCACTCTGTATAATAGGCTCCAGTTTCATCCACCTCATTAGAACTGATTCAAATGTTTTCTTTTCAATGGCTGAGTAATACTCCATTGTGTATATGTACCACAGCTTTCTTATACATTCATCTGCTGATGGACATCTAGGTTGCTTCCATGTCCTGGCTATTATAAACAGTGCTGCGATGAACATTGGGGTACATGTGTCTCTTTCAATTCTGGTTTCCTCAGTGTGTATGCCCAGCAGTGGGAATGCTGGATCATAAGGCAGTACTATTTCCAGTTTTTTAAGGAATCTACACACTGTTCTCCATAGTGGCTGTACTAGTTTGCATTCCCACCAACAGTGTAAGAAGGTGCCCTTTTCTCCACACCCTCTCCAGCATTTATTGCTTGTAGACTTTTGTATCACAGCCATTCTGACTGGCGTGAAATAGTAGCTCATAATGGTTTTGATTTGCATTTCTCTGATAATGAGTGATGTTGAGCATCTTTTCATGTGTTTGTTATCCATCTGTATGTCTTCTTTGGAGAAATGTCTATTTAGTTCTTTGGCCCATTTTTTTATTGGGTCATTTATTTTTCTGGAATTGAGCTGGAGGAGTTGCTTGTATATTTTTGAGATTGGTTGTTTGTCAGTTGGTTCATTTGCTATTATTTTCTCCGATTCTGAAGGCTGCCTTTTCACCTTGCTTATAGTTTCCTTTGTTGTGAAGAAGCTTTTAATTTTAATTAGGTCCCATTTGTTTATTTTTGCTTTTATTTCCAATATTCTGGAAGGTGGGTCAGAGAGGATCCTGCTGTGATGAATGTCAGAGGGTGTTTTGCCTATGTTCTCCTCTAGGAGTTTTATAGTTTCTGGTCTTACATTTAGATCTTTAATCCATTTTGAGTTTATTTTGTGTATGGTGTTAGAAAGTGCTCTAGTTTCATTCTTTTACAAGTGTTTGACCAGTTTTCCCAGCACCACTTGTTAAAGAGATTGTCTTTAATCCATTGTATATTCTTGCCTCTTTTGTCAAAGATAAGGTGTCTGTATGTGTGTGAATTTATCTCTGGGCTTTGTATTTTGTTCCATTGATCTATATTTCTGTCTTTGTGCCAGTACCATACTGTCTTGATGACTGTGGCTTTGCAGTAGAGCCTGAAGTCAGGCAGGTTGATTCCTCCAGTTCCATTCTTCTTTCTCAAGATAGCTTTGGCTATTCGAGGATTTTTGTATTTCCATACAAATTGTGAAATTATTTGTTCTAGCTTTGTGAAGAATACCATTGGTAGCTTGATAGGGATTGCATTGAATCTATAAATTGCTTTGGGTAGTATACTCATTTTCACTATATTGATTCTGTCAATCCATGAACATGGTATATTTCTCCATCTATTAGTGTCCTCTTTGATTTCTTTCACCAAGGTTTTATAGTTTTCTTTATATAGGTCTTTAGTTTCTTTAGGTAGATATATTCCTAAGTATTTTATTCTTTTCATTGCAATGGTGAATGGAATTAATTTCTTAATTTTTCTATTTTCTCATTATTAGTGTACAGGAATGAAAAGGATTTCTGTGTGTTGATTTTATATCCTGCATCTTTACTATATTCATTGATTAGTTCTAGGAATTTTCTGGTGGAGTCTTTAGGGTTTTCTGTGTAGAGGATCTTGTCATCTGCAAACAGTGAGAGTTTTACTTCTTCTTTTCCAATTTGGATTCCTTTATTTCTTTTTCTGCTCTGATTGCTGTGGCCAAAACTTCCAAAACTATGTTGAATAGTAATGGTGAAAGTGGGCACCCTTGTCTTGTTCCTGACTTTAGAGGAAATGCTTTCAATTTTTCACCATTGAGGATAATGTTTGCTGTGGTTTTGTCATATATAGCTTTTATTATGTTGAGGTATGTTCCTTCTATGCCTGCTTTCTGGAGAGTTTTTATCATAAATGGATGTTGAATTTTGTCAAAGGCTTTCTCTGCACCTATTGAGATAATCATATGGTTTTTATTTTTCAGTTTGTTAATGTGGTGTATTACATCGATTGATTTGTGGATATTGAAGAATCCTTGCATTCCTGGGATAAAGCCCACTTGGTCATGGTGTATGATCTTTTTAATGTGTTGTTGGATTCTGATTGCTAGAATTTTGTTAAGGATTTTTGCATCTATGTTCATCAGTGATATTGGCCTGTAGTTTTCTTTTTTTTGTGGCATCTTTGTCAGGTTTTGGTATTAAGGTGATGGTGGCCTCATAGAATGTGTTTGGAAGTTGACCTTCCTCTGCAATTTTCTGGAAGAGTTTGAGTAGGATAGGTGTTAGCTCTTCTCTAAATTTTTGGTAGAATTCAGCTGTGAAGCCGTCTGGACCTGGGCTTTTGTTTGCTGGAAGATTTCTGATTACAGTTTCAATTTCCGTGCTTGTGATGGGTCTGTTCAGATTTTCTATTTCTTCCTGATCCAGTTTTGGAAAGTTGTACTTTTCTAAGAATTTGTCCATTTCTTCCACATTGTCCATTTTATTGCCATATAATTGCTGATAGTAGTCTCTTATGATCCTTTGTATTTCTGTGTTGTCAGTTGTGGTCTCTCCATTTTCATTTCTAATTTTATTGATTTGATTTTTCTCCCTTTGTTTCTTGATGAGTCTGGCTAATGGTCTGTCAATTTTATTTATTCTTTCAAAGAACCAGCTTTTGGCTTTGTTGATTTTTGCTATGGTCTCTTTTGTTTCTTTTGCATTTATTTCTGCCCTAGTTTTTAAGATTTCTTTCCTTCTACTAACCCTGGTGTTCTTCATTTCTTCCTTTTCTAGTTGCTTTAGGTGTAGAGTTAGATTATTTATTTGACTTTTTTTCTTGTTTCTTGAGGTATGCCTGTATTGCTATGAACTTTCCCCTAAGGACTGCTTTTACAGTGTCCCCCAGGTTTTGGGTTGTTGTGTTTTCATTTTCATTCGTTTCTATGCAAATTTGATTTCTCTTTTCATTTCTTCTGTGATTTGTTGGTTATTCAGCAGCGTATTTTTCAGCCTCCATATGTTGGAATTTTTTAAAGTTTTCCTCCTTTTATTGAGATCTAATCTTACTGCATTGTGGTCAGAAAAGATGTTTGGAATGATTTCAATTTTTCTGAATTTACCAAGGCTAGATTTATGGCCCAGGATGTGATCTATCCTGGAGAAGGTTCCGTGTACGCTTCAGAAAAAGGTGAAATTCATTGTTTTGGGATGAAATGTCCTATAGATATCAATTAGGTCTAACTGGTCTATTGTATCATTTAAAGTTTGTGTTTCCTTGTTAATTTTCTGTTTAGTTGACCTATCCATAGGTGTGAGTGCGGTATTAAAGTCTCCCTCTATTATTGTGTTAATTTCTCCTTTCATACTTGTTAGTATTTGTCTTACATATTGCAGTGCTCCTATGTTGGGTGCATATATATTTATAATTGGTATATCTTCTTCTTGGATTGATCCTTTGATCATTATGTAGTGACCTTCTTTGTCACTGCAAAAAATTAACTACTTTGTTAATTTTCTGTTTAGTTGATCTGTCCATAGGTGTGAGTGCAGTATTAAAGTCTCCCACTATTATTGTGTTATTTCTCCTTTCATACTTGTTAGTATTTGTCTTACATATTGCAGTGCTCCTATGTTGGGTGCATATATATTTATAATTGTTATATCTTCATCTTGGATTGATCCTTTGATCATTATGTAGTGACCTTCTTTGTCTCTTTTCACAGCCTTTATTTTAAAGTCTAATTTTTCTGATATGAGTATTGCTACTCCTAATTTCTTTTGGTCCCTATTTGCATGGAAAATCTTTTTGCAACCCTTCACTTTCAGTCTGTATGTGTCCCCTGTTTTGAGGTGGGTCTCTTGTAGACAACATATGTAGGGGTCTTGTTTGTGTATCCATTCAGCCAGTCTTTGTCTTTTGGTTGGGGCATTCATCCCATTTACATTTAAGGTAATTATTGATAAGTATGATCCCATTGCCATTTACTTTATTGTTTTGGGTTCGAACTCATACACCCTTTTTGTATTTCCTGTCTAGAGAATATCCTTTAGTATTTGTTGGAGAGCTGGTTTGGTGGTGCTGAATTCTCTCAGCTTTTGCTTGTCTGTAAAGCTTTTGATTTCTCCTTCATATTTGAATGAGACCCTTGCTGGGTACAATAATCTGGGCTGTAGGTTATTTTCTTTCATCACTTTAAGTATGTCTTGCCATTCCCTCCTGGCTTGGAGAGTTTCTATTGAAAGATCAGCTGTTATCCTTATGGGAATTCCCTTGTGTGTTATTTGTTGTTTTTCCCTTGCTGCTTTTAATATTTGTTCTTTGTGTTTGATCTTTGTTAATTTGATTAATATTTGTCTTGGGGTGTTTCGCCTTGGGTTTATCCTGTTTGGGACTCTCTGAGTTTCTTGGACTTGAGTGATTATTTCCTTCCCCATTTTAGGGACGTTTTCAACTATTATCTCCTCAAGTACTTTCTCATGGTCTTTCTTTTGTCTTCTTCTTCTGGGACCCTTATGATTCGAATGTTGTAACATTTAATATTGTCCTGGAGGTCTCTGAGATTGTCCTTATTTCTTTTATTTCGTTTTCTTTTTTCTCCTCTGATTCGTTTATTTCTACCATTCTATCTTCTAATTCACTAATCCTATCTTCTGCCTCTGTTATTCTACTACTTGTTGCCTCCAGAGTGTTTTTGATCTCATTTATTGCATTATTCATTATATATTGACTCTTTTTTATTTCTTCTAGGTCCCTGTTAAACCTTTCTTGCATCTTCTCAATCTTTGTCTCCAGGCTATTTATCTGTGATTCCATTTTGATTTCAAGATTTTGGATCAATTTCACTATCATTATTCAGAATTCTTTATCAGGTAGATTCCCTATCTCTTCCTCTTTTGTTTGGTTTGGTGGGCATTTATCCTGTTCCTTTACCTGCTGGGTATTCCTCTGTCTCTTCATCTTGTTTAAATTGCTGAGTTTGGGCTGTCCTTACTGTATTCTGGCAGTTTGTGGAGTTCTCTTTATTGTGGCGTTTCTTCACTGTGTGTGGGTTTGTACAGGTGGCTTGTCAAGGTTTCTTGGTTAGAGAAGCTTGTGTCAGTGTTCTGGAGGTTGGAGCTAGATTTCTTCTCTCTGAAGTGCAATGAAGTTTCCAGTAATGAGTTATGAGATGTCTATGGTTTTGGGGTGAATTTGGGCAGCCTGTATATTGGAGCTCAGGGCTGTGTTCCTGTGTTGCTGGAGAATTTTCTTTGTATGTCTTGCCGTGGAACTTGTTGGCCCTTGTGTGGTGCTTGGTTTCAGTGTAGGTATGGAGGCATTTGATGAGCTCCTGTCAATTAATGTTCCCTGGAGTCAGGGTTTGGACTTAAGCCCCCTGCTTCCAGTTATCGGTCTTATTTTTACAGTAGTCTCAAAACTTCTCCTTCTATACAGCACCATTGATAAAACATCTAAGTTAAAGATGAAAAGTTTCTCCACCACGAGGGTCACCCAGTGAGGTTCAGAGCGTTACATGGAAAAGAGAAGAGGGGGGGAGGAGGGAGTTAGAGGTGACCCAAATGAGATGAGGTGGAATCAATAGAGGAGAGAGCAGGCTAACCAGTAATCACTTACTTATGTGCACTCCACAACTGGACCACTCAGAGATGTTCACAGAGTTATAGAGAAGAGAAGAGGGAGGAAGGAGACAGAGGTGGTTAGGAGGATAAAAGGAGGGAATGAAAAGGAGAGAGACAGATCCAGCCAGTAATCAGTTCCCTAAGTGTTTTCCACCTTCTGGAACACACAGAAATCCACAGAGTTGGGTAGAGTAGAGACGGGTTAGGGAGGAGACACAGGCAACATGGTGGAGAAAAAGGAGAGTCCAGAGGGGGAGAGAGCAGTCAAACCAGTAATCTCACTCCTAGTAAAAAATGGGAACTTAAAATTGGGTTCTTAAAGGTACAAAATTGGTAACAAATATCTAAAAGCAAAAATTAAAAATCTAGAGTAGAGTTTGGAATTTCAAAAATACAATGTTAAAGAAAAGAAGAAGTAAAAGAGAGAGCAAAAGAAAAAGAAAGAAAAAAAGTCACAAAAATTATAAAGAAAATATAAGTACAAAATTGATAACAAATACCAAAAAGCAAAAGTTAAAAATCTAGAGTAGAGTTTGGAATTTCAAAAATACAATGTTAAAGAAAAGAAGAAGAAAAAAAAGAGTGGGAAAAAAAAAACAGAAACCAAAAACAAACAAAGTCACAAAAATTATAAAGAATATATAGGTACAAAATTGATAACAAATACCAAAAAGCATAAATAAGAATCTAGAGTAGAGTTTGGAATTTCAGGAATATAATGTTAAAGAAAAAGATGAAGAGAAAGAAAGAGAAAAAAAGTCACAAACGTTATTTTAAAAAGAGGTACAAAATTGATAACAACTACCAAAAAAAAGCTAAAATTAAAAATCTAGAGCAGAGTTTTGAATTTCAAAAATACAGTGTTAAAGAAAATAAGAAAAAAAAAAGAAAGAAAGAAGAAAAATAAGTCACAAAGTTATAAATATATATATATATATATATATATAAAGTTTGCTTTATTTTTCAAAAAAAGGTCTTTTTTTTTTTGCAAAGTAGTAGTAGGTTATAAAAATGAAAATTAAAGGAGTAATAGAAGACTTAAAAATTTTTTTAATTAAAGAAAAAGAAAGAATGATCATAAAAATAGTAAATATATATAGGACTTTCTCTGATGTTGTGAGTATTGTGAATTCAGTTCATTTTTGGCTAGTTCCTTGTTCCAGCTTATATTTCTCAAGATCTATAGGCCCCTTCTTATGTAGTTGGTACTAACCACGGGGTTTTAGTTTGTTGCTTGTCGCTTCCAAGGCAGTTCCCTCTGTTATAGCTTCTTCTGTTTGCTGGTCTCTTCAGTGTTTGATTTCCGCCCTGATACAAAGGGGCGGTGGTGGACACCTTTTTTTTTTTTTAAGGCTCACTTGTTCAGTCGCGCTGTAGGGAGGGGGAGGGATGCTGTAAATAAATAACACTGGCGTGTGCTCGCAGTGCCTCAGCCACACTGGGCCTGCCCCCGCTCACGGCGCAGGTAGCCTCCCTGCCCACACTTCTCAGGCTCTAGGTTGCTCTGCTGGGAACCATCCGTGGCTGGCCCTGGGCTGCTTGCACCTCCCAGGTCTAAGCCGCTCAGGTTCGGGCACTCAGGTATTCCTCAGAGGAACAGACTCGGTTGGGCCTGTTTTGTGCCCTTCCCAGGTCCAAGCAGCGCAGGTGATGAGTTGTTTGGCCAACGTGGTTGCTGCAACTTATCGCCTCCCCGCTGCTCAGTTATCTGGGTGTACAACCAGCACACCTTCTCAGGCGGATGTTGACCATCCAGAACCCCAAGAAGTTTTAGTTAGCAAAGAAGCCTGCTTACAGTTTTGTAGATAATGTCTCTCTGGGGCTGCGATTGCCCCCTTCCAGCTCTGGCTGCCTGTCATCGGAGGGGGGATGGTCTTCAGCCTGCTATCTCTGTACAGTCCTTTGTTCCGTGTGTGGGCCTGGTGGTGTCTTAGGTTAGGGCTGGCTTTTCGCATGGCAGATATCCCACAGTCTGGTTTGCTAGGCCAAATTATTTTGCTCAGGTAGCACTCGGGGTATTCAGGCCAGATCCTTACTCTAAGCTATGCAGCCCACGCCCTGCCTCCCTGCCCAACCCCCGCTTGCTAATGGCAGATGCAGGCATCTGCACTGCTTCTCTGCTGGGGGAGTTACCGTAGGGCTCGTAATCTGTGGGTTTTAATTGTTTATTTATTTTTCCTTCCTGTTATGTTGTCCTCTGTGCTTCCAAGGCTCGGCACAGACTCAGCAGTGAGAATGTTTCCTAGTGTTTGGAAACTTCTCTCTTTTAAGACTCCCTTCCCAGGACAGAGCTCCATCCCTCCCTCTTTTGTCTCTTTTTGTCTTTTATATTTTTTTCCTACCTCCTTTTAAAGACAATGGGTCGCTTTTCTGGATGCCTGATGTCCTTTTCCGGCATTCAGAAGTTGTTTTGTGGAATTTACTCGGCATTTAAATGTTCTTTTGATGAATTTGTGGGGGAGAAAGTGTTCTCCCTGTCCTATTCCTCCACCATCTTAGCTCCTTCTTCCATTCTGTCGTTTTTGAGATTGCATGCAAGTACTGAATTTTGGACTCTGTTTACAATGATGGCTACTCCATTTCTTCTAAGGGATTCTTGCCCAAAGTAGCAGATATAATGGTCATCTGAGTTAAATTCACCATTCCAGTCCATTTTAGTTCGCTTATTCCTAAAATGTCAACGTTCCCTCTTGCCACCTCCTGTTTGACCACTTCCAATTTGCCTTGATTCATGGACCTAACATTCCAGGTTCCTATGCAATATTGCTCTTTATAGAATTAGACCTTGCTTCCATCACCAGTCACATCCACAACTGGGCATTGTTTTTGCTTTGGCTCCATCTCTTCATTCTTTCTGAAGTCATTTCTCCACTGATCGCCAGTAGCATATTGGGCACCCACCAACCTGGGGAGTTCATCTTTCACTATCATACCTTTTTGCCTTTTCATACTGTTCATGGAGTTCTCAAGGCAAGAATACTGAAGTGGTTTGCCATTCCCTCCTCCAGTGGACCACATTTTGTGAGAACTCTCCACCATGATCTGTCTGTCTTGGGTGGCCCTACACAGCATGGCTCATAGTTTCATCGAGTTAGACAAGGCTGTGGTCCATGTGATTAGTTTTCTGTGATTGTGGTTTCAGTCTGTCTGCTCTCCGATGGAGAAGGATAAATGGCTTATGGACGCTTCCTAATGAGAGAGACTGACTGTGGGGGAAACTGGGTCTTGTTCTGATGGGCAGGACCATGCTTAATAAATTTTTAATCCAATTTTATGTTGATGTGTGGAGCTGTATTTCCTCCCTGCTATTTACCTGGGGCCAAAACTATTTGGGCTTCCCTTTTGGCTCATCTGGTAAAGAATCTGCCTGCAATACAGGAAGGGAAAGGCTACCCACTCCAGTATTCTGGCCTGGAGAATTCCATGGACTGTATAGTCTATGGGATCACAAAGAGTCGGACATGACTTTCACTTTCTTTCAAACTATAGTGGAGGTAATGAAGATAATGGTGACTCATTCAAAAGATCCCATGCATGTACTGTTACATTCAGTGCCCCCAATCCTGCAGCAGGCCACCACTGACCCATACCTCTGCTGGAGACTCCTGGACACTCACAGGCAAGTCTGGGTCAGTCTCTTATGGGGTCACTGCTCCTTTCTCCTGGGTCCTGGTGTACAAGGTTCTGTTTTTGCCTTCCAAGAGTCTATTTCCCAGTCCTGTGTAAGTTCTGGCAGCTCTATGGTGGGTTTAATGGCCACCTCCTCCAAGAGGGCTTATCCTATACCCAAGTCTGCTGCACCCAGAGCCCCTGTCCCTGTGGCAGTCCACTGCTGACCCATACCTCCACAGGAGATGTTCAAACACAGTTATGCCTCAGTCTCTGTGAGGACCTCTGCGAGGTCCCTGGGTCCTGGTGCAAACAAAGTTTGTATGAGCCCTCTGAGCATCTCTGGCAGGAATGGGGTTTGATTCTAAATGCAAAATTCGTCCCTCCTTCCATCTTGCTGGGGCTTCTCCTTTGCCTTTGGACATGGGGTATCTCCTCACAGCTGCTCTAGCACCTACCATCTTACTGGGGTTTCTCTGACCATGGATGTGGGGTATCTCCTCACAGCCAGTCCAGCAAAGCACAGCCACCGCTCCTGACCTTGGACATGGGGTATCTCCTCACAGCCACTGCTCCTGACCTTGGATGTGGGGTATCTCCTATTGGCTGCTCCATGGGTGGATAGCTGCTGCTTGCCACTCCAGCACTCACAGCCACCATTTTCTTATTCAGCCCTGTTTTCTTGTTTCTTGTTTATTTTCCAATATTCTAAGAAGTGCATGTAAAAAGTACTTGATGCGATTGATGACAAAGTGTGTCCCTCTGATATATTCCTCTGGAATTTCCTAAGATCCATGCTTATACTCATAACGTTATATTACTTGGAGTTTCTTTTGATGTATGGTGTTAGCAAGTCTTCCCATCTCATTCTCTTTTTCATTGTTTAAGGAACCTCCACACTGTTGTCCATGGTGGCTCTTACCAAGGTCCATCCTCAATTTCAGTGGAGGAGCATTTCTTTGTCCACACCCTCTGCACAATTTACTATCTGTGAAGTTTTTGACAGTGACCACTCTGATCAATGTGAGGTGATAACTTGTGGTACTTTGGATTTCCATTTCTCTAACACTTAGTGATGTTGACAACTTTTCATGGGACTTGTTTAGAATGATGTGATTGAAACTTACCTGTCGAAATTGGCTTCTTGAAGGGCTGCCCAGATTGGAATTCCTTTTCAATGTCCAGCCCTAGGATATTTTGTGAGAGGAGGTATTTCTTTCTGACTGCCTTATGGGTCTTGTGAATATGGAGTGCCTATCTGCACACCTTTGCAAGTGGTTTTATTGCAAAAAAAAAAAAAAAAAAAAGGTGACCACATGTCTTCAGGCCTCACATTGTTTTTATTCCTGCTGTAATTTCATTGTTATTGTGTATTGGAGTAGGGTTAATTTGTGTTGTCCTATTTGTTTCCAGTGTACAAGAACTCAATTTGATTCCACTTAGATGTTTATCTGTTCTCTTTCTGGTTCTTTTTCCTATAAGGTGATTACAGTGTGTTCCCTAGTCTTTCCTGTGGTAGTCAGTAGGTCTTTTGGCTTCTCAATTTGATATATATTAAAGCATAGAGGTTCATTCCAACATCTTAGTTGCTCTCTCTGCCCTAGCATTTTCTTATTGAAAATCATGATTTTGTTTTGTAAGTCTGTTTCTCTTTTGTAAATGAGTTTCTTTTGTAAGAATTTTTAGATTCTACTGGTCAGGGTTATCTTATGGTATTTGTCTTTCTGTCTGACTCACTTCCCATAGTATCCCAGTCTCTGGGTCCATCTATGCTGCAAACACTGGCATTATTCTGTGCTGTCTTATAAGTTAGCAGGATTCCAGTGGAGAGGTATACCTCTTAGACCTCAATTTCTGTTTTGGGCAATTGGTTTGATTCCTATGTCTTGGCTTTTGTAAATCATGCTGCCCTGAAAACAGAGATGTACATGTCATCTTGAATTCTGATTTTCTCTGGAACTACGCCCAGGAGTGGGAGACTGGGCTAGCCCCATCAGAAGGTTCCCCTATTCCTAGGGTTTGTTTTTTTGTTTTGGGTTTTTTTTGTTTGTTTGTTTGTTTTAAGAAACCCCTATGCTGCTTTGCATCCTTCCTGTATCAATTTACATCCCAATGAAGAGGGAGGATGATTCCTTTTTTTTTTAAGCCCTCTGCAAGACTTAGTTTCAGTAGATCTCTTTGATGCTGGTCTGTCTAAGCAATATGAGGTGATTCTTCGTGGTGGTTTTGATTGGCCTTGTTTTAGGAGGTAGTCGTGTGGAGTATGTTTCCAGATGCTTTTGGACTTTAGGCAGCTCGAATACAATGTACCTCTTGAAATTGGCTTCTTGAAATTGGGCCCCGCTTTGAATTCTTTTTTTTTTTTTTAATTATATTTTATTTTGCTTAACTTTACAATATTGTATTGCTTTTGCCATACATCAAGATGGATCCGCCACAAGTATACATGTGTTCCCCATCCTGAACCCTCCTCCCTCCTCCCTCCCCATACCATCCCTCTGGGTCGTCCCAGTGCACCAGCCCCAGGCATCTGTTATCAGGCATTGTACCTGGACTGGCGACTCGTTTCAGATATGATATTATACATATTTCAATGCTATTCTCCCAAATTTCTCCAAAGAAGACATACAGGTGGCTAAAAAACACATGAAAAGATGCTCAACATCACTCATTATCAAAGAAATGCAAATCAAAACCACTGAGGTACCATTTCACGCCAGTCAGAATGGCTGCGATCCAAAAGTCCACAAGCAATAAATGCTGGAGAGGGTGTGGAGAAAAGGGCACCCTCTTACACTGTTGGTGGGAATGCAAACTAGTACAGCCACTCTGGAAAACAGTATGGAGATTCCTCAAAAAACTGGGAATAGAACTGCCTTATGATCCAGCAATCCCACAGCTGAGCATACACACTGAGAAAACCAGAATTGAAAGAGACACGTGTACCCCAATGTTCATAGCAGCACTGTTTACAATAGCCAGGACTTGGAAGCAACCTAGATGTCCATCAGAAGATGAATGGATAAGAAAGCTGTGGTACATATACACAATGGAGTATTAAAAAGCAAAAACAAGACCAGGAGCTGACTGTGGCTCGGACCATGAACTCCTTATCGCCAAATTCAGACTTAAATTGAAGAAAGTAGGGAAAACCACTAGACCATTCAGGTATGACCTAAATCAAATACCTTATGATTATACAGTGGAAGTGAGAAATAGATTTAAGGGCCTAGATCTGATAGATAGAGTGCCTGATGAACTATGGAATGAGGTTCGTGACATTGTACAGGAGACAGGGATCAAGACCATCCCCATGGAAAAGAAATGCAAAAAGGAAAATGGCTGTCTGGGGAGGCCTTGCAAATAGCTGCAAAAAGAAGAGAAGCGAAAAGCAAAGGAGAAAAGGAAAGATATAAACATCTGAATGCAGAGTTCCAAAGAATAGCAAGAAGAGATAAGAAAGCCTTCTTCAGTGATCAATGCAAAGAAATAGAGGAAAACAACAGAATGGGAAAGACTAAGGATCTATTCAAGAAAATCAGAGATACCAAAGGAACATTTCATGCAAAAATGGGCTCGATAAAGGAAAGAAATGGTATGGACCTAACGGAAGCAGAAGATATTAAGAGGTGGCAAGAATACACAGAAGAACTGTACAAAAGAGAGCTTCACGACCCAGATAATCATGATGGTGTGATCACTGACCTAGAGCCAGACATCCTGGAATGTGAAGTCAAGTGGGCCTTAGAAAGCATCACTAGGAACAAAGCTAGTGGAGGTGATGGAATTCCAGTGGAACTATTCCAAATCCTGAAAGATGATGCTGTGAAAGTGCTGCACTCAATATGCCAGCAAATTTGGAAAACTCAGCAGTGGCCACAAGATTGGAAAAGGTCAGTTTTCATCCCAATCCCAAAGAAAGGCAATGCCAAAGAATGCTCAAACTACCGCACAATTGCACTCATCTCACACGCTAGTAAAGTAATGCTCAAAATTCTCCAAGCCAGGCTTCAGCAATATGTGAACCGTGAACTTCCTGATGTTCAAGCTGGATTTAGAAAAGGCAGAGGAACCAGAGATCAAATTGCCAACATCCGCTGGATCATGGAAAAAGCAAGAGAGTTCCAGAAAAACATCTATTTCTGCTTTATTGACTATGCCAAAGCCTTTGACTGTGTAGATCACAATAAACTGTGGAAAACTCTGAGAGAGATGGGAATACCAGACCACCTGATCTGCCTCTTGAGAAATCTGTATGCAGGTCAGGAAGCAACAGTTAGAACTGGTCATGGAACAACAGACTGGCTCCAAATAGGAAAAGGAGTACATCAAGGCTGTATATTGTCACCCTGTTTATTTAACTTATATGCAGAGTACATCATGAGAAATGCTGGACTGGAGGAAACACAAGCTGGAATCAAGATTGCCGGGAGAAATATCAATAACCTCAGATATGCAGATGACACCACCCTTATGGCAGAAAGTGAAGAGGAACTAAAAAGCCTCTTGATGAAAGTGAAAGTGGAAAGTGAAAAGGTTGGCTTAAAGCTCAACATTCAGAAAACGAAGATCATGGCATCTGGTCCCATCACTACATGGGAAATAGATGGAGAAACAGTGGAAACAGTGTCAGACTTTATTTTTCTGGGCTCCAAAATCACTGCAGATGGTGACTGCAGCCAGGAAATTAAAAGACGCTTACTCCTTGGAAGGAAAGTTATGACCAACCTAGATAGCATATTCAAAAGCAGAGACATCACTTTGCCAACAAAGGTTCGCCTAGTCAAGGGTATGGTCTTTCCTGTGGTCATGTATGGATGTGAGAGCTGGACTGTGAAGAAGGCTGAGCGCCGAAGAGTTGATGCTTTTCAACTGTGGTGTTGGAGAAGACTCTTGAGAGTCCCTTGGACTGCAAGGAGATCCAACCGGTCCATTCTGAAGGAGATCAACCCTGGGATTTCTTTGGAAGGAATGATGCTAAAGCTGAAACTCCAGTATTTTGGCCACCTCATGCGAAGAGTTGACTCATTGGAGAAGACTCTGATGCTGGGAGGGATTGGGGGCAAGAGGAGAAGGGGATGACAGAGGATGAGATGGCTGGATGGCATCACTGACTCGATGGATGTGAGTCTGAGTGACCTCCGGGAGCTGGTGATGGATAGGGAGGCCTGGCGTGCTGCAGTTCGTGGGGTCCCAAAGAGTCAGACACGACTGAGCGACTGATCTGATCTGATCTGAAAAAGAATACATTTGAATTAGTTCTAATGAGGTGGATGGAACTGGAGCCTATTATACAGAGTGAAGTAAGCCAGAAAGAAAAACACAAATACAGTATACTAGTGCATATATATGGAATTTAGAAAGATGGTAACAATAACCCTGTATACGAGACAGCAAAAGAGACACTGATGTATATAACAGACTTTTGGACTCTGGGAACGGGAGAGGGTGGGATGATTTGGGAGAATAGCATTGAAATATGTATAATATCATATCTGAAATGAGTCGCACCTTAAGGGTAGGTGTCTTTTACAGCCTCAGGCCTTTTGAACAGTAAGAACCCTTAAGAATTGGTTTTAAAGTTGTTACTGGACGTGGCCACAAGGTGCCAGCATTTCTTCAAACCCAACTCGAGTTCCTTGGGCAAGCAGAGCCTCAGGGAAATGCCTGTGCGTGGATTGTCAATTGGAATGCAATAGACCAGAAGAAACACCCAAGGTTTGTGTCTCATTACTTCTTCTCCCTTACCCTTGACCCTCGAGATACTTCCTAACTCTTCTTCCTTGGGTCAGGAAGATCCCCTGGAGGAGGGCATGGCAACCCACTCCAGTATTCTTACCTAGGAAACCCCATTGACAGAGCAGCCTGTCCGACTACAGTCCATGAAGTCACAAAGAGTTGAATATGTATGAGCACGCATGCACTATGGGGAAAACAAACCTAGTTTGGTAAAACAGATAACTCAGAGAATTAAAAGTTGCAACATCTGTGAATTCCTAATGTCCAGCCTCATGTATGTTAAATGCAGAGAAAATGCTCCCTTTTCTCACTCAGCTCAGGGGAGCTCACTGAATGGTTTTGCTGCCCACACTAAGGGGCAGTTCAGATGCTCATCTTGGTGTGTAAATAAAGCTCAGATGAATTCATGTTAAATATTACAGTGTAGTTATTAACTTTTATTATTTACTTTGTGGTTCCAGTAACTATTCACTCTAGAAAAAACATAAACAATTCTGATAATGACCATTGGGTTTCTGATTAGCTATAACTTTTCTGAAATTCAGTTTCTCTGATGGCTCCATGTGGCTTCTGCAGTGACTGAATAGTGAACACACAAAGAACAACTTTGACCTACACCCTAGTAAATAGGCAAAGCTAGTGGAAATTATCGGGGAAGGCAATGGCACCCCACCCCAGTACTTTTGCCTGGAAAATCCCATGGACGGAGGATCCTGGTAGGCTCTAGTCCATGGGGTCGCTAAGAGTCGGACACGACTGAGCGACTTCACTTTCATTTTTCACTTTCATGCCTTGGAGAAGGAAATGGCAACCCACTCCAGTGTTCTTGCCTGGAGAATCCCAGGGATGGGGGAGCCTGGTGAGCTTCCGTCTATGGGGTCGCACAGAGTCGGACACGACTGAAGCGACTTAGCAGCAGCAGCAGCAGTGGAAATTATAAAGAAAAAAAAAAAAAAAAAAAACAGACCATTTCAGGTCCTGGAAATTGACTTAAGAGCAGAAAAAAATGGAGAAACTTTCCAAATAGTCAGCTACATCTTTGAAGAACAGGGAGATATGTGGCACCTAACCCTGATCCATGCTCTCTTTTCCATGACATGCTCCCTCTCTTCTGCTGAAAAGTCAGGTTGACAAGGATTAACTCCAGTTGGGTGTGACTAGGAGGATGAGGATCCCTCCTCTTCCATTTTCAGGTAGGATACTGCAAGGAGTCCCCTGAAAGAGTCAGGTGGCCAGTCCTTCTCCCATACCTAGCGTCATGTTAAATGGCACAATTCAAGGGTAAGATTAAGGGTTCCATCCCCTGTCTGTCTCCTTGGAAGCAGGAAATAAATCTCTCCTGTGGAAGATACACTCTGAAAGCTGAGGCCTGAGGGTGGAGGCCTACAGACATGCTGGCTTCTGCAGATCAGTTTGTTCTGGGAAACTTCTGTTGTGACTGCTGAGGTGTCAATTGATTTTGTGATGACTGAAACTGACTGCTCTCTTTGCCTATTTCTGAGAAAAGCTGAGTCTGATTTTTTCTTTTTGTTTGTGTACAAAAACTTGATTTGGTTCCACTTAAACATTTATCTGTTCTCTTTCTGGTTCTTTTTTCTATAAGGTGATTACAGTGTGTTCTCTAGACTTTCCTGTGATATTCAGTATGTCCTTTTGGCTTCTCCATTTGATATATATTAAAGTGTAGAGGTTCATTCCTATATCTCAATTGCTCCTTTGGAGCAACTCCTTAAAAACCTCTCAAGAGTCTCTGCATTTCTTGGTACATAGACTGACCTGCACCTTCCCATCCTACCAGACCCCTTGTACAAACACCTCTACTTTAAGAGTTCTTTTTCCTCATCCAGATAATAACACCCAAGCCAATACTCAGCAAAGAAGCCAACAAACCTACAGCTGGTTTACTTCCACCTCAGTCACTTAAGAGTCACTCTCTCAGAAGTATTTCAGCTCAAAGACACTGCTGTGTCTCTTTCTCTGGCACAATGCATCCTTGGTGAGTGAGCTGGACACAGTGCCCCAAAGTGGCCTGATGGTAGCACAGTACCTTCAAAATGACTGACACACCTAATCTGCCATAAACATGGTGGTCCATAGACCAGGGATGTGTGTGTGCCTCCAACAAAACCATTGCTCAGGAGACCCCAGCATCTATCATCAATCTTCTCCATGTACTCCTGACCTTTTTTCTTCCCCTTTTCATCTGATATTTTGCTAGCTTGTTCATGGAGAGATTGAATCCCATCTAGCAAGAGCAGAATAATCTCCCTAACACATGTAAAAAGAGCAGACACCAGCCTACACCCATTTTATCCTCCTCTGCCTGCCTGACCCATCATGGCAGAAAAACGTGTCCCTCCTCCTGTAAGAAGCAAACCCCAGGTAAAGGACTTAAAGGAAACCAGAGAATTGTCTTGAGATATAGGTACTTTGGGGCTTCCCAGGTAACTCAGATGGTAAATAATCTGCGTGCAACACAAGAGACACAAGATCAATCCCTGGGTTGGGAAGATTCCCTGGAGATGGGGATGGCTATCTGCCAGGAGCCAGCACAGGAGATCCCATCCATGAAAAAGTCATCCAAAGAGACCTGACAGGCAAGGCGGATCAGGACTCAAGGGACTCCCTGGACCTGCTCAAGCATCTACCCCTAAACCAAAGTCTGTCTGTCTACTGTTTACTATATTATGTTTTTCACCAACTCTTCTGACATTAGCAGGGGGCTGTCCCCGACCACCTTTCTCTAAAGAAAATCAACTTAGGGCTATAATAAGTCTCCTGGGCATAAAAGGAAGTCCTAATGAACATAGAGCCCTTTAAGGGGTGAAAAATTATTAAAATAGTACTGGTAAAGGGCTTCATTGTTGGGCCAATGCTTGCTGCCAAGTTCCCATATCCCTTATCCATTGTGCACCTGGGAGTGCATTAGTTAATGTAGTTGGAATGTAAGAAAAACAAGTAGTAGCCTTGGTATTAACCACATCAGACCTTTGAGCTAATAAGTTCTTTCTTTGTTGTGGCCCACTGTATCTTTGCTCCATGAGAAGGTAACTCTGTTTAGTATTTTCTGAGGCTGGGAGAAATAAAGAAAAGACACTTTAAGGGAAAACAAGCTTTCTGGCTGATCAACCTTTATCATAAAAGAGTCATGAAATGTTAACAGGCCACAGGGCCAGACATAACATAAGACCCTTGTTTATGGAAAGGCATACAGAAAAAAATCCTGGATTCGATAAGGGCAAAACTGCTGGAGTGTTTGGGCTGCCTCTGCATGACCTTGCATCTTTCATTTCCTTCTACGTACTACTCAGGGTATCATATCATATCATATCAGTCGCTCAGTTGTGTCCGACTATTTGCGACCCCATGAACTGCAACACGCCAGGCCTCCCTGTCCATTACCAACTCCCGGAGGTCACTCAGACTCATATACATTGAGTCAGTGATGCCATCCAGCCATCTCTTCCTCTGTCATCCCCTTCTCCTCCTGCCCCCAATCCCTCCCAGCATCAGAGTCTTTTCCAATGAGTCAACTCTTTGCATGAGGTGGCCAAAATACTGGACTTTCAGCTTTAGCATCATTCCTTCCAAAGAAATCCCAGGGTTGATCTCCTTCAGAATGGACTGGTTGGATCTCCTTGCAGTCCAAGGGACTCTCAAGAGTCTTCTCAAACACCACAGTTCAAAAGCATCAATTCTTCGGCACTCAGCCTTCTTCACAGTCCAGCTCTCACATCCATACATGACCACAGGAAAGACCATACCCTTGACTAGGCGAACCTTTGTTGGCAAAGTGATGTCTCTGCTTTTGAATATGCTATCTAGGTTGGTCAAAACTTTCCTTCCAAGGAGTAAGCATCTTTTAATTTCCTGGCTGCAGTCACCATCTGCAGTGATTTTGGAGCCCAGAAAAATAAAGTCTGACACTGTTTCCACTGTTTCTCCATCTATTTCCCATGTAGTGATGGGACCAGATGCCATGATCTTCGTTTTCTGAATGTTGAGCTTTAAGCCAACCTTTTCACTCTCCACTTTCACTTTCATCAAGAGGCTTTTTAGCCCCTCTTCACTTTCTGCCATAAGGGTTGTGTCATCTGCATATCTGAGGTTATTGATATTTCTCCCAGCAATCTTGATTCCAACTTCTGTTTCTTCCAGTCCAGCATTTCTCATGATGTACTCTGCATGTAAGTTAAATAAACATGGTGACAATATACAGCCTTGACGTACTCCTTTTCCTATTTGGAACCAGTCTGTTGTTCCATGTCCAGTTCTAACTGTTGCTTCCTGTGCTGCATACAGATTTCTCAAGAGGCAGATCAGGTGGTCTGATATTCCCATCTCTTTCAGAATTGTCCACAGTTTATTGTGATCTACACAGTAAAAGGCTTTGGCATAGTCAATAAAGCAGAAATAGGAGCTCCTCACCTTCCCACCACCGTCGCACTAGGGAGCGCCCCGCCGGCTGCGCGGCACACTAGGAGCGCGGCTGAGAGGAGCTACTTCAGCACCGAGGTCAGGAAAGGCGGTGGTGAGGAGATACCCCTCCTCCAAGGTCAGGAAGGGCGGCGGTGAGGAGACACCCCTCGTCCAAGGTAAGGTGCCATGGCTGTGCTTTGCTGTAGCAGAGGGGAAGAGATACCCCACGCCCAAGGTAAGAGAAACCCAAGTAAGACGGTAGGTCTTGCAAGAGGGCATCAGAGAGCAAATACACTGAAACCATACTCACAGAAAACTAGTCAATCTAATCACACTAGGACCACAGCCTTGTCTAACTCAATGAAATTAAGCCATGCCCGTGGGGCAACCCAGGATGGGCGGGTCATGGTGGAGATATCTGACAGGGTGTGGTCCGCTGGAGAAGGGAATAGCAAACCACTTCAGTATTCTTGCCTTGAGAACCCCATAAACCGTATGAAAAGGCAAAATGATAGGATACTGAAAGAGAAACTCCCCAGGTCAGTAGGGGCCCAATATGCTACTGGAGATCAGTGGAGAAATAACTCCAGAAAGAATGAAGGGATGGAGCCAAAGCAAAAAGAATACCCAGCTGTGGATGTGTCTGGTGACAGAAGCAAAGTCCGATGCTGTAAAGAGCAATATTGCATAGGAACCTGGAATGTCAGGTTCATGAATCAAGGCAAATTGGAAGTGGTCAAACAAGAGATGGCAAGAGTGAATGTCAACATTCTAGGAATTAGCGAACTAAAATGGACTGGAATGGGTGAATTTAACTCAGATGACCATTATATGTACTACTGTGGGCAGGAATCCCTCAGAAGAAATGGAGTGGCCATCATGGTCAACAAAAGAGTCCAAAATGCAGTACTTGGATGCAATCTCAAAAACGACAGAATGATCTCTGTTCGTTTCCAAGGCAAACCATTCAATGACACAGTAATCCAAGTCTATGCCCCAACCAGTAATGCTGAAGAAGCTGAAGTTGAACGGTTCTATGAAGACCTCCAAGACCTTTTAGAACTAACACCCAAAAAAGATGTCCTTTTCATTATAGGGGACTGGAATGCAAAAGTAGGAAGTCAAGAAACACCTGGAGTAACAGGCAAATTTGGCCTTGGAATACGGAATGAAGCAGGGCAAAGACTAATAGAGTTTTGCCAAGAAAATGCACTGGTCATAGCAAATACCCTCTTCCAACAACACAAGAGAAGAGTCTATACATGGACATCATCAGTCAGGGTATAAAAGCTCCTTTTGAAAATAAAGTTACGGGTCTGGCTCAATGAAGCTTGGCCTCCCCGTGTCATTCATTTGCTGATGCTGTTCACCCTGAGAGTTCCCCTGAATCTTGCTGGGGCTGGACCCCAGCAGCTATCCACTCCAGTATTCTTGCCTGAAGAATTCCATGGACAAAGAAGCCTGCAAAGCTACAGTCCGTGGCATCACAAAGAGTCAGACAGGACTCAGCAAGTAACACATACATGTACATACAGACATACACTTTAAAAAACAGTAAAAACAAAGCAACCCCCTTAATACAGCAAGTGCAAGAAGGATATGCTGAGACTTCCCTCTTTCTTCCTGAAAGCAAGAGAGAACATCTCCACCCGCATTTCTTTTGTCCACTGGAAGGAGAATGACATTGATGTTGTCAAGAGCAGAGAATTGAGAATAAAAGAGAATTCGATACAAACACATCTTGTTGAACACAATGCTCATCCTCCTTAGCCTCCCCACATAGTGTAGTTCCTTTTCCACAGTCACCTCTTTTTGTTCTACACAAACAGAAAAGAATTTTGGTTTTGCAACTTCTCTGGGTCTTTCTTCATTTCCTCAGGAGGGTGTCCTGGGTTAAATAAAACTCATGGGAAATAAATGTGGATGTGTCTCTCCTGTGCATCTGTCTTGTGTCAACTTAGTTCTCAGGATCAACTTTCAAACCTAAGAGGGTGGAAGTATAGGTTTGTCTTGACAACATCTTTCTTGGTGGGATCATTGAATTCTACTTTCTTTCCTGGCTTAATTCCTCAGTATGCTGGCATGATGTCAGCTACCATCTTCAGAAACTCTGAAAATGAAATTCATTCTTACCATATGATCCACCTCTTGAACTCGTTGGTATCAGTGGGCCCAAATGAGTCAAATGCTTTCATCTAATGCTTACAAAAATCTATATAGAACATTTATGGAAGCTTTATACATAACTGGCAGAACTTGGATGCAACCAAGATGTCCTTCAGGAGGTGAATGGACATATATATAGACTGGACTCCATCCATTCAACAGGATGTTCTTTGGTGTTGAAAAGACATCTGAAAAATGGAGCCACGGGAGACAGGTGGGGAACCTTAAGTGCATATTACTCATTGAAAGAAGTCAATCTGGAAAACTGGCAAAGCTCAGGATACCAACTACCTAGGACATTCCTGAAAAGGCAAACCACAGAAAGGGTAAGAAGATCAGTGCATAGCCAGGAGTCTGTGGCAGGGTTGAGGGGTTGGGTGGGGGGTAATAAGTAGGTCATGCACAGAGGATTTTTAAGACAGGAAATTATACAGTGTAATAAACTCATGGTGATATAAATTTGTCAAAACCCGTAGAATGTACAACACTAGGAATGATGCCTAATGTAGATGCTAGAGTCTGGTGACCATGATGTATTCAAGTAGATCCATCCATAGTAATTGACACACAGAATGTTGATAGGATATTTAGGGAGCAGTCGGCTTTGAAATTGTGTGGGGGTGGGGATGAAGGGATGGAGGTGGGAATAGCAAAGCAGGGGCCTTATGACACCTCTCTGTACTCTGCCTAATTTTGCTGTGAACTCAAAACTTCTTTAAAAAATAGTAAAGGGATGGTACGGGGAGGGAGGAGGCAAGAGGGTTCAGGATGGGGAACACGTGTATACCTGTGGCGGATTCATGTTGATATATGGCAAATACCAATACAATATTGTAAAGTTAAAAAATAAAATAAAATAATTTTAAAAAAATAAAGTCTTTTTAAACAAACAAACATTTTAGTAGTATGCCACGACTGTTCCTTTTCAATTCCTCAATCTGTCTGAGCCCCTTGAGAGTCAAACTTCAGCAGATACTGCCCTTTCAACCCATATCCTTTTCAAGTTTCATGTGACACCTGCTTTTTATCTCACTACTCTGTTAGTTTTTTTAAGATAGTATTTTTTCTTATTTTAAAATTTATTTAATTTTTGACATGCAGGATCTTAGTTTCGCAACCAGGGATTGAAGACAGGCCCTCCCAGTGAAAATACCAAGTCCAAACCACTGGAACATCATAAAATTCCCTTTCCTCCTTAAAAAATTTGTGTATAAATGACAGGCAATATTTTACTGGTCTGGCCAAAATTTTCCTTTGGTATTTAAGTAAAAATAAAAGATGCATTTTTCATTTTTATGCAAGAACTTTATTGAACAATGTGGTCACCATTTTGTTTCACTACCTTCTGCCATTTTCCAGGCAATTTTGTAATTCTGTGTTCCCAAAACCTTTTATTTTTTTGCACAAAGAACTGTTCCAGGTGCCTTTTACAAGCTTCCATGGAATTGAATTATTTTTCATTAAAAGAATTTTGTAAGGACCAAAGTAAATGGAAATCTGAAAGTGCAATGTCTGCTAAATATGGCAGATGAATCAGAACTTCTCAGCCAAGCAGTAATAGTTATTTGCCAGATCATCAAAGAAACATGCAGTCTTGGGTTATCCTGATGGAAGATGATGCATTTTCTAGTGACTAATTTGGGATGATGCAAGTGCTACTTTCAATTGGTCTATTTGAAAGTACTTGTTGGAATTAATCATTTGACTTTCTGGAAGGAGTTCATAATAGAGGACTCCCTTCCAGTTCCACCATATACAAAACATCACCTTCTTTGGATGATGACCAAACTTTGGAGTGGATGGTAGTGGTTCAATTTGCTTGTCTCTTCCATTCAATATTTTTGTACAGTATCTGTTTTTTATCACCTATCACAATTTGTTTTAAAAATGGAATGTTTTTGTTATGTTTAAATAGAGAATCACATGTGGAAATATGGTCAAGAAGGTGTTTTGTTTTGTTTTTCACTTAACTTATGTGGAACCCAAACAGCAAAGTGATTAATATAACCAAGTTAATGTAAATAATTTCCAACACTTGATTTGGATATTTTAAGTATGTCACCTATCTCCCGTGTGGTATAATGTTGATTTTTCTCAGTTAATGTCTCCATTTGATCTCTGTCAACTTCAACGGGTCTACCCAACTGTGGAGAATCATCCAGTGAGAAATCTCAAGCATGAAACTTCACAAACCACTTTTGACACATCAAAACTGCCACAGCACTTTCTCCATACACTGCATAAATCTTTTCTTGTATTTCAGTTGTGTTTTTACCTTTCTTGATATAAAAAAGTATAATAATATCCCAAAATGTTTCATTTTCTTCCATCTTCTATATTAAAATTTCTATATAAAAATTCACTGATTTTGATACTTTTTTAAAAATTTATTTATTTTAATTGGAGGATAATTACTTACAGTATTTTGATGATTTTTGCCATAAATCAAGAATCCTAGTGCAATGCAGGAGACCTGGGTTCCACCCCTAGGTTGGGAAGATTCCCTGGAGAAGGGAACAGTTACCCACTCCATCATCCTGGCCTGAAGAATTCCATGGACTCTATATAGTCCTTGGGGTTGCAAAGAGTCGGACACAAGTGAGCGACTTTCACTTTCAGTATGAATTGACCATAGGTATATATGTGTCCCCTCCCTCCTGAACCCCTCTCCCCACCTCCCTCCCCACCTTACCCCTCCAGGTTGTCACAGGGCACTGGATTTTGGTGCCCTGAATCATACATCAAATTCCCACTGGCTATCTCTTTTACATATGGTAATGTATATGTTTTAATGTTATTCTCTCAAATCATCCCATCCTCTTCTTCTCCCACTGAGTCCAAACTCTGTGCTTTATGTCTGTGTCTCCTTTGTTAACTCTCTATATCCCACATGCATGTGTTAATAATGGTATTTGTCTTTCTCTTTCTGACTTACTTCATTCTGTATAAAAGGCTCTAGGTTCATCCACCTCATTAGAATGGACTCAAATGCATTTCTTTTATAGCTGAGTAATATTCTGTTGTGTGTATGTACCACAACTTCCTTATCCATTCATCTGCTGCTGCTGCTGTTGCTGCTAAGTCACCTCAGTTATGTCCAACTGTGTACGACCTCATAGATGGCAGCCCACCAGGCTCCCCTGTCCCTGAGATTCTCCAGGCAAGAATACTGGAGTAGGTTGCCATTTCCTTTTCCACCATTCATCTGCTAATAGATATCAAAATGGCTTCCATGTCCTAGCTATTGTAAATAGTGCTGCAATGAACATTGGGGCACCTGTGTCTTTTTCAATTACGGCTTTCTCAGGGTATATGCCCCATAGTGGAATTGCTGGGTGATATGATAGTTTTATTCCAAGTTTTTAAGGAATCTCCTACTATTCTCCATAGTAATTGTATCAGTTTGCATTCCCATAAACAGGGTAAGAAGATTCACTTTTCTCCATACCCTCTCCAGCATTTGTTATCTGTAAACTTTTTGATGAAAGTCTTTTGAAAAAACAAGAGAGTTCCAGAAAAACATCTGCTTTTGCTTTATTGACTATGCCAAAGCCTTTGACTGTGTGGATCACAACAAACAGTGGAAAATTCTTAAAGAGATGGGAATACAAGACCACCTGACCTGCCTCCTGAGAAATCTGTTTACAGGTCAAGAAGCAACAGTTAAAACTGGACAGGGAACAACAGACTGGTTCCAGATCAAGAAAGGAGTACGTCAAGGCTGTGTATTGTCACCCTGCTTATTTAACTTATATGCAGAGTACATCATGCAAAATGCCAGGCTGGATGAGGCAAAAGCTGGAATCAAGATTGCCGGGAGAAATATCAATAATGTCATCTCAGTTGTGCAGATGACACCACCCTTATGGCAGAAAACAAAGAAGAACTAAAGAGCCTCGTGATGAAAGTGAAAGAGGAGAGTGAAAAAGTTGGCTTACAACTCAACATTCATAAATCTAAGATCATGGCATCCGGTCTCATCACTTCATGGCAAATAGATGGGGAAACAATGGAGACAGTGACAGACTTTATTTTGAGGGGATCCAAATCACTGCAGATGATGATTGCAGCCATGAAATTAAAAGACACTTGCTCCCTGGTAGAAAAGTTAGGACTAACCTAGATAGCATATTAAAAAGCAGAGGCATTACTTTGCAAACAAAGGTCCATCTAGTCAAAACTGGTTTTTCCAGTGGTCATGTATGGATGTGAGAGTTGGACTATAAAGAAAGCTGAGCACAAAAGAATTGATGTTTTTGAACTGTGGTGTTGGAGAAGATTCTTTAGGAGTCACTTGGACTACAAGGCGATCCAACCAGTCAATCCTAAAGGAAATCAGTACTGAATATTCATAGGAAGAACTGATGCTGAAGCTGAAACCCCAACACCTTGGCCACCTGATGCAAAGAACCAACTCATTGGAAAAGACCCTGATGCTGGGAAAGACTGAAGGCAGAAGGAGAAGGGGACGATAGAGGATGAGATGGTTGGATGGCACCACTGATGCAATGGACATGAGTTTGAGTAGCCTCCAGGAGTTGGTGATGGACAGGGAAGCCTGGCGAGCTGCAGTCCATGGGATTGCAAAGAGTCAGACACAACTGAGAGACTGAACTGAACTGACTTTCTGTCCAGTGTGAAATAATACCTCATTTTAGTTTTGATTTGCATTTCTCTAATAATGAGCAATGTTGAGCATCTTTTCATGTGTTTATTAGCCATCTGTATGTCTTCTTTGCCAATAAAGGCCCATCTAGTCAAAGCCATGGTTTTTCCAGTAGTCATGTATGGATGTGAGAGTTGGACTATAAAGAAAACTGAGCATTGAAGAACTGATGCTTTTGAACTGTGGTATTGGAGAAGACTCTTGAGAGCCCCTTGGACTGCAAGGAGGTCCAACAAATCAATTCTAAAGGAAATCAGTCCTAAATATTCATAGGAAGGACTGGTGCTGAAGCTGAAACTCCAATAGTTTGGCCACCAGATGCGAAGAACTGACTCATTGGAAAAGACTGATTCTGGGAAATATCGAAGGCAGGAGGAAAAGGGGACAACAGAGGATAAGATGGTTGGATGGCATCACTGACTCAATGGACATGAGTTTGAGGATCTGGGAGTTGGTGATGGACAGGAAACCTGGTATGCTGCAGTCCATGCAGTTGCAAGAGTCAGACACAACTTAGAGACTGAACTGAAAATGTCTGTTTAGATCAGCCCACTTTTTGATTGGATTGTTTGATTTTCTGGCATTGAGCTGGATGAGCTGCTTGTATATCTTGGAGATTAATTCTTTGTCAATTATTTTGTTTCTTATTTTATCCCATTCTGTGGATTGTCTTTTACCCTTGCTTATAGTTTCCTTCATTGTACAAAATCTTTTAAATTTAATTAGGCCCTATTTGTTTAGTTTTGTTTTATTCCCATTACTCTCGGAATTGGGACATAGAGGATCTTGCTGTGATTTGTGTCAGAGAGTGAGTTTTTTTTAAAGATGCATTCTGATAGGACAGCTGTCAAAATACAATTAAAAAAAATGTTTCAAATGAAGTTAAAGACACCCAAGCCCTACTAAAGCCATCTTACTGAAAAAAATGAACAAAGCTTTTGGCCAACCCAATATTAATTTTCTGGTATACAACATAGTGATTTAATATTTCTATACATTATAAAATGATCACCAAGATACGTATAGTTACCATTCATCACCATACAATGTTATTACAGTATCATGGACTCTTTTCCCTGGTCTGTACATTACATACCCATGACATTTGTTTTAGAACTGGAATTCAGTACTCCTCAGTCTTTCTCACCCTTTACACTCATGCCCCAACCCTCTCCCCTCTTACAACTATCAGCATGTTCTTGGGATCTGAGTCCATTTCTGTCACATGTTTGTTCAATTGTTTTATTTTCTAGTTTCTACATATCAGTTCAGTTCAGTTCAGTACAGTCGCTCAGTCGTGTCCAACACTTTGCAGCCCCATGAATCGCAGCACGCCAGGCCTCCCTGTCAATCACCAACTCCCGGAGTTTACCCAAACTCATGTCCATCGAGTCAGTGATGCCATCCAGCCATCTCATCCTCTGTCGTCCCCTTCTCCTCCTGCCCCCAATCCCTCCTAGCATCAGGGTCTTTTCCAATGAGTTAACCCTTCTCTTGAGGTGGCCAAAATATTGAAGTTTCAGCTTCAGCATCAGTCCTTCCAATGAACACCCAGGACTGATCTCCTTTAGGATGGACTAGTTGGATGTCCTTGCAGTCCAAGGGACTCTCAAGGGTCTTCTCCAACACCACAGTTCAAAAGCATCAATTCTTCAGTGCTCAGCCTTCTTCACAGTCCAGCTCTCACATCCATACATGACCACAGGAAAGACCATAGCCTTGACTAGGTGAACCTTTGTTGGCAAAGTAATGTCTCTGCTTTTGAATATGCTATCTAGGTTGGTCATAACTTTCCTTCCAAGGAGTAAGCGTCTTTTAATTTCATGGCTGCAGTCACCATCTGCAGTGATTTTGGAGCCCAAAAATATAAAGTCTGACACTGTTTCATAAGATATTTATCTTTCTCTGTCATATCTCACTTAACATGATACCCTCTAGGCCCATTCATGTTATTGTAAGGTATCATTTTTTATGGCTTAATCATATACAATTGTGTGTGTATGTGTGTACGTATATATATGAAAACTTCTTTACTGATTTGTCAATCAATAGACATTTTAGTGGCTTCCGTTGTTATGGCTATTGTCAACAAAAATGCCACGAACATAGAGATGTTTATATCTTTTTGATTCCTTGGTTTTGTTTCGTCAGAAAGATACTCCCAAGGGTAATTCCTACATCACATGATAGTTCTAGTCTTAATTTCTTGAGGACCTATATACGGTTTTCCATAGTGGCTGTACAAATGAACATTCCCAACAAAATACATGAGGGTTCTTCACATCCTCGCCAATGCTTTTTATTTATTGTGTTTTGGGTGATAGTCATTTTTTGTCAGTGTGAGGTGATAACCTCATTGTTCTTATGATGTGCATTTCCCAG
Organism: Tragelaphus eurycerus; assembly: GCA_935064755.1. NCBI lineage: Eukaryota > Metazoa > Chordata > Mammalia > Artiodactyla > Bovidae > Tragelaphus > Tragelaphus eurycerus. The sequence continues at coordinate 1,444,339 of CAKXYN010000119.1, read as the reverse complement.
ATGATAGGTGATATTGATGATAGCTTCTTGTGTCTCTTGGCCATCTGTACATACTCTTGGAAAAATGTTTAGTCCCAATTTTTAACTGGGCTTTTGGAAGTTCAATTGTGTGAGTTCTTCATCTGTTTTGGATATGAACCCCTTTTCAGATATACTGTTCACAAATATTTTCTTACATTCAGTAGGCTGCATTTTCATTTTGTGAGTGGTTTCCTTTGCTATTGAAAAGCTTTTCAGTTGGATAGAGTCCCATTGGTTTGTTCTGCTTTTGTTCCCCTTGCTTGGGGGTACAGATCCAGAAAATACTGCTAAGACTGATGCTAAAGAGTGTACTGCCTATATTTTCTTCTAGGAGTTTTATGGTTTCAGGTCTTACATTCAAGTTTTTGATTCATTGTGAGGTTGCTTTTGTAGATAGTATGACAAAAGATTCCAGTGTGATTCCTGTGCGTGTAGCCATGCAGTTTTCCTAATGCCATTCACTGAAGAGGCTCTCTTTTACCCCACTGTATAGTCTTGTAACAGAACAGAATGAGCACAGCCCTTAGCAAGTGCCATTGCTGGGCCTCATTACTCTGCACCCTGTTACTAGGCAACAGGTCTTGCTCAGCCTTGTTTAGTAACTCAGTGGGCTCTGCTCACAAGCAACCAACTGTCAGTGAGCAATGATTAGTTGTCCTGCTCAGCTATTGGTCAGTGCCACAGTGGGTCCTGCCTGCTTATAACTGTCAATGAGGGACCATTGGGGAAGTGATGCAGTCAAGGGTTGCTAGTGTGGTGGCCATCAGGTGAAGAGTGAGGTAAAAAGCAAATTCAGACCTTCTCCTGGAGGCTCTCCAGCTTACCCAGCCTTGGGCTAGCAGATGAGGTGGCGAGCCCAGGGAACAGACTGGGGCTTTTAGTAACTTTGAGGTTCTTAAGGCATGAGTGACCTTGTCTTTGTATGAATCTATAATAAAACTTTGTCTGCTCTGTTAGGTAGTAAGTTAGACAATAAGTGGAGTCCTGGCTGAAAGAAGTGTAAGCTGATCTCTAAACTCCATCCCAGACACACCCAGGAGAGCTTACAGATATGCTACAAAATAACCAGAGACTTTTCAACTCCTGCACATATTCCCTAGGCACACAATGGATACAAAATGACCACAGGGGCTTTCCCAAGAAACCTTAGATATTTAGGCAATTAGGAGTCCATCAAGGGCTTATGAATATTCTGCATCTAATTATAACAGATGGAATTATGGGAAGACATAAGCAACACAACTTGCTGTTATATAACTTATAATTGTCAATTGGCATTGAGCATAAGCCAGTTTGCATTCCCTTTTCATTGATTGGTGATGGGTGCAAGCTCTACTTTGCCCCAGGCATAACCAAAAAGAGGAGACTAGAAGTATAAAAGGAGAAAGCCAAGAGGGATCAATAAGAAGGATGAGGATGACTCCTTTGGGAGTGTCAGACTAATAAAAGATCTGTCTGCTTAAGTTGAACTGAGGTGTAGCTTGTCTGTTGTTCTACACCTTTTGGTCCATTGCTCCAAATTTTTGTTGTGACAAGACAAGAACTAGGGAAGAAAAATAAGCCAACCTAATAGTTACAAACTCTAATGTTTAGTATTTATGGGTCTCACCACTTTGTGTCTGACACATGACTGTTACGATTTCAGTAACAGTCTCACCTCGTTTGTTGTAGATGAATTGACCATGTATGCATGTGCTTATTTCTGGGCTCTCAATTCTGTCCCATGGGTCTATGTGTTTATCTTTTGTTCCCATACCATACCATCTTGATTATTCTAGATTTGTAGTATATTTTGAAATCAGGGAGGGCTTCTCTGGTGGCTCAGATGGTGAAGAATCTGCCTGCAATGCAGGAGACCAGGGTTCAATCCCTGGGTCAGGAAGATCCCCTGGAGAAGGGAATGGCTACCCACTCCAGTATTCTTGCTGCTAGACCATGTTGAATGAAAGTGGTGAGAATTGTCAGCATTAGTTAGGTAAAAGCTTAAGTGGCTCTCTTGCCCCCTCCTCCCTCTCCATCTCTCTGAGGATTCCAGGAAGGACAGATTCATACATGATTCAGAGAGTCGAACTGGACCACTTTTCTCTACTTTCCAGTACTGGGCATAGTTCATAGTTTTGTATAGTGTGTACCTTTTCTGACCAGGTGTCCATTTAGAGCTTTCTTAATTTTAATAGGGTTGTGTTACAGTTCTTTGTATATGTTGAGACAAAATTTTAATTAGATATATGGTTGCAAATATATTTCCCAGTTGTATTGTGTCTTTTGATTTTTTGAATGACGTTTTCACATAGTAGAAATCTTTGATTTTATAAAGTCCATAGAATCGCTTGGTTTTTTTCCTTCTGGATTGCTTTTTTTGTGTTGTGTTAAAACTACAAAGCTTGTGATCTACATGACCAAACCCAAGCTCATGTCAATTTTGTTTTATGTTTTCTTGTATAATTTTGAATAATTATGCATTTAAAATTTGTCTGTGAATTATTTTGAGTGAATTTTTTGTAAGTTATAAAGTTTGTGTCTGTTTATTTCATTCCGTATGGTTTCCAATTCATTGTTCTTTACCTATTTTTAGAAAAGTTATGTGCTATTGTCTTCACTTGAGTTTGAATTTCCAGTTTAATGTACTCAGCAGTTCTGCCAGCAGGGCACACTGTGTCCAGTGACCTGTGAAGAAGGCATGGCTTGCACTTTCCATATTGACTACAGGGTGGCACTGAGCCCACATCACTGACACACAGCACTTGCATGTTCCCTGCAGACCCAGTTCAGGGCAGCTGAGAGGAGTTGTGTCTCCTCAGGCACCACAGGACTTCAGCAGGGACACCTGGGTCAGCATCTCTGCTGAGAGGAGCTTAGGCTTCTTGGGACTCACTGGCGTTTTGGCTTCAGGACAACACAGGGCAGCATCGACACTGATGAGAGCTGGGTTTCCTGATGACCCAGGCAATGTCAGGAGGAAAAAGTGATGAAAATTCGGAAGTTTGGAGAAGCTTCCTGTATGCAAAATGACTGCTGTTTTCAGACGACCGAGAAGGGTTTCATGTGGAACGTTGGGTTTTTAGTCAGTTTTGTGTGCAATGTAGACAATGTCCAGGGTACATCTTTGGATGTGGTGTCCACTTTTCCCAGCACTGTTTATTGTGGGGCTGTCCTTCCCCTTGGTGAGTGAGTCCTTCACCCCTTTGTCATAAATCAACGGACCCATCCATGTGGGCTGAATTATGGACTCTCTGCCCTGTTCCTCTGGGCCATGTGCCTGTTTTTGTGCAAATTCTGCACAGTTTTGGTGACTGCAGTTTCACCAAATGTAGTGTGGAGTCAGGGAGAGGGAGATGCCTACAGCCTGTTCTCTTTCCTCAGGGTCACCTTGGCTGAAATAATAGCATTTGGCTCATCCAGACAGCCCCATTATGGTAGCAGATCAGGAGGAAAACAGGACAGGGAATCCAGTGAGCTCAGAGAAAGTTGCCCCAGTGTCCAAAAGGAAATTGACTGATTGGCCTCCCACAGTTATTAATACTGAGGATTCCTCAGTTGTAATTAGGATGGGGGCTTGTATGGAGACCCCTGGGCACCTTCATTCCTGATTGTGCTGAGAATCCAACCCTTGGGGCTGATGCCTCTGGGGGCAGTCTATCCTCTAGGGTGGTCCTTTACAGACCGGAGAGGGGAGCCAGTAATGGCTTAAATGCCTGAGGGCAATCCCATTTGAGATGTCCCTCCTTTCCACAGTAATTACAAGCCCATCCCTTTTTGTCTGGGTCTCTCTGGGCATTTTCCCCCTCAAGCTGATTCATGGCAGTTTTCACAGCCATAACTAGGGCCTGAGTCTTTTCTTTGGTTCTTTTCTGTTTTCGCTTTTCCTCCTCATATTCTCTACCATAATATACCATCTGAGCCAGCTGCAACAGTTTTTCTAAAGATTGATTTGGTCCAAATGCCTGTTTTTGTAACTTATGGTGAATATCTGGAGTTGACTGAGTGAGGAATTTATATTTTAAGATCGTCTCTCCCTCCACACTTTCAGGAGAGATAGTAGTGAACTTTCAAAGGGCTTCCCGTAGTCTCTCTAGGAATCTGCCAGGAACATCCTTCTTTCCCTATTCTATGTTAGTCAATTTAGCATAATTTAGAGGCTTAGCTTGAGCTCTTGTAAGCCCTTCAGGAATGCAATTGATAAAGTGGGTCTCTTCCCATCTCCTTTGTCTCCGTGATAATCCCAGTCTGGCTCTGTTATGGGAACTGCTTGGCTCCCCATACGAAGGAGAGCTATTTCATGTTTGTTTTTTCCCCCTTGCCTCACGTTCAAGCCATTCATTTCCAAAAGCAGTAGCTTCCCCAAAACTTGAGCTCTGGGGTCAGGAATCAGCATCTGTCCCAAGACATACATTGCATCTCTCCAAGCAAGCTCATAAAATAAAATCAATCCCTTAAAGGCTTCTATGTTCCCATGGCAACCCACTCCAGTGTTCTTGCCTGGAGAATCCCAGGGACGGGGGAGCCTGGTGGGCTGCAGTCTATGGGGTCGCACAGAGTCGGACACGACTGAAGTGACTTAGCAGTAGCAGCAGCAGATAATCTCCCAGATCTCTTTTTATCTGTTGTACCTCTGGGTAAGAAAAGAAATTATGGATTTTTATGGGTTGGTTATTTTTCCCAGTGAGGGCCTCCTGAAGAAGAGAGGACAGCCTCCATGTCTATCCTTCACATACGTTCCCAGGAACAGATTGGAGAAAGCTGTTGTTGTTGTTGTTGTTTTCTCTCATCCTCATTTTGTGTCTTGTCTTCTGTCTCATCCTCTTCATTGCCTTGTATTTTACCCTTAGTTTTGGTTGTCTGAGCCTTCTTTACTTTGATTGTTGAGTTCCTATTGAAACCAAAGTAGTCTGAGGCCATACTGGAACTGGGGTTGTTTGAACCTTTATCGTGTCTGAGGCAACCCTTCCTGGAGGAATGCTTTGCCCCTCAGCCTGCTCAGTCGGGAGCCCCAGATACAGGGCAGAATAAGAGGACAGGAGAGAGTCGAAGGCTTTACATCCAATTCTGTATCCATAGGACATAAGTCTGGCATGTCTCACAGAGAGAAAAAGTAACACATATGGCACTTCTATCCATTTCCCTTGCTTCCCACAAAACAGATCTAATTGTAAAACAGCATTGTAATTAAGGGACCGTTCAACCGGCCATTGTTTGCCGCCCTCCAATGGATATTTTGGCCATGCAGATTTGCAAAAAAAAGTCAGTCGTGTCTTCTTTAAACTCTGTGGATCAAGCTTATCCCAGTTTTTCGGGAAACAATCCAAGGGTGTGGGTATGGAACTTTGAGTAGCTCCCATCTGTAAGAGAAAAAAAGCAGCTTCTGGCACCTTTGCTTTTTTCCACTGGAGGTGTCCCTCCCTGCTCTTGATAGGGGTGGAGACAGACTTTCCAACCAAGCTTTCCTTCCCTGGTTAGGACTTAGTCTGTCCCTTACTGATGCAGGAGCCTTACTTATTCCCTTCAGCCCTCCTTGTTCTATCATTGAGGCAGGGCAGAGATGCATCTGACGGCATCCCAAATTGACTTTTAGTTTCTTACCACCAAGACCTTTGATTTGCCCTTTTCCCTCTGATGCCACCCTGATTGTAGCAAAGTAGTTTTCTGGACCGTTTCCCGAACTAGGACTAGAAGGTGAAGTATCCGACTTCTGTTTGCCTGTGCACGTTCGTGAGTACAGTCTTGATCACGGTAGAAACAGTGAGTCATAAGTGAATGAACAATAAGCAAGACGTCCTTTCTGAGTGTAGCAAAAGTGGTGATGGAGGGTCAGCCAGCGAGGCAAGAGCGATTTTTGTCCTTGAGCTGCTACGGCCAATCCTTCCAGTTTATTTCCACAGATTCTCACAAAAGGAATATCTAGGGAGTTGAGACCGAAGCCACTGGAGAGCTTTACCTAGTTCGCTAAGACCTAGCCCTACCAAAGGAAGAAGGTAGCTGTACTTCCAATCTGGGATTCCTGAGCTGTGTTCTTAGAAACCTCATGCTGGCTAGCAGCATTTCCATCCATATAGTTTGGAAGCACAGCTACAACAGGGACTTGCTTTTAGGACTCTGGCCCCATATGGAAACAACCAAGAGAGATGGTCTTGGAGCTAGAACTCCACATCACTCCCATCTGCAGTGCAAGGGAAAATAATCAAGATTTAACTTTGGCTCCTGGCAATTCTGGGTGCCCCATGACTATCAATCCAAGCTTGGGGTCTAAGTAAAAGTACACAGTAACAGCAAGGATCACAGGTCTCTTGAAAGTCTGTGATTCAACAGATTAGGCTAGTAGTTTTAATTCCCCAGGCAGTTATAAAATGGTCAAAGAGACCAGGAAAAGGTGACTGAGAAAGCAAAGTTCTGTCTACACTCTGTTCATTTCTGACTGCTCCCTCTCAGGGATGTTGAGTGATTCTTGGCAGGTCAGTATAAATCCCCAACAAGGCTCCCCTTTCAGGGCTGCCTTCAGTCATTACGAGGCACCCTGAAACTGCAGAATTTGGCTCAATCTTTGCTTCGCAAAGGATATATCTCAAGCTTTCAGTCAGTCACACACACCGGCACACCAGAGTCAGTAAAGTAAAAGGATAAACGTGGGTATACTAAAAGAACAGGCAAGCTAAAGCTCTGAGTGTCCTTACCTTAGCTTGAAGATCCCAGACGAGTCCCCAAGATCATAGCTTATGGTGAACGATGGCAGATTTATGATCTCTGAAGAAGAGTTATCTTAAGCACTAGGAACAAGGCTTCAGACACTCAGAACTTTGTGTGGTAAATGCTTTATCAGTGAAAAAGGGACATAGAAAGCTTCTGACATAGACATATGAAGGGGGCAGAGAGTGTCCTGTCACTAGTTTTAGCAAGGGAGCTATATACTTTTTCAACTGATTATTAACAATAAGTCAAAAAAATGTCTCAAGGTTGTAAAGGTCTTATCAGACCCACTCCCACAACATACATTTTAAGATAACGGGATTAGAACTAACAATAGAAAAGTCTTAACAGACCCACTCCTACAACATGTATTTTAAGATAACAGGATTAGTCAGAAGGTACTTAAGAAGGAGAAACATGTCTTTGAGCAGAGCAGACTATATTGTTGTTATATAAACATTAGTACAGAGTTTAAGGACAAACGTACCCTTGAGCAAGATGAGTTGTTTTGTTATGTAATGAGTTGTTTGTTATGTGATGTGAATGTTTTTTATGTGATAAGTTGTTTTCTTTAAATTCTGGGTTTAAAGGAAAAAAAAAAAAAAACATTTTATGTGACTAAGATGGAGGAATGTAGAAAAAGCATTTGTCCTTTTCTCCTCCTTGAAGGCCCCAGACCCATTTCTCCTCCTTGGCCCTGGACTCCTTATCAACCTACCTAAGAATTAACTCTTTCAGTTGCAGCCTTAAACATCCCAGAAAAACACACTGATTCATTTTTCTCTTCATCACAACAACATATTTGGTCAAGTTTTTGAGTTCTCTAAAAGCAACAGGTGGCATGCCAAGTTCTTGCTGGGAAGTCATCTGACAGTAAGTACACTTTCAAGTAATGAGGGTAACAACAGGTATGGCAATTCACATTCACACAGCATTCTCTCCTGACGTCTTTTCTTCTGGACTTGTACAATCTGTCCTGGGTGTGTCTTTACACCACACTGAAACAACCAGAAAACATGCTTTTGTGAACCTGGGAATTGGGGCCTGGTGGCAAAACAAGTATTTTCCCCCAGTGAAAGCTGGATGATTGCAGCCTTAAATTTTCCAGAAAAACACACTGGAAAACACAGAAAAACACACCATTATCTCACAGCTTTGGTCTATTTCTTGAGTTTTCTGAGGGAATCAGGCTGCTTGCCACTTCTTGTTGGTAAGTCATCTGACTGTATCAGATCAGATCAGATCAGTCGCTCAGTCGTGTTCGACTCTTTGCGACCCCGTGAACCGCAGCACGCCAGGCCTCCCTGTCCATCACCAGCTCCTGGAGGTCACTCAGACTCACACCCATCAAGTCAGTGATGCCATCCAGCCATCTCATCCTCTGTCATCCCCTTCTCCTCCTGCCCTCAATCCCTCCCAGCATCAGAGTCTTCTCCAATGAGTCAACTCTTCGCATGAGGTGGCCAAAATACTGGAGTTTCAGCTTTAGCATCATTCCTTCCAAAGAAATTCCAGGATTGATCTCCTTCAGAATGGACTGGTTGGATCTTCTTGCAGTCCAATTTCTTGAGTTTTCTGAGAGAATCAGGCTGCTTGCCACTTCTTGTTGGTAAGTCATCTGACTGTATAGTTTCACCTAATCACAGTAACAACAGGAATGGCAGTCAATACTCACAGAACACTCTCCCCTGATCTCTTACCTCTCTTCTGATGAAATGTCACATTGTGTGCTAGGAGTGTCTTTACACAGCTCTGAAACTGCAGGGAAAATTTTTTTTGAACCTTAGAATTGTAGCCTGATGACAAATGAAGTACTTTCCCACTCTGAAGTGTGGATAGTTGCAGTCTCAAACCTACCAAGAAAAACACACTGGTCATTTTTCTCTTCATTACAACAACTGCTTTGTTCAAATTTTTACTTTTCTGGAAGCAACATGCTGCTTGCCATATCTTGCTGGGAAGTCCTCTGACAGCAGTTTCACCCAATCAGGTTAATAACAGGTATGGCAATCAAGACTCACAGAACACTCTATCCTGACTTCTTTTCTGTCAGAATGGTACAGTGTGCCTTAGGTGTCTATTTACATAACTTTTACACAGCCAGGAAACGTTTTTGTGAACCTGGGAACCGGAGCCTGAAGGCTAATAAGTATTTTCCTCCAGTAAAGCTGGCTGATTTCAGCCTTAAGCTTGCCAGAAAAACACACACTGGTTCATTTTTCTCTTACTTACAACAACAGCTTTGGTATACATTTTGACATTTTGGAAGAAACAGGCTGCTTGCCACTCTTTGTCAGAATTCATCTGACAGTACAGTTTCACCTAATCAGGGTTAAAGCAGGAATGGCAGTCAACACTCACAGAACACTCTCCTACAAGCAATTTTCTAGTGGAATGTCACATTGTATCCTAGGAGTGCCTTTACACAGCTCTGAAATTGCAGGGGAACATATTTTTGTGAAGTTGGTAATTGAAGCCTGATGGCAAATGAAGTACTTTGCCATTGTTAAAGGTGAATAGTTGAAGCCTCAGACCTGCCAGAAAAACACACTGGTTCATTTTTCTCTTCATTACAATAACAGATTTGGTCAAGAGATTGAATTCTCTGAAAGCAACAAGCTGCTTGTCACTTTTTTTTCTGGTATATCATCAGACAGTAGTTTTACCCAATCAGAGTGACAACCGGTATGGTAGACAACAATCACAGAACACTCTCTCCTGAGATCTTTACTCATGAAATGGTACAACGTTTCCTAGAAGTCTCTTTGCACAGCTCTGAAACTGCAGGAAAACATGTTTTTGTGAACCTGGGAATTGGCACCTGATGGGAGAAGGATGTATTTTCCCACTGTAAAAGCTGAAGACTAGCAGCCTTAAGCTTGCCAAAAAAACAAACTGGTTCATTTTTTTTTTCTTCATTACAACATCTTTGGCAAAGTTTTTGAGTTTTCTGAAATCAACAGGCAGTTTGACAATTTTTGCTAGTAAGTCACCTGACAGTACATTTACACCAATTCAGGGTAACACAGGTATGGCAATCAACACTCACAGAGCACTCTCTCCTGACATCTTTTCTCATGGAATTGTACAGTGTGTCCTAATTGTGTCTATACACAATTCTGAAACAACCAGGAAATACACTTTTGTGAACTTAGTAGTTGGGGCCTCATGTCAAAATTAGTATTTTCCCCCATTGAAATCTGGATGGTTGCAGCATTAAACTTGTCAGAAAAGCACACTGGTTCATTTTTCTCTTTGTTACAACAACAGGTTTGGTTTAGTTTTGTGTTTTCTGAAAGAAACAGATTGCTTTCCACTTTTTTCTGGGAAGTCATATGAAAGTAGTGTATCAATTAATCAGGATAACAACAGGTATGGCAGTCAGCATTCACAGAACACTCTCCCCCAACCTCTTTTCTGATGGAATGTCATATTGTGTCATAGGAATGTTTTCACACAGCTCTGAAACTGTGGGGAAATATGTTTTTTGAAACCTGGGAATTGGGGCCCAAAGGCAAAAGAAGTACTTTCCCACTGTAAAACCTGGATAGTTGCAAGTCTGCCAGGAAAACACTGGTTTATTTTTCCCTTCATTAGAACAACAGATTTGATCAATATTTTTAGTTTTCTGAATACAACAGGCTGCTTGGCACTTCTTTCTGGGAAGTCATCTGACAGTACAGTTTTACCTAATCAGAGTAAGAATCATTATAGTCCATACTCACAGAACATTCTCCCCTAATATCTTTTCTCAAGGAATGGTACTCTGTGTCCTAGGAGTCTCTTTACACAGCTCCAAAATTGCAGGGAAACATGTTTTTGTGAACCTGGGGATTGGGGCCTGATGGAAAAAAGAAGTATTTTCCCATTGTGAAAGCTGGATGGTTACACCCTTAAGCTTCCCAGAAAAGCACAGTGGTTCATTTTTCTCTTCATTAAAACAGATTTGGTCAAGTTTTTGAATTTTCTGAAAGCAACAGGCAGCTTGCCAGTTCTTAGTGGGAAATCATTGCATGGTACACTTTCACCTCATTAGAGTAACAACAGATATGGTTAACAACATTCACCGAACACTCTCTCCTGATACCTTTTCTTATGGAAATGTACAGTGTGTCCTAGGTGTGTCTTTACACAACTCTGAAACAGCCAGGAAACATGCTTTTGTGAATCTGGGGAATTGGGGTCTGATGGCAAAAGAAGTTATTTCCCCTCAGTTAACACTAGATAGTCGCACCCTTAAAAGTGAAGTCGGACACTTAGTTGTGTCTGACTTTTTGTGACCCCATTGACTGTAATCCATAAAATTCTCCAGGCCAGAATACTGGCATGGGTAGCCTTTCCCTTCTCCAGAGGATCTCCCCAACCCAGGGATTGAACCCAGGTCTCCCACATTGCAGGCAGATTCTTTACCAGCTGAGCCACAAGGGAAGCCCAAGAATACTGACTTTCCAGAAAAAACACAGTGGTTCATTTTTCTCTTCATTACAACCAAAAGTTTGTTCTAGTTTTTTAGTTTTCTGAAAGAAACAGGCTGCTTGCCACTACTTGCTGCATAGTGATCTGAATATACAGTATTACCTAATTGGGATAACAACAGGAATGGCTGTCAACACTCACAGAACACTCTCTTCTGAGTTCTTTTCTGATGGAATGTAAGTAACATTGTGTCCTAGGAGTGTCTTTACAGAGCTCTGAAAGTGAAGGGAAACGTTTTTGAACCTGGGAATTGTGGCCTGGTGGAAAAAGAAATTTCCCACTGTGAAACCTGGAGAGGTGCAGCCTCAACCCTGCCAGGAAAACACACTGGTTCATTTTGCTCTTCATTACAACAACAAATTTGAGTTTTCTCAATGCAATAAGCTGCTTGCCACTTCTTTCTGGGATATAATCTGACAGTACAATTTCACCTAATAATAGTAACATCTTTTCTGGTAGTAAACACTCAGAGAACACTCTCCAATGACATCTTTTCCCATGGAATGGAACAATGTGTCCTAGAAGTGTCTTTATACAGCTCTGAAACTGCAAGAATACATATTTTTGTGAACCTGAAAACTGGGGAGTGATGGCAAATGAAGTATTTTTTTCCCAGTGGAAGCTGGATGGTTGCAGCATTAAACTTGTCAGAAAAACACACTGGGTCATTTTTCTCTTCATAACAACAGCTGCTTTGGTCATGATTTTGAGTTTTCTGAAACAAGCAGCTTGCCACTTCTTGCTGGGAAGTGATCTGACAGTACAGTTTCACCCAATTACAGTCACAAATGGTATGATCATTTATGGTGAATGGTGTCAGATTCTTGATCTCCAAAGGAGAGAATTTTACTTTGGCACCAAATAGGCAGTTTCAGTCACTCAGAGCTTCGTGCAGTAAAATAATTATTACAGTGAAAAAGATTAGAGAAATCTTCTGACCTAGATATCAGAAGCAGGCAGAGAGTGCCCCACTCACTTGTTTTATCAAGGCTTTATGTAGTTTTTCAATTGATTACTAAGAATAGAAAGATCTTCCCAGACCTATTCCCACAACATACATCTTCTGATAACAGGATTACTCAGAAGTTTCTTGTTAGGAAAGAGAAACATGTCCTCAGGCAAGATACATTGTTATTATATAATCATTAGTACAGAGCTTAAGGAAAAACATACCCTTGAACAAGATGAGTTGTTTTGTTATGTAATCATCAGCCCTGGGCTTAAAAAAGTTAGTCTTAAGCAAAATAAATTGATACCATAACAACTCAGAGCTTAAGAAGAAAAAAAAGAAAGAAAAGAAAAAATGTCTTATGTGACTAAGACAAAGCAATGTAGGAAAAAAAACGTTTGTCCCTTCCTCCTCCTCAAGGGCCCTACCTTGAGGGCCTACCTATCGATCTACTTAAGAAATAGCTGTCTCATTCCCTTCTTTTTCTTTTTAGAGAATATGGCTGCCAGGGACTGGGGTGTCATTCCTATTCCATAGATTCTTCCTGCTGGCCAGGGGCCAGACCCTAAATTATTGAGGCAGGATATTCTTCTTACCCTCATACTGAGGGTCTCTGGTCCAGGGGCCCCAAGTAATAGTTGGAGGAGGCTGTTGGACTTGAAGGAGCTTAAACAACCATTTGTAACTTAAAAGTCACATTATGTTCATACTTTAAGGTAGAAAATGTTCAGTTCAGTTCAGTTCAGTCACTCAGTCATGTCCGACTCTTTGTGACCCCATGAATCTCAACACGCCAGGCCTCCCTGTCCATCACCAACTCCCGGAGTTCACTCTGAAACACATCCATCTAGTCAGTGATGCCATTCCGCCATCTCATCCTCTGTCGTCCCCTTCTCCTCCTGCCCCCAATCCCTCCCAGCATCAGAGTCTTTTCCAATGAGTCAACTCTTCACATGAGGTGGCCAAAGTACTAGAGTTTCAGCTTTAGCATCAGTCCTTCCAAAGAAATCCCAGGGCTGATCTCCTTCAGAATGGACTGGTTGGATCTCCTTGCAGTCCAAGGGACTCTCAAGAGTCTTCTCCAACACCACAGTTAAAAGGCATCAATTCTTTGGCGCTCAGCCTTCTTCACAGCCCAACTCTAACATCCATACATGACCACAGGAAAAAACATAGCCTTGACTAGACGAACCTTTGTTGGCAAAGTAATGTCTCTGCTTTTTAATATGCTGTCTAGGTTGGTCATAACTTTCCTTCCAAGGAGTGAGCGTCTTTTAATTTCATGGCTGCAGTCACCATCTTCAGTGATTTTGGAGCCCCCCAAAAATAAAGTCTGACACTGTTTCCCCATCTATTTCCCATGAAGTGATGGGACTAGATGCCATGATCTTCGTTTTCTGAATGTTGAGCTTTAAGCCAACTTTTTCACTCTCCACTTTCACTTTCATCAAGAGGCCTTTTAGTTCCTCTTCACTTCCTGCCATAAGGGTGGTGTCATCTCCATATCTGAGGTTATTGATATTTCTCCCAGCAATCTTGATTCCAGCTTGTGTTTCTTCCAGTCCAGCATTTCTCATGATGTACTCTACATATAAGTTAAATAAGCAGGGTGACAATATACAGACTTGACGTACTCCTTTTCCTTTTTGGAACCAGTCTGTTGTTCCATGTCCAGTTCTAACTGTTACACCAGTCCATTTTAGGATTGTTATATGTCATAAGATTAAGAAGAGGTGTCACATATGATTGTGGTTGGTGAAGGTATTCGCCGAACTGAAGAAAGACTTTTCCTTGAAGTGGAGAGACACACCATGTGAAGCCTACCACTGATGAGGAGGGAAGTGCTCTGCAGACCCAGCAATTATACCAGTTGTGGAATGCAGCATTAGAATGAGTCCAGGACAGGAAGGCATTGTCTTGAGGGTCAAATGGCAGACTCGGGATTTTAGGAGTCATCAGGACCAAGCCCACATAGGTATCAGGCCCATCTGAAAAGTAAAAAGTAAAAGCATAGAGACTAAAGACATAAAAATGACATCACTTAGTCTCATTCAGGGTGCCACCTTTTAACTCGAGTGTGGTGCATCCATGAACCAATTCTTGACATTTTGACAGAAGAAAGAATAACCTGGTAGGGGCCTAGAGATTGTCCTCCAGACTCTAACATCTTAACCAGAACTTCTGTTCCTGGCTCAAACAATGGCTTGTCTGAGTCGGAGACTGGTTCCTGCGTTACCTCCTGATGTTATCGTAATGTCTGTTGAAAGGCTTTCTAAGGCTTCAGGGTGTTTGCTAAGAGTTGACTTATTGGGAAAGACTCTGATGCTGGGAGGGATTGGCGGAAGGAGGAGAAGGGGACAACAGAGGATGAGATGGCTGGATGGCATCACTGACTCGATGGATGTGAGTCTGAGTGACCTCCGGGAGTTGGTGATGGACAGGGAGGCCTGGCGTGCTGCAATTCATGGGGTCGCAAAGAGTTGGACATGACTGAACTGAACTGAACTGAAGGCCTCAGGATCTAAGACAACAATATCAGTGTGCAAAAATGGTCTGCTGAGAGTCATTCAAAAGGAGACAGTTCCTTCTTCTTAAGGGCAGTTCAAGCCCTCATAAAGGCTATTGGTAAAACTTTAAACCAACTGTTTTGTGTTTCCTGAGTTAGCTTACAAGATGTCTTTTAATAATGTCATTAGCCTTTTCGACCTTTCCTGGTTATTGGGGCCTCTAGGAACAGTGTAAGTGATATTCTATTCCTAGACTTTTGATACCTTTTGATTTACAGCAGCTTTAAAGGAGGAGCCATTGACACTCTGAACTTTAGAGTTTAAGATTCTGTTTATATCATGAGAAGTCAGTACAGTAAGATTTCGCCCATTAGTAAACTTAGCTCAGTTGGTAAAGAATCTGCCTGCAGTGCAGGAGACTTAGGTTTTATTCCTGGGTTGAGAAGATCCCCTGGAGAAGGAAATGGCAACCCACTCCTGTATTCTTGCCTGGAGAATCCCATGGACAGAGGAGCCTGGCAGGCTAGAGTCCATGGGGTTGCAAGAGTCGGATATGATTTAGTGACTAAACCACCACCAAGTTCCCCATAACCTGAATTCAAATATGGCAATAGCCTGTAATGCCCAAGAAACCTCTCAATTGTCTTCAAGTCATAGGTAGAGGAAGCTTTTATATAGGTTTAAGTCTAGAAAGCACCCTTCAGATCAGTGACTGAAAAATATTTGGCTTGTTCAGGAATTCCAGACAATAAAGTATAAGGATTAGGCACCATGTGGTGTAAAGGAACCACAGCTTCATTTATTATTTGTAAATCTTGAACTAGTCTCCATTTATCATCTGACTTTTTTACACCCTAAAGAGGAATATTGCATGGACTGTTACAGGGAATTAATAGCCCTTGTTCTTTTAACTTTTCAATGATGGATTTTAACACTTATTTAAACTCAAGCTTTAGTGGATACTGCTTTGGATATGGATACAGGTAAAGGTTTTTGAGCTTGATGACTACAAGAACATCATTTTGTGCTCAACCCAGTTTTTCCATCAGCCAGTACTCTAGTATTTACATTTTGTTCAATTAATGGAGGGAGAAAGTGCAGACTCCATATTCATGAAAACAGACGTTTGGACCTTGCTCAGTATAACCCTCCCCAGAAGGGGTGAGGGAGATTCTGCCATGATCAGAAACACGTGAGAAAATAGCACAGAATCCCAGGTGCAGCTTTCTTATTTTTCAGTCGCTCAGTAGTGTCTGATTCTTTGTGACCCCATGGACTGCAGGACACTAGGTTTCCCTGTCCTTCACCATCTCCCAGAGTTTGCTCAAACTCATGTCTATGGAGTCAGTGATGCCATCCAACAATCTTGCCCTTTGTAGTCCCATTTTCCTCCTGTCTTCAATCTTTCCTAGCATCAGGGTCTTTTCCAAATGTCAGCTCTTTGCATCACGTGGCCAAGTATTGTAGTTTCAGCCTCAATATCAGTCCTTTCAATGAATATTCAAGATTGATTTTCTTAAGGATGGACTGGTTTGATCTCCTTGCAGTCCAAGGGAATCTCAAGAGTCCACTCCAACACCACAGTTCAAAAACATCAATGCTTTGATGCTCAGCCTTCTTTATGGTCCAACTCTCACATCCATACATGACTACTGGAAAAACCATAGCTTTGACTATTCGGATCTTGGTTGGGAAAGTAATGGTTTAGCTTTTTAATATGCTGTTTAGGTTTGCCACAGCTTTTCTTCCAAGGAGCAAGAATCTTTTAATTTCAGGGCTGCAGTTACTATCTGCAGTGCTTTTGGAGCCCAAGAAAATACTCTGCCACTGTTTCCTTTGTTTTTCCGTCTGTTTGCCATTACTTTGCTAGTATGTGAAATGAGTGCAATTGTGCCATAGTTTGAACATTCTTTGGCATTGCCTTCCTTTGGGACTGGAATGAAAACTGACCTTTTCCAGTCCTGTTGCCACTGCTGAGTTTTCTAAATTTCCTGGCATATTGCATGCAGAATTTTAACAGCATCATCTTTTAGGATTTGAAATAGCTCCCCTGAAATTCCATCACCTCCACTAGCTTTGTTCGTAGTGATGCTTTCTAAGGACCCCTTGACTTCACACTCCAGGATGTCTGGCTAGGTGAGTGAACCTTGAGAGCCTGACCCCTGGGGCCTACACCTCGGAGGGTAGTCTCTTCTCCAGTGTGATCTTTGCAGACTGAACATGGAGCTGGGGGAGGCTTAGACACCTGAGAAAAATTTAGCTTGAGATGTCCTTCCTTTCCACAGTAATAGCAAGTTTGTCCCTTTTCACTTGGGTCCCACTGGACATTTTTCTCCTCAGACTGTTTAACAGCAGATATAACAGCCATTGCTAGGGCTTGAGCTTTTTCTCTAGTTCTTTTTGCCTCCTGTGTTATTCCTTATATTCTCTGCCATAATAAACTGCCTTAGCCAGTTGTAACAGTTTATCTGAAGACTAATTTGGTCTATATGCCTGTTTTAGTGGCTTACAGCAGATATCTGGAGCCAGCTGAGTAAGAAATCTATCTTTTAAGATCAATTCTTCTTCTGCACATTCAGGTTCAGTGTCAGTAAAATTGTGGACAGCCTCCCATAGTCTATCTAGGAATTTACTAGGAGTTTTCTTTTCTCCATGTTCTATGTCATCCAACTTACCATAGCATAAAATCTTAGCATGTGCTCACTTGAATCCTTCAAGAATACATCTGACAAAGTGGCTCTGATCCTGCCTTACTTTAGCCATGTTATAGTCCCAGTCTGGCTTTGTTGTGAGGACTGACTGATTCCCAGTAAGGAGGGTGGCTATCTCTTGTTCCCTTTTACCTATTGATTCATGTTCAAGCCGTTCATCTTCGTAGGCAATAACTTCCCCAAAACTTGAGTTTTTTGAGTCAGGAGTCAGCATCTGTCCTAAGATATACATTACATCTTTCCAAGTAAGGTTAAGCTCTGGGGACTGAACTTATCCAAGTTTCTCAAAATACATTTTAAAGGAGGTTGTTCTGAAACTGCTAGTTCCCATCTGTAAGAGAGAAAAAAGGGGCATCCACAGCTGTGGCTTTTTTTCTACTGGAGATATCCCTCTCTGTTCTAGATGGGGGTGGAGACAGACTTTCCACTGGAGCTTTCCTTCTCTAGTCAGACTTAGTCTGTCTCTTATCAATGCAGGCACCATTTTTGCTCCCTGTCAGCTCTCCTCATTCTACAAATGAGGTGGTGGAGACACGCCAGGGGTAGACCTCATGGCATCCCAAATTGATTTCCAATTTCTCACCATTAAATCTTGGCTTGAAGAGATATTACCAGCAGCTAGCATGGTGAGTAGTGAGAACCAGAGAAGACATGAAAGCTTAATAATTCTATTGATTTAACCAAAAAGTCCCTTCAGTTTTAAGTAAAAATAAAAGCCACACTTTTCTTTTTCACCAAGAACTTTATTGAACCATGTATTCACCATTTTCTTTCACTGCTGCTAAGTCGCTTCAGTCGTGTCCGACTCTGTGCGACCCCATAGACGGAAGCCCACCAGGTTCCCTCGTCCCTGGGATTCTCCAGGCAAGAATACTGGAGTGGGTTGCCATTTCCTTCCCCAATGCATGAAAATGAAAAGTGAAAGTGAAGTCACTCAGTCGTGTCCAACTCTTAGCGACCCCATGGACTGGAGCCCACCAGGATCCTCCGTCCATGGGATTTTCCGGCAAAAGTACTGGGGTGGGGTGCCATTGCCTTCCCCTTTCTTTCACTACCTTCTGCCATTTTTCAGGCAACTTCATAATTACATCTTCCCAAAACTCTTTATTTTTTTGAGCAAAGAACTGCTCTGGGTGCCTTTTGCATTCTTCCAGGTAATTGATTTTTTTTCTGCTAAAATAATTTTGTATTATACAGAATGAAGTAAGTCAGGAAGAGAAAAGCAAATATTGCATATTCACATATATATGGAATCTAGAAAGATGGTACTGATTAATCTATTTGCAAGGCAGTAATGGAGACATAGACATAGAGAAAAGACTTATGGGCATTGATGGGGGGAGGGGAGAGGAACAGATGGGATGAATGGGGAGAGTAGCATGGATGCATATACACTACCATATATAAAATAGATAGCCAATGGAAATTTGCTGTATGACTCAGGGAACTCAAACTGGGGCTATGTAACAATCTAAAGGGGTGAGAAATGGTGGGAGTGAGTTTTAAGAGGAGGGGACATATGTATATCTATGGCTAATTCACATTGATGTATGGCAGAAATCAAAGCAATATTGTAAAGCAATTATCCCTCACTTAAAAATAAATTAATTAAAAAAAATAAAGACTGAAATAAATAGAAAAAAAAAAAAAACTTCGCTTGATTGACCCTTTTCCTTTGGTGCCACCAAGGTGGAGCAGAGTAATTTTCCAGAATGCTTCCCAAGTAAGACTGCTAGGAGACACATCTGTCTTCTATGTGCCTGTGTTAAGCTCTTACCCCAGTTTTTTAAAAATACATTTCAAAGGGGGTGGTTCTGTAACTGCTAGTTCCCATCTGTAAGAGAAAAAAGCAGCATCCACAACAACTGTGGCTTTTTTCTACTGGAGGCATCCCTCCCTGCCCTAGATGAGGGTGAAGAAAGACTTTCCACTGAAGCTTTCCTTCATTGGTCAGACTTTTCTGTCACTTACTGATGCAGGTGTCTTCAGCCCTCCTCATTCTACCATTGATGGGGGGTTGAGATGCACCAGAGGTAGACCTGATGGCATTGCAAATTGATTTCTAGTTCCTTACCACCAAGACTTTTGTTTGCTTTGCTCTTTTTCTCTGATGCCGCCCAGAGTATCAGATCAGATCAGATCAGTCGCTCAGTCGTGTCCGACTCTTTGCGACCCCATGAACCGCAGCACGCCAGGCCTCCCTGTCCATCACCAGCTCCCGGAGGTCACTCAGACTCGCATCCATCGAGTCAGTGATGCCATCCAGCCATCTCATCCTCTGTCGTCCCCTTCTCCTCCTGCCCTCAACCCCTCCCAGCATCAGAGTCTTCTCCAATGAGTCAACTCTTCGCATGAGGTGGCCAAAATACTGGAGTTTCAGCTTTAGCATCATTCCTTCTAAAGAAATTCCAGGATTGATCTCCTTCAGAATGGACTGGTTGGATCTTCTTGCAGTCCAAGGGACTCTCAAGAGTCTTCTCCAACACCACAGTTCAAAAGCATCAATTCTTCGGCACTCAGCCTTCTTCACAGTCCAGCTCTCACATCCATACATGACCACAGGAAAGACCATAGCCTTGACTAGGCGAACCTTTGTTGGTAAAGTAATGTCTCTGCAACAGGGTAGTTTTCCAGAATGTTTCCCAAACTGAGACCGCTAGGAGAAGCATCCATCTTCCTTGTGCCTGGGCACATTCCTGAACATAGTCCACAGTAGAAGCAGTCAATCATAAAGGCACATACAAAAAAATCAAGATGTTTCCCAGTGAATGTCACCACACCAGTGTATGTGATAGCAAAAGAGGTGATGGGGGGTTGGCCAGCGAGGAAAAAGTGATATTTGTCCTTGAGCTACTAGGGCTAATACTTCCAGTTCATTACCACAGATTACACAAAAGGAATATTGCTGGGGTCCAGCCCCGGTGGATCCAGGGAATTCAAGCGGGGACAGCGTCAGCGAGGATCAGGAAACAATTGCTTAATTAAACATTAATTAAGGATATAAACAGTGGTTAAATAAGGATAGCTCAGTGAGAAAATTTAGTGGAGAAAAGAGGCTGAATAATTCAGCCAGAAGGTGAGAGAAAGAACGACATGGGGAGACCAAACTTCGGTGAACAAGGCCTGCAATTTATTTTCCAAAGTAGTTTTTATACCTTAAGTTATGCATAGAGGATAATGGGGGAAGGGGTAGAGTCATGCAGTAAGCCAGGCTTTCTTCCTGAAAATTTATCATATGCAAAAGTTTAGGTGATTTGCATCATCTTCTGTCCCGGAGGCCTGTTAACATTTTAAGACCCTTTCTTCAGAAAACTTATTTTTCTCTGAAGGTGATTAGTCAGGTGCCACCCTCCAAAAGCATTAGATAAAGATGCATGCCTACAGGGCAAAGGTGTGGTGGGCTATAACAAGAAAAAGAATTAACTCAAGGGCCCAAGGTTACAAACATTAAAGCTACTACTTAAACCAATAATATTAATCAATACACTGCCAGGGACACAGCAGGTAAGGGATATGGAGACTTAGCAGCAAACATTGCCCCAACAAGTGAAAAACCCTTCACCAATACAATTTCTAATCAATATTTTAACTGCTCAAAGGAATCTGTATTTAGACAGTTTAGAACATCTCATTCCTCTCACAGTTGGGAGGCTCTGAGCAATCACATGTGGCTGGAAAACCTATTCAGGCAGGCTAGAGGACCTCCAAATGAGTTTGTAGGTTGAAACACTATCACACCCAGGAACTTTATTAACTGGAGCTGTAAGTTAACCTTTTTTTTTTTTTTTTCAGAGAGAGGTAGTGGGGGACAGCTCCCCATAAAGTCAGAGGTGTAGGTGAGAGCACAAAGCAGGAAGTAAGCAGACTCTGGTTTGGGGGGTAGATGCTCAAGAATTTCCAGGGGGACTCCTGAGGCTTGATCCTGCCTTTTGCGTATGCCAAGCCTCCTTCCTCATGACCCTTGCCATGGGCAGAGCTTGCTCCCAGCAGAATATATCAGGAGTTGAGACAGAAGCCACTGGAGAGTTTTATCTGGTCCACTAAGAGCTAGCACTACCAAAGGAGGAAGCCTGCAGCACTTCCAAACTGGAATTCCCAATCTATGTTCTGAGAAACCTCATGCTTGTTAGGAGTGATTCCATCTGTATAATTCAAGGGCACAACCATGACAAGAAGTTGCTTTTGTGGCTCTGGCCCCTTATGGGAGAAGCCAAGAGAGAGACACTCCTGGAGCTAGATCTACACCTAGTTCACATCTTCAACACATGAGAAAACAACCAAGATGTAACTTTTGCATCCAAGCAAGGTTGGGTGCCTAAATAAAGGTACACAGTAACAGCATGGATTACAAGTCATTGAAAGTGACCAAGAAAGGAAAGTTAGGTCTCCATGCTTTACCCATTTCTGGCCATGCCCTTTGCAGGGACATTGTGTGCCTATTGGCACTGGCGGGTCAATATAAAACCCAGATAGGTTCCCCTTTCAGGGCTGCCTTCAGTGTTTACAATGTGCCACAGAACCATAAAGCCTGGCTCAACTCTTACTTAGCACAGGACAAGTCTCAGTTTCCAATCAATCACACACACAGACAAAACTTAAGAGTTAGTAAAGTAAAGCAGAAAACGTGTATACTTAAAAGCATAGAGGCTAGAGCTTGAAGTGTCCTTACCTTGTCTTGAAGATCCCAGATGAGCCCCCAAGATGATAGCTTGTGGTGAATGATGTTGGATTTGTGATCTACAAAGGAAAGAATTTCGCTTTGGGACAAAAGACACAGCTTCAGTCACTCAGATCTTTGTGTGGCGAAGATTTATTACAGTGGAAAAGGAACAGAGAAAGCTTCTGACATAGACATCTGAATGGGGCAGAGAGTGCTCCACTCACAAGGCTTATCAAGGCCTTATATAATTTTTCAATTGGTTGCTAAAAATAGAAAGGTCTTCCCAAACCTACTGCCCCAACATACATCTTAAGATAACAGGATTGGTCAGAAGTTTCTTGTTAGGAAGCAGAAACATGTCCTCTGGCAAGAAACGTTGTTGTTATATAATCATTAATACAGAGCTTAAGGAAAAATATACCTTTGAGAAATATGAGTTTTTGTGTAATCATAAGCTCTGGGATTAAAGAAAGTTCAGTTGCTCAGTGGTGTCTGACTCTTTGTGACCCTATGAATTGCAGCACACCAGGCCTCCCTGTCCATCACCAACTCCCAGAGTTCACTCAAACTCACATCCATCAAGTCAGTGATGCCATCCAGCCATCTCATCCTCTGTTGTCCCCTTCTCCTCCTGACCACAATCCCTCCCAGAATCACAGTCTTTTCCAATGAGTCAACACTTTGCATGAGGTGGCCAAAGTACTGGAGTTTCAGCTTTAGCATCATTCCTTCTAAAGAACACCAAGGACTGATCTCTTTTAGAATTAACTGGTTGGATCTCCTTGAAGTCCAAGGCACTCTCAAGAGTCTTCTCCAACACCACAGTTCAAAAGCATCAGTTCTTCAGCTCTCAGCTTTCTTCACAGTCCAACTCTCATATCCATACATGACTACTGGGAAAACCATAGCCTTGACTAGACGGACCTTTGTTGACAAAGAAATGTCTCTGCTTTTTAATATGCTGTCTAGGCTGGTCATAAATTTCCTTCCAAGGAGTAAGCGTCTTTTAATTTCATGGCCGCAATCACCATCTGTAGTGATTTTGGAGTCCCCAAAAATAAAGTCTGACACTGCTTCCACTGTTTCCCGATCTATTTCCCATGAAGTGATGGGACCGGATGCCATGATCTTAGTTTTCTGAATGTTGAGCTTTAAGCCAACATTTTCACTCTCCACTTTCACTTTCATCAAGAGGCTTTTGAGTTCCTCTTCACTTTCTGCCATAAGGGTGGTGTCATCTGCATATCTGAGGTTATTGATATTTCTCCTGGCAATCTTGATTCCAGCTTGTGCTTCTTCCAGCCCAGCATTTCTCATGACGTACTCTGCATATAAGTTAAATAAACAGAGTGACAATATACAGCCTTGACATACTCCTTTTCCTATTTGGAACCAGTCTGTTGTTCCATGTCCAGTTCTAACTGTTGCTTCCTGACCTGCATACAGGTTTCTCAAGAGGCAGGTCAGGTGGTCTGGTATTCCCATCTCTTTCAGAATTTTCCACATTTAATTGTGATCCACACAGTCAAAGGCTTTGGCATAGTCAATAAAGCAGAAATAGATGTTTTTCTGGAACTCTCTTGCTTTTTCCATGATCCATTGGATGTGGCAATTTGATCTCTGGTTCCTGTCTTTCTAAAACCAACGTGAACATCTGGAAGTTCATGGTTCACGTATTGCTGAAGCCTGGCTTGGAGAATTTTGAGCATTAATTTATTAGCGTGTGAGATGAGTGCAATTGTGCAGTAGTTTGAGCATTCTTTGGCATTGCCCTTCTTTGGGATTGGAATGAAAACTGATCTTTTCCAGTCCTGTGGCCACTGCTGAGTTTTCCAAATTTGCTGGCATATTGAGTGCAGCACTTTCACAGCATCATCTTTCAAGATTTCAAATAGCTAAACTGGAATTCCATTACCTCACTAGCTTTCTTCATAGTGATGTTTCCTAAGGTCCACTTGACTTCACATTCCAGGATGTCTGGCTCTAGGTGAGTGATCATACCATCATGATTATCTTGGTCATGAAGATCTTTTTTGTACAGTTTTTCTGTGTATTCTTGCCACCTCTTCTTAATATCTTCTGTTTCTCTTAGGTCCATACTATCTCTGTCTCTTATCGAGCCCATCTTTGCATGAAATATTCCCTTGGTATCTCTATTAGGCAAAATAGGTAGTTGCCATAACAATTCACATTTTAAGAAAAAAGTCATATGTGACTAAGACAAAGTAATGTAGAAGAGAAACGTTTGTCCCTTCCTCCTCCTCAAGGGCCCTTGTCTCCTTATCAATCTACCTAAGAATTAGCTTTCTCAGATATTGCAGTCACTACTCACAGAACACTCTCCCCTGACATCTTTTCTTATGGAATGGTACATGCCGGAGCCCAGCTCCAGCAGCCAAGGAATCAGCCTGAAGGGATGAGTGGTATCAGCAGGTAGCCTCTGACTCAAGGTACAGGACTACATGTTTATTTCAAGCTTCAGGTTTTCTTTTATACTTTGACAAAAGCATTAGGTCAGAGGTTTGACATTTTTAGTACACCCCCCACACCCAGATTTATTGTCTCCAGAAATCACTGTTGCCCTACAAACAGAGGTTTGACATTTTTAGTACACCCCCACACCCAGATTTATTGTCTCCAGAAATCACTGTTGCCCTACAAATAGAGTTCCTGCTTCAGAGAGTCTCTCAGAATCCGCTTTACTATCTATTATCTAATTCCTCTTATGTGTCCTATACTTAACTTGTGATTACCTCATAACTCATGCCACATTCCTCAGTTTATTTTTTATCTTTCTAAATCCTGTTTGCCCCTAGCATCTTAAGATCACTAACTCCTAAAAAGGCTTCTAGCTATTAATATCTCTAAAATTCCTAATCTCTATAAACTATAGTAAAATATGCTAACACTACAACATTCCTTAAACTTTTAGCTTCTAACTATTCCTAATTACTCTTAAACCCTAAACTCAGCAAACTTCTTTTACCATAAGTATATCCCTCACAAACAGGTCTCAGATAACAATCCTTCCCGTGGCCTCAAGCTGCAGCCTACATGCTCATTCTGGAACGTTCTTTGTAGAGACCTTGAACAAATGTCAATGGTAAACTTTATGTATTATTCTCTGGGCACAGCTGCTGAAGGCTTTGTGCCTTCTCATGCTCCTCTCAAGAACAATAAGCACCTTAACATTCTTTCCAGCCAACTCAACCAAAGAAAGGAAAGAACAAGTCAGAATCACAAGACCTAACTCCTTCATCCTGGGACCATGCCTGTGGGATGAGGAGAGGGGATTGGGGCCATGCCTCCATTTTGTCAGTTATGCCTACTGTGGCTCCCGACATCTCCTCATTTCTTATTTTTTAGAGCATAAGTATGAAACTCAGTAGATAAACCAGAAACACTTCAGTTGAGTATTCTGAAAAGGCATGGGGCTAATACACAAATCAGAACCAACAGGTATACGCAAATGGCCACATTAATCATTATTGTAAAAAAGGATCCATGGGAAAGATACCCCTTCAGATTTTTTAAAAGGGAATTAGAAAGCCATTGAGAGGAAAAGTCAGCCTCCACCTGCTTCATACTCTGAATATCCTGATATAACTTAGAAATATCAATACTAAAATCTGAATGATTCCAGATGCCTAAAATATGATTCCTAATGCATTCCCAAGAATGTACGGAATCATTCACTTGTAGAGGGGTAACACACATCAATTTAAATTCAGCATGGCACCTTAAAGACAACTTAATTTTTAAATTTGTAATTTCTTGCCCTATAAGCAGGACTGCTTCTTCTAAAGCATTGACCTTATTTTCTATTTTCCTATCTATAATTTCCTGTGTAGTAAGAGCTATGGAAACATTTTTGGACAGCTGATCAACAAACGAGACAGTATGCACTTCTTTTGACAGGGCAACAGTAGTAAGCATAACTGAAGCAATTATGGAAACCAAGGTAGTTATTCCCACAATCAGAGCTGCAATAAATCTCTTAGGTCGAGAAATTAAACCATTAAATTAATAAAAAACTTTCAATGCATAATCATCAAACCATTGTCTCTCTAATTTTACAGGAACCATCAAATACAGTGGTTGCTTTACAATCATCACAGCCTTAAAATTACTATAACCATTGCCATGAACACAATTTGATACAAAACAATTTATACATTCAACATTATAAGCAGTTTCTCCTTCAAAAATTCCCAAATCATTCCAATTTCTGGCCAATAAAAAGGCATAGGGAGAATGTATGCAGGCCCATACTATGTATCTTTGTTTTTTTAAAGGTCTATGTAAAGTCACAGGTGCCATAGCAGTCAATGCTCTCCATAATTCGGGTTGCATGGCATCTGTTCCGTCGAAACTCACTAAAGGAGGAACCCATCCATTAAATGCCACCTTGTAATTGCTAAAGGATAAGGGATGAATGAATCATTCCATATGGATCTATAAGGTTCTCCAAAAATCAAGGTCAATTGTTGATCTGAAAGATAGGAGTACCCCCATTCGGTCAGAAAATTTCTGGTGGCCACAATGGGAATAGATAACTTTATGGCGTACATGCATTCTTTCCAACGAGGAAAGCCAGAAATTCTGCTTATGCTTTCCCAGGCCCATAGTCCTTGTTCATCAGAATCCGAAGGGGATAGTGCACAGCTTGGAAAGTCCTTTAAATGAGGGGCTGCCTGTTTTATGGCATCATATTGTCTTTCTTGCACCCCTGGCATCAGTAGCTGTAAGGACCAAAAGTCTCTCTTGCCATTGCTTCTTGGAGAATCAGTAAGCATGCCTTTCAAGGAAGTGCTAACACATGCACTCAAAACCGGAGCTGATCCTTGTAAGGAGGAAGGTATGGCAAAGCAAATAGGTGGATAAACGGACACGCCTGAAAAATTGCAGGTAGCACTGACCACTGCTTTAGCATTATTAAGCTAGATGGAAGCCCCTCCCAAAAGATGAGTATCATTAACAAAAACACAAATGGGCTCATTCATCCAATCAACAGGCTGGAAAGAAGGTGGATTAGGCAAATAGGCCCAATGAACTTTTTCTGCGCTGGAGGGCCTCGCCTGACAAACCAGCACAGCAAGCATAGCCACAAACATTACCATAGGAGTGGCCTCATGTCTCCCCCTTTCTATTAATTCTTCAGCCTGATGAACGAGGTGCTTCAGCTGGCCCCATGTTGGCACCGTGCTGGAGGTAGTTGCTTGAGTATGATGACGGTGATGAGGTGGAGCAGAATATGGCTGGACTCGATCAGCATGTCTCTCCTGAAGCACCAAGTGCCGGAAGCGATGTACTAGTGGTGAAGCCTCAGGTGAAGGGTCACTTGCCCTTTGGCTTCCCCTTGGCTCCCTCAGGTCAAGACTCAATGAGCTTCTGATCTCCCCATCTTCCCTCGGTCCCGGACTCCAGGACTCCAGGGATCTCAGTGACCTCAGGGGTCTTTGTGATCCTTGAGATCTCATGGGACTGGACATATCGAATCAGTCTGTCAGGAATCCAAACAGGAGAAGTGGAATCCTCTGGAAACACACAAGCATACCCTCTCCCGCAAGTTAACAGCACATCTGGCCCTTTCCATTCTCTGGTAAGGAAGTCCTTCCACCTGACCAGGGGCCGAGCCATAGCCCCTTCAAGAATCCAGTGTCTCATCATTGCAGTCTGCCCCTGGGTGTCCACATTTAAATGATTAATTACAAACAAAGCATGGTGTAAAACATGATGTGGAGAGGAATACTTAAACTCTCCCTGCCTTTTTTACCTATCTATTTTTTAAAGTCTGGTTCACCCTTTATACTATGGCTTGGCCTTGGGGATTATACAGTATTCCTGTTGAATGCACTATAGAAAGTTGTTGACAAAATCTCTTAAAAGCAGCAGATATAATTCTGAGACATTGTTTTTATCTGTTCAGGGAGTCCTGTTTGGGAAAAGCACTGAAACCAGTGCTGAATTACACCTTTTGCTGCTTCACCTGATCCAGCAGAGGCTGTAATAACATGACAAAAGGTATCCACGGTAACATGCACAAATGACGGTTTTCCAAAGGTCGTGGTATTTGCCAGAGAGCATTAGGCCTAAGGCCTCTGGGATTTATTCCTAATGGTGGAGATGGGTTAGATGTTGGGCGATTTGGACATAACTACTTGTCTAGCTGCCTCCCTAGGGGTATGAAATTCATACCTTAAACTAGCTGGATTTTGATGGTGAATTTTGTGAGAATTTTTGGCCTTGTCAATCTTTTCATGTAGGTTTAAAGCAATTACTTTAGTTAATGCATCTGCCAAAGCATTTCCTTCATGTAAAGGGCCAGGCAAGTCGGAATGGGCTCTAATATGTCCCACAAAACATTTTTTATCTCTATGCTTAATTTCCTTCTGTAAATCAAATAACAAGGAGAAGATGGTAGTCTTATTCTCCAGAATATTAGCAGTCTCAATATGAGGAAACAACCCTACAATATATCGGGAGTCAGTCAAAAGACTGAAGGTCAGTTCAGTTCAGTTCAGTCACTCACACATGTCCGACTCTTTGCAATCCCCATGAATCGCAGCACACCAGGCCTCCTTGTCCATCACCAACTCAGACTCACGTCCATCAAATCAGTGATGCCATCCAGCCATCTCATCCTCTGCAATCCCCTTCTCCTCCTGCCCCTAATCCCTCCCAGCTTCTGAGTCTTTTAAATGAGTCAACTCTTCGCATGAGGTGGCCAAAGTACTGGAGTTTCAGCTTTAGATTGAAGGTGCTGCTGCTGCTAAGTCGCTTCAGTCCTGTCTGACTCTGTGCGACCCTATAGATGGCAGCCCCTCATCCCTGGGATTTTCCAGGCAAGAACACTGGAGTGGGTTGCCATTTTCTTCTCCAATGCATGAAAGTGAAAAGTGAAAATGAAGTTGCTCAGTCGTGTCTGACTCCTAGCGACCCCATGAACTGAACTACCAGGCCCCTCCGTCCATGGGATTTTCCAGGCAAGAGTACTGGAGTGGGTTGCCATTGGGTGTATCCAATTAATATCCCTTAATAATTATCCCCTAATAATGATGTCTGGAAATCATTTAAAGTTAGTAAACGATCTCTCCACAGCTGCAAAGGGGCATGACTCACAGTATGGGTATTTAACACCCTCCCTAAATAAGAAAAGGAGGATTTACCTGTATCTTATCTGGAGCTATCTTCAAACCCCATTTTTCCAAGGCCTCAATCAATTCAGATAAGATTTGTTGCAACAAGGCTCTATCCTTACCAGCAGCCAAAATATCATCCATATAATGTATCAAATATAGATCTTTATACTCTCCTCTAACATTTTGCAAAGCTTGATCTACAAATTTCTGACACAAGATGGGGCTATTTTTCATTTACTGAGGCAAAACCTTCCATTGAAACCTTCTATGCTGCTGCTTGGAGAAGGAAATGCAACCCACTCCAGTGTTCTTGCATGGAGAATCCCAGGGACAGGGAAGCCTGATGGGCTGCCGTCTATGGGGTCACACAGAGTCGGACATGACTGAAGTGACTTAGCATAGCATAGCATAGCATGCTGCTGCTGCTGCTAAGTTGCTTCAGTCGTGTCCGACTCTGTGCGACCCCACAGACGGCAGCCCACTAGGCTCCTCTGTCCCTGGGATTCTCCAGGCAAGAACACTGGAGTGGGTTGCCATTTCCTAGGGCTGTTTAGAATTAGCTGAAGGGATACTGAAAACAAACCTTTTACAATCCTGAACAACCAGGGGCATGGTAAAGAAACAATCTTGTAGATCTATAACTACCACATTATATTGAAAGGGCACAGCCACTAGGGAAGGGAGATCCAGCTGAAGGGCCCCCATGTCTTCCATAGTTGCATTTATAACTCTCGAATCTTGTAACAATCTCCATTTTCCCTATTTCTTTTATATGACAAAAATAGGAGTATTCCAGGGGCTATTAGAAGGCTCTATATGGCCGGCTGTGAAAGTGCTGCACTCAATATGCCAGCAAATTTGGAAAACTCAGCAGTGGCCACAGGACTGGAAAAGGTCAGTTTTCATTCCAGTCCCAAAGAAAGGCAATGCCAAAGAATGCCCAAACTACCGCACAATTGCACTCATCTCACACGCTAGTAAAGTAATGCTCAAAATTCTCCAAGCCAGGCTTCAGCAATATGTGAACCGTGAACTTCCTGATGTTCAAGCTGGTTTTAGAAAAGGCAGAGGAACCAGAGATCAAATTGCCAACATCCGCTGGATCATGGAAAAAACAAGAGAGTTCCAGAAAAACATCTATTTCTGCTTTATTGACTATGCCAAAGCCTTTGACTGTGTGGATCAAAATAAACTGTGGAAAATTCTGAAAGAGATGGGAATACCAGACCACCTGATCTGCCTCTTGAGAAATTTGTATGCAGGTCAGGAAGCAACAGTTAGAACTGAACATGGAACAAAAGACTGGTTCCAAATAGGAAAAGGAGTACGTCAAGTCTGTATATTGTCACCCTGTTTATTTAACTTATATGCAGAGTACATCATGAGAAACACTAGACTGGAAGAAACACAAGTTGGAATCAAGATTGCTGGAAGGAATATCAATAACCTCAGATATGCAGATGACACCACCCTTATGGCAGAAAGTGAAGAGGAACTAATGAGCCTCTTGATGAAAGTGAAAGTGGAGAGTGAAAAGGTTGGCTTAAAGCTCAACATTCAGAAAACAAAGATCACAGCATCCGGTTCCATCACTTCGTGGGAAATAGATGGGGAAACAGTGTCAGACTTTATTTTTCTGGGCTCCAAAATCACTGAAGATGATGACTGCAGCCATGAAATTAAAAGACGCTTACTCCTTGGAAGGAAAGTTATGACCAACCTAGATAGCATATTGAAAAGCAGAGACATTACTCTGCCAACAAAGGTTCGTCTAGTCAAGGCTATGGTTTTTTCTGTGGTCATGTATGTATGTGAGAGTTGGACCGTGAAGGAGGCTGAGCGCTGAAGAATTGATGCTTTTGAACTGTGGTGTTGGAGAAGACTCTTGAGAGTCCCTTGGACTGCAAGGAGATCCAACCAGTCCATTCTGAAGGAGATCAGCCCTGGGATTTCTTTGGAAGGAATGATGCTAAAGCTGAAACTCCAGTACTTTGGCCACCTCATGCTAAGATTTGACTCATTGTAGAAGACTCTGACGCTGGGAGGGATTGGGGGCAGGAGGAGAAGGGGACGCCAGAGGATGAGATGGCGGGATGGCATCACTGACTCGACGGATGTGAGTCTGAGTGAACTCCGGGAGTTGGTGATGGACAGGGAGGCCTGGCGTGCTGCGATTCATGGGGTTGCAAAGAGTCGGACACGACTGAGCGACTGA
Source organism: Tragelaphus eurycerus (assembly GCA_935064755.1). Lineage (NCBI taxonomy): Eukaryota > Metazoa > Chordata > Mammalia > Artiodactyla > Bovidae > Tragelaphus > Tragelaphus eurycerus. Next base: position 1,412,977 of record CAKXYN010000119.1, on the reverse strand, counting down.
TCTGATCTGATCTGATATGGCCGTCTGCCAGTTTTTCCATAACTAAATCCTCAGCTGTTTGCAGCTTTTCAGCTGTTAAGGGCCATTGCTCCACCCATACCCGATCATCAGATTTCCGGGTAATAGTGTTGGCAGCAAGAGCAACAGCCTCTAGGATAAATGTGAATATCCTAAACCTTCTCCATTCTTGTTAGGAACCATTTTTAATGGAGAAACAATTCCCTGCTGATCTTTACCAAGCCCCTTGTAAGGATTATACCTCATTTGCAGCATTTGGTTAGTAACCTTTTCATCTGGGCTGTATAAAAGCATTTCCACGTGAGATAATATATCTCCCCCCATAAAGAAAAAGGTAGTGAAAGAATTGCATATGAACAAAAGGTGTCTTGTGCCCCCTTCTCATCTGACCATGTCAAAATTTGTGAGCTCTTAGCAACCGAGGGCACTGACTATTCCTACCAGGCCCGTATTGGTCAGACGTGTCAGCCAGGACGAGGGCCAATGTTTTCCAGCAATGTAAGAGACATCTGATCCAGTATCCAACAGCTCTGACATTTTATTTCCTTGAATTAAAAAATCTTTCAAAGGCCTGGAAGCTGTAATTATCTGCACCCAAAAGTCTAGGTCACTAGATTCAAATCCTCTGGGACTCCTAGCTTGAGAAGTCAAGGTTCTTCTTGTCTGATAATAAGGTAAAAGCAAAAGCTGTGCTGTTCTTTGACCTTTACTAATTTGCACAGTTTTGGCAGGTGGCGAGATCAAAACTTTAATTTCTCCAGTATAATCAGAATCTACTACACCAGACACCACTGAAATTCCTTGAAGGGAAAGTGAGCTACGCCCTAGCACAAGTCTTACAATACCCTCAGGTAGGGGGCCAGCCACTTCTGCTGGAATTGGAGTAACCAGCACGTCAGGGGTTAATATTGTTGTGGTGGTGGAACTGAGGTCCAGTCCTGCGCTACCTGGGGTTGCTCTGAGGAGTTCTGAGATGGAACAAAGGGAATAAAAGGATTCAACACGACTGCCCCTATTGTTGTCTGGGGCCAGGGCTGCCCCTGCTGCCTGTTTTCCTGAAACTGGGAAAAATTACTTCCTTGTACTTGAGGGGTGAGCGTAGTCCCATCCTTATGGAATTTAGATCTACAGTATTTTGCCCAATGATACCCCTTCTGGCATAGGGGGCAAGCTGTCTTTGGAGGGTGGGTTTTAGTCTGTATTGGCATGGCTTGTTGCCCTTGCTTGGCAGGACATTGCCGGCAAAAATGCCCCATTTGGCCAGAAGAGAAACACTTTTTATTTGTAGAATCGTTTCCATTAGGGTAAATCTTTTTTCTCATTCCCCGAATAACTTGGGCAGCAGTTTCTCCCCTCAAGGCTGTGGCTAAGGCAACCCCTGCATAAAGGAAGTTCCTACTTCCTGGCAGGTCTGTATGTAAGTCCAAAGACTTCCTTTACTTCTAACAGGTCTAAGCAATGCCTGACAGGTAGAATTGGCATCTCATAAGCCAATTGTTTAAGAACTATCTCTGCTGGTCTTTCTACAGCAGTTTTCAATCTGGCCACAAAGTCTTCATATCTCTCATCAGGTCCCTGTTTGATATTACTCAAAGTGGATAACTTTCCATCTGAAGAGGGCAAAGATTTCCATGCCAAGGTACCTATGGCCATAATCTGATTATGTGCTTCTTTAGACAACCTTGCTTGGGCTACGTTAGATTTGTATTTTCTCTCTCCTTTTAATTCCACAGATCCCACTGTCCTGAGTTGTGCATCATTAGAGGTTTTGTTTTCTGCTGACTGTAGTCTAGCCAATTTATCACACTCTGCCAACTACAGGAGGAACTCTCCTCCAGGAAGGCAAGACTCTGCAACCGTTCTCCAATCATATGTTGTCATCCACCTTCCAGCCAAGGCATTTAGCAGGGTGAGGGTATGGGGGTGGGGGTGGGGGTAGACCCATAATCATGACAAGCTTGTTTAAGCTCTTCCAGTAGCTTATATGGGACCGGTTCCCATCTTCCCTCTTCCTCGCTTCCCACTTCTGTTTTGGTAAAGACTACCGGAAAGGCCATAGAGAATTCCAAGTCCCCCTCTTGTTCCACTTCTCATCTAGCCTGGGTGAGGCAGGGGACCAACGACCAAGGACCAAGGACCTCGCTCTGTATATTGTGCATGCATCTGCTTCAAAAGCTCCTTTGTTTCAGAAAACTTTATCTTCCTCAGCCTCAGGCAATGCTCTGGGAGGCTTTGGCGGCAAAGTGGGGAACTTCTGGGCCCTGGGAGGTGAAAACAGAGGCAGCGGTGATTGCCTTAAATCAGAAAGTGATGGATAAATTTTTAAAAGTTTGTGTAGAGAAGGAGGGGCCTTGCTAGGGCGCCTGGCCACAGCATCCTGCAAGTCCTCCCCCTCCTCCGGAGGTAGAGCACAGTCTCCCTCCTTTTTTCGTCAATGGCAGAAAACGTGATCTGCGCAGAAGGTGGAGACCCACCATCCACAGCTGTAGCCTCTCCCATAGGCTGTCTAACAGCCTCATGCTGAGGGTCCAGGACGTCCCTAATCATATTCCACAGAGCAAAAGTATCTACAGGAACCTTTTCTGGCCCATGCAAAGTATGAAACAAATGTAACTGATCTCCAACCTTAGTCCAGGTTTCTAAATTTACAGTGCCCTGCTCAGGAAACCATGAGCATTGCTTTTGGACAAAAATTAGAAATTTAGATAGTCTTCCTGTGCTTACCTTAATGCCTCTATGGGCTAACATGTGAAGTAATATTTCAATAAACATTTGTCTATTCTTGGATGCAGAGAGACCCATTTTCCTAGAGAATATTCTTATTCCTTCTGTACCCTCCTCACCCTGCCTTAAATGCAGAGGGGTGCCGGCCACCCGCAGGTACAATCCTAACCGCTCTGTGTTGCAGTCACAAAGTTACTTACCCTTCAGATGTCCCACGTTAGGCGCCACTTGCCGGAGTCCAGCTCCAGCAGCCAAGGAATCAGCCTGAAGGGATGAGCGGTGTCAGTGGGTAATGATGTAGCCTCTGACTCAAGGTACAGGACTACATGTTTATTTCAAGCTTCAGGTTTTCTTTTATATTTTAACAAAAGCAATAGGTCAGAGGTTTGACATTTGTAGTCCCCTCCACCCACCCAGATTTATTGTCTCCTAAAATCACTGTTGCCCTACAAATGGAGTTCCTGCTTCAGTGAGTCTCTCAGAATCTGCTTTACTATCTAGTATCTACTTCCTCTTATGTGTCCTATACTTAACTTGTGATTACATCGTAACTCATGCCACATTCCTCAGTTTATTTCTTGTCTTTCTAAATCCTGTTTGTCCCTAGCATCTTAAGATCACTATCTCCTAAAAAAGACTTCTAGCTATTAATATCTCTAAAATTCCTAATCTCTATAAACTATAGTAAAATATGCTAACACTACAACATTCCTTAAACTTTTAGCTTCTAACTATTCTTAATTACTCCTAAACCCTAAACTCAGCAAACTTCTTTTGCCATAAATATTTCCCTCACAAACAGGTCTCAGATAACAATCTTCCCATGGCCTCAAGCTGTGGCCTATGTGCTCATCCTGGAGCATTCTTTGTAGAGATCCTTGAACAAATGTCAATGGTTAACTTTATGTATTATTCTCTGGGCACAGCTGCTGAAGGCTTTGTGTCTTCTCATGCTCCTCTCAAGAACAATAAGAACCTTAACATTCTTTTAAGCCAACTCAACTGAAGAAAGGAGAGAGAACAAGTCAGAATCACAAGACCTAACTCCTTCATCCTGGGACCGTGCCTGCAGGATGAGGAGAGGGGTTTGGGGCCATGCCTCTATTTTGTCAGTAATGCCTAACGCAGCTCCTGACAGGTACACTGTATCCTAGCTGTGTCTTTACATAATAACTCTGAAACAGTCAGAAAATATGCTTTTGTGAACCCAGGGGTTAGGCTCTTATGATAAAGACTGTATTTTCTACATGTGGAAGCTGGATATTTGCAGCATCAAAAATGCCAGAAAAAAACACTGGATCATTTTTTTCTCTTCATTAAAAAAACAGCTTTGGTTTTCATAAACACACACACACAACAGTTTTTGAGTTTTCTGAAACAAGTAGGCTGCTTAGCACTTCTTGCTGGGAAGTCTTTTGAAGTACTGTTTCACTGAATAGGGTTAACAACAGTTATCACACTCAGTAATCACAGAACACTTTACCCTGCCCACTTTTCTTATGGAACTGTACATTGTGTCCTAGGATTGTCTTTACACAACTCTGAAACAGCCAGGAAACATGTTTTTGTAAATCTGGCAATTGGGACCTGTTGGCAAAAGAACTATTTTCCCCCTGTGAATCCTGGATAGTGCAGCCTCAGACCTGCCCAAAATACACACTCATTTATTTTCCTCTTCATTAAAACAACACCTTTGGTCAAGCTTTTGAATATTTTGAAAGCAACAGGATGCTTGCCGCTTCTTCTGGGAAGTCATCTGGCAGTTCAGTTTCACCTAATCAGGGTAACAACAGGTTTGGCAATCAACTCTCAAAGAACACTCTCTCATGACATCTTTTATCATGAAATGATACACTGTTTCCCAGGTGTGCTTTTACACAACTCTGAAACAGCCAGGAAATATGCTTTTGTGAACCTGGGAATTGAATCCTGATTGCAAAAAGTATTCCCACCCAGTTAAAGGGGCATTGTTGCAACCTTAAACTTGCCAGAGAAACACACTGGTTTATTTTTCTCTTCATTACAGCAACAGCTTTGGTCAAACTTCTTAGTTTTCTGAGAGAAATAGGCTGCTAGTCACTTCTTTGTGGAAAGTCAGGTGACTTTATAGTTGCACCTCATCAGTGTAACAACAGATATGGCAGTCAACACTCACAGAGCACTTTCCCCTGACCCCTTTTGGGTGTAATGTCACATTGTGTCCTAGGAGTGTCTTTACACAGCTTTGTAACTGCAGGGAAACATGTTTTTGTGAACTTGGGAATTGGGTCTGATGCCAAAAGAAGTATTTCAAGCTGTGAAACCTGGATAGTTGGAGCCTCATGTCTACCAGGAAAACACACTGGTTCATTACAACAGATTTTTTCAAGTATTTGAGTTTTCTGAAAGCAACAGACTGCTTGACACTTCTTGCTTGGAAGTCATCTTAAAGTACAGTTTTACCTAATCAGAGTAACAAGTGGTATGTTAGTCAACATACACAGAACACTATACCCTGCCATCTTTTCTCATTGAATGGTACACCGTGTCCCAGTAGTATCAATACATCACTCTGAGAATGCACAGAATATATTTTTGTGAACCTGGGAACTGGGGCCAAATGGAAAAATAATTATTTTCCCACTTGCGAAAGCTGGACATTTTCAGCCTTAAAATTGCCATAAAAACACACTGGTTCATTTTTCTCTTAACTGCAACAACAGTTTTGTTCAAGTTTTTCAGTTATCTGAAAGAAACAGGTGCTTGCCACTTCTTGCTGGGAAGTCATCTGACAGAAGAGTTTCACCTATTCAGGGTAACAACAAATATAGCAGTCAATACTCACAGAACACTCTTCCCTGACATCTTTTCTCATAGAATGGCATAGGGGTCCTCAGTGTGTCCTTACAACTCTGAAACAGCCAAGAAATAGGCTTTTGTGAACCTGGTAATTGGATTATTATGGTAAAAGCTATACTTTTCACCTGTGGAAGCTGCATAATTCCAGCATCAAACCTTCGAGAAAAACACGCTTATTCATTTATCTTTACTACAATAGCTTTTGTCAAGTTGTTGAGTTTTCTGAAAATCAGGCTGCTTGCCACTTCTTGATGGGAAGTCATCTGACAGTACTGTTTCACCTAATCAGAGTCACAACAGAAATGGCATTCTAAACCCAAAGAACACTCTCCCCTGGCCTTTTTTCTCATGACATGGTACAGCGTGTCCTAGGACTGTCTTTACACAGCTCTGAAACTGCAGGAAAACACCATTTTGTGACCTGTGAATGGAGACCGGATGGAAAAAAGTAGTATTTTTCTCCAGTGAAAGGTGGATAGTTTAAGCCTTAAACTTACCAGAAAAATACACTGGTTCATTTTTCCCTTCATTACAACAACAGCTTTGGTCTAGATTTTAAGTTTTCTGAAAGCATCAGGCTGCTTACCACTTCTTGCTGGGAAGTCATCTGACAGTACAGTTTCAGCTAATAAGCATAACAACCAGTATGACAGTTAACACTCACAGACTACTGTACCCTGACATCTTTTCTCATGGAATGGGACATGCCCTAGGTATGTCTTTACACAACTCTGAAAGAGCCAGGAAGCATCTTCCCAACCCAGGGATCAAATCTAGGTCTCCTACATTGCAGGCGGATTCTGTACTGTCTGAACCACCAGGGAAGCCCAAGAATACTACACTTGGAGTCCTTCTCCAGGGGATCTTCTGGACTAAGGAATCAAATGAACCAGGGTCTCCTGTATTGCAGGCAGATTCTTTACCAGCTGAGCTATCAGGTAAGCAAAATACAAATAATAAATTCCAACAAATTTAATAACCTAGGAGAAAATAATATAATGTTAGAAACAAAAATATCTACCAAGACTGGAATCATGAAGAAATAGAATATCTGAATCGATTTAAATCTAGTAAGGAGACTTGAGTACATAATGAAAATTCCATATCCACCCTTACACACACACATGAAAGTCTAGGACTAGGTGACTACATTGGGGAATTTTACTCAACATTTAATAGAATTAGTGGATTCTACTTAACAAAAATTAATGATAACCCTGCCTGAAAATTGAAGACAAGTGAACTCTGCCAAAATCATCATGAGGCCAACCTTACTCTGACACAATAGCTGTTGAGGCCAATACAAAAAAAAAAAAAAAAAAAAAAGTTATAAAACAATATCCTTAAGAAATGTACATGCAGATAGTCTCAAAAATATTGGCAAACCAAATTCATCAGCACATTCAAAGAATCTACATCGAGGTCATGTGAGATGCACCCTGGGAGGCAAGGATGATTCATCATACAAATCTCAATAAATGCTATACACTACATTCATTGACAAAGTAAAAGATAGAAATCATAGCATCAACTCAACAGATGCAGAAAAAAAAATCTGCTAAAAGTCTACACTGTTTCATAATAATAACTCTCCATCAATTAAATATAGAAGGAATGAACCTAGACGTGAAAAGGGCCATACATGACAACTACACATCCAACATCATATTCAGTGATGCAAATCAAAAAGCTTCTCCTCTAAGATCAGAACAAGAAAAGAGTGCCTTCCTCACCACTTTTACTCAATATAGTATCAAAAGTATCAGCAAGAGTATTAGGCAAGGGAAAGAAAGAAATTGGAAAGGAAGAAGCAAAATTGCCAGTGTTTGTAGAAGACGTGACAATCTGTATAGAAAACCCTGAAGACTAGGTCAAAAATATATCAACTAACATATCAATTCAGTAAATTGAAGAATACAAAATCAATATGGAATATCAATCCCATTTTACATTAACAATGAAAAATATGAAAGAGAAATTAAGAAAGTAACTCCAGAATTTCCCTCGTAGCTCAGTGGGAAAAAATCTTCCTGTAAAGGCAGAAGACATAGATTCCATCCCTGCTTCTGGAAGAGTCCACATGCTACAGAACAACTAAACCCATGCAACACAACTATTGAATTTGTGCTCTAGAGCCCGGGAACTACAGCTACTGAGCCCATGCAACCTAGAGCCCATGGACTGTGGACTAGATGATTCTCTCCAGCTCAGAGGTATGCACAACAAAAATTATACCTACTCTTATGGTCACTTTTTTCCTTCAGTGTTTTCTCTCAGATTTATTGAGATATAGTGTAAGTTTCAGAGAAGGCAATGGCACCCCACTCCAGTACTCTTGCCTGGAAAATCCCATGGATGGAGGAGCCTGGTAGGCTGCAGTTCATGGGGTCGCTAAGAGTTGGACACTACTGAGCGACTTCACTTTCACTTTTCACTTTCATGAATTGAGAAGGAAATGGCAACCCACTCCAGTGTTCTTTCCTGGAGAATCCCAAGGATGGAGGAGCCTGGTGGGTTGCCATCTACGGGGTTGCACAAAGTCGGACACGACTGAAGTGACTTAGCAGCAGCAGCAGCAGTGTAAGTTTAAGATGTACAATGTGATAAGTTTTATACAAGTATATGTTGTAAAATGTTTCCTGCAATAAGGTTAATTAGCACTTCGTTCACCTCACATAATTAGCATTTTGTTTTTGTTTTCATGGTGAGAACATTAATGCTCCACTCTTATAGCAACTTTCAAGTATACAATACAGAACTGTTAACGATACACTCCATGTGTACACTAGGTCCTCAGAACTTACTCATCTTACAGCTGAAAGTTTGTACCCTTTGATGAGCATCTTCCTATTTTCCACCACCCCAGATTCTCATGCCATTTTCTTTTATATACTTAAATGGTACAAGATTGAGTTCATTAAAAAAATACAAAAGAGGCAAATTCTTCTTGCAGAGAGCCACATTTTTTTTACTTGCCATGATGTTTTGCTCAGTTTTTCTTCTTTTTGCCTCCTAGTGAAATGAAGTGAAGTGAAGTCGCTCAGTCGTGTCTAACTCTTTGCAATTCCATGGACTATAGACTACCAGATTCCTCTGTCCATTGGATTTTCCAGGCAAGAATACTGGAGTGGGTTGCCATTACTACCTAATCAATAATTGTGGGTAGCTGGGCCCACCCTACCAATTTATTGCTCCAATTCCAGGGCAAGGGGAGAGGATGACAATAAAAGACATTGGGATATTTTCATGCATTCTTACCCTTTAGAATATTGAGATGTTAAATCTGTAAGACCAGAATTAGTCATAAATTCATGACTTGTAAAGAGATCAATATATATGATCTTTGCTAAAATTCATTCTAAAATATGGTTTGAAAGGACTACCTCAATAGAATTATGGGCTAGTAGGCCTTAAAATTTTTCAAATAACAGTAATAACAGGTGAAAGTGACATGAAATATTTTCTTGAGAAAATGACCACTCAGGTAATATCACAACAGTAATGTCAGATCATCTTCAGTATGAGATAACCTTAATTTTTGTATTAAAAAATAAAAAAAATGATTTTTTAATTACTTTACCTAATTCACCTGGTTACACAGAATAATAGCTGTGGTCCTGGTCAGATCTTTAAAAAGAACAAAGTCAAAGATGTGTGTGAGGGAGTCTGTTTGTGTGCAAGTGTGTGTGTACAGAAACCACCAGGTCAGATGCTATGAGGGAATTTTAAGTAAATAGTTTTTATAATTCATCCTCACATCTTGGGCATGCATTTTTTTTTCAGGGCCCCAATCTAATAGTGTGGATGTTTGGACTGAGCTGCAACAAAGGTCATCATCTACCCAAGGGGATATCACCTGGAGTTCAGGCCAGGGAGTCCTGGGAGGGAATCCCAGCTGTTACTCAGCCCAAGAGGCAGAGGGTGCATCCATGACCAAGGGGTTCTCTCCTCAGGGGTGTCATTCTTCTTGGCCACAGCAACAGAAGCAGGTGTTTCAGTGGGGCACTTCTGGATCTTGCCCTAGCCTCCCTTGGAATCCTGGTCCTGGGTACCAGGTGCTTGCAATGGCAGGGGGGGGGGGGGGGAGCGGTGAGGGTTATTCCAGTGGTGGAATCTGTAGCATGGAGGGGGCCTCTGTTTCAGATAGCTACTGGCATCATGCCTGCTCCCTCTGTGTTCTGCCTCTGGCTCCTCAGAGATGCCTGGTGAGCTGTTTGTACCAGGGGTGGTGTCTTAGCCCCTAGGATGACTCAGCAGGTAGCTGTGGCCTAAACTCACCAAGAATGGCCCTCTGGGCTTGTGAAGGGGGTGGACCCAAGCAGGTGATAAGACCAGGAGTCCGCTTGTAGCAGCTAGGTCACAGCTGAGGCACTGTGGAAGGGCAAGGAAGCACCTCAGTCATTGATCTTGGGGGTGGCCAGGCAGATGGACTCTGAGGTCCCGGCCCATGGTGAAGCCTTTGCCACTGCCCTTGCATTCATCAAAGTTGTCCTCAGTGCCCTTGAGAATGAGTGGTGGAGGCACATGGAGGTGGATGTAGAAGCCCCGGTGGAAGCCAGGGCAGTTGGCACCATAGTGGCTTCCCTTCACTGGGGCTAGCCTGCTGGCCCAGTCATGTTAGTCGCCTCAGTGCCCCACTCGCCCTGCACCATGTCAACTCCATGCATTGGTACCTGCTGGGGACTGGACCACATGATGGCCATCTGAGGAACAAACACAGCTTCCTGGGTATTGTGCCTGGTGATGAAGTTGTACCCATTCTTCATGTTAAACCACTTGAGGGAACCTCCCACCCTCTTAATGATGACCTTGGGCACCTTTCCATTGGCGCCTGCTGTGGTGGCCTTGGGGATCACATTGCCACTGAGGTTGCTGGCATCTAGGGCTAGGGATGTATCTCCATCTCCTAAGGATGCCAGGTGTTTCTGCACAGCTTGAGGGGAGACAGAAGTGGCCACCTCTGTGTGAGTGGCCTCTCCTGCTGCACTCGTGAGGCAGTCTTTGCCCTCTCTCAGAGAATCAGAGGAAAATTTGTCTTTCTGAGGTTGGAAGTGGGGGAGGGGGTTCAGCCTGGAGGCAGGAGTCTGTCTTTGGGAGGTTTGTGGGTTAGGGCCAAGGGCTCTCTAGCTTTAGTCTAAGACTCTTGGAGAGGCCTGTAGCATCTCCTGGGACAAAGGGACATGGACCAAACAATGGCGACCACAGAGATGGTGACATCTCAGAAGGTGGGGGTTGGTCCTAGATAGGGCTTGAGCTGGGGAGGTGCATATGCACTCTGCCTCGGACTCCTGCCACATCAGGATACCTCCTGGTTCATGGTGGAGAGGAGGCACACTTGAAGCTCTAGGGAGGGGTCTTAAAAGCCCTCTTGCTTGCTTGAGTAGATGTGAAGAGAGAACCCACTTTCCACCACTCTTCCTTGGTTGCCGAGATTCCCAGACTTTTAAGAGCACTTCAGTATTCTCTCACCAATTCTCTCACAAATCCGTGGTCCTCTACCCACTCCTGGTGTGTCTTCTCTGTGGGTCATGCATTTTGCGTAACTTGAGGCAAGACGACAACCACATGATTTTAAGACCCACTCAAAGAAACCTACTGCTGTTTTTGTTTGTTTTGTTTTTATTTTCCTTCATAAAGACAAAGGAAGGCTGTCAGGCCTAGAATACTAGTACTGAGAGGACACTAAACTTGTGCAGGTTTATCCAGACTACTGTCAAGATTGTGTTGACCTAAAACAGGCTATCAGATTTTGCTCCAACAAAAATAAGTTCATTCCAGTCAAGAAAGAATTGCAATTCAGTGTCTGCAACCATGGTGAGACACATGCAAGTCTCCATAACAGGGAGAAGATAACTCTTTTATAGAAAGAAAGAGGAGTTAGGAAGGCTATACTCAGCAATGTGTCCATGGGAGGCTGAGAGTTTGAAGTGTGGTGGCTTTTCATTGGCTGAGTCCTGACAGTGTCTCATTGGCTGAGCTCTTGTCAGGCAAGAAGAAGAAGTCTTTCTTCTTCCTGTTGGGCTTTCTGGTCAAATCTGAGAGCTCTCCTTCTGGCCTCCCAACTCTATTTTAACTGAAGTTTCTCTTCATTAATTTTTATACTTCTCCCCGCTGATTGAGATCTTACTCTGAAAACATCACTGGTCAAGAGTCAGATTTTCCAGTTTAAGCAGCTTTTTGCCACACCCCCCAAATCCCCCAAATCCCAGTGCCAGGAAGGAACTTTCCTGGGTGTAGTATCCCATGTTAGAGTGAAAGTGCACAGTTTGGAAGCCTATTCAAGTCACATTAGAGTAACAAGTAGGGGTAAGAGTGATTGGAGAAGGAAATGGCAACCCACTCCAGTGTTCTTGCCTGGAGAATCCCAGGGGCAGGGAAGCCTGGTGGGCTGCTGCCTATGGAGTTGCACAGAGTCAGACACGACTGAAGTGACTTAGCAGTAGCAGCAGGGATAAGAGCGAGAACTCTCAGGCACTTTTTATCTAAAGCTCATGTTATCAAGATCATAGACATTGGAGATCATCTGAAGCATCTTGCCACATCAGAGGTTTGGCAGACAAACTTTCAACAGACCTAATCTGAATATCTAGGGAAAGCTGTCTTATCAGATATCATCTGCTTCAATTTCAGAAAATCTTTACTTTCAGATCACCAGATGTTGTGCAGGTCCAGTCAGGATTGGTTCTTTCTCTAGGTGTGTCATGTGAGTCCAAGTGTCTATTCCCTTGAGCTTGGTGGCACAAGGGTTGGTTAGCAGTACCTGATAGGGCCTTTCCAGCAAGGTTGAAGCGGGTTCTTTTGGAAGTGTTTCTTCCAATAGAGGAAATTTCCAAGTTGCAAAATGTGTTGAAATATCAGAGAACCTGTCCTTTTATCAGTTTTGGGTCAAAAGAGGCAGGAGTCAAGTGGATCTCCTGTGATTGTCTCAAAGGGCAACAGTTTTTGAGTTCCAAAAGGGGTGGATCTAATTCAGAAGGACCAATGGAAATGCTTTTGGCCAAGGCAATTAGAGTGCCTGAACAGATTTTGCCAACTGAGTCTTAATAAATGTTGCTAGAGCATTTGATTAACCAGAGGACCGAGGGTGGTAAGCACAGTTGAAGTGTTGTAAAACTAGCCAAAGTTACTGACCAGTAAAATGGGTGCTTCAGTCAGGAAGTTTAAGAGGAGTTCCCCAGACTGGGATAATCTTTTCCAAAAGGACTTTAGCCACAAAAGAGGCAGTAGCCTGTCTGCAAGGGAAGGCTTCTGTCCAATGTGAAAACATACTGATCATAACTAAAACATATGCATGAGGTAGAGGAAATTGTAAGGAATCCTATTTCCAGTTCCTGAATCCTCCATTAGGCAGCTTAAAATGTCTAGGAGGAACACATTTTGTCTTCTCTGGGCTGTATTTTGGACAAAGGGGACAAGTGTATATTCAAAGAAGATAATCCCCTGGAGGAAGGCATGGCAACCCACTCTAGTATTCTTCCTGGAGAATTCCATGGACAGAGGAGCTGGGCAGGCTACAGTCCAGGGGGGTCACAAAGAATCAACACAACTAAGCTACTAAACCTTTCACTTTCATGCTGGTGGATACCTCCTCAGCCCTCAGATCATGGCTTAAATGTTACCTCCTCAGATAGGTTTTTCCATTTTCTCTTATTTCCCCATTTGACGAGGTTATTTTGCTGTTGCTCTGTCTTAATATGCCATGTACATTTTCTTCATGGTACACTTTGTTCCAGGGTTTCCCAGGTGGCTCTGTGGAAAAGAATCCGTGCCAATTCAGAAGACCCAAGAGATGCAGGTTCAATCCCAGATTTAGGAAGATCCCCTGAGTAGGAAATGCCAACTTACTCTAGTATTCTTGCCTAGAAAATTCCAGAGACAAAGGATCCTGATGGGCTACAGTACATGGGGTCGCAAAAAGTCAGATACAACTGAGCACGCATACATGTTCATGTTCAGGACAGAAATGAATGAAATAGAGACTAAAAAACAATAGAAAGATCAGTGAAACAAAATACTTTGTTTTTCAAAACTATAAACTAAATTGATAAATTCTAACTTTGACTAATAAAAGCATAGAGATGATGTAAATAAATAAAATCAGACATGAAAGAAGAAACAATACAATGATAATGAATAAATTTAAAAAACCATGGTAGACTAAGATGAACAATACGTGAGTGCTTAGTTTCTCAGTCGTGTCCACCTCTTTGTGATGCCATGGACTGCAGCCTGCCAGGCTCCTCTGTTCTGTTTGCAAGGCTCCTCTGTCCATTGGGATTCTCCAAGCAGAAATACTGGAGTGGGTTGTCATGCCTTCCTCCAGGGGATCTTCCAAACTCAGGGATTAAACCCAGGTGTTCTACATTGCAGGCAGATTCTTTACTGTCTGAGCCACAAGGGAAGCCCAAGAATATTGCACTGGGTAGACTAAACCTTCTCTCGGAGATCATCTGGATGCAGGAATCCAACAAATCGGGGTCTCCTGCATTACAGGCAGATTCTTCACCAGTGTAGCTACCAGGGAAGCCCAATACGAATAATAAATGCCAACAAATACAGTGAAAGTGTAAAACTAGCCAAAGTAACTGACCAGGAGAATGGGTGCCTCCATCATTATGAAGTTTGAAAGGAGTTGTTAGTCTTTTTCAAAAAGACTTTAGCTACAGAAGAGGCAGTAGCCTGTTTGTACTGGAAGGCTTAAGTCCAATGTGAAAACATACTGACCATGACTAAAACATATCCACAAGGTGCAGGAAGTTTTAAGGAATCCTATTTCCCGGGCCTGAATATTCCCAGCCAATGGGTTAGCCCCAGTGAAGGGAAGCGGATATGCTGCCGACTGCCCCGGCTTCTGCCAGGACTTCTACCTCCACCACCATGCGCCACGACCATACAAACCCAAGGATGCCGAGGACGTCCTTGATGAACACGAGATCGGCAGTGAAGGCTTCGCTGTGGCTCAGGGCCTGAGACGCAGTCTGCTTTGCCACCCCTAATACCAAAGACTGAGGCACATCCCTCCCTTCCACAGCTATGAACAACTGCCCATTAAGTCTGGCTACCACTAGAGGCCACTTGTCTGACCACCTGCCTGGGTCTGCCCCCACTACAAGGCCAGAGGGCCATCCTCAGCAGGATGTGGGCCCCAGCTACCTACCGAGTCACCTTAGGGCAGAGGCACCACTCCTGGTCCTAGATGCTCACCAGGCATCTCTGAGGAGCTGGAGGCAGAGCACAAAGAGAGCAGGCATGAGGCCAATAGTGATTCACAACAAAGGCCCCCTCCACACTACAGATCCTGCTGACCACAGGAAGCACCCTGCGCCCAGGGCCAGGATTCCAGCGGAGGAGAGGGCAAGATCAAGAAGAGCTCCACTGAAACACCTGCTTCTTTCCCTTTGGCCAAGAAGAACGATACCCCTGAGGAGAAGCTCTTAGTCTTCGATGCTCCCTCTGCAGCCTGGGCTGATGAACACCTTGCCTCCCTCCCCAGGGACTCCCATGCCTGGACTACAGGTGATGTCCCCTTGAGGAGATGATGACCTCTGTTGCAGCTCACTCCAAACATCCACACTGATTGTTAGATTTGGGTCCTGAAAAGAAAACATGCTCTTTACCCAAGGTGTGAGGATAAGCTACAAGATCTATGTACTTCTAATTTCCCTCATACCATCTGCCTTGGTGGTTCCGGTACACACATATTCATACACAAACACACTCACTCACACACATCTCTGACTCTATTCTTTTTAAAGAATAGAGTCCTCTGACCAGGTCCACAGCTATTATTCTGTATCCCCAGGTGAATTAGGTGAAGTAATTTTTACAATTGTTTTTTTTTATTTTTAATACAAAAATGAAGATTATCTCATATTGAAGATGATTTGACATTGCTGGTTTGATATTACTTGCCTGATTGGTCATTTTCTCAAGAAAACATATCATGTTGCTTTAATCTGTTATCACTGTTGTATGAAATTTTAAAAGCCTTCCAGCCCTATAATTGTACTGAGACAGTCCTTTTGATCTTTTTTTTAGAATGAGTTTCAGCAGAGATCATACATATTGATCTCTTTACAAATCATGAGTTTAAGATTAATTCTGAACTTACAGGTTGAATGTCTCAGGGTTATCTAAAGGGTAAGAATGCATAGAAAAAGAAGTACCCCCGTCTCTTTTATTTTCATCCTCTTCCCTTGCCCTGGAATTGAAGCAATAAATTGGCAGGGTGAGCCCAACTACCCACACTTACTGATTAGGGAGTACTCTATGGGGCAAAAAGAAGAAAAACTGAGCAAAACATCATGGCAAGTAAAAAATATGGCTCTCTGCAAGCAGAATTTGCTTCCTTTGTATTTTTTGTTTTAAAGGACTCAATCTAATACCATTTAAGTATATAAAAGAAAATGGGCATGAGGGGCTGGGGTGATGTAAATGGAAAGTTGCTCATCAAAGGGTAAAAATTTTCAATTGTAAGAAAAGTAAGTTCTGAGGACTTAATGTACATCATGGAGACTATAGTTAACAGTGCTATATTGTATGCTTGAAAGTTGTAATGAGAGTAGAGCATTATTGTTCTCACCATGACAATGACAACAAACTGTGATAATTAACCTTATTGCAGGAAAACTTTTTCAATATACACATATAAAAATTATCACATTGCACATTTCAAACTTACACTATATCTCAATAAATCTGAGAGAAAACACTGAAGGAAAAAAAGTGAGCATAGAAGCCGGTATAATTTTTGCTGTGCATATCTCCATAGCTGAAGACCAACATCTAGTCCATAGTCCATGGGCTCTAGGTTGCATGGGCTCAGAAACTGTGGTTCCCGAGCTCTTGAGCACAGATTCAATAGTTGTGTTGCATGGGCTTAGTTGCTCCGCACCATGTGGAATCTTCCAGAAGCAGGGACCGAATCCACATCTCCTGCATTGAAAGGGAGATTCTCTCCCACTGAGCCACCAGGGAAATTCTGGAGTTACTTTCTAATTTCTCTTTCATACTTTTGATTGTTAGTGTTTAGAATGGGATTGATTATTCCATGTTGATTTTGTATCCTGCTTCTTGTTGAATTAATATGTTAGTTGATATATTTTTGATCTAGTCTTCAGGGTTTTCTATACATATTGTCACGTCATCTACAAACAGTGGCAATTTTACTTCTTCCTTTCCAATTTCTTTCTTTCTCTTGCCTAATTGCTCTGGCTGATACTTTTGATACTATATTGAATATTAATGAGGAGGGCACCAATATTGCTCTGATTTTCTTGCTCTGATCTTAGAGGAAAGTTTTCAGATTTGCATCACTGAATATGGTGTTGGATGTGTAGTTGTCACAGTAATCCAAATCTATGCCCCAACCAGTAACGCCAAAGAAGCTGAAGTTGAAAGGTTCTATGAAGGCCTACAAGACCTTTTAGAACTAACACCCAAAAAAGATGTCCTTTTCATTATAGGGGACTGGAATGCAAAAGTAGGAAGTCAAGAAACACCTGGAGTAACAGGCAAATTTGGCCTTGGAATCCGGAATGAAGCAGGGCAAAAACTAAGAGAGTTTTGCCAAGAAAAGGCACTGGTCATAGCAAATACCCTCTTCCAACAACACAAGAGAAGACTCTATACATGGACATCACCAGATGGTCAACACCAAAATCAGATCGATTATATTCTTTGCAGCCAAAGATGGAGAAGCTCTATACAGTCAGCAAAAACAAGACCGGGAGCTGACTGTGGCTTGGACCATGAACTCCTTATTGCCAAATTCAGACTGAAATTGAAGAAAGTAGGGAAAACTACTAGACCATTCAGGTATGACCTAAATCAAATTCCTTATGATTATACAGTGGAAGTGAGAAATAGATTTAAGGGCCTACATCTGATAGATAGAGTGCCTGATGAACTATGGAATGAGGTCCGTGACATTGTACAGGAGACAGGGATCAAGACCATCCCCATGGAAAAGAAATGCAAAAAAGCAAAATGGCTGTCTGAGAAGGCCTTACAAATAGCTGTGAAAAGAAGAGAGAGCGAAAAGCAATGGAGAAAAGGAAAGATATAAACACTAAATGCAGAGTTCCAAAGAATAGCAAGAAGAGATAAGAAAGCCTTCTTCAGTGATCAATGCAAAGAAATAGAGGAAAACAACAGAATGGGAAAGACTAGGGATCTCTTCAAGAAAATCAGAGATACCAAAGGAACATTTCATGCAAAGATGGGCACGATAAAGGACAGAGATGGTGTGGACCTAACAGAAGCAGAAGATATTAAGAAGAGGTGGCAAGAATACACAGAAGAACTGTACAAAAAGAGCTTCAAGACCTAGATAATCATGATGATGTGATCACTGACCTAGAGCCAGACATCTTGGAATGTGAAGTCAAATGGGCGTTAGAAAGCATCACTACGAACAAAGCTAGTGGAGGTGATGGAATTCCAGTGGAGCTATTCCAAGTCCTGAATGATGATGCTGTGAAAGTGCTACACTCAATATGCCAGCAAATTTGGAAAACTCAGCAGTGGCCACAAGATTGGAAAAGGTCAGTTTTCATCCCAATCCCAAAGAAAGGCAATGCCAAGGAGTGCTCAAACTACCACACAATTGCACTCATCTCACATGCCAGTAAAGTAATGCTCAAAATTCTCCAAGCCAGGCTTCAGCAATATGTGAACCGTGAACTTCCTGATGTTCAAGCTGGTTTTAGAAAAGGCAGAGGAACCAGAGATCAAATTGCCAACATCCACTGGATCATGGAAAAAGCAAGAGAGTTCCAGAAAAACATCTATTTCTGCTTTATTGACTATGCCAAAGCCTTTGACTGTGTGGATCACAATAAACTATGGAAAATTCTGAAAGAGATGGGAATACCAGACCACCTGATCTGCCTCTTAAGAAATCTGTATGCAGGTCAGGAAGCAACAGTTAGAACTGGTCATGGAACAACAGACTGGTTCCAAATAGAAAAAGGAGTACGTCAAGGCTGCATATTGTCACCATGTTTAATTAACTTATATGCAGAGTACATCATGAGAAATGCTGGACTGGAAGAAACACAAGTTGGAATCAAGATTGCTGTGAGAAATATCAATAACCTCAGATATGCAGATGACACCACCCTTATGGCAGAAAGTGAAGAGGGGCTAAAAAGCCTCTTGATGAAAGTGAAAGTGGAGAGTGAAAAGGTTGGCTTAAGCTCAACATTCAGAAAACGAAGATCATGGCATCTGGTCCCATCACTGCATGGGAAATAGATGGGGAAACAGTGGAAACAGTGTCAGACTTTGTTTTTCTGGGCTCCAAAATCACTGCAGATGGTGACTGCAGCCATGAAATTAAAAGACGCTTGCTCCTTGGAAGGAAAGTTATGACCAACCTAGATAGCATATTCAAAAGCAGAGACATTACTTTGCCAACAAAGTTTCGCCTAGTCAAGGCTATGGTCTTTCCTGTGGTCATGTATGGATGTGAGAGCTGGACTGTGAAGAAGGCTGAGCACCGAAGAATTGATGCTTTTGAACTGTGGTGTTGGAGAAGACTCTTGAGAGTCCCTTGGACCGCAAGGAGATCCAACCAGTCCGTTCTGAAGGAGATCAATCCTGGAATTTCTTTAGAAGGAATGATGCTAAAGCTGAAACTCCAGTATTTTGGCCACCTAATGCGAAGAGTTGACTCATTGGAGAAGACTCTGATGCTGGGAGGGATTGGGGGCAAGAGGAGAAGGGGACGACAGAGGATGAGATGGCTGGATGGCATCACTGACTCGATGGATGCGAGTCTGAGTGACCTCCGGGAGCTGGTGATGGACAGGGAGGCCTGGCGTGCTGCGGTTCATGGGGTCGCAAAGAGTCGGACACGACTGAGCGACTGATCTGATCTGTGTAGTTGTCATCTATGTTCTTTTTCACATCCAGATTCATTCTTTGTATATTTAATTGCTGGAGAGTTATTATTATGAAAGTGTGTAGAATTTTAACAGATGGCTTTTTTATGCATCTGTTGAGTTGATGCTATGATTTCTATCCTTCATTCTGTCAATGCAGTGTGTAGCATTTATTGAGATTTGTATGATTAATCATCCTTGCATTCCAGGATGCATCTCATGTGATATCGATGTAGGTTCTTTGAATGTGCTGATGAATTTGGTTTGCCAATATTTTTGAGACTATCTGCACGTATATTTCTTAGGGATATTGGTGTGTAACTTTTTTTTTTTTTTTTTGTATTGGCCTCATCAGCTATTGTGTCAAACTATTGTGTCAGACTAAGGTTGGCCTCATTGGAGAAGGAAATGGTAACCCACTCCAGTGTTCTTGCCAGGAGAATCCCAGGGACAGAGGAGCCTGGTAGGAGGCCATCTATGGGGTCGCACAGAGTCAGACACGACTGAAGCAACTTAGCAGCAGCAGCAAGATTGGCCTCGTGATGATTTTGGCAGAATTCACTTGTCTTCAACTTTTAGGAAAGGTTATCACTAATTTTTGTTCAGCAGAATTCACTAATTCTACTAAATGTTGAGTAGAATTCAATAATGAAGCCACCTAGTCCTGGGTTTTTATGTGTGTATGTAAGGGTGGGTGTAGAATTTCATTATGGACTCAATCTCCTTCAGTCAGTTCAATCACTCAGTTGTGTCTGGCTCTGTGACCCCCATGGACTGCAGCACACCAGACTTCCTTGTCCATTACCAACTGGCAGAGCTTACTCAAACTCATATCCATTAAGTAGGTGATGCCATCCATCTCATCCTCTGTCATCCCTTTCTCCTCCCACCTTCAATCTTTCCCAGCATCAGGGTCTTTTCAAATGAGTTAGTTCCTCGCATCAGGTGGCCAAAGTATTGGAGTTTTAGCTTCAGCATCAGTCCTTCCAGTGACTATTCAGGACCTATTTCCTTTAGGATGGACTGGTTGGATCTTCTTGCTGTCCAAGGGACTCTTGAGAGTCTTATCCAACACCACAGTTTAAAAGCATCAATTCTTCAGCACTCAGCTTTCTTTACAGTCCAACTCTCACATCCATACGTGACTTCTGAAAAAACCATAGCTTTGACTAGATGGACGTTTGTTGGCAAAGTAGTGTCTCTGCTTTTTAATATGCTGTCTAGGTTGGTCATAACTTTTCTTCCACGGAACAAGCATCTTTTAATTTCATGGCTGCACTCACCATCTGCAGTGATTTTGGAGCCCCCCAGAATAAAGTCTGTCACTGTTTCCATTGTTTCCACATCTATTTGCCATGTAGTGATGGGACCAGATGCCATGATCTTAGTTTTCTGAATATTGAGTTTTAAGCCAACTTTTTCCTCTCCTCTTTCACTTCCATCAAGAGGCTCTTTAGTTCTTCTTCACTTTCTTCCATAAGGGTGGTGTCATCTGCACATCTGAGATTATTGATATTTCTCCCAGCAATCTTGATTCCAGCTTGTGCTTCATCCATTCCAGCATTTATCATGATGTATTCCGCACATAAGTTGAATAAGCAGGGTGACAATATACAGCCTTGGTGTAATCCTTTTCCAATTTGGAACCAGTCTGTTGTTCCATGTCCAGTTCTAACTGTTGCTTCTACACCTGCATGCAAATTTCTCAGGAGGCAGGTCAGGTGGTCTGGTATTCCAATCCCTTTAGGAATTTTCCTTAGCAGATTTAAATTGATTCAGATGTTCTATTTCTTCATGATTCCAGTCTTGGTAGATTTTATGCTTGTAACACAGTACCATTTTCTTCTAGGTTATTATTTTTTGGCATTTATTATTCATATTGGGTTTCCCTGGTAATTCAGCTGGCAAAGAATCTTCCTGCAATGCAGGAGACCCTGATTCATTCAATTCCTGGGTCAGGAAGAGCACCTAGAGAAAGGATAGGCAACCCAGTGCAGTATTCTTGGGCTTCCCTGGTGGCTCAGACAGTACATCTCCTGCAATACAGGAGACCTGGGTTCGATCCCTGAGTTGGGAAGATCCCCTGGAGAAGGGCATGGCAATCACTCCAGTATGCTTGCCTGGAGAATCCCCATGGACAGAGGAGCCCAACAGGCTGCAGTCCATGGAGTGGCAAAGACTTGGACACGACTGAGTGACAAAGCATGCATGCATTGTTCATCTTAAGCTACTATAGTCCATTGTATTTATGCTCAATTGTATTGCTTCTTCTTTCATTTCTGATTTTATGTATTTGTATCATCTCTCTTCTTTTATTAGTCAGTCTAGCTGAGAGTTTGTAAATTTTGCATATTTTTGAAAAACAAAATCTCTTGTTTCACTGATTTTTCTATTGTTTTTCTAGTCTCTCTCTCTCTCTCTTTTTTTAAATTTCTGTCCTGAACATGAACATGTATGCATGTTCAGCCTGTCAGGTTTAGATAATGACAGAGAAGCCCCTTGTAAAATCAAACACCTATGTAACCAGGACTAAGGTCAACAAACAGACCATTGCCAGCCTTCCAGAATACAACCACCAAGATTGCTCCCAATCACAACCCATACCCTCCCCTATGGATCGTGACTTCATGATAACCAGTTCAGTGCTTTTTAAAAAACATGACCTTACAACTTTTGTGTGCATTCCTAAGCAATACAGTTTATTTGAAGTTGTATCAGAGGAATCATACTGCATGCTCCCTTTTATGGCCTACTTCTTTCACTCTATTATATTTATTTGAGAGACTCATCCATCTTGTTCCTAGTAGCCTTCGATCTTTTGTCTCCATCATTGACTAGCATTCCAATGCATGATTTTAGCAAAGTAATTATGATTATACCATTCTACATTGCACGAACACTGGGCTGCTTTTAGCTTTTTCTTATGAACAATGGTGCAATGAACATTCTTGGGTGTTTTTCATGCGACTCATGTTTAAAAGTCTCTTGGGTATACATGCAAGAACAGAATCACTGGCCCATAGTTATACATATCTTTTCTGCATGGTGACAAATTGATTTTTTGTAGTGGTTGTAACAACTTATAATCCCAGCAGCAGCATAAAGAATTTCTCTGCTTGCACATCTTCATCTACACCAAGTGTTGCCAGAATTTAACTTATTTGCTTTAGCACTACTATTAAGTTTTTGCACATTCTCACATTTATGAACCTTTTGGACATTCTCTTCTATGAAAAGCCTGTTCATGTACAACTTTTTCACAGTATTTGAATTCTATTTTCCATCTTGTTCTTACTTATCCAGTGAGTTATTTCTGTGTTTTCAATACCAGTCCATTGATGGTTATATGTATGGCTAAAATTATCTTTTGCTCTGTTGTTTGTATTTTCTCTTTTGTGCTGTGTTTTGTTAAGACTTTAATTAAGACATATTTAATTATATAACATACTTAATGATAACATAGTCAAAATTTATCATTCTTCTGCTTATGGCTAGTGCTTTTATGTTTCCAGAAATCTGTCCCTACCTTGGAGCCATGAAACTATTCTCTATCTTGTCTTCTGGAATATTTATGGTTTTGCCTCTCACAGTTAGACCATAATCCAGTTACAAGTGATGTGTGTGCATAATGTTGACTAAAGTTTCTTTCTGTTTTTATATTTTATCCTATGAACAGCTACCTAAACTTTTATTGATTCTCCCAATTTCAGTGAACCACTTATTGAAAAATCTGCCCTTTTCCTACAGATTTGCAGTGCCACATGTGTCATAAATCAAACATCTACCTATGTATGGGCTAGTTTGTGTACTCTCCATTAAGTCCCATGGCCCAATTTATGTCTATGTAAAATACCACATATCAGTATTCATCACTACAAATCTGAAGTCAATTCTGATATTTGGATAAGCCACTCAACTCTACCTTGTTCTTCAAGAACGTATAGGTTATTTTTGGCCTCTCTCGAATCTATTTCAATTATCAACTCATCAGAAAAATTCAACCAAAATCCTTTCTAGGGTTCTAATTAGGATTGCATTGCACTTTTGGATTTGACTAATTGTCTGCAATATAGAATGTGATTGAATGGATATGGTGTACCTTTCCTTTTAATAAAAACTTCTTTAATATGTCCCAATAATATTTCTTTTTTTCCTATAAGAGAGCATTTAATCCTAGGCACTCATATTTTGCAAATAGTGCCTTTGAAATTTTCATTTTGTAAATCTGTTGCTGGTAAATAGAATAAAATTGGCTTCTGTATGTTAATATTTTATCCTGTGAACAGCTAACCTAAACTTTTATTGATTCTATCTATTTCTCTGTAAATACCTGTAGAATTTAGTGTACAGAATCATATCGTCTGCAAACAATGCCAGTCTTGCTTCTTCCTTTCCAAGCACTTTGTTCCTTCTGTTCCCACCTACTATATTTTCTGGGTGATAGTGGACATTCTTACTTGATGCAGCTCTCACAAGGAAGCTTTCAGTAATTCCAAGAATGATATTTGCTGTAGGTGTTGTGTTCTGTAGCAATCTGGATCCAATCAGGAGATGGAAAGTACACAGTGGTCAGGGGAAATTTAACATAATGTTTAAACATAAAGAATTATTAAATATGACACATGCAGAATATATAGGATACAGTAAAACTCCATATAGTATCTTGGGTTTAAGAAGCATTCCCAAAGGAAGACAAACTTGGAATGGGGGTCACTCCCCAAGCCTGGAGATCACACCTCATTGGAGAAAGTGTAGGACAACCTTCTGAAGGCAGAGAAGTTTGCTAATTTACCAGCACCAGAGCCAGTCTGCAGAACCAGAGCTGGTCTACAGTTGAAGGGTAAGCAGGAAGGTACCCTCTGGAGCACATCAGTGTGGAAAGGCCACAGCTGGTGGCCGGCATGATGTGGACATGTAGTAGGAACAGGGGACTTGGTGGAGTTGGAGGCCTGGAGCTGTCAATGTCCTATACGTAGGATCAGGTGGGCCTTGAGGTTGTGCGAACTGCAGCCTTGGGACAAGTACAGGAGATAAACCTAGTGGTGGCGTAAGGTGGGGGAATGAGAGGAATCCAGTAAGGCGAATCAGCAGGTAGGTGGCTTAGAACACAAGATATCCATGTGAAGAGGGCCACAGAAAGCAAATGACCAGGCCACACTGGTTCTGCACAGTCAACAAGGACAGTTGTTCTGGGCACATGCTTGGAGCAGAACGCCTAGGCTATCATTATACTCACACTTCTGACAGCCAGAACTCCTGGAGAACTACTTCCTCCTTCAAGATCCATCCAGTATCTTCTAACTGAGAAAACTGAACATCATACTCACTCTGAAGCAGAGATTCTTTTTTTTTTCTTTTTTAAATGTTTTATTATTTTTATTGAAGTATAATTGAGTTACAATACTGGTAATTCCTGTTGTACAACAAAGTGATGAGGTTATACATATATACATATGATTTTTTAAATATGCTTTTCCATAATGGTTCCTTATAGGATTGTTTTTATTTTATTTTTTTAATTTAAATTTATTTTAATTGGAGGCTAATTACTTTACAATATTGTATTGGTTTTGCCATACATCAACATGAATTCACCACGGGTGTACACGGGTTCCCCATCCTGAACCTCGCTCCCACCTCCCCCTCCCCGTACCATTCCTCTGGGTCATCCCAGTGCACTAGCCCCAGGCATCCTGTATCCTGCATCGAACCTGGACTGGCGATTCATTTCTTATATAATATTATACATGTTTCAGTGCCATTCTCCCAAATCATCCCACCCTCTCCCTCTCCCACAGAGTCCAAAAGAGTGTTATATACATCTGTGTCTCATTTGCTGTCTCGCATACAGGGTTATCGTTACCATCTTTCTAAATTCCATATATATGCGTTAGTATACTGTATTGGTGTTTTTCTTTCTGGCTTACTTCACTCTGTATAATAGGCTGCAGTTTCGTCCACCTCATTAGAACTGATTCAAATGTATTTTTAATGGCTGAGTAATACTCCATTGTGTATATGTACCACAGCTTTCTTATACATTCATCTGCTGATGGACATCTAGGTTGCTTCCAAGTCCTGGCTATTATAAACAGTGCTGCGATGAACATTGGGGTACACATGTCTCTTTCAATTCTGGTTTCCTCAGTGTGTATGCCCAGCAGTGGGATTGCTGGGTCATAAGGCAGTTTTATTTCCAGATTTTTAAGGAATCTCCACACTATTCTCCATAGTGGCTGCACTAGTTTGCATTCCCACCAAGAGTGTAAGAGGGTTCCCTTTTCTCCACACCCTCTCCAGCATTTATTGCTTGTAGACTTTTGGATCACAACCATTCTGAATGGTGTGAAATGGTACCTCATTGTGGTTTTGATTTGCATTTCTCTGACAACCTAGATAGCATATGCAAAAGCAGAGACATCACTTTGCCAACAAAGGTTCGCCTAGTCAAGGCTATGGTCTTTCCTGTGGTCATGTATGGATGTGAGAGCTGGACTGTGAAGAAGGCTGAGCGCCGAAGAATTGATGCTTTTGAACTGTGGTGTTGGAGAAGACTCTTGAGAGTCCCTTGGACTGCAAGGAGATCCAACCAGTCCATTCTGAAGGAGATCAATCCTGGAATTTCTTTAGAAGGAATGATGCTAAAGCTGAAACTCCAGTATTTTGGCCACCTCATGCGAAGAGTTGACTCATTGGAGAAGACTCTGATGCTGGGAGGGATTGAGGGCAGGAGGAGAAGGGGATGACAGAGGATGAGATGGCTGGATGGCATCACTGACTTGATGGGTGTGAGTCTGGGTGACCTCCGGGAGCTTGTGATGGACAGGGAGGCCTGGCGTGCTGCGGTTCATGGGGTCGCAAAGAGTCGGACACGACTGAGCGACTGATCTGATCTGATCTGATCTGATAATGAGTGATGTTGAGCATCTTTTCATGTGTTTGTTATCCATCTGTATGTCTTCTTTGCAGAAATGTCTATTTAGTTCTTTGGCCAATTTTTTGATTAGGTCATTTGTTTTTCTGGAATTAAGCTGCAGGAGTTGCTTGTATATTTTTGTGATTAGTTCTTTTGTCAGTTGCTTCATTTGTTATTATTTTCTCCCATTCTGAAGGCTGTCTTTTCACCTTGCTTAGAGTTTCCTTTGTTGTGAAGAAGCTTTTTAAGTTTAGTTAGGTCCCATTTGTTTATTTTTGCTTTTATTTACAATATTCTGGGAGGTGGGTCACAGAGGATTCTGCTGTTATTTATGTCGGAGAGTGTTTTGCTTATGTTTTCCTCTAGTAGTTTTATAGTTTCTGGTCTTATGTTTAGATCTTTAATCCATTTTGAGTTTATTTTTGTGTATGGTGTTAGAAAGTGTTCTAGTTTCATTCTTTTACAAGTGGTTGACCAGTTTTCCCAGCATCACTTGTTAAAGAGGTTTTCTTTTCTCCATTGTATATTCTTGCCTCCTTTGTCAAAGATAAGGTGTCCATAGGTGCATGGATTTATCTCTGGAATTTCTATTTTGTTCCATTGATCTATATTTCTGTCTTTGTGCCAATACCATACTGTGTTGATGACTGTGGCTTTGTAGTAGAGCCTGAAGTCAGGCAGGTTGATTCCTCCATGTCCGTTCTTCTTTCTCAAGATTGCTTTGGCTATTCGAGTGTTTTTTTGTATTTCCATACAAATTGTGAAATTATTTGTTCTAGCTCTGTGAAAAATACCATTGATAGCTTGATAGGGATTGCATTGAATCTATAAATTGCTTTGGGTAGTATACTCATTTTCACTATATTGATTCTGCCAATCCATGAACATGGTATATTTCTCCATCTATTAGTGTCCTCTTTGATTTCTTTCACCAGTGTTTTATAGTTTTGTATATATAGATCTTTAGTTTCTTTAAGTAGATATATTCCTAAGTATTTTATTCTTTTCATTGCAATAGTGAATGGAATTGTTTCCTTAGGTTTTCTTTCGATTTTCTCATAATTAGTGTTTAGGAATGCAAGGGATTTCTGTGTGTTGATTTTATATCCTGCAACTTTACTATATTCATTGATTAGCTCTAGTAATTTTCTGGTGGAGACTTCAGGGTTTTCTATATAGAGGATCGTGTCATCTGCAAACAGTGAGACTTTTACTTTTTCTTTTCCAATCTGGATTCCTTTTATTTCTTTTCTGCTCTGATTGCTGTGGCCAAAACTTCCAAAACTATGTTGAATAGTAGTGGTGAGAGTGGGACCCTTGTCTTGTTCCTGACTTTATGGGAAATGCTTTCAATTTTTCACCATTGAGGATAATGCTTGCTGTTTGTCATATATAGCTTTTATTATGTTGAGGTATGTTCCTACTATACCTGCTTTCTGGAGGGTTTTTATCATAAATGGATGTTGAACTTTGTCAAAGGCTTTTCTGCATCTATTGATATAATCATATGGTTTTTATTTTTCTATTTGTTAATGTGGTGTATTACGTCGATTGATTTGTGGATATTGAAGAATCCTTGTATTCCTGGGATAAAGCCCACTTGGTCATGGTGTATGATCTTTTTAATGTGTTGTTGGATTCTGATTGCTAGAATTTTGTTAAGGATTTTTGCATCTATGTTCACCAGTGATATTGGCCTGTAGTTTTCTTTTTTTGTGTCATCTTTGTCAGGTTTTGGTATTAGGGTGATGGTGGCTTCATAGAATGAGTTTAGAAGTTGACCTTCCTCTGCAATTTTCTGGAACAGTTTGAGTAGGATAGGTGTTAGCTCTTCTCTAAATTTTTGGTAGAATTCAGCTGTGAAGCCGTCTGGACCTGGGCTTTTGTTTGCTGGAAGATTTCTGATTACAGTTTCAATTTCCGTGCTTGTGATGGGTCTGTTAAGATTTTCTATTCCTTCCTGGTTCAGGTTTGGAAAGTTGTACTTTCCTAAGAATTTGTCCATTTCTTCCATGTTGTCCATTTTATTGGCATATAGTTGCTGATAGTAGTCTCTTATGATCCTTTGTATTTCTGTGTTGTCTGTTCTGGTCTCTCCATTTTCATTTCTAATTTTATTGATTTGATTTTTCTCTCTTTGTTTCTTGATGAGTCTGGCTAATGATTTGTCAATTTTATTTATCCTTCCAAAGAACCAGCTTTGGCTTTGTTGACTTTTGCTATGGTCTCTTTTGTTTCTTTTGCATTTGTTTCTGCCCTAATTTTTAAGATTTCTTTCCTTCTACTAGCCCTGGGGTTCTTCATTTCTTCCTTTTCTAGTTGCTTTAGGTGTAGAGTTAGGTTATTTATTTGACTTTTTTCTTATTTCTTGAGGTATGCCTGTATTGCTATGAACTTTCCCCTTAGCACTGCTTTTACAGTATCCCACAGGTTTTGGGTTGTTGTGTTTTCATCTTCATTTGTTTCTATGCATATTTTGATTTGTTTTTTGATTTCTTCTGTGATTTGTTGGTTATTCAGCAGCGTGTTGTTCAGCCTCCATATGTTGGAATTTTTAATAGTTTTCCTCCTTTTATTGAGATCTAATCTTACTACATTGTGGTCAGAAAAGATGCTTGGGATGATTTCAATTTTTCTGGATTTACCAAGGCTAGACTTATGGCCCAGGATGTGATCTATCCTGGAGACAGTTCCGTGTGCGCTTGAGAAAAAGGTGAAATTCATTGTTTTGGGGGTGAAATGTCCTATAGATATCAATTAGGTCTAACTGGTCTATTGTATCATTTAAAGTTTGTGTTTCCTTGTTAATTTTCTGTTTAGTTGATCTATCCATTGGTGTGAGTGCTGTATTAAAGTCTCCCACTATTATTGTGTTATTGTTCATTTCCCCTTTCATACTTGTTAGTATTTGTCTTACATATTGCAGTGCTCCTATGTTGGGTGCATATATATTTATAATTGATATATCTTCTTCTTGGATTGATCCTTTGATCATTATGTAGTGTCCTACTTGTGTCTCTTTTCACAGCCTTTGTTTTAAAGTCTATTTTATCTAATATGAGTATTGCTACTCCTGCTTTCTTTTGGTCTCTATTTGCATGGAATATCTTTTTCCAGCCCTTCACTTTCAGTCTCTATGCATCCCTGTTTTGAGGTGGGTCTCTTGTAGGCAACATATATAAGAGTCTTGTTTTTGTATCCATTCAGCCAGTCTTTGTCTTTTGGTTGGGGCATTCAACCCATTTAGGGTTAAGGTAATTATTGATAAGTATGATCCCATTGCCATTTACTTTATTGTTTTGGTTTTGAGTTTATATACCCTTTTTGTGTTTCCTGTCTAGAGAATATCCTTTAGCATTTGTTGGAGAGCTGGTTTAGTGGTGCTGAATTCTCTCAGCTTTTGCTTGTCTGTAAAGCTTTTGATTTCTCCTTCATATTTGAATGAGATCCTTGCTGGGTACAGTAATCTGGGCTGTAGGTTATTTCCTTTCATCACTTTAAGTATGTTTTGCCATTCCCTCCTGGCCTGAAGAGTTTCTACTGAAAGATGAGCTGTTATCTTTATGGGAATCCCCTTGGGTGTTACTTGTTGTTTTTCCCTTGCTGCTTTTAATATTTGTTCTTTGTGTTTGATCTTTGTTAATTTGATTAATATGTGTCTTGGGGTGTTTTGGCCTTGGGTTTATCCTGTTTGGGACTCTCTACATTTCTTGGACTTGGGTGATTATTTCCTTCCCCATTTGGGGAAGTTTTCAACTATTATTTCCTCAAGTATTTTCTCATGGTCTTTCTTTTTGTCTTCTTCTTCTGGGACTCTTATGATTTGACTGTTGGGGTGTTTAATATTGTCCTGGAGGTCTCTGAGATTGTTCTCATTTCTTTTAATTCGTTTTTCTTTTTTTCCTCTCTGCTTCATTTATTTCTACCATTCTATCTTCTAGCTCACTAATCCTATCTTCTGCCTCTGTTATTCTACTCTTTGTTGCCTCCAGAGTGTTTTGGATCTCATTTATTGCATTATTCATTATATATTGACTTTTTTTTATTTCTTCTAGGTCCTTGTTAAACCTTTCTTGCATCTTCTCAATCCTTGTCTCCAGGTTATATATCTGTGATTTCATTTTAATTTCAAGATTTTGGATCATTTTCACTATCATTATTCTGAATTCTTTATCAGGTAGATTCCCTATCTCTTCCTCTTTTGTTTGGTTTGGTGGGCATTTATCCTGTTCCTTTACCGGCTGGATATTCCTCTGTCTCTTCATCTTGTTTATATTGCTGAATTTGGGGTGGCCTTTCTGTGTTCTGGCAGTGTGTGTAGTTCTCTTTATTGTGCAGTTTCCTTGCTGTGGGTGGGATTGTTTGGGTGGCTTGTCAAGGTTTCTTGATTTGGGAAGCTTGTGTCGGTGTTCTGGTGGGTGGAGCTGGATTTCTTCTCTCTGGAGTGCAATGAAGTGTCCAGTAGTGTGTTATGAAATGTCAATGGGTTTGGAGTAACTTTGGGCAGCCTGTATACTGAAGCTCAGGGGTGTGTTCCTGTAGAATTTGCATGGTATGTCTTGCTCTGGAACTTGTTGGCCCTTGGGTGGTGCTTGGTTCTAGTGTAGGTATGGAGGCATTTGATGAGCTCCTGTTGATGAATGTTCCCTGGAGTCAGGAGTTCTCTGGTGTTCTCAGGATTTGGACTTAAGCCTCCTGCTTCTGGTTTTCAGTCTTATTTTTACAGTAGTCTCAAGACTTCCCCTTCTCCTTTTGAAGACAATGGGCTGCTTTTCTGGGTGCCTGATGTCCTCTGCTGGCATTTAGAAGTTGTTTTGTGAAATTTACTCAGTGTTTAAATGTTCTTTCATGAATTTGTTGGGGGAGAAAATGATCTCTCTGTCCTATTTCTCCACCACTTAGGACCGCCTCTGAAGGAGAGATTCTTAAAGTAATCCATCCATTATCAAAGAGCTTATCTTAAAAGGTAAATTTAGAACAGGGAGGCAATGCATTAATAATTGACTTCATGTCCTTTATCAGTTTAGGTGAGTCTCTTCTATTGTTATTTTGTTACATGAATCATAGGCACCCTGTTGTTGCTCAGTCACTAAGTCATGTGACTCTGTGCAGCTCATAGACTATAGTGCACGAGGTTTTCCTGTCCTTCACTATCCCAGAATTCGCTCAAATTCATGTCTATTGAGTCAGTGATGTTATCTAACTGTCTCATCCTCTGTGGCCCTCTTCTCCTCCTGCCCTCAATCTTTCCCAACATCAGAGTGTTTTCCAATGAGTCAGCTCTTCCCATCAGATGGCCAAAGTATTAGAGCTTCAGCCTCAGCATCAGTCCTACCAATGAATAGTCAAGTTGATTTCCTTAGGATTGACTTATTTGATCTCATGGTTATCCTAGGGACTCTCAAGGGTCTTCTCCATCACCACAATTTGAAAGCATATCTTTGGCACTCAGACTTCTTGTTGGTTCAATTCCCACATCCATACATGACTACTGGAAAAACTATAGCTTTAACTATACAGAACTTTACCAGAAAAGTGACATCTGCTTTTTATATGCTGTCTAAAATAGGCATCCTCTCTATCATAATATTGTTTCTCTGGTGAACTAATGATTGGAGCAGCAGAACTGCCCACATCCAGAGTTTTAATAGACCACTTATAATTTTTGTTGGACCCAGGACTCCTTGGCCTGAAATGAGTTTTGCTGTCAAACCCAGGCTTTTGCATGAAGCAGATGTCATGGGGGTAAGGCAGGTACACTGTGACCTCTGTGTTTTAGTCCTACCCGGGAAGGCAATGGCACCCCACCCCAGTACTCTTGCCTGGAAAATCCCATGGATGGAAGATCCTAGTAGGCTCCAGTCCATGGGGTCGCTGAGAGTCTGACACGACTGAGTGACTTCACTTTCACTTTTCACTTTTATGCATTGGAGAAGGAAATGGCAACCCACTCCAGTGTTCTTGCCTGGAGAATCCCAGGGATGGGGGAGCCTGGTGGGCTGCCGTCTATGGGGTCGCACAGAGTCGGACACGACTGAAGTGACTTAGCAGTAGCAGCAGGTCTTGCCTGTTCTACCTACAAGAAGAGACTAGGTGTATGATAAGTTTGCCTCTTACACCATGAGTGTGAATAGCACATGTTCTCCTCAGGAATAGACTAGTTTATACCTGAAATGTTGCTCTACTCTCTTGATAGCTGAACTTGAACTAAACAGGGAGAGAAGACACTTGGATTTCATTTAAAGCCATGCTCATCAGAGCCCTGTCCATGGAGGAACAGAGCAAAAGATGCCTGTGTGCTAACAGTACTTTACTTTTCTCACTTGCCTTTGGGCTCAAAAATGGACAAAAATTGATAAGGGGAAATGACCCATAATTTTTCCATTCTTAAATGACAAGTTCTTTAGTGATTGAACTGGCATTTTACATTGGGAATGAGAGAGAATTTAATTTTTAAAGAAAAAAATCTTTATTTTTCGGTACATCTATATTCAATAGATAGAATAAGATACCACTAAATCCAAAAGGGAGAAAATACTGTTATAGTTGCTCATCTTTAGAATATTGTGCTGTCTTCCTAGTACATCCAATGTAAAGCATATTCACCTCTTCTATTCAGAAGTCACATAAGACACATTAATCCATAGCCTTATGTTCTCACACAGGACTGGGCTGGCTTCCTATCCCAAGAACCCTGAGAACTTGTACAGGAGGAACTGAATATGAAAAATAGGTTTATCCTTTTAAAGCTGTTGGACCTGCTGTCTGTGCTCTCTTAACCACCAGGCATGCAATGATGAGATAGAAATGTGAAACCTGAAACTTGCTCACTGACAAAAGGGGAACTCTCTAGGGCTGCCACATGGGAAGTTTTTACCACTGGGAATCAAAGTAGGCACTCTCACTTGGTAGAAATCATTGAGAACCAGGTTTTGTGGAGATACACAGTTCTAGTCTGTGGTTTCTGAATGTGGGCTGTGTAGCTGCAGCTGTTCTATCTCTCACTGCTGGAGGAAGACGAATTTGTGAGTTCCACACAAAACATAGTCACAGAAAGTTAACCAAAATGATCACATGGATTACAGCTTCATGTAACTCAATGAAGCTATGAACCATACCAAGCAGGGCAACCCAAGATGGATGGGTCATGGTGGAGAGTTGTGACAAAACATGGTCCACTGGAGAAGGGAATGGCAAACCACGTCAACATTCTTGCTTCAAGAACCCCATGAACAGTATAAAAGTGAAGAATATATGACACCAGAAGATGAGCCTCCCAGGCCGTTAAGTGTCCAATATGTTACTGGGGAAGAGCTCCAAAAAAAAAAAAAAAAAAAAGAAGAGGCTGGGCCAAGTGGGGAGGACAAGGTTGTGGAAGTGTCTGGTGGTGAAAGTAAATTGCAATGCTGCAAAGAACAATATTGCATAAGAACTTGGAATGTTAGGTCCATGAATCAAGGCAAATTGGACGTGGTCAAAGAGGAAAGAGCAAGAGTGAACACTGACATTTTAGGACTCAATGAACTAAAATGGACAGGAATGGGTGAATTTAACTCAGATGACCATTATATCTACTACTGTGGGCAAGATTCCATTAGAAGAAATGGAGTAGTCCTCATAGTCAACAAAATAGCCTGAAATACAATATTTTGGTGCATTTTCAAAAGCAACAGAATAATAATGCTTTCTTTCGAAGGCAAACAATTAAACCTCACAGTAATCCAAATCTATGCCCCAACCACTAATGCCAAAGAAGACAAAATCAAACAGTTCTATGAAAAACTATAAGACCTTGGAAAACTAGCACCAAAAAGATGTCCTTTTAATCTTAGAGAATTAGAATGCAAAAGTAAGAAGTCAAGCGAGACCTTGAGTAACAGGTAAGTTTGGGCTCGGAGTACAAAATGAAGCAGGGCAAAGGCTAACAGAGTTTTGCCAAGAGAACACACTGGTTATAGCAAACATCCTCTTATAACAACACAAGAGATGACTATGGACATCAGCAGATAGTCAATACCGAATCAGATTGATTATATTCTTTTCAGCCAAAGATAGAGAAGCTCTATAGAGTTAGCAAAAACAAGACCTGGAGCTGACTGTGGCTCATATCATGCACTCCTTATTGCAAAGTTCAGGATTAAATTGAAGACAGTAGGGGAAACCACTAGATCATTCAAGTATCTCGATGTATGGTAAAAGCAATACAATATTGTAAAGTTAAGCAAAATAAAATTTAATTAAAAAAAAAAAAAAAAAACAAATATGACCTAATAAAAAGCCCTTGTTTTTATTCAGTGGAGGTGACAAATAAATTCAAGGGAGTAGACCTGGTAGACAGAGTACATGAATAACTATGGATGGAGGTTCATAATATTGTATAGGAGGCAGGGACCAAAATCATCCCAAAGTGAAAGAAATGCAGGAAAGCAAAATGGTTGTCTGAGAAAGCCTTACAAATAACGGGAGAAAAAAGAAGTGAAAGGCAAAGAAGAAAGGGAAAGCTATACCCAACTGAATGCAGAGTTCCAAAGAATAGCAAAAAGAGATAAGAAAGCCCTCCTAAGTGCGCAATGCAAAGAAATAGAGGAAAACAATAGAATGTGAAAGACTAGAGATCTCTTCAAGAAAATTCGAGATACCAAGGGAACATTCCATGCAAAGATGGGCATGATAAAGGACAGAAATGGCAAGGACCTAACATAAGCAAATGAGATTAAGAAGACATAGCAGGAATACATAGAAGAACTAGACAAAAATGGCCCTAGTGACTCATATAACCATGATGGTGTGATCACTGTATTAGAGGAAGTCATCCTGGAGTGTGAAGTCAAGTGGGCCTTAGAAAACATTACTATGAACAAAGATAATGGAGGTGATGGAATTCCAGCTGAGCTATTTAAAATCCCAATAGATGATGCTGTTAAAGTGCTGCACTCAATATCTCTGCAAATTTAGAAAACTTAGCAGTGCCACAGGACTGGGAAAGATTTTCATTCCACTCCCAAAGAAAGACAATGCCAAAGAATGTTCAAATCTCTGTACAATTGCTCTCATTTCACATGATAGCAATATAATGCTCAAAATCCTTCAAGCTAGTCTTCAGTAGTAAGTGAACCAAGAAATTCCAGATGTACAAGCTGGATTTAGAAAAGGCAGAGAAACCAGAGATCACGTTGTCAGCATCCATTGAATCATATAAAAAGCAAGCGAATTCTGGAAATACGTCTACTTCTGCTTCGTTAACTATGTTAAAGTTTCTACTGTGGATCACAACAACAACCAAAAAAAAAAAAAAAAATACCGTGGAAAATTCTTAAAGAGATGGGCACACCAGACCACCTTACTTGCCTCCTTAGAAACCTGTATGCAGAGGGCGGTCCTAAGATAGTGGAGAAATAGGACAGGGAGACCACTTTCTCCCAAATTCATCAAAAGAACATTTGAACACTGAGCAAATTCCACAAAACAACTTCTGAATGCTGGCAGAGGACATCAGTCACCCAGAAAGGCAGCCCATTGTCTTCAAAAGGAGGTAGGACAAAATACAAAAGATAAAAGGAGAGACAAAAGAGGTAGGGACAGAGATCTGCCCCGGGAAGGGGAGTCTTTAAAAGAGAGAAGTTTCCTCCAAACATCAGGAAACACTCTCACTGGCAAGTCTGTGGTGAGCCTTGGAACCTCAGAGGACAACATAACCAGGAGGAAAAATAAAGAAATAATTAAAACCCACGGATTACATGCCCAGCAGAAACTCCCAGCGAGAAGCAGCCCAGATGCTCGCATCTGCCACTAGCAAGCAAGGACTGAACAGGGAGGCACGGGCTGCATTGCTTAGGGTAAGGACTGGGCCTGAATGCCCCAAGGGCAATCTGAGGGAACTAAGTAGAGATAGTAACCCAGACTGTGGGATAGCTATCCCTCGAAAAGCCCTAACCTAAGACACTGCCAGGCCTGCTCACAGAACAAAGGACTGAGCAGAGCTAGCTAGCTGCAGACCAGCCCATCCCCAACTGGAGACAGGCAGACAGGGGCAGCCTGAGCTGGAAGCAGGCAATTGTGGCCCCAGAGAGGCATCATCTACCAAACTGCAAACAGGCATCGTTGCTAACCAAGACTTCTTGGGATTCTGGACAGTCAACATCTGCTGGGAAGATCAGCCAGAGATCAGCTCCCAGAAGAGACACACGGCACACCTGAGAAGGCGCACAGGTTGTACACCCAGAAAACCGAGCAGTAGGGATGGGGGAGGCAATAAGTCTCAGCCTTCAAGTGGAGGTGACCACGCTCTCCAAGCATCTGGTAACCTGAGCTGCTTGGACCTCGGAAGGGCAAAAATGCAGGCCCAACCAAGTCTGCACCTTTGTGGAGTACTCAAGAACCTGAACCTGAGTGGCTTAGGACCTAGGAAGCGCATGCAACCCAGGCCCACCTCAAACAGTTCCTGGCAGAGCAACCTAGAGGCTGAACAGTGTAGACTGGGAAAGCACACACACCGTGAGCAGTAACAAACCTGGTGTGGCAGAGACACTGTGAGCACTCCCCCACACAAGCCAGTGATATATGTTTGCAGTGTTCCTCCCTCCCCACAGCACCACTGAACAAGTAAGCCTAAAAAAGTGACCACCATCGCCCCCTTGTGTCAGGGCGGAAATTAGACACTGAAGAAGCCAGCAAACAGAAGACGCTAACAAAGGGAACTGCTTTGGAAGTGACAGGTGCAATAGATTAAACCCTGCAGTTTGCACCGACTACAAAGGAAGGGGCCTACAGATCTTGAGAAGTATAAGCCGGATCAAGGAATTATCTGAAAATGAACTGACCCCACACGGTCCACAATACCACCAGAGAAAGTCCTAGATATACTTTTACTATTATCATTTTTTTATTTTTTAAATTTATTTTTTTATTTTTAAGTCCTCTATTACTCCTTTAATTTTCATTTTTATAACCTATTATTACTTTGCAAAAGACCCTATTTTTTAAAGCATACTTCATCTATATTTTTTATAATTTTTGTGACTTTGTTTTTTTCTTTGATATTGTATTTTTGAAAATCTAACCTCTACCCTAGATTTTTAATCTGTGCTTTTTGGTATTTGCTATCAATTGTGTAACTTTAAGAATCCAATCTTCAGTACCCATTTTTACTTGGGAGTGAGATTACTGGCTGGATTGCCCTCTCCCCCTTTGGACTCTCCTTTTACTCCACCAGGTCGCCTCTTTCTCTTCCATCCCCCTTCTCTTCTCTAACCAACTCTGTGAATTTCTTTGTGTGTTCCAGGCTGTGGAGAACACTTAGGGAACTGATTACTGGCTAGATCAGTCTCTCTCCTTTTGATTCCCCCTTTTATCCTCCTGGCCAACTTTGTCTCCTTCCTTCCTTTTTCTCTTCTCTGTATAACTCTGTGAATATCTCTGAGGGATTCAGACTATGGAGAGCACATAAGGAAGTGATTACTGGCTAGCTTGCTCTCTCCCCTTTTGATTCACCCTCTTTTCCTCCTGGTCACCTCTATCTCCCTCCTCCCTCTTCTCTTCTCCATGTAACTCGATGAACCTCTCTGGGTGTCCCTCACTGTGGAGAAACTTTCTATCATTAACTTAGATATTTTATCATTGGTGCTGTACATATAGATGCTGGAGTCCAGCTCCAGCAGCCAGGAATCAGTCTGAAGGGGTGAGGCGTGTCAGCAGATGATGATGTAATCTATGACTCATAGTACGGAATTACATGTTTATTTCAAGCTTCAGGTTCTCTTTTATACCTGGACGAAAGCATTAGGTCACAGGTTTGACATTTTCAGTTTTCCCCACCCAGATTTATTGTCTCCAGAAATCATTGTTGTCCTACAAACAGAGTTCCTGCTTCGCGATTCTCTCAGAATTGGCTTTACTATTATCTACTTTCTCTAATGTGTCCTATACCTAACTTGTGATTACAATGTAACCCATGCTACATTCCTCAGTTTATTTCTTCTCTTTCTAAATCCTGTTTGCCCCTAGCATCTTAAGATCACTATCTCCAAAAAGTCTTCTAGCTATTCTTAATTATTCCTAAACCCTAAACTCAACAAACTTCTTTTGCCATAAATATTTCCCCTCACAAACAGGTCTCAGAAAACAATCCTTCCCGTGACCTCAAGCTGTGGCTTACGTGCTCATCCTGGGACATTCTTTGTAAAGATCCTTGAAAAAATGTCAATGGTTACTTTATAGATTATTTTCTAGGTGCAACTATAGAAGGCTTTGTGCTTTCATGGTTCTCTCAAGCACCTTAACATTCTTTCCAGCCAAGTCAACCAAAGAAAGGAAAGAACAAGTAAGAATCACAAGAGCTAACTTCTTCATCCTGGGTCTGTGCCTGTGGGCCCAGGAGAGGGGGTTGGGGGTCATTGCCTCCATTTTGTCAGTAATGCCTAACGTGGCTCCTGACAGATGGATAAGTCTTGAGGCTACTGTAAGAATAAGACTGAAAACCAGAGGAAGGAGGCTTAAGTCCAAATCCTAAGAACACCAGAGAACTCCTGACGGCGAGGAACATTAATCAATAGA
Source organism: Tragelaphus eurycerus (assembly GCA_935064755.1). Taxonomy (NCBI): domain Eukaryota; kingdom Metazoa; phylum Chordata; class Mammalia; order Artiodactyla; family Bovidae; genus Tragelaphus; species Tragelaphus eurycerus. The sequence continues at coordinate 1,374,043 of CAKXYN010000119.1, read as the reverse complement.
AGCTCATCAAAAACATCCATAGCTACACTGAAATCAAGCACCACCCAAGGGCCAACAAGTTCCATAGCAAGACATACCAGGCAAATTCTCCAGCAACACAGGAACACAGCCCTGAGCTCCAATATACAGGCTACCCAACAAACCACAAAACATTACACAACACATTACTACACACTCGATATACAACACAGTTACAATCCAGAGAAAACCAACACAGCACAAACACCACATAACCTAGCAAAACAAGAAACCAAAATAACCCAAACGCACACACACAGAGACAATGAGCAAAGAAAAAAAGAAACAATAAACAGCAAACAGAAAGAAGAAAAGAACACGAAATCAAAAAACTCAGCAACAAGATAAAAAGAAGAGAAAGAACAAAACAGAAAAGGAAAAGGAATAAAACCAAACTAAACAAAAAAAAAAGAAAGAAAAAGAAAATACATAAATAAAAAATAATGAAAAAGAAAGAGAAAAAAAAAAATAAAATATAAAAAAAAATAAAAAATCAAAGATAAAAAGACTGAAAAAAAAAATAGAGAAGATAAAAAAAAGATTTAAAAAAGACATAGAAAAAAAAAAAAAAAAAAAAAAAAAAAGAAAAAAGCAAAAAAAGAGATACAAAACACTCTGGAGGCAGCAAATAGTAGAATAACAGAGGCAGAAGATAGGATTAGTGAAATAGAAGATAGAATGTTAGAAATAAATGAATCAGAGGAGAAAAAGAAAAAGGAACTAAAAGAAATGAGGACAATCTCAGAGACCTCCAGGACAATATTAAACGTTACAACATTCAAATCATAGGAGTCCTAGAAGAAGAAGACAAAAAGAAAGACCATGAGAAAATACTTGAGGAGATAATAGTTGAAAACTTCCCTAAAATGGGGAAGGAAATAATCACTCAAGTCCAAGAAACCCAGAGAGTCCCAAACAGGATAAACCCAAGGCGAAACACCCCAAGACACATATTAATCAAATTAACAAAGATCAAACACAAAGAACAAATATTAAAAGCAGCAAAGGAAAAACAACAAAGGGGGGGGGGGAAAAGGGTATATAAATTCTAACTCAAAACAACAAAGTAAATGGCAACAGGATCATACTTATCAATAATTACCTTAAATGTAAATGGGTTGAATGCCCCAACCAAAAGACAGAGACTGGCCGAATGGATACAAAAACAAGACCCTTACATATGTTGTCTACAAGAGACCCACCTCAAAACAGGGGACACATACAGACTGAAAGTGAAGGGCTGGAAAAAGATTGTCCATGCAAATAGGGACCAAAAGAAAGCAGGAGTAGCAATACTCATATCAGATAAAATAGACTTTAAAACAAAGGCTGTGAAAAGAGACAAAGAAGGTCACTACATAATGATCAAAGGATCAATCCAAGATGAAGATATAACAATTATAAATACATATGCACCCAACATAGGAGCACCACAATATGTAAGACAAATACTAACAAGTATGAATGGGGAAATGAGTAATAAAACAATAATAGTGGGAGACTTTAATACCCCACTCACACCAATGGATAGATCAACTAAACAGAAAATGAACAAAGAAACACAAACTTTAAATGATACAATAGATCAGTTAGACCTAATTGATATCTATAGGACATTCATCCCAAAACAATGAAATTCACCTTTTCTCAAGCACACACGGAACCTTCTCGAGGATAGATCACATCCTGGGCCATAAATCTAGCCTTGGTAAATTCAGAAAAATTGAAATCTTTCCAAGCATCTTTTCTGACCACAATGTAGTAAGATTAGATCTCAATAAAAGGAGAAAAACTATTAAAAATTCCAACATATGGAGGCTGAACAACACGCTGCTGAATAACCAACAAATCACAGAAGAAATCAAAAAAGAAATCAAAATTTGCATAGAAACGAATGAAGATGAAAACACAACAACCCAAAACCTGTGGGATACTGTAAAAGCAGTCCTAAGGGGAAAGTTCATAGCAATACAGGCATACCTCAAGAAACAAGAAAAAAGTCAAATAAATAACCTAACTTTACACCTAAAGCAACTAGAAAAGGAAGAAATGAAGCACCCCAAGGTTAGTAGAAGGAAAGAAATCTTAAAAATTAGGGCAGAAATAAATGCAAAAGAAACAAAAGAGACCACAGCAAAAATCAACAAAGCCAAAAGCTGGTTCTTTGAAAGGATAAATAAAATTGACGAACCATAAGCCAGACTCATCAAGAAACAAAGGAGAAAAATCAAATCAATAAAATTAGAAATGAAATGGAGAGATCACAACGGACAACACAGAAATACAAAGGATCATAAGAGACTACTATCAGCAATTATATGGCAATAAAATGGACAACTTGGAAGAAATGGACAAATTCTTAGGAAAGTACAACTTTCCAAACCTGAACCAGGAAGGAATAGAAAATCTTAACAGACCCATCACAAGCATGGAAATTGAAACTGTAATCAGAAATCTTCCAGCAAACAAAAGCCCAGGTCCAGACAGCTTCACAGCTGAATTCTACCAAAAATTTAGAGAAGAGCTAACACCTATCCTACTCAAACTGTTCCAGAAAATTGCAGAGGAAGGCAAACTTCCAAACTCATTCTATGAGGTCACCATCACCCTAATACCAAAACCTGACAAAGATGCCACAAAAAAAGAAAACTACAGGCCAATGTCATTGGTGAACATAGATGCAAAAATCCTTAACAAAATTCTAGCAATCAGAATCCAACAACACATTGAAAAGGTCATACACCATGACCAAGTGGGCTTTATCCCAGGAATGCAAGGATTCTTCAATATCCACAAATCAATCAATGTAATACACCACATTAACAAAATTGAAAAATAAAAACCATATGATTATATCAATAGATGCAGAGAAAGCCTTTGACAAAGTTCAACATCCATTTATGATAAAAAAAAACTCTCCAGAAAGTAGGAATGGAAGGAACATACCTCAACATAATAAAAGCTATATATGACAAACCCACAGCAAACATTATGCTCAATGGTGAAAAATTGAAAGCATTTCCTCTAAAGTCAGGAACAAGAAAAGAGTGCGCACTTTCACCATTACTATTCAACATAGTTTTGGAAGTTTTGGCCACAGCAATCAGAGCAGAAAAAGAAATAAAAGGAATCCAAACTGGAAAAGAAGAAGTAAAACTCTCACTGTTCGCAGATGACATGATCCTCTACCAGAAAACCCTAAAGACTCCACCAGAAAATTCCTAGAACTAATCACTGAATATAGTAAAGTTGCAGGATATAAAATCAACACAGAAATCCCTTGCATTCCTATACACTAATAATGAGAAAATAGAAAGAGAAATTAAGGAAACAATTCCATTCACCATTGCAATGAAAAGAATAAAATACTTAGGAATATATCTTCCTAAAGAAACTAAAGACCTATATACAGAAAACTATAAAACACTGGTGAAAGAAATCAAAGAGGACACTAATAGATGGAGAAATATATCATGTTCATGGATTGGTAGAATCATTATAGTGAAAATGAGTATACTACCCAAAGCAATTTATAGATTCAATGCAATCCCCATCAAGCTACCAATGGTATTCTTCACAGAGCTAGAACAAATAGTTTCTCAATTTGTATGGAAATACAAAAAACCTCGAATAGCCAAAGCTATCTTGAGAAAGAAGAATGAAACTGGAGGAATCAACCTGCCTGACTTCAGGATCTACTACAAAGCCACAGTCATCAAGACAGTATGGTACTGGCACAAAGACAGAGATATAGATCAATGGAACAAAATAGAAAGCCCAGAGATAAATCCACGCACATATGGACACCTTATCTTTGACAAAGGAGGCAAGAATATACAATGGATTAAAGACAATCTCTTCAACAAGTGGCTGGTTCCAAATAGGAAAAGGAGTACGTCAAGGCTGTATACTGTCACCATGTTTATTTAACTTATATGCAGAGTACATCATGAGAAATGCTGGACTGGAAGAAACACAAGCTGGAATCAAGATTGCCGGGAGAAATATCAATAACCTCAGATATGCAGATGATACCACCCTTATGGCAGAAAGTGAAGAGGAACTAAAAAGCCTCTTGATGAAAGTGAAAGTGGAGAATGAAAAGGTTGGCTTAAAGCTCAACATTCAGAAAACGAAGATCATGGCATCTGGTCCCATCACTATATGGGAAATAGATGGAGAAACAGTGGAAACAGTGTCAGACTTTATTTTTCTGGGCTCCAAAATCACTACAGATGGTGACTGCAGCCATGAAATTAAAAGACGCTTACTCCTTGGAAGGAAAGTTATGACCAACCTAGATAGCATATTCAAAAGCAGAGACATCACTTTGCCAACAAAGGTTCGCCTAGTCGAGGCTATGGTCTTTCCTGTGGTCATGTATGGATGTGAGAGCTGGACTGTGAAGAAGGCTGAGCGCCGAAGAAGTGATGCTTTTGAACTGTGGTGTTGGAGAAGACTCTTGAGAGTCCCTTGGACTGCAAGGAGATCCAACCGATCCACTCTGAAGGAGATCAGCCCTGGGATTTCTTTGGAAGGAATGATGCTAAAGCTGAAACTCCAGTATTTTGGCCACCTCATGCGAAGAGTTGACTCATTGGAGAAGACTCTGATGCTGGGAGGGATTGGGGGCAGTAGGAGAAGGGGATGACAGAGGATGAGATGGCTGGATGGCATCACTGACTCGATGGATGTGAGTCTGAGTGACCTCTGGGAGCTGGTGATGGATAGGGAGGCCTGGCGTGCTGCAGTTCATGGGGTCGCAAAGAGTCGGACATGACTGAGTGACTGATCTGATCTGATCTGATCAACAAGTGGTGCTGGGAAAACTGGTCAAACACTTGCAAAAGAATTAAACTAGAGCACTTACTAACACCATACACAAAATAAACTCAAAATGGATTAAAGATCTAAATGTAAGACCAGAAACCATAAAACTCCTAGAGGAAAACATAGGCAAAATACTCTCTGACATACATCACAGCAGGATCCTCTATGACCCACCTCCCAGAATATTGGAAATAAAATCAAAAATAAACAAATGGGACCTAATTAAACTTAAAAGCTCCTGCACAACAAAGGAAACTATAAGCAAGGTGAAAAGACAGCCTTCAGAATGGGAGAAAATAACAGCAAATGAAGCAACAGACTAACAACTAATCGCAAAAATATACAAACAGCTCCTACAGCTCAATTCCAGAAAAATAAATGACCCAATCAAAAAATGGGCCAAAGAACTAAATAGACATTTCTCCAAAGAAGACATACAGATGGCTAACAAACACATGAAAAGATGCTCAACATCACTCATTATCAGAGAAATGCAAATCAAAACCACAGTGAGGTACCATTTCACGTCAGTCAGAATGGCTGCAATCCAAAAGTCTACAAGCAATAAATGCTGGAGAGGGTGTGGAGAAAAGGGAACCCTCTTACACTCTTGGTGGGAATGCAAACTAGTGCAGCCACTATGGAGAACAGTATGGAGATTCCTCAAAAAACTGGGAATAGATCTGCCTTATGATCCAGCAATCCCACTGCTGGGCATACACACTGAGAAAATCAGAATTGAAAGAGACATGTGTACTCCAATGTTCATCGCAGCACTGTTTATAATAGCCAGGACTTGGAAGCAACCTAGATGTCCATCAGCAGATGAATGTATAAGAAAGCTGTGGTACATATACACAATGGAGTATTACTCAGCCATTAAAAAAGAATACATTTGAATCAGTTCTAATGAGGTGGATGAAACTGGAGCCTATTATACAGAGTGAAGTAAGCCAGAAAGAAAAACACCAATACAGTATACTAACACATATATATGGAATTTAGAAAGATAGTAACAATAACCCTGTTTACAAGACAGCAAAAGAGACACTGATGTATAAAACTGTCTTTTGGACTCTGGGAGAGGGAAAGGGTGGGATGATTTGGGAGAATGGCATTGAAATATGTATAATATCATATTTGAAACGAGTCGCCAGTCCACGTTCGATGCCTGATACCGGATGCCTGGGGCTGGTGCACTGGGATGACTCAGAGGGATGGTATGAGGAGGGGAGGAGGGAGGAGGGTTCAGGATGGGGAACACGTGTACACCTGTGGCGATTCATTTTGATGTATGGCAAAACCAATACAATATTGTAAAGTTAAATAAAATAAAATTAAAAAAAATATTTTTATATCTTTATTGAATTTTCATTTTGTTCTTGTGTTGTATTTCTGATTTTGTTAAATTGTAAATCTCTTTTCTCCTGTAGCTTTCTGAGCTTCTTTAGAACAAGTGTTTTGAATTTTTCTCAGGCAGTTCATGGCTGTCCATTTTTTGAGGCCAGTTGTTGGAGGTTTATTGTATTCCTATGGGAGAATCCTGTTTCTCTCTTTCGTTGTGATCCTTATAGCCTTCGTAGGTGTCTGCAAATTTGAAGTGGCAGTAAACTAGTCTACACTTTATAGAATGTCTTTAGTGGTGAAGGTCATTCAGCTGTCCTTGGGTGGAATGCTAGAATGTGCTGTGGCCCTGGGTCTAAAGATATGTTGTGCCAAGTGGGATGTAATGTTTTCTCAGTTCCTGCAGGTGGTGTTCATAACATGGACAGCTATGTGATCTTTGACAGTGAGTCAATGAAGGGTTCGTTGTGGGCTGCAAAGACTAATGGAGTCCTCAGCATTTCCTCCAGATTCAGCAGTAAGGAATGTGGTGGTGGTGGCCAGAACCAATGGCCCCAATGCACATGCTTGGCTATGTGGACCAAGCAGGTTCCTGCATAGTAGCAGGGGCTGGCTACAGGCACATGAGCTGTGGTGAGGTCTAGTCAGTGGCAGGGGCTGGGGCCAACTACAAGTAAACAAGCAACTGTGATATCCCAGTCTGTCAGTGTGTACTTCTATGGTTTTCGTGGCTATCCACAGATATCTTGTATGGCAAGTGCTCCACTGAAGGTAGTTGGGGAAGATTTTGTGCAGGCATACGTCTGCAGGAGTTCCTTCTGTTCAGGTATGGTGGCATAGGCCAGTGACAGGAGTCTGTGCTAACTCAGGGCACCTGAGCAGCTGTAAAGACCTGGGCTGTTTACATGAACTCATGAGGCTACAGGGGCTACCCACAGGCATGTGAATAATGGCAGTGGCCCATGATGGGAATAGAAGCTAACAGAGTGCAGGGACATGTTTGTTCCTTTAGGTGTTGGCTTACGTGAGGTCCAGGCCTCCAACAGGGATTAGGACCAGCTCCTGATACAGAGGCTCCTGTGAGGTCTTGCCTGTTGGCATGTCCTTCATGTCCTTGTGTGATTGCAGGGGCTTACCATGAACACATACATGGCAGTGGAGGATATGGACAGGAGTTGGAGCTAGCAGTAGGAAAGTGTAAGACTGTAGGTACTAGCTGTGGGCATGTCTGGTGATGCAGGCTAGTGACAGTAGTTGGGGCTAGATCTGGATGCACAAACAGCTGTGCTGGCCTGGGCCGTCAGTGTGCACTCATGTACCTTCAGGGGCTAGCCAAATGCATACACAGATGTGAAGGTGGTAGAGGCTGGTGACAGAACTTAGAGCATGCAAGTGCAGGGCTATAGTTGCTAGCTGTGCATGTGTGCAGTGATACAAGCCAGTGACAGTATTCAGGGCCAGATATGAGCCCATGAGCACCTGTAGAGGCCTTTGATCTCAGTGTGTTGCTGCAAGGGATAGCCATGGGTACATGTACAATAGTAAAATCCAATGACAAGAATCATGTCAGATATGAACACAATCATGCCAGATCTTGAGAAACTTCAAGACTCTGGGCTATTGTCATGTCCTTGTTCATCTACAAGTGCTAGCTGCAGATCCTATCACTGTAGGTGGATTTGGCCAAGGCACAACTGCAGAGGCTAGGGTTGACTACCAGTGCAAATCCCAGGGCCAAGGGCTTTTGTGGAGTTGCTGGACTGGGCTGCTGAGGGAAAAGGGGTGAGCAGGAAGGGACTCGGGCAACAGGCTTTTGTGACTGTGAAAAGTTTTGGGATTGTCAGTGGCAAAAGATGCTGAGGTCATCTATGGACCAGTTCTCTCTGGTCCATGATGAAGTCCTGAGTGATGTAAGCTCGGCATATCTGCAGCATATAGTAGGGCTATTGAGGTTATCAGTAGTGAAGGCTGATGGGAACCACAGATCAGGCCGCTGGGAACCACAGTCACTCCTGCCATGGACCTGACACAGGTAGCCTCTGCCCTTCTTCCTTGTTCCTATCCATCTCTGTACATCTCAGCTTTTATTTATAGGTGTGTGCATGCTCAGTTGTGTCCAACTCTTTGTGACCCTATTGACTGTAACCTGCCAGGGTCCTCTGTCCATAGAATTTTACAAGCAAGAATACTGGAATGGGTTGCTATTTCCTCCTCCAGGGGATCTTCCTTACCCAGGGATCGAAACTGCATGTCCTGTGTCTCCTGCATTACAGGTAGATTCGCTGAGCCATCAGGGAAGTCCCATTTATAGGTGAGGTCAACCCAAAGCAGGTTCTTAATGTGGTGCACTAAATGGCTAGCAAGGCTATGTGCTCACTCTCTCTCTCTTTTCCAAACTCTCTCAGGCTGGGAAGTTACCTTTTGGTATTGAGCAGTACCAGCCTGGGGGATGGGATAATGCAGGCAATTTGAAACAGGCAGTTATTCTCAAGGTTTTCGTTCCACTTTGGAACAAAACAAAAGAAAATAAAACTTCTTAAGTGATATCCTGAGCTATCACAGAACATTTTTCATTCCTGGGTAGCTATCTAATTGTAGTTATTTGTCAAAGAAGAGAAGCTGCTATCTCCTGCTCCACCATCTCAGCCCATTCCTTTACTTTCAGTATCTATGTGTTTCTACATTTAATGTGATTTTTAAAATAGAAGGCATATGATGGGGTGTTGTTTTATGATCCACTTTCAGTCTCTGTCTTTTAATTGGTGCATTTATGGCATTAAATTTCTTTAATTTTATTTATTTTTAATTGAAGGATAATTGCTTTACAATATTATGTTGGTTTCTTCCATACATTAATGTGAATCAGCCATAGATATACATATGTTCCCTCCCTTTTGAATGTCCTTCACATCTCCTACATCATCCCACCCCTCTAGGTTGTTAAAGAACCCCAGTTTGAGTTCCCTGAGTCATGCAGCAAATTCCCATTGGACATCTATTTTACATATGATAGTGTATATTCCCATGTTACTCTCTCCACTCGTTCTACACTCTCCTTCCTTACCCCACCCCAAGTCCACAAGTCTGTTCTCTATGTCTGTGTTTTCATTTCTGCCCTGCAAATAAGTTCACCAGTACTGTCTTTCTAGATTTCATATATATGCATTAATATATGATGTTTGTTTTGCTCTTTCTGACCTACTTCACTCTGCATAATAGGTTCTAGGTTCATCCACATCATTAGAACAGACTCAAATGCATTGCTTTTATGGTTGTATATACAAGCTTCTTTATCCATTCCATCAGTCAATGGACACCTAAATTACTTCCATGTCCTAGCTATCATAAATAGTGTTGCAGTGAACACTGGGGTACATGTGTCTTTTTCAATTTTGGTTTTCTCGGGGTATATGCCTAGTACTGGGATCGCTGGGTAATATGGTAGTACTTGGGTTTGATCCCTGGGTTAGGAAGATTCCCTGGAGAAGGGAAAGGCTACCCACTCCAGTATTCTGGCCTGGAGAATTCCATTGACTCTACAGTCCACGGGGTCACAAAGAGTTGGACAAGATTGAGCAACTTTCATTTTCATATACTGTATTCCAGAGTAGCTGTATCAGTTTATATTCCCACCAACAATGTAAGAGGGTTCCCTTTTCTCCACATCCTCTCCAGTATTTATTGTTTGAGATTTGTTGATGATGTAAGCCATTAACTTTTTAAGTTAATATTGATATAGCTGGATTGATATGTACCAATATTGTTACTTATTTTTTTAATTGGGGTATTGCTTTACAATGTTAGTTTCTGCTGTACAACAGTGTGTGTGTGTGTGTATGAGTGTGTGTGTGTGTGTGTGTGTGTGTATATATATGCCTTCCCTCTTGGGTCTCCCTCCCACACCCCCCAGACACCCATCTAGGTCACCATGGAGCACCTAGCTGAGTTCCATGCACTATACAGCAGGTACTACACTAGCTGCCTGTTTTACACGTGGCAGTGCAGAAGATGTGGCAAATAAATACAACAGAATATTAATCAGCCATAAAATGATATAAGTCATTAATGGATGGGCCTAGAATCTATTATACAGAGTGAAGTAAGTCAGAAAGAGAAAAATAAATACTGTGTGTAACAGTTTTCTATTTATAGTTTTGTTCTTTCTTTTCATTTTGGTCTTCCATGACTTATCTGCCTTCTTTTGTTTTAATTCAGCATTTTATATCATCCCATCATTCTCCTTTCTTGGTACATCACTGTACTTTAAGACATATTTTTGTTTCCCTTGTGTTTGCAATATACAATTAAAACTAATTCAAATCCATTTTTCAAGTAGCATTATATTACTTCACACGTAATTCAAGGACCTATAACAGAATATTCTCAGTACCTCACTTTCCCTTATGAAACTTTTATCATTCATTTCATTTATCCCAAATATATAATCACTTCTTACAAGCTTAATACTATGATTTTGAACACACAGTTGTCTATTAAGGATAAGGAAAATATTATTTTTCTTTTGCCATCAACTTCCCTAGTACTTTTCCTTTATTTATGTATAACATAATTTCTGGCATATAACATTCCAAATTTTCTGAAAATTTTTAAAAACAAATTCTTAAAATGTACATCCACTGATAACTAGTGCCCTCAGTTTTTGTTGGTTTAAGAAAATCTGTATCTCAATCACTTTTTAAAATTAATTTATTTTAATTGGAGGATAATTACTTTACAATATTGGGGTGGTTTTTGCCATACATCGATGTGAATCAGCCACAGTTGCACATGTGTCCCTCCCATCCTGAACCCCCGCCCCCCACCTCCCTCTTCAACTCATTCCTCTGGGTTGTCCCAGAGCACTGGCTTTGATTGTTCTACTTCATGCATTGAACTTGCACTGGTCATCTACTTTACATATGGTACTATACATGTTTCAATGCTATTCTCTCAAATCATCCCACTCTCATCTTTTTCTGCTGCTGCTGTGTCGCTTCAGTCGTGTCTGACTCTGTGCAACCCCATAGACGGCAGCCCACCAGGCTCCCCCCGTCCTGGGATTCTCCAGACAAGAACACTGGCGTGGGTTGCCATTTCCTTCTCCAATGCATGAAAGTGAAAAGTGAAAGTGAAGTCACTCAGTCGTGTCTGACTCTTAGCGACCTTGTGGACTGCTACGTAGTCCAAAAGCCTGTTCTTTATATTTTTGTCTCTTTTGCTGCCTTAAATATAGGATCATGAGTGAAGTAACTCAATCAGTTTTAAAAGACAATTCAAATGGATCCAGAATTCTAGATTGGTATAGATTTTTTCACCACTTTAAATACTTAACTCTACTTACTTCTTGATGCACAGTTTCTTTGTGTGTGTGTCTATGTGTTATATCCTTTTTGATTTTTAAAATTTTAATGAAGTGCAATTCGTTTACAACATTATATTAGTTTCAGGTGTACAGCATAGTGATTTAACATTTTATATTTTATACTTAATTTAAAGTGATTATAAAGTGATTATAAAATATTGCCTATATTCCTTATGTTATAAGATATATGCTTGTAACTCATTTATTTTATACATAGTAGGGTGTACCTCTTAATTCATTACCCTTGCCATACCCATCTGCACTGCTCTCTCCCCACTGGTAATTACTAGTTTGTTCTCTATATAAGTGAAGCTGATTCTGTTTTATTATATTTATTCGTTTATCTATTTATTAGTCTACATATAAGTGATAACATAGAGTAATTGTCTTTCTCTGACTTATTTCACTAAGCAGAATAACCTTTGGGTCCATCCATGTAGTTTCAAATGAGAAAACTATAACTACTTTTTGGTGGCTTGGTAATATTTCACTGTGTTATACACACACATGGAGAAGGAAATGGCAACCCACTCCAGTATTCTTGCCTGGAGAATCCCGTGGGAGGAGGAGCCTGGTGGGCTATGGTCCACGGGGTTGCAAAGAGTCGGACACGACTGAGCGACACTTTCACTTTCATACACACACACACACATGTACAGGAAGCAGGAGGGTAAAGGCGAGGGCCAGGAGGAGGGTAAAGGCAAGGGCCACGAGGATATGCCATCATCCAGAATCAGGGCCTGGGGACCAGGGTGGGTGAGGAGCCAGTGGCATGCAGGGACCCAGGCCCTGACTCCCCACCTCACAAGGGCCCCAAGATGTTCTCCCACAAAAACCATGAGGAGGAGAGGCCAACAGCTGCTTCTGGGTCATGAGGGCGACTCAGGCACCAAGGAGCCCTGATACCACATCCCTGTGAATAAACTGACAAGTTTTACCTCAGCCTTCGGAATGTCAGCCCCATCCTCTCCACCTCCACCTCTGCCTCCAAGGACCCAGCCATGGATTCCCTCGTGTGTGGGACGCAGCTTAGGGACCCCAACCCACCCACCCTGCCTGCCGGAGGGAAAGACTCAAGGTCCCTTCTCCTGAGTGGCTGGATTGACCCTGGGTCACCTCTTGCTCTTTTTTTCTGAGAATCTATGTAAATTGACTTTGGGGGAGGGGGAGGTAGGAAGAAAATGCAACGCACTAAAAGGGAACAAATGAGTGAAAACGAGTAAAGAGGGAAGGAGGTCAGTGAAGTAGTCCCATCTTCTCTGGAGATGCTGGGCAGTGGCCAGAGTGCCCAGTCAGCCCCAAAATCATGAGAATCCAACATGGATCTGCTCCTGTCTGGGTGCCATATCAACAAGCTGAAACATAGGGAACTTTTGTGTCCTTATAAATGCTCTGCTTGACCAGAACCACATGCATGTGGTCATCTGGCCCCAAGACAAGCCAGCTCTGGCTTCTCAACTTATCTCCTTGCTCATCACATCCCAAACAACAGGGATTCTGCAGCCCCAGCCAATCAGGTAGTTTCCATTTTTCTCTTCCTTGTTCTCTATTCTATACAAGCTTCCCGTCTTCCTCTTCTGAGTGCAGTTTTTCAGAAGAAATTGTCCACTTTATGAAGGGTTAAGCAAAGTGTGTTTTTATCACCTCAATTGTCTTCTTCAATTATCATTTATTTATTTTTTTAAATTTCTGCTAGTGTTTTTTAAAAGGTGTTTATTTTATTGGAGCTTCTCAGGTAGCACTAGTAAAGAAAATGGTAAAGAAACCACTTGCCAGTGCAGAAGACACAGAAGAAGTAAGTTCGATCCCTGGGTCAGAAAGATTTACTGCAGGAGGAAATCCCACTCTGGTATTTTTGCATGGAAAATCCCATGAGCAGAGGAGCCTGGGAGGCTACAGTCAGTGAGGGCAAAGAGTTGGACGCAACTGAGCATACACATAACACCTCGTATAAAGCTTTACAATGTTGGGTTAGTTACTTTTTGTACAACAAAAAGAATCAGCTTATAATCATCATTTTAAAATTAGTCCTCACTTGCTTTCTAACCCACCCCTTTCTTTCTTTCTTATGGATGGATCATTGTGGAGAGTTCTGACAAAACATGGTCCACTGGGGAATGGAATGGCAAACCATTTCAGTATTCTTACCTTGAGAACCACATGAACAGTATGAAAAGGCAAAAAGATATGACACTGGAAGATGAACCCCCCAGGTTGGTAAGTGTCCAATATACTGTTGGAGAAGAGCAGAGAAATAGATCCAAAAATAATGAAGAGGCTGAGCTAAACAGGAAACGACACACAGTTGTGGATGTGTCTGGAGGTGAAAGTAAAGTCTGATGCTGTAAAGAACAATATTGCACAGGAACCTGAAACATTAGGTCAATGAATCAACGTAAACTGGATGTGGTCAAGCAGGAAATGGCAAAAATGAACATCGATAGTTTGGGAATCAGTGAGCTAAAATGGATGAGAGTTGACAAATTTAATTCAGTTCAGGCACTCAGTCATATCCAACTCTTTACAACCCCATGGAGTGCAGCGTGCCAGGCTTCCCTATCACTAACTCCTGGAGCTTGCTCAAACTCATGTCTATCAAGTTGGTGATTCCATCCAACCATTTCATCCTCTGTCATCCCCTTCTCCTCCTGCCTTCAATCTTTCCCAGCATCAACGTCTTTTCCAATGAGTCAGTTCTTTGCATCAGGTGGGCAAACTATTGTAGCTTCTAACACTATAAACAAAAATAAACTCAGAATGGAATAAGAGCTAAATGTAAGACCAGAAACTATAAAACTCTTGGAGGAAAACATAGGCAGAACACTCTCCAACATAAATCACAGCACTACCCTCCACGAGCCGCTTCCCAGAGTAATGGAAATAAAAACAACAATAAACACATGGGACCTAATTAAACTTAAAAGCTTTTGAACAATGAAGGAAAATATAAGGTAGGTGAAAAGAAAGCCCTCAGAATGGGAAAAGATAATAGCAAATGAAACTGACTAAGAATTAATCACCAAAATGTACAAGCGGCTCGTAGAGTTCAATAACCAAAAAAAAAAAAAAAAATTCAAAAAGTGGGTTAAAGACCTAAACAGACATTTCTCCAAAGAATACATAAAGAAATTGTGTGGACCTAACAGAAGCAGGAGTTATTAAGAAGAGGTAGCAAGAATGCACAGAAGAACTATACAAAAAAGATCTTCACAACTCAGATGGCGTGATCACTCACCTAGAGCCAGACATCCTGGAATGTGAAGTCAAGTGGGTCTTAGGAAGCATCACTATGAACAAAGCTAGTGGAAGTGATGGAATTCCAGGAAAGCTATTTCAAACCTTGAAAGATGATGCTGTGAAAGTGCTGAACTCAATATGCCAACAAATTTGGAAAACTCGGCAGTGGCCACAGGACTGGAAAAAGTCAGTTTTCATTCCAATCCCTAAGAAAAGAAATGCCAAAGAATGCTCAAAATACCACACAATTGCAGTCATCAAACACACTGGTAAAGTAATGCTCAAAATTCTCTAAGCCAGGCTTCAACAATACATGAACTGTGAACTTCCAGATGTTCAAGCTGATTTGAGAAAAGGCAGAGGAACCAGAGATCAAATTGCCAACATCTGGATCATGGAAAAAGCAAGAGAGTTCCAGAAAAACATCTATTTCTGCCTTATTGATAATGCCAAAGCCTTTGACTGTGTGGATCACAATAAACTATGGAAAATTCTGAAAGTGATTGGGATACCAGACCACCTCACTGGCTTCTTGAGAAATCTGTATACAGGTCAGGAAGCAGCAGTTAGAACTGAACATAGAACAGACTGGTTCCAAATAGGAAAAGGAGTACGTCAAGGCTGTATATTGTTACCTTGCTTATTTAACTTATATGCAGAGTATATCATGAGTAATGCTGGTCTGCATAAAGTGCAAGCTGGAATCAAGATTGCCAAGAGAAATATCAATAACCTCAGATGACACCATCCTTATGGCAGAAAGTGAAGAACTAAATAGCCTCTTGATGAAAGTGAAAGAGGAGAGTGAAAAAGTTGGCTTAATGCTCAACATTCAGAAAATGAAGATCATGGCACCTGGTCTCATCACTTTATGGCAAATAGATGGGGAAATAGTGGAAGCAATGACAAACTTTATTTTCTAAGGCTCCAAAATGACTGCAGATGGTGACTGCAGCCATGAAATTAAAAGACAGTTGCTCCTTGGAAGAAAAGCTATGACTAGCCTAGATAGCATATTAAAAAGCAGAGACATTACTTTGCCAACAAAGGTCTATCTAGTCAAGGCTATGGTTCTTCCAGTAGGCATGTATGGATGTGAGAGTTGGACTGTAAAGAAAGCTGAGCACCAAAGAATCGATGCTTTTGCACTGTAGTGTTGAAGAAGACTCTTGAGAGTCCCTTAGGCTGCAAGGAGATCCAACTAGTCCATCCTAAAGGAGATCAGTCCTGAGTGTTCATTGGAAGGACTGATGTTGAAGCTCAAACTCCAATACTTCGGCTACCTGATGTGAAGAGCTGACTCATTTGAAAAGAGCCTGATGCTGGGAAAGATTGAGGGTGGGAGGAGAAGGAGACAACAGAGGATGAGATGGTTGGATGGCATCACCGACTCAGTGGACATGAGTTTGTGTAAATTCTGGAAGTTAGTGATGGACCAGGAGGCCTGGCGAGCTGCAGTGCATGGGATCACAAAATGTTGGACATGAGTGAGCGACTGAACTGAACTGAATAAGCCCATGAAAAGATGCTAAACATCACTCATTATTAAAGAAATGCAATTCAAAACTTCAGTGAGGTATCATCTCACACCAGTCAGAATGATCATCATCAAAAAGTTTTACAAATGATAAATGTTTGAGAGGGTGTCAATAAAATGAAACACTCTTACACTGTTGGTGAGAATGGAAACTGGTATAGCTACTGTGGAGAACAATGTGAAGATTCCTTAGAAAACTGGGAATAGAACTGCCATATGACCCAGCAATCCAACTGCTGGGCATATATCCCAAGGAAACCAGAACCAAAAGAGACACATGTACTATAACATTCATTGCAGGAGCACTATTTACAATAGCTAGGACATGGGGACAACCTAGATGTCTATCAGCAGATGAATGGATAAAGTTGTGGTATGTATACACAATGGAATATTACTCAGTTATAAAAAGAAATGCATCTCAGTCAGTTCTAATGAGGTGAATGAATCTGGACTCTATTATGCAGAGTGAAGTAAATCAGAAAGGTAAATCAAATACTGTATATTAACACATATATATGGAATTTAGAAAGACGGTACTCACAATCCTACATGCAAGGCAGTAAAGGAGACACAAATGTAAAGAACAGACTTTTGGCCTTGGTGGGAGAAGGCGAGGGTGGCATGACTTGAGAGAATTGCATTGAAACATGTACATTACCATATGTATAATAGAGTAGCAGTGCAAGTTTGATGCATGAAGAAGGCCACCTAAAGCCAGTGCTCTGGGACAACCCATTGGGATAGGGTGGTGAGGGAGATGGGAAGGGGGGTCAGGATTTGGGGGGATACATGTATACCTGTGGCCGATTCATGTTGATGTATGGCAAAAACCATCACAATAATGTAAAGTAATGATTCTCTAATTAAAACATATTCATTAATTAAGAAAAATGTAAAAAGGAAAGAAATACAGCAGCCATTAATTATGTGGCTTTAAGTTCAGCTAGGTTTTTGAGTAGAAAGAGATGGATATGAACTGGTACACTTGAAAAGATGGTAGAAGGGACTTGCAAAACTGGAACTAGATGGGCAGATAGGATTTCTACAGAGAGAGGGGAGGTTATAAAGGTATTCCTAGTAGAATGAGGAAAAAGGGAACACAGGCACAGAGAATAGAATGAGCATGGTTAAATGTGGGAAGCATCAAGGAGAACTCTCAACACATGAAAGAAAGTACTGTTGATGATATTATAGAAGTGGCCTCCTGGGCCCATAGTGGACACAGTGGACTAGAAACCAGTGGGCCAAGGCTCAAAGGTGTTATTCTGGCTCTGTATTTACTATGTGGGTTGCTTTGGTTAGGCATGTTAGCTGCTTTGTGTGCTGGTGCCCTGACTTACTTGCTGTCATGTGAGCATAATGACAGTAGCATGCTGTTCTGTCATGCTTGTTGTAAAATCTATGAGAGATGATACTTGAAGAAGTGTTTTTTTTTTTTTTTTTCTTTTAACAATAAAGTAAAAATCAAGCCTCCTTCTTCCATTTTGTATTACACCAGCATGGTAAAGAAATAGCTCCTAAGTCCATAGTAGGTTTTGTTTTTTAGTCAGCTACAGGCAGAGGATTACTTCATGTGGGGACAGGGGATGCTGATTAGTTGATTTGAAGGCAATTTTTGGCCCTGAAGGAACCTGGATAAAGGGGAGACAGATTAGCCATGTGAAAGGTGTGTCTTGGATTCTCTGCTGAGTGGTTCAATAAGATCATGACCTCTCTGAAACAGGCTGCTGGTCTCCAACACCAGATGAAACAGGTGAAAAAACTACATGAAGGTCAGTGAGGAGTGATAGATAGCTGGACCTAGAGTGAAATGTATATGAAATCAGATTCTAGGGTTTACTCCATAAATATGTGAACTTAAGCAGAAGCAACTTCCTATCTCTGAGTTCTGGCTTATTCATCTGTCAAACTGAAGTAAACGTAGCATTTGTACCATTTCCTTATAGAGTGGGTTCTTGCAAGAGTCAAACATACAACATGTGAGAGATTTCTTTAAATTCTAAAGTGGCAGGAGATGTTGGCTTTTTTTTTTTCTTGTTAATAAATAAAAGCCAAGTTTTCTGACCAATTACAATCTAGTATTGAAATTACTCTGTCATCACTTCAGAAAGTTTATATTTCAGAGAAATAGCTGTACCTGAGCACAGCATCAGCGGAGAAGTTAGGCTGAATTCTTAGAATTTCTAAATAATTAATTCAGAACCACAATTTAGGATTAATATCACAGAGTCACAAAGCGAAGAAAAAAAAAAAGTTTAGATCTGCAGGTACACAAACACACACAAAAAAATATCTCCTCAGCTTTATTTTACTGTGCCTGATAATTTGTTTTATGTAGGCAAGAACATAGAACTCAGCGGGGTTTTCAGAGTATCCTAGTTACAAGTGTTCCCGCTTAGCTTCAGTACTTAACAAATATGAAAATTTAATACACAGAAATCTCAAATAAAAGAATTTGGTGGAGAGTCAGATATAGAGAATGGACTTGTGGATACAGTGGGGGAAGGAAAGAGTGGGATGAACAGAGAAAGTAGCATCGACATATATACACTACCATGTGTAAAATAGACAACTGGTGAGGGGATGCTATATAACACAGGAAGTCCAGCCTGGTGCTCTGTGATGACCTACAGGGGAGGGCTTGAGGAGGGGAGGGAGGCTCAAGAGCTAGGTGACATATGTATAATTATGGTTGATTTGTATTGTCATAGGGCAGAAACCAACACAACATTATAAAGCAATTTTCCTTCAATTAAAAAAAAAATCAGTGTTTGGAGGCCAGAATGGGGAGCTCTCATGCCCTACAATGATGACCCAGTAAAGTACCCAGAAAGACTTCTCTTCTTGCCTGTCAAGAGCTTGACCAATGTGACTGTCAGGTCTCTGCCAACAGAAAGTCACTATACTTGGAACTCTCAATTCATTTGATGAACCCTTTCTTTACATTAGTCCTCCCAACTTGTTTTCCCTCTCTTTAAAATAGTTATCCTCTGCTTGTTATGGGGAACTTGCACATGGCTCACCATGGTGCAGTTCAGTTCAGTCACTCAGTCATTTCTGACTCTTTGCAACCTCATGGACTGCAGCACACCAGGTTTCAATATCCATCACCAATTCCCAAAGCTTGTTCAAACTCATGTCCATCGAGTCAGTGATGCCATCCAACCATCTCATCCCCTGTTGTCCCCTTCTCCTCCAGCCTTCAATCTTTCCCAACATCAAGGTCTTTTCCAATGAGGCAGTGCTTTGCATCAGGTGGCCAAAGTATTGGAGCTTCAGCTTCAGCAGCAGTCCTTCCAATGAATAGTCAGGATTGATTTCCTTTAGGACTGACTGGTTGAGTCTCCTTGAAGTCCAAGGGACTCTGAAGAGTCTTCTCCAACAACACACATCAAAAGCATCAAATTTTCAGCATTCAGCCAAAAAAGATTTCTTTACAGTCCAAATCTCACATCCATACATGACTACTGGAAAAACTATGGCTTTGACTAGACAGACTTTTGTTGGCAAGGTAATGTCTCTGCTTTTGAATATGCTGTCTAGGTTGGTCATAGCTTTTCCTCCAAGGAGCAAACGTCTTTTAATTTCATGGCTGCACTCACCATCTGCAGTGGTTTTGGAGCCCAAAAAATAAACTCTGTCACTGTTTCCATTGTCTCCCCATCTATTTGTCATGATGTGATGGACTGGATGCCATGAACTTACTTTTTGGAATGTTGAGCTTTAAGTCAGCTTTTTCACTCTCTTGTTTCATTTTCATCAAGAGGCTCTTTATTTCCTCTTGACTTTTGCCATAAGAGTGGTGTCATCTGCATATCTGAGGTTATTGATATTTCTCCTGGCAATCTTGATTACAGCTTGTGCTTCATCAAGCCTGGCATTTTGCATGATGTACTGTATATAAGTTAAATAAGCAGGGTGACAATACACAGCCTTGACGTACTTCTTCCCCAATTTGAAACCAGTCCATTGTTCTATCTTTTGTTCAACCTGTTGCTTCTTGACCTGAATACAGGTTTCTTAAGAGGCAGATAAGGTGGTCTGGTATTCACATCCCTTTAAGAATTTTCCACAGATTGCTGTGATCCACACAGTTAAAGGATTTGGCAAAGTCAATAAAGCATAAATAGATATTTTTCTGGAACTCTCGCTTTTTCAATGATGCAACAGATGTTGGCAATCTGATCTGCCTTTTCTAAATCCAGCTTGAACATCTGGAAGTTCATGGTTCATGTACTGTTGAAGCCTGGCTTGAAGAATTTTGAGCATCACTCTACTAGCATGTGAGATGAGTGCAATTGTGTGGTTGTTTGAGCATTCTTTGGCATTGCCTTTCTTTGGTATTGCAGAGAAAACTGACCTTTTCCCAGTTCTGTGGCCACTGCTGAGTTTTCCAAATTTGCTGGCATATTGAGAGCAGCACTTTCACATCATCATCGTTAAGGATTTGAAATGGCTCAACTGGAATTCCATCAGCTCCACTATCTTTGTTCGTAGAGATGCTTCCTAAGGCCAACATAACATTGCCTTCCAGAACGTCTGGCTCTAGGTGAGTGATCACACCATTCATGAAGATCTTTTTTGCATAGTTCTTCTGTGTATTCTTGCACCTCTTCTTAATATCTTCTGCTTCTGTTAGGTCCATACGATTTCTGTCCTTTAGAGTACCCAGCTTTGCATGAAGTGTTTCTTTGGTATCTATAATTTTTTAAGAAATCTCTAGTTTTTCCCATTCTGTTCTTTTCCTCTATTTCTTTACATTGATCACTGAGAAAGACTTAACCTCTTCTTGTTATTCTTTGGAACTCTGCATTCAAATGGGTATATCTTACCTTTTTTGCTTTGCCTTTTGCTTCTCTTCTTTTCAAAGCTATTTGTAAGGCCTCCCTGGACAACCATTTCCCTTTTTGCACTACTTTTCCTTGGGGATTATCTTGATCACTGCCTCCTGTACAATGTCATGAACATCTGTCCACAGTTCTTCAGGCATTCTGTTTAGCAAATCTATTGCTTTGAGTTTTTTTTTTTTCTCACTTCCACTGTATAATTATAAGGGATTTGATTTAGGTTATACCTGAATAGTCTAACCTTCTTCAGCAATCAATGCAAAGAAATAGAGGAAAACAACAGAATGGGAAAGACTAGGGGATCTCTTCAAGAAAATCAGAGATACCAAAGGAACATTTCATGCAAAGATGGGCTCGATAAAGGACAGAAATGGTATGGACCTAACAGAAGCAGAAGATATTAAGAAGAGGTGGCAAGAATACACAGAAAAACTGTACAAAAAAGATCTTCACGACCCAGATAATCACGATGGTATGATCACTGACCTAGAGCCAGACATCCCAGAATGTGAAGTCAAGTGGTCTTTAGAAAGCATCACTACGAACAAAGCTAGTGGAGGTGATGGAATTCCAGTGGAGCTATTCCAAATTCTGAAAGATGATGCTGTGAAAGTGCTGCACTCAATATGCCAGCACATTTGGAAAACTCAGCAGTGGCCACAGGATTAGAAAAGGTCAGTTTTCTTTCCAATCCCAAAGAAAGGCAATGCCAAAGAATGCTCAAACTACTGCACAATTGCACTCATCTCACACGTTAGTAAAGTAATGCTCAAAATTCTCCAAGCCAGGCTTCAGCAATATGTGAACCGTGAATTTCCTGATGTTCAAGCTGGTTTTAGAAAAGGCAGAGGAACCAGAGATCAAATTGCCAACATCTGCTGGATCATGGAAAAAGCAAGAGCATTCCAGAAAAACATCTATTTCTGCTTTCTTGACTATGCCAAAGCCTTTGACTGTGTGGATCACAATAAACTGTGGAAAATTCTGAAAGAGATGGGAATACCAGACCACCTGATCTGCCTCTTGAGAAATTTGTATGCAGGTCAGGAAGCAACAGTTAGAACTGGACATGTAACAACAGACTGGTTCCAAATAGGAAAGGAGTACGTCAAGGCTGTATATTGTCACCCTGTTGATTTAACTTATATACAGAGTACATCATGAGAAACGCTGGACTGGAAGAAACACAAGCTGAAATCAAGATTGCCCAGAGAAATATCAATAACTTCAGATATGCAGATGACACCACCCTTATGGCAGAAAGTGAAGAGGAACTAAAAAGCCTCTTGATGAAAGTGAAAGTGGAGAGGAAAAAGTTGGCTTAAAGCTCAACATTGAGAAAACGAAGATCATGGCATCTGGTCCCATCACTTCATAGGAAATAGATGGGGAAACAGTGGAAACAGTGTCAGACTTTATCTTTCTGGGCTCCAAAATCACTGCAGATGGTGACTGCAGCCACGAAATTAAAAGACGCTCCCTCCTTGGAAGGAAAGTTATGACCAACCTAGATCAGATCAGATCAGTCGCTCAGTCGTGTCCGACTCTTTGCGACCCCATGAACCGCAGCACGCCAGGCCTCCCTGTCCATCACCAGCTCCCGGAGGTCACTCAGACTCGCATCCATCGAGTCAGTGATGCCATCCAGCCATCTCATCCTCTGTCGTCCCCTTCTCCTCCTGCCCTCAATCCCTCCCAGCATCAGAGTCTTCTCCAATGAGTCAACTCTTCGCATGAGGTGGCCAAAATACTGGAGTTTCAGCTTTAGCATCATTCCTTCCAAAGAAATTCCAGGATTGATCTCCTCCAGAATGGACTGGTTGGATCTTCTTGCAGTCCAAGGGACTCTCAAGAGTCTTCTCCAACACCACAGTTCAAAAGCATCAATTCTTCGGCACTCAGCCTTCTTCACAGTCCAGCTCTCACATCCATACATGACCACAGGAAAGACCATAGCCTTGACTAGGCGAACCTTTGTTGGTAAAGTGATGTTTCTGCTTTTGAATATGCTATCTAGGTTGGTCATAACTTTCCTTCCAAGGAGTAAGCGTCTTTTAATTTCATGGCTGCAGTCACCATCTGCAGTGATTTTGGAGCCCAGAAAAACAAAGTCTGACACTGTTTCCACTGTTTCCCCATCTATTTCCCATGCAGTGATGGGACCAGATGCCATGATCTTCGTTTTCTGAATGTTGAGCTTTAAGCCAACCTTTTCACTCTCCACTTTCACTTTCATCAAGAGGCTTTTTAGCCCCTCTTCACTTTCTGCCATAAGGGTGGTGTCATCTGCATATCTGAGGTTATTGATATTTCTCCCAGCAATCTTGATTCCAACTTGTGTTTCTTCCAGTCCAGCATTTCTCATGATGTACTCTGCATATAAGTTAAATAAACATGGTGACAATATGCAGCCTTGACGTACTCCTTTTCCTATTTGGAACCAGTCTGTTGTTCCATGACCAGTTCTAACTGTTGCTTCCTGACCTGCATACAGATTTCTTAAGAGGCAGATCAGGTGATCTGGTATTCCCATCTGTTTCAGAATTTTCCATAGTTTATTGTGATCCACACAGTCAAAGGCTTTGGCATAGTCAATAAAGCAGAAATAGATGTTTTTCTGGAACTCTCTTGCTTTTTCCATGATCCAGCGGATGTTGGCAATTTGATCTCTGGTTCCTCTGCCTTTTCTAAAACCAGCTTGAACATCAGGAAGTTCACGGTTCACATATTGCTGAAGCCTGGCTTGGAGAATTTTGAGCATTACTTTACTAGCGTGTGAGATGAGTGCAATTGTTCGGTAGTTTGAGCACTCCTTGGCATTGCCTTTCTTTGGGATTGGGATGAAAACTGACCTTTTCCAATCTTGTGGCCACTGCTGAGTTTTCCAAATTTGCTGGCATATTGAGTGTAGCACTTTCACAGCATCATCATTCAGGACTTGGAATAGCTCCACTGGAATTCCATCACCTCCACTAGCTTTGTTCGTAGTGATGCTTTCTAACGCCCATTTGACTTCACATTCCAAGATGTCTGGCTCTAGGTCAGTGATCACATCATCATGATTATCTAGGTCTTGAAGCTCTTTTTTGTACAGTTCTTCTGTGTATTCTTGCCACCTCTTCTTAATATCTTCTGCTTCTGTTAGGTCCACACCATCTCTGTCCTTTATCGTGCCCATCTTTGCATGAAATGTTCTTTTGGTATCTCTGATTTTCTTGAAGAGATCCCTAGTCTTTCCCATTCTGTTGTTTTCCTCTATTTCTTTGCATTGATCACTGAAGAAGGCTTTCTTATCTCTTCTTGCTATTCTTTGGAACTCTGCATTTAGATGTTTATATCTTTCCTTTTCTCCTTTGCTTTTCGCTTCTCTTCTTTTCACAGCTATTTGTAAGGCCTCCCCAGACAGCCATTTTGCTTTTTTGCATTTCTTTTCCATGGGGATGGTCTTGATCCCTGTCTCCTGTACAATGTCACGAACCTCATTCCATAGTTCATCAGGCACTCTATCTATCAGATCTAGGCCCTTAAATCTATTTCTCACTTCCACTGTATAATCATAAGGGATTTGATTTAGGTCATACCTGAATGGTCTAGTAGTTTTCTCTACTTTCTTCAATTTCAGTCTGAATTTGGCAATAAGGAGTTCATGGTCCGAGCCACAGTCAGCTCCTGGTCTTGTTTTTGCTGACTGTATAGAGCTTCTCCATCTTTGGCTGCAAAGAATATAATCGATCTGATTTCAGTGTTGACCATCTGGTGATGTCCATGTATAGAGTCTTCTCTTGTGTTGCTGGAAGAGGGTATTTGCTATGACCAGTGCATTTTCTTGGCAAAACTCTATTAGTCTTTGCCCTGCTTCATTCCGTATTCCAAGGCCAAATTTGCCTGTTACTCCAGGTGTTTCTTGACTTCCTACTTTTGCATTCCAGTCCCCTATAATGAAAATAGCATATTCAAAAGCAGAGACATTACTTTGCCAACAAAGGTTTGTCTAGTCAAGGCTATGGTTTTTCCTGTGGTCATGTATGGATGTGAGAGTTGGACTGTGAAGAAGGCTGAGTGCCGAAGAATTGATGCTTTTCAAGTGTGGTGTTGGAGAAGACTCTTGAGAGTCCCTTGGACTGCAAGGAGATCCAACCGGTCCATTCTGAAGGAGATCAGTCCTGGGATTTCTTTGGAAGGAATAATGCTAAAGCTGAGACTCCAGTACTTTCGCCACCTCATGCGAAGAGTTGACTCATTGGAGAAGACTCTGATGCTGGGAGGAATTGGGGGCAGGAGGGGAAGGGGACGACAGAGGATGAGATGACTGGATGGCATCACTGACTCAATGGGTGTGTGTCTCAGTGAACTCCGGGAGTTGGTGATGGAAAGGCAATGCCATCCATCCATCCTCCAGGGAGGCCTAGAGTGCTGCGATTCATGGGGTTGCAAAGAGTCGGACATGACTGACCGACTGATCTGATATGATCTGAATGGTCTAGTGGTTTTCCCTACTTTCTTCAATTTAAGCCTGAATTTGTCAATAAGGAGTTCATGATCTGAGCCACAGTCAGCTCCTGGTCTTGTTTTTGCTGATTGTACAGAACTTCTGCATCTTCAGCTACAAAAAATATAATCAATCTTTCAGTATTAACCAATGGCACCCCACTCCAGTACTCTTGCCTGGAAAATCCCACGGACAGAGGAGCCTGGTAGGCTGCAGTCCATGGGGTCGCTAAGAGTCAGACATGACTGAGCGACTTCACTTTCTCTTTTCACTTTCATGCATTGGAGAAGGAAATGGCAACCCACTCCAGTGTTCTTGCCTGAGAATCCCAGGGACGGGGGAGCCTGGTGGGCTGCCGTCTATGGGGTCGCACAGAGTCGGTCACGGCTGAAGTGACTTAGCATAGCGTTAACCATATGGTGATACCGATGTGAAGAGCCTTCCCTTGTGTTGCTGGAAGAGGGTGTTTGCTATGACCACTGTGTTCTCTTGGCAAAACTCTGTTAGTGTTTCCCCTGTTTTTTTTTTTTTTTTGTACTCCAAGACCAGATTTGCCTATTACTCCAAGTATCTCTTGTCTTCCTTCTTTTGCATTACATTACCCTATGAAGAAAAGGGAAACTTTGGTGGGTATTAGTTCTAAAAGGTCTTGTAGGTCTTCATAGGACTGTTCAGCTTCTTCAACATTACTGGTTGGGGCACAGAATTGGATTTACTGTGATATTGAATGGTTTGCCTTGGAAATGAACCCATTTCGTTTCCAAGGACATTTTCCATGGGACAAAATGACCCATTCTGTCCTTTTTAAGATTGTACCCAATTACCGCATTTCAGACTCTTTTGTTGACTATAAGGGCTATTCCATTCTTCTAAGGGATTGTTATCCACAGTAGTAGATATCACAGTCATCTGAATTAAATTTGTCCATCCCAGTCCATTTTAATTCACTGGTTCCTAAAATGTTAATGTTCACTCTTGTCATCTCCTGTTTGACCACTTTCAATTTACCTTGATCCATTGGGTTGACATTCCAGGTTCCTATGCAATATTGTTCTTTACAGCATCAGGCTTTACTTCCATCACCAGTCACATTCACAACTGGATGTTGTTTTCACTTTGGCTCCATCTCTTCATGCTTTCTGGAGCTTTTTCTCCACTCCTCTGCTGTAGCATATTGTGCACCTACCAACCTGGGGAGTTCATTTTTCAGTGTCATATCTTTTATCTTATACTGTTCATGGGGTTCTCAGGGCAAGAATACTGAAGTGGTTTGCCATTCCCTTCTCCCAGTGGACCATGTTCCATCAGAACTCTCCATCATGACCCATCTGTCTTGGGTGGCACTACATGGCATGGCTCTTAGTTTCATTGAGTTAGACAAGGCTGTGGTCCATGTACTCAGTTTGATTTTTCTGTGATTGTGGTTTCCATTCTGTCTACCCTCTGAAGTTTAAGGATAAGAGGCTTATGAAAGCTTCCTAATGGGAGAGACTGACTGTAGGGGAAACTGGTCTTGTTCTGAATGGCGGAACCATGCTCAGTAAATCTTTCGTCCGATTTTCTGTTGATGGATGGGGTTGCATTCGCTCCCTATTGCTTGACCTGAGACCAAATGGTGGAGGTAATAAAGATAATGGTGACGTCCTTCAGAAGATCCCATGCACGCAGTGCTGCACTCCATGTCATTGACCCTGTAGCAGGCCACTGGTGATCCACGCCTCCACCGGAGACTCCTGTATACTCACAGGCATGTCTGGGTCAGTCTCTAATAGTGTCACTGTTCCTTTCTCCTGGCTCCTGGTGTGCACAAAGTTTTGTTTGTGCCCTTCAAGAGTCTGTTTCCCCAGTCCTATGTAAGTTCTGTAATTGAATCCCACTGGCCTCCAAAGTCAAATTCTTTGGTGGTTCTCAGTCCCTTTGCCAGATCCCCAAGGTTGGGAAATCTGTTGAGGGTCCTAGAAGTTTAAGAGTGTGAGAATTTATTTGATATAATTGTCCTCAATTTGTGAGTCTTCTGCTCGGCGGCTCTATGGTGGAGTTAATCACGACTCCTCCAGGAAGGTTTATGCCACACACTGTGTGACCCAGGTCTGATGCACTGAGAACCACGGCCCCTGTGGCAGGCCACTGCTGACCCATACCTCTGCAGGAGATACTCAACACTCAAATGCAGGCCTGGCTCAGTTTCTGTGGGGTCTCTTGATTCTGGTGTGCACAAGGTTTTGTTTGAGCCCTCGAGGCATCTCTGATGGATATGGGGTTTAATTCTAAATGCGATTTCACCCCTCCTACCATCTTGCTGTGGCTTCTCCTTTGCCCTTGGAAGTAGGGTATCTTATTTGGTTGGAGCCAACAGTCTCCTGTTGAAGGTTGTTCAGCAGCGAGATGTAATTTTGGAGTTCATGCAAGAGAAGATGAGTGCAAGTCCTTCCATTCTGCCATCTTGTGTGGGTCCAAGAGGGCCCATACACCTGTATGTGTTCAGATACATTTGCTCCCTAATGTATCAGTGATGGTCAGTGGCAGCTCTGCCTCAGTATGAAGTTTCAATATATAAGTCTGTTGGGCTTTGAAGCAAGCATGCTGCATCTGCATATGTGGGATAAATGATGTGGAGCTCCCCAATAGCTCTCCTGCTGAGCCAGCTGCAAGAAAAAAGTTTCCTTTTGAGCAAAGTAGCCATCTCTCTTGTGAATCTCTTTTCACTCTAGGCCCTGCCCTCTGTGCTGAGCCTGAGTTCAAAGTTTACCTCACAGAGAACTCAAAGCCAAAACTCAGATCCATGTGAGGTTGTCTAATTGTGGCATGGGGCCCTGGGGGATGGAGAAGGCAACGGCACCCCCACTCCAGTACTCTTGCCTGGAAAATCCCATGGATGGAGGAGCCTGGTAGGCTGCAGTCCATGGGGTCGCTAAGAGTTGTACACGACTGACCGACTTCACTTTCACTTTTCACTTTCATGCATTGGAGAAGGAAATGGCAACCCACTCCACTATTCTTGCCTGGAGAATCCCAGGGATGGCGGAGCTTGGTGGGCTGCAATCTATGGGGTCGCACAGAGTCGGACACGACTGAAGTGACTTAGTAGCAGCAGCAGCAGCAGCAGCAGCCCTGGGGGAACATACTCCTAGAAGATAAGGAGGGAGGTGAGGACAGTAGTGAAATGAATGGTCAGAGATCAGATCAGATCAGTCGCTCAGTCTTGTCCGACTCTTTGCGACCCCATGAACTGCAGCACGCCAGGCCTCCCTGTCCATCACCAACTCCCGGAGGTCATTCAGACTCACATCCATTGAGTCAGTGATGCCATCCAGCCATCTCATCCTCTGTCGTCCCCTTCTCCTCCTGCCCTCAATCCCTCCCAGCATCAGAGTCTTCTCCAATGAGTCAACTCTTCGCATGAGGTGGCCAAAATACTGGAGTTTCAGCTTTAGCATCATTCCTTCCAAAGAAATCCCAGGGCTGATCTCCTTCAGAATGGACTGGCTGGATCTCCTTGCAGTCCAAGGGACTCTCAAGAGTCTTCTCCAACACCACAGTTCAAAAGCATCAATTCTTCGGTGCTCAGCCTTCTTCACAGTCCAACTCTCACATCCATACATGACCACAGGAAAGACCATAGCCTTGACTAGGCGAACCTTTGTTGGCAAAGTAATGTCTCTGCTTTTGAATATGCTATCTAGGTTGGTCATAACTTTCCTTCCAAGGAGTAAGCGTCTTTTAATTTCATGGCTGCAGTCACCATCTGCAGTGATTTTGGAGCCCAGAAAAATAAAGTCTGACACTGTTTCCACTGTTTCTCCATCTATTTCCCACGTAGTGATGGGACCAGATGCCATGATCTTCGTTTTCTGAATGTTGAGCTTTAAGTCAACCTTTCCACTCTCCACTTTCACTTTCATCAAAAGGCTTTTGAGTTCCTCTTCACTTTCTGCCATAAGGGTGGTGTCATTTGCATATCTGAGGTTATTGATATTTCTCCCAGCAATCTTGATTCCAACTTGTGTTTCTTCCAGCCCAGCATTTCTCATGATGTACTCTGCATATAAGTTAAATAAACATGGTGACAATATACAGCCTTGACGTACTCCTTTTCCTATTTGGAACCAGTCTGTTGTTCCATGACCAGTTCTAACTGTTGCTTCCTGACCTACATACAGATTTCTCAAGAGGCAGATCAGGTGGTCTGGTATTCCCATCTCTCTCAGAATTTTCCACAGTTTATTGTGATCTACACAGTCAAAGGCTTTGGCATAGTCAATAAAGCAGAAATAGATGTTTTTCTGGAACTCTCTTGCTTTTTCCATGATCCAGCGGATGTTGGCAATTTGATCTCTGGTTCCTCTGCCTTTTCTAAAACCAGCTTGAACATCAGGAAGTTCACGGTTCACATATTGCTGAAGCCTGGCTTGGAGAATTTTGAGCATTACTTTACTAGCGTGTGAGATGAGTTGAAAATAAATGTGTATAGATGGTGGTTTCCGTGGTTACCAGTGGAATATAGCATGTATCCTTCAGAGAAGTTAAATCATCATCAGAATATGAAGGGGATTAAACTTTCAACAGCTATGGAAGGCAGAGTTTCAAGTTCTGCACAGTTCCCTGCTGAACAGATAATCCCCTTCAGCCATGCCCTCTGTTGTCAGACAATAAAAATATTCTCGATAGGAGGGCTCAGGCTATCAGTCCCTGGTTCATTTTCTGGTCCCAGAGAGATCTTCTCTAGAGAAATGCTTGGCCCCAAGGGTTCTTTTCTTGAGATCAAATTCCCCTGAGCTAGTCAGAGTGTACCAACGTTGCAGAGAATCTAGGCCTGGGCCAAGTCTTGGCACAGCCATGCAATCACTGAGTGTGGCTTGGGGTGTTTTTAGTAAGAAGAAAGGGAGAATGAATGAAAACTCTCTCACCCACATAATTTCTGAGGGGAAACTGGAGCATATGTAAGGAAGCATGGGCATTCTCATAAATTGTCTATTTGATATATACTGACGAGTAGATGCAGGGCATGGGGAAGGTTTCTGTGGTGCTGTAGTTGTCAAGTTCACACAAAGCACAGCTAGCTGGTCCCCAGGAGTAAACTCAGAATTTACCCTGGCCACACCCCTCTTCTGTCAATTGAACCAGGGAGAAACAGCTACATGAACTTTCAGTGTTCTCACTATGCATCCTCTGCCAGAGCACAGCAGGTTGGAGTGAGAAACACAGTAAATAAGACTGTACTTTTCCCCTGTTGACACAACAGGAGAACTATCATTCTTTTACTGGGGTTCAGGAGTGACAGGACAAGAGTCATTCAGGTGGACTTGGATCCTCTCAGCCTATGCCTCATGTTGTTGTCCAGTCACTAAGTTCAGCCCAACTCTTTGTGACTCTATGAACTTCAGAATGCCAGGCTTCCCTGTCCTTCACTATCTCCCAGAGATTTATCAAACTCAGGTTCATTGAGTCAGTGATGCCATCCAACCATCTCATCCTATGTCATCACCTTCTCCTCCTGCCTGCTATATTTCCCAACAAAAAGGTCTTATCCAATGAGTCTACTCTTTGCATCAGATGGCCAAGGTATTGGAGCTTCAGCATCAGTCTTTCCAATGTATATTCAGGATTCATTCCCTTTAGAATTGACTGGCTTGATCTCCTTGCTGTCCAAGGGACTTCCAAGAGACTTCTCTAGCACTACAATTTGAAAGCACCAATTCTTCTGCACTCAGTCTTCTTTATGGTCCAACTCTTACATCCATAAATGACTACTGGAAAAACCATAGCTTTGAGTACATGGACCTTTGTAGCCAAAGTGATGTTTCTGCTTTTTAAAGCACTGACTAGGTTTGTCATAGCTTTCATTCAGGGAGCAAGAGTCTTTTCATTTCATTGCTGCAGTCACCATCAACAGTGATTTTGGTGCCCAAGAAAAGAGCATCTTTCACTGTTTCCACTTTTTCCCCTTCTATTTGCCATGAAGTGCATGATGGGACCAGATGCCATGATCTTAGCATTTTTAATGTTGAGTTTTAAGCCTGTTTTTCACTCTCCTCTTTCACCCTGATCAAGACTCTTCAGTTCCCATTCACTTTCTGCCATCAGAGTGGGATTACCTGCATATCTGAGGTTGTTGTTGTTTCTTCTGGCTATCTTGATCACAGCTTGTGATTCATCTAGCCTGGCATTTTGCATGACATACTCTGCATATAAGTTAAAAGCAGGGTGACAAGCCTTTCCTGATTTTGAAGAAGTCCATTGTTCCATGTCTGGTTCTAATTGTTGCTTCTTGATCGGCATACAGGTTTCTAAGGAGGCAGGTAAGGTGGTCTGGTATCCTCATCTCTTTAAGAATTTTCCACAGGTTTTTGTTTTTGTTTTTGTTTTTGTTTTTTTTTTTGATCCACAAAGTTGAAGGCTTTAACATAGTCAATGAAGCAGAAGTAGATGTTTTTTCCTGGAATTCCCTTGCTTTTTATATGATTCACCAGATGTTGACAATGTGGTCTCTGGTTTCTCTGCCTTTTCTAAATCCAGCCGGTATATCCAGAATTTCTTGTTTCACCTACTGTTGAAGCCTAGCTTGAAAGACTTTGAGCATCACCTTCCTAGCATATGAAATGAGAGCAACTGTATGGAGGTAAGAACATTCTTTGGCATTGCCTTTCTTTGGAATTAGAATGAAAAGCTTTTCCAGTCCTGTGGCACTGCTGAGTTTTTCAAATTTACTGGCATATTGACTGCAGCACTTTAACAGCATCATCTATTGGGATTTTAAACAGCTCAATTGGAATTCTATCACCTCCACTAGCTTTGTTCATAGCAATGTTTTCTAAGGCCCACTTGACTTCACACTCCAGGATGTCTTGCTCTAAGGGAATGATCACACCATCGTGGTTATCTGAGTCACTAGGACCATTTCCATCTAGTTCTTCTGTGTTTTCTTGCCACCTCTTCTTAATCACATCTGCTTCTGTTAGGTCCTTACCATTTCTGTCCTTTATTGTGCCCATCTTTACATGAAGTGTTCCTTTGGTATCTCTGATTTTCTTGAAGCGATCTCTAGTCTTTCCCATTCTATTGTTTTCCTCTATTTCTTTGCATTGTGCACTTGCTGCTAAGTCGCTTCAGTCGTGTCCGACTCTGTGCGACCCCATAGATGGCAGCCCACCAGGCTCCGCCGTCCCCGGGATTCTCCAGGCAAGAACACTGGAGTGGGTTGCCATTTCCTTCTCCAATGCATAAAAGTGAAAAGTGAAAGTGAAGTCGTTCAGTCATGTCCGACTCTTAGCTACCCCATGGACTGCGGCCCACCAGGGTCCTCCATCCATGGGATTTTCCAGGCAAGAGTACTGGGGTGGGGTGCCATTGCCTTCCCTGTTTGTGCACTTAGGAGGGCCTTCTTATCTCTCTTTGATATTCTGTGGAACTCTGCATTCAGTTGGGTATAGCTTTCTCCTTCTCCTTTGCCTTTCACTTCTCTTTTTTCCTCCAGCTATTTGTAAGATTTCCTCAGACAACCATTGTGCTTTCCTGCATTTCTTTCACTTTGGGATGGTTTTGGTCACTGCCTCCTATACAATGTTATGAATCTCCATCTATAGTTCTTCAGGCACTCTGTCCACCAGATCTACTCCCTTGAATCTATTTGTCACCTCCACTGTATAATCATAAATGATTTTATTTAGGTCATACCTGAATATTCTAGTGGTTTTCCCTACTTTCTTCAATTTGATCTTGAACTTTGCAAGAAGGAGCACATGACCTGAGCCAAAGTCAGCTCCCGGTCTTGTTTTGCTGACTCTATAGAGCTTTGCCATCTTTGGTTGCAAAGAATGTAATCAATCTGAATCCAGTATTGACTATCTGCTGATGTCCTTGTGTAGAGTCATCTCTTGTGTTGTTGGAAGTGGGTGTATGCTATGACCAGTGTGTTCTCTTGGCAAAATTCTGTTAGCCTTTGACCTGCTTCATTTTGTACTACAAGTCCAAACTTACATGTTACTTGGTAGCTCTTAACTTACTACTTTAGCATTCCAATCCTTCAAGATTACAAGTACATCTTTTATGCTGTTAGTCCTCCAAGGTCTTGTATGTCTTCATAGAACTGTTTGATTATTTTCTTCTTTGGCCTTAGTGGTTGGGGCATAGACTTGGATTACTGTGACACTGAATGGTTTGCCTTGGAAATGAACCAAGATTATTCTTTTGCTTTTGAGAATGCACCCAAATATTATATTTCAGGCTATTTTGTTGACTATGAGGGCTACTCCATTTCTTCGAATGGAATCTTGCCCACAGTAGTAGATATAATGGTCATCTGAGTTAAATTCACCCATTCCCATCCATTTTAGTTCACTGATTCCTAAACTGTCAATGTTCACTCGTGCCATCTCCTGTTTGACCATA
The DNA here is from genome assembly GCA_935064755.1 of Tragelaphus eurycerus. Lineage (NCBI taxonomy): Eukaryota > Metazoa > Chordata > Mammalia > Artiodactyla > Bovidae > Tragelaphus > Tragelaphus eurycerus. Next base: position 1,339,988 of record CAKXYN010000119.1, on the reverse strand, counting down.
TCCAATTTGCTTTGATTCCTGGACCTAATATTCCAAGTTCTTAGGAAATATTGTTCTTTACAGAATTGTAATTTACTTTCACCACCAGACACACCCACGACAGCATCGTTTCCACTTTGGCCAGCCTCTTCATTCTTTTTGGAGCAATTTCTCTACTTTTCCCCAGTAACATATTGGACACTTACTGACCTGGGGGGCTCATCATCGGGTGTCCTACATTCTTGACTTTTCGCACTGTTGATGAGGTTCTTGAAGCAAGAATACTGAAGTGGTTTGCCATTCCCTTCTCCAGTGGACCACATTTGGTCAGAACTCTCCACATGACCCATTCATCTTGGGTGGACCTGCACAGTATGGCTCATAGCTTCATTGAGTTACATGAAGCTGTGATCCTTGTGATCATTTTGGTTAGCTTTCTGTGACTGTGGTTTGTGGGGAGCTCACAAATTCACCTTCCTCCTGCAGGGAGAGAGACACCAGCTGAAGCTACACAGCCCACCTTCAGAAACCAGACTAGAAGTGTGTATGTGTCTCCATAAAACCTAGTTCTCAATGATTTCTACCAAGTGAGAGTGCCTGCTTGGATTCCCAGTGGTAAAAATTTCCCATGTGGCAGCTCTAGAGAGTTTCTCCTTTTGTTAGTGAGCAAGTCTCAGATTTCACATTTGTGTCTCATCATTGCATGCCTGGCGGTTAAGAGAGCACAGGCAGCAGGTCCAACATCCTTTAAAGGATGAACCTATTGTTCATATTCAATTCCTCCTGTACAAGGTCTCTGGGTGCTTGGTAAAGGAAGCCAGCCCAGTCCTGTGTGACAACATAAGGCTATGGGTTAATGTGTCTTGTGTGACTTCTGAACAGAAGATGTGAATATGCTCTATACATTTGAAGTACTAGGAAGAGAGTACAATTTTCCCAGGATGAGTAACTATAACAGTATTTTAAAAGTTAATTTATTTTTTAATTGAAGGATAATTGATTTACAGAATTTTGTTGTTTTCTGCCAAACCTCAGCATGTATCAGCCATAGGTATACATATATCCCCTCTATCCCCTCCCTTTTGAATCCACCCCCCATGTCCTTCCCCATCCCACTCTGTCTAGGTTGATACAGAGCCTCTGTTTGGGTTTCCTGAGCCATACAGCAAATTCCCATTGGCTATCTATTTTACATATGGTAATGTAAGTTTCCATGTTACTCTTTCCAAACATCTCACCCTCTCCTCCCATCTCCCCATATCCATAAGTCAATTCTCTATGTCTGTTTCTCCATTGCTGCTCTGTAAATACATTCTTCAGTACTATTTTTCTAGATTCTGTATATATGCGTTAGAATAGATGTCCATCACCAGATGAATGGACAAAGAAGTTGTGGCATATATACACAATGGAATATTACTCAACCAAAAAAAGAACGCATTTGAGTCCGTTCTAATGAGGTGGATGAAGCTAGAACCTATTATACAGAGTGAAATAAGTCAGAAAGAGAAATATAACAGTATATTTTTCCCTCTGGACTTTGTGGTTTCTTATTCTATCTATTGAATACGGACATAAGTTCTTTTTTCTTTTACATTAAATTTTCTCTCCTTCCCAGTATAAGATGACATCTCAATCACTAAAGAATGGGTAATTTGTCACTTAAGAACAGCAAAATTATGGGTCATTTCCCCTCATCAGTTTTTGTCCATTTTCAAGCCTAAAGGCAAGTGAGAAAAGTGCAGTTAAAGTATTCAAGTTGCCAACACTGGTAAACACATAGACTTTGTTAGCACACAGGCATCTTTTGCCTTGCTCCTCCGTGGACAGGGCTCTGATGAGCATGGCTTTCAATGAAATCCAAGTATCCTCTCTCCCTGTTTATCTCAGGTACAGCTATCAAGAGAGTAGAGCAACATTTCAGGTATAAACTAGTCTATTCCTGAGGGGAACATGTGCTATTCACACTCATTGTGTAAGAGGCAAACTTACCATACACCTAGTCTCTTCTTGAAGGTAGAACAGGCAAGCCCTGGGTAGGACTAGAATGCAGAGGTCACAGTGTCTCTGCCCTACCCCATGACACCCGCTTTGTGCCAGAGCCTAGGTTTTGCAGCAAAACTCATTTTAGGCCAAGGAGCCCTGGGTCCAACAAGAATTATAAGTGGTCTATTAAAACTCTGGAAGTGGGCAGTCTTGCTGCTTCAATCATTAATTCACCAGAGAAACAATATGATGATAGAGAGGGTGCCTATTTTTGACAGCATATTAAAAAGCAGAGACATCACTTTGCTGACAAAGTTCCATATAGTCAAAGCTATGGTTTTTCCAGTAGTCATGTATGGATGTGAGAACTGGATGAACAAGAAGTCTGAGTGCCAAAGAACTGATGCTTTCAAATTGTGGTGATGGAGAAGACTCTTGAGAGTCCCTAGGATAACAAGGAGATCAAACCAGTCAATCCTAAATGAAATCAATCTGAATATTCATTGAAATGACTGATGCTGAGGCTGAAGCTCTAATACTTTGGCCACCTGACTCATTGGAAAACACTCTGATGCTGGGAAAGATTGAGGGCAGGAGAAGGGGGCCACAGAGGATGAAGTAGTTAGATAACATCACTGACTCAATACACATGAGTTTGAGCGAATTCTGGGAGATAGTGAAGGACAGGGAAGTCTGGTGCGCTAGAGTCCAAGGGTTTGCACAGAGTTGGACACAACTTAGTGACTGAACAACAACAGGGTGCCTATGATTCATGTAACAAAATAGCAGTAGAAGGGACTCCCTAAACTGATAAAGGATATGAAGCTAATTATTAATGCATTGCCTCCCTGTTCTAAATTCACTCTTTATGATAAGCTCTCTGATAATGGATGGGTTACTTTAAGATAACCTCTCCTTCAGAGTGATCATGATGTTCCATTTTCTTAGTTAGAAGACACTGGACGGACATTGAAGAAGGAAGTAGCTCTCCTGTGATTTCTGGCTGTCAGAAGTGTGAGGGTAACGATAGCCTAGGTGTTTTCTGCTCCAAGCATGTGCCCAGAACAACTGACCTTGTTGGCTGTGCAGAACCAGTGTGGCCTGGTCATTGGCTTTCTGTGGCCCTCTTCATATGGATATTTTGTGCTCCAAGTCACCTACCCGCAGATTTCCCCTACTTAATTTCACTCATTTCCCCACCTTACCCCACCACTAGGTTTATCTCCTGTACTTATCCCAAGGCTGCAGCCCTCACAAGATTGAGGCCCTCCTGATCCTACGTATAGGACGTTGACAGCTCCCGGCCTCCAATTCCGCCAGGTCCCTTGTTCCTACTACATGTCCACATGCCAGCCACCAGCTGTGGCCTTTCCACACTGATGTGCTCCAGAGGGTACCTTCCTGCTTACCCTTCAACTGTAGACCAGCTCTGGTTCTGCAGACTGGCTCTGCTGCTGCTGCTGCTAAGTCACTTCAGTCGTGTCCGACTCTGTGCAACCCCATAGACGGAAGCCCACCAGGCTCCCCCGTCCCTGGGATTCTCCAGGCAAGAACACTGGAGTGGGTTGCCATTTCCTTCTCCAATGCATGAAAGTGAAAAGTGAAAGTAAAGTCGCTCAGTCGTGCCCAACTCTCAGCGACCCAATGGACTGGAGCCTACCAGGATCCTCAGTCCATGGGATTTTCCAGGCAAAAGTACTGGGGTGGGGTGCCATTGCCTTCCCCGCAGACTGGCTCTAGTGCTGGTAAATTAGCAAACTTCTCTGCCTTCAGAAGATTCTCCTACACCTTCTCCAATGAGATGTGATCTCCAGGCTTGGGGAGGAACCCCCATTTCAAGTTTGTCTTTCTTTGGGTATGCTTCTTAAACCCAGGATACCATGTAGAGTTTACCTAAATCCTATATATTCTACATGTGTCATATTTAATAATTCTTTATGTTTAAACATTATGTTAAATTTTATGTTAAATTTCCCCTGACCACTGTGTACTTTCTATCTCCTGATTGGATCCAGATTGCTACAGAACACAACACCTACAGCAAATATCATTCTTGGAATTACTGAAAGCTTCTTTGTGAGAGTTGCATCAAGTAAGAATGTCCACTATCATCCAGAAAATATAGTAGGTGGAAACAGAAAGAACAAAGTGCTTGGAAAGGAAGAAGCAAGACTGGCATTGTTTTCAGACGATATGATTCTGTACACTAAATTCTACAGGTATTTACAAAGAAATTGGTAGAATCAATAAAAGTTTAGGTAGCTGTTCACAGGATAAAATATTAACATACAGAAGACAATTTTATTCTATTTACCAGCAACAGGTTTACAAAATGAAAATTTCAAAGGCACTATTTGCAAAATACGAAGTGCCTAGGATAAAACGCTCTCTTATGGGGGAAAAAAAAAAAGAAATATTATTGGGACATATCAAGGAAGTTTTTATTAAAAGGAAAGGTACACCATTATCCATTCAATCACATTATATATTATAGAAAAGAAGTCAAATCCAAAAGTGCAATGCAATCCTAATTAGAACCCTAGAAAGGATTTTGGTTGAACTTTTTCTGATGAATTGATAATTGAAATGGATTTGAGAGAGGCCAAAAATAACCTATACATTCTTGAAGAACAAGGTAGAGTTGAGTGGCCTTATCCAAATATCAGAATTGACTTTAGATTTATTGTGATGAATACTGATATGTGGTATTTTAAATAGACAGATAAATTGGGCCATGGGACTTAATGGAGAGTACACAAACTAGCCCATACATAGGTAGATGTTTGATTTATGACACATGTGGCACTGCAAATCTGTAGGAAAAGGGAAGATTTTTCAATAAGTGGTTCACTGAAATTGGGAGAATCAATAAAAGTTTAGGTAGCTGTTCATAGGATAAAATATAAAAACAGAAAGAAACCATACTCAACATTATACACACATATCACTTGTAGCTGGATTATGACCTAACTGTGAGAGGCAAAACCATAAATATTCCAGAAGACAAGATAGAGAATAGTTCCATGGCCCCAGGGCAGGGACAGATTTCTTAAAACAGAAAAGCACTGGCCATAAGCAGAAGAATGATAAGTTTTGACTATAAGTATGTTATATAATTAAGTATGTCTTAATTAAAGTCTGTTCACAAAGCACAGCACAAAAGAGAAAACACAAAAAGCAAAGCAAAAGATTATTTTAGCCACACATATAACTGGTATAGAAAACACATAAATAACTCGCTGAATCAGTAAGAATAAGATGGAAAATAGAATAAAAAAATGGCAAAAGAGTTGAACATGAACAGGCTTTTCATAGAAGAGAATGTCTAAAAGGTTCATAAAGGTGAAAATGTGCAAAAACTTAATAATAGTGATAAACAAGTAAATTAAATGTTGCCAACACTTGGTGTAGATGAAGATGTGCAGGTAGAGAAACTCTCTGTGTTGCTCCTGGGATTACATGTTGTTACAACCACTACAGAAAACAATTTGTCACCCTGCAGAAAAGCTGAATATATATATAACTATGGGCCAGTGATTCTGTTCTTGCATGTATACCCAAGAGACTTTTAAACATGAGTCACATGAAAAACACCCAAGAATGTTCATTGCACCATTGTTTATAAGAAAAAGCTAAAAGCATTGTTAAAAAAAAAAAAAAATAGCTAAAAGCATCCCAGTGTTCACACAGTGTAGAATGGTATAATCATGTCAAAATTACTTTGCTAAAATCATGCATTGAAATGCTAGTCAATGATGAAGACAAAAGATCTAAGACTACTAGGAACAAGATGGATGAGTCTCTCAAATAAATATGATAGAGTGAAAGAAGCAGGCCATAAAAGGGAGCATGCAGTATGATTCCTCTGATACAACTTAGAATAAACTGTATTGCTTAGGAATGCATACAAAAGTTGTTAGGGTCATGTTTTTTTTAGAAAAGCACTGAACTGATTATCATAAAGTCAAGATCCATAGGGGAGGGAGTGGGTTATGATTGGGAGTAATACTGGTGGCTGTATTCTGAAAGGCTGGCAATGGTCTGTTTCTTGACCTTAGTCCTGGTTACGTAGGTGTTTACTTTTATAAGGGGCTTCCCTGGCATTATCTAAACCTGGCATATATGTTTTATGCACTTCTCTATGCCTCAGATTTGGAAAAAAAAAAAGCTTCCTCCAAAAAATGTAATGATGATTACATTACAAAAAATATGCAATGTAGAAATTTTGATGAGGTTTGAACTGTTATGGATGAAAAACTTGATCTTTTAATCAAGAGATTAGCAAGTGTCCATTATCATTAAAAGAGGAGAAATAAGGGATTACTTAAACTGCCATTTAGTCACTAAGACATGTCCGGCTTTTTTGCGACCCCATGGACTGTAGCTGGCCAGGCTCCTCTGTCCGTGGGATTTCTGGAGTGGGTTGCCATTTCCTTCTCCAGGGGATCTTCTCGACCTAGGGATGGACCTGTGCTCCTGCATTGGCCGGTGGATTCTTTACCACTGAGCCACCAAGGAAGCCCATTTAAACTATAGCTATCCCATGATCTAGTCATCACTTGAAACTTTCTCTTGCCAGATAATTCACCCTCTATTTATATTGATTCCCAACTCACCGATGACAGACAAATTGGAAGATCATCATCAACATTAATAAGATCATTAGGCATCACAGACCAAATCCATCACAGTGAGACTAGGCCACCACACTTAAATGCAAGCAGGCACACGGAGGCTATTGGGCAGGCAAAAGGCATCTGTGCCTTTTTCTCAGGAGAGTCCACTACAGTATCTTAGGGTTTAACCTTGTCACATTTCACCAGTGCTGTTGTCCAGAGACCTCCAGAGGACCTAGCCCTAACCCTAACCTGAGCAATGTCCTCATCATGCTGTGATATTGGGCATGAAATTTACCATGGTGTACCCAATGGTGGAAGAGTAAGAGTTGGTATAGGTTGTGCACCTTATAGGGAGAACCCAGGGGTAGGTTGGGTTTTCCAGATTTTAATATAAATTGGTTCATCTTTTAGGCCTTGCATTTCTCAGCTCAACAGTGCTGCTCTGTTTTGACCTCACCTCTTACTCTGCACCAGCAGGATGAAACATTTAACTATAGTCCTGAGGACATTGCTCAAGGCAGTTCTGAATGTGGAAGGAAAATTTTTAAAAAGGCGTCATTTTCCACTGTATATTCTTTCAGCAACTTTGTCACCTATCAATCCAGCCATCCATCCAATACACAATGTTTAACACATGGTACCCCACCCCAGTACTTTTGCCTGGAAAATCCCATGGACGGAGGAGCCTGGTAGGCTCCAGTCCATGGGGTCGCCAAGAGTCGGACACGACTGAGCAACTTCACTTTCGCTTTCCACTTTCATACGTTGGAGAAGGAAATGGCAACCCACTCCAGTATTCTTGCCTGGAGAATCCCAGGGACAGGGGAGTCTGGTGGGCTTTTGTCTGTGGGGTCGCACAGGGTCGGACACGACTGAAGCGACTTAGCAGTAGCAGCAGCAGCAACACATGGTAAGTGCTAACTACCATGCTTAGCACTGGAAAGGGCTGGGGTGTGTGTGTTTATACCGTGCGGTATTGATTTATGTAGATAGGTATCTAAGGTATTCACTCCAGCACTTTTTACTGAAGTGAACTGCCGCTTCCCGTGTATCTCAGAAGACCTCCTTGATTTCCTACTAATATTAACAGTGGAATTTATTTATGTATACGAGGCTCTGCCCCTGGGAGTTCTATTCTGTTCTAGAGACCCAGTACAAGAATATTTAAATCACGGTGGCATTAAACACGTTTTAATATCTGATAGGGCCAGTTTCTGCTCAGTGCACATTTTGGTTTTTCCCCTTTCAGGAATGTGCTTGGCCGGCAGCAGGGGGCGGGGTTGCGCCTCCTCCGCGGCTCTGGTTCCAGTGGAGCTTCAAGGGTGCAGAGATGGAAATATCCCAGGCTGCTCTCGGCTCGCGCGCGGCATCCGACAAGGCGGCGGCGGCGGCGGCGGCGGCGGCGGCGACGATGACTTCTTTCTGGTGCTGCTGGACCCGGTGGGTGGAGACGTAGATAACGAGGGCGCTGGTCGAGGCGCAGGGCCCGTGTGGAGGGGGGCAGGCCGCGATGGGCTCAAGGATCCTGGGGTCGAAAGCGGCGCGAACCCCGAGGGCCGCCCTGCACTGGGCCCCAGCTGTCTGTCGGCTATCCCCGCCCCAAGGCCTGGGCCCTACCAGAGGCCTTCATGGGCACAGTCACCATTCATACCCAAAACCTGCTGTCTTGCTTGGAGAACAGTGTCCTCACCCTGGCCACACCCCGACCGCCAGCCTGGGTCACCTTTTTGCCACATCCTTGCCAACCTTTGTTATTTCTGTTCTTTTTGATGCTAGCCATTCTCACAGGTGAGGTAAGTACCTCATTGTGGTTTTGATTTGAGTTTCTCTGATGATTAACGATGCTGAACATCTTTACGTATGCCTGTTGGTCATCTGCATTCCCTCTTTGGAAAAGTGTCTATTCAGTTCTTCTTCCCATTCTTAAATCAGAGCACTTTTGTTTGTTTGTTTTGATGTTAAGTCATTTGAGCTGTTTATATATGTTGGGTATTAACCTTTTATTGGCTGTGTCAATTGCAAATATCTTCTTCCATTCAGTAGGTTTTGTTGTTGTTTATCGTTTCCTTTGTTGTGCAAAAGCTTTTTATGTTTAATTAGGCCTCATTGGTTTATTTTTGTTTTAGTTTCCTTTGCTTTAGGAGAGGGATCCAGAACATTATTGTGATTTATGTCAAAGAGGGTTCTGCCTATCTGTTCCTCTAGGAGTGTTAATAGTATTCAGTCTTCATTTGAATTTTTAATCCACTTTGAGTTTATTTTTGGATATGGCATTAGAGAATTTGATTCTTTTACATGTAGATCTCCCATTTTCCCAGCACCACTTGTTGAAGAGACTCTTTTCTCCATTGTGTCTTCTTGCATCCTTTGTCAAATTTTAATTGACCATAAGTGTGTGGATTTATTTCTGGGATCTCTATTCTATTTCATTGATGGATATGTCTAGTTTTGTGCTAGTACCATACTGTTTTGCTTACTATAACGTTGAAGTTTATAGTCTGAAGCCAAAGGGGATGATTCCTCCACCAGTGTTTTTCTTTCTCAAAACTGTTTTGGCTATTCAGAAATACCATATCTTTTTTGTTTCATTAAACTATAGTTGATTTGCAATACTGTGTCATTTTCAGGTATACAGCAAAGTGATTTAGTTTTGTATGTGTGCATACACACATACATATAAATCACTCTATATATAACTATATATAGATCAGATCAGTCGCTCAGTCATGTCCGACTCTTTGCAACCCCATGAATCGCAGTACGCCAGGCCTCCCTGTCCATCACCAACTCCCGGAAGTCACTGAGACTCACATCCATCGAGTCAGTGATGCCATCCAGCCATCTCATCCTCTGTTGTCCCCTTCCCTTCTTGCCCTCAATCCCTCCCAGCATCAGAGTCTTCTCCAAAGAGTCAACTCTTTGCATGAGGTGGCCAAAGTACTGGAGTTTCAGCTTTAGCATCATTCCTTCCAAAGAAATCCCAGGGCTGATCTCCTTCACAATGGACTGGTTGGATCTCCTTGCAGAGGCAGATCAGGTGGTCTGGTATTCCCATCTCTTTCAGAATTTTCCACAGTTTATTGTGATCCACACAGTCAAAGGCTTTGGCACAGTCAAGAAATAGATGTTTTTCTGGAACTCTCTTGCTTTTTCCATGATCCAGCGGATGTTGGCAATTTGATCTCTGGTTCCTCTGCCTTTTCTAAAACCAGCTTGAACATCAGGAAGTTCACGGTTCACATATTGCTGAAGCCTGGCTTGGAGAATTTTGAGCATTACTTTACTAGCGTGAGAGATGAGTGCAATTGTGCGGTAGTTTGAGCTTTCTTTGGCATTGCCTTTCTTTGGGATTGGGATGAAAACTGACCTTTTCCAATCTTGTGGCCACTGCTGAGTTTTCCAAATTTGCTGGCATATTGAGTGCAGCACTTTCACAGCATCATCTTTCAGGATTTGGAATAGCTCAACTGGAATTCTATCATCTCCACTAGCTTTGTTCATAGTGATGCTTTCTAAGGCCCACTTGACTTTACATTCCAGGATGTCTGGCTCTAGGTCAGTGATCACACCATCGTGATTATCTGGGTCATGAAGATCTTTTTTTACAGTTCTTCTGTGTATTCATGCCACCTCTTCTTAATATCTTCTGCTTTTGTTAGGTCCATACCATTTCTGTTCTTTATTGAGCCCATCTTTGCATGAAATGTTACTTTGGTATCTCTGATTTTCTTGAAGTGATCCCTAGTCTTTCCCATTCTGTTGTTTTCCTCTATTTCTTTGCATTGATCGCTGAAGAAGACTTTCTTATCTCTTCTTGCTATTCTTTGGAACTCCGCATTCAGATGTTTATATCTTTCCTTTTCTCCTTTGCTTTTCACTTCTCTTCTTTTCACAGCTATTTGTAAGGCCTCCGCAGATAGCCATTTTGCTTTTTTGCATTTCTTTTCCATGGGGATGGTCTTGATCCCTGTCTCCTGTACAATGTCGCGAACCTCATTCCATAGTTCATCAGGCACTCTATCTATCAGATCTAGGCCCTTAAATCTATTTCTCACTTCCACTGTATAATCATAAGGGATTTGATTTAGGTCATACCTGAATGGTCTAGTGGTTTTCCCTACTTTCTTCAATTTAAGTCTGAATTTGGCAATAAGGAGTTCATGGTCTGAGTCACAGTCAGCTCCTGGTCTTGTTTTTGCTGATTGTATAGAGCTTCTCCATCTTTGCTGCAAAGAATATAATCGATCTGATTTCGGTGTTGACCATCTGGTGATGTCCACGTGTAGAGTCTTCTCTTGTGTTGTTGGAAGAGGGTATTTGCTATGACCAGTGCATTTTCTTGGCAAAACTCTATTAGTCTTTGCCCTGCTTCATTCCGTATTCCAAGGCCAAATTTGCCTGTTACTCCAGGTGTTTCTTGACTTCCTACTTTTGCATTCCAGTCCCCTATAATGAAAAGGACATCTTTTTTGGTTGTTAGTTCTAAAAGGTCTTGTAGGTCTTCATAGAACCGTTCAACTTCAGCTTCTTCAGCGTTACTGGTTGGGGCATAGACTTGGATTACTGTGACATTGAATGGTTTGCCTTGGAAACGAACAGAGATCATTCTGTCGTTTTTGAGATTGCATCCAAGTACTGCATTTCGGACTCTTTTGTTGACCATGATGGCCACTCCATTTCTTTCTGAGGGATTCCTGCCCGCAGTAGTAGATATAATGGTCATCTGAGTTAAATTCACCCATTCCAGTTCATTTGAGTTCGCTGATTCCTAGAATGTCGACATTCACTCTTGCCATCTCTTGTTTGACCACTTCCAATTTGCCTTGATTCATGGACCTGACATTCCAGGTTCCTATGCAATATTGTTCTTTACAGCATCGAACTTTGCTTCTATCACCAGACACATCCACAGCTGGATATTCTTTTTGCTTTGGCTCCATCCCTTCATTCTTTCTGGAGTTATTTCTCCACTGATCTCCAGTAGCATATTGGGCCCCTACTGACCTGGGGAGTTTCTCTTTCAGTATCCTATCATTTTGCCTTTTAATATTGTTCATGGGGTTCTCAATGCAAGAATACTGAAGTGGTTTGCCATTCCCTTCTCCAGCGGACCACATCCTGTCAGATCTCTCCACCATGACCCGCGCATCCTGGGTTGCCCCATGGGCATGGCTTAGTTTTATTGAGTTAGACAAGGCTGTGGTCCTAGTGTGATTAGATTGACTAGTTTTCTGTGAGTATGGTTTCAGTGTGTTTGCCCTCTGATGCCCCCTTGCAACACCTACCGTCCTACTTGGGTTTCTCTTACCTTGGGCGTGGGGTATCTCTTCCTGGCTGCTCCAGCAAAGCACAGCCATCGCACCTTACCTTGGACGAGGGGTATCGCCTCACCGCCCCCCTTCCTGACCTTGGAGGAAGGGTACCTCCTCACCACCACCCTTCCTGACCTTGGAGGAGGGGTATCTCCTCACCGCCGCCCTTCCTGACCTCGGTCGTGGGGTAGCTCCTCTTGGCCGCACTCAGTGTGCTGGTCGCAGCCACTGAGGCACTTAGTGAGACAAACTCCCATAATTTACATTTTAAGATGACAGGATTAGAACTAACAGTAGAAAGATCTTACCAGACCCACTCCCATAATGTACATTGTAAGATAACAGGATTAGTCAGAAGGTCCTCAGAAAGGAGAAACATATCCTCAAGCAGGATACATTGTTGTTATGTAATCCTTAGTACCGAGTTTAAGCTGAGTTGTTTTGTTGTACAATCATCACCTCTAGGCTTAAGGGAAAAAAAAATGTTTTATAAATAAAACAAACAAACACGTTTGCCCTTTTCTCCTCCTTGAGAACTCCAGACCCCTATCTCCTCTTTGAGAACACCAGATGCTCTGTCCTCTTTGGGGATCCTGGACTTTTATCAACCTACCTAGAAATTGACTCTCTCATTCCCCGCTTTTCTTTTAGGAGAATGATGTTGCCAAGGGAAAGGGGCATCGTTTTTTGTTCCATAACTACTTCCTGCTGTTGAGGGGCATCATCCCTAAATTGTTGAGGCAACATATTCTCCTAGCCCTCATATTGAGGGTCTCTGATCTAGGGGCCCCAAGTAATAGTTGAAGGAGGCTGTGGCACTCCTAGGAGCCTGGACAACCAGTTGTAACTTAAAAGCTTTCAGACGGTTAGAAACAAAGCCAGTTACACAGTTGCAGATGCACGGAGCAAACAGTAAAAACAGAACAATTAGAATTATTACAATTAAGATAGTTTTCTACCATGGGGAGCTAGTTAACCTTTCCCAAAGTGAGGTGACTGAAGCTTCAAGAGAATCCATAGCCTGAATCACCTTGTTCATGTGTTTAGTATGTGAGTAGCATTAATACGCAAATCTGGTATATGTGTGCAACTTTGGGTATGAATAATGGCACAAGTTCCTCCTTGTGCGGCTGTTAGAATATCTAAGGCCAATCTGTTTTGTAAAACCACCTTTCTAATTTAAGTATTTGTTTAGCATTAGGGGATGAGCTAGGTTTTTGAGAATCTTGTAAAGCCTGTTGAGTTAAGTTAGTCAGAGCATCAACTTGTAGCATAACATCTGTGTCCCCAGAGAGGGGATGGATATTGCAGCCAGATAATCATACCAGTGAAATACAGACCTTGCCCAGCGAGTTTTAAGGTGTGGCAGATCAGCAGGATTCTCTGGAAGCTCTGAAAATATGAAGTCATGAGTAAAAGCTAGACCTAGGGTGCACCTCCCTATCCAGCCAGGGGGAAGCCATGCCCATAAAGAGCCCCATATCCAATAGGTCCTGTTTGGAGCAAACCAGCGTGACTGAGGGATCCAGTCCCAATGAGTTCCTGACCAGGCAAAAGGAGGAACTGAACTGGAATTGGGAAACACAGGAATGATTACATTGCATATTTCTTGAGGCAAAAATCCCAATTGTTTCCGATCATTTTAATTAAGTTGTCGGCTAACTTCTAGGGATGGCTCTATTTGTTCCCAGCTTATGGGAGCATTAGGTAGTAGGCGTCCCTTTTCAGCAGTTAGCCATATGACCTCATCCCATATTTGATAAACATTAGGTAGGAAACCATCAGATCTAGACCCATTTAATTTCTTAACGTTCAGCAAAATAGACATTAAATCAAGATACTGTACGATGAAAGTTGAAAGTCATGTTATATCCATAGTTAAGGTACAGAGTGTTACACCAGTCCATCTTAGGATTGCTAGATGTCATCAGATTAAAGAGAGACATCACATGTGATTGTTGTTGGTGAAGATATTTTCACAGAGTTGAGGAAAGTCTTTTCCTTGAAATGGAAAAACCCACCATGGGAACCCTTCAACTGATGAAGAGGGGAGCAGACCCAGCAATTAGACCGATTGTGGGATGCAGCATAAGAATGAGCCCAGGACAGGAAGACGTTGTCTTGAGGGTCAAATGGCAGGCTCGGGACGTTTGGAGTCAGCAGAAGTAGGCCCATGTAGATTATCAGGCCCATCTGAAAAGTAAAAGGTAAAAGCACAGAGGATAAAGACGTAAAATGACATTGTTTAGTTTTGGTCAGGGTGCCACTTCTTAACTTGAGTGTGGTGCACCCAGGAATCAATTCCTGGCACCTTGACAGCTGTGGGAGAAGAAAGAATAACCTGGTAAGGGCCTTCCCAGAGGGGCTTGAAAGATTGCCCTCCAGATCCCAATGTCTTTTTCAAGACCTCGGTGCCTGGCTCAGAGGCTTGTTTGATTCAGGCTGGGTCAGGGGTCACCTCCCAGAGTTTCCGTAATGTCTGTTGAAAGGCTGAAAGCTGCGTCACATAGTTAATTCTAAGGCTTCAGGGTCTATAACAATGTCTGTGCGTAAGAAGGGTCTTCCATAGATACATTCAAAGGGGGACAGTCCTTCCTTTTTAGGGGAAGTCTGAGCCCTCATTAAAGCTATGGGTAGAACTTTAAGCCAATCGTCCTGTGTCTCTTTTTGAGTTAATTTACGTAGATGTCTCTTAATAATGTCATTAGCCTTTTCAACTTTTTCTTAAGATTAAGGTCTCCAGGAACAATGTAAGTGATACTCTATTCCTAGAGCTTTTGACATCCCTTGAGTTACAGCAGCTTTAAAGGTGGAGCGTTGTTGCTCTGAACTTTGGAGTTTAAGATCCCACTTACATCATGACAAGTCAGTACAGTAAGATTTCGCCCATTCCTTAACCTCGGGCTTTAATGGATACTGCTTTTGATGTGTAAATAGGTGAGAGTCTTTGAGCTTGATAAGGACAAGAACAGTATTTTGTGCTCGATCCACAGTTTTTCCATCAGCCCACACTTTAGGATTTACATTTTGTTCAATTAATGGGAGAGACAGAGCAGACTCCATATTCGTGAAAACAGAGGCCTGGACCTTGCTCAGTCTGTCCCTCCTGAGAAGGGGTTAGGGGGACTCTGGCATGATCAGAAACTCATGGGAAAACAGCACAGAGTCCCAGTTGAAGCTTAAAGGATGACTGAATATTTCAGTCATAGTGTTTGGCTCATCCTGACAGTCCCATTACAGTAGTGGATCAGGAGGAAAGCAGACCAGGGCTTCAGTGAGCACAGAGAAAGTTTCCCCAGTGTCCAAAAGAAAATCGACTGATTGGCCCCCCACAGTTATTAATACCCAGGGTTCCTTGGGTGTTATTAGGACAGGAGCTTGTGTGGGGATCCCTGGGCACCTTCAGTCCTGATTGTCCTGAGAGTCTGACCCCTGGGACCTGTGCCTCTGGGGGCAGTCTCTCCTCCAGTGTGGTCCTTTACAGACCAGACAGGGAGCCAGGGGAGGCTTAGACACCTGAGAGCAACTTCGCTTGAGATGCCCCTCCTTTCCACAGTAATAGCAAGCCCATCCCTTTTCACCTGGGTTCCTCTGGACATTTTTCTCTTCAGGCTGATTCATAGCAGTTTTCATAGCCATCACTAGAGCCTGAGCCTTTTCTTTGGTTCTTTTCTGTTGTCCTTTCCCCTCCTCATGTTCTCTACTGTAATATACCATCTGAGCCAGCTGTAACAGTGTTTTAAAGACTGATTTGGCCCAAACGCCTGTGTTTGCAACTTACAGCAGATATCTGGAGCTGACTGAGTGATTGAATGAGAAATCTATCTTTTAAGATCATTTCTCCTCTGCACATTTGGGATCAATGTCAGTAAACTTGTGGAGAGCCTCCCATAGTCTATTTAGGAATTTATCAGGAGTTTCCTTCTCTACCTGTTCTATGTCAGCCAACTTAGCATAATTTAGAGGCTTAGTTCGAGCTCTCTTAAGCCCTTCAATAATGCAATTGACAAAGTGGGTCTGCTCCTATCTCCCTTCCTCTTTGTGATAATCCTAGTCTGACTCTGCTATGGCAACTGCTTGGCTCCCTGTAGGGAGGAGGGCTAGTTCATGTTCCCTCTTTCCCCTTGTCTCACGTTCAAGCCATTCATCTCCAAAAATAGTAGCTTTCCCAAAAACTCAAGCTCTCAAGTCATGAGTCAGCGTCTGTCCCAAGACATACATTACATCTCTCCAAGTAAGCTCATAAAGTAAAGTGAGTCCTGTAAAGGCTTCTAGGTACTTTTCTGGATCCTCTAGTCTCCCAGATCTCTCTTTATCTGTTGTACCTCTGGGTAAGAAAAGGGCTTATGGATTTTTATGGATTGGTTATTTTTCCCAGTGGGGACCTCCTGGAGAGGCAGTAAGTTGTGTGGCTGTTCCTCAGCCTCTCTAGCTACGCTTCACATACATTCTGAGGGATAGATTAGAGAAACCTGCTTTTTCTGATCCTCATCCACTTTCTCATATTTTACCTTGGTTTTGGTTATCTGCACCTTCTCTACTCTGACTGTCTGAATTCCCATTGAAACCAGAGTAGTCTGAGGCTGCATTGGAACTGGGGTTGTTTGAACTTCTATCAAGACTGAGGCAACCCTTCTTGGAGGGGTGCCTTGACCCTCAGCTTGCTCAGTTGTGAGCCCCGGATACAGAAGCAGAGGCAGAGTAAGAGGACAGGAGGGAGCTGAAGGCTTTACACCAAAATCTGTACCCTTAGGACCTAAGTCTGGTATATCTCACAGAGAGAAAAAGAGGAACACATATGGCACTTCTACCCATTTCCCTTGTTTTCTACAGAACCGGTCTAGTTGTAAAACAGTATCGTAATTAAGAGACCCTTCAACTGGCCACTCTTGTCTGCCACCCTCCAGTGGATATTGTGGCCATGCAGATTTGCAAAAGAAAGTCAGGTGTGTCTTCTTTATGCTCTGGGGGTCAAACTTACCCCAGGTTTTCAGGACACAATCCAAGGGTATGGGCTGGAACTTTGAGAGTGGAGGAGAAAATGGCAACCTACTCCAGTATTCTTCCCTGGAGACTCCCAAGGACAGAGGAGCCTGGTGGGCTGCCGTCTGTGGGGTCACACAGAGTCAACACAACTGAAGCGACTTAGCAGCAGCAGCATCTGTAAGAGAGAAAAAAGCGGCAATCAGGGCCTTTGCTTCTTTCCATCGGAGGTGTCCCTCCCTGCTCTAGATGGGGGTGGAGACAGACTTTCCACCGAAGCTTTTCCTTCCCTAGATGGACTTAGTCTGTCACTTACTGACTCGGGCGCCTTCCCTTCAGCCCGCTCATTCTACCATTGAGGCAAGGGGGAGATGCACCAGGGGTAGACCTGATGGCATCCCAAATTGATTTCTAGTTCCATACCACCACGACCTTTGTTTGATTTGTCCTTTTCCTCTGAAAAGGAAAATTTGTCTGTTACACCTGGGGTGTTAACAGAGTAGTTTCCTGGAATGTTTCCCAAGCTGGGACTGCTAGGGGAAGCATCCGTCTTACGAGTGCCTGTGCACATTCCTGAGTACAGTCCTGACCACAGCAGAAACGGTGAGTTATAAAGGGACAAACAACAATCAATATGTCCCTTCTTTGTGTCACCACACCAGTGTATGTGACAGCAAAAGAGGTGGTAGAGGGTCGGCCAGTGAGGAAAACATGATTTTTGTCCTCAAGCTATTAGGGCCAATCCTTTCAGCTCATTTTCACAGATTCCACAAAAGGAATATCTAAGGAGTTGAGATAGAAGGCACTAGAGAGCTTTCTCTGGTCTGCTAAGAGCTAGCACTACCAAAGGAAGAAGCCCATTGTACTTCCAGTCTGGAATTCCCGACCTATGTTCTTAGAAACCTCATGCTCACTAGCAGCACTTCCATCCATGTAGTTCGGAGGCACAGCTATGGCAAGGACTTGCTTTTAGGACTCTGGCCCCATATGGAAGCAGTCAAGAGAGAGACGCTGCTGAAGCTAGAGTTTCACCTAGTTCCCAAAGGTGGTGCTGGAACTAGAGTTCCACCTCATTCCTGAATGTGCTCCTAGCAAGTCTGGGTTCCCCATGACTACCAAGCTTGGGGTCTAAGTAAAAGAACACAGTAATGGCATGGATCACAAGTCCCTTGAAAGTCTATGATCTGACAGATTAGGTTAGTAGTTCTAATTCCCCATGCAATTACGAAATGGTGGAAGAAACCAGGAAAAGGTGACCAAGAAAGGAAAGTTCAGCCCACGTGCTTTGCCCTTTTCTGGCCACTCCCCTTGCACAGAGGTTGGGTGTCTCTTGGCATTGGCAGGTCGGTATAAACTCCCAACTAGGCTCCCTTTTGGGGACTGCCTCAGTCATTACGAGGCACGATGAAACTGCAGAGCATGGCTCAGTGCTCATTTTGTACTCATTTCGGTACGTGTCTTTCATTCTACATTCACATAGACAGGCAAACAATAGAGTTAGGAAAGTAAAGCAGAAAACGTGTATACTGAGAAAACAGAGACTAGAGCTCTGAGTGTTTTTACCTCGTCCTGAAGATCCTGGACGAAGCCCCAAGATGTTAGCTTACAGTGAACTGTATCGGATTCATGATCTCCAAAGAAGAAGATTTAGCTTTGGGACCAGGGACCAAGCTTGATCACTCAAGAGCTTGTGTGTAGCAGAGTTTTATCAAAGTATGAAAAGGGACAGAGAAAGCTTCTGACATAGACATCAGAAGGGGGACAGAGAATGCCCCCTCACTAGTCTTAGCAAGGGAGCTATATACTTTTTAAATTGGTTATTACAGTAAATCAAAAGAATGACTCAAGGTTGTAAATAAAGCACTTCCTAGACCAACTCCCATAATTTACATTTAATATGACAGGATTAGAACTAACAGTAGAAAGATCTTACCAGAACCACTCCCATAATATACATTGTAAGATAACAATAAGATAATCAGAAGGTCCTCAAGAAGGACAAACATGTCCTCAAGTGGAATACATTGTTCTTATGTAAGCCTTAGAACAGAGTTTTAGCTGAGTTGTTTTGTTGTATTATCATCAGCTCTGGGCTTAAAGGAAAAAACGTTTTATGTGACTAAAACTAAGGAGTGTCAGTTCAGTTTCAGTTCGGTCGCTCAGTCATGTCGGACTCTGCGTCCTCATGAATCGCAGCACGCCAGGCCTCCCTGTCCATCACCAACTCCCGGAGGTCACTCAGACTCACGTCCATCAAGTCAGTAATGCTATCCAGCCATCTCATCGTCTGTCGTCCCCTTCTCCTCCTGCCCCCAATCCCTCCCAGCATCAGAGTCTTTTCCCATGAGTCAACTCTTCTCATGAGGTGGCCAAAGTACTGGAGTTTCGGCTTTAGCATCATTCCTTCCAAAGAAATCCAAGGGCTGATCTCCTTCAGAATGGACTGGTTGGATCTCCTTGCAGTCCAAGGGACTCTCAAGAGTCTCCTCCAACACCACAGTTCAAAAGCATCAATTCTTTGGCTCTCAGCCTTCTTCACAGTCCAACTCTCACATCCATACCTGACCACAGGAGAAACCATAGCCTTGATTAGACAGACCTCTGTTGGCAAAGTAATGTCTCTGCTTTTCAATATGCTATCTAGGTTGGTCATAACTTTCCTTCCAAGGAGTAAGCGTCTTTTAATTTCATGGCTGCAGTCACCATCTGCAGTGATTTTGGAGCCCAGAAAAATAAAGTCTGACACTGTTTCCACTGTTTCCCCATGTATTTGCTATGAAGTGATGGGACTGGATGCCATGATCTTCGTTTTCTGAATGTTGAGCCTTAAGCCAACTTTTTCACTCTCCACTTTCACTTTCATCAAGAGGCTTTTTAGTTCCTCTTCACTTTCCGCCATAAGGGTGGTGTCATCTGCATATCTGAAGTTATTGATATTTCTCCCAGCAATCTTGATTCCAACTTGTGTTTCTTCCAGTCCAGCATTTCTCATGATGTACTCTGCATAGAAGTTAAATAAGCAGGGTGACAATATACAGCCTTGACGTACTCCTTTTCTTATTTGGAACCAGTCTGTTGTTCCATGTCCAGTTCTAACTGTTGTTTCCTGACCTGCATACAGATTTCTCAAGAGGCAGATCAGGTGGTCTGGAATTCCCATCTCTTTCAGAATTTTCCACAGTTTAGTGTGATCCACACAGTCAAAGGCTTTGGCATAGTCAATAAAGCAGAAATAGATGTTTTTCTGGAACTCTCTTGCTTTTTCCATGATCCAGCGGATGTTGGCAATTTGATCTCTGGTTCCTCTGCCTTTTCTAAAACCAGCTTGAACATCAGGAAGTTCACGGTTCACATATTGCTGAAGCCTGGCTTGGAGAATTTTGAGCATTACTTAACTAGCGTGTGAGATGAGTGCAATTGTGTGGTAGCTTGAGAATTCTTTGGCATTGCCTTTCTTTGGGATTGCAATGAAAACTGACCTTTTCCAGTCCTGTGGCCACTGCTGAGTTTTCCAAATTTCCTGGCATATTGAGTGCAGCACTTTCACAGCATCATCTTTCAGGATTTGGAATAGCTCCACTGGAATTCCATCACCTCCACTAGCTTTGTTCATAGTGATGCTTTCTAAGGCCCACTTGACTTCACATTCCAGGATGTCTGGCTCTAGGTCAGTGATCACACCATCGTGATTATCTGGGTTGTGAAGCTCTTTTTTGTACGGTTCTTCTGTGTACTCTTGCCACCTCTTCTTAATATCTTCTGCTTCTGTTAGGTCCATACCATTTCTGTCCTTTATCGAGCCCATCTTTGCATGAGATGTTCCCTTGGTATCTCTAATTTTACTGAAGAGATCTCTAGTCTTTCCCATTCTCTTGTTTTCTTCTATTTCTTTGCATTGATCGCTGAGGAAGGCTTTCCTATCTCTTGTGATTCTTTGGAACTCTGCATTCAGATGCTTACATCTTTCCTTTTCTCCTTTCCTTTTCACTTCTCTTCTTTTCACAGCTATTTGTAAGGCCTCCTCAGACAGCCATTTTGTTTTTTTGCATTTCTTTTCCATGGGGATGGTCTTGATCCCTGTCTCCTATACAATGTCACAAAACTCACTCCATAGTTCATCAGGCACTGTATCAGATCTAGGCCCTTAAATCTATTTCTCACTTCCACTGTATAATCTTAAGGGATTTGATTTAGGTCCTACCTGAATGGTCTAGTGGTTTTCCCTACTTTCTTCAATTTAAGTCTGAATTTGGCAATAAGGAGTTCATGGTCTGAGCCACAGTCAGCTCCTGGTCTTGTTTTTGCTGACTGTATAGAGCTTCTCCATCTTTGGCTGCAAAGAATATAATCAATCTGATTTCAGTGTTGACCATCTGGTGATGTCCACGTGTAGAGTCTTCTCTTGTGTTGTTGGAAGAGGATGTTTGTTATGACCAGTGCATTTTCTTGGCAAAACTCTATTTGTCTTTTCCCTGCTTCATTCCATATTCCTAGGCCAAATTTGCCTGTTACTCCAGGTGTTTCTTGACTTCCTACTTTTGCATTCCAGTCCCCTATAATGAAAAAGACATCTGTTTTGGATGTTAGTTCTAAAAGATCTTGGAGGTCTTCATAGAACCGTTCAACTTCAGCTTCTTTAGCCTTACTGGTTGGGGCATAGACTTGGATTACTGTGATATTGAATGGTTTGCCTTGGAAATGAAGAGAGATCATTCTGGTGTTTTTGAGATTGCATCCAAGTACTGCATTTCGGACTCTCTTGTTGACCATGAAGGCCACTCCATTTCTTTCTGAGGGATTCCTGCCCGCAGTAGTAGATATAACGGTCATCTGAGTTAAATTCACCCATTCCAGTCCATTTGAGTTCGCTGATTCCTAGAATGTCGACATTCACTCTTGCCATCTCTTGTTTGACCACTTCCAATTTGCCTTGATTCATGGACCTGACATTCCAGGTTCCTATGCAATATTGCTCTTTACAGCATCGGACCTTGCTTCTATCAGCCGTCACATCCACAGCTGGGTATTGTTTTTGCTTTGGCTCCATCCCTTCATTCTTTCTGGAGTTATTTCTCCACTGATCTCCAGTAGCATATTGGACACCTACTGACCTGGGAAGTTCCTCTTTCAGTATCCTATCATTTTGCCTTCTCATACTGTTCATGGGGTTCTCAAGGCAAGAATACTGAAGTGGTTTGCCATTCCCTTCTCCAGTGGACCACATTCTGTCAGATCTCTGCACCGTGACCCACCCATCTTGGGTTGTCCCATGGGCATGGCTCTGTTTCATTGAGTTAGACAAGGCTGTTGTCCTAGTGTGATTGGATTGACTAGTTTTCTGTGAGTATAGTTTCAGTGTGTCTGCCCTCTGATGCCCTCTTGCAACACCTACCATCTTACTTGGACTTCTCTTACCTTGGACGTGGGGTATCTCTTCACGGCTGCTCCAGCAAAGTGCAGCCGCCGTTCCTTACCTTGGACGAGGGGTATCTTCTCACCACCGCCCTTCCTGACCTTCAGTGTGGGAGAGCTCCTCTAGGCCCTTCTGTGCCCGCGCAGCCACGGCTCCTTGGACGTGGGGTTGGTCCTCCTGGCCGCCGCCCCTGGCCTCGGGCGTGTGGCCGTGGGGTAGCTTCTCCCGGCCGCCGCCCCTGACCTCGGATGCAGGGTAACTCCTCTCATCGCCGCCCCTGGCCTTGGACGTGGGGTAGCTCCTCTCAGCCGTTCCTGTGTCCTATCGGCGAGTCCCACTCAATCAAGAGTAGGCTCCATTATTGGAGCCACCATGACCCTGATAGTCAGATTTGTTCATGGTATTCCATTTGTTCATGATAGTCAGCCTGCTTTGTGAAACTGGTTGAAAGTGAAAGTCACTCAGTCGTGTTTGACTCTTTGCGACCCCATGGACTATACAGTCCATGGAATTCTCCAGGCCAGAATACTGGACTGGGTAGCCTTTCCCTTCTCCAGGGGATCTTCCCAACCCAGGGATCGAACCCAGGTCTCCTGCACCGTAGGTGGATTCTTTACCAGCTGAGCCACACAAGGAAAGTTCTGCTAAATACATCACTTACCTTGAGGAACACAAAATTGGCTTTCTCTAGTTGTAATAAATGATGTTTATTCTCCTGATAGAGGCCGTGCCACAATGAGGTACTATTTGTTATGTAACATCTTAAACACCCATATGGCATATGCTAACTTATCTTGTGTGTTCAGGATAATTGCTAGAGACGTTGTGATATGTTAAACTAAACATTCCAGCAGATCTTGTTTCCCAGAAATGGGTGGGGGAGGGGGAGGGGGTTAGAGAGAGGGGATTATCCAGTAACAGTCAAACCAATTTCTTTTAAAAACTCACCAGGAAGGGCTTCTCTGGTGGCTCAGATGGTAAGGAATCTGCCTGCAATGCAGGAGACCTGGGTTCAGTCCTTGAGTCAGGAAGATCCCCTGGAGAAGGGAATGGCAACCCACTCCAGTATTCTTGCCTGAAGAATACCATGGACAAAGGAGCCTCGTGGGCTATAGTCCATGGGGTTGCAAAGAGTCAGACATGACTGAGCAACTCACACACACACACACACACACACACACACACACACACACACCGAAGAATAACTGACTCCCTATTCATATAGGCTTTGTGACTTGCTATTCTCACATTAGGGAAAATAATAACTAGCAAGCGTGGTCCAAAACTTGTCTTTGATTCTAACAAAAGTCATGTGGTGCTCAAAGGTGAACCCAGATGGATTCATTGCCTGGTTTTTATAATCCAAGCCCTTGATTCCAAGTCCTGTTTCAAGGACTAATAATCATTGTGTTTCATTTGATTACTTGTTTTGCAGTTGGCCATTGCATCCTGTCTGGAGTCTTAAATGCTATTGCACAGCCCGTGTCACACCAGAGTATTCAATGATGCATTCTACTGCAAAAGGAGCAGGAGAGACCAATCCATGTCCTACTACAGACTACATTCTCTAAACAAATTTCTGATCATCAAAATCAGAGCAATGTTGATAATCTAGATAACATGGATTAATGGCTTGTGGCCAAAAGGGGGTACTAAAAAATATCTCTTGACATCCAGGCTAGGACATGTTATCTCCCATTAGACATTGAAAAAATCTCAGGGAATGCCAACTTCAGATGAGATCATGAGATCTTGTCACTCTGAGATCATGATAAAGTGAGACAAAACATAGGCCACTTCATGATTTTTTTTTTCCTAAGCACCGACAAAAGCAAAATCACTGTACAAATCACCATATATCCCTCTCCTAGCTAGTATGAGTGACTGCTAGTTTGGGGGTTTTGTTTTCCCCTTTGCTTTGTTTCTTTGTTTGTTTTCAGCAATTGTAGCTTTAACCTCACTCTAATCTATTCTCTCTATACAAAAAGTTTATTAAGATACTGTCATAGGAATACCCTGTCTTCCTGACAGTATCCAATCCAGATCAAAGCTCTGCTTCTTTAAAACCTCACCCAAATCACCTAAAACAAGCCCACCTCTTTTTTTTTCTTTAATTTTTTTTGAGGTGGTCCCTTTATTTAGTCTTTATTGAATCTGTTACCATATTGCTTCTGGTTTGTTTTTTTTTTCTTTTATGTTTTGGTTTTTGGCCACAAGACATGTGGGACCTTAGTTTCCCCAACCAGGTAGCGAACCCACACCACCTACTTTGGAAGGCAAAGTCTCATCCACCGGACCAGCAGGGAAGTCCCAAGCCCAAAATCTTTTAACATCCCTTTTCTATCACCCACATACTTGTGTGGCCCAAAGTTCCTTCACTGTGTATGTTCTCCTTCACTGCAAAGAATAATAAACTCAAATTGTTCAACTACAAATGTGTTCCTGCTGGTCTTTATCTGGTAGGCATCGAAATATCATATCACGTTAAACCTGATGACAAAGCAAAGCAGAAGACTCAAATGTATTTGATTTACGTATTTATGTATTTGTATCTAAATGTATTTACAATAACCCCACATGCTGTTATTTCTAATGTAAGTTTTAGTTTACAAAGACATTTATTTTGTATCCTTTCAACCAGCGATTTCAAGGCCTAGAGACTGAGAAGAGGGCTGTTATACTGGTGGAGATATTAACAATATGAACAGTAAAAGATCAACCATAAAATATATTGAAAATAGATATTCATGATAGTGGAATGGGAGAAAGAAAGCAAAGGTTGAGTTTTGGACAATGAGTTTGAGATGATGGCCTGACCACCAAGTCAGATGCTGTATGGGCCACAGAAGATTAGACCCAAATTCTTCACATTCCAAAGCACAGGGTTCCAGAACAAACGGTTCCTTTGGGTGGCTACCAATCTTCCTCAAGCCCTGTCCCCAGCCTCCATAACATCTCAGTAAGCACAGTGAGATGAATAAGACCCTGAGGAGACCTTGTAAATCCAAATGAGACCATTCTGTATGTCCGTTTTTCTAACTTCTCCCCATCCCCACAAACATCACCCACCCGCACATAGGTTATCCAGGCGACCTATGTATTCAGAAGTAGAAAGAAATGTAAATTTTACTTGGAATGACTGATTATAGAACAGCACTATCTAACAGAATTCTCTGCGCTGATAGAGATGTTCCATATCTGCGCTGCACACAGTATAGTAGCCACGGGTTTACATGTAGCCATTGAGCACTTCAAATGCTGCGAGTGAGACTGAGAGACTGAATTTTCAATTTTATTTAATTTTAATCAATTTAAATGATAACATATGACTAGGGGCTACCATTTTTAAGAATATACCTCTACACGAAGTCTCCTCACCTGTGGTGGACCATACTCAGCCACTTGCCTTCACCCAAAACACGTTCTTCGTGACTGCTTGGACGATTTTAATTCACTTAGAGTCACCACTCTTCATAAAATCCCATGTACTGCAAACATGCTAATCAAAACCATCAGCTGCTTGTAGATTCCTATTTTTGCTATCACCATATACTATTTTTATTTTTTAAAATAATTGACAGACATCACCAATGTAATGCAGTGTGTTTATGTGATGAATACTTCTCAGAGAATTAAGGATCTTTTGGGTATTCAAATCTTACATTGAATCTGCCCAGATAGTTTTTGTTCCTTCCACTGCATCTTATTACCCTGCTAGTCTTTAAACCAAGTTTGATAGTTGAATTTTGCTACAATGTGGAGTGAAATTTATCCTTTGGTGTCTGATCTCAGAATCTAATCATAGCAATTGACATGGAAAACGTGTTCACAGACTAAACCAAACTTTCATCTGCACTGTTAGAACAAATCATTCTTGAAGACTGCTCATATATCAATTGGCTATTGTCTAAATAAATGAGGTAAATTTCAATTATCTTACCTACTAGAAAAAAAATTGCCACCTTTCTTTAGAATGTCATGAATAGACAAATTTTACTTCTGAAACACAAACACTTGAAGAAGTATAGGTTTCAGCTAATATCCTGGTTATTTTCTCCTTACCATCATCAGTGTCTTTCTATTTATTTACTCAAATGAGGAAGGAATCTACATTTAGATTAAAATTGGTTGCCTGGACTATAAGTTCTATTTTGTTCCTTTGTAGATCGCACCACCTTTGAGATTTCCAAGTGGTGGGGCAGACTGCTGGCTATAGGTCTGGATTCAAAGAAGAAGTCTGTGCATGGGCTATGAATTTGAGAGTCTATGACATATAGATGGTGCCTGGAGTCAAGCAAGTAAACCTTAGAACAGGGGGCAGATGACACACCCCTTTCAAGAGATTTATCTTGAATAAAGGGAAGGTCATCAAGGCCCAGGTAGCTGAGTGGACAAGGAAAGGGTGGAACCTCATGTGGGCTCATAAAATATAAATGTGTATGTGTGTGTGTGTATGTGTGTGTCTGTGTGTATATATGAATGTTTTAGGAGTCATGTTACTAGCTGAACAGGTGGTGACATAAAAACCTTGGATCCTGCTTCAATCCACTTATTTCAGTGTGTGTGTGTGTGTGTGTGTGTGTGTGCTGACCCCAATTCAAAAGTTTAAGTTTAATCGCATGATTAAACTTATGTGATGTGCTTTTATAAAATCGGTGAATTTTGCTATTTTAACTCTCACCGGGCAGTTTCATGTCCAAATTCTGTGGCTGAGACTTGGCAAGTACATTCCTGTAGACCTTGTGGCTGGACACTCCCTCTTCTTTTTATTTTCCTCTTAAAAAGATGGTTTTCTTTTTCCAGCACATGATTTATCTTTCATTAAAATTCCAGTGTCATCTTTGTGCTATTTATATATAGACCCTTTCCACAGTAGCATAAGTTACACTGGTCTGCTGTCTTTGTCCATCCCACTTACATCCCTGGGGCACTGCTTTCTCCTTCATAAGTCATTGTTTATTTAAGTCTCTTGTGTCTTAGAACACGAATGCTAACCTTTATCTTCTTACAGCATCTATCTCTAGGACACCACCGGAAGGGAAGATGACAGAAGAGGGTTTGTCTACCAAATTGTAATAACATTTCATTCCTGTCTCCTTAAGACAGGCAGAAGCAGAGATGGACTATCAAAAGATGCAACAGAACCAGATGCAGAAACAGCCAGAGACAGGACAGCCTGACAGAAAAACAGAGATAGCTGGTCAGGCAGGCTGAGAAAGCCCAACAGATGGACAGACTCAGATATTATACCTCCTCCCCCAAAAGAGAAAGGTAGAAAGGCATACACAGAAAGGGGCGGACAGAGACAGGTAGAAATAGATGGAGACAGAGACAGGGAGGCAGAGGAAGCCAGGCACAGACAGGGACAAAGAGACACACATTCAAACTAAGGCAAAGAATGATGGTTGCAGACAGAGACAGGGAGACAGGCAGAGGCTGATTGACACAGATAAAAAGAGACAGACAGACTGAGAGACAGAGAAAGACAGAGGCACACTGAACGAGAGCCAACAGACATAGAGATAGTGATGGAGAGAGAGAGAGTCAGAGAGAAACAAGGTTGGGGATGGGGAGAAAGACAGAGACAGATCGGGACAGAAAGGGAAAGACAAAGACAGACAGATGGAGAAAGAGACACAGAGAGATGCAGATACAGACGGATACAGAAGCACTGGAGAAATACAGAGACAGAGACAGAAACATAGAGACTCAGACACAAACAGATTGTCAGAAACAGAGAGAAACAGAAGGATACGGACAGTAAGACAGAGACAGACAGTGACGAAGGTAGGCAGTCTGAGACAGAGACTGAGGTAGACAAAAACAGAGGTAGATAGAAATTAGACAGGGATGCAGACAGACATAATGGAGACAGAGATAGGGGATGACAGAGAGAGCGGCAGACATACAGAGAGGGAAAGACTGAGACAGGGATAAATCCTCATCATTGTACCCATAGGGGTACATCTCCTTTAGTGTGGCATTTAGTTTGCTGTTATTTAGCTTGATGGTTTCCTGTAGCATTACCAGGACTATACGTTTTGCCCTGCTTCCCCATCTCCCCATGCCTTTATGAAGAGGCTAACAAAATGAGTATCAACATGGGAAAAGGTTTCTTCCTCATCCTGAGCAGTTGAAAAGAAAAGAAAAAAAAAAGTGAAAAAATAGAGACAGGTATTGGATAAATTGCCCAAACTGGAAAATGGCAACAGTCAGGGTTTGTGAGAGTTTAAATGTTTAAATGAGTGTATTTCAGCTGTCACTGTTTGTACATTATTGAACATCTTTCTATTGTAAGCAGCAACAAGCAATTTAAGGATTTAAAACTAGTTGAGTATGAAAACAAAAGCAGATCTTTCAGGCAAGGTACACTTGTAGCTAAGTAGTCTCTGAATTTCCCAACTGAGGATACCTCTGTTTAGATGAAATGGCATCTTGACATTCAGCTCAAGAAGAAGTAATTTCAAATTGCTTAGAGAGTTTATATAAAGAAAGTGAAATTCTTACCGAAAAAAAAATAATAATTTTTACCTCTCAACTGAATCATGACTTACACTTCTCCCCAGTTATTTTTAAACATAAATAAAATGAAGTCTACTGTTTGTAGTTGATTAGGTATACAGAATATAATGGAACACGAGAAAGAGTCAGATCAGATCAGATCAGATCAGTCACTCAGTCGTGTCCCACTCTGTGCGACCCCATGAATTTCAGCGCGCCAGGACTCCCTGTCCATCACCAACTCCCGGAGTTCACTCAGACTCACGTCCATCGAGTCAGTGATGCCATCCAGCCATCTCATCCTCTGTCGTCCCCTTCTCCTCTTGCCCCCAATCCCTCCCAGCATCAGAGTCCTCTCCAATGAGTCAACACTTCGCATGAGGTGGCCAAAATACTGGAGTTTCAGCTTCAGCATCATTCCTTCCAAAGAAATCTCAGGGCTGATCTCTTTCAGAATGGACTGGTTGGATCTCCTTGCAGGGCAAGAGACTCTCAAGAGTCTTCTCCAAGACCACAGTTCAAAAGCATCAATTCTTCGGCGCTCAGCCTTCTTGACAGTCCAGCTCTCACATCCATACATGACCACAGGAAAAACCATAGCCTTGACTAGACGGACCTCTGTTGGCAAAGTAATGTCTCTGCTTTTCAATATGCAATCTAGGTTGGTCATAACTTTCCTTCCAAGGAGTAAGCGTCTTTTAATTTCATGGCTGCAGTCACCATCTGCAGTGATTTTGGAGCCCAGAAAAATAAAGTCTGACACTGTTTCCACTGTTTCCCCATCTATTTCCCATGAAGTGATGGGACTGGATGCCATGATCTTCGCTTTCTGAATGTTGAACTTTAAGCCAACTTTTTCACTCTCCAATTTCACATTCATCAAGAGGCTTTTTAGTTCCTCTTCACTTTCTGCCATAAGGGTGATGTCATCTGCATATCTGAGGTTATTGATATTTCTCCCGGCAATCTTGATTCCAGCTTGTGTTTCTTCCCGCCCAGCGTTTGTCATGATGTACTCTGCATATAAGTTAAATAAACAGGGTGACAGTATACAGCCTTGACGAACTCCTTTTCCTATTTGGAACCAGTCTGTTGTTCCATGTCCAGTTCTAACTGTTGCTTCCTGACCTGCATACAGATTTCTCAAGAGGCAGATCAGGTGGTCTGGTGTTCCCATCTCTTTCAGAATTTTCCACAGTTTAGTGTGATCCACACAGTCAAAGGCTTTGGTATAGTCAAGAAAGCAGAAATAGATGTTTTTCTGGAACTTTCTTGCTTTTTCCATGATCCAGCAGATGTTGGCAATTTGATCTCTGGTTCCTCTGCCTTTTCTAAAACCAGCTTGAACATCAAGAAGTTCACGGTTCACATATTGCTGAAGCCTGGCTTGGAGAATTTTGAGCATTACTTTACTAGCATGTGAGATGAGTGCAATTGTGCGGTAGTTTGAGCATTCTTTGGCATTGCCTTTCTTTGGGATTGCAATGAAAACTGACCTTTTCTAGTCCTGTGGCCACTGCTGAGTTTTCGAAATTTGTTGGCATATTGAATGCAGCACTTTCACAGCATCATCTTTCAAGATTTGGAATAGCTCCACTGGAATTCCATCACCTCCACTAGCTTTGTTCGTAGTGATGCTTTCTAAGGCCCACTTGACTTCACATTCCAGGATGTCTGGCTCTAGGTCAGTGATCACACCATCGTGATTATCTGGGTTGTGAAGCTCTTTTCTGTACAGTTCTTCTGTGTATTCTTGCCACCTCTTCTTAATATCTTCTGCTTCTGTTAGGTCCATACCATTTCTGTCCTTTATCGAACCCATCTTTGCGTGAAATATTCCTTTGGTATCTCTGATTTTCTTGAAGAGATCCCTAGTCTTTCCCATTCTATTGTTTTCCTCTATTTCTTTGCACTGATGGCCAAGGAAGGCTTTCTTATCTCCCCTTGCTATTCTTTAGAACTCTGCATTCAAACGCTTATATCTTTCCTTTTCTCCTTTGCTTTTCACTTGTCTTTTTTCACAGCTATTTGTATGGCCTCCTCAGCCAGCCATTTTGCTTTTTTGCATTTCTTTTTCTTGGGGATGGTCTTGTTCCCTATCTCTTGTGCAATGTCATGAACCTCTGTCCATAGTTCATAAGGCATTCACATCTAGTCCCTTAACTCTACTTCTCACTTCCACTGTATAATCATGAGGGATTTGATTTAGGTCATACCTGAATGGTTTAGTGGTTTTCCACACTTTCTTCAATTTAAGTCTGAATTTGGCAATAAGGAGTTCATGATCTGAGCCACAATCCGCTCCTGGTCTTGTTTTTGCTGACTGTATAGAGCTTCTCCATCTTTGGCTGCAAAGGATATAATAAGTCTGATATCGGTGTTGGCCATAGTGATGTCCATGTATAGAGTCTTCTCTTGTGTTTTTGGAAGAGGGTGTTTGCTACGAACAGTGCATTTTCTTGTCAAAACTCTATTAGTCTTTGCCCTGCTTCATTCTGTACACCAAGGCCAAATTTGCCGGTTACTCCAGGTGTTTCTTGACTTCCTACTTTTGCATTCCAGTCCCCTATAATGAAAAGGACATCTTTTAGGGGTGTTAGTTTTAAAAGGTCTTGTAGGTCTTCATAGAACCGTTCAACTTCAGCTTCTTCAGCCTTACTGGTTGGGGCATAGACTTGGATTACTGTGACATTGAATGGTTTGCCTTGGAAACGAAGAGAGATCATTCTGTCATTTTTAAGATTGCATCCAAGTACTGCATTTCAGACTCTTTTGTTGACCATGCTGGCCATTCCATTTCTTCTGAGGGATTCTGCCCCCCATTAGTAGATATAATGGTCATCTGAGTTAAATTCACACATTCCAGTCCATTTTAGTTCGCTGATTCCTAGAATGTCGACATTCACTCTTGCCATCTCTTATTTGACCACTTCCAATTTGCCTTGATTCATGGACTTGACATTCCAGGTTCCTATGCAATATGGCTCTTTACAGCATCGGACCTTGCTTCTATCAGCAGTCACATCCACAGCTCGGTGTTGTTTTTGCTTTGGCTCCATCCCTTCATTCTTTCTTGAGTTATTTCTCCACTCATCTCCAGTAGCATATTGGGCACCTACTGACCTGGGGAGTTCCTCTTTCAGTATCCTATCATTTTGCCTTTTCATACTGTTCATGGGGTTCTCAAGGCAAAAATACTGAAGTGGTTACTTCAGTATTCTTTCAGTAATACGAGAAGGGGTAGGGGGCTGCAAAATTAAGGGCCAACATCGAAGGATGCAACAGCAGCTTCCTGGTTGAACCATTTCATATAACCAACTCATGTAAATATTACTCTAATACTAGTATGTGGGTTTGGGATAACAAAGCCTTTCAAATCTCCATAAAGAGTAAAAAGGAATGAATGAATGGATAAAGTCAAAAGTAATTTGTTCACTGAATGGCAATGGATAAAATCTAATTGGGAAGAGAAACATAAACCAACAGTAAGGAAAATTCTGAATTCAACTAAGTAAAGCATTAAATCTGGTGACTATTTTTTTAATTTAAGTTTATTTATTTTAATTGGAAGCTAATTACTTTACAATATTGTATTGGCTTTGCCATACATCAACATGAATCCACCAAACACCAATAGAGTATACTATTTTTTAATTTGTTCATCTTGTATTAATTTATCACACTCTTTCCAAGCATGTATTTCTTATTTATATGGATTCTTAAATAGTTTTCCATTCTTTGACCTCAAAATGACTCAATGGAGGGAATGGGATGGTGACAATTTGTAAGTTAACAGTAATCAGAAACTAACGAATTCAAATCGTGACTAGTGTGCTTCTCCGTTTGTGACAAAAACACTTTTTATCTTACCCTTTGGATTACTAGTGTGGACTTCTCCTGATCCCACTTCCAGATGCCAAATAATTCCCATTATAATTCAAAAGCGTTCCTTTCCAGAGGTTACCAGACCTGTTTTTAAGTGGGAAAGAGTCTTTCCAAGTACAATTCAAATGTCAAATGTTTCTGAAGGGCAAAGCCATCAACGTGCTTACAGAGTGCATTCTGGTGCATAAATAATTCATGACTGTATGCCACAGAAAAAGTCTGTCTAGTACCGAGATGTCCTCATAGAATCAATCTGCTGCCTTCCACTCCACCCCCAATATAGGGTTGTATAAGATTTGAGACGTCTTTCTAGGGTTAAAATGCTAGGAAAGTCAAAATAAAGCCAAACTAACATCAAGATGTGATATAAAGTCAACTAACCTAAGAATATTGAGGAACAACCAATAAAGAGAAGATCATCAGTGTAGCCTGGGTTTGTTCACAGAGTGAGAGATCATGGAAAACAAGTACTACACACTCAGTGGCAGGGAATGGGGAAAGGGAAGCAATCCAAAGGAAGCTAGCGGTAGTGGTGGTAATGAGTCGGGCAGAGTGGCTCTAAACACACAAACTGAAAGCGAAACCAAACTGTTTCTTTAACATTCTTTTAATCAAGCTAAAGGAAATGCATATTTTAAAAGTGTTTCACTAACAGTAGTAGAATAGTTAGGTTCAGATGTTCTCTCTAAAGTCAACTGGTCTTTGCCAAAATGATGTGAGGGGGCATTGATGGATGGTACACCAGGAGGACAGGTTGCACAAATAAGTTCTAAAGGTGTTGGGGGAGCAGGGCTTTAAAATTTCTCCTCTCCATAGGCTCAAGTAAACAATCTCAAGTATTATGAGAGTCAACAAAGACTCTGAAAGAGTTGGGCCACCAGAGGTGGGCAAGTCCGGTTGGTCCCACAGAAGGAGCTGGCATCTGGACAAAGCTTGTCGTCCCTGACCTCAGGAAAAGAGCTGCTCACCTCTCTGAGATTTTGTTTTCAGGAGTCCTCACTGAGGAAAACGCCCCTCTCTGGGGAGGTACAGGAAATTACAGGCCATATATATGGGGAAAACCACATCTTCGTTCTCCAGATTTGCCACCTGTAGCTCTTCGTCCTTTCCCAGGGAAAGCACCTGGAATTCTGTCTCCTTCCGGAAAATGGCTCTTCCAGACCTGTCCAAGGAGGCCAGGCGCAAGCGGAATGCGACCTTTCTCTGCCAGAGTAAGCTGACCCCGAGACCGCAAGACGTGTTCAGCGCGCCGCGCTTGAAAATGATGCGCCGGTTGGCATAGCACACCACCAAGTCCCAGGCGAAGTTGAAGCCTGCCCACCGCCAGGTGCACTGCTCATCCCTGAGGAGCTGGCCCCCGCACCGCATGCTGGTCCTCTGGAGGTCGGACACGAAGACATCCACGGGCCCGAGGTCTCTGGTCTGCTCAGCCCGGAGAAGGGCAAGCCACTGCTCTTTGTACACTGGGGTCAGCCACGTAGCAGGGATCAGTGCATCCTGGTCAATGATGCGTGCTGAGGGCAGGTCGCAGATTATGTAGGCAAGCCGCAGCTGCTGGAACACTGGCACGAAGGCTCTGCCCTGCTCGGTCTCCAGGAAAGGGGTGCCCTCTGACTCCTGCCTGGATGCGGCAAACCACAGGTCGGCGTCAGGCAATAGGTCTCTGCGGGGGCCTCTCCATATCGGCTGCAGCTGCAGGAACATCCACTTTTTCAGCGTCATGTACACATCCATCTCCACCTCCATCACGAAGAGCTCTGAAGAGGCAATGACCTCTTTCATGAGATCCAGACTAACGTCTCTCAATAACTCCTCACTATGCTGGGTCATCAGGTTGTCCAGCAGCCACTGAAGACACATGGCCTTGATGTTCTGGAGTCCGTAGCTCTCAGCAGAGCAGTAGTAGCTGCACACGGTCTGATGACTGACCGTCTCCTTCATTATCTCTCCGCACTGCTGAATCAGCTTGTCCAGTTGCAGCATGCTGGCTGTGGCCAGCATGGGGACCACTCGACCAGGTGGGATGAGCACAGAGTCTCGGTACAGGGAACCTAAAGCCTCGTGCAGTGCCTCACAATCAATGTTCTCATCAGGCATTTGCAACTCTATAGTATTCCTGGTTGTCTCAAGCCACGCACCACTGAACATGCTAGCAAAGTATCCTGACTGGCACAAGTAGACCTTGTGCAAGTTCCACTCCTCCCCCAGGGCCCGGATCTGCACGTCACTCCCTTCTCCTCTCAGAAAAAGTGTCTTATAAACAGACTCTAAACTGTCTTTTGCTCGCTTCCTGTGGGGCGCTTTTGCGAGCTGCCCTTCTGGGCCTGTCTTCTGCTTGTGGCGCCCTTGACTAGTGGTGGGTCTGGCCGCTTCGGTCTCCTCCCCTTCCTCTGTCCCTGCCACTGCTACCTCTTCAGCCTCCTCCTCCCCCTCAGGGGCACCTGGCTCCTCTGGGGCCTGCCCCACTCTGTTCCGGGGCATCCAACTGTTTAGTGTGCCCATGGCCTTTACCTCAGGGGTACAGAGGGCAAGCTTCCTCCCCAGACGCAGTTGCCATTGACAGCTCAGCCCACGGTGCTGTTGGGTACGGTTGACGTTTGTAACGTCATCTTGGATGCCACGCAAAGCCACACCCACGAGGCTTTCCCCTACCCCTCCCACTCCCCATCACAGGATAAGTGCACTCTGTACCAGGAATTCCACTCTGTGTATCTTTCCCTCCAGGGATGATTTCTCTGGGGCTCCCTTCATAGGATAATGGTGAAACAGAGGACTTTGGGTATGAATTTTCCCCATGCATTTTAAGAACACAATTTCCTCTTCCCCATTTGAAATAATTAGTGATCACTCCTTTTTTTGGATAATTACATCTTGGTTCCAGCTCTGTGCTCTATGCACCTTAATTTCTGTAATTATTTTCTTAGTTTATCCCATCATTTGTGGCTGTGAAAACATTTTCTGTGATAAAAGTGGCAATGTTTGCCCAGTCTTTGCTTTTGTCTCTATTTTAGACACCAGCTAAGCATGTAACAAACTTAAACAGTGAAAGAAATGAGGAATGAATGAGATGGATTTTGATTTTTGAGGAAATTAATAATATTAAATACTGACAAGTGTTAGATGCTAAACAAATTATACGGTGTAGAGAGAGTCTGGACCTTTCAATGACAAGGAAAGTACAATAGAAGGGAAAAAACTTTGAAAATGGTAAGTCTCTCAGGTCATTTGACCTTGCCTAAGTAGAATGTTTGGGGCATTCCCAGTGGTAAACAATCCACCTGCCAATGCAGGAGATGCATGAGGCATGGGTTGGGAAGACTTCCTCGAGGAGGAAACGACAACCCACTCCAGTATTCATGCCTGAAAAATTCCATGAATAGCAGAGACTTGCAAACTAGTGTCCATGGGGTCGCAAAGATTCTGCCCTATTCAAATCATGTGAGTAGAATGTTTACACACTTTGAATAGGACAGGATAACCTTAAATCACATTTTAAGTATTCTGTGTTAGATGGCTATAGAAAGTTGATAAGAAGGTCTGTATAATGCTTCAGGTTCAGTGGTGCTTGGCATGAGACACACATGAATACTGACTCTAGAGTTGTGACAGCTTATGGTGAATGGTGAACAGTGCTGCCAGATTTATGGTCTCCGAAGAAGATTTAACTCTGGGACCAAAGACAGTCTCAGTCACTTGGAGCATTGTGTAGATTTTATCTAAAGTGAAAGTGACAGAAAAAGCCTATGACATAGACATCAGAAGGGAGCAGGAGAGAACCCACCTCACTAGTTTAAGCAAGGCTTTATACACTTCTCAACTAGCTGCTGAGAATAGATAAAAGCTACCTCAAGAGTGCGAGAATTTTCCCAGACCCTTTCCTGTAACATACCTCCTGGGATGACATCAGCACGAGATTAGCCAGAAAGAACAGGTTAACACAGAGCTACAGCTGTGGAAGTTTTTACCCAGACCTTCTCCCATAACATATCCAAAGCTTTAAAAAAAAAAAAAAAAAAAAGGCATGTCCTTGAATAAGAGATACTGCTGCCTATGAGGCCTACATATCTATAGCAAAGAATGTGAAAAAGAAAGAATGTTTATCTCCTCCTTAAAGGGGCCGTAGGCTTTGACTCCTTATCAACCTGCCTAAGTTAACTCTCTCATTTCTCCCTTTTTATTTTAGGAGAATATTGTTGCTGAGGGGAAAGGGACAGAGAAATCTGTCAGTAACTGCTTCCTGCAGGTGAGGGGCACTGACCCTAAGCGGTTGAAGCAGCATATTCTCCTTACCCTTTTACTTAGGGTTTCTGATCCAAGGGCCCCAAGTAGTAAATACACAGTTCTATATGTAAGGAGCAAACAGCACAAAACAGAATGATTACAATGATTATAGTCAAGATAGTTTTTCACAAAGGAGAGCTTGTAAAGCAAGATTGTATCTGTAACCATGGTGGAACACCAGGGGAGTCCATTTTGAAGAGTGACCAGAATCTCTGCATCACTGTTACTTTGTCTGGGAAGCCATTGTATCCTTTAGAAAGAACAAACTAGATAAGTAGATTAAAAGGCAGAGACCAAATATCAGTAGAT
Source organism: Tragelaphus eurycerus (assembly GCA_935064755.1). Classification (NCBI taxonomy): domain Eukaryota; kingdom Metazoa; phylum Chordata; class Mammalia; order Artiodactyla; family Bovidae; genus Tragelaphus; species Tragelaphus eurycerus. The sequence continues at coordinate 1,302,720 of CAKXYN010000119.1, read as the reverse complement.
GAATTACTGTAATCAGCAGTCCAAGAATAACCTGTAAGAATCAGCTTACATTTGATAGTAAATTTGATCCTGGTCTGGATAGAGTCAACACTTGGGCTGCCCTATTTATAAGAATGGAGCCATCTGGCATGTTCATATACATTTTGAATGTAGGTATAAAAAACCCAGTTAGAAGTAGTTGAAAGAATGAAAACCTGAAATTTAACAGACAAAATCTTATAATTTCTTTTCAGGTGAATGAGTCTATAACCCAACGGAGACAGGTGCTTTAGGTAGCCAGTTGTCAAAGTTTGTCCAGGTAGGCCTTGGCTTCTTACTGTGGTATTAATGTATAAGCCAAAGTAGCTGTCACCATTAACAATTTTAGTGTTTTTCTAGGTATGAGAAGATATAAGAATTTGGGCTCAAGAAAATCTTTACCTGAAAATGTCTAACTATCCAAAGGCCTGTTTTGTCCATTTTTCCAGAACACAGAGCCAGTGCCTAATTTCTGATTTTCACCCTGAACTCCTTTCAGGGGATATTGGAGGTCAGCAGCTGTAGTGTCCAGGAGTTAATCTTTGTAGAGGCAGATAGCAAGTGCCAGTTACCAGAGCAGGGCCCTTTTATGGCCATGAGTTTGACCATGGTTTGCAGAGCATTTCATTACCATCTTGTTCCATGGTGCTGGGAAGGTTCATTCCCAGGTCTGTCAAAGATTTCACTGATAGGCCACTCAGTGTGTTATTACTGGACTAGGCCCTGTGAGTAACAAAAGTCTCTGGACCACACCTGTCTCACTAGTCTCTTGGTCCAGGAAAAAATTCTGTCTTGTTGCTTCCCATATACAGAGTCACACCATTATAATTATGGATTTCATATGGAACTGTACACCATCATTATATCAGTGGCTCAGTCACACACTTGATAATGTAAGGAACAACACTTCTTGAAGCAGGCAGTATAGAAAACAATATAGTTAGAAGTAACAGTAGAGTCATCAGTAAGAACTTCAATCAAGAACTTCTATTAAGCATAGCCCAGTGACATATCCCGGGGAAGGCAATGGCACCCCACCCCAGTACTTTTGCCTGGAAAATCCCATGGACGGAGGAGCCTGGTAGGCTCCAGTCCATGGGGTCGCTAAAAGTCGGACACGACTGAGCAGCTTCACTTTCACTTTTCGCTTTCATGCATTGGAGAAGGAAATGGCAACCCACTCCAGTGTTCTTGCCTGGAGAATCCCAGGGACAGGGGAGCCTGGTGAGCTTCTGTCTGTGGGGTCGCACAGAGTTGGACACGACTGAAGCGACTTAGCAGTGACATATCCATGTCATCTGATTTAGTTTGCTAAATGACTATCAGATCAGATCAGATCAGATCAGATCAGATCAGTCACTCAGTCGTGTCCGACTCTTTGTGACCCCATGAATCACAGCACGCCAGGCCTCCCTGTCCATCCCCAACTCCTGGAATTAACTCAGACTCACGTCCCTCGAGTCGGTGATGCCATCCAACCATCTCATCCTCTGTCGTCCCCTTATCCTCCTGCCCTCAATCCCTCCCAGCATCAGAGTCTTCTCCAATGAGTCAACTCTTCGCATGAGGTGGCCAAAGTACTGGAGTTTCAGCTTTAGCATCATTCCTTCCAAAGAAATCCCAGGGCTGATCTCCTTCAGAATGGACTGGTTGGATCTCCTTGCAGTCCAAGGGACTCTCAAGAGTCTTCTCCAACACCACAGGTCAAAAACATCAACTCTTCGGCGCTCAGCCTTCTTCACAGTCCAACTCTCACATCCATACATGAAGTAAAACCATACAGGAAAAACCATAGCCTTGACTAGGTGAACCTTTGTTGGCAAAGTAATGTCTGCTTTTCAATATGCTATCTAGGTTGGTCATAACTTTCCTTCCAAGGAGTAAGCGTCTTAATTTCATGGCTGCAGTCACCATCTGCAGTGATTTTGGAGCCCAGAAAAATAAAGTCTGACACTGTTTCCACTGTTTCCCCATCTATTTCCCATGAAGTGATGGGACCGGATACCAGGATCTTCATTTTCTGAATGTTGAGCTTTAAGCCAACTTTTCACTCTCCACTTTCACTTTCATCAAGAGGCCTTTTAGTTCCTCTTCACTTTCTGTCATAAGGGTGGTGTCATCTGCATATCTGAGGTTATTGATATTTCTCCCGGCAATCTTGATTCCAGCTTGTGTTTCTTCCAGTCCAGCGTTTCTCATGATGTACTCTGCATATAGGTTAAATAAACAGGGTGACAATATACAGCCTTGACGAACTCCTTTTCCTATTTGGAACCAGTCTGTTGTTCCATGTCCAGTTCTAACTGTTGCTTCCTGACCTGCATACAGATTTCTCAAGAGGCAGATCAGGTGGTCTGGTGTTCCCATCTCTTTCAGAATATTCCACAGTTTATTGTGATCCATGCAGTCAAAGGCTTTTGCATAGTCAAGAAAGCAGAAATAGATGTTTTTCTGGAACTCTCTTGCTTTTTCCATGATCCAGCGGATGTTGGCAATTTGATCTCTGATTCCTCTGCCTTTTCTAAAACCAGCTTGAACATCAAGAAGTTCACGGTTCACATATTGCTGAAGCCTGGCTTGGAGAATTTTGAGCATTACTTTACTAGCGTGTGAGATGAGTGCAATTGTGCGGTAGTTTGAGCATTCTTTGGCATTGCCTTTCTTTGGGATTGGAATGAAAACTGACCTTTTCAGTCCTGTTGTTAATCTCCTGGTTGTAGATCCTGGAGCATTTGATCTTTATTCAAAGACTTGTTACTGAGATAAGTTTCAGAAACAAACTCAGAGTGTCCTTTTTAACAACTTAAACTCCTTAGCAATATTAACATAACCACAAGGAACTACCTTAGAAGTCAGTTTTAGTAAATACAGATCTTAATTAACAAAACTAGAACCTAATATTCAGTGAAACTTAATAGATGCCTTAGGCCTGACATCAGTTGGGTGAATTTTTCTTTTAGACCTTCCCAGTATACTTTCGGAGAAGGCAATGGCACTCCGCTCCAGTACTCTTGCCTGGAAAATCCCATGGATGGAGAATTCTGGTGGGCTGCAGTCCATGGGGTCGCTAAGAGTCGGACACAACTGAACGACTTCCCTTTCATTTTTCACTTTCATGCATTGGAGAAGGAAATGGCAACCCACTCCAGTGTTCTTGCCTGGAGAATCCCAGGGACGGCAGAGCCTGGTGGGCTGCCGTCTCTGGGATCTCACAGAGTCGGACACAACTGAAGCTACTTAGCAGCAGCAGCAGCAGTATACTTTGAGATTTCCGCATATGTTGGGAGGCAGTCTTTTTATTTACCTGATAAGGCTGTTCAGAACCCAAGTGTCTTCAGTTTCTTTTGGAAGGACGAGGCAGAGAGAAAAATGTGATAATTTTACCCACAGGTGTAAATCACTAAATTGTTTTGAACTATCAGTAACTTGAAAAGAGCTTCTTTATATCTGTAAACAAAGATTAGAAGCCAGTAATATGTCAGACAAAAAGTCATGAAAATTTCAATCATATTTAGCAGTCTGTTCAATCCCATGTGACCGCCCCTTTTTTCTGCTGTCCTTGCCCAACAACTGAGGATGCCAGTGAAAGCAACAGTCTCCAAGAAGTTCGTGAAGATTTTTGTCAACGTCTGTATGACCTGTCCAGCAAAGTGGGTACTCCAATCACTGGAGATTGTAGAAAACACATTTTAACCTTTTTTTTTTTTCTAGTGTGAGACATTAACCCTGAAGCCAGGAAAGGGTTTATCTTATCAAATAAAAGTGAGATTTGTCAGGGAACCAGGAAAAGCTAAGCAGTCATCTTGGATTTCCCATAGCCCCAACTATTTGGTTTACAGCCATTGTTTATCCATTTAAAATGCCCTGATGAGGGGTTAATTTTTGTAGAAGCAGAATGAGCTTTGTCTATGTGTGCCATTGTCTGTTATCAAAAGCCACATTCCAAGAAAACTTTGTTCTTTTACCAGGAAGAGAAAACCAAATTCCAGATTGGTGCCAGCTTATATTCACTGTGAAACAATAGTTATTCACTTAGTCAAAGTAACAATAAAAGATTTCGAAGGCAGTTTAATGTCTTAAGAAACTTGAGTCATGCACAAAACTCTCTTCCACTTGCCACAAACCTTTTTTCATTTGCCACAAACATTTTTTATATTTTTTGTATTCATCACTTTATTTGCCCATTCAGAGAACCTGTAAGTTCAGATTTACTTCCTTTTTCTTAATAGAATGTAATTTCATTCTTTATACCTTTTTATTGAAAACACACATCCTACTTTATTTCAGCAACCATGAATTGTACTTTATATCATCATTTTGTAGACTGGTAAATATAAATCACCCAAAGCTATATCATTTTCTATCTTCACAATGTCTATGTTAAGTAGATCAATAAACAAACATCAACACCAGATATCAATTCAATAGTGAATATTTCCCAGTTCATACAAGTCTGAAATTCATTTAGTTTAGTTTTCTTGAATTTAGAACTGTTTGATTTGTAAGTGCTTACTTCTCCTTAGGCCAGATAAATAGAGCTCACTGACCAACTGGCCTTTTGCAATTTTGTCCAAGGACAAAGACACACACTGAGGCACACATAAATCTGGACAGACAGGGACTTCACAGTTTTCCATTTGAAATTTAAAATGTCTCTGCCCGTTTTTTCCTTGGCTTGAAGTTCTATCAATTTGCTCATGGCTGGAGTTTCAGACAGAGTGGGCTGTGTATCTCAAGGACATGATAAGAGTTAACTTCAGGTCAGACATATTTTTGTTTCTCATGCAGGATCAGAGCTCCCCAAAAAATATTTTAACAAGCCAGCTTTTTCTTAATTGCATGTGCAAAAAGAAACAATTTTGCAATTTCAAAAAGACTTCATTTTAACCAGTTTTCTCTGGAGTCTAAAGAATATCATGGCCATTCAGTGTCAAAAATGTCATCTCTCCTTTGTGTAGTCATAGTTTTATATCTAAAATTTAAACCAGACAGTGTTCAAATTGGCTCTGCTGACAGGAGTTGACTGACTGAAGATGTTGTTCCAGCATGGATTGTCTCTCTGGGGAGGTGAGGTCTTCTCTTAAGGCAAAGAAAACCTTCATATAAGGGATTTTTTTATGCTCTGGGGATCAAACTTATCCCAATTTTTTCAAAATACAACTTAAAAGGGTGATTCTGGAACTGCTAGCTCCCATCTCTAAGAGAGAAAAAAGTGATGCCCAGTTCCATGGCTTTTTTCCTACTGGAGGCATCTCTCTCTGCTCTAGATGGGGGTGGAGAGACAGGTGTTCCACACAAGCTTCCTTCCCTGGCTGGAGTTAACCTGTCCCTTATGAACGCAGGTTTCTCATTACTGTCCCTTCTCGTTCTACCACGGAGGTGGAGTGGAGATGCAGCAGGGATAGACCTGATGGCATCCCAGATTGATGTTCAATTCCTCACCATTAAAACCTTGGCTTGATTTCCCTTTTTCTCCAGTGCCATCCAGGGTGGAGCAGAGTAGTTTTCTGGAATGCTTCCAAAGGTAAGACCGCCAGGGGAAGCACCAGTCCTGTATGTCTGTGCACATTCCTGAGCATATCCTTGACTGCAGTAGAAGTGGTAAGTCATAAAGGGATGAACAGAAAACCCAAGATATCCCTTCTGAGAGTTGCCACATGCATCTATCTGATAACAAAGGAGGTGATGGAGGGTTAGCCTGTGAGGAAAAAATAATTGTTCACATTCATGGGGTGTCAAGGTCAACCTTTCTATTCCTGTCCAGGAGATTGTACAAAAAGAATATCTAAGGAGTTGAGACAAGAGCCACTGGAGGGCTTTCTCTGATCCACTAAGAGCTAGCACTACCAAGGGAAGAAGCCAGCCACATTCCCAATCTGCCCAAATCCGGGATTTCCCAATCTGTGTCCTCTGGAATCTCATGCTGACCAGCAATGCTTCAATCCATATCCATATAGTCTGGAGGCATAGCCGTGACAATAACTTGCTTCTGGGTCTCTGGGATTAGGATGGTGATTTCCGGTCTGAGAGCTGTCCCTGGAGCTAGAGCTATAGCTAGCTCCCTAAGTGTTCCTGCCTGCAATGTCCTATAAAACTTGGAATGGAGTCTGGCTAGAAAAACACAATAACAGCATGGATTGCAAGTCCATTGAAAATCTACAACCCAGCATACTAGGTTAGTAACTTCAATTCCCCAAGCAGTTATGAAATGGTCAGAGAGCCCAGGAAAAGCTGACTGGGGAAAAGAAGTTTGGTCCATATGCTTCTGAGTTAGTAGAGACTTTACAGTAAAAGAGCAAAGGAGTCCCAGCTCTGAGTACACTTACCTTATCCTGTATATCCCAGATGAGCTCTCAAGATGATAGCTTATGGTGAATGGTGAACAGTGCCGCTGGATTCATGGTCACTGAAGGAGAAGATTTAACTCCGGGACCAAAGACAGTCTCAGTTACTCAGAGCATTGTGTAGATTTTATTTAAAGTGAAAGTTACAGAAAATGCTTCTGCCATAGACATCAGAAGGGGGTAGGAGAGAACCCACCTCACTAGTTTTGGGAAGGCCTTATATACTTCTCAACTTGCTGCTGAGAATAGATAAAATATGTCAAGGCTGTAAGAATTTTTCCCAGACCCTTTCCTATAATATACATCCTGAGATGACATCAGCACGAGATAAGTCAGAAGGAACAGATTAACCCAGAGATCCAGCTGTAGAAGATTTTACCCAGAGGTCCCATGACATACATCCAAAGCTACAAAAAAAAAAAAAAAAAAAAGGCATGTCACTGAACAAGAGATAAGACTGCCTACCAAATCTACTTGTCTAAGGCAAAAGAATGTGAAAAAGAAAGATTGTTTATCTTCTCCTTAAAGGGGCCTTAGGCTTTCACTGCTTATCAACCTGCCAAAGTTAACTTTCTAGGATGCAGATGCCTGACATGAGGCACTGAACAAGGCTTTAGGTTCCCTGTACCGGAGAGTCTGTGCTCATCCCACCTGGTTGAGTGGTCCCTATGCTGGCCACAGCCAGCATGCTGCAGCTTTGAATAGGGCAGAATCTTTGCGACCCCATGGACACTAGTTTGCAAGTCTCTGCTATTCATGGAATTTTTCAGGCATGAATACTGGAGTGGGTTGTCGTTTCCTCCTCGAGGAAGTCTTCCCAACCCATGCCTCATGCATCTCCTGCATTGGCAGGTGGATTGTTTACCACTGGGAATGCCCCAAACATTCTACTTAGGCAAGGTCAAATGACCTGAGAGACTTACCATTTTCAAAGTTTTTTCCCTTCTATTGTACTTTCCTTGTCATTGAAAGGTCCAGACTCTCTCTACACCGTATAATTTGTTTAGCATCTAACACTTGTCAGTATTTAATATTATTAATTTCCTCAAAAATCAAAATCCATCTCATTCATTCCTCATTTCTTTCACTGTTTAAGTTTGTTACATGCTTAGCTGGTGTCTAAAATAGAGACAAAAGCAAAGACTGGGCAAACATTGCCACTTTTATCACAGAAAATGTTTTCACAGCCACAAATGATGGGATAAACTAAGAAAATAATTACAGAAATTAAGGTGCATAGAGCACAGAGCTGGAACCAAGATGTAATTATCCAAAAAAAGGAGTGATCACTAATTATTTCAAATGGGGAAGAGGAAATTGTGTTCTTAAAATGCATGGGGAAAATTCATACCCAAAGTCCTCTGTTTCACCATTATCCTATGAAGGGAGCCCCAGAGAAATCATCCCTGGAGGGAAAGATACACAGAGTGGAATTCCTGGTACAGAGTGCACTTATCCTGTGATGGGGAGTGGGAGGGGTAGGGGAAAGCCTCGTGGGTGTGGCTTTGCGTGGCGTCCAAGATGACGTTACAAACGTCAACCGTACCCAACAGCACCGTGGGCTGAGCTGTCAATGGCAACTGCGTCTGGGGAGGAAGCTTGCCCTCTGTACCCCTGAGGTAAAGGCCATGGGCACACTAAACAGTTGGATGCCCCGGAACAGAGTGGGGCAGGCCCCAGAGGAGCCAGGTGCCCCTGAGGGGGAGGAGGAGGCTGAAGAGGTAGCAGTGGCAGGGACAGAGGAAGGGGAGGAGACCGAAGCGGCCAGACCCACCACTAGTCAAGGGCGCCACAAGCGGAAGACAGGCCCAGAAGGGCAGCTCGCAAAAGCGCCCCACAGGAAGCGAGCAAAAGACAGTTTAGAGTCTGTTTATAAGACACTTTTTCTGAGAGGAGAAGGGAGTGACGTGCAGATCTGGGCCCTGGGGGAGGAGTGGAACTTGCACAAGGTCTACTTGTGCCAGTCAGGATACTTTGCTAGCATGTTCAGTGGTGCGTGGCTTGAGACAACCAGGAATACTATAGAGTTGCAAATGCCTGATGAGAACATTGATTGTGAGGCACTGCACGAGGCTTTAGGTTCCCTGTACCGAGACTCTGTGCTCATCCCACCTGGTCGAGTGGTCCCCATGCTGGCCACAGCCAGCATGCTGCAACTGGACAAGCTGATTCAGCAGTGCGGAGAGATAATGAAGGAGACGGTCAGTCATCAGACCGTGTGCAGCTACTACTGCTCTGCTGAGAGCTACGGACTCCAGAACATCAAGGCCATGTGTCTTCAGTGGCTGCTGGACAACCTGATGACCCAGCATAGTGAGGAGTTATTGAGAGACGTTAGTCTGGATCTCATGAAAGAGGTCATTGCCTCTTCAGAGCTCTTCGTGATGGAGGTGGAGATGGATGTGTACATGACGCTGAAAAAGTGGATGTTCCTGCAGCTGCAGCCGATATGGAGAGGCCCCCGCAGAGACCTATTGCCTGACGCCGACCTGTGGTTTGCCGCATCCAGGCAGGAGTCAGAGGGCACCCCTTTCCTGGAGACCGAGCAGGGCAGAGCCTTCGTGCCAGTGTTCCAGCAGCTGCGGCTTGCCTACATAATCTGCGACCTGCCCTCAGCACGCATCATTGACCAGGATGCACTGATCCCTGCTACGTGGCTGACCCCAGTGTACAAAGAGCAGTGGCTTGCCCTCCTCCGGGCTGAGCAGACCAGAGACCTCGGGCCCGTGGATGTCTTCGTGTCCGACCTCCAGAGGACCAGCATGCGGTGCGGGGGCCAGCTCCTCAGGGATGAGCAGTGCACCTGGCGGTGGGCAGGCTTCAACTTCGCCTGGGACTTGGTGGTGTGCTATGCCAACCGGCGCATCATTTTTAAGTGCGGCACGCTGAACACGTCTTGCAGTCTCGGGGTCAGTTTACTGTGGCAGAGAAAGGTCGCGTTCCACTTGTGCCTGGCCCCCTTGGACAGGGCTGGAAGAGCCATTTTCCGGAAGGAGACAGAATTCCAGGTGCTTTCCCTGGGAAAGGACGAAGAGCTACAGGTGGCAAATCTGGAGAATGAAGATGTGGTTTTCCCCATATATATGGCCTGTAATTTCCTGTATCTCCCCAGAGAGGGGCGTTTTCCTCAGTGAGGACTCCTGAAAACAAAATCTCAGAGAGGTGAGCAGCTCTTTTCCTGAGGTCAGGGACGACCAGCTTTGTCCAGATGCCAGCTCCTTCTGTGGGACCAACCGGACTTGCCCACCTCTGGTGGCCCAACTCTTTCAGAGTCTTTGTTGACTCTCATAATACTTGAGATTGTTTACTTGAGCCTATGGAGAGGAGAAATTTTAAAGCCCTGCTCCCCCAACACCTTTCGAACTTGTTTGTGCAACCTGTCCTCCTGGTTTACCATCCATCAATGCCCCCTCCCATCATTTCTGGAAAGTCAAAGACCAGTTGACTTTAGAGAGAACATGTGAACCTAACTACTCTACTGCTGTTAGTGAAACACTTTTTAAATATGCATTTCCTTAAAAAAAAAAATATGCATTTCCTTTAGCTTGATTAAAGGAATGTTAAAGAAACAGTTTGGTTTCGCTTTCAGTTTGTGTGTTTAGAACCACTCTGCCCCACTCATTACCACCACTACCGCTAGCTTCCTTTGGATTGCTTCCCTTTCCCTATTCCCTGCCACTGCGTGTGTAGTACTTGGTTTCCATGATCTCTCACTCTGTGAACACACCCAGGCTACACTGATGATCTTCTCTTTATTGGTTGTTCCTCAATATTCTTAGGTTAGTTGACTTTATATCACATCTTGATGTTAGTTTGGCTTTATTTTGACTTTCCTAGCATTTTAACCCTAGAAAGACGTCTCAAATCTTATACAACCCTATATTGGGGGTGGAGTGGAAGGCAGCAGATTGATTCTATGAGGACATCTCGGTACTAGACAGACTTTTTCTGTGGCATACAGTCATGAATTATTTATGCACCAGAATGCACTCTGTAAGCACGTTGATGGCTTTGCCCTTCAGAAACATTTGACATTTGAATTGTACTTGGAAAGACTCTTTCCCACTTAAAAACAGGTCTGGTAACCTCTGGAAAGGAACGCTTTTGAATTATAATGGGAATTATTTGGCATCTGGAAGTGGGATCAGGAGAAGTCCACACTAGTAATCCAAAGGGTAAGATAAAAAGTGTTTTTGCTACAAACAGAGAAGCACACTAGTCACGGTTTGAATTTGTTAGTTTCTGATTACTGTTAACTTACAAATTGTCACCATCCCATTCCCTCCATTGAGTCATTTTGAGGTCAAAGAATGGAAAACTCTATTTAAGAATCCATATAAATAAGAAATACATGCTTGGAAAGAGTGTGATAAATTAATACAAGATGAACAAATTAAAAAATAGTATACTGTATTGGTGTTTGGCGGGTTATTGTTGATGTATGGCAAAACCAATACAATATTGTAAAGTGATTAGCTTCCAATTAAAATAAATAAATTTAAATTTAAAAAAAAATAGTCACCAGATTTAATGCTTTACTTACTTGAATTCAGAATTTTCCTTACTGGTGGTTTATGTTTCTCTTCTCAATTAGATTTTATCCATTGCCATTCAGTGAACAAATTACTTTTGACTTTATCCACTCATTAATTCCTCTTTACTCTTTCAGGAGATTAGAAAGGCTTCGTTATCCCAAACCCACTTACTAGTATTAGAGTAATATTTACATGACAGTTGGTTATATGAAATGGTTCAACCAGGAAGCTGCTGTTGCATCCTTCGATGTTTGCCCTTAATTTTGCAGCCCCCTACCCCTTCTCGTATTACTGAAAGAATACTGAAGTAACCACTTCAGTATTCTTGCCTTGAGAACCCCATGAACAGTATGAAAAGGCAAAAGGATAGGATACTGAAAGAGGAACTCCCCAGGTCAGTAGGTGGCCAATATGCTACTGAAGATGAGTGGAGAAATAACTCCAGGAAGAATGAAGGGATGGAGCCAAAGCAAAAACAATACCCAGCTGTGGATGTGACGGCTGATAGAAGCAAGGTCCGATGCTGTAAAGAGAAATATCGCATAGTTTTTTGCCTATGTTTTCCTCTAGGAGTTTTATGGTTTCTGGTCTTACATTTAGATCTTTAATCCATTTTGAGTTTATTTTTGTGTATGGTGTTAGAAAGTGCTCTAGTTTCATTCTTTTACAAGTGTTTGACCAGTTTTCCCAGCACCACTTGTTAAAGAGATTGTCTTTAATCCATTGTATATTCTTGCCTCCTTTGTCAAAGATAAGGTGTCCATATGTGCATGGATTTATCTCTGGGCTTTCTATTTTGTTCCATTGATCTATATTTCTGTCTTTGTGCCAGTACCATACTGTCTTGATGACTGTGCTTTGTAGTAGAGCCTGAAGTCAGGCAGGTTGATTCCTCCTGTTCCATTCTTCTTTCTCAAGATAGCTTTGGCTATTCGAGATTTTTTGTATTTCCATACAAATTGAGAAATTATTTGTTCTAGCTCTGTGAAGAATACCGTTGGTAGCTTTATGGGGATTGCATTGAATCTATAAATTGCTTTGGGTAGTATACTCATTTTCACTATATTGATTCTGCCAATCCATGAACATGGTATATTTCTCCATCTATTAGTGTCCTCTTTGATTTCTTTCACCAGTGTTTTATAGTTTTCTAGATATAGATCTTTAGTTTCCTTTGGTAGATATATTCCTAAGTATTTTATTTTTTTCATTGCAATGGTGAATGGAATTGTTTCCTTAATTTCTCTTTCTATTTTCTCATTATTAGTGTACAGGAATGCAAGGGATTTCTGTGCGTTGATTTTATATCCTGTAACTTTACTATATTCATTAATTAGTTCTAGGAATTTTCTGGTGGAGTCTTTAGGGTTTTCTGTGTAGAGGATCATGTCATCTGCAAACAGTGAGAGTTTTACTTCTTCTTTTCCAATTTGGATTCCTTTTATTTCTTTTTCTGCTCTGATTGCTGTGGCCAAAACTTCCAAAACTATGTTGAATAGTAATGGTGAAAGTGGGCACCCTTGTCTTGTTCCTGACTTTAGAGGAAATGCTTTCAATTTTTCACCATTGAGCATAATGTTTGCTGTGGGTTTGTCATATATAGCTTTTATTATGTTGAGGTATGTTCCTTCTATTCCTGCTTTCTGGAGAGTTTTTATCATAAATGGATGTTGAATTTTGTCAAAGGCTTTCTCTGCATCTATTGAGATAATCATATGGTTTTTATTTTTCAATTTGTTAATGTGGTGTATTACATTGATTGATTTGTGGATATTGAAGAATCCTTGCATTCCTGGGATAAAGCCCACTTGGTCATGGTGTATGATCTTTTTAATGTGTTGTTGCATTCTGATTGCTAGAATTTTTTTAAGGAATTTGCATCTTTGTTCATCAGTGATATTGGCCTGTAGTTTTTTTTGTTTTTTTTTTGTGGCATCTTTGTCAGGTTTTCGTATTAGGGTGATGGTGGCCTCATAGAATGAGTTTGGAAGTTTACCTTCCTCTGCAATTTTCTGGAACAGTTTGAGTAGGATAGGTATTAGCTCTTCTCTAAATTTTTGGTAGAATTCAGCTGTGAAGCTGTCTGAACCTGGGCTTTTGTTTGCTGGAAGATTTCTGATTACAGTTTCAATTTCTTTGCCTGTGATGGGTCTGTTAAGATTTTCTATTTCTTCCTGATCCAGTTTTGGAAAGTTGTACTTTCCTAAGAATTTGTCCATTTCTTCCACATTGTCCATTTTGTTGCCATATAATTGCTGATAGTAGTCTCTTATGATCCTTTGTATTTCTGTGTTGTGTGTTCTGATCTTTCCATTTTCATTTCTAATTTTATTGATTTGATTTTTCTCCCTTTGTTTCTTGATGAGTCTGGCTAATGGTTTGTCAACTTTATTTACCCTTTCAAAGAACCAGCTTTGGGCTTTGTTGATTTTTGCTATGGTCTCTTTTGTTTCTTTTGCATTTATTTCTGCCCTAATTTTTAAGATTTCTTTCCTTCTACTAACCTTGGGGTTCTTCATTTCTTCCTTTTCTAGTTGCTTTAGGTGTAGAGTTAGGTTATTTATTTAACTGTTTTCTTGTTTCTTGAGGTATGCCTGTATTGCTATGAACTTTCCCCTTAGGACTGCTTTTACAGTGTCTCATAGGTTTTGGGTTGTTGTGTTTTCATTTTCATTCGTTTCTATGCATATTTTGATTTCTTTTTTGATTTCTTCTGTGATTTGTTGGTTATTAAGGAGTGTGTTGTTCAGCTTCCATATGTTGGCATTTTTAATAGTTTTTCTCCTGTCATCAGTCCTTCCAATGAATATTCAGAACTGATTGGATCTCCTTGCAGTCCAAGGGACTCTCAAGAATCTTCTCCAACACCACAGTACAAACGCATCAATTCTTCATTGCTTAGCTTTCTTTATAGTCCAACTCTCACATCCATTCATGACTACTGGGAAAACCATAGCTTTGACTAGATGGACCATTATTGACAAAGTAATGTGTCTACTTTTTAGTATACCATCTAGATTGGTCATACCTTTTCTTCCAAGGAGCAAGCGTCTTTTACTTTCATGGCTGCAGTGATTTTGGAGCCCAAAAAAATAGTCTCTCATTGTTTCCATTGTTTCCCCATCTAATGGTATGAAATGGTATGGACCTAACAGAAACAGAAGAATATTAAGAAGAGGTGGCAAGAATACACAGAAGAACTATACAAAACAGATCTTCGTGACCCAGGTAACTACGATGTTGTGGTCACTCACCTAGAGCCAGACATCCTGGAATGTGAAGTCAAGTGGGCCTTAGGAAGGATCACTATGAACAAAGCTAGTGGAGGTGATGGAATTCCCATTGAGCTATTTCAAATGCTAAAATATGATGCCATTGAAGTGCTGTACTCAATATGGCAGCAAATTTGGAAAACTCAGCAGTAGCCACAGGACAGGAAAAGGTCAGTTTTCTTTCCAGTCCCAAAGAAAGGCAATGCCAAAAAATGTTCAACCAGCCACACAATTGCACTCATCTCACATGCCAGCAAAGAATGCTCAAAATTCTCCAAGCTAGGCTTCAGCAGTACATGAACTGTGAACTTCCAATGTTCAAGCTGGATTTAGAAAAGGCAGAGGAACCAGAGATCAAATCGCCAACATCTCTTGGATTATCAAAACAGCAAGAGAGTTCCAGAAAAACATCTATTTCTGCTTTATTGACTATGCCAAAGCCTTTGACTGTGTGGATCAAAACAAACTCTGGAAAATTGTGAAAGAAATGGGAATACCAGACTACCTTACCTGTCTCCTGAAAAATCTGTATGCAGGTCAAGAAGCAACAATTAAAATAGGACACGCACCAACAGACTGGTTCCAAATAGGGAAAGGAGTATGTCAAGGTTGTATATTGTCACTTTGCTGGTTTAACTTATATGCAGAGCACATTATGCTAAATGCCAGGCTGGATGAAGCACAAGCTGGAATCAAGATTGCTAGGAGAAATATCAAATACCTCACCTACACAGATGACACCACCCTTATGGCAGAAAGTGAAGAAGAACTAACTGCTACTGCTAAGTCACTTCAGTCTTGTCCGACTCTGTGCGACCCCAAAGACAGCAGCCCACCAGGCTCCCCTGTCCCTGGGATTCTCCAAGGAAGAACACTGGAGTGGGTTGCCATTTCCTTATCAGATCAGATCAGATCAGATCAGTCACTCAGTCGTGTCCGACTCTTTGCGACCCCACGAACTGCAGCACGCCAGGCCTCCCTATCCATCACCAGCTCTCGGAGGTCACTCAGACTCACATTCATCTGCCTCTTGAGAAATCTGTTTGCAGGTCAGGAAGCAACAGTTAGAACTGGTCATGGAACAACAGACTGGTTCCAAATAGGAAAAGGAGTACGTCAAGGCTGTATATTGTCACCATGTTTATTTAACTTATATGCAGAGTACATCATGAGAAATGCTGGACTGGAAGAAACACAAGCTGGAATCAAGATTGCTGGGAGAAATATCAATAACCTCAGATATGCAGATGACACCACCCTTATGGCAGAAAGTGAAGAGGAACTAAAAAGCCTCTTGATGAAAGTGAAAGTGGAGAGTGAAAAGGTTGGCTTAAAGCTCAACATTCAGAAAACGAAGATCATGGCATCTGGTCCCATCACTCCATGGGAAATAGATGGAGAAACAGTGGAAACAGTGTCAGACTTTCTTTGTCTGGGCTCCAAAATCACTGCAGATGGTGACTGCAGCCATGAAATTAAAAGACGCTTACTCCTTGGAAGGAAAGTTATGACCAACCTAGATAGCATATTCAAAAGCAGAGACATCACTTTGCCAACAAAGGTTCGCCTAGTCAAGGCTATGGTCTTTCCTGTGGTCATGTATGGATGTGAGAGCTGGACTGTGAAGAAGGCTGAGCGCCTAAGAGTCGATGCTTTTGAACTGTGGTGTTGGAGAAGACTCTTGAGAGTCCCTTGGACTGCAAGGAGATCCAACCAGTCCATTCTGAAGGAGATCAGCCCTGGGATTTCTTTGAAAGGAATGATGCATGAATTAAAGTGGAAAGTGAAAAGTGAAAGTGAAGTCGCTCAGTCATGTCTGACTCTTAGCAACCCCTTGGACCGCAGCCTACCAGGCTCCTCCATCCATGGGATTTTCCAGGCAAGAGTACTGGAGTGGGGTGCCATTGCCTTCTCCAAGAAGAACTAAAGAGCCTCTTAATGAAAGTGAAAGAGGAGAATAAAAATGTTGGCTTAAAACTCAAAATGTAGAAAACAAAGATCATGGCATGTGGTCCCTCACTTCGTGGCAAATAGATAGGGTAACAATGGAAACAGTGAGAAACTTTATTTTGGGGGCTCCAAAATCATTGCAGATGGTGACTGCAGTCATTAAATTAAAAGATGCTTGCTCCTTGGAAGAAAAGTTATGATCGACCTTTTCATTGGAAGGACTGATGAAGCTGAAACTCCAACACTCTGGCCACCTGATGTGAAGAACTGACTCATTGGAAAAGACCCTAATGCTGGGAAAGATTGAAGGCAGAAGGAGCAAGAGATGACAAAGGATAAGATGGTTGGACGGCATCACCAACTCAATGGACATGAATTAGAGCAAGCTCTGAGAGTTGGTGATGGACAGGGAAGCCTGTCATGCTGCGTCCATGGGGTCCAAAGTGTCAGACATGACTGAACGACTGAACTGAACTGAAACTGATCTTCAGGGTGTCTGTAAAATGTACATGGCCCTCACTGGGCAAAACCCTAGGAACATAACACTTACATTTCCACACAGGGTATACCTAAACAAGTAAACACTCTGTGCGAGTGCAAGTAGGGCCTTCCATTCCTCTGGACCACGATGCACTATGCAACCTGTCTTTATCCTAGAGAAGTACTTCCATCCAGCACTCAGTAACACCCACCCCGTGGCTGACGGGGGCTCCAGATGTAGATAGTGACCAGGGACCCCATTCTAAATAGTGTGGAGGAGGGTCTGCTTATGACAGAGATGGCCAAGCAGGGGACATAAAAATAGAAGAGGCAGTGGCATTCTCCAGGTGGGGTCCACGTCCTGTTACTGGGTGCATTCTGTACACACGAGCCCCTTCCTTGCCTGCAGTCAATTCATGAAGACTTGACTTCATTAAGGAGGGGTTGGGGAAAGGTGGAATCTGGCTCCATGCACCTCCAGCTGGCGTCCCCGACCCCAGGGCAACCCCACCCAGATTTGACAGAGCTAGCCCAAGTGAAGAGAGAGGCGGGGAGAAGCTGCCGGGTGGAAGGCGGGGCCGGCCGCTTCAAGCCGGCCAATAGGCGGCTCTCAGGGCTGAGCCAGGAAAGGGCAGGGACTCACAACCACCGCCTCCAGAGTTTCCCTTGTGGATGCACGGCCCCGGTGACCCCGCTCCTCCTGGCGCAGAGCGGTCTCAAGAGGCCAGAGGAGCGGACTCGGGACGGCATTTCCGAGAAAGGAGAGAGGAAGGGCGCTCCGCCCGCTCTGGAGTGGTTAGGTGAAAGATGAAGGGCCGGCGGCGGCGGCGCCGGGAGTACTGCAAGTTCGCGCTGCTGTTGGTGCTATACACACTGGTGCTTCTGCTCATCCCCTCGGTCCTGGACGGCGGCCGCGACGGGGACAAGGGTGCCCGGCACTGCCCGGGCCTGCAGCGCAGCCTGGGAGTGTGGAGCCTGGAGGCGGCGGCGGCGGGCGAGCGCGAGCAGGGCGTGGAGGCGCGGCCAGCCGCAGAGAGGGGCGCTGGCGGATCCCCCAGGTCCCCGGACAACCTCAACAGCGCCGTCGGGGAGGCTGCGTCTCGCGAAAAGCAGCACATCTACGTGCACGCTACCTGGCGCACTGGCTCATCGTTCCTGGGAGAGCTCTTTAACCAGCACCCGGACGTTTTCTACTTGTACGAACCCATGTGGCATCTGTGGCAGGCGCTGTATCCGGGCGACGCCGAGAGCCTGCAGGGCGCACTCCGCGACATGCTGCGCTCGCTCTTCCGCTGCGACTTCTCAGTCCTGCAGCTGTACGCGCCGCCAGTTGACCCTGCCGCGCGCCCCCTGGACGCGGCCAATCTCACCACGGCCTCCCTCTTTCGCTGGCGGACCAACAAGGTCATCTGCTCGCCACCGCTGTGCCCTGGTGGACCCCGGGCCCGCGCCGAGGTCGGACTCGTCGAGGACGCTGCCTGCGAGCGCAGCTGCCCACCCGTGGCACTCCGAGCCCTGGAGGCCGAGTGCCACAAGTATCCGGTTGTGGTCATCAAGGACGTGCGCCTCCTCGACCTGGGCGTGCTGGTGCCCCTTCTGCGCGACCCAGGCCTCAACCTGAAGGTGGTGCAGCTTTTCCGCGACCCGCGGGCTGTCCACAACTCGCGTCTCAAGTCCCGGCAGGGGCTGCTACGCGAGAGCATCCAGGTGCTGCGCACCCGCCAGAGGGGCGACCGCTTCCACCGCGTGCTGCTGGCGCACGGTGTGGGCGCTCGCCCGGGGGGAGCATCCCGAGCGCTGCCCGCCGCGCCGCGTGCCGACTTTTTCCTTACCGGCGCACTCGAGGTGATCTGCGAAGCCTGGATGCGCGATTTGCTGTTCGCGCGCGGCGCTCCCACCTGGCTGCGGCGCCGCTACCTGAGGCTGCGCTACGAGGACCTGGTGAGGCAGCCGCGCGCCCAGCTGCGCCGCCTGCAACGCTTCGCAGGGCTCCGCGCGCTCGCAGCCCTCGACGCCTTCGCGCTCAACATGACGCGCGGCGCGGCCTATGGCGCCGACCGGCCCTTCCACCTGTCAGCGCGCGATGCCCGCGAGGCCGTGCACGCCTGGCGCGAGCGCCTGAGCCGAGAACAGGTGCGCCAGGTGGAGGCCGCTTGCGCCCCAGCCATGCGCCTGCTGGCTTACCCTCGTAGTGGGGAAGACAGAGATGTCGAGCCGCCTGAGGACGAGGAGACACAGCCGGAGACCGAGGCGGACAGCGCCACGTAGCCCGCCACCCGCGCCCCCCGGGACGGATCCGGGTAAGGTGGCCTCCGGGCAGGGAAGGGACAGGAAAGTGTCTTCGGGGAGCTTGGATCAGCCTGCAGGGGAAGGAGAGGGATGACGTCTCAGATGGATCTCAGCGGGTGAAAATAGATCCGAGGAGTAGGGTAAGCCCAGCTGGGAGCATTTGGGAGAGTCATCTGGATCTCTGGAATAGCCACCTGCCTTCTCAGAGGAATACCCTGAGAAGGTAGAGGTTAATAGCTGAGGCAGGACCCAAGCCTCCGCACTGTTTCCTCTCTGAAGTAAGAGGTAGTATGGTCTGTTGAGAATGAGGGAGTGGGAAAGGAGAGGGAGGAGGAGTCTGAGCAGAGTAGAGAAGGTTTGAAAGTTACAATGAAGCTCAAGATTGGGAACTGACATGAAAAGTATAGGATTTCGTGGACCATTTGAGGTCCATCATCATTTCATCTTGAGGCCACTCTGTCCTATGGGGAAACCTTTTGAAGCAGTGTTTGCAGGCACAGAGAAAACCAAAAAGCAGGATTTGAGGGAAAGTTATTCACTGTTATCCTACCTGCCCCTAATCCGTTTCATATTTCTTCTTCTGCCTCTGCCTCTCTGACTTGCAGACTCCGAGGCTTTCCTTTGGATTTACCAACCAGACAGGCCTAGTCAGGCCTCTCTTGCGACAGTTTTTGTACGTGTGTGTGTGTGTGTGTGTGTGTGTGTGTGTGTGTGTGTGTGTTCAGGCTCTGGTATATTGGCCGGGAATGGATTTTGATTTCCCTGGTGACTCCCCCCACCATCCCCCAATTGCTGGCGCCCCGCAGGATATTTGACCATATCCCATTCACATTAGCTCACAAAAGCTGCCGGGTCTGCTTCCTCTAATGCAGACAGAACCTCTGGGCTGGGCTTCCCCAACTCTGCCCAGTCCCCTTGATAGATGAAACCTTGGGTGGGCATTAACATCTTTGGCTGTGACTGCAGAAGGATCTTTGTGAAAAGATATCCGCGCCCCCCCCCCCCATTTTTTTTTTTTTTTTTTTTTTTGGTTCTTTCTGTGTAAAGCATATATCCAGAGCTATCCTAAGATGCCAAATTGGGGCTTAAATGATCTCAAAATGTGTTCAGTATCTGGGTCAGCCTATGGTCTGTTCGTTGGGCTGAGGGAAGTTTGTTCTGCATGATGCTGACCTCAGGAGTCTAGTGAGTGGAATAGGAATGTGATTCCCCAAACTTTGTATGAGTTGGAAGGGTGCAGTCCAGAGGAAGAAAAGCATCGTGGGCTGGGCGGAAGTGACTTAAGTTTCCATTCATTAGTTTACAGTGTAATTCAGTATTCCTCTGGGATGAAGCTCTGAGGACAAAGTTGAAGATGTTACTGAAGATGGATTTTGTTGCTGTTAATAGAGCCAGGGTTGCAGAGTGATTATGGAAGCTGATTTTTCTCCCAGTGATCAAGTGGTTTTCTTAGTTTCTGTAATTGCTTAGGTAGTCTGTGTTCTTTCCTAAGCTGAGTGAAGGTAAAAGGCACTGGGTGACTTGGAACTTGTCACTTTTTAACAAAAACATCCTTTCATCTGCTAATCCTGTGTTTACAGATGTAAGTAACATAATGGTTCCCAACCCTCCTTCATGGGTCTGAGGGGCCATCTCTTGAGGACAAATTACTGCAGTGTTTTATGGCTTTAAGAGCTGACAGTCTCCAAGAAATTTTTACTGATATTTTTTTCATTTTTACTAACATTTGGCACTGACTGGGGTGAGGTAAGAAAGTGAACTGAGAGTAGGATTCGAGGCCACAAGTCTTCATCCTCTAGGAGGTTAGAGTCTGTGTGGGTGGCAGTAACTATGGGGCCAGACATTGGTGCTGGAGTTTGGAACAGCCAATTGGGCCTTCCTTTGTAAGCTTGCAGGGACATTTGGGAATAAGCTTTAAGTTCTTTCATTCTCCGGTGATTGAACCCTTCCTCCGGCCTTTCTGCTGGAATTATCAGGCAAGCACCATGTCACCACCAATCAGTAGATTTATTAAAATGCGTGTATTCCTGGTTCCTAGAAGGATAATGTTATTGGCCAACTGATGAATTTCCAAAAGTCTGTCACATTTCACTCTAGGAATGGGAAGGGGATGGATCCTTAGGTACCAATGCATTGAGTTAGGCATAGTGGCTATATCATTGTTATGACTGCCAATGAAAATAATAAATAATCTATAATAGGAATTGAAAAAGTTTTATTTGAGCCAAACTGAGGACTATAGCCCAGAAGACAGGAAGACGGATGACTCTGAAGAACTTCTCCAGAGAAACGTGGTTTTCAGCCCAGTTTTATATTTTTTCAGAACAAAGAACACTAAGCAAGTCAGGAATCCATTCTGTCCAGGTTTAAAAAAAAAAAAAAAAATCAGCACCTACACAGTCAGTATGGCCTCAGCCCCTGGGAAGTGAGTCATCATGGAAGGAGCACTAGCATTGGTATCCCGGGAAGGGGGAGACATTTAATTTTTATTTTTAACATGGACAATACTTTACTTCTGTGCCCTTTTCATTAATAAAGTAGATGAACAGTGTATGTTTGATAGGCTACAAACAGGCTGTTTTAGTTAGCATCACATTTGAGTTAAATCATATATAAACCAGAAGGACTTCCCCATACTGCCATATGTGAGCATTTCTTTCATTCCAGCATATTATTAGTTTTATAGATGAGAAATCAAAGACTCAGAGAGATCAAATAACTTGCCCAAAGTCACACCTGGGCTGCTGAAGGTCAGGCAACAGTGGTGTTAGACCCCAGAGCTCAGAATCTCTCCATTATAACACACCCTCATCTGGCCCCCCCCCTTACTATCTCCTGGCACACCTTTGGCACCACCACAGCCAGGTTTAGTGGCTAGTCTAGGGTGAGAACCACATTTAGCTTTATTACTAATACTGAAAAAACCAATAAAATATCCCTGAGCACTGCCAACAGCAGCTACACAGGAGAGCCTGTGACTCTAGCTAGGGCCGTCTTCCCCATGGCCGTCCTTCACCTGGGACCCTGCAGCATGCCTCCGGCTCAGCAGTGAATTAATCTGAGTGGCTTCTGGATGCTCCAGACCTGACATCCAGGATTCGGCAGGGTGGGGGTCAGTGCACTTTTTTTCAGGTCTGGGTGGGAATTGTAGCAACAAACCAAGTCACCAAGGACCAGGCCTATTCCATCTTTTCCGTCTTATTGGCTTTCCTTCATCAAATTATCTTCCCACTGTCACAAGATGGTATCCTCAGCAAGAAGCATCACTTCCTCACCCAACTATGCGGGATTATGAAAATGCAGAAAAGAAGGAAGCTGGTTAGTAAGGGGTGCAGTTTTCCCTCATATGTCTCTCTTGCCTTCAATCTGGTTATAAAACCTTCCCTAGAAGCCCCTAATCCCCAGCTGACTTTCTTCTATGTCTCACTGGCTAGAACTGGGTCACATAGTCTGACCTAACCCAGTAATTGGTGAAAGGGAAATGCGTCCTCTTGACTGGCTTAGACCAGTGGTTTCTCAGCCCTGGCTGAGCATTACCTTCACCTGAGGAGTTTTTTGGTTTTTTTTTTTTTTTTTTAATGTCACTATTAAAAAAGCTCAATCCACAGAGATTCTGATATAATTGGTTTGGGGTGGGATCCAGTTATTGGGATGTTTTAAAAGCTCCGCAGGGGATTGTACGGTGCAGCCAAAGTTGAGAGTCACCAACTTGGACCAGTCTTGCTTCATGCCCTGGGCTGAGCTCTTGCCACTGGATCAAGATCAGGATGGGGACTAAAAGGGTGTTGATGAGCAGTGAACTGTCTGCCACAGTCATTCATGTGGAAGAACTTGGAGCTGTGAAATACCACACAGCTGTACAGAGTTAATATGGCAA
Source organism: Tragelaphus eurycerus (assembly GCA_935064755.1). Taxonomy (NCBI): domain Eukaryota; kingdom Metazoa; phylum Chordata; class Mammalia; order Artiodactyla; family Bovidae; genus Tragelaphus; species Tragelaphus eurycerus. The sequence goes on along the minus strand of CAKXYN010000119.1, from coordinate 1,279,955 downwards.
TAGGGAAAACAGTTTAAATTAATCATGGCTCTATATATCACCCTCTCACATTCCTTCAGTGCTTCCCCAGTGGTGCTAGTAGAAAAGAACTTGCCTGCCAGTGAAAGAGATGAAAGAAACATGGGTTCACTCCCTGGGTTGGGAAGATCCCCTGGAGAAGGTCATGGAAACCCACTCCAGTATTCTTGCCTGGAGAATCCCATGGACAGAGGAGCCTGGTGGGCTAGTCCATGGGGTTGCAAAGAGTTGGACATGACTGAGTGACTTAGCACACACACAGGCTCACTTCATAGAAGTAATCATTATGTTTCTTGTGATGTATGTCTAGGAATGTTTTATGCAAATTCAAACAGAAATATAAAGCCCTTTTGTACTTAAATCTTTTTAACACCTTAAAATTTTAAAATTGAGATATGACATGAGTGAGTGAAGTTGCTCAGTTGTGTCCGACTCTTTGGGACCCCGTGGACTGCAGCCCACCAGGCTCCTCCGTCCATGGGATTCTCCAGGCAAGAATACTGGAGTGGGTTGCCATTTCCTTCTCTGGGGGATCTTCCCCACCCAGGGATCGAACCCAGGTCTCCCGCATTGCACGCAGATGCTTTAACCTCTGACCCACCAGGGAAGCCCTGGATGCTTTGAGATATGACATAACTTTATATTATTTTCAGGTATTGCAAAAGATCTCCACTGTTAGTCTAGTTAATGTCCATCACCACACATAGTTACATAGTTTTTTTCTTATGATGAGAACTTTTAAGATCCACTTTCTTAATAACTTTAAAGTATATGGGAATTCCGTGATGGTCCAGTGGTTAAGACTCATCATTTTCACTGCTGAGGTCCCAGGTTCAATGCCTGGGTGGGTAACTAATATCCCACAAGCCGTGTGACATGGTCATTGTGTGTGTATGTGTGTGTATACACACACAATATAGTATTATTAACTTTAGTCACCATGCTGTACATTACATCTCCATGACTTATTTATTTTATAACCGGAAGTTTATACCTTTTGACCCCCTTCACCCATTTCAACCTCTGTCCCCTGCACCCTCTGCTTCTGGCAACCACTAGTCTGTTCTTTGCATCTATGAGTTCATGGGCTTTAGGAGGTGAGTAGAGTACTTGATTTCACATATAACTGAGATTATACAGTATTTGTCTTTCTCTTTCTGACTTACTTCACTTAACATAACGCCTTCAAGTTCCATCCAGATTGTCACAAATGGCAGTCTCATTCTTTTTTTATGATTGAATAGTAATTCCTTGGATACTATATTTGCTTTATCCGTTTATCCATGGATGAACACATAGTTATTTCCATATCTTGGATATTGTAAATAATGCTGCAGTGAACATGGGAGTACAGATATCTATTTAAGTTACTGTTTTCATTTCCTTTGGGTAAATACCCAAGATTGGAATTGCTATATCATATGGTAGTTCTATGTTTAATTTTTTAAGGAGCCCCCATCCCATTTTCCATAGTGGCTTCACCAATTTACATTCCCACCATTCTTGGGTGACCAGGAGAGGCACTTTGCCATACTGGATTTCTGCTGTCATCTGTCTAAAGTCCACAAACATGACGGCAAAGATGAAGTTATCAAAAACATGCCTTTGAAGATGGTGGAGAGAATTCGAATTCACAAGTTCCAGATTCTAAATAACAAGGTAATCGCTACCTTGGACAAGTACTTGAAACTGAGCAATGGGGAGAATGTGGCCTTTGAGTATGTTCACCTCTCTCAGTCACCCACCCATCAGTCCCTGGTCATCAGTTAAAAGCATGTATATCACCTGTTTTGAAGAATCCATTACCAACTACATTTATTAATTATAAGGGAATGTTTTTCTTTCTATAAATTGTTTAGTGAGATTTTTAGGGACTATTTTCAGTATTCTTGTGCTAGTTAAAGTGGGATGCTTTTGAATCTAAAAACTTAACTTTATAAAGTTGACTTTCCTAGATTAAAATTGTATATGCTTTTGATAATTGGAAATTCTGAGAATATTCAGAAGACTAAGACCATGGCATCTGGTCCCATCACTTCATGGCAAATAGATGAGGAAATGGAAACAGTGACAGACTATTTTGGAGGGCTCTAAAATCACTGCAAATGGTGACTTTGGCCATGAAATTAAAAGACACTTGCTCCTTGGAAGAAAAGTTATGACCAACTTGGATGGCATATTAAAAAGCAGAGACATTACTTTGCCAACAAAAGTCTGTCTAGTCAAAGCTATGGTTTTCCCAGTAGTCATGTATAGATGTGAGAGTTGGACTATAAAAGAAAGCTGAGCACCAAAGAATTGAAGCTTTTGAACTGTGGTGTTGGAGAAGACTCTTGAGAGTCCCTTTGTCTGCAAGGAGATCCAACCAGTCAATCCTAAAGGAAATCAATCCTGAATATTCATTGGAAGGACTGATGCTTAAGCTGAAACTCTTATACTTTGGCCACCTGCTGCGAAAAACTGACTCATTTTAAAAGACCCTGATGCTTCCAAAGATTAAAGGCAGGAGGAGAAAGGGATGACAGAGGATGAGATGATTGGATGGCATCACCGACTCAATGGACATGAGTTTGAGTAAACTCTGGGAGTTGGTGATGGACAGGGAGGCCTGGTGTGCTGCGTCCATGGGGTCTCAAAGAGTCGGACATGACTGAGCAACTGAACTGAACTGAGAATATTGGCTGCTAATTGTTGCCTTCACAGTCTTACAGAATTATTTTCCATTTTCCTCTAGAATATTCCAACAGCTAGCTGTGTCATAAGATACTGCTGAAATCATCCAGTTATCCTTTGGCAAAAGATCAGTAATGTTTAGAGAAAGATTTGTGGACTTAAACAAGAAACTTTATGCTAGTGAATTGATTTAGAATCCTTTACCGATTAGCATTAATCTTAATGATTAAGTATTTAGCTTTTGTTTACAGATTTTTCTGATGGTGTTTTGTGAATAACCTTAGCTAAGTAATTCTTCCCTCCCCTTTTGTGTGTCAGTGTTTCAGAAAACAGTGAACTTGATTCCTCTGCCATCCCTAATTCCAGTTGTGACAAAATCTAATTTGTGGGCTGTGATTTAAAGGTTACAGAAATAAAACTGCTGCTGCTGCTGCTAAGTCACTTCAGTCGTGTCCAACTCTGTGTGACCCCATAGACGGCAGCCCACAACGCTCGTCCGTCCCTGGGATTCTCCAGGAAAGAGTACTGGAGTGGGGTGCTATTGCCTTCTCCTGAAATAAAACTAATGAAACCTAAAAAGTAAAAAAACTTCCCCTATCTTCTTTTTAATGACTATCTAGTATTTCACTGTAAGAATGTATTGTAACATATTTAACTAGTTCCTAGTCCCAATCTTCCATTGCTACATTTTTAATTGCATTTTTAATTTTAATTACATTTTAATGTACATGTAAGTACATCCCTAAGAAAACTTTCTGCAGTATAGAAGAATGAGTATATAAGATATATATATATATATTTCCAGAAAAACATCTATTTCTGCTTTATTGACTATCCCAAAGCCTTTGACTGTGTGGATCAAAATAAACTGTGGAAAATTCTGAAAGAGATGGGAATACCAGACCACCTGATCTGCCTCTTGAAAAATGTGTACGCAGGTCAGGAAGCAACAGTTAGAACTGGTCATGGACCAACAGACTGGTTCCAAATAGGAAAAGGAGTTCGTCAAGGCTGTATATTGTCACCCTGTTTATTTAACTTATATGCAGAGTTCATCATGAGAAACGCTGGGCTGGAAGAAGCACAAGTCGGAATCAAGATTGCCGGGAGAAATATCAATAACCTCAGATATGCAGATGACATCACCCTTATGGCAGAAAGGGAAGAGGAACTAAAAAGCCTCTTGATGAAAGTGAAAGTGGAGAGTGAAAAAGTAGGCTTAAAGCTCAACATTCAGAAAACGAAGATCATGGCATCCGGTCCCAACACTTCATGGGAAATAGATGGGGAAACAGTGGAAACTGTGTCAGACTTTATTTTTCTGGGCTCCAAAATCACTACAGATGGTGACTGCAGCCATGAAATTAAAAGACGCTTACTCCTTGGAAGGAAAGTTATGACCAACCTAGATAGCATATTGAAAAGCAGAGACATTACTTTGCCAACAAAGGTTCACCTAGTCAAGGCTAGGGGGAAGGCAGTGGCACCCCACCCCAGTACTTTTGCCTGGAAAATCCCATGGACGGAGGATCCTGGTAGGCTCCAGTCCATGGGGTCGCTAAGAGTCGGACACGACTGAGCGACTTCTCTTTCACCTTTCACTTTCATGCACTGGAGAAGGAAATGGCAACCCACTCCAGTATTCTTGCCTGGAGAATCCCAGGGACGGGGGAGCTGGTGAGCTTCCGTCTATGGGGTCGCACAGAGTCGAACACGACTGAAGCGCCTTAGCAGTAGCAGCAGTCAAGGCTATGGTTTTTCCTGTGGTCATGTATGGATGTGAGAGCTGGACTGTGAAGAAGGCTGAGTGCCAAAGAATTGATGCTTTTGAACTGTGGTGTTGGAGAAGACTCTTGAGAGTCCCTTGCCCTGCAAGGAGATCCAACCAGTCCATTGTGAAGGAGATCAGCCCTGGGATTTCTTTGGAAGGAATGATGCTATAGCTGAAACTCCAGTACTTTGCCCACCTCATGTGAAGAGTTGACTCATTGGAGAAGACTCTGATGCTGGGAGGGATTGCGGGCAGGAGGAGAAGGGGACGACAGAGGATGAGATGGCTGGATGGCATCACTGACTCGATGGACGTGAGTCTGGGTAAACTCCGGGGGGTTGGTGATGGACAGGGAGGCCTGGCGTGCTGTGATTCATGGGGTCGCAGAGAGTCGGACACAACTGAGCGACTGATCTGAGATATATATATATATATATATATATATATACACACACACACACACACACACACACACACATATGTATATATGGATTTCCCTGGTGGCTCTGAGAGTAAAGTGTCTACCTCTGGGTAAACTCCGGGGGTTGGTGATGGACAGGGAGGCCTGGCGTGCTGTGATTCATGGGGTCGCAGAGAGTCGGACACAACTGAGCGACTGATCTGAGATATATATATATATATATATATATATATATACACACACACACACACACACACACACATATATGTATATATGGATTTCCCTGGTGGCTCAGAGAGTAAAGTGTCTACCTACAATGTGGGAGACTGGGGTTTGACCCCTGGATCAGGAAGATCCTCTGGAGAAGGAAATGGCAACCCACTCCAGTATCTTGCCTGGAAAATCCCATGGACAGAGGAGCATGGTAGGCTACTGTACATGTGGTCACAAAGAGTCAGACACAACTGAGCGACTTCACTTCACTTTATATATATATATATATATATATATATATATATATATATATATATACATACCTATAGGCTATATAGGCTTTACACTTTGTGCTCTGCAACAAGAGAAGCTACTGCAATGAAAGTTGCACCAACTTCCACCCCCACCAGCTGTTTCTTGGAGTGTCTGTTTCTTAGACTTTCAGGAACAATTTTCAGCAATTTTTCTATTTTTTTTTCAATGTGGCTAGTATGATGGATGGAAAATCCTTTTCCCAACACCATGGCCCTCTCTGACCCTACAGTTCATCTCAGACAGTGAATAATTGCTGCAAACCTCAGGTTGTGGTAACCAGATGCCAAGATGAAATTCACTTCTTGGTCCTTCTTCAATGCACCTATATTTGCAAAGTGTCATTTCTGTGATTCTTTTGAAAGACTAGACATGTTTTGAAATCCAAATGATCATCCTGGTCTTCTGATGGTCCAGTGGTTAAAAATTCACCTTGCAATTCAGAGGATACGGGTTCAATCCCTGGTCCAGGAAGATCCCACATGCCGTGGAGCAACTAAGCCCATGCACCACAACTACAGAGCCTACATTCTGGAACCCACAGGCCACAAGTACTGGGCCCACGTGCTACAAGTGCAAAGCCCATATGCCCTAAACCCTGTTTTCTGCAACAAGAGAAGCCACTGCAATGAGAAGCCCATGCACCGCAACTAGAGAAAGCCAGTGTTCACTCACAAAGACCCAGCACAGCCAAAGATAAATAAATAAATATATATTTTTAAATGTCATCCCTTTATAAAACCACACTTACACAGGCTGTCAGGTTGTAGCAAGCTTCTTATTAAGCTGACCTTCCAGTACTGCTACAGAGGATTGTACTCAGTAACTTGAACTTCAGCTATTTCGGGACACTGTCACTGGGGAACTGAGGCTGCTTTTAAGTAAGATTGAATTCTATACACTTTCACTGTATTCCTGAGAGCCTTCTTTATTGTGTGGGGCAGGGGTGGCAGGCAGAAGTGCTGATTGACATTGTTGAGGCAGGATTCAGAGGGTTTTCAAAGAGGCTTTTTTTAGTCTGGACAGGGATTTGTTTCCCATGAATACAAATGGAATATAAATAGTTGGGGGTGATGCTTTTAAAAAACATTTATAAGCAGCTGGCTTAAAATTCCTCAGTACTTCTTTTCTCAGCTCTCAGCATAAGTAGCACAGGAAAGACTGAAACTAAAAAAAGCCAAATGGGCCTTCCTTTTATGTGTCCAGTCAAAAAAGGTGATTAATAAATGAACTTCTGTCTCCATGGGTCTTCTGGCCCCTCATCCTCTCGCTTCATAGTGGAATCCGAGGAAATTGCTCTACTGAAAGAACTAGGCACTTCCCTGGGGTCCAGTGGTTAAGACTTCATGCTACCAATGCTAGGGGCACAAGTTTGATTCCTGATTGGGGAATTAAGAGCCCACATACCACCATGGTATGCCCCCTCCCCCCAAAAAAGTTTCTGTTCAGGTGCAATATTAAAAAAAAAAAACAAAACAAAACAGTAGGAACTAAGAAGAAGTGCTGGCCCAAGTTCAAAAGCACAGAGAAGTGGAAAACTACTGGAGAACTGAACAGGAAGCAATTTCAGTTGGAAAAAAGTTACCAAGCTCAATGATGTCTTCATGGGAACAGGAAGCCTTCAGCTCCACTCCAGCCCACAGGTGCCAAGCCAGCAGCATCTGGCCTTCTGCACATGAGAGGCCGTCATGCTGGGTGCTGAAAAGATGTCAGAGAAGCAGCTGATAGTTAATGTTTTGAAATTTGGGGGTTAAGAGGCAGTGGAAGACGACCACCCTGTTTGACTTCAGTGATGACCAGAGCAAGCAGATTCCCCTCCCCTGGAATGCATGCAGCAGGGGGCTGGGCTGTAGAGTCACATTCCAAAGATAACCACTGAGGTAGACTTTTTGCCATGTGCCATGGGGGAATCTTAGTTCCCTGACCAGGGATCAAACCTGTGCCCCCCTCAGTGGAAGTGCAGAGTCCTAACCACTGGACTACCTGGGAAGTCCATGTGCTAAGTTGCTTCAGTCGTGCCTGACTCTTTGGAACTACATGGACTGTATCCTGCCAGGCTTCTCTGTCTATGGGATTCTCTAGGCAAGAATACTGAAGTGGGTCGCAGTGCCTTCCTCCAGGGATCTTCCTGACCCAGGGATCAAACCCACGTCTCTTATGTCTCCTGCTTTAGCAGGCGGGTTCTTTATCACTAGTGCCACCTGGGAAATCCTGGGAAGTCTGTAGACTTATTTTTTACTCGTGGAATGGAAGCCCTTTCTGTTAAAATGTTAACCTTCAGACAGCAGCATCAGAAGGAGACCCAGAAGGCACAGGAATGTTGTGAGGACACAGAGAGATCTCTGGGCCCTGATAGCAAGAAGCCCCAAATCTGGCCTGAAATCCAAATGCATAGAGGGCTGGCGTGGACAGATTAATACTGCGTGATTAAGATGGTTTGGTCGTGGTAACCAGCAGGCTGGAAGCAGAGAAACCAGCTTAACTGAAAGGCTGAAATAGAGCATTACAAAAGCATTTGTAAAGTACAGGGAGCAGGTTGGGGCTGGAGACGGAGTTCTTCTGTAAAGATTATGGATTGGGAAAAAGTTATGAGTAGCCTCCCGCAAACTAGGTTGAAGCAGTCCTGACATACATACAGCTCAGGTGAACATCAAGGAAAAATGTCTCAGGGCTTTGAGGGTCACTTTGCCCATGACTGAGACCAGACATTACCAAAAAGGACTCATTACCGCCTTAGAGAGTTGCCAAAAACACTAACATCAAGATAATGTTTTAAAAATAGGACTTCCTTTCAAACAGCCTAGAACTGGCGTATATTAAATATACAGATTTTAGAAGCAATAAAATAGATGCTCTCCCTTACTCTAATAAAGGATTATCGATAACAAGGATGCAAGAAGGGAAAACAATATATATTTCAGGTTCTGCAAACAATAAAAAAGTTAAACTTTGTTGCCTTTTTGTCCATTCCCCTCCCCACCCCATCCCCCAAGCTGGGGATTGCCAAGGGGACCATTTTGCAAAAAAGGAGATGGTTGGCTAAAAATAAACATGCAGGGCCCTCCCAAAGAACAACAAAACTCCCAGCATTATTAAATGCCTTTTAGATTTGTTTTATTTCTCCACAGTCAAAGGGGAAGATAAATTATTTTGAGCTCAGGAAAAATCCATCTTCTGCTCCTAAGTATGGCAATCTCTGGCAAGCCTGTGGGCCCAGGAGAGGAGAATGTCCTTTGGGAGTTAACCTGCACTTGGTCATGGCACCATTTTATCCCCACTAGACTGTAGACAGTTCTAGGAAAGGGTGGTGCCTTGATCTCTCTGAAGGGAGATAGAACCAGAAGTGATGGGCTAGACTTGGGCTGACCCAAAGACTCTGTACCCTGACTAGCTATTCTAACATGTGAATCCTGAAGCTGATGGTGGGGGCAGCCCTAGTGCCCCCAACTCCATTGACTTATAGCCTTGTAGGGGCTACTACTACTACTACTACTACTACTACTACTACTACTACTACTAAGTCGCTTCAGTCATGTCCGAATCTGTGCGACCCCACAGACGGCAGCCCACCAGGCTTCCCTGTCCCTGGGATTCTCCAGGCAAGAACACTGGAGTGGGTTGCCATTTCCTTCTCCAATGCATGAAAGTGAAAAGTGAAAGTGAAGTCGCTCAGTCATATCTGACTCTTAGCGACCCCATGGACTGCAGCCTATCAGGCTCCTCCATCCATGGGATTTTCTAGGCAAAAGTACTGGAGTGGGGTGCCATTGCCTTCCCCGTGTAGGGGCTAAAGGGCTGCCTAAATGACAGGTCCAAGCTCTGGGTACTTCCTAGCCCCTGCCACCCCTACTTGGTAGATGGCAAATATCTGCAAGTGGGCAGTCAAATAGATAGTATAAAATACTGACTCCTGTTCCTTTATTTAAGTTGGGGATGACTTGACTCACAAAAGTAATTATGTATGCTAATTAAAATTGTGCCTCAGAGCAGTTCAAAGGAAAGGAAAATCCCAAGTCAAAGAGGCAAACTCACCTCTTCCCAAGTTTTATTAATGCTGGTTTGGAGTACATACCTTTTGTTCTGAAGTGAGCTAAAAAATTTTGGGAAATTTTTAGCTGGTGGTGGGTATGATAAAAGTGGAAATAAAATATAAACTTAAAAGAAATAAAAGATAAAATTATTTTATTCTCATAATGGCCATTTCATTTCTGCACTAGCTGACTCGGATTTGGCTAATGAATCACATGGAATGAGGTTTTACTCTGAATTCTGGAGTAGAGAAGTGAGTCCTCTTCTCCCACTGGGAGTAGTGAGGGGTAGGGGTGTGGCTCAGCTTTGGACATGGGCTGGTGGCTTCTCCCCTAGTTTCTCCCCTTACTCCCCAGGCAAGGGTTTTGTTTGTTCATGGCTTTTTGTTTGTTTGTTTTTTAAAAAAAGTCTCTGTTTTCACCTGAAGGGAGAGTTGTATTAAGTAGGACTGAATTATTCACTAATGCAGATAGACTGGTGCCCCCTTTCACTGCCACTTAATTTTTCAGATTAAAAGTTTGGAAACGATTTATAGCATGTATACTGCTTAAAGTACTTTTCTAGGTTATTTAAGGGGGTACTGTTATATTAGCAAACTCAGTGTTTCCTATTCCATTTTGCTTCACAATCACAGGGAGAGAATGCTTGCACTTTGACATTGCTGGTATTTCAAGTATTATTTTAACATTATCCCTAGGCAGCTCCCTTAAAAAAAAAAAAAAAGACAGCTTAATGGCTGTATTGTCACAAACATTGTCAGTCATTTCCCTTTTCCTTGGCACTGCATCTCACCGATTTGAGGTGAAAACAGGAAGGTGAAGAAAGCTTAACCGAGGTTAACAGATAAGCTTAGATGGTAACATCACCCACAGGCTACGGTTCCAGAATAGGATATCGGAAGATGACCCCCCCCCCACCCCACCCCGCCCAAGAACCTGTTGCCCTTGAAAAGGAGGCTGAAGGCCTATCCTCGGCCCATTTGTTCTGCAGGTCTGGGAGGAAGGCTATTACAATAGGCTGGAAAATAATTCCCCCGTGATAACAGGATGGGTTGAATACCCGGAAACCTCAGCTCCCTCAGCCCAAGTGCCAAGTCCCGGCACTGACGTCTTTAGCATCTGTGAAGTGGCTTCTGGTGGGGAACACGGGGCAACTAACTGGCACAAGTGTGTAGGCAGGGACAGGCAAAACCAAGAAAAACTGAAAGGAAAGAAGGGGTGAAGAGAAATCTACTAGTGCAATTCAAGGAAGGGAGGGAGGTGCCCATGCAGGTTGGCAGAGCCACTGGGGACACCCAGGGCTACCTAACGTGAAATGGGCCAAGAAGGCCAGAGAGACGCAAATTCATTTGGCCGAATCTTCTGTTGTCAACCTTGAAAGCCAGCAGGAAATTATTTCTTCCTCCTCCCCATCCCAGCTTCGAAGGTTGAAAAAAGTATGATTAAAATGCTAAGAGTGTTTTCCTGAGTTGTTCTACCGAGGGAGCCTCAGCCAAGCCAACTGCAAGCAATTGCAGCCTGGAATGAAAATTTCCCTTTAATGGCAGTGAGGCTGTTAGTAGGTCAACCAGCTGTATTTAGGGCCTGGCTGTTCACTTAAATACTCAAGGGAACTGTAGCAAAGGAGATAAAATACACCAAATTCATGGGAATATGACTTTCTACCTCTAAGTGAACAGTCTGTTTTTTAAAAGTGCAAGTGAATTTGTGAATTAATTTGAGTATTAAGGAATGACAACACTTCAGTGCCACATATTAAAAGAACCGTTTGTAGATGCATCACAAAACAATATACAGAAGTCTGTGATTCTGGAAATTAATTTCACTAAGATAGTTTTTTAAATTATCTATTCTTTCTTATCACAGGTCTTTAAATAGTTTTGACTTAGGAGTGACCAGAAGGGTCTACACCATTTCAGGTGGTTCAGGCAGTAGCAAACATTCTCCCCAGATGCTGAGCAAGTAGAAATCATTTTAATCAAGAAATATAGTACCTTAAAATTTAATTCTACATGATTAAATATCTAGCAGTTGGGAAAAAGGGCAAAGCTATATTCTTGGTAACTGTGACTGGCTGATAACCTGAGAGTTCAGTTTTAAACTGTGCACAAAAACTTGAATACTTCATCGCTCTAAATAAATCGGTCCCTATAGTATTAAGAAGAGTGGGGTCTGGAGTTAAATTCTTAATCCTATATCTAAAGGATTTAAGAATTTGGGGGAACATCACACTTAGAATTCATGTAAATGTTTGTTTTAAACACATCCAAAAATTAATGAAAATTGGTAGGAAATTAACTGAGAGTTTTTATAGGATCTACTTGGAGGTGAAGTCAGAACTGCAAGGTATTTGAGCCACCCTGCTCTGATGATCCAGCAATCCCACTGCTGGGCATACACACTGAGAAAACCAGAATTGAAAGAGACACGTGTACCCCAATGTTCATAGCAGCACTGTTTACAATAGCCAGGACTTGGAAGCAACCTAGATGTCCATCCGCAGATGAATGGATAAAGAAAGCTGTGGTACATATACACAATGGAGTATTACTCAGCCATTAAAAAGAATACATTTGAATCAGTTCTAAAGAGGTGGATGAAACTGGAGCCTATTATACAGAGTGAAGTAAGCCAGAAAGAAAAACACAAATACAGTATACTAACGCATATATGTGGAATTTAGAAAGATGGTAACAATAACCCTGTTTACGAGACAGCAAAAGAGACACTGATGTATAGAACAGTCTTTTGGACTCTGGGAACGGGAGAGGGTGGGTTGATTTGGGAGAATAGCATTGAAATATGTATAATATCATATCTGAAACTAGTCGCCAGTCCAGGTTCGATGCCTGATACTGGATGCCTGGGGCTGGTGCACTGGGACGACCCAGAGGGATGGTATGGGGAGGGAGGAGGGAGGAGGGTTCAGGATGGGGAACACATGTATACTTGTGGCGGATTCATCTTGATGTATGGCAAAAGCAATACAATATTGTAAAGTTAAGCAAAATAAAATTTAAAAAAAAATAATAAAATCACCCCTAAAAAAACCACCACCAACAACAACAGAATGCATCTAAAAAAAATAATAATAATAACATTTAGAAATTGAGACCAAACCCAGAAGATGGGAATCCATTTCCAATGTGAAGAAAGGGCCTGGTGGGGTTGCTGCCTGTGCCCTGCCTGGCTTAGCAGGACTTCAGAACTGTTCTTCAAAGACCCCAGAAGCAGTAATAGATCTTTGAGGGCACCTATCTCTTCTCTATGGGCTTCCTGGGTAGCACAGTGGTAAAGAATCTGCCTGCCAATGCAGGAGATGCAGGAAATGCGGGTTCGATCCCTGAATCAGGAAGATCCCCTGGAGTAGGAAATGGCAACCCACTCTAGTATTCTTTCCTGGAGAATCCCATGGGCAGAGGAGCCTGGTGGGCTATGGAGTTGCAGAGTCAGACACAACTGAGCACACACACACACACGTCTCTCTCTCTCCTCCCACCTTGTAATGCTGGGCGATGTTATAAAAAATCTGAACTTATGAAAAGCAGCTTTTCAGGCAGATTTTTTAAAAAAATCTTTAAATAAGGTTTTTAATAAAAGGATTTAAAGAGTACTTATGGGTCTGGAGGTTGGACTGATAGCATCTCCATAAATGTCTGTGGAGACATGGGATCTGATCAGGCAACATTTAGCACTTGGTTGGTTATAGACAGACAGCCACCCCAAGTTACTGCCAGGTTGTTCTCAGATCTTTAAAATGACCCCAATGGAGAGCTAAACTCATTGCATAAAGAGTGATTGAGGAAAGCTTTTTATTTTGAAATAAGTATAAATTCATGGAAAGTTGCAAAAATAGTACAGAGAGATACAGTGTACCCTTCACCCAGCTTTTCCCAAAGGTAATGTCTTACACATCTTAGACGTAGATCCATATCAACACTAGGAGATTGACATTGGTACAATCTACAGGCCTTAGTCAGTTTTCAACAGTTTTTACATTCACTCATTTTGTGTGTATTTATGTGTATAGATTTGTCCAATTTTATCATATATGTGTAAATACTATCACAATCAAGATACAGAATGGTTCCATCAGCAAAAAGAAACTCTCTTATGCTACCCATTTATAGTCACATACCTCACCTTACTTTCCCTGGCAAACACTAATCTGTTTCCCAGCTCTACAAATGTATTATTTCAAGAATGTTATAATATATAATATTATATGATTATAATATATATAATCACATATATTCCTGATATATAATACTTATATAAATATATATATATTCATTATATAAACATATAATATTAAATGATTGCTGCTGCTGCTGCGTCGCTTCAGTTGTGTCTGACTCTGTGCGACCCCATAGACGGCAGCCTACCAGGCTCCCCCGTCCCTGGGATTCTCCAGGCAAGAACACTGGAGTGGGTTGCCATTTCCTTCTCCAATGCATGAAAATGAAAAGGGGAAGTGAAGTCGCTCAGTCGTGTCCGACTCTTAGCGACCCCATGGACTGCAGCCCACCAGGCTCCTCCTTCCATGGGATTTTCCAGGCAAGAGTACTGGAGTGGGTTGCCATTGCCTTCTCCATTAAATGATTATAATTATATATTATATACAATTATATTAATATATTATTATATAATTATTTTATATATTATATAATATATAAATATATTATACAATTATAATGATATATTATGAATAATTATATAATATATAATATACATTGTATAAATATACATAATTATATAATGTATAATATAATATACATTATATTATAATCACATAATATATAACCTTCTGAGATTGTCTGTTTTCATTGAGCATAATTCTCTAGAGATCTATCCAGGTTTTTGCATGTTATCAGTGTGCTAAGTTACTTCAGGCATGTCTGATTCTTGTGACCCTATGGACTGTAGCCTGCCAGGCTCCTCTGTCCATGGGATTCTCCAGGCAAGAATGCTGGAGTGGGTTGCCATGCCCTTCTCCAGGGGAATCTTCCCCACCCAGGGACTGAACCTGTGTCTCCTGTTGCTCCTGCATTGCAGCCAATTTTTTTTTTTTTTAGGGAACTATTTGATTAAAAAAATTAATTTATCTATTTTAATTTGAGGCTAATTACAATATTGTGGTGGGTTTTGCCATACATCAACATGAATCAGCCATGGGTGTACATGTGTCACACCATCCTGAACCCCCTTCCACCTTCCTTTACACCCCACCCCTCTGGGTTGGCCTAGAGCACTGGCTTTGAGTGCCCTGCTTCATGCATCAAACTTGTACTGGTCATCTGTTTCACATACGGTAGTATACGTGTTTCAATGCTATTCTCTCAAATCATCCCACCCTCACCTTCTTCCACAGAGTCCAAAAGTCTGTTCTTTACATCTGTGTCTCTCTTGCTGTCTTGCATATAGGTTCATTGTTATCATCTTTCTAAATTCCATATATATGCATTAATATACTGTATTGGTATTTTTCCTTCTGACTTACTTCACTCTATAATAGGCTCCAGTTTCATCCACCTCATTAGAACTCACTCAAATGTGTTCTTTTTTATAGCTGAGTGATATTCCATTGTGTGTATGTACCACAGCTTTCTTTATCCATTCATCTGCCAATGGACATCTAGGTTACTTCCATGTCCTAGCTATTGTAAACAGTGCTGGGATGAACACTGGGGTACACGTGTCTCTTTCAAGTCGTTTCCTCAGTGTGTATGCCGAGCAGTGGGATTGCTGTGTCATACGGCAGTTCTATTTCCAGTTTTTAAAGGAATCGCCACCCTGTTCTCCATAGTAGCTGTACCAGTTTGCATTCCCACCAACAGTGTAAGACGGTTCCCTTTCCTCCACACCTTCTCCAGCATTTATTGTCTGTAGGCTTTTTGATGGCAGCCATTCTGACTGGAATGAGATGGTACTTCATTGTGGTTTTGATTTCCATCTCTCTGATAATAAATGATGTTGAGCATCTTTTCATGTGTTTGTTAGCCATCTGTATGTCTTCTTTGGAGAAATGTCTGTTTAGTTCTTTGAGTCATTTTTTCATTGGGTCATTTATTTTTCTAGTTTTGAGTGCAGCTGAATTTTTTGCTGCTGAACCATTGATTCATTCTTTTTCATTGGTGAGTAGTGTTCCATAATATGGATGTACCACAATTTGTTTAACCATTAACCCATTTGAAGGACATTTGTATTGTTTCCAGTTTGGGACTATTACAGATAAAGCTGCTATGAATAGGTTTTTATATGGATGTAAAATTTCATTTCTCTGTGATGAATGCCCAGAAGTGCAATTGCTAGATTGTGTGGTATATGTATGTTTAGTTTTATAAGAAACTACCAAAAAGAATATGAAACTACCAAACTGTTTTTCAGGGTGGTTGTACCATTTTACATTCCCATCAGCAATCTCTGAGAGGGAAATTTGTTGCAGCCTCATCAGCATTTGGTATTTGTCACTATGTCACTTGTCACTATGTTGCATTTTAGCTGTTCTAATAAGTATGAAGTGGTATGTCAGGGTGGTTTTAATTTGTTTTCCTAGTGGCTAGTGATGTTGAACATCTTTTCATGTGCTTATTTCCCATCCATGCATGCTCTTTGGAAAAATGTTGATTCAGATGTTTTGCCCATTTACTAACTGGATTGTTTTTTACTCTTGAATTTTGAGAGTCATTTGTATATTCTAGATAAAAGGCCTTTGTCAGATATGTGGTTGCAAATATTTTCTTTCAGACTGTATATATTTTTCTTAATCTTCTTAACCAGATCTTTTGCAAGAGCAGAAGTTAAAAAATTTTGATGAGATCCAATTTATCATTTTTTCTTTTGTGGATTGTGCATTTGACATAATGTCTAAGAACTCTGCCTAGCCCTGGGCCCCTGAGGATTTCCTCCTGTTTTCTTATGTGAGTTTTATATATTTTTTATATAAAATTTTAGGATTTTCCTCATAAATTTTAGGCCATTCCTCATAAATTTTAGGATAAGCTTATCTATATCAACATTTAATTCTGATTTATTTTGAGTTAATTTTTGTTTAAAGTATGATGTTCAAGTCAAGGTTTTTTTGTTATTTTGTTTTGCCTATGGATGTCTAACTGCTTTCGCACCATTTGTTGAAAAGACTGTCTTTCCTTCAATGAATTGCTTTTGCACTTTTGTCAAAATTTAGTTGGCCATACACATATATATGTCTGTGTCTGGGCTTTTTTTCCCTCATTGAACTATCTGGCCCTCACCAGCATTACATGTGATTAATATAGTTAAATATAGCTTAGTATTGAATAGAGTGATTATTCCTACTTTGCTAGCTTGCTAAGTCACTTCAGTTGTGTCTGACTCTGCAACCCTATGGACTGGAGCCTGCCAGGCTCCTCTGTCCATGGGACTCTCCAGGCAAGGATGCTGGAGTGGGTTGCTGTGACCTCCTCCAGGGGATCTTCCCGACACAGGGTTTGAATCCATGTCTCTTACATCTACCTGCATTGACAGGTGGGTTCTTTACTGTTAGCACCACCTGGGAAGCCCTATTCCTACTTTATTCTTTTCCAAAAGGGTTTTAGCTATTCTGATTTCTTTGCCTTTCCATGTAAATTTTAGAATAAGCTTCTCTATAGGTGTAAAAGTCATTATAGAATTTGATAGGAATATTATTAAACCTATAAATCAATTTCAGGAAAAATGACATCTTTACATGAATCTTCCAATCCACAAACATATATCTCTATTGATTTAGATCTTTTTTGATTTCTTTTCTTGGTGTTTTGTAGTTTTTAGCATACAAGTCCTTTAGTTCTTTGGTTAGATTTATACCTAAGTATTTAATTTGAATGATTATAAATGAGTATTAAAATTTGCTCTAAAAATGTTCATTTCTAGTATATATATATACAATTGATTTTTTAATATTGTTTGTAACCTGCAAATTTGCTGAATTCATTAGTTATAGGAGTTTGTTTTGTTCATTCCTTGGAATTTTCTATTTACATAATCATATAATCACAAATAGGGGCAGTTTTATTCCTTTCCAAAAATATGGTTTTTCTTTTTCTTGCCTTATTTAATTGGCTAGAACGTCTAGCATTATACTGAATATGCATGTTAAGTGCAGATCCCTTTGTGTTCCCAATCTTAAGGGGAAAATATTCAATTTTTCCCTATAAGTAATGAGGTTAGATGTAGGTTTATGTAGATTTAAAAAAATTAAGTTGAGGAAGTTCTCTATCTGTAGTTTGCTGAGAATTTTTATCATGAAAGGGTGTTAAATTTAGTCAATGTGTTAAATTTGTAAGTTTCTTGAGGTGGGTGCTCTGATTATTGGTTTGAGACCTTTCCTTTTATCTAATATAAATATCTAATACTGTAAATTTCCCTCTCAGTACTGCTTTGGGCATGTGTCACAAATTTTGGTGTGTTGCATTTTCATTTAATATATTTTTGTTAACTTCCCATGGACTATTTAGAAATATATTCTTTAATTTCCAAATGTCTGGAGAATTCCCCGTATATTTCTGCTATAGATTTCTAGTTTGATTGCATCAGGATTAGAGAACGCACTCTGTATTGTTATTTCAGTTCCTTTCAATTTGTTCAGGTTTGTTTTATAAACCAGGATATGGTTTGTGTACAGAATGTTTCATATATGTTTAAAAAGAATTTCATATATAATTTCATATATGTTTAAGAAGAAGAACACAGTGTTTTTACTGTTATTAGGTGGAATGGTGTATAAATGTCAATTCAAACGTTTGATTGATCGTATTGCTTTGTTCTTCTCTATCATTGTTGATTTTCTGTGCAGTAATTCTATCAATTGCTCAGAAAGAGGTATTGAAGTTTCTAACTGTAAATTTGGATATGTCTATTTCTCCTTTCTATTTCAGTTTCTGCTTCAAGGAATTTTAAGTTCTGTTGTTTGCTCTACACATACACATTTGGGGTTGCTATCATCTTCTTGGTGGGTTGAACATTTTACTACAGTCTATTTTATCTAATATTAATAAAGCTACTCATTTCTTTTAATTAATATTTGTATGGTTATATTTTTAATCCTTTTACTTTCAATCTACTATATCATATTTGAAATGAATTATATATATATTTTTTATATGAGCATATAGATGGATCATGTTTTTAAAACCATTTTGTTGGTCTTTTTGTATACCATATTTGTGGGGTTTGACCATTTATATTTAATGTAATTATTGATAGTATAGGGCTTATATTTTCCAGATTCTTTTTCTTTATAGATTATTATAAAATATTTAATTCCCTGTGCTATATAGTAGGTCCTTGTTGATTATTTTATATATAGCACTGTGTATAAATAAACTTCCTGATTTATCCCTCCCCTACCCTTTCTCTTTCCCTTTTGGTAACCATAAGTTTGTTTTCTATGTCTGTGGGTCTATTTGTATGTTATTTTTTTTTAGATTCCACATATAAGTGATATCACATGATATTTGTCTTTCTTAGGCTTATTTCACTTAATGTGAAAATCTATAGGTTCATCCATGTTGTTGCAAATGGTATTATTTCATCCTTTTTTATGGCTGAGTAATATTCCAGTGTGTGTTTTTGTGTGTGTGTGTGTGTGTGTGTGTACACCACATCTTCTTTAGCCATTCATCTGTCAATGGCCTTTTAGGTTGCTTCCATGTCTCGGCTATTGTAAATAATGCTGTACTGAACACTGGATCTTTTTAAATTATACTTTTCTCTGGATATATACCCAGGAGTGGGATTACAGGATTATATGATAACTCTATTTTTAGCTTTTTTAAGGAATCTCCATACTATTATTCATAGTGGCTGTACCAATTACATTCCCACCAACAAGATAAGAGAGTTCCCTTTTTTCCATATCCTCTTCAGATTTTATTATTTGTACTTTTTGATGATGGCCATTTTGACCATAGTGAGATGATACTTCATTGTAGTTTTGATTTGCATTTCACTAATAATTAGTGATGTTGAGCATTTTTTCATGTGCCTGTTGGCCATTATATATCTTCTTTGGAGAAACGTCTATTTAGATCTGCTAATTTTTTTGATTGGGTTGTTTGATTTTTTTGATATTGAGCTATATGGGCTGTCTGTATATTTTGAAAATTAATCCCTTGTCAGTCACATCATTTACAAATATTTTCTCCCATTCTTGGATGTCTTTTTGTTTTGTTTATGGTTTGCTTTGCTGTGTAAAAGTGGCTTCTTTAGATTACACCTATGTAACTAATCATAACCTGCTGTTCTCAACATTTTACTACCTCAAGTGAAGTGTAGAAACTTTATGTGCATTTATGTTCCATTATCCTGTGCCCTTTATAATTCTCTTGTAATATTTTCTCTGTATATTGAGAACCATGTTATACAGTGTTATAATTTTTGCCTCAAGTATCAAACATAATTTTTTAAACTCAAAAGAATAGTCTATTAAATTTACTTGTATTTTATCCTCTTCTTTCTTCATTCTTATGTTTCAAGTTCCTTCTTTTATCATTTCCTTTCTGCTGGAAGAACTTCCTTTCACAGTTTTGTGGGCAACAAAATCTAGTTTCCTTCATCTGAGAGTGTCTTTATTTCACCTTCATTTCTGAAGGATATCATGAAATATAGAAGTCTGAGTTGACAATTATGTTCTTTCAGCTCTTTAACGATGTGCCACTTCCTTCTGGCTGCCATGGTTTCAGATCTGAAATCCACTGACATTCATATAATTGTTTCCATAAATAATGCATCATTTCTCTCTAGTTGTTTTCAAGATGTTTTTGTCTTTACTTTCCTGAAATTTGATTATGTGTATTTTGGTGTAGATGTCTTTGGGGTTTTGTTGGGGGTTCACCCAGTCTCTTGAATCTGTAATTTTATGTCTTTTGCCAAATATGGGAAATTTTTAGCCATATTTATCAAGTTTTTCAGCCTCAATCTCTTTTCCCTCTCTTTCCTGAAATTTGATTATGTGTATTTTGGTGTAGATTTCTTTGGGGTTTTGTTGGGGGTTCACCCAGTCTCTTGAATCTGTAATTTTATGTCTTTTGCCAAATATAGGAAATTTTTAGCCATATTTATCAAGTGCTTTTTCAGCCTCAATCTCTTTTCCCCTCTCTTTTTAGAAACTTTAAAAATGAACAGTAGATAACTTATTGTACTACCACAGGTTTCTGATGCTCTGTTCATCTCTTCTCACTCTATTGACTCTCTTTTGTTCAGATTGGATAGTTTCTATAGTTATGTTTTCAGATTCACTAATTCTTTATCTGTCATCTCTATTCTACAACTGGGACCATCCAGTGAGCTTTTAAATTTTTTAAAACTTTTATTTATTTATCTTTGGCTCTGTTGGGTCTTTGTTGCTGTTTGAGGGCTTTCTCTAGTTATGGCGAGTGGGAGCTACTCTAGTTTCAGTGTGCAGGCTTCTGATTGCGGTGGCTTCTCCTGTTGCAGAACATAGGCTATAGCATGCACTGGCTTCAGTAGTTGCAGCATGCAGGCTCAGTAGTTGCATGTCCTGGCCTCCAGAGCATGGGCTCGGTAGTTGTGGCTCCTGGACTGTTGTCTCATAGCATGTGGGAACTTCCTAGACCGTGGATTGAACCTGTGTCCCGTACATTATCAGGCAGATTCTTAACCATGGGGCCACCAGAGAAACCCTAAAATTTCAGTTATTGTATTTTACAGTTCTAAATTTTCCATTTTGTTCTTTTTCATTTTTGTTTTATATTTCTTTGCCAGGAATTTTTTTCAAGTTGTGCTTATTCGGAAGTACTTTTATGATAGTGGCTTAAAATCCTTCTTGGAAAATTTCAGTATCCACATCATTTCAGTGTTGGCATCTGTCAGGTGTCTTTTCTCATTTAAGTCAAAATCTCCCTGGCTCTTGGTTTGACAGGTGGTTTTTATTGTATCCTGAACATTAGCTGTATATTTGAATGTTATTAATCTCTGGATTTTATTTAAGTCTTCTATTTTAGCAGGCCTCCACTGACAGTGCACTGGGAGAAGGGGTGCATCACCTGGTTATTGCCAGGTGGGTGGGGTAGTCCAGAAGTCCTGGCTTCCCACCAGGCCTCTGCTGACAGGAATGTGTGCACGCACGCTAAGTCACTTAGTCATGTCCAACTCTCTGCAACTCCATGACTGTAGCCTGCTAGGCTCCTTTGTCCATGGAATTCTCCAAGCAAGAATATTTGCCATGCCCTCTACTAGATCTCCCCAACCCGGGGATTGAACCTGGGTCTCCCACATTGCAAGCAGATTCTTTACCATCTGAGCCACTAGGGAAGCCCTCTACTGACAGGAGGGTTTGTTTGTTTTTTTTTTTTTTTTTCTGAGGTGGTTGGGTTTTGTCTTTCTAGACTGACCCTCTCCCTCTCCTTTGGCTACAGAAAACAGACTTTTCATGGGGCCTTTATGGTCTATGGCCATTGACATTTCTGGTCTGGATTCTTCAGCACTCCTTTTAGGATATAGAGGAGGCAAAAAGAAAACCTAGGCAACTCATGGCTGTGTTGTTCCCCAATTCCCAACATCCCTAATCAGTCTACCTTCTTTTACCTTTCTTTCAGAGTCTTTTATTTTATAAATCATGTTTGAGAAGAATTTTAGTTATACTTTGTGGGAGGAATAAGGAGAAATGCATCTATTTTATCTCACCTAGAACCATAGTCAGCCCATCTGGAGACTGGTTTTTATTAAACTCAATTATACTGAAATTTGACATGCTGGGGCTTTCTTTATGTAAATAACCTGTACTAACAGAATGCTAAGGGTCATTAGGCCTCAAGGCATTTATGAAATCAGCTCTTTCCTAATGCTTAGTATGATTTTTTTATTGTACATTTTTAATCATCTTGAAAGTGCTTCTTACCCAAACACTGCATCAGTAGTTTTATTAAGTTTCAGCACATTAGAAAATAACATCAATGGCATTACTTCATTCTTTTTAATGGTTGAGTGATACTGCATTTTATATATGTACCTTATCTTCTTAATGCCATTTGCAACAACATGGATGGACCTAAGGATTGTCATACTGATCAAAATAAGACAGAGAAGGAGAAATATCGTATGACACCTCTTGTATGTGGAGTCTAAAAAGAAATGATACAAGTTAACTTATAAAACAGAAAGAGACTCACAGACTTAGAGAATGAACTTATGGTTGCCAGGAGGAAGGATGGGGAGAAGGGATAGTTAGGGTTTTTGAGGTGGACGTGTACATGCTGCTATATTTAAATGGATAACCAATAAGAACCTACTATATAACACATGGAACTTTGCTGAATGTTATGTCGCAACCCAGATGCATGGGGAGTTTGGGCAAGAATGGATACATGTATGTGTATAGCTGAGTCCCTTTGCTGTTCACCTGAAACTATCACAATGTTGTTAATTGGCTTTATCCCAAAACAATAAAAATTAAAAAGAATGTCAAATTTGGCACATATCCAGGATCAGAGGAAGAATCACATGAAAGCCAGAAACTGGTGGCAGAACATGTTCATGCTGCTCCCATAAAGTGATACAGCACTGTGTTTTAGTGAAAGGAAAAAAGCCCAGATCCCACAAAGGTAGGAAGCGGACACGTTGCTTACATACAGCCTCAGTTTTACAGAACAGCTGATAGTGGTTGGAATGATTGATTTCACACATGAACTGGTACACAAGTGAAAGATGGATGGTTACATAAAGAAAGTGAGGTCATTCAGTCATGTCCAACTCTTTGTGACCCCATGGACTGTAGCCTACCAAGCTCCTCTGTCTGTGGAATTTTCCAGGGAAGAGTACTGAGTGGGTTGCCATTTCCTTCTCCAGGGGACCTTCCTGACCCAGGGATCAAACCTGGGTCTCCCACATTGCAGGCAGACACTTTACCTTCTGAGCCACCAGGGAAGCCCTGGATGGTTACATGGTTGGTGCCTAAAGATACAGCTTCAATCCCAGCCCTTACCCTACTCTACCCAGCAGGTCTCAGAAAGTTCTCCTCAACAAGCACTCCACAGCAGCAGCTGTAGAAAGCACAGTCACACTAGAAGAGGAGCCCCCATCTTTTTCCTGTCTATCCTCCCCAAACGCCTTTTGGGTCACGAGCAGAAATTATAAATACTGATTCTGTATGGA
This sequence comes from Tragelaphus eurycerus, assembly GCA_935064755.1. NCBI lineage: Eukaryota > Metazoa > Chordata > Mammalia > Artiodactyla > Bovidae > Tragelaphus > Tragelaphus eurycerus. The sequence goes on along the minus strand of CAKXYN010000119.1, from coordinate 1,256,386 downwards.
TTTACAGCATTGGATAATGTAGCTTAGGTAAGGAAGATTACAGGTTTCATATTTAAGAGGCCTTATATTGTCAAAGTTCAACAGGCTTTCCATCTATGGATTTCTGTATTCTGAAGTTCAAACATCCTTTGTTTCTTTCCTTCCAGGTCAGTCACCATAAACCGGGACACTCAGCATGTTGTCCCAGCGTTAGAAGAAGCCACGCTGTGGGGGCAATCTATCACACTGTCAGAGACTGGGGCTTGACTTGATACCAACTGCTGTGCAGTTTGAACAGGAATATCATGAGCTGTTAAATAATGACTGACACATTGGTTGAAACGAAGTTTCCAGTAAGGAAGTGACAGTGCAATACAGATAATTATGGCAATAAAATAGGAAGAGCTTTAGTTCCCAGCCTGACCCTGCCTCTGTTGGAGTCAATTCAACAAGGCGTTCTCAGAACAAAGAAGAGACGTGATTTGGTACCACTTCCCATCAGCAGGTGCCTGGACAAAACATCAATGTGAAGACGGGCCAAGTGCAGTCCTGTGTATCTTGATTAAATTACTTAATATTAAATAAAAGATCTGGGTGGTGTATTTTAAAATCTGACTCATCCAGCTCTTCTTCAAATAGCTCCCCTGGCCCCCACCCCTAAATGGATTTTTTAAAAGTAATTTCCTGGGGTGGGAGAACCCTAATGAACTGAAGGAAATGTTTGCTTTTAAATTGTTCTATCTGATGTTTTTGTAATTATACTATTAAATGATTCTGGAGTCACTCTGTTAATGACAAGATTTGTTTTTGCTTTATTTTGCTAGGGAGCAGATTTTATGATGTAGTTCAATTGCACGATTTAAGGAGCAGTTAGTCTACATATAGAGGAATACAAGGACTATGAGAGAAACTGTAGGAAGCTCAAGAATCTTAGCAATTCATCAACACTCAAAGCCTGTTAAAGATGTTTGCAGGCTGGGAGAAGTCACAGGTTTCAAGTGTTTATTTCAACTCAAAGGCACATTTTTAAAGTCTAAAAGTGTTGCTGTGATTTTTTAGATCCAATCTTTAAAAATTTTTCAAGCATCTAAATTAGTGGTCAGGAAAAGCCTTTTCTGAGAAGACTGATAGTAAATAGCTCAGGCTTTATGAGCGCTAGTTGTTCAGTGCCCTTACAACTCAGCTCTGCATGAAAGCAGTCACAGACAAAATGAGTGAGTAGAGTGTATGCCAATAAAACTTTATTTACAAAAACAACCAGTAGACTGGATTTGATCTAGGGGCCACTGTAATTTGTCCATCTCTGTTTTAAATGAAGTTGGAGAGGAATAGCTTCCACCCAGAACAGAACCTCTCTGTGTGGGAAAGAAACAAAGAACAGGCCCATACTGCATTCGTCTACTAATGGACAATACTTTTAAAAGTATGAAACAAGGTGAGCTCAGCCAGTTAATCTTTTTATTTTGATTTTTGTTTAAAAAAAAAAGGAAAGAAAAGAAAAAGGCTTTGAGAAAAATGTGTTAAATATCAGTAAAGGGCAGGAAAACATGTAGCTAGCTTTACAATATCAATCTAAACATATTCACAAAGGCAAACATTAAGTAAAATGCTAGGGAGAGGGAACACATTGGGGGCCTAACTCCAGTTTTCTTTATTGCACATAAAGGTTGCTGATAACTCCAAGTCTTCACGTTTTCACAGTTAGACATGTTTTAATATTATTTTATATAACATGTTTATATAACACACTATGTTAATTTTATAAAACCACCAGTTTGCTACTACTGAATGGAAGTAAAAGACAAAAATTTCCCCAATTACAGTATGGAGGCTCTCTATAAAAAACTCCCCTGAAGGTCACAACAGCCCCTATTAAATTCATCCTAGTCTATTTTAAAAACTGCTTTTCAGTTATTAAATGAATCTTGATGGCCTCCCCATTTAATCATTTTAATGGACATAGCAAAACTTCCTAAGTAAGAAATATCAGATGTATTTTATGTAAAAAACAAACCTAAGTGACCCTACTATGAAGTCATACTTTTGAATGAGTGATTTCAGTGACAGATTCCAAACCCATAGACTTAACACCCATATGACTGAAAAACCACCCCCTTGCTTCTCCAAAGCTCACAGCTGGAATACCATAACTAAAGTCGACCCCCAAATTTCCATGCAGTTAAGACACTCACCCACTGACACTGGGATCTTAACTTGTTTGAAGTGCTTTAGACAGCAGATGTAGAGTTTTTCATGATGTTTCCAAGTCCTTTTCCATCTGAGTTCCTCCAACACATACAGGCCCACCCAGATAATTTTCCACTGGCCAAAAGTTGAACTGACCATGACACTTGGTAGTTCTGTGAAGCTTTTCGAAAAGGTGGCCGTCAGGGTAAGAAAGTGACCTCTCCTAAGTGCTCTTGTGTCTGTTGCAGACCTTTTCAAAGGGCAGCAGAACAGGCAGCCCTCCTTGTTGTTTTCTCCAAGGCTCATGTAGCAGAAAACGGGCTGCCTGTGTGTGCCATGTGGGCCGTGGTTAGAGTATACCCTGCTTACAAAAATAAAACATCAAAAACTTTTGTTTTACTCTTTACAACTTCTGCTAGCACTGGCTGACAAATGGGTTTGTTAATTTACAGAAACTCTGCTTATGAAACTCAGAACTGGAAGAAAAATCGTTTATTTCTAGGTTTTGTTTTGAAAGGATTGTCAGAGCCTACTTGCTTTTCCTCATTAGACACTAGCATTGGTTTCCAGAATACTTCTCTGTAGATTGTTCTTATTAGGTTTTAGAAAGAAGGGAGGTCTTTTCAGGTATCCACATGGTGAAAGCAGCATTCAGGTGGGTTGTTTCTAAACTGTAAGTCTTGGACACAAAATGCCCTCAATTTACTGTACGTGTATCAGAATGCAGCAATTGACACTGGTGAGTCAGACTGTCAGTTAAAAACACAGAAGGGATCAGAATTCAAAGACAATATTTGACAGACTAGCTCCTTCACTAACTCATCTACAGAAGCAACATCAAAAAGCAAGCATGAAACCTGTCAAGTGCCCCATTTCTGAAGCAGAAAAAGAAGTCATATAGTTACTGAATCAGCAAGCTGACTTTCCTGATGCCCTTAGTCCAGGTTCCATTTTATAGCAGATGGGAAAATCAGCTTTCTGATCCACCTCTTAGAGCTCACAATGGGTACCAAGGTAGGTTTCCAAGAGGATGACTTCCTCCCCAATGAGTTGTTTGTTTGCCCTGCCAGCAACTTCACCTAAGTACATCAGCAGTGTTTCTACATTTAGAAATCATTTTGTTCACATTAGATAGCTGACATGAAAACATTAACTTCTGCTGTGGACAAAGAAAGGGGGGCTATGATGGGGCTTGGGCATGTGTGCATTAAACAGACTTCTGTTTTTGAAACAAACATTACTTGTTTGCCCTAGACTGAAATGTTCATGGATAGCTGAGAGAACATTTTTTCAGGTTTTCTACAGAGACATTTGTTGACTGAACCATGGAGGACATTTTCAGGTCTAGAAAACACAGCCTAAAGAGCTCCTTGCTGTTTACTTGATGAAACATTTGATGTCACAGTGTGATTTTTGGCTGCAGGACATCAATGGCTGTTTGTCTGGTCACTCCAATAAGTACCCTAATGGCCAGAGTCCATTTAATCACATATGTCCTAACTATGCCTGTTTCCTAGGAAGAAGTATAGCCTTCTTTAAATTCCAAATTTCCTTCTTTAGTTCAATTCTCCTTGTAGTTCTCAAAAAGAGTATGAGAAGGAATTGCAGGTGGTTTTGTCTTTCCTCTGTTGGTGCTATATAAAAGTTTGCATCTCCTTAATTAACCTGCTGACACCATTGCCACATGAGACAGCAGATTGATCACAACTTTCCAAGTAATATGGTTACTCTGCTCTGGCAATCAATGGGCCCATTCTTATTTCGAGGAGTCCGGCATGGATGCAGGCATGAGTACAAGCAAAATGTGAAGAGAAAGATCACTTGACTGTGAAAGGGACTATTAATATAATATCAGGTTAAACTGCAAAGATAGCATCTCAGAAACTATTACATTTGACTAGTCACCAGTCCAGTTAAAACAAAAACCCCCTTTCCCCCCAACAAATGGGAGAAAAGATGACAATTTTAATCCCCCCATACATACACTCTAGTCACCCATCTCTCCCTCTCATGCTCTAAGATTTTCAAAAGTGACCTTTTCAGTTGTACTTTACAAAGTAGTTCTTGACTTCTGCAAAGATTATTAGCATGAAACTCTTACAACTACCCTCTCTGTATTGCTGATCAACCCTGTTTGTTCCACATGACTAACAATTTAAAATGTTCTTTCCTAGACCATTTCTTTAAGGTTCCAAATAGGGTCCATTGCAAGTTTTAGACTAGAGGCTCTCAACCCTAGCTGCACATTAGAATTCTTGAGGATCCACAACAAAACATGGCAGCCAGGCATCAACCTACTGAATCTGAATTGAGGGTAGGGCCCTCACTTCAGTATTTGTAAAAAACTGGCCAAGTAATCTTAATGTGCATCCAGGTATGAGAACCTGTGCTCTAGAGCTTTTGACTACTGAAATGCCACCCCTTAACCCAGAACAAACATGTTTCTAAGATGACTTGGGATCACTCTCTCTTGGGGGAACTTTCTTTAGATGGCTGCACCATTACTTAGCAGTTTCGATCTGATTTCTGCCAGACTGGCAGCAAATACTCGGCCTTGAGTGAAGAGGTTTTGGCCTTTGTGGCACATTACTTTTTTGTCACTCAGCATAGTCAAGATACTTCTGACAGGTGGAAGTTTTTTAATAAGTGAACTCACTTCCCAGGACCCCCTGCTAAAGTCAGGATTAATCTCCACATCTTGCAAACAAAAATTAGGACCACAGGTCAGTGACTTAATGATTCACTGAATGAAAAATCTAACCAAATAACTATAAATCTAGCTAACTTTTGGGCTCAGCAGATCTCTGTTTACTTATATTTAACCAGGTTAGAATAAAATGTTTGTAGTGGAGAATACAAAGCCCATGGTGGACCATAAAATCAAAATGGACTTTAGATACAAAGGAAAGAAGGGAATAAAATGATTCATTTATATTATGTTGAATCATATGAAACTGCCATTTCTGTTTTCTTAAATGGTTGAAAATCAGCAATTTCATATGACTCAGCCTAATAATAAATTTTTCCTGGTTTGCACAGTTTATCGATTCAAAAACAAAGTGTCAAGCGATGTCTTACTTAAAAATTATGTCAACTAAAAAGATTAAATGATTGATTTCATTATGAGTGTCCTAGACTGAACTGGGCCAATATTTTGTCTGCCATAATAAGAAAAATGCCCACATTTTATGAAAGCATTTTTTTTTAGAAATTGGGTTTTCAAATAGGCTATCACTAAAGCATAGGAATACTTGCTAGCCTAGTTTCTAAGAGTTCTCTAAATATTTCACTACTACAGGTGTGGACAGGTGAAATAGTTCATCCATAAAGAACCCAAACTCTTGACAAAAACCTAAATTTTAAACCACACTTACACATTAAGTTGGTACAAGGCTCCCCAGATAGCATGAAAATGGCCCTTCTCTACATGGCATTCAATGTCAAGACATCCAGACTCTCAAGCTGTCTACTATAGTTGACAGAACCTTCCAACCTTCCACCAGGTTGAATAATGCTTAACTTTCCATTGACTCATCTCTGATTCCTCATGTGGCCACTGAAATCTCATGCATTTATGAACGCAAAATTTGGAAATCTACTCAGTCATTAGAATATTATCTTGTACTTTCTTTGCAGTTAATTTTGTTTGCAGTGAGATTTCTTCCCTCTGAATACTAGCCTGTTGCCTCTTAGGCTTCTTACTGCTTTCTCTTTCATAGATAAGACTGCATCCCACAGATTGTGGTGCTATTTCTAAAGCCACAGTAGAACCCAATCCTATTCATTATTTCCCAGGCAGTCAGCTCATATGGAATACCTTGAGAACTTACAGATTTTTGCAGTGATATCACCATCAGTTTCTAAACAGTTTCTCCTGTCCTCAGATTAGGTAAAAACAACAGTATAACACTATTTTGCCTTTGGTTTCAAACGTTCCAGTAACTTCTTCCTTATGGAGATTTCCAGAGAAGGAATTGGAATTCATTCCTCCATGTTGAAATGTTCATGGACATATTTTCCAGTCTTCAGTCTAGAATAAACACAGGGAGTCAAAAAGGGGCAGGAATCTTGATAGGAGGGTGCAGTCACACAACCTCGTTGCTGGAGCCTCCAGTCAAATTGCTTTCTCATGTTTTCTGTCCATTTAACACCAGTTTCTCACAGTCCTTGGAGGTCTAGTAGCAACTGCCATCCTTCACAATCTTAGCCTGTTCTCCCCTTGTATGCCTATAGCCAATGAAACCTACACCACTGTGTCTGGATACAAAGCCTCTCCTGGGAGGAACCCCTACCACCTGCCACACCTTTTTCAGATCTGCAGGTGAATAAATGAAGACAGCGTTAAAGCATGCTATTTGTTTAACTCTGAACAGCGCACTACAATGTGAAAAAAGTGGGAACAGGTCTGCATTTGCCTTGATTTAGAGACACTTTCACCCCACCAACTGCATCTTGGCTGAAATTTTAAATAAGATATCTTCAGACCCCAATAAAACAGAAGTGTTAGTTCCATCCAGTCAAGGCCCCATGTCAACAATGCTGGGGCTTGCAGCCATCCTCACCCCGCCAGTAGATCCTCCTCAACCCCATCACTCAGGGCTCTGGGCGGGAAGGCGCACATTATCCTCCAGGGGGAACACCAGGCGGGTGCCCCGGCTGGAAACCTTTGGTCTCCCATTCCCAGGTCTCGTTCCAGCACCTCCTCAGAGCTGCTTTTCATTCTCTGACCACCCTCGAGGCTCATGGAGGCTGTGTGGGAACCTGAGGAGCCGTTCGCAGTCACTGTGCTATCCCCGAAGGTCAAGGTGAGGTCGCCCTCGGTCAGGATGAAATCAGAGTCTTCCTCTCTCAGTGGCTCTTGGTTCTGAAAAGTGCAGCAAACAACAGCAACATCATCAACCACATCAACCACAAATGGGAGACCAATATCTTCCCAGGCCAAAGCCAGCCCCAACTCCTTATCTGAAAATGGGGATCATAAAACTGGCCTGCCTTGAGCCCCTAGTGTGATAACTGGGAGTAAACTCTAGAGTGCTAGTCCATGTAAGACTATTGCTAAACCAGGACTTTGAAGACCAGTGAGCAGTTCTGATTTTAAATGCCTGATAGCATAGGGACAAAACGTAACAAAAGGTAAGAAGGGGTGATTAGCCTGGATTTTCAGCCTCTCTTGTGGCTCAGTGGTGAAGAATTCTCCTGCAATGCAGGAGATGCGAGTTTGATCCCTGGGTTGAGAAAATCCCCTGGAGAAGGGAATGACAACTCACTCCAGTATTCTTGCCTGGAAAATCACATGGACAGAGGAGCCTGGCAGGCTACAGTCCATGGGGTCTTAAAAGAGTCTGACATGACTGAGCGACCAACACTCACTTTCAACCCAACAAGAAACGAATGGGTAAGGTCCTCAGGTGAACCTGCAAACTAGATTTTGGGTATTCTCTTTTCTGGGAAAGTATTCTGGGAGGTGGGGTGGGCTCCTGCTCTACACAAACTATCCTAAACCCATCTGGTTTACATTTAAATTGCTCTTTGTCCTACTAAGCAATTGAGGAAGAGGATGTCATAATTAGGATTTCCTTCCCATCCCCACAGAAACATCCTAATGGGAAGGAAGCCCTCAGGTAGATGAAGTGAGGGACTGAGAGGGAGGGGACGTTTTCTTGAGCATCTATTGTCCGCCTGTCACAAATGTCACAAAAGCTCTCATTTGATCCCTGCCCCTTCCCTGTGAAGGGCACACGCACTCAGGTCACAGAGAAGAAAACTGGAGAGCCCCATGGGATCTGCCCAAGGTTATCCGGCTGCTTGGAAACAGAGTTAGGATTTATGCTGCCAGTAGATGGGTTCTCCCCACAAAAAGGATGTGAAATATTACCCCGTTGGGGAACAGGACTGGCGGGCATCTCATGCTAAGCAGTGGTGGTAACAGAACAGACAAAGCTGAGTAAAGCAGGCTAAATTAGCCAAGTGGCAGCCACTTGAAAACTATAAGACTACAGGGAGAGCACTGGGAAGCTGCGTGGGGTCAGACACAACCTTTCACCCTCTGGATGGTTTTACAAGCAAAGTGAGGGGTGGTGCACTCCCTGCACTGCCACCCACCTCCCACCCTCCTGCAAGGCCATCAAATACTGGGAACATCTTCCTTAAATGGCAAACACATGGTTCCAAGCTGCTCCAGGTAAATGGTTCTTTCTTTCCTATTTCCAACCTACCTTCAAAGCACATCGGAAATCCTTTGGCCTCTACCTGAGAGGGTCTCCTTGGTGCAGGATGCCGTATCTGCCTCCCTGACAGCCAAGTGGTCCCCACTCAGCCAGAGGTTCAGTCACACTCCTGTGTTCAGGCCTGGGATCCTCATCTATGTGAGTAACCACCAAACAGTACTGACCTCCCTCCTCTTCCTGGCACCGTTCCTTGAGCTGCTCACCTCATAGGAAAGTGCAAAGTGTTAGTCACTCAGTTGTGTTTGACTCTCTGTGACTTGATAGATTCCCTGGTGGCTAAGAGGTAAAGAATTCGCCTGCAACGCAAGAGACCTAGGTTCGATCCCTGAGTTGGGAAGATCCCCTGGAGATGGGAATGACTACCTACTCCAGTATTCTTGCCTGTAAAATTTCATGGACAGAGGAGTCTGGTGGGCTACAGTCCACGGGGACACAAAGAGTTGGACACAACTGAGCATGCCACTCTGTGACTCAATGGACTATAGTCCACCAGGTTCCTCCATCCATGGGATTCTCCAGACAATAATACTGGAGTTGTTTGCCATTCCTGTCTCCAGGGGATCTTCCCAACACAGGGACTGAACCCATGTCTCCTGCATTGCAAGCAGATTCTATACCATCTGAGCCACCAGGACCTCATAGGAGATGTCTGTTAAATGCACTGACCCAGGGAAGACCCTTGGGTTCTGCCTGCCTCACCTCTCCTATCCTGGCCCATCTCTGGGCATGTACTGGTGACAAGCACATGCTTGTTTTCTGTATTGTTTCTTAGTGATGTTGGGTTGTCCACTCTCTACAGCATCACTCCACTTAACCAAGGCTTTTAACAGGCAAGCACATGAGTCCTCTTGCCTTCTGCCTCCAATCCTCACTGGAATGAGGCAGGGTACCAATGTAAAGTTCAGTAAAAATCCTCTAGTCAGGCAAAGTATAATTCTAAAACTCACTCTAATCTGCCCCATTCCTCATGTCCATTAGTCATTCACAAAGTCCTGAACCCCCATCTGTTCTGTGATGGTTTCCTTAACAACAGATGGCATCATGTTCCCTGTTTTAGCACACTCCATTTCTCCCATTCATACACGTGCTAAGTAATGTTTTTGTTTCTCTGTCAAAATCTCTCTCCCAGGGCTCCTTAGCTCCCAGTGTTCAGGAGATTCTCCTGGCACATATTTTGCTGTTTTGAGGTTTGGAATCACTTGGAGACAGAGAGGAATACAGACAGAACAAATGCGTGCACGGGGAATTCCCCAAATGGAGCCAAGCCACCCCCTCAGCAGCACAGAGCTCCTCAATGGGAGCCCCGGGACGGCCCGCTCTGACCCCTCACAGTGGGAAGCAGGGCCAAAGTTCACCGACAGGAGGAAACAAGACTGGATGGTGACCCATTCCACAATGAAACCCCCAAGCCCAGACAAACTGTACCCTGGGAATGGTCACTCAGAAACAGGGATGCAGTAAAACCCAGTGGAGAAGGATTTCCAGATAGATGCTTAAGGAATGTTCTATGCAGGTGATAAAATCATCCCACCCCCTCTAATTCCAGATGACAGGATCAACAAATTTTTGTTCAGCTGAGGTCTGGGTAATTACATAACTAGCTTTCCAGTGAGGGCTGCTCTGGAAATGTGACAAAATAACCCTGCAGACACCTGCAAGCAAGAGGGTTGTGGTAATTTGTGCATTTAAATAGCCACAAGTGGCGCTAGTGGTAAAACACCTACTTGCCAACGCAGGAGATGAAAGAGACATGGGTTCAATCCCTGGGTCAGGAAGATCCCCTGGAGGAGAGTATGGCAACCCACTCCAGTATTCTTGCCTGGAGAGTCCATGGTATTCTGGTGGGATTCTGGTGAGCCTGGTGGGCTACAGTCCATGGGGTCACAAATAGTCAGACACAACTGAAGCAGCCTACCACACATGCACATTTTCATTAAGTGGAAGAACACTGTTTTCTAGGCAGTTCTCAAACCTAAATTTTGTTTAGAGTGAGTACAAATAAGGAATAATGAAAACCATCCATATCTCCCAAAGAACCTCAGTGAAGTAAAAATGTCCTACAGGTGATGGGGGAGGGCTACCCAACAGTGTGTCAGTCAAAAGAATGGCTCATCTGAGGCCCTCAGCCAGTACTCCACTCCACTCTGTCACCTCTGACTTCCTCAGTTAAAATTCCAAAGACTTTCTGCTCTCACTTTCTCAGCAGCAGGCCTCTCCATGTCTGGAGCTGAGACCCCAGTCAGGACCCCAGCCCCAGGCAGTAGAGGCAGTATGGAGGGTGGTTCTAACCTGCAGAACAAGTCACCCCATCTTGGGTTGGCTGTGGGGAGTCCACAGCCCAAACATGACCCCAGGAAGCAAACCTTGGGCAGAATCTTGAAGTGGTGAGGGGAGCACTTTCAATTTAAGTGCCTGGAAGTATATGGAATTTACTCTGAGGTGTGAAGCAATAGCTGGTAAGTTTCCAATTAGATAAGATGTATATAAAGTTTTAAATAGTGGGTGAGTTATTTTACTATTACAGAGACATGAAAAGTGACCCTTGTAAAAACAAACAAAGAATGAAGGCTTTAGAAACTGCTTAAAAGACACCAGAGTTGGAAGGCAAAGACACAAGGAAGCCCAGTGAAACAAAATCAGTGTGATCAGTCAGAGCTTCTTCAGCAGAAGAGATCAGGACACCAAGTCACTTCCCTTTGTTTCTGATGACAGAACATATCCAAATGACCCACGCTGTCACTTTACACAGAGGTCCAAACTAAGCAAAGTATTCCACACTCAAATAAAAGATTTATTAAATAAAATGGGATGGGAAATCATAAAACTAACTTTTTAATCTATTGGTCTGTACCCTTCCAACATAAAAGATAATTAGCATTATTATCTAGGCTCATATTCCATTAAAAACTCACCACAAGCATTAAAAATCACTTTACAAAACCAAAGGGAAATGGTGCTCTCAGCATCCAACCCATTTTTTTGTGTAATTTAAAAACAGTTTATAATAGGTGGAACAGGAACTTCATTTTTATATGAGGAGGGGCTGGGGAAGCTGGAAGGCTCAACTGTCTTTAGGTGAAGGAGACATTGATGCTGTTCTCTGCCATGTTTGGTGGCAACTAAAAGCAAAGGCCATGGCAGAACTGCAGTATTACCATGGCAACTCGGCCATGCTGTACTTACCTCATATACCTGGGGACTGGTTAGACACTGAGCGAGCAAGCCACACCAGGCTGGGAGGGTGGTGGTTAATGGGGGGCCACTGTGTGTGAGGATGGGCTTCAAGTAACTTTAAAGAAGAGAATTAAGGAAAACTGCCTGCAAAGAAAACACACACCCAACAAAATGTGTTCAGAAATCCCAAGGAGTAGATCATCTGGCATTCTATTCTCTCTTTCCTCATTTTACCAGTACAATACAGAAAGTATGGTATTTGTAGTCTGCAAATATCTGAATCCAAGAATAAACTATAGCCCATCATCCTTAAGTGTTAACCGTTAACTTTCAGGTTGCCAGTTCCCCATTTTCAGTTTAAAATACTTGATTAAAATACCTTTCACTCTTCTTTGTTATGGTGAATGAGAATTTTGGTTTTGATCAGCCTTCCAGCTTTTGACATACAACGAGCTCATGTTTTGGAAACAGGAAATCGTGTAGCTGGAATGGAGATGTTACAACACCTGGGCCCCCTTTGCTCAGAAGTCACACAGTGGAAATGTTTGAGGTGGACAGGAACTTAGAGGACAAGGCAAAATGGTTTCATGAAAGTCACTCAGACCTCAATCTCCCACCTTTCCATACTGGACTACTCTTCCCTCTACCTGCTGCCTCTCTCCCAGACTCTCTCAACAGTTTCTCCACTTTGATATTACTGGCATCATGGGCCAGATCACCTTTGCTGTGGGACTGTCCTGCATTGTAGGATGACTAGCAGCATCTCTGGCCTCTACTCACTAGAAGCCAGGAGCACCCCCAATCCCTCCCTTAGGTGTGACTACACAAATGTCTCCTGACATTGCCCAATGTCCCCCGAGGAGAAAACTTGTCCTTGATTGAGCCCCCTGCTCTAACACAAAGGTCAACTGTTCTGTGGAAATTGGCTCAGGGTTTACGAATCTATGGATATATGTGCTGCCAAATGCACAGTCCTATGTTGGAAGCACCGTGAAGCATGTATCACTTTATGATGGAGGTGGGACCATTTCTGATATCCCCAGTGTAAGCAATGGGAAAAGGTAGAGACCAACAGGATCACCTCAGATACAGGAATGGCCAAGAGACTTTAAAGGCAGATGGGGAGTCACAGCTGTACCCAAGAATATGACTGCTCCAAGCACCAGCACTTCCTGTCTTCATTCAGAGCAGCAGGAGAGAGAAAATGTTGCTCTACACCCTGCTTATGTAACTTATATGCAGAGTATATCGTGAGAAACGCTGGGCTGGAGGAAGCACAAGCTGGAATCAAGATTGCCAGAGAAATATCAATAACCTTAGATATGCTGATGATACCACCCTTATGGCAGAAAGTGAAGAACCTCTTGATGAAAGTGAAAGAGGGGAGTGAAAAAGTTGGCTTAAAGCTCAACATTCAGAAAACTAAGATCATGGCATCTGGTCCCATCACTTCATGGGAAATAGATGGGGAAACAGTGGAAACAGTGGCTGACTTTATTTTTCTGGGCTCCAAAATCACTGCAGATGGTGATTACAGCCATGAAATTAAAAGACGCTTACTCCTTGGAAGAAAAGTTATGACCAACCTAGATAGCATATTCAAAAGCAGAGACATTACTTTGCCAACAAAGGTCCATCTAGTCAAGGCTATGGTTTTTCCAGTGGTCATGTATGGATGTGAGAGTTGGACTGTGAAGAAAGCTGAGCACCGAAGAATTGATGCTTTTGAACTGTGGTATTGGAGAAGACTCTTGCGAGTCCAACCAGTCCATCCTAAAGGAGATCAGTCCTGGATGTGCATTGGAAGGACTGATGTTGAAGCTGAAACTCCAATAGTTTGGCCACCTGATGCGAAGAGCTGACTCATTGGAAAAGACCCTGATGCTGGGAAAGATTGAGGGGTGGGAGGAGAGGGGGACAACAGAGGATGAGATGGTTGGATGGCACCACTGACATGATAGACATGGGTTTGGGTAGACTCCGGGAGTTGGTGATGGACAGGGAGGCCTGGTGTGCTGCGGTTCATGGGGTTACAAGGAGTCGGACACGACTGAGTGGCTGAACTGAACTTCCGGCTGGGAATTACTCACCAAAGGAAGATGTGTGGGCTCTGCTGGGACTTGTTATAAACAGAACAAGCTCCCTCTGCCTGCTCTCCTAATTCCTAGAAAGAGCCCCTTTAGGTCTATCAGTTTTTTTGTGTCTTCACTTCAGAAGCATTCATTGGCTGGATTCGCAGAATGACTAATACAAGAGTCCCAGAGAAGCTGGAGGCTGCCTTTCACATCCCTGTCTTGGGCAGTTCAAAGACAAGCTGCCTCTTCCCAAACATAAAAGGCCCTCTAACAAGTTTTTTTAAAAGGGGAAAAATATCTACAGATTTTAAATATTCAAGTTGTTGGAACGGCAAAAATGAAATATCAAACCTCTCTCCCACCCAGGCTTTCTGGCAATTTACCATTACAACTTTACAGAATACATTTTTTGCCTATTTCCTGATTTATGCACTGTAGTCAGAAGCTTTTAAGAAGGATGGTAAATTTAATTCATTTACATTTCTGCCTCTTTTCAATTTTTCCCTAATTTTTATTATAATTAATTTTATACTTTAGATATTTAACATTTGTGTTCTGTAACTAATAAGCAAATCTCTGCTTTGTCTATGGATTGAGCCTAATGTTAATGACCAATAAGTAGCACTTATAATAATGCAATTTATGAATATTATTCACTATAACCAAGCAGAGTGGTTGGGACACTATTAAAGTAAATGTAACACAACATCATTTAAACTCTGTCAGTAGAGAAAATCTGAGTGTCCTGCTAAAAAGAAAAATCTTTTAAAATTTCTTTTTATTTATTTCTTCTGGGTTATAACAAATCACTGCTTCTTCAATGGTGTCCCCTTAGCTGTATTTTGTTTTGTTTAATCCTTGTATTACTTTTCCCCCTTCTCCCGGAGGCTTCATGGTGCTAAACTTTCTGAATTCTTGCATGTTTGAAAGCCACCATTCTTTTTTGTTTATTTTTGATTAATAGTTTGGGTGTAGAATTCTAAGCTCAGAAAAATTTTTTTCATCCTAGAACTTTCATTTTATTGATGGTTTCCCTTCTTGTGCTTGTGATATTTTTTAGTTCTATGTAGTCCACGTTTATTTTTGTTTTTGCTGCCTGTACTTTTGATGTCAAAGACAAAAAAAAAAAAAATCAGTGCCAAGATCAATGTCAAGGAGCTTTTCCCCTTTGTTTTCATCTAGGAGTTTTATGGATTAAGGTATTACATTTAAGTCTTTTAATCATTTTAAGTTGATTTTTGTGAGTTGTATAAGATGAAGTCCAGGTTCATCCTTTCACATGTGGATATCCAGTTTTCCCAACACCATTTATTAAAGAGACTGCCCTATTCCCATTGTGTATCCTTGCCTTGTTGTTCTTGCAAGGATTTATTTTTGGGCTTCTTATTCTGTTCCCTTGATCTGTTTGTCTATTTTTATGTCATTGCCATACTTTTTTGATTACTATACCTTTGTAATGTAATTTGAGATCAGGAAGTGTGACGCCTCCAGCTTTGTTCTTTTCCCTCAAAATTGCTTTAGCTATTCAGTGTTTTCTGTGGTTTCATACAAATTCTAGGATGGTTTTCCTATGAAAAATGCCATCAGAGTTTTGACAGAGACTGTACTGAACCTGAGGTTGCTTTGGGTAGTATAGACATTTTAACAATATTAATTCTTCCAATTCATGAACACAGACATCTTTCCATTTACTTGTGTCTTCTTCAGTTTCTTTTATCAATGTTCTTTAATTTTCAGTATATAGATCTTCAGCTCCTTGATTAAATTGATTGCTAAGCATTTTATTGTTTTTGATGCTACTGTAATGGAATTGTTTTCTTAATTTCTTTTTTGGATAGTTCATTATTAGTATATAGAAATGCAATTGATCTTTGTATGCTGATAATATCTCCTGCAACTTTAATTATTTACTTTAAAAGCTTTGAACAGGTTCTTGATACAATCTTTAGGGTTTTCTATATATGAGAGATCATGTCATCTGCAGAGACAATTTTACTACTTCCTTTCTGATTTGTATGCATTTTATTTCTTTTTCTTGCTTAACTGCTCTGGTTAGAATTACCAGTACTGTGTTGAATAGATGTGGCAAGAGTACATACCCTTGCCTTGTTCCAGGTCTCAGAGGAAAAGCTTTCAGCTTTTCACCACTAAGTATGATGTTAGCTGTGGATTTGCCCTTGCTGCTGTTGTTTAGTCGCTGAGTTGTGACCCCATGGATTGTAGCCCGCCAGGCTCCTCTGTCCATGGGATTTTCCAGGCAAGAATACTGGAGTGGGTTGCCCTTTCCTTCTCCTGGGGATCTTCCCCACCCAGGGATCTAACCCATGTCTCCTGCATTGGCAGGCAAGTTCTTTACCACTGAGCCACAGGGAAGTCCCAATGGCATGAGAGGAATTGGTAATTTTGTGTTTTGTGACCTGTTTGGTAATAGATGAGTGTACCTATTTTGTAATAACTCACTGAGCACTTATGATTTGTGTACTTTACTATATATATTCTTTATGTCAATACAAAATTTTAAACATTTTCAAAATCTGCAAAGACCATATATAAGCTACCTACCCCTTTGATCACTATGTCAATTTAAGAAACCATGAAGGTGTACCTTTTTGATTTTTAATTCTCACCTGGGGCCAAGATAATCTACTAGAATAGAATCTGCCCTGCATGTAGTCCAATGAAGGCAGGATCAGACTTGGCCAGATTTGGTCCAGCCAATAGGAATAATCCTTCCCACATGAATTAACTGGCCAACCTCCACTTCCATTCTTGACCACAGCATGGTTCAAGTGTAATTTTAACTAATTTACCTGCATAGGCACATTTCCCTTGAATGCAAAACTCTGAAAAGCCACGTGAGTCTACCAGGCTATGGGCTGGCTACCCTAATGATGTGCATGTTCCTCTTGGCTAGGGAGATGCTTGTTATGATTACCCGTGATTGAGTGAATGACCATTGCATGTGACCCAAGAGAGGACTGGGTGCATCTGTAGCAAGCACACATCTTTCCTTACTCATCAGAAGTCACACTGACAACCCAACAAGAGAATTTCATCATTAGTGTTTCACAAATACAGGAAAGCCCCTTAAAAAGGATACTTGTGGTCAAAGCTGTACCACAGCCTGAATAGCCATGCACTCTCCTGCTTTGTTCGGTTTCCTCTGGCAGAATCTGAACCATCCTAGGAACAAACAAGAAGACAGATATTTAGTTGCAGAAAGGGGTTGATATAAGGGAGGAAAGCTTCCCTTTTAACCACAGTCTTTAGAGATTTGAGCTGAGTCAAACCTCCTGTATCACCAAAATTTCAAAGATATATTGGGAGGTAATATTTTAACACATTATTGATCAGAGATGTATTAACATTATAGACACTAGTTTCTGCAAACCACACACCCCCCCGCCCCAGTCAATAATGTGTTAAAACAAACTGAATAAATCCAAAGGTAGACCAATCAATCCCCAAAGAAAAAGGCTTGGTTATGTCTGAGAGTTAGATCAACTCAATGAAGCACACAATTTCTGAGTAATTTTCCTCAGAGTGCCTTTTGGCAGATTAATTACCCTAAAGTAGTCTAGATCCTAACAAGTCAAAATTAATTTTTAGAGAATTCTAAAGAAAGCATCTGTAAAACCAACTTTCTAGGCTCCTCACCCCGCCAAGCTGGCCTAGAGAAATCACACATTTGAGTTTCCTAACAAACCAGCCAAGGGTTCTTGGTGGTCCTTACCCAGCCAGGCAACTGCCTTGTGTTCCAAGCAGTCAGTAACTTGCACTACCAGCTTTAGGAAGGCAAAGGTGATGGGCAGGGCAAAGGGAGCCAGAACCAGCATCTCTGTTATTTTCTCTGCCCTCAAGTAGTACCTTCCTTTACTATTCTTCCCATGCCTTTTCAACTCAAACATCCCCATTATTTCATTTTCAAAAGAACTGGCAAAAATCAAACATTCATTTAAGGTTTAGGAAATCTGTTCTGTGCAAGTATTATAAGCAGCACACTTAATATTAAAAAGTGGACTGATGGCAGAAATCTGAGGGCACTCCTGGGGTTCCATGTTGCTGGATGACAAGCTCTAGAAAGTACAGGATGCTTGTGAAATGTAGCATCTTTATCATCTTCCTCTGGACTGTTCTAGGGGAAGGCAGCTCTACAAGTGAGGGGCAATGGATAACAACCAAATAAAAGTTGAGTCACAATTTCAAGTATGTATCAACAGTTCTAAATCTCAGTGGGTGTAAATTCTACCTGTAGTAACAGATGCCAAGGATGAGTCAAAATTTTCTGAAAAGGTAAGATATACACAAGTAGAGGCAAAGTTAGCAAGCACTATTTACATTCCTAAAGTTTCCAATGGCCAAGATGACTTTTAAAACAGAGTACCCCACTGTATTTGAGGAATGTTTAATAACCTGTATCTGGAGAAGGCCATGGCAACCCACTCCAATATTCTTCGCTAGAGAATCCCATGGACAGAGGAGACTGGTGGGCACCAGTCCATAGGGTCGCAGAGTCGGACACGACTGAAGTGACTTAACACAGTAACCAATATGGAAATGGCTCAGTTAAATGGGCCCATCTGTGGATGAGGAAACAAAAAGGAGACCCTGGAGACCAATTTTATTTCACATTTTAATAAATTATGCAGGAGAAAGGGGGCACAGAATGTCTCCATTTGTAGATAATGATCATTTCTTCAGCTAACTAATTGCTAGTCTAATAACAACTCTAGGGAGATCTCATAATACCACATGACTGAGTGGAAAAGTGGCAGATGACCATTTTGAGAGATGACTGTTTACAAAGAAATTAAATGCTTATTTATCAAGTGATAGGCTCTAAGATCTTGGTTCTGTCTGCAGAATCTTACTAAAGACAAATCTAGCAAGATGATAAACATCTTCCAGAAGGATGCTATACACCATCAGGCATAAGGTAAGTTTCCAAAAGTCAGTTTTGTTTGCTCTCCCACTAAAACAACAATAAAAATGGAAAACCCCTATTCTGTTATCCTATCCTCTGCACTGTCAAACTACAATGCATTCTCATCAACTGTAACACTTAAGTTTTTGCCATCTCACCTCAAGGAAGCTACAGGAGACTGACTTATATAAGTAAGCCCCAAGAGGGACAATGAAAATGAGCAAAGCAAGGGAAAGGTTTCTTTCTGAAGGCAAATTAAGCAAATTTTTCCTCGGCCTACAAAGAGATATGCCTGCTGCTGCTACTGCTAAGTCATGTCAGTCGTGTCCAACTCTGTGTGACCCCATAGACGGCAGCCCACCAGGCTCCTCCGTCCCTGGGATTCTCCAGGCAAGAACACTGGAGTGGGTTGCCATTTCCTTCTCCAATGCATGAAAGTGGAAAGTGAAAGGGAAGTTGCTCAGTCATGTCCGACTCCTAGCGACCCCATGGACTGCAGCCTACCAGGCTCCTCTGTCCATGGGATTTTCCAGGCAAGAGTACTGGAGTGGGGTGCCATTGCCTTCTCCGGATATGCCTGCAGTCCACAAATAAAATAAAGTGACTGCAGAAATGTAAGACACTAAGAATCAACCCTGAAAGGTTACAAATTCAGGGCAAATAAAAGGTGCAGCTCTGCAACAGGGGTGTTAAAAACCTCTAATTCCAAGAGAAGGGGCCAGAAGCATGGTTATTAGTTCAGTTCAGTTCAGTCACTCAGTCATGTCTGACTCTTTGCAACCCCATGAATCGCAGCACGCCAGGGTCCCTGTCTATCACCAACTCCTGGAGTTTACCCAAACTCATGTGCATCGAGTCTGTGATGCCATCCAGCCATCTCATCCTCTGTTGTCCCCTTCTCCTCCTGCCCCCAATCCCTCCCAACATCAGGGTCTTTTCCAATGAGTCAACTCTTCACATGAGGTGGCCAAAGTTCTGGAGTTTCAGCCTCAGCATCAGTCCTTCCAATGAACACCCAGGACTGGTCTCCTTTAGGATGGACTGGTTGTATCTCCTTGCAGTCCAAGGGACTCACAAGAGTCTTCTCTAGCACCAGTTCAAAAGCATCAATTCTTGGGCGCTCAGCTTTCTTCACAGTCCAACTCTCACATCCATACATGACCATTGGAAAAACCATAGCCTTAACTAGATGGACCTTTGTTGGCAAAGTAGTATCTCTGCTTTTGAATATGCGATCTAGGTTGGTCATAACTTTCCTTCCAAGGAGTAAGCGTCTTTTAATTTCATGGCTGCAGTCACCATCTGCAGTGATTTTGGAGCCCAGAAAAATAAAGTCAGCCACTGTTTCCCCATCTATTTCCCATGAAGTGATGGGACCAGATGCCATGATCTTAGTTTTCTGAATGTTGAGCTTTAAGCCAACTTTTTAACTCTCCACTTTCACTTTCATCAAGAGGCTCTTTAGTTCTCCTTCACTTTCTGCCATAAGGGTGGTGTCATCTGCATATCTAAGGTTATTGATATTTCTCTGGCAATCTTGATTCCAGCTTGTGCTTCTTCCAGCCCAGCGTTTCTCATGATGTACTCTGCATATAAGTTAAATAAGCAGGGTGTCTGGACAGGAAGAATTTGGATTCTTCCCCAAAGCCTCTGGGAAAATCAGGGAGGATCTGTGTAGAACAGGACTGATTTAAGTTGACCCAGAAGATAGCCAACAATTATTTCCCAGCAAGATTTCGGTGGTGACCATGGACAAACTGGTGAGCCCTTGCTGCGGGCTCTTAGCCAGGGTCAGTATGGGTGCACCTAAAATACGCGGGGACTTGCTCTCATACCACATCCTCTTCAAAACCTCCATCCCCACCAGCAAACAAATACCACCAGCTCTGCTTATCACCAAATTTTTGAGCATAAAACTATGAGCGGCTTTTCTCTTGCATTCATTAAGCACCTACTGTGTGCCAGGCCCCATGCTCAGTGCTGCCAAACACAAAGAGGATTGAGACCCCACACTAGCCACGTGAGAAGCACATTTCCAGAGGAGGAGACAGATAGACCTATGCGTATGTGGTGAAGAAAAAGAAAGCAGTTTAAAGACCTGGGCAGTGGCCAAAGGTCCTATTTTGAAATAATTTTTCTAGAACTAATGAATAATGATTTCTGGGCAGAGTTATATTTCATTGCATTCTTATGGTTAAAGTATATATTTTTTATGTTAAGGTCACTATAATAATAAGAAGAGCTTTTTTTTTTTCTTTTTTTTTTTTCAGAGAGGCAGTAGAATACTGCCCTTCCCCTCAAAGATTTCTTCATCCTAAACCCGGGAGCCTGAGTGTGTTATGTTACTTGGCAAAAGGGTCTTTGTGGATGGACTTAAGGTTTTCCAGGTGGGCCCAGTATAAACACATGGACCTTGATAAATGGGTGGGGGGGCTGGGGGTGGGCAAGAGCGTGATGTGGTGATGGAAGAGGCAGGAGAGATTCAGAGCATGACAGGGGCTTGCCCTGCTGGTGCTGGCTTTGAAGGTGGAGAGGCCAAGAGTCAGGAAATGTGGGTACTTCTAGGAGCTAAGCTTGATTCCCAGCCAATGGCCAGAAAGGAAACAGGACTTTAGTCCTACAAGTATGTGGAAGTGAATTCTGCCAACAACCTGAATGAGCCTGGTGGTGGCTTCTCCCCCAGAGCCCAACCCCACAGACACCTTGATTTTGGCATTGAGAAATCTGAAAGAGGGAAGCCAGTAGAGCTTACCAGACTTCTGACTCACAAACCTATAAGACTGTGTTGTTTTAAACCTCTGAGTTTGTGGTAATTTGTTATAGCAGTGATAGCACACTAATGCAAAGTTAAAGAGTACATAGTTGATGACAATGGGGGCCAAGATTTCTCAGAAGGGGTAACAAAGGGTTTAAAAACAGGGAATTAAGTGCTCAACTTTGGCCACCTGATGTGAAGAGCCAACTCATTGGAAAAGACCCTGATGATGGGTAAGACTGAGGGCAAGAGGAGAAGGGGATGACAGAGGATGAAATGGTTGGATGGCATCATAAACTCAAGAGACATGAGTTTGAGCAAACTCCAGGAGACAGTGAAGAACAGGGAATCCTGGCGTGCTGCAGTTCATGGGGTGGCAGAGTCAGACACGACTGAGCGACTGAACAACAAAGCACTACACTGCCTCCACCAGGGCTTCTCAAACTGTAAACTGCACACAAACTTCCTGGGCCCTCTGCTAAAATGAAGATTCTGATTCCATGGTTCTAGATATGTCCTGACAGTCTGTATTTCTAACAAGCTCTCTGGTGATACTCAGGTTGCTGTCCATGGGTACACTCAGAACAATGGGGAGAGGCCTGTGGTACCTTGTGGAGAAGCAGACAAGACCCTCTATGATCTCACTTCTGCCACTTTCTACCCTCATCCTTCATCACACTGTCACCAAGCCCTTAAGGAGAATGAGTCATCTGTCTTGTTTGCAGATGTACTCCCAAAGCCTGAAAGAATGTCTGAAATATAACAGATGCTCAATAAATATGTGTCAAACGAATGAATAAATCAAGTTTGAACTTCTAAGAAAAAAAAAAGTAAAGGGAAACCGCGGGCCATGATGGGAGGCAATCAAAAAAAGAAAAAGCATCATGGGGAAAGGGGTCAGAGAATAGTAATCTGAGCAAAGGTACTTGAGCAACTGTTTTGAAGTTAAAGATGTAAGGGCCTGCCTATCAGATTTCAGCCTGGAAGGAAGCTGGGGGAAGGACCCAGAAACAAACAAATCCAACTTGCCCAAAAAGGTATATGTCAGTGCAACAGCTGAGTTTTTGCAGTTTTCAGTCACACACACACAGGCACCACAAACATAGCAGTTTCCCTTCCTCCACATTCCACTAATATCCTGCTTGTGACCTTGTCCTGCGGAGATGACAGAGGCGGGATACATTCAGATTCATGCTCCGAGCTACTCCACATCAGCCGCATCAGTGAGCATGCTTCTGTAAACTCGGGGAAGGGAAATGAATGATGTGTCTGCCTGTCCAGCCAACATAAATCTCAGCTGTGTCTGGCATAAAACATCCCCTCTTGAATGGGTTGGGAGGCCACCCTCAGGCCCAGGCAGCTTGCCTCCAGCTGGGCTTGTTTTGTTTTGGTTGCAAAGTCACCAAGACCTCCGGAGAAACAAGGCAACAGAGTTTTTTGTTTTGTTTTGTTCTAATGAGTCAAACTTGCCAGGGACATGAAGCTGAAGTCTATCCACAATATTCTTATGCTTCCCTCACCCAGAGCCAAGAGTTCTGGCCAACAGCTCCTTTCCTTCGCCCACATGAGCTAATATTCTGTGGTTCTGTAGCCATGACTCTGTTTATAACCTCAGGCTTCTAGGTCTGGTGAGGAAAACGGTGCTCCTTATAAAAAGTGCTTTACCATCAAATAGCACTTTTTTGTTTGCATGTTTCTTCATTTAGCAAGAGCATTTAGAAATGAGGCAAAGAGAAGTGCCCTTTCTTTTCTAATGGGGAACAAACATCTGGACTTTCCCCATCTCTGATTTCAGTTTCATGACAACACTGAGCATGTGACCTGGATCCAGTTCAGGGGAAGCTGCGAGAACCCAGGGTTTCACCCAAAAATGAGAAGCCCATTTACTTCTCTGTTTTACTGGTTTCTCATGACCACTGAGTGCTCCCAGCCCTATTGTTAATGGCTTATTGGAGCAAGAAGGTCAGGCCATGAGAATGTGAAGAAATGAGGCCCTTTCTGCACGAGGGCCTGAGTCATTTTTTCAGAGGATGACCTGAGAAACCATGCTTGAAGTTCACCTTCCCCCCATCTGACAGAAAGACTCAAAATGCCAAAAGGCCTTCTGCATAATATGTATGAGGCTTAGAAGGCAGCCAGTTAAAGGGAAGGTGTGACACAGCTTCTGACTAGGGCCAGCTGAAGGGGCACCACTGGGAGTGCAGCAGAAGTGACCATCACACGTGTGATCAAAACTGGCCGAAAGGATGGCCTCCCAAGCTCACCCTGGGGCTAGGGGTGCTACCTTAGCTATCACTGCATGAACTAAATGCACTGCCAAAACGCTTAACACTTAGGATGCACTGCTTTTTAAACATTTCCACAGCAAGTCTGTTAGTAAGTCTAGCTACAAGCCCAGTGTCTCTGAGAGATACAGTAAGTTCAGCTGCTACTACTGCTGCTGCTGCTAAGTCACTTCAGTCGTGTCCGACTGTGTGCGACCCCATAGACGGCAGCCCACCAGGCTCCCCCGTCCCTGGGATTCTCCAGGCAAAAACGCTGGAGTGGGTTGCCATTTCCTTCTCCAATGCATGAAAGTGAAAAATGAAAGTGAAGTCACTCAGTTGTGTCCGACTCCTAGTGACCCCATGGACTGCAGCCTACCAGGCTTCTCTGCCTATGGGATTTTCCAGGCAAGAGTACTGGAGTGGGTTGCCATTGCCTTCTCCAAAGTTCAGCTACATGGAACCAATCAAACCATTTCACATATTTCCCTTGACAGATGCTTAAGTCCAGAGACAGGAGCAATTGAAAACAGCAAAAGGGCAGGCGGGGTGGGGGGGGGTTGGTTAAGGGTGTTGACTGGTTTGGAACTGTCAAGATGAAATTGCCCCAAGCCCTGGCTATCTAGCTGGTAGTGACCTGCTTTTCTTACAAAATTAATCTTGACTAGCCACAGGTCTAGGCAGGATGTAGTATATCCTACCACAGCCATGATTTTCCTTTCAGTGAAATGAGGATGTCCATTATGGATTTCACCCAGCTTTCCTCAGGTCCAAGTTTGGAGATACCCAAACTGTTAGATTCTAAGTTAGCTGCAAGAGGCACAGTTCCTGAACTCCTACTTTCTAAAGTCCTTAAAGTGAAAGTGAAAGCATTAGTTGCTCAGTTGTGTCCAACTCTTTGTGACCCTATGGACTGTAACCTGCCAGGCTCCTCTGTCCATAGGATTTCCCAGACAAGAATATTGGAGTGGGTCACCATGCCCTCCTCCAGGGGATCTTCCTGACCCAGGTATTGAACCCCCGTCTCCTGCATTGCAGGGAGATTCTTTACCATCTGAACCACCAGGGGTTTAAAGCTCTAGTCAAATAGCAACTTTTCCAGAGGAACTTCTCATTGAAACCACACGTTCCCAAGTGGCACAATGGCCGATTCTAATATAGTCGCAAAGGTCTTCTGGAGCACCATTAAAGTGGGCACCAAATCTCCAATGAAGCTCACTGAAAGTTCATCCCAAAATGCCTAGAACTTTCAGAGGTCCCTTATGGGGCCTCAACTGAAGAATGGCCCATCAGGCTGTGACCACCCTCACAGAGAAAGACCTCAGAGAAAGCTGTGGTGGCACCCCTGGGCCCAACACAGCACCACATTTTGTGAGACTTGTTAAAATCTGATGTGGTTGCTGGAGTCATTTAGAAGATCCTAGGGAATCTAAGACATGCAAATTCGATTTGGGATTAACTGCAATGGTGAGTGTGATTCAAAGCTGACTGGAAGAAAAACAAACACTTGATATGGCTTTGCAGATGATATCTGCACATGGTCAGTGGAGCTTCCCACACCCTGTGCCACTCTTGCTCCCCCATCTTCCCATCAAATACCAATCAAGGGCCCCATGGGCCAGGCACTGTGCTCAGCACTGGGTATTCAACAATGAACAAAAATAGTTCTTCATTCCCCAGGCCAAAGAAAAACATTTTGGAAGCAAATTTCTGCTCCTATCGTAACTTCCCTTTCCCCTACCATGCCTGCCCAGGAAATGCTGGCCTGAGAAAGGGGAAAAACCTGGAGGCACAATCATCCCACCAGGCCTACAACAGGGGTGATACTCTGCCTCTGCTTTGCTGAGCATGCACCCCCAGACACATTGCCTCTCTTGCATCTGACACCACCCAGGCGCCTGCTGCCATTGACTTGGCCTCTGGAATTTCAAACCATGAGTTCCCACTCCCATATCCAAAAAGCACACACTTCCATGTCCCATGGGACCTTTAACCACAGGGTACTCTTCCAAAGTGTCCAATGAAAGGCAGGGGGTCAGTGTTGCTGGGTAGTTTCCTCCAGCTTTAAAACATGGCTGCCACTTCGCTGATGCTTGTTCCATCCAGAGGGGATGGTCTCTATCTCTTCCCACTGAATCTGGGCTGGCCTCAGCAACTCATAACCAAGAGAAAGTCCTGAAGTGATGTTGTATGACTCCCAAGATTAGGCCACAAAAAGCCAGAAAGAGTCCACCTCACTTGCTGAGACAAGGGCTTTTTGAAGCCAGAGCCATCAGGTAAGAAGTCCCACACCCTGAGGCCAAGGAGAAGCCATCACAGGCATCCTGCTCACCAGTCCTAGTCTGTGTCTTCCAGCCCAGGTACCACACACACAGAGTGAACAAGCCTTTGGAAGATTCTAGCCCCCAGCTATTGACTGACCCCAGCTTTTTTCATGGAGCACGGGCACGCTGACCCCACTATGCCCCTTGCAAATTCCTGACCTAGACAACGCATGTGGATGAGAAATTGTTGTCCACTTTTCCACGTTTGGGGCACCTCATGATGCTGCCAGAATAACTGGAGCTGACGGCAAAACCAATGGCCAGCCTATGCCTCTCCCCCTCCCCCAGCACAGTCTCCATCAGGATTCTCTGCAGCAGCAGGAACTCTTCCCTGCTATCACATGAGATGAGACACAGGGCTCTTGCCCTCACTGCTTCTATAGCCTCCATCCTCGGCACTCTGTTCCAGGCTATCACTGCCACCACTGCCCCACCCAAGCCTTAACTGTTAGTCTTGCTGCAAACTTCACTGCTTATGGGGCTGAGGGCTGCTGCTCTGCTACTATGGGACCATGGAAGCTGCCAGACCCTGGAGGGGCAGGAGGCCCAGCCATCACCCAGCATCCCTTCTTTCTGGCTCATGCTCCCTGGGCTGGAAAATCGATCCCATCCTTCTCCTTCCCAGAACAATCTACCATGAGCCAATTGCCAATGTATCCATGTATCCATTTTTGGAAGAGGAGAGTCAGTCATACAGTAGATGCTCTTTTTGGGCCCTTAACATGTTATTTGAGAACAGGGACTCTGGAGTCAAATCCTGGCTCCATCATTTTCAAATTGTCTGACCACAGAGATACACTTTAACTCTCAAACTTCAACTTCTAATCTGTAAACTGGGCATAACAGTTCCTACTTCATAAAGTTGTTCTCAACATCACAATGAGGGAATCCATGTAAACTGCTTGGCATGTAGTAAATGCTCAAATAAATTCTAGCTATTTTTAATAACACCTTCCCACGAAGAAGCATCTTTTGTGACTTACCCCTTGTAAGACTTGGAAGCTGTCGTTGTTGGGTGGTGGGTCTTGGTCTGGGTCAACACCAACTCTGTAAGTCATCAGGGGAGAAAGACAAGGAGAGAAAAACATAGAGTGTTAGCTTAGACCATGGCAGCCAGGCCAGTTGAAAGCAGCTAAGAGGCTGACCACCTTCCCAAGGTAGAAGGAGTGGTTAGCTAAAAGAAGGGGAAGGCTGTCATGCAGAAAATTATGAGAAAGTGGTCGTACCACCCAGGGGTAGGCTGGGTAATCGATCTGTATGCTAACATCTTAAGCAAGGCCTCTGGGGAATGGTACAAGCAGGAAACTGTCTGTCTGCCTTTCTGCACCAGACAGTCCTAGGAAACAGTCTTGGAATCCAGGAAACAATTGGAGTTCACTTCTCCCTCCAGTACTACAAAGAATGTGTGCTCAATCGCTAAGTCTGTCTGACTCTTTGCGACCCCACAGAGTGTAACCCACCAGGCTCTTCTGTCCATGGGATTTCCCAGGCCAGAATACTGGATTGGGTTGCCATTTCCTCCTCCAGGGGCTTCCCCAGGTGGCTTAGGTAAACAATAGCCTGGCAATGCAGGAGACGCAGGAGACGTGGATTTGATCCCTGGGTCTGGAGGATCCCCTGGAGGAGGAATTGCAAAGAATGGCTGGTATCATAAAAAGAAAACAAGAAACACAGCTTTCAGCACATCTGATTGGAGTTTGAAGAGTGCTGCCAAATGGCCCTGACCAGGGGTTTTATTTGTAGTCTGGAACCAGGGCGCTGACTGCGGTGAACAGACAGTGGATATGCAAAGCCCCATATGTGCCTTATTTTCTCTCCTCTCCCTCCCGCTTCTCGACCTGTGATGCCCAGGATAAATCTTGAGAAGCGAGACTAATGCAAAGAAGGAATAGAAGACAACATAGATGTACCCCCCTTTCTCAAACGCAACCTCTACCTCCCCCTTATTCCAGGCTTGCCGAGCACTAAGCCAAGGTTTGTGCTCCGAGATGGGGGCAGGGAGGTACAGAAGGAAAGGGAACATTTACCCCATATTTTGCTGAAGGCAAAGTTTAAAAACTACAAGATGAATTCATGTATTCAGCAAATATGTACTGAGTGTCTACAATGCCAAATCTTATTCTGAGCACTTAGTTAAAACCTGTAATGTACCTGGCACCAGATTTCCTCCCTGGGGACCTGAAGTTTGATGGGCTTTTGGTAGTGAGTTAAATGGACTCTGTTGTGTCTATAGGCCGCTTTCTGAGGCCCGGAGGCTTGGCCTCACAGTTGGACATTAGCCAGAGACTTTTGGATACGAAATTTATCCAATTCCGAGGCACCAGGGCTAGCTACCCACAGAAGTCACACAAGACAGCCTCAGTGTGCCTGAAGGGTCTGACATACCAGAGGAGAGGTCACACTGAATTCCTAGCTGTTGATCTTTAACCCTCACAGGTTTTGAGGGCTTCTTAATGAACATTTCATAGAGAAAAGTCCTCTAAATGGTGTTAGCACCTGTAAGATCTGGTGTTAGCATCTGTAAGATCAATAGCTAAAAGTCCAATATTAGGCCTTGTTCTGCAGATTCTGTTGGTGAATGGAGCCACTTCATGGCAGACTCATTTACTTAGATGAGTTTCTTAGTAAAGACTCAGAGAGGGGCAGAGCATGGGTTACCAGTAGTCTGTCTCCCAGACAGCCTACCAGAATGCCCAGTGACACGGCAGCCCTCTGCCTAACCATGGACAGGCTATTGTGGAGGCAGGAGCATCAGAAGTTCAGATCTAACCAGATCATCTCTCCCTTCTTGACCATGAATTCTGAAAAAATTAGCCTTTGTAAGTGGCTTCCACATCAGTAAATATAAAACAAATGGATTTTATCAGCCTAGATGAAATAGGAAGCCTCTGGGTATGAGAAAAGCCTTAAGTGTGCCTTGTCCTACAATGAAGAAAACAAAGCCACACATAATAAAAGCTGCCAGATGAAATCTAGCCCCCTCGATTCTTTCCACTAACCTCTTCTAGGAGAAGTGAACTAAAATAAATTCTGTTTAACAAAAACTGCTTATAAAGACTAGTGTTAGTCGCTCAGTTGTGTCCAACTCTTTACAATCCCATGAATCGTAGCCCACCAGGCTCCTCTGTCTATGGAATTCTCTAGGCAAGAATATTGGAGGGGGTTGCTGTGCCATCCTCAAGGGGATCTTCCTGACCCAGTGATCAAACCCTGGTCTTCTGCATTGCAGGAAGACTCTTTACCATCTGAGCCACCAGGAAAGCCCGCTTACAAAGACTAGGTTTGGACTATTTACATTCAAGTCCTGGCAATGTAAGAGAAATTCATCTATTTAGCCTGTGCCCACATGGCCAGGCCAGAATTCAAACAGTGGAGCACAAAATATTGGAAAACACTGATAAATTCACAAAATTAGGCCCATCCTAACCTCATCTCAAACTTGCTTGACATTTTTGCTTGGGGGAACTTGAGAGTGATTCTAGATGCACATCATCCAGAACTTTTTGCAATGATGGTGGTCTTCTAGATATACACTATCCAATATGGAGGCCACTGGCCACAAGTGGCCATTGTGCAGTTGAAATGTGACCAATAGGACTGAGGAACTGCATTTTAACTTTTATTTCATGTTAATTAATTACAATTTAAATTCAAACAGACACATGTGGTGAGTGGCTAAGACTGCAAGGAGATCCAACCAGTCCATTCTGAAGGAGATCAGCCCTTGGTGTTCTTTGGAAGGAATGATGCTAAAGCTGAAACTCCAGTACTTTGGCCACCTGATTCGAAGAGTTGACTCACTGGGAAAGACTCTGATGCTGGGAGGGATTGGGGACAGGAGGAAAAGGGGATGACAGAGGATGAGATGGCTGGATGGCATCACCAACTCGATAGATGTGAGTTTGAGTGAACTCCGGGAGTTGGTGATGGACAGGGAGGCCTGGCGTGCTGCGATTCATGGGGTCGCAAAGAGTTGGACACGACTGAGTGACTGAACTGAACTGAATAAGTACTGGGTTGGCCAAAAAGTTTGCTTGAATTTTGAAAAACCTGAACAAACTTTTTGGCCAATCCAATACTAATTCTGGCCCTGTCTCTCTAGCATCACTGTTTTCTCTACAGAAAAAATGACAACTGTCTGTTACCTTCTGCCACTTCAGTGATAATACCTGAGATTCTTGCTGGGATCCTGCAGAGATACAACTCTGCAGTCCCACATATATTAAATAAAGATTTGCTTGAACTGATTACTTAGACATTGGAGAGATATCTCACTTCACCAGCATAGAAAAGAACACTGAAACTCTCTGAAAGTTCTTCTCTATAGATAATCATCAAAAACATGAAAAGAATAACAGGATTAGAAAATTTCCAGTTTTTCACTCACAGGGTAATAATTGCTTCAAGAAAAGGTCATCAGAGTATAATTTTACCAATGGGTAAAAGGCTGATGGGACTGATTATTCATATGATGTTAAAGGCTTTCTTTAAAAAAAATATTTATTTGGCTGTGTCAGGTCTTAGTGGTGGCCTGGAGGCTTCTCTAGTTGTTGTGTACTGGGCTGTAGAGCACACTGCTTTAGTTGCTCTGGGGCATGTGGGATCTTAGTTCCCCGACCAGGAATCAAACCCATGTCCCCTGCATTGCAAGACAGATTCTTAATCTCTGGGCCAACAGGGAAATCCCTACAGGTTACTTGTTTAGTTACAAAGCGAAAGCAGTGCTTTTACAAGCAGCAAGGCCTGGGGTCTAAAGTGGTCAAATTTAACATCACTAATTATGAGGGACAGCTGGACAAAACATACCACCTGATATGATGCAACAAGAAATGCATAACTTCCTTTTACAATATTTTTGGCCAAAAATCAAATGATTCTCTATCTCTAGTCAAGAGGAAAACAAATCCAAAAATTTCAGATTGTAGAGCAGCAGTGGCCACAGGACTAAAAAGGGCAGTTTTCATTCCAATCCCAAAGAAAGGCAATGCCAAAGAATGCTCAAACTACCACACAATTGCATTCATTTCACATGCTAGTAAAGTGATGCTTAAAATTCCCCAAGCCAGGCTTCAGCAATATGTGAACCATGAACTTCCAGATGTTCAAGCTGGATTTAGAAAAGGCAGAGGAACCAGAGATCAAATTGCCAACATATGCTGGATCACGGAAAAAGCAAGAGAGTTCCAGAAAAACATCTATTTCTGCTTTATTGACTATGCCAAAGCCTTTGACTGTGTGGATCACAATAAACTGTGGAAAATTCTGAAGGAGATGGGAATACCAGACCACCTGACCTCTTGAGAAACCTGTATGCAGGTCAGGAAGCAACAGTTAGAACTGAACATGGAACAACAGACTGGTTCCAAATAGGAAAAGGAGTACGTCAAGGCTGTATATTGTCACCCTGTTTATGTAACTTATATGCAGAGTACATCATGAGAAACGCTGGGCTGGAGGAAGCACAAGTTGGAATCAAGATTGCCAAAGAAATATCAATAACCTTAGATATGCTGATGATACCACCCTTATGGCAGAAAGTGAAGAACCTCTTGATGAAAGTGAAAGAGGGGAGTGAAAAAGTTGGCTTAAAGCTCAACATTCAGAAAACTAAGATCATGGCATCTGGTCCCATCACTTCATGGGAAATAGATGGGGAAACAGTGGAAACAATGTCAGACTTTATTTTTCTGGGCTCCAAAATCCCTGCAGATGGTGATTACAGCCATGAAATTAAAAGACGCTTACTCCTTGGAAGAAAAGTTATGACCAACCTAGACAGCATATTCAAAAGCAGACACATTACTTTGCCAACAAAGGTCCATCTAGTCAAGGCTATGGTTTTTCCAGTGTCATGTATGGATGTGAGAATTGGACTATAAAGAAAGCTGAGTGCCAAAGAATTGATGCTTGTGAACTGTGGTGTTGGAGAAGACTCTTGAGAGTCCCTTGGACTATAAGGAAATCCAACCAGTCCATCCTAAAGGAGATCAGTCCTGGGTGTTCATTGGAAAGACTGATATTGAAGCTGAAACTCCAATACTTTGGCCAGCTGATGCGAAGAGCTGACTCATTGGAAAAGACCCTGATGCTGGGAAAGATTGAGGGCAGGAGGAGAAGGGGACGACAGAGGATAAGATGGTTGGATGGCATCACCAACTCGATGGACATGGGTTTGGGTAGACTCCAGGAGTTGGTGATGGACAGGGAGGCCTGGTGTGCTGTGGTTCATGGGTTCACAAAGAGTTGAACACGACTGAGTGACTGAACTGAACTAAACTGAATGCAAGACAATTATCCTGGAAATCCTTAAAAAAAAACCAAAAACCTCAATGTCCTAAGTGATCAAAAAGAGGAGTGTAGGATTATCCTCAGTTAAAGGACTGAAGAGATGACAACCAAGTCAGTCAGAGGAAGAGGGCAGAGAGCCACCATGGGCCTGAAATTTTTTTTAAAAGAAAACAAAAAAAGAGATGACAGTCAAAGGAAACTTTGATTGGATCCTGGATCCTACATGTGTGCATAAAATTTGGGTTACTAAAAGTATTGCGATCATGAGAAGATTAGGTTCCTAAGGGATACATGCTGAAGTATTTTAGGGGCAGAAAGTCATGATGTCTATAATGTACTCTGAAGCACTCTGAAATGGCTGAGAGAACGAGAGGGAAAGAAGAAAATGACAGAATGTTAACAATTGGTGTATTCAGGTTAGAACTTGGATATTCAGTGCTCTATCAGCTTTTTTGCAGATTTAAAATTTTCCAAAATTTAAAACAAACATTTAATTATATCTTTAGTGAAAATGTTTCACAAATATTGATACATGAGTACTATTTCTGTCTCTCTGATTTAATCTAACTTACTAATGATGATGATTCAGGATCTCATATTAGTCCAGGGTCTAAAAACAACAAATTGTAAAGATTCATGGATGTAAGGTGCTAAAATAGATAAATAGGTAGATATAGAGTCTAGCAATTACATGTTTTTTTCCCCCAGATAGATCCTCCAATCTTTTGTTGAGTTTCTTCTTCTCTTAAAAATGAAGGGCAGGAGAAAAATTCTACATTACTGAAACATGTGGTTAATCTTCAGATCTGGTTGTGCATGTCCCCTGGAAACCTACAATTCTGAGCAGAGTCCTACGCAGTGCCCCCATTTCCTGTTCTTTCCTCCCTCTGCTGTGGCAGCTCTGATCCTTGCTGTAGCCACTTGCTACCAACTACCTGCCTGAGATGCAGCCCTACTCCTGACCACACAGAGCCTCCAAAGACTCCCCAGGGCCCTCCTATAGACAGAGAAATGCAGGAGGGCCCATTGGAGGGTCTCAGAGGTCCCTGCTACTGATTTAAGTGCTGAACAGGAAGTGCTGAACTGGGTTTTAAATGCTAGAAGAAAACAGACCAAGAGCCTTGTGACACAGACGGGGTTCTGCTCTTTCCCCATTCAAGGCTGTTTACTTCAGGACAATTGAATGATTACTTTTCTGGCAGGGTTGAGGGACCCTTGGACCAATCCTCCAGGATGATACTAGATCCCTACAAAGGGCCTCACCCTTGGGACAGGGTGTGAGGTGGTGTGCTGAGTAGCAAGAAAGATCAGGTATGTTATTTAAAGTATAATGCCTCAGAAAACTTGGGGTTCTCTAACTTTCTGAAATTCCTAGTTTCAGGGAACTGTCCACAATATACATTTCCATCCTTACCTATTATAACGCTTTTGATCTAGGCCACTGTATAAATCTAAAGCTTTTGTGCTGGTTTATTACATCATATTTTAGTAGTCCCCTGATACATCAGGGTTGAGTTCGTCTGACGACATACAACAGTCTTTATTTCCAGAATGAACTGAATTATCCTTATTTTCATTAAGAATGAGACAAATGTGGTAATCCCATACCAAATGAGAAAAAAGGCAATCACACTGATGTGCTCATTCCAGAATGAATATAGAATATGAATCATTTCCCTTTTGATATATGTACATTCTGATTAACCACCACATAAAATGCCACAAAATCTCAGAAATTTTAGAAGCATTCTATTTTAATCAATAGATGGGTTTTTAAAATTTGAATGGCTGAGGTCCTAAATAAATTTGGGGAATATGAGACATATGCATTCATATCAAATCTTAAACAATTGATCAGAATCTGAACTCTCTCATGTTCCAAGTGTAATAACATACTTTGCTGGAAGGGCCTTCCTCCTTGAAGGTTGGATATTTCAAAGAAAAGGGTTTCCTCTGAAACTTAACTGGTACCTACAGTCAGGTCTCTAACATGAACATCTTTGTGTGTGTATTTTAGGAAAAAAAATGTGAATCCAGAGATCTTAAATGCTTCAATTAATTGTATACATGTCATTAACAGTTTACATCTGGGGCCTGGCAATGTCCCAAAATTCATGCCCCATGACAGGTACTGTTGCTTTCACCACTGTCCTCAGAGAGTAAAACTCTTTCACAAGAAAAACAGACTTCAAGGCTGTTTTGCATTTGCTTTATCTACCAGCACCCAGAATCAGATCAGGAAGAAAGAATGCCAATAAAAAGTCCATAAGGGAAGAAGAAATATTAAAGTCTTTACTCTGATTGCCCAATATCACCACCCTTAAGCATAATCTGTCATAAATTTGGTCACTGAGAAACAAATTGCATTAGAAAAGTCTTTCATGATCTTCTGTTTTGTTTTGTTTTTTTTTTTTAATCTGTTTTTGTATCTTCTGATTCACCATGGTAAGGTACAATTTAAAAATCTATACTTCAAAACTAAAATGGCATCAGTGCTTATTAATTAAGCTGATGTAAACCATATTCCAGTCATGGCTGAAATAGAAAATTCGAGCACTCTTTATGACTTAAAAGGCTAATTTACTAGATCACAAGCAGGATTTTGTGGGGAAAGTGTTTGTGGCTCTGAAAATGGGCTACTCTTAACACAAAGCTCAGCTGTCAAGCAGCTACTCATCAACTCTGGCTTTGGTGCTGACAAAAACTGTCCAAAATGGGGAGGAAGGGGACAGACTTTCAGGAACACCAACACATCAATCAACTCAGAGAAGGGTAGAAGAATGATCAGACTTGACCAGACCTCTTGCCCCTTAAGGGGCAAGGGACTGGTGCCCACAGGAAGCAAGAAAGAGACCAATAGCATAAAGAGAAACATCTCAGGTTAGAGAAAGGGGGGAAAAAGCCAGGCCTGGTTAATTTGCTTCTGAGGATGCCCTTGTGTCACCTGAAGTACTGCCAGCGGTGTTCGTTCTGGTCCTCTTCGGAGGGCTCCTCGATGCCAACTCTGGGCAGCAGAAGAAGGGAACATGAGTGTGACAGGGACCACAGGGGAGCCAGGGGCTCTGGGCACGTGACCTGGACCACATCCATCAAAGACCAGGGCATCTCACTTTACACATAAATTTGTACCCTCTCATAAATTGTCCCCATTCTCTGAACCCCAGAGAGGATGCCAAATTTACGTAGAAAGCAACAACGTTAGAAGCCAGGTCAAATGAGGATTGATTAGGAATGAAGACAAGCCTCTCAAAATATAATGAAATCAAGGGAAAAAAACACAACTCATAGAAAATGACTTCAAACTACTTTTCACAAATTTATCTGTTTCACAATGCAAGACACATCCATACAAAAACTAGAAAACAGAAAGCTATTGACATATATTTGAAGTGTTTATACACACTTTTACATATATTTGACAGGAAGAGCAAAGAACACAAAATTACTGAAAACAGCAACAACGGAAAACAAAATGGCCTTTTTTTCCTACAAGTAATGACATTATTCATGGGTTCAACCTAAAGGTCAAGAACCCAACTTCTGTTATTTTCTTTATCTTATGGCCTCAAGAATTGACGCAGTCCATTTTCACCTCCCTCAAAAATTGCTGGGTTACTCAGAATACATTAGAATTTTACCATAATTCTAATAAGCAGGATTTCACAATCTCAGTACTACTGACATTTTGGGCCCTGGCTTTTACCTGCAAGATACCACAAGTAGCACCTTCCTCCAGTTGAAGCAACCAGAAATGTCTCCAGACATTGCCAAATGTCCCCTGAGAGGGCAAAAATGCCCGAAGGTGAGAACCTCAGCACTAAATCTTGCATTCTCAATGGGGGGTGATACAGCCTCCAGGGGCATGAAAATCTGTCATTTAGGGACAAAAAATTTTTTTAGGTATTATAGTGGTTTATGGCCCTCTAAAGTTCCATAGTACATAAACAGATATATAGATCTGCTGTAGTAAAAAAAAAAAACAATGGAAGAGATAGATTAAAAGAACGTCTTTAAAGGCTCCTCAGAGGAACAGTGATGAAAAAAAAGGTTGAGAGATATTGTGCTAGAGAGTGCCCAAATTCTCATGCTACTAATATACACTGAAATATACAAGTGAGAACATGATGTTTCTTAAGGTGGCACTTTTAATTAGGCACATGTTGGGAATCATACTTTATATATTACTGTAGTATCAAAAAGCTATAACAAATTTCAGAAAAGCAAGCTGGATTCCATTAATGCAAAATGCACTAGTGATAGTTCTAGCAGCAGTTCTAATGCTATGATTACTAATGATAATATTATAGCTAAAATATACTAAACGTTTTCCATATGCCAGATGGTACATTTAATGGAATAACTCTTTATCACATTTATTTAGTATCATATTTTATGTTTACACCATTGTTATTCCCATTACTTGGTGAGGAAACTGAGAATCAGAGAGGTTACGAAGTTGCCCAAGGTCACAAAGGTAGAAAACAGTGGAACCAAGATTGCAACTAAGGCTGTCAGACCCAGAGCCACAGTGCTACAACTTATACGCTATTGCCTTTGACTATAAGGTGGCATCTTTAAATTCTTTTAAAATATCCAGTTGCAAAGGATATTACATAAAGAGCTCAGAGCTTCTCCTTGCCTTTATTTCTTAAATTATCTTACACAGAGCTTTATCTTAAACTCTCAGTGTGACAGGATTATACCTAGCAGAGTGTCCCTACTTGTCCCTGAGTGACTGTATTGCTGCACTCTGGGGTATGAAGGTTTTCCTGTTCATTTGGCTGCCTGAGTGTATGTCACTGATTCCCCTATCACCACCACCCCTTCATGGGCGTGTCACTTGAAGCTGGGCCTTCCAAGAGGATGGCCACCACGTCACCAAAATGTGCTCAGGACATATACAAGGCTCATCTGCTGAATCTGCTCATCTGATGGTTTTTCGAAGTTGCCAAAATTACACCATTGTGAATAACAACACTTGCTCAAGAAACCAAAAAAAATATTACACAGTTTATTACTCACTTGTGTCCGACTCTTTGCAACCCCATGGACTGTACCCACCAGGCTCCTCTTTCCATAGGATTTTCCGGGCAAGAATACTGGAGTGGGTTGCCATTTCCTCCTTCAGGGGATCTTCCCAATCCAGGAATCGAACCTGAGTTTCCTGTGTCTCCTGCATTTCAGTCAGAATCTTTACAGCTGAGCCATTGGGGAAGCCCCCATGTAGTAGTTTACTCCCAGAAAGCCATTTGGGAATTTTGTTATCATGTTTTAAAATAGCAAATACATGCTCAATATCGCTAATTATTAGAAAAGTGCAAACCAAAACTACAATGAAGTATCACCTCACATTGGTCAGAATGGCTATCATTAAAGTCTACAAACAATGAATGCTAGAGAGGGTGTGGAGAAAAGGGAACTCTCCTACAGCGTGGTGGCTCAGAGAGTAAAAAGTGTCTGCCTGCAATGCGGGAGACCTGGGTTCGATCCCTGGGTTGGGAAGATCCCCTGGAGAAGGGCATGGCAACCCTCTCCAATACTCTTGCCTGGAAAATCCCATGGACGGAGAAGACTGGTAGGCTATAGTCATAGGGTCACAAAGAGTCAGACACAACTGAGCGACTTCACTTTCTTTTTCCTACAGTGTTGGTGGGAATATTAATTGGTGCAGCCACTATGGAAAACAGTATAGAGGTTCCTTAAAAGCTAAAAATAGAACTACCATATAAACCAGCAATCCCACTCTTGAGCATATATTCAGAGAAAACTCTAATTAGAAAAGATACATGCACCCCAGTGTTCACACAGCACTATTTACAATAGCCAAGATAAGGAAGCAACCTAAATGTCCATCAACAGAGGAATGGATAAAGAAGATGTCTCTCTCTCTCTCATGCACACACACATCAAAATATTACTCAGCCATAAAAAAGAATGAAAAATGCCATTTGCAGCAACATGGATGGACACAGAGATTATCATATTAAGAGAAGTCGGACAAATATATACTACTACTTATATGTGGAATTTCAAAAAATGATATAAGTGAACTTATTTACAGAACATAAACAGAATCACAGACACAGAAAACAAACTTATGGTTACCAAAGGGGCCAGTGGGAGTGGGAGGATAGAAGTTTGGGATTAACATACACACTACTATATATAAAATAGATAAACAACAAGGTCCTACCGAATAGTACAGGGAACTATATTCAGTATCTTATAATAAACTATAATGTAAAAGAACTTGAAAAGCCTGTGTGTGTTTATGTATGTATCTGAATCACTTTGCTGTACACCTAAAACTAACACATCATAGATTAACTATATTTCAATTTTTTTAAATCGCTTAAAATAATAATAAAATAAAACAACACTCATAAAATTCTAATTTAAAAACAAAAGTTGGATTTCTGGAAGGCAGTGACCTGGTTCTGGATTTGTGGATATATTCATTTTATATTGTACATAGACTACAAATTCAGTTCAGTTCAGTTCAGTCAGTCGTGTCTGACTCTGTGCAACCCCATGAATCACAGCACGCCAGGCCTCCCTGTCCATCACCATCTCCCGAAGTTCACTCAAACTCACGTCCATCGAGTCGGTGATGCCATCCAGCCATCTCATCCTCTGTTGTCCCTTTCTCCTCCTGCCCCCAATCCCTCCCAGCATCAGAGACTTTTCGAATGAATCAATTCTTCACATGAGGTGGCCAAAGTACTGGAGTTTCAGCTTTAGCATCATTCCTTCCAAATAACACCAAGGGCTGATCTCCTTCAGAATGGACTGGTTGGATCTCCTTGTAGTCCAAGGGACTCTCAAGAGTCTTCTCCAACACCACAGTTCAAAAGCATCAATTCTTTGGTGCTCAGCTATCTTTATAGTCCAACTCTCACATCCACACGTGACCACTGGAAAAACCATAGCCTTGACTAGATGGACATTTGTTGGCAAAGTAATATCTCTGCTTTTGAATATGCTGTCTAGGTTGGTCATAACTTTCCTTCCAAAGAGTAAGCGTCTTTTAATTTTATGGCTGCAGTCACCATCTGCAGTGATTTTGGAGCCCAGAAAAATAAAGTCTGACACTGTTTCCACTGTTCCCCCATCTATTT
Organism: Tragelaphus eurycerus; assembly: GCA_935064755.1. Lineage (NCBI taxonomy): Eukaryota > Metazoa > Chordata > Mammalia > Artiodactyla > Bovidae > Tragelaphus > Tragelaphus eurycerus. The sequence goes on along the minus strand of CAKXYN010000119.1, from coordinate 1,217,071 downwards.
CCCATGAAATGATGTGACCAGATGCCATGATCTTCGTTTTCTGAATGTTGAGCTTTAAGCCAACTTTTTCACTCTCCTCTTTTACTTTCGTCAAGAGGTTTTTAGTTCCTCTTCACTTTCTGCCATTAGGGTGGTGTCATCTGCATATCTGAGGTTATTGATATTTCTCCCAGCAATCTTGATTCCAGCTTGTGTTTCTTCCGGCCCAGCATTTCTCATGATGTACTCTGCATATAAGGTAAACAAGCAGGGTGACAATATACAGCCTTGATGTACTCCTTTTCCTATTTGGAACCAGTCTGTTGTTCCATGACCAGTTCTAACTGTTGCTTCCTGAACTGCATACAGGTTTCTCAAGAGGCAGGTCAGGTGGTCTGGTATTCTCATCTCTTTCAGAATTTTCCACAGTTCATTGTGATCCACACAGTCAAAGGCTTTGGCATAGTCAATAAAGCAGAAATAGATGTTTTTCTGGAACTCTCTTGCTTTTTCCATGATCCAGTGCATGTTGGCAATTTGATCTCTGGTTCCTCTGCCTTTTCTAAAACCAGCTTGAACATCAGGAAGTTCACAGTTCACGTATTGCTGAAGCCTGGTTTGGAGAATTTTGAGCATTACTAGTGTGCGAGATGAGTGTAATTGTGCAGTAGTTTGAGCATTTTTTGGCATTGCCTTTCTCTGGGAGTGGAATGAAAACTGATCTTTTCCAGTCCTGTGGCCACTGCTGAGTTTTCCAAATTTGCTGGCATATTGAGTGCAGCACTTTCACAGCATCATCTTTCAGGATTTGGAATAGCTCAACTGGAATTTCATCACCTCCACTAGCTTTGTTAAAAGTCATTGTTAACTCCACGTCCTACCCTGGGCTTCTGGACTTCTGAGAAGCCACTAAGTACCTTATCAGGACCTCTGTCAACAGCCTGGGGAAGTAAGAAACAACTTGGTATTGATCTCACTGAGGTCATAGAGCTCAAAACACCACCCTGAACTTCAGGGGGTTTCTGAATTATTTTAGAAATAGAACCTGTTTCACATAAATGATTCGTGGTCATTAACACCACAAGCCACACCCCAGAAAAACCAATCAGTCTCATTACCTTATTTCTGGGGGACTTTGTTTTGATGTAATCACTGTAAATGTCAGTTTCTGTCTCCTACATAATCACTATTTATACACATCTGGAAAAATGTAATGAACTGACACCATATGTATTTTTTACCCATGGCACAATTTGCTTCATTACACTATCCGGGTAGAGTTGGATAGAAAGAAGGAACTAATAAAGATAGAAACAGAATCAATGAAATTGAAAACAGAAAAACAATACAGAAAATCAATGAAGTAAAAAGCTAGTTCTTTAAAAGAATCATTAAAATTGACAAAACCCTAACAAGACTGAAATATACAAAGAGAGAAGATATGAGTTACCAATATCATGAATGAAACACAGTATATCACTATAGATCTCACAGACACCAAAACAACAATATGGTTAGGCTATGAACAACACAAACATGAGAATTAGATGAGATGGACCAATTTCACAAACTATCACAACTCACCAATATGAAATAAATAATCTTAATATCCCTATAGGTATTAAAGATATTGGCTTCATAATTTATGTAACAAAACTCCTGGAAAAGAAGACTAAAGGACCAGATGGTTTCACCAGAGAATTTCATAAAGCTTTTAGGAAGAATTACTAATAACACCAATTCTACACAACCTATTCCAGAAAACAGAAGACTCAGAAAATTGCTCCAACTCATTTTGTGAGATGAGATTACCCTGATACCAAATCAGTTAAAGGCAATACGAGAAAAGAAAACTGCAGACCAGTGTCCCTCAAGAACATAGACACAAAAATCCCTAATAAAATATTAGCTACTAGAATTCAGCAATATGTAAAACATTTATATAAGCAAGACTAGTTTTAAAGAAGCAATGATGGTTCGATATTTTAAAATTAATCAATGTAATCTACCATATTAACAGGCTAAACAACAACAAAATATAATGATATGAACTAGTACAGAAAAAGCATTTGATAAAATTCAACATCTGTTCATTATAAAACCCTCAGAAAACTAGCATTCTGTAGGAATGTCCTCACCTTGATGATAAACATCTATAAAAACTCTATAGACTCAACATTACACTTATTGGTGAAAGACTGAATGCTTTCCCCTTAAGATTGGGAACAAAGCAAGGATGTCTGCTCACGTCACTCTTGTTTAACACACTTCTGATAGCTCTAGTCAGAGCAACAAGTCAAGAAAAGGAAATAAAAGGGACACTGGTTGGAAAGGAAAAGATAAAACCGTCTCTATTTGCAAACTACCTTCCTAGAACTAATATGTGAATTTGGCAAGGTGGCAGGATATAAGATCAACCCACAAAAACCAACTATATTTCTATATCTTGGAAATGAACACATGGAAACTGAAATTGAAGATAGAATAAGATTTAAAATAGCTCAAAAAGAAGAAATACTTAGAAGTAAATCTAACAAAATGTGCACAGATACTGTATAATGAAAACTATAAAATATTGATAAAAGAAATCAAAGAAGATCAAATTAACAGAGAAACATGCCATGTTTGTGGATTGGAAGACTCAACAAGTTAAAGATGTCAATTCTCCTCAAACTGATAAATCAGGTTTAACACAATTTCTTTGAAAACCCCAGCACAATTTTTTTTTAGGATATGGACAAGCTCATTCTAAAATATATATGGAAAGGAACTAGAACAACTATGAGAATTTTGAAAAAGAAGGATAAAGTGGGAGGACCCACTCTACCTGATGCTTAAGTTGAACATATAATCATAGTTATCAAAACAGTATGGTTCTGGTGGAGGTACACACATATATATCAACAGAGCAAATAGAAACAGACTCTCATGCATACCACCAACTCATTTTTGGCAAAGGAGCAAAAACAATTCGATGGAGTAAGGATAGTCTTTCTAACAAATTATGCTGGAACAACTGGATGAAAGTGAAAGAAAAAGTTCAGTCATGTCTGACTCTTTGCAACCCCATGGACTCTACAGTCCATGGAATTCTCCAAGCCAGAATACTGGGGTGGGTAGCCGTTCCCTTCTCCAGGGGACCTTCCTGACCCAGGGATTGAACCCAGGTCTCTCACACTGCAGGCGAATTCTTTACCAGCTAATCCACCAGGGAAGACTGGAACAACTGGATAGCCACAGACAAAATAAAACTTCAACCTGAACCCATGTCTAATATTAAAAATTAAGTCAAAATGGATCACAGATTTAAATGTAAAGCATAAAACTAAAAAGTCTTTTTGAAGCTATCATAGAAGAAAATCTTTGGGACTAGTGCTTGAAGAAGAGTTCTTAGGCATTAACACCAAAAGCATGATGCATTTTAAAAAAGATAACTTGCATCTCATCAAAATTAAAAGTTTTGCTCTATGACAGACTCTGTTAAAAGGATTAAAAGACAAGCTACAGAGTAGGAGAACATATTCACAAAACACATGTCTGAAAACAGACTAGTTTCTAGAGCAAATGCAAAACTCAATAAAAAACAAACAACTAGAAGATAGACAAAAAACTTGAACAGATATTTCACCATAGATATTCAACATCATTAGCCATGAGAAATGCAAATTAAGACCACAATGAGGTATCCCCACACACCTATTAGAGCAGGTAAAATAAAAAGTATCAATACCAATGCTGGCAAGGATGTGGAAAAACTGGATGTTTCATATACACAATCATTTTGTGACCTTTAATCATGTAGGAGCTGTTATTTTTAAGTGCTAATTTATATATCGCTGTAATATTTTCACAACAATCCAATTATTATATGTGTACATATACAGCTTGTGTGCATCAGGGAAAGAGGCCCATGCTCTCGGCTCTGGGCAGGACTATTTCAATGGCCCACTTTTTGAAGTGGGTTTGAGAATGGGCAAAATGTCAAAAGTCAACTCTCTACTCTCATTGGATAATTATTTGGTCCTATATATAATGATAGGTGGGGTCATCAGGAAAGGAACTTATGAAATAGCCTGAAAAACACGATTTAACCTGGCTCTGAGCATCTAGGGCATCTACTGGGTGACAAGGTAAACTGGAGCAGGAAGTAATCACAGAGAGTTCACCAAATGCAGATTCTCAACTGTGTGCAGGGTAAACCATTTTTTGCTCTTATTTTGCTACACAGAACAGAGATGGTACCATCTTATGTCTCAAGTTTAAAGCCAAAAATTTGTAAGTTTTCTTCTTCAGATTTCTATTTCCATAGACGAACTCTTTTCCTTCATGTGACTCTTGAGATTCATACCAAGAAACTGAAATTCTAATCATCCCAGATTTTCCAACACAAAAACAGTCACTAACACAGCAAGCCTTTTGGGCAGTATAGTACAGTAGTGAAGAGCATGCCAGGGTTCAAATCCCAGCTTGTTCACTTACAGCTTTGTGACCTTGGGCAATTTACTGCTCTATGTCTCAGTTTCCTCAGCTCTAAAATGAACATAATAGTATTAGCTCCCTTATAGGAATGCTATGAGGAATATCTTAATGTAAGTGTTGGCATCTCAAAAAACAGCTGCAGCACAAGTTTTAGCTATTAGAAGACTCTTACTGATAAGTCCACCCAGGTTCTGCAGACCCACCCAGATCTGAGGCTGAGACATGGTAGCTCAGAAATGGTGTAGCCAGCACCAACAACTCCTGGGGACAACCAATGGTGGCCATGCCCAGCAACCCCTGCCTCCCATCAATATAAAAGTTCCAGAGGGGAAAGACTATTCTCTCAAACCCGTTTTCTCCCTGACCCCAAGGATCACTGCAAGATCCTTGTTGGCTCTTTCTTTCCCAAACTAGGTGTGTTCTGCAGTTGTCAGCTCCACACAAACCAGCAGCCAGCAGAGAAAGGAAAAAAAGAAAAAAAAACATTGCCATCTTGTGGATTTTCAGAGAATTCTTCATACCTATGTGCCACCAGAGTCTTCTCATCCCCAGCATGTTTACCCTCTGCAGATCTGAAACTGAGGCAGGCAGTGAGAGCACCTCCAATGACGTAAAAAGCACACTCAGAGCTAGAGGGACCTGGAGAAAAGCTGACAGCACGCTTTCGTTTAACGTGAAGACATATGGAGGCCCAAAGGCCTGAGGAGCTTGTCTTAAACCAGGGCCAGAGTTAGTGTATGGGTCTCTCAACCCATTTCAATGTCCTCTTTACTGTAAGATGCTGGACCAGCTCACAAGTACAGATTGGAATTCAAATGCTCTTAAAAAAACCTTAAACTTGGGTCAGTGCTCCTCCATCCTGACACAGCTAACAAAACCACAGGCAGGGGATGTCCATGAGGCTGCAAGAAATGAGGGTGATGCAGGAAATATCACCTCCTCTGTGCATGCAAGCAAGAAGAGGCGCAGCATAGTTTCCTTCTAAAACAAAACTTTAATTGCTTCTCCTTACTTCCAGCTGATGAGCTTATTTTTCAAGGCCGTAGATTTGATTTCAGAGGAGTATGGAACGCCAGACACTGTCAGCAGCTATGTCTATTCCCTGTCCTGTAGCTTTAAGACTTTTTGAATTCTTGCCTTAATGTCTCAGCATTACCAAGGTCCAGGTTGTTTCTTACTCTGCTTTTGTACCCACAAACATTTTAATGATTTTCTTTCATAGAAAATTCAATACTCTGAATTTTTATTAATTTTTTTAAAAATTTAATCCTTCCCCAAACAAAACAAAAAAAAATATAAAAGGCTTCCATGTGCTAAGCTGTATGTAGCAGCCTCTGCATGGGAAGAGTGACAGTTAGACACAAAACTGGCCTTGTTTAAAACCAACCTTATATTAAGCCATGACAACATGGGCGTTGTGCCTCCACCAATGAACCAGACAGTGAAGAAGACGATGAGGAGAGTGGTCGTGAACATCATCTGGCGTGCGTAGGATGCCGTGTCTCGGATGGCCAGTGCAAATGCCATCGCTCCCCTGAGGCCTGTAGGGACCAAAGAGGAAGCTCTCTTGTCATAAGGATAAATAACAATGTGTCCCCAGACCTACTGCTACTACAGACCTGCCACACAGGTCTACTAAATTGTATCTGCTTATGCTTCAAGAGTCAAGTTGTTTTCTATAGAAAGAACCTTAAAGGAATTTAAACAATTTCCTCCTATTTGAAGTTTTCTTTTGTAAAATGCCCAAAGGTAATAAGAAAAACACCGCCCTGTTTTGTACAGCACATTGTGAGAATCTCATATGTGAATACCCCACAGTTTGGGATCTAATTTGGTGTGTGGCTAAATTAACAACTTTTATAGATCTGCTGAGAGTACCTGTGAAGCTTATCCCATACCCATGGAATCACACTGATGCTAGTATTTGGCAATCAGCAAGAGACTCAAGCACCAATGTCCACTCATCAGAAAATAGAAACATACAACTGCCCATCAAACCAAATGTGCATATGGCCTTGTTGTTGTTTTGTTGCTCAGTCATGTCCGACACTTTGTGACCCCACGAACTGTAGCCTGCCAGGCTCCTCTGTCCATGGGATTTCCCAGGCAAGAATATGGATTGGGTTGCCATTTCCTTCTCCAGGAACCCATCTCCTGCATTGGCAGGCAGGTTCTTTACCACTGAGCCACCAGGGAAGCCCCTTAGAATAATAACACTCTTTCATTACTGAAAGAATTCTCCTGCTAGAAACACGAAATAAAAAGAAATATAAATAATAATATAAGCTTTCACTACCCAAGTGCTATATAGTCATTATAAACTTAAGATACAGGCTAGGTATGAATATGTGAAATGTACAAAACAGCATTTCCTTAGCAAAGCCAGGCAGAGAAGTAACAATATAACCTGATCTATATCAGGAGATAAAGACTTCTTCTATAAATGGTCAGATACTAAATATTTTAGGCTTTGTGGGCCAAGAGGAAAAATCAAGGATATTAGGTATGTACATAAAAGAGAAAAAAAATACAAATTTCCACAAAATTTTATTGATAAAAACCAAAAGTATAGTAAGTATAATATATAAATACCCTATTATAAGAGCTTCCCTAGTAGCTCAGCTGGTAAAGAACCCACCTGCAATGCGGGAGACCCCAGTTCAATTCCTGGGCTGGGAAGATCCACTGGAGAAGGGATAGGCTACCCACTCCAGTATTCTTGGACTTCCCTGGTGGCTCAGATGGTAAAGAACCCACTTGCAATGTGGGAGACCTGGATTCAACCCCTCAGTTGGGAAGATACCCTGGAGGAGGGCATGGAAACACACTCCAGTATTCTTGCCTGGAGAATCCCCATGGATAGAGGAGCCTGGCGGGCTACAGACCATGGAGTCACAAAGAGTCAGACATGCATGAGCAACTAAGCACAGTACACAGCATAAATGCCTATTTACCATGGGTAAGACTGCCTGTATAGTATGAGACTGAAAAGTTATATTCACTATATTTATTTGTATATTTTTCCACTTTTCCCAACAATTTCATGATTTCATTCATCTGAGAACTTCACTGCAATTCACTGGAGCAACTCAATAAAAGTTATATTAAAAAACAGCAAGGTTGATCTCTATTAATTTGTCTTATTGAAATACTGACACATATCTAGATCATCCTACAGCCAGCTATGACATCACTTAATATTTCAACCTTTAAATGGATGCTGTCTCAAAGAAGAAAACCTGAGGGTCAGAGAGTGATAACGTGTGCTCCATTTTTCTTTATTAGGTAAACAATGTAAGCAATATGAAAGTGGAACCTCAGGTATTTCTTTCATAGCCTTGAGGAAAATAATTTTGAAGTTTTGATAGCAGATATCTTTAAACAGTACTGTATATCTCTCAGTCTTTTAACACAGAAGATGATGAACACACTTTATCTAGGTGACCAAGTTATCTCCAATTCATCTTCCTCTTTTCCACTGGCATTTTTCTCATATGTATGGAGGCTCTGCTCTGTCTTGCCTTCCTGAGAAGCCTCTAATATTTCCCAGATGCTCTTGAATAAAAGCCCAACTCGTTGGCATGGTACTAGGGCTTCTCTGTGGTCTAGACTCCAGCAATGATTCGCAAAGTATGGTCCTCAAACCACCATCAGCAGCAGCAACAGCTGAGAAAACTTTAGAGCTGCAAATTATTGGGGCCCACTCCATTCCCTCAGAATCACTCTCTGGTGGTAGGGCCAAGAAATCAGCTTTAACCAGCCCAATAAGTGATTTACATGTAACTTGAAGGTTTGCACAAATTCACATGAAATTTCCCTTTCCAACCTCATCCACATTCTTCATTAGCCTGTGTGTCTCATGTTTAAACCAGACCATTCAGTTCAGTTCAGTAACTCAGTCATGTCCGACTCTTTGCGACCCCATGAATTGCAGAATGCCAGGCCTCCCTGTCCATCACCAACTACCAGAGTTCACTCAGACTCACGTCCATCGAGTCAGTGATGTCATCCAGCCATCTCATCCTCTGTCGTCCCCTTCTCCTCCTGCCCCCAATCCCTCCCAGCATCAGAGTCTTTTCCAATGAGTTAATTCTTTGCATCAGGTGGCCAAAGTACTGGAGTTTCAGCTTTAGCATCATTCCTTCCAAAGAACACCAAGGGCTGATCTCCTTCAGAATGGACTGGTTGGATCTCCTTGCAGTCCAAGGGACTCTCAAGAGTCTTCTTCAACACCACAGTTCAAAAGCATCAATTCTTCGGTGCTCAGCCTTCTTCAGAGTCCAACTCTCACATCCATACATGACCACAGGAAAAATCATAGCCTTGACTAGGTGAACCTTTGTTGGCAAAGTAATGTCTCTGCTTTTCAATATGCTATGTAGGTTGGTCATAACTTTCCTTCCAAGAAGTAAGTGTCTTTTAATTTCATGGCTGCAGTCACCATCTGCAGTGATTTTGGAGCCCAGAAAAATAAAGTCTGACACTGTTTCCACTGTTTCCCCATCTATTTCCCATGAAGTGATGGGACCGGATGCCATGATCTTCGTTTTCTGAATGTTGAGTTTTAAGCCAACTTTTTCACTCTCCTCTTTCACTTTCATCAAGAGGCTCTTCACTTTCTGCCATAAGGCTGGTGTCATCTGCATATCTGAGGTTATTGATATTTCTCCCGGCAATCTTGATTCCGGCTTGTGCTTCTTCCACTCCAGAGTTTCTCATGATGTACTCTGCAGATAGGTTAAATAAGCAGGGTGACAATATATAGCCTTGATGTACTCCTTTTCCTATTTGGAACCAGTCTGTTGTTCCATGTCCAGTTCTAACTGTTGCTTCCTAACCTGCATACAGATTTCTCAAGAGGCAGGTCAGGTGTTCTGATATTCCCATCTCTTTCAGAATTTTCCACAGTTTATTGTGATCCACACAGCCAAAGGCTTTGGCATAGTCAATAAAGCAGAAATAGATGTTTTTCTGGAACTCTCTGGCTTTTTCCACAATCCAGCGGATGTTGGCAATTTGATCTCTGGTTCCTCTGCCTTTTCTAAGACCAGCTTGAACATCTGGAAGTTCACAGTTCAAGTATTGCTGAAGCCTGGCTTGGAGAATTTTGAGCATTACTTTACTAGCGTGTGAGATGAGTGCAATTGTGCAGTAGTTTGAGCATTCTTTGGCATTGTCTTTCTTTGGGGTTGGAATGAAAACTGACCTTTTCCAGTCCTGTGGCCACTGCTGAGTTTTCCAAATTTGCTGGCATATTGACATTGTACAGGAGACAGGGATCAAGACCATCCCCATGGAAAAGAAATGCCAAAAAAGCAAAATGGCTGTCTGGGGAGGCCTTGCAAATAGCTGCAAAAAGAAGAGAAGCGAAAAGCAAAGGAGAAAAGGAAAGATATAAACATCTGAATGCAGAGTTCCAAAGAATAGCAAGAAGAGATAAGAAAGCCTTCTTCAGCGATCAATGCAAAGAAATAGAGGAAAACAACAGAATGGGAAAGACTAAGGATCTATTCAAGAAAATCAGAGATACCAAAGGAACATTTCATGCAAAAATGGGCTCGATAAAGGACAGAAATGGTATGGACCTAACAGAAGCAGAAGATATTAAGAAGAGGTGGCAAGAATACACAGAAGATCTGTACAAAAAAGAGCTTCACGACCCAGATAATCATGATGGTGTGATCACTGACCTAGAGCCAGACATCCTGGAATGTGAAGTCAAGTGGGCCTTAGAAAGCATCACTAGGAACAAAGCTAGTGGAGGTGATGGAATTCCAGTGGAGCTATTCCAAATCCTGAAAGATGATGCTGTGAAAGTGCTGCACTCAATATGCCAGCACATTTGGAAAACTCAGCAGTGGCCACAAGATTGGAAAAGGTCAGTTTTCATCCCAATCTCAAAGAAAGGCAATGCCAAAGAGTGCTCAAACTACTGCACAATTGCACTCATCTCACACGCTAGTAAAGTAATGCTCAAAATTCTCCAAGCCAGGCTTCAGCAATATGTGAACCGTGAACTTCCTGATGTTCATGCTGGATTTAGAAAAGGCAGAGGAACCAGAGATCAAATTGCCAACATCCACTGGATCATGGAAAAAGCAAGAGAGTTCCAGAAAAACATCTATTTCTGCTTTATTGACTATGCCAAAGCCTTTGACTGTGTAGATCACAATAAACTGTGGAAAATTCTGAGAGAGATGGGAATACCAGACCACCTGATCTGCCTCTTGAGAAATTTGTATGCAGGTCAGGAAGCAACAGTTAGAACTGGTCATGGAACAACAGACTGGTTCCAAATAGGAAAAGGAGTACATCAAGGCTGTATATTGTCACCATGTTTATTTAACTTATATGCAGAGTACATCATGAGAAATGCTGGACTGGAAGAAACACAAGCTGGAATCAAGATTGCCGGGAGAAATATCAATAACCTCAGATATGCAGATGACACCACCCTTATGGCAGAAAGTGAAGAGGAACTAAAAAGCCTCTTGATGAAAGTGAAAGTGGAGAGTGAAAAGGTTGGCTTAAAGCTCAACATTCAGAAAACGAAGATCATTGCATCTGGCCCCATCACTACATGGGAAATAGATGGAGAAACAGTGGAAACAGTGTCAGACTTTATTTTTCTGGGCTCCAAAATCACTGCAGATGGTGACTGCAGCCATGAAATTAAAAGACGCTTGCTCCTTGGAAGGAAAGTTATGACCAACCTAGATAACATATTCAAAAGCAGAGACATCACTTTGCCAACAAAGGTTCGCCTAGTCAAGGCTATGGTCTTTCCTGTGGTCATGTATGGATGTGAGAGCTGGACTGTGAAGAAGGCTGAGCACCGAAGAATTGATGCTTTTGAACTGTGGTGTTGGAGAAGACTCTTGAGAGTCCCTTGTACTGCAAGAAGATCCAACCGGTCCATTCTGAAGGAGATCAGCCCTGGGATTTCTTTGGAAGGAATGATGCTAAAGCTGAAACTCCAGTATTTTGGCCACCTCATGCGAAGAGTTGACTCATTGGAGAAGACTCTGATGCTGGGAGGGATTGAGGGCAGGAGGAGAAGGGGATGACAGAGGATGAGATGGCTGGATGGCATCACTGACTCGATGAATGTGAGTCTGAGTGACCTCCGAGAGCTGGTGATGGATAGGGAGGCCTGGCGTGCTGCAGTTCATGGGGTCGCAAAGAGTCAGACACGACTGAGCGACTGATCTGATCTGATCTGAGTGCAGCACTTTTACAGCATCATCTTTCAGGATTTGGAATAGCTCAACTGGAATTCCATCACCTCCACTAGCTTTGTTCATAGTGATGCTTTCTAGGGCCCACTTGACTTCACATTCCAGGATGTCTGGCTCTAGGTCAATGATCACACTCTAGTGATTATCTCGGTCGTGAAGATCTTTTTTGTACAGTTCTTCTGTGTATTCTTGCCATCTCTTCTTAATATCGTCTGCTTCTGTTAGGTCCATACCATTTCTGTCCTTTATCAAGCCCATCTTTGCATGAAATGTTACCTTGGTATCTCTAATTTTCTCTAGTCTTTCCCATTCTGTTGTTTTCCTCTATTTCTTTGCATTGATCGTTGAAGAAGGCTTTCAAGGCCACACACAGCAATGCTTTCCTGCCCTTCTGACCTTCTGCCTCCTGAAATGCCACTGAATCCAAGCCCAGTTGGAAGGCTACCCCCTGGATGAAGATGGCCCTGGGCCCTGATTTTCTCCACATTTATGTCACATCTCTTTTGTGCAATTCACCACCCTCTCTTGGGAGAAAGTTAGCTTTTATATAGTGTCTCCCCTCAGTGGACTGTGAGCTCCCTGAAGGAGGCTGGTTTCTATATCCTCCACAATCTCGAAGCATGGCTTTTATGAAGGGAATGCCCAACAAACGTGTGTCAGAGTGAAAGGAAATCTTTAGGGCTGGCTGTGTACTTAAATGGAGATGCAAGGGAGTACTAGACAACACAAGTGCTTTCCTGAACAGTGCCTAATGATATGATTTTAGCATGACTCTCTGAGGCCTCCAAAAACTACTGCATGGCAGTAAAGGGCTGCCACTTGCTGTCCCTCTTTTACATCCCCTCCCCCTTCCCAGACAGAGGTACCTCTAAGGGTCACAGTGGCCTTTTACCCCACTATCTTCTCCCTCAGCTCTGCAGGCATGCTCTTATTGAGTCTTGTCTATAAAATCGGATGTTTTCCACTCTCACTGAACCATCTGTTCATGCCAATCGTTCTCTCCTTTCTTTTCCTTCACGTATTTCTTTATTGTCCTTTGTCCCTTCAGTGGCTTGTCCACTTTTTTCAGCTTTATAGTGAACAGGGGGCATCTGGGAGACAGTGTAAGTCAAGCAGAACTATCATGGCTCTTATCTTCCAGTTTGGGATTCATTTTGCTAATGCAGGTGTATTTTATTTCTTAGAAAGTTAAAGTTAGGACGGATCTCAATTGATCATTTCAATTTCATTATGAGAGGACACTGAAGCTCAGAGGTGTCAAATAATTTGGCCTGTACTCTTCATCATTAAAGACTTATTTTCCTTCTAATTATAGGTCTGAAGCCCTTCTGGAAGATTAAGGGTTATGAACACCTACTAGAAAACAATCAAGTACTCTAAATACATATATATCTCCACGTATATATCTCCTTGGGTGGTAGAGATAAACATGCAAATATTTTAGAGGAAAGTGTTCACATGTGGTAGTATGGTTTACAAAATCAGTATCAGCTCTATTTAACATGTCTGTCTGTCTGTCTACTCAGCACTTCAGGGGAACCCAAAGAACCAGAAACTTGAATTTCTGTCTTTTTATGAACCTTATTGATTGCATTTTAATCATACTTACACTGCCTGCTTAATAAATCTCACTTTATTGACATTTTTTTTTTTACCTGAAAACATCATCATGTGTTGAAAATTCCAGCCAATCTTGTGCCTTCTGCCCAAGTTGAGGAAGAAGGAAAGTGGGTAGATGTGGGCGGCTCTGCCCAAGAAGATGGCAACCTGGTGGAGGTTAAGGGCTCAACATGTTTCCCAAGTGGCATTTTCACACAACCTCTGATTGGGCAGAGAATTTCAGGAACACCATGACACCTTGTTATGATCAAGAGAGTTGCACAAAGAAGGCAGGCTGTCTCATTTGTCTCTAAACAAGTCAGCAGCAAGTGGGATTCGACTGGCCAATTTTCCCAATCTCCAGCTCACAGAGATAATTTCTGGCCTGTTAAACATACTGTTGTAACTTTTTGATCTGATTAAACTGATACAGACCAAGTCTCTGATCTATCTAAAAAAAATGAGATCAGAGAGAAGCTAAGGTACCATGGCTGGGTTGCAGAGTTGAGAGAAATAAAGCGTGTATTTGGACTCTGCTGGGAGGAAAAAAAAAAATCATAAGAAGAAAAAAATTACTAACCTGAGTCAAACTATAAACAGAAGGTTTGCTGGGTAAGGTTGTAAGCTTTGGTAAACATTCAGGGTGTGTATGACCAGGAAGAGCCTACACGTAAGAGGTGGGGAAGCTTACCGTATTTATACAATGAAGACACATTTATATTCCTCACAAGGATCAGTCTGGGGAGAGTTCTCTGCCAAAGTGGCTAACATGTCTTTGGAGAGGTAAGAGATGGAGGAAAGGCAGAGTGTGGAAGAGGAACTCACTGTGCAAACCAAAGAATTCAAGGAAACTGGTCATTCGTCACTTGCTGAGTTTAGAACAGAGCCCAACAGAGAGAGGCACACTGCCCTGCTCACAGCAGGAAACCACTGTGCAAGCCAGAGGAACAGGGAGCTTCCGTTTCAGCAGAGCAACCACCAGCTGCCGGAGCTGCAGCTGTTTCAGATAGAAGCGAGGGTGGGACTCTCTCTGCCTTCCCTAGGATATAATTCAAACTTCTCCTCTGCTTCTTTTATCTCTCTCTCTCCCTTTTTTCCTTTTTGCTACTGTTGTGTTTGTTTTGAACAGGAGAGAAGAGGAGTCCTCAAGTGGAAGTTGCCTTCAGGATTCACAGAGGCCCTGGCTCCCCCCTGAAAAAGGCCCCCCACCATAAACAAGGGCAGCACTTTCACCATGTCTCACAGGATGCCATGCTAAGAATACAAATCACAGCAACATGCAAGGTCTTTCTTAAGAATAAAAACACTGATCTGCCAGATCTTTAGCTCTTTGTCTGGTGAGTGTGTAAATCTAGGAAATGAGCCCAGTTGAAGCAGATAATACTCTTAACAGGCAAGAGCCTGGCATGGCATGAGGCCACTGTCTCTCTCTCTAGCTGCTTGGTGAGTATCAGTTATTCCTCCACAATAAGTGAAAAGCTCAGAAGAGAAAAACACTTCTCTTTGGGGGACCAGCATCCCAAGATCTAAGGATATCCATGAGGCCTCAGAAAAGGCAAAAGGGAATAGGCAGCAATAGTGGCCTCCTGCTCTGGGTTTGGAGCTGAATTGCTATAGTTTCAAAGCCCAGAAGAGTTCACTTTAATGAAAACAATAGGGTCTGAGGCCAAGAGAGCAAAGCCCTCATCTATCAATGCACTGCTGGGCATTCATGTATCGCCTCACTTCAGAGGAGCCAACCCCCAAACTGTCTCTCTTCCAAAATACTGCTGTCACAATAGGACTAAATCAAGGAACCAAGCGTTTCTCCATTTTATCTTCTGTTCCTCTCCATTTCCTTTTCTGAAAAAAAAAAAAAGGGGGGCGGGGGGTCTTTTCCACCATGGGGAGGCGTGGGTGAAAGCACACACACCACATGCAGGCTGCCTGTACCCGCGTGCAGTTGAGAGCAAGGGTCACAGAAGCTTGACCTCTTGGATTGGAATTCATGTGCCAATGAAAAAAAAACAATTTGGGGGACAGATACGGGTTGCTGATTTTTAGATCTGTTAGGAAGGATGCTTTACAAAACAAACTACCACCTGCCAACCACCTGCATAACAGAAAGGCCATCTGACACAGAAAATGAAGAAAGGGTATCTAGAAACAACATCCCGAATATTCATTGGAAGGACTGATGCTGAAGCTGAAGCTCCAATACTTTGGCCACTTGATGTGAAGAGCCAGCTCACTGGGGAAAAAAAAAAAAAAAAAACCCTGATGCTGGGAAAGATTGAGCCAACAGGAGAAGAGGGTGACAGAGGATGAGATGGTTGGATGGCATCACCAACTCAATGGACATGAGTTTAAGCAAACTCCAGGAGATGGTGAAGGACAAAGAAGCCTGGCATGCTGCAATCCATGGAGTCACAAAGAGTAGGACATGACTTAGTCACTAAACAACAACATCAACACAGAAAACTCAGAAAGGGCAACCAGAATCAATATCAGTCCTTGAAATCAAATACTTTTAGGTTTATACATTTACCATTTATGCCTCATTAAAACACCATGAACCAGTGCTGGTTCAGTCACCTCCCCGCCAAACCAGAGATTATCATTGTTATGGTTTCCCTGGAAGCAGTCATCTCTCTGTGTAGAAAATGGTGGAACCAAAAAAGGATACAAAAGCTCCAATGATGAAAACAGGGCTGAAAACGTGCTTCTGGAAGGTAAACAGTGCCAGGCCCATGTAGGAGAAGATGAAGTTCTCTGCCAGGAAGTGTAATACCTCAAAGAGCTGCACGGAAAGGGAAAAGCAAACCATAAACCCCCGTGGGTCCGCTCCCTCATATTCCAGATCACTGGTGAGGACACACGGCTCTCCCTCACCTGCTTCGTTCGGCTTCTGGATTCCACTGACAGATTGTTGTAGGTGTAATGAGCTTGTGTGATTCCACAGAAAAGGACGGCTACCACACCTGGCAAGAGAATTCAAGAAAAATCCATAGGGGGCAGGGAAAGAAGCTGGAAACAATCTCTCCCTAAAACAAAAAGTTAAGGTAGGAAAGCCCAGTGTATCCCACTTCCCTGAAAGTTTTGGAAAGTTGCCTATTACTGAAAGTGCCCCTGCCCCCACTTCTCATATCAACCTTTGCCTTCTCCCAGCTCTGCTCTCCTTCAAAGCCAAGGCCCTCAATTTTCCCCCTTGTTCCAGTTTTAAGGGTATTCTCTCCCCTCTTCTAAACTCCTACTGAATTGACCATCTTGATGTGGCATTTAGCATTCACTCCCTCATAGAGACTGTGAAGTGTGTACTGGTCACACACTTCTGTCATATTCCTCTCTGTTTGCTGAATGAATGAATTTAATTTCAAACCAATGCTTTGTATTTTTGCATGGTCCAGGGATTCAGACAAAATGGATCCAGAGTACTAATCCATTTATCCCAGCCCTGAAAAATCTAGGCTTCTGGTTAATAGTGATTATTTTGTTGTTCAAGACAATTAACACACCTGGGACTTTGTCTATATATTTATAGATGCTTGTCAAGTTTTAAAGGAAGTAGGTCACATAAAGATACATTGCAGTATTTAGAAAAGATGATGAAAAGCACTTCTTAATTACCTGGGTCACAGAGAGCAACTGTACTTGAGTTTTCTAACAGAACAAATCCAATGATTAAGTTTTTGTTTTTGTTTTTTTAATGAGAGAATGCGAAGAAGTAACACCACATAATCACCCACACTAATAATCTATGAATCTAGCACCATAAAAACAGTCTTGAAAAGTGGTGATTAAACAGACCAGATACAAAACAAGGAAAACTTGTACTCACACTCATCTGAGTAGATGCAAAATGATCTTTAAAAGGATATATATTTTGCTTGTTATCACTACTGTCTGTAAAGTAACGTAGCAATTCAGGGAGGATACAAACAAGGTGGGCTTCCCTTGTGGCTCAGCTGGTAAAGAATCTGCCTGAAATGCGGGTAAACCTGTGTTTGATCCCTGGGTTGGTAAGATGCCCTAGAACAGGGAAAGGCTACCCACTCCAGTATGCTGGCCTGGAGAATTCCATGGACTGAATAGTCCATGGGGTTGCAAAGAGTTGGACACGACTGAGCAACTTTCATTTTCACTTTACAAACAAGGTATTAATATACTTTTGCAGCTAGGCATCTACTTATGGTCAGAATGAGTACTCAAAGATCTGAGTTTGAAACAATAAAGCTTCAAAATTTTATATACTTTTAAAAATATATAGCTTTGGAGGAAACTAAACTATTCCTAAGGCAGCACACAGGGCTTACTTGGCAATCCTGCATATGGACATTCTGTGAGTGGTTTATCAACTCCAGGCCACAGCTATTAAGAATTTTGCCCTCCCCTCAAGCTCCCATAGCTCCAGCCACAATGAGGGTAAGGGCGACCCAAGGGCAAAGGAAACCCACCTGTGAACCCACAAGCTTCTGCCAAGAGGAACGTGCTCCACGACATCAAAAAGAAGAGCGCAGTCTCCAGCAGGGGAAAGCAGTGCAGCTTGGTGAACTTGGTCACGTCAGCTCCTGTCAAGGAACTGTCTCCAGCAACAAACATCATGGTCACTGAGATTCATTCTCTGTTAGCCCAGGACCCCTCCCCAAAGGGCTACTCTTTCCCTTCAACTCTTCCTTTGGGGCCCCAAAGCTGCTGCATGGTTTTGAATATAAAGAAAATGAAGCTTCTCCAGTAGAATGGAGGTTTCTGAGGGCTGGGAGTGGGGGGATAGGGAGGATACTATTCAACAGGCACACAGTTTCTGTTGCAGATGATGAGAAAGGTTCTGGAAATGGTGGCGACGGTCACACAACACCAGTGGATGCACCTAATGCCACTGAATTGTATATTTAAAATAGTTAAAGTGGCAAACTTTATGTTAGGCATATTTTACCACAATTAAAAAATAACAATAACGTAATATACCAAAAACCAATGAATTGTACACTTCAAATGGGTGAACTATACAGCATGTGGACTTCCCCTCAATAAAGCTGTTTTTTTTTTTTTTTAATCAAGCTTTCCAAGGGAACTAGAAATGGGCTCTCTGTGCTCCTGGCAATGCCCATATTTCTGAGATGCACAGTTGAGGCCTGAGGTGTGACTGGCAGGTGGGTTCTGGCAATGCTGGGAGTCCCTCAGGCAGGCCTCGGAAGATAAGGCAGGGAGACTGACCTCTGTGGACTACTAAGGCTTGACTCCATCACAGGTGCCTAATGCATGCATGAGGGAGAGAGGGAGGGAGAAATGCACAACTCCAGGGGCAACTACACAGTGCTGTCACTTTTGGGGATTGGCAATTCCCTTCTCACACTGCCATTCCACGGAGTGGTGGCGGGGGGTGGGGGGTCAGAGCAGCTTAGAATCATGTCATGAGTGGTTTCACTGAGCAATACAAGTCCTCAGAGCATCAGAGAGCCTTGAGGAAGAAAGCAATCTACATCTGTACAGTTCAATATGATAGCCACTAGCCCCATGTAACTACCCAACACTTAAATATGGCTAGTCTGAATTGAGATATCCTGTAAGAGCAAAATACACACCATATTTCAAAGACTTAGTACAAAACATGAAGGGATAAAATCTCATTACTAACTTGTATAAATTCCATTAATAATCTGTGTATCTACTGTAGGCTGAAAAGATGAGGCTCACATTTGTGGCTCACATTACATCTGTATTGGTCCCTGGTGATCTAAATGCTATTGGAAGAAGATTTGATGAAGAACTCAGTGCACCTGTGGAAGGCTTGCCTGCTCATTCCTACACTTTGCTTTTATGCTGGTTGGTTGACTGGCTTGTTGGTTTTTAACTCAGTATCATGCAGTCCTCGGCTTAAGGAAGGTCACCTCGCTAAAATTCCCACAGGCAGCCCCTGGCTAGTGAAGGCCATGTTAGCCCCATATGGCCTGGAACAGCGGATGACAGCAGCCAGTCTGGGGCTAAAGTACTTCACAGCCTGCTTCCTTCCAGCCTCCTGACAGGTGGTCTCCAATTCCCAGCCTCCTGGCTCTTCCACTGTTTCTGTGCCGCCTCCCACACCCCCCAAATGAAGCTTCCTCCAAGCTCCTGTCTCCAACTGGTTTATTGGAAGAAGAGAAACACAAAGGTGAGGACAGAGCTAAGCCCAGAGCTACACTCTCAAACATTTTCTCTGACTCTTAACTAGGCCCTCGGCTGTCAAGTTTCACCAAAGGGTGACATTTCAGGGGCCCCCATCCCCCAGTGGAACAACCAATTTAAGATTCATTTCTGAAAGGAGGAAATGAGAACGCTTTTTTCACAAGTGCAAGGTCACATAATCATACTCAGGCAGGTGCAGAAACCACAGAAAGGATATTAGAGCAGTCACGACACCAGTCACAGCTCCCATGGTAAAAGAGCCACTAAATATACCTAGAAAAATGCCAACTGATTTAAAAAAGGCAGCAGCATCAAAGGCGTGAGTGTTCAGCCCCGCTGGCTGATAGGCAACAATAGACCTGGAGTTTAAAGAGAGAGAGAATTAGAAAGTACTGGGCTGGTTTTATACCATGGTACTTACAAGTATTGACAAACATAGATATCTACACTCTGCGGAGCACTCCCCATGGTGTATTCATTTAATTTAACCTGCAGGAGCCATATTATGAAGGTATCAGCATTCTGATCACTGCCCACTGGACAAAGCAACATAACTTTATCAACTAAGTCTATAAACCTCATTTAGAAAAGCACCCAATTCAAAATTTAACACTTTTAAGGTGGGCCTCTGATTTTAGCCCAGAGCATTCAGGAAGCCAGAGTCTCTTTTCCCAGGCAGAAATATTGTTACTTACGAGGACAGTACAATGGCAACAGCATCATTTAGGACACTTTCTCCAAACAGAAGTGCGTAAAGGTCCACGTCTGCATGCAATTCATTAAATATCGCCAGTACGGTCACTAAAAGATGGGCCAAAAGCATATAAATTGGTTGCAGTTTCTGAATGAGAAGTGATATGATGCTTGATTCTAACAACACTGCGCTTTCCACTGTAATGCCATCACACCCTGAAAATACTTCTACTACAGAACTTTAAAAATCATCACAATTAATGCAACTTGGCTCTACTGATAGGTTGAAATCTCGTTTAAGGCAGAAACCCTATTTTATTTTTTATTTTATTGTAGTATGGTTGATTTACTATGTTGTGTTAACTTCTGCTGTACAGCAAAGTGATTCAGCTATACACATATATTCTTTTTCATATTCTTTCCAATTATGGTTTATCACAGGATATTGAATACAGTTCCCTGTAATATACAGCAGGACCTTGCTATTTATTTATTCTATATATAATGGTTTACATCTGTTAATCCCAAATTTCCAACCCACCACTTCCCTACCCTCCTCCATCTTGGCAACCACAAGTCTGTTTTCTATGTCTCTATGTGAATCTGTTTCTGTTTCACAGATAGGTTCATTTCTGTTGTATTTTTGATTCGACATATAAATTATATCATATGCTATTTGTCTTCCATTGTCTTATTTCACTTAGTATGATAATTTCTAGGTCCATCCACATTGCTGCAATGGAACCCTATTTTATTGATCATTGTGCTCCCAGATTCCAGCATAGGGTCAGGGCACAGAGAAGGCTTTACTAAAGATATGTAAAATAATGCAAGTCCTCATTTATGACAGACTATACATAATTACACTTCTCACGGGTTTTACATTTCACAGGCATTTAAAAATCAACTTTTTTCCAGACCAGCAGCTCTCACACTTTTGATCTCAGGATCCCTTTACATCTTTAAAATATTCTGAGGCTGGCAAACAGTTTTAGTTTTGTGTGTTATAGCTTTCAATATTTACTGTATTGAGTAAAACAAAAAATTTAATTTATTAATTTAAATTACTAGTAAACCCATTCTATATTAACATTTTTTACTGAAAAATAATAAATTTTTTCCATAAAATAGTGTAAAGACAACTACTGTTTTACATTTCCTCAGGTCTTTTTAATATCTGAAGTAATGGAACATGGTTTTCACATCTGTTTCTATATTTGATCAGTAGGGAGTCATTGTCACAGTTATGTAAGCCCTGGAAAACTCCACTCAACAGTACACTTCTAAGAAAGAATGTAAGCAAAAAAGACAAATGATACACTACTATTACTCTTAAATCAGTTTTGACTTTATGGAACCCTGAAAGGGTTTTGGAGTTTCTGGACTTTGGTTCTACTGATAGTTGAGGCCATATAACTCTTTGTCCTGGGGACCACCTGATGTGCCATAAGATAGTTTAGCAGTATCCTTGGCCTCTACCCACAAGATACCAGTAGCACCACACACTCTGCCCTGCCAAGCTTTGACAACCAAAAATGTCTCCATACATTGCTGAACATCTGCTGTGGTGGGGCAGAATCATTCCCAGTTAAGAACCACCACTCTAATCTGTAAATTAGAAGGTAGGGGGTTCACTCGCAACACTCACACTCAACTACCTTTTGTTTTGTTAGTTTCTGCCATAAGAAACTGAGAAACTAAACTCACTTATTTAGCTTCCCTTGTGGTAAGTGTCACCTCTTGCGGCCTGGAAGAGGGTGAAGCCTGGATACAGTGTGGTCATCTTGCCTCCATGGGGCAATTCAGTCACTCAGTCATGTCTGACTCTTTGCAACCCCATGGACTGCAGCACGCCAGACCTCCCTGTCCACCACCAACTCCCAGAGTTCACTCAAACTCAGGTCTATTGAGTCAGTGATGCCATCCAACCATCTCATCCTCTGTTGTCACCTTCTCCTCCCACCTTCAATATTTCCCAGCATAAGGGTCTTTTCCAATGAGTCAGTTCTTCATCAGAGGGCCAAAGTATTGGAGTTTCAGCTTCAGCATCAGTCCTTCCATTGAATATTCAGGGCTGATTTCCTTGAGGATGGACTGGTTGGATCTCCTTGCAGTCCAAGGGACTCTCAAGAGTCTTAGCCAACACCACAGTTCAAAGGCATCAATTCTTCACTGCTCAGCTTGCTTTATAGTCCAACTCTCATACCCATACATGACTACCAGAAAAACCACAGCTTTGACTAGACGGACTTTTGTTGGCAAAGTAATGTCTCTGCTTTTTAATATACTGTCTAGGTTGGTCATAACTTTGCAAGCATCTTTTAATTTCATGGCTGCAGTCACCATCTGTAGGAGTAGTGGCTGCACAGCATTGGGGCAGCGTGAGGAGATACCCTGCATCTAAGGGCAGAGAAGCCCCAGAAAGATGGTAGGCGCTGGAGCAGCATTTGTGTTGTGGCTGCATGGCCCTGGAGCATCCCTGAGGAGATACCCTACTTCCAAAAGCAAAGGAGAAGCCCCAGAACAATGGTAGGAGGGGTGAAATCACCTTTAGAATTAAACCCCACACCTGCCAGAAACACTTAGAGGGCTCAAACAAACCTTGTGTGCACCAAGACCCAGAGACCCCACAGAGACTGAGACAAAACTGTGTTTGAGTGTCTCCTGTGGAGGTGCAGGTCAGCAGTGAACTGCTGTGAGGGCAGGGGCTCTGGGTGCAGCAGACCTGGGTATGGCATAAGCCCTCTTGGAGGAGGTCACCATTAACCACACCATAGAGCCGCCAGAACTTACACAGGACTGGGAAACAGACTCTTGGTAGGCAAAAACAGAACCTTGTGTGCATCAGGACCCAGGAGAAAGGAGCAGTGACCACACAAGAGACTGACCCAGACTTGCCCTTATGTCTCCAGGAGTCTCTGGCAGAGGCCTGGGTCAGTGGTGGCCTGCTGCAGGGCTGGGGACACTGAGTGTAGCAGGGCATGCATGGGACCTTGTGAAGGAGGTCACCATTATCTTCATTACCTCCACCACAGTTTAGCCCAGGTAAATAACAGGGAGGGAACACAGCCCCACCCATAAACAGAAAATTGGATTAAATATTTACTGAACATGGCCCCGTCCATCAGAACAAGACCCAATTTCCCCCTCAGTCTGTCTCTCCCATCAGGAAGCTTCTATAAGCCTCTTATCCTTATCCATCAGAGGGCAGACAGACTGAAAACCACAATCACAGGAAACTAACCAACCTGATCACATGGACCACAGCCTTGTCTAACTCAATGAAACTATGAGCCATGCCATGTAGGGCCACTCAAGACGGACAGGTCATGGTGGAGAGTTCTGACAAAATGTGGTCCACTGGAGAAGGGAATGGCAAAGCACTTCAGTATTCCTGCCTTGAGAACCCCATGAACTGTATGAAAAGGCAAAAAGATAAGACAATGAAAGATGAATTCCCCAGGTCGGCAGGGGCCCAATATGCTACTGGAGATCAGTGGAGAAATAACTCCAGAAAGAATGAAGAGATAGAGCCAAAGCAAAAACAACACCCAGTTGCGAATGTGACTGGTGATGGAAGTAAAGACTGATGCTGTAAAGAGAAATATTGCATAGGCACCTGGAATGTTAGGTCCATGAATCTAGGCAAATTGGAAGTGGTCAAACAGGAGATGGCAAGAGTGAACATCAACATTCTAGGAATCAGCGAACTAAAATGGACTGGCATGGGTGAATTTAACTCAGATGACCATTATATCTACGACTGTGGACAAGAATCCCTTTAGAAGAAATGGAGTAGCCATCATAGTCAACAAAAGAGTCTGAAATGCAGTATTTGAATGCAATCTCAATAACAACAGAATGATCTCTGTTCATTTCCAAGGCAAACCATTCAATATCACAGTAATCCAAGTCTATGCCCCGACCAGTAATGCTGAAGAAGCTGAAGTTGAAAGGTTCTATGAAGACCTACAAGACCTTCTAGAACTAACACTCAAAAAAGATGTCCTTTTCATTAAAGGGGACTGGAATGCAAAAGTAGGAACTCAAGAACTAACTGGAGTAACAGGCAAATTTGGCCTTGGAATACAGAATGAAGCAGGGCAAAGGCTAATAGAGTTTTGCCAAGAGAACGCACTGGTCATAGTAAACACCTCTTCCAACACAAGAGAAGACTCTACACATGAACATCACTAGATGGTCAATACCAAAATCAGATTGATTATATTTTTTGCAGCCAAAAATGGAGAAGTTCTATACAGTCAGCAAAAACAAGACCAGGAGCTGACTGTGGCAGAGACCATGAACTCCTCATTGCCAAATTCAGACATAAATCAAAGAAAGTAGGGAAAACCACCAGACCATTCAGGTATGACCTAAATCAAATCCTTTATGATTATACAGTGTAAGTGACAAATAGATTCAAGGGATTAGATCTGATAGACAGAGTGCCTGAAGAACCACGGATAGAGGTTCGAGACATTGTACAAGAGGCAGGAATCAAGACCATTCCCAAGGAAAAGAAATGTAAAAAGGCAAAATGGCTGTCTGAGAAGGCAGACAGCTGTGAATAAAGGAGAAGCAAAGGGCAAAGGAGAAAAGGAAAGATATACCCATTTGAATGCAGAGTTCCAAAGAATAGCAAAGAGAGATAAGAAGGCCTTCTTAAATGAACAATGCAAAGAAGTAGAGGAAAAGAATAGAATGGGAAAGACTAAAGATCTCTTCAAGAAAATTAGAGATACCAAGGGAACATTTCATGCAAAGATAGGCTTGATAAAGGAAAGAAATGGTATGGACCTAACAGAAGCAGATGATATTAAGAAGAGGTGGCAAGAATACACAGAAGAACTGTACAAAAAAGATCTTCATGACCCAGATAATCATGATGGTGTGATCACCGACCCAGAGCCAGACATCCTGGAATGTGAAGTCAAGAGGGCCTTTGGAAGCATCACTTTGAACAAAGCTAGTGGAGGTGATGGAATTCCAGTTGAGCTATTCCAAATCCTAAAAGGTAATGCTGTGAAAGTGCTGCACTCAATATGCCAGCAAATTTGGAAAACTCAGCAGTGGCCACAGGACTGGAAAAGGTCAGTTTTCATTCCAATCCCAAAGAAAGACAATGCCAAAGAATGCGCTAACTACCACACAATTGCACTCATCTAACATTCTAGCAAAGTGATGGTCAAAATTCTCCAAGCCAGGCTTCAACAGTACATGAACCATGAACTTCCAGATGTTCAAGCTGGTTTTAGAAAAGGCAGAGGAACCAGAGATCAAATTGCCAACATTTTTTGGATCATTGAAAAAGCAAGAGAGTTCCAAAAAAACATCTATTTCTGCTTTATTGACTATGCCAAAGCCTTTGACTATGTGGATCACAATAAACTGTGGAAAATTGTGAAAGAGATGGGAATACCAGACCACCTGACCTGCCTCTTTGGAAACCTATATGCAGGTTAGGAAGCAACAGTTAGAACTGGACATGGAACAACAGACTGGGTTCCAAATAGGAAAAGGAGTACGTCAAGGCTGTATACTGTCACCCTGCTCATTTAACTTATATGCATAATACATCATGAGAAACGCTGGACTGGAAGAAACACAAGCTGGAATCAAGATTGCCAGGAGAATATCAATAACCTCAGATATACAGATGATACCACCCTTATGGCAGAAAGTGAAGAACTAAAGAGCCTCTCTTGATCAAAGAGGAGAGGAAAAAGTTGGCTTAAAACTCAACATTCAGAAAACTAAGACCATGGCATCTGGTCCCATCACTTCATGGGAAATAGATTGGGAAACAGTGTCAGACTTTATTTTGGGGGACTCCAAAATCACTGCAGATGGTGATTGCAGCCATGAAATTAAAAGACGCTTACTCCTTAGAAGAAAATTTATGACCAACCTAGACAGGATAGTAAAAAGCAGAGACATTACTTTGCCGACAAAGTTCTGTCTAGTTAAGGCTATGATTTTTCCAGTAGTCATGTATGGATGTGAGAGTTGGATTTTAAAGAAAGCTGAGTGCCAAAGAATTGATGCTTCTGAACTGTCGTGTTGGCTAAGACTCTTAAGAGTCCCTTGGACTGCAAGGAGATCCAACCAGTCCATCCTCAAGGAAATCAGTCCTGAATATTCATTGGAAGGACAGATGCTGAAATTGGAACTCCAATACTTCGGCCCTCTGATGCGAAGAACTGACTCATTGGAAAAGACCCTGATGCTGGGAAAGATTGAAGGCGGGAGGAGAAGGGGACAACAGAGGATGAGATGGTTGGACGGCATTACCAACTCAATGGACATGAGTTTGAGTAAACTCCAGGAATTGGTGATGGACAGCAAGGTCTGGCATGCGGCAGTCCACGGGGTCACACAGAGTCAGACACAACTGAGTGAGTGAATTGAACTGACATGTCTTTTACTCTATGGCTTCCCCCTTTCATTCCTTTCTGTTAGCTCTCTTTTCATAATTCCCTATTGTTTAGTTTTCTCTTTTCTTAACTGTCCAATCATGATGTATACAGTTCTAACTTCTATCGTTTTGTTAACTTCCTTTTGCTTCTGTTGGCATATTAATAAAGTTTCATCTCCTTTGTAAGCCTCTTTTTCTGGTATGACTTCATTATCTGTAACTTTATTATTCAGAGGGGTTATCCCCACTTTTTCTTCTGTTTATATGAAATTCAACCTCAATCCATTTCTGCTGCTCACAGTGAGGTGGGTAGAAGCCCAGAAGAGCTTTCCTAGTTTCATGGCTCTATGGCTCCCTCTTCTGGTTTTACACTGAAATATTAAAAAATATGGCCTCTGGGTGCAGCCACCTCCTCAATACAGCCACCTCCGCAATCTGATATCTACTTCCTCTGGTCTTCTTCACCATTAAAATGTGAGCTTTCTTTCTCCTTTAATGCCATGTCAATCAAGGTCAGTGGTCCAAGCAGGTCATTTTTAGGGAGTACCTCTGTTGTTGCAGAGAGATCTTCCACAAGGGATTTCCTGAGAGCCCTGAGGACCCAGGTCCCTCCAGCAGCCTCACACCTCCTCCAGTTTCCTTGCCCTCACCCACAAATGGGAGCCTGAAAAGCCTCCTCCCAATATCAACTATTGTTACCTGACAGAACCATAAAATTCTTGACTCCCAGTGGGGACCCGTTCTTTTGAGTGTGAATACTTGTGGGATATTTCTGGGTGCCCTGACAATCAAAACAACCAGCAGTCCCATCTTCCCTTTGCTTCCTCCAGCATAGCTGCTGTTCTTATCCCAAAGTCTCACTGCTGTGGGTAGTTTGACCCCACCAGTTGATATCAGGGGATTCATCAAGATACTATGTCAGCTAGTTCAGTCTGTTTTCTCTTTTGCTGTCCTACTTGCTCTATTTTTGATAGAGATTAAGGGAGATTCCCAATCTACCCCTCACTGTGCCTTTCTTTACAAAAAGTTTAATTCATTTATTTGAGAGTAAACAAAAATAATTTGGATTTGAAAAATGTCAACTATATCACAAGGCAGATCCAGATAATCATAAATTTAGGCAATAAAATCACTACTGTAAGCATTCAGATGTGAACCAGACATCAACATGGGGCATCACCA
Source organism: Tragelaphus eurycerus (assembly GCA_935064755.1). Classification (NCBI taxonomy): domain Eukaryota; kingdom Metazoa; phylum Chordata; class Mammalia; order Artiodactyla; family Bovidae; genus Tragelaphus; species Tragelaphus eurycerus. The sequence goes on along the minus strand of CAKXYN010000119.1, from coordinate 1,189,342 downwards.
GCAGGCCTACTTTCTAAAAGACAGACATGTCATCTCTTCAAAATACATCTTCAGTATACAAGGTCAATCTCTTTCTTCCACCCCTAAAAACAGTTAAGCAAGTTACACAACCAGCAAAATCATCAGGGATTAGGCTAAAAAAAGTTCTTGTTTTGTGGATTATATATTACATGAACAATATGTGTGTCTCCTTACATAAGACCTGTGATGGTTAATTTTATTTGTGAACTTGACTGGGCCATAGGGTACCCAGATATTTGATTAAACACTATTGTAGGTGTATCTGAGGTTTTGGATGAGATTAACATTTGAATCAGTAGACTGATTAAAGCAGATGGCCCTCCTCAATGAGGGTGGGACTCATCCAATTGGTAGAAGATTTCACTGCAGATCTTGGGACCTCTACAGTTTTCATAATCACATGAGCCAAGGCCTTATAATCAATTAATATCTTGTTCCCTCTCCTCCTCCCAACTATGTACACACACACACATATCTATTCTGTTTCTTTGAAAAACCCTAATACAAAATTGTTACTCTAGTTTATTATTATATGACATAAAAACTGTCTTGTTTTGAACCCAATGTTGAAGAAAAATTATCAAAACAACAACAATAATTAAGGTTTTACCAGGAAGCAGGAACTATGATAAACACTTTACAATTTTGTTTAGTCCTCATGAAAACCCTAAGTGAGTAGTATTATCATATCCCCCAATTTAGAGATGAGAAAACAGGCCCTGTGTGATGGGCTGTTTTCCTGCTGCAGTATCAAACTTCCCAAAATCTCAGTGGTCGGACCTGACTGAAGTTTTATTGATTAGTCATACAGTATGTCTACTGGGGGTTGGCACCAGAGGCCTCTGTTCACAACAGTCAGTCACTCACTCAGTCAGGAACTGAAGAATGGTGTAGGTCAATCTCAGTGAGCAGAGCATAGCGCTGGCAGTCCAGGAAACCTGGGTTCCAGGACTTTATCGGCAAGGGTCCTGGCAAGAACTAGATGAGCAATTTGAGGAGTGTTTAAAAAGGGATTATTTATAGACGTGTAGAGAGAGTACAGGGCTTCCCTGGTGGCTCAGATGGTAAAGAATCTGGCTTTAATGCAGGAGACCCGGGTTCGATCCCTGGGTTGGGAAGATCCCCTGGAGAAGGAAATAGCAACCCACTCCAGTATTCTTGTTTGGAAAATTCCATGGATGGAGGAGCCTGCAGGCTACAATCCATGAGGTCACAAAGAGTTGGACACGATTGAATGACTAAGCACAAGCACATAGAGAGTAAGGGAAAGGAGGAGCGCAGTTACCTTCAGCTGAAAACAGGGAGCTTTTATGTCATCCCTGAGCCTGAAGGAGTGACTGTCAGAACCAGGAGCTGTGTGGAGGGTCACTCAACAGGAGCTGTGACCTCTGATCAAGAGACACAGGCAGCCCACAGAGACCCTACATGTCTACCCGTTTCAGTCTCTTACTGGTGCTGCCCCATGGACAATCCAATGGGAAAGGAGAAGGCATAGGAACCTTTAAAATCTGTACAAGTCAGCCTCCCAGTGCCAAGAAGAGAGTGGAGAAGGATGGTGTGTAAACCTGGAGGGGCAACTAGAAGCCATCCAACAATGCACAGCAAAGTCCAAAGACTTAATAAAGTGAAGGCTTGAGATACATAATTTTCAAAAGCCCTTTTGACTTTTAAACACTATTTTCCTAAAATACTACTGTGAAAGTGAAAGTCGCTCAGATGTGTCTGACTCTTCGCGACTCCATGGACTATACAGTCCTTGGAATTCTCCAGGCCAGAATACTGGAGTGGGTAGCCTTTCCCTTCTCCAGGGCATCTTCCCAACCCAGGGATCAAACCCTGGTCTCCTGCATTGCAGGCAGATTCTTTACCAGCTGAGCCACAAGGGAAGTCCAAATTCTACTATACCAATAGTAAAAATATAATGTACAGTTAGCTTATTTATCTATGATGATAAATACTAGCTTTATAATTAATTTTAATAATTAACACTTTGCACTAGTCTAAACTTGGCTGTTCTGATTTTCAATCTCTCATTCTCCCTGCCCATCACCTTAGAAAGCAAGGCAGGAAGTCTCCCATGGCCCTCCTGGGCAACCCTGTGTCCGACCAAGATGAGGACTACAGGTGTGGACAATCAGGTGATGGCAGTGGGCAGGGGGGTGGGGAGATCGGCAGGGGATGACAGACTAGGCAGGTGACTTCTAAAGACAGGGAGGAAACAGGCTGCTCCCCTCACAGCTCAATGCTTGGAATCAGAGAGAACAGGGTCACAACAGCTGTTTCCAACTGGACTGGACTGAGAAATCACAATTCACTGACTGAAGACTGCTGTTACAGGTATCTTAAAAATGTGGGGAAAATAAAATAACAGAAAAAGAAAGAAAGAGAAAATATCAAGAACCTGACTTTGTTCATTCAACTAACTTTTCCTGAACACTCCATTTGTATACAAAAGAGCACTGAGCATTTGTAAACCCTCGGCACAAAGCAGCAAATAATGTTATGTAAGAAACAGACCTGACTCTAGACCTGTAAGAGCTACTAACTGAAGCAGTAAAGGAATAATAACTGTAAAGGAAGAATAACTAGGCAAGTGGCAGATTTGAATTCAGTTTCAAAGACTAAGCAAAAGACTGACCAGCCTGGGTGGTGCAACTAGAGAATTACTTTCTGACAGCACTGATCACAGGTTTTGAAACCTATGAATGGGTCTGGTTGTCTTGAGGGATGTAAAGGTGCCAGGATTATAATGAGAGGAATCACCATATAATGGTTCATAGGAATGGTGCTCATTTCCTCTGGTAGCTGTTTACAGCTATGTACTATGGGTTGGAAACATATATTTTTTCTTCCTGAATTGTGGATCCAATTTTAGTCCAGTGCACAAAGATGGCACGTGGCACTCGTGGCACACAAGTACAGAATGGAAAGGGCTTCTGGTTACAGAGCAGCCTACATCACCCCATACATACACTGTTCCCATCAACGGGAAGACCAAAGACTGGAGCCAAGCACAGTGAAGTCACAAACAAGGACTTTTATTTTTTCATATCCCTCAATATCACGACATAACCCCAAATCAGAATTTTTGTTGGATACACCATGCACAAGAAGTCAATCTAGTCTTATGTTTCCCTCTAACTCTACACTGAAGTTTTTATTTCTTTTATGGCCCAAATTCTCAAACAACAGATTTTTAGGAAGCTGGTAAAACACTTTCAATTTACAAAAACATTCTACATTTCAGAAAGATTTCCATTAAAAAGAAGTTAAAGTTAATGTTCTGATGTTTAGTAAATTTCAAATTTCAATTTTCTAGAACTTCCATTTATATAAAACCCTTACAGTGCCAATCTTCACGGGCCAAATAAAAATGGTGTGTCATGGTAATGCCTTCCATTATTTTCTACCACAGTATGGACACATTAAAGTGAAGTAAATAATTACAAAGATAATATGGAAAAATAAATCTTTCTATCCAATTAAATGCAGCAACACTAATAGTTCAGAAGACAGTATCAATAATCTTTATGTTACGCTAACTTGCCTTTGCTTATCAGTGGTACCAGTAAGATATTAGCAATAAACTTATAGATGAGTATAGTTAGTAATATATTTTCAGAAACAATAAACATCTTTCTTAGACTTTAAGGAATTGTTTTTCAATAGACACACATCTGGAAATGTCACAGATATTGTAGTATTCGAATAATAAAGCTACATTTCAGACTACTTGTGTTAAATGTAACCTATTATTAAACATACACACAGGGAAAACACAGAAATCTCTGCCTGAGTCTGAAAATGTTTATTAGTTCAGATCAGTTGCTCAGTTGTGTCTGACTCTTTGTGACCCTATAGACTACAGCATGCCAGGCTTCCCTGTCCTTCACCAACTCCCAGAGGTTTGCTCAAATTCACGTCCATTGAGTCGGTGATGCCATCCAACCATCTCATCCTCTGTCATACCCTTCTCTTCCTGCCTTCAATCTTTCTCAGCATCAGGGTCTTTTTATAGAGACCAATATAATCAGCAGATGCTATGCTCAATGCTTTACATGCATTATCTCATTTAATCTTCACACCAGCCCTTCATAATAGGAAATAGGTACCATTACTCCTAATTAATAAATGAGAAAACTGACACTCAGGAGATTAAAGTATGCCCGGGACACCCGGTCAGTAGCTGGCAGGGCTAGAACTCAAACCACCACTTGCAACTCCACACCCCACATTCTTGTCACAAACAAGAGTGCTTCAACCAGCCAAGTCTTCAGTATCAGTTTACTTAGAGTGTTTGTAAGAAAATAGGGGGTGAAAGAGGTCAATGCTTTTCAGATCATCGAGATTTTTGAGAGCCACACAACTGTCTAGAGCTGTGCTATCCAATGTGGTAGCCACTAGCCACTTGGAGCTATGTAGGATGGGGAGGGAGGTGGGAGAGTGTTCCAAAAGGGAGGGGACATATGTATACTTATGGCTGATTTGTGTTGAGGTTTGACAGAAAACAGCAAAATTCTATAAAGCAATTATCCTTCAATAAAAATAAATTAATTTTTAAAAAATCAGTTCTTTGGTTGTACTACCTCACATATCAAGTGTTCAACAGCCATACATAGCCACTGGCTACTGTAAAGCAGTAGGAAGATTATGGAACATTTCTATCATTGCAGATAGGTCTGCTGGCTAGTACTGATCTAGAAGACCCCCAAGAGGCACAGGGAAGTTGTTTGGGGGGGAGGAATTTTAGTATCTTAGAGGTCATCACTGCCCAGAATGTTAGAGGCATCATAGACACTGAAAAGACCTTTCCATCTATACTATGAGAACAAGATTGGCTCTTTCTCCATAAATTCTTTCCCTACAATGGTGTGCTCAGTAGTTAACATTAGAGAAAAGAATAGCTGTTAACTATTTTATGTGAACTAATTCAAGTATGGGTTCCAACTTGAAGAGGAGAGCCTGTTTGTTTGTTCTGAGCTGCAGGGGAGGAAGGGTATATAATAATTCCACTTTTAAGAACTGGTTCAAATAACACTTGAAAAATACAAGGTAACAGATTTATGAATAGGAACCACATCACAGTGTATAGGAACATTGCACAAAGGGACTTCACAAATTAAATTACATTCACTACAGTACTAGTGTACATTTCTACTAAGCAAAGATATTATTTAAACCAAATGATATGCTCCTAAAAAGAAGGCAAATGCATAACACTGAGAAAAAAAAAAAAGACAGTCTAAGTGTAAAACTTATGACCAAATTAGACATTCTAAAATGAAAGACAAAAAGGAGGAAACACAGGTGGAAACAACTCAAGCGCTTGTTGGCAGATGAATGGATAAGCAAAAATATCGTATATTCATACAATGGAATATTATTCAGATTTAAAAGGAAGGAAATTCTGACACATGTTACAACATAGATGAACGCTGAGGATATCATGCTAAGGAAATAAGCCAGACACAAAGAGACAAATACTGATGATTCCACTTATCTGAGGTATCTACAGTAGTCAAACTCATAGAGACAGACAGTTGAATGGTGGTTGCCCAGGTCTGGGAGGTGGAGTGGGGGAGAGAATGAAGAGACGTTGTTTAATGGGTACAGAGGTTCAGTTTTGCAAGACGAAAAAATTCTGGAGATTGGTTGCACAACAATATGAATATACTCAATACTGCTGAACTATACACCTAAAGATGATTAAGGTGGTAAATTTTATGTTATTTTTACAATAATAATAATAATTTGTTTAAAAGGGAAAGGCAGGCCCTTCTTAGAAAAGCCATCTAAGTCCATTAGACCACTTGACTTACTGGTCTCTTCCTCTACTTTTATGAAAGGTAATGATTGCTCTGAGCTTTTTAAGATTTAAATAATGGAACATTATGACAATAAGGCCAAATATGCAAATACCTGGGTCAGTAGCAGAGATAATTGCTCCAAAAAAGAGGCAATCTGTGTAGTAAAATTTATCCGAGAGCTGCCCCACAATCTTCATGAGCTTCACCACACCATACATGAGATTTCTATAACAAGAAAAGGTAAATTGTGTCAGAAGAAAAAAGAAAAGAAAACCCAACTACTCGAATAAGCTGGCAAATACACAAGCAAAGGAGTACTAGAATACTGCACTTCCAAAGAGGTTTGTAGAAACATCAGGCAGCTGTTGTGGTTGGACACTAACCAGGAACATGTGCAAATAAGACTTTGGCACCAAGTAATGGTCTGCAGCTACTGTCATCTTCCTGAAGTATATTGAGCATTCCATTTTTTTTAATTGTACTTACAACTATAAAGTACGATCATCAACTAGCAAGAGTTAGGGCATTTTAAGCAACTGGGTAGTCGGGAAGAAAGGAAGAGAAAGAACACTGCAAAATGGGTAATGAATTGCTACAAAACTCCCAGGATTCCAAGACAGTGCATATAAAGTCATGGAAATGAATGGACTGGATCAAGCTAGAGAGAAAAAAATGGGATGGCCACAAGGATCCAACCAGTCATTATTGGCAGGATCCTTCTCTGCCAATAATTATTACAAAACAGGGAAAAGAGGCAAAACTCTTTAAAATCTTCCATTAAAATATCAGTGTACCCACTGACATATCTGGCTTCTCACTCTTTGCATGGGTTAGACAGGCAGCCCTCCTTACACACTGTGCAGAATGTGATACAGCCCAAGAAGGACCACCAAGTTAATATTTTACCTTGAGCAGAGCACATTTCCTACAGAACAGCTCACAAATTAGGGGGATTGAGGAGTGTTAAAAGGCCTAGTACTTGTTATTAAAGGGGTGTGTGTGTGTGTGTGTGTGTGTGTGTGTGTGTGTGTGTGTGTGTGTGTTGGCAGCAGCTGTAGAGATTAGGGGAATACAAACAACCACAGAATAAAGAGAAATTAAGAAAACAATCCCATTTACAATGGCATAAAAAAGAATACAAAACTTAGGAATAGATTTAACCAAAAATAAATAGGCACAGTATAGACTCATTGTACCCTATAGTCAATCTCCAGTAAAAAGATTCTTGATAGTTAACACCATATCATTGCTCATCTTTGTACCGTGGGTGTCTAGTACAGTAGATTGATTATCTAGGAGCTCAAGAACTATTTGCAGAGTTGAATCCTTTTGAGAAGAAATAGTTATAATTTAAAGTTTTGCCTACTGTGTGCTGGACATTGTTCCAGACACTTAAACAGTTATATTTCAATTCACAGGAACTCTATGATACCCTGGAGGAGGAAATAGCAACCCATTCCAGTATTCTTGCCTGGGTAATCCCATGGACAGAGATGTCTGGTGGGCTACAGTCTGTGGAGTCACAAAGAGCTGGACACGACTGAGCAACTGAACTCTATGATATAGATTTGATTTGCTCTTTGTTGCTTATCCAAGGCTTCTTTCATCTACCTTTTAAGCATTTCTTAAAACTAGACCTTCCTCTACATTTCCTTCTATCATAAGCTTCAGTTCAGTTCAGTTTAGTTGCTCAGTCATGTCTGACTCTTTGCGACCCCATGAATCGCAGCATGCCAGGCCTCCATGTCCATCACCAACTCCCGGAGTTCACTCAGACTCACGTCCATCAAGTCAGTGATGCCATCCAGCCATCTCATCCTCTGTCGTCCCCTTCTCCTCCTGCCCCCAATCCCTCCCAGCATCAGAGTCTTTTCCAATGAGTCAACTCTTCACAAGAGGTGGCCAAAGTACTGGAGTTTACGCTTTAGTATCATTCCTTCCAAAGAAATCCCAGGGCTGATCTCCTTGCAGTCCAAGGCACTCTCAAGAATCTTCTCCAACACCACAGTTCAAAAGCATCAATTCTTGGGTGCTCAGCTTTCTTCACAGTCCAACTCTCACATCCATACATGACCACTGGAAAAACCAGAGCCTTAGACCTGAGCAATAGACTTCTCTCTGGCAGCGTTTTCCCCATCATCACCAATGCCAGTATCCTGTCACTCTCTTACTGGACAAAGTCCAAGCCCCTTTTTTTTTGGTGACATAAAAGGCTATTGCTTTTATCTCCAGCTTTCCAGATAATTTTTTAAAATTAACTAAAGTGCACAGTTCATTCAGGTGTCCTTAGCTTTTACCTAATATCCTTTTTCTGTTCCAAGACTCCATCCAGGATACCACATTACATTTATTCATCATATCTCTTTTGTCTCCTCTTGGTTTTATCTCCTCTTGACAGTTTCTCAAACTCTGCTTGTTTTTTATGACCTTGGTAGTTGGGAGGAGTACTAGTCAGGGATTTTGTAGAATCTGAGACCTGTCTGACTTTTTTTCTCATGATTAGACGAAGGTACTTTGATTTTAGGAGGAAGACACAGTGGTAAATGCCATTCATATCACAAATATCAGAGGTACAGAGTATCGACATGATTTACCAATTTGGGCATTAATCCTGATCACCTGGCTGAGGTAGTATTTGTCAGGTTTCTCCACTATAAAGCTACTCCTTCTTACTTTGCATGCGGTACTCTTTGTAAGGAAGTCACTATGCCCACAGTCACAGGGGGGAAGGGCCAAGCTTCATCTCCTTGAGGAGGACTGGTTCTGCACCAATTATTTGGAATTCTTCTAACATATCACTTCTCCCCCATTTATTTATTCATCCAATCATTTATTTATATCAGTATGTGTGTGTTAGTAGCTCAGTCGTGTCCAACTCCTTGCAACCCCATAGACTATAGCCCACCAGGTTCCTCTGTTCATGGAATTCTCCAGGCAAGAACAGTGGAGTAACTAGCCATTCCCTTCTCCAGGGGATCATTCCGACCCAGAGATCGAACCTGGGTCTCCCACATTACAGGCAGATTCTTTACCATCTGAGCCACCAGGAAGCCCTTTATATAAATATAGACACAAAGATACTTGTTTTATACTTTGAATGGTAATGCAAAACAATGTAATTTATTTTGTGTTCTTTAGTCATTAGGAGGTGGTTTCAGATTGGCTCTGTGTCCCTTTGACGCGCTTTGGTATCCTTTTGTTTGCTTGTTTCTGAGCACTTCCTTACTCTCTGGCACTACAAGATGCTCCATTGTCATCCTGCATATTTGCCATCCCAGCCTAGAATCAGCCATTTCTGCAAAGGACCTTGACTCTTCACATTGAAGAATGACATTAGAAACCAAGATCCTGGGACTAGGTTTTATTTCATTTCCTGTTAATTAATCTTAATTTCAATTTAAATAGTCACATGTGGCTAGTGCTTCCTTAATGACTCAAGCAGTAAAGAATCTGCCTGCAATGCAAGAGACATGGGAGACATGAGTTTGATCCCTGGGTGGGGAAGATCCCCTGGAGGAGGAAATGGCAATTCACTCCAGTATTATTGCTTGGGAAATCCCATGACAGAGGAGCCTGGTGGGCTACAGTCCACAGAGTCAGACAGAGTCAGATACAACTGAGCATGCACATGCACACAATGTGGCTAGAAGCTACCACACTGGCTGATGTAACTCTAAATCTTAATTATAATCATCACCCTTATGGCAGAAAGTGAAGAGGAACTAAAAAGCCTCTTGATGAAAGTGAAAGAGGAGAGTGAAAAAGTTGGCTTAAAGCTCAACATTCAGAAAACGAAGATCATGGCATCTGGTCGTATCACTTCATGGGAAATAGATGGGGAAACAGTGGAAACAGTGCCAGACTTTATTTTTGGGGGCTCCAAAATCACTGCAGATGGTGATTGCAGCCATGAAATGAAAAGACGCTTACTCCTTGGAAGTAAAGTTATGACCAACCTAGATAGCATAATAAAAAGCAGAGACATTACTTTGCCAACAAAGTTCTGTCTAGTCAAGGCTATAGTTTTTCCAGTGGTCATGTATGGATGCGAGAGTTGGACTATGAAGAAGGATGAGCGCCAAAGAATTGATGCTTTTGAACTGTGGTGTTGGAAAAGACTCTTGAGAGTCCCTTGGACTGCAAGGAGATGCAACCAGTCCATCCTAAAGGAGATCAGTCCTGGGTGTACATTGGAAGGACTGATGCTGAGGCTGAAACTCCAATATTTTGATCACCTCGTGCGAAGAGTTGACTCATTGGAAAAGACTCTGATGCTAGGAGGGATTGAGGGCAGGAGGAGAAGGGGATGACGGAGGATGAGATTGCTGGATGGCATCATGGACTTGATGGACATGAGTTTGAGTAAACTCCGGGAGTTAGTGATGGACAGGGAGGCCTGGCGTGCTGCGATTCATGGAGTCACAAAGAGTTGGACATGACTGAGCGACTGAATTGAACTGAACTGAACTGAAACATCAAAATATTGGACTCTGGTAGTTGCCAGGGACTTGGAGGCAGGGGAAATGGGGAGGTGTTGCTCAAAGGGTACAAACTTCCAGTGATAAGATTAATAAGTTTGGGATCTAATGTACAACATAAGATCACAGCTAATGATATTGCCTCATATACTTAATTAAATGTTGCTAACATGTTCTCACCACAAAAAAGAAATAGTAACCATGTGACCAGATGAAGGTGGTAGCTAAGACTACAGTGATAATCATTTTGCAATTTTCAAATAAGTCAAATTAACACACTGTATACCTTACACTTACACAATGTTATGTATCAATTATAGCTCAGTAAAGCTGGGGAAAAATATTCGACTCTGTGGACCCATGTGGATCTTATCTCTTTGGAAGTGTGGTAATTTAGTTAAGTGTTCACTTACCCAATAATGAAGCAGGAAACAGCAGTCCCCAAGAAGGCATAGGCCAGAATAGACCCAAGATTTCTGAAAAAGTGTCTCTGAATAAAACAAAAAAGCAGGAACCAAGTTGTGAATTTTGACAGTGAACATTAGAAACACTACAAGTCTCTAAAAAGTGAAACTTTACTTACTGTTTTCATCAAATCAAGTAACAACTGAAGTTACTCCTGAAAAATGCGATTAGCCTTAGAACATCATGATTTTAAGATGTTCTTTGTCCTACCAATCACTGAGCAAACAAGCAAGGCTTTAGCAAATTTCAGAAAAAACTACTCTGCCTGATTGTATTAAATCACTGTGTGTGTGTGTGTGTGTGTGTGTGTGTGTGTGTGTGTGTGTGAACAGACTGAACATTTTCACAGATTTAACCCGATGATTGTATTAAATCACAGTGTGTGTGAGTAGACTGAAAATTTTCACAGATTTAACCCAAACTAATCATGCTAATAAACTTTTTTTCGAGGTGACTTTGGCATCATGTTGGAGTTACTATAAGGCTTCCCAAGCATCTTTAACTGCTAAGGCAATGGCACCCCATTCCCGTACTCTTGCCTGAAAAATCCATGGATGGAGGAGCCTGATAGGCTGCAGTCCATGGGGTCTCTAAGAGTCAGATACGACTGAGCAACTTCACTTTCACTTTTTACTTTCATGCATTGGAGAAGGAAATGGCAACCCACTCCAGTGTTCTTGCTTGGAGAATCCCAAGGACAGCAGAGCCTGGCGGGCTGCTGTCTATGGGGTCTCACAGAGTCAGACACGACTGAAGCGACTTAGCAGTAGCAGCAGCAACCCAAACTATTTTATCCTAGTGATTCAACGTCACTTCCAGTTCTGGTGGTACTTAGAAGAACATTACAGATACAAGTTTGAAACTAATAAGCTATGAAAGTACAAAGGAGTTTTCAGCTTAACTCAGCATCAAGGCGTCTCCTGATATTCATGTGAATTAATCTCTGAAGCCTGGGAAAGAGGGACAATAGAGATAGATGTGGAGAAACAAGAAACAGATAGTTTCATCTAAAAAGGGCAAATTTATAAGGGTGTACACACACGCACATGCACAGATTTACTTCTCATAAATCATCAGGTCTGTGGATACTATGATGGGGAAAAACCCCATTCATGGGACCCTGAGCCACGATCCTTATTTTTCAAGGCATAAATCTGTTCTCATTGGACAATCAACTATGTAACAAAAATGGGACAAGAAATATCTCCTAAACACTCTCATCAAACAGGAATCAGGAATATTTCATCTAAAAATTTTAAAAAGCAGGAGAGCCCCAGCATGTGAGCTATGCTCCACCAGGGAAAGAGAAGGCCAAGAAGGCCAAGAAGAACTTGGCCCAGATCAAGCAGCCATCATGAAGTCTGACTAGACAAAGAGCTATGGGCATTCACTGGCCTGCATTTCAGACAGAGGATCTAAGACCTTGGCTTCAGCCTTCCCCAGTGCCTGCCCCTCTGTGAGGTTGTAAAAAAGGCATCAAGGAATCCCTAGTGCCCATACACCATCTTCTCAGAAGAGAATCCTTCAAAGGCTTCCCACACTAAGCCACCAAATGAAGGCACTGCCTGCACATATGATAGACATATTATGTTTGCCTCCTATATCAGTCATTGTCCTCAGTCTTTATCTTTTTAATGCTAATGCATTTATATGCCACTGTTTTAGAAAACAGTTTGATTTCCCAAAAAAAAAAAAAAATTCAAAAACTGTGAGCCCTTAAAAGTTCCATCAAGTGCTTAAACCAAAGAAGGAATACATCAAGGACAAGACATGAGACCAATGAAACCCATACAGAGTACCCATGAGCAAAATTTTAATCCTAGATATGCTTTCCCTTGCCACTTGGCTTTCTTCTGGTAATCATTTCCATGGTTGGTTTGAATAAGTATATCTGTATTCATGTTATTAGCCAAAGCAGAAAATAAGACATGTAAATCCACTACCAAAAATGCATTCATGATATATTCTAACATCACCACACACTGTACACACAAATTACCTATCCCCAATCATATCAGCTGATGTGAACTGGAATTTTAATGCACTTTGAAAAGGTGTAACATGCCACTTATTTGTATATTATTACACTTAGTACTTAAATACATACTTCATACTTTACAAAGTACTTTCACATACATTAGCTCATCCAATTCTCACAACAATCCCATCATGAAAGTGTTCCTTGGACCATTTTATGAGAGACATCTAAGGCTCAAAAGTGGGATGTGAGTTGCCTAAAGTCACATGTCCACCACACTGAAGCACCAGAACTGGAAACCAGGTCTGCTGATCCCAGAGCATTGTACCACATCCTTTTAAGGAAGAACAGGAGGTGTCTCATGGAATCCTATATCTTTCATCTTCTAATTTGGCCTTAACAGTTCACGGTCATGTGTAGGTCACAGAAACATGACTGGTTTAGTCTCTCTCTTACTTTTCCCTTTCCATTATAGAATGGCAAAAAGAAACAAAAGGAGATGGCATGCCCTGGTAATGCCACTAATAATATAAACCTAAAACAGACCAAGATTTTCAATGAAAATCTACCTTGGCATCCCAATTCCTAGTTGTACCATTCTCAGTTTTATGTTCCTACTCCTTGGGAAACCTTATCATCTTCCATTCCCCTGAAAATTTTTAACATGATGTGTGTGTGTGTTTGCTGGGGGAAATTCACAAAACATGAAAGCCTCTACAGGCAAATTCTTTCCCTGTTAATGCCCTGTAAGCAAACTGAGTGGTAACACAAAATCAAAGCTAAGGCCATGGTACTTTTATCAAGTTAGAAAAAGAAAGGCCCGTGTCTGAATGACGATTATATGTACATAGGTCAAGGGGTATGAATCTGTTTACATATCATCAGTCAACTGGTGAAACACTTATTACACATTTTAACTGAAAACATTTAATCAGAGATGGCAACTACCTAAGAATTATTTAGGTGCCTGATCAAAAAGGAAGAGACTAAACTAATAGCTAATAATAACCTTTAAGACTAGCATTACAAAAGCAACTTAAATTGGTAACTGGCAAAGCCTACTATTTGTTTTTTTCTTATGAGAAAATGAAGCTGACAAAGAAAAAGCTATGCAAACACTAAGGTGGTTTTTTTCAGCCATTACAGTGGCTTTAACAACCAATGCTTTGGTTTCATTTTCAAGCAACTATGACCTTGATTATACATTAAGATAAGTTATTTAAAATACCAAATTCTTCATCACCCATTTGATCTGAAGAGCAGTTCCCAAATTCTTCATTTAAATAAAGAATAGCATCATTTATATTTGTAAGATCATCTATTTGTTACATGTCAACAGCTGACATACAGATTCTGGTTACTTTGGCAACCTCATAAATTACTCAGAAAATGGATACTTTTAAAAAGTTTTATTTTTTATTAATGGCTCTGCAGGGTCTTTGTTGCTGTGAGGGCATTTCTCTAGTTGTGGTGAGCAAGGGCTACTCTCTAGTTGCCGTACACGGGCTTCTCATTGTGGTGGTTTCTCTTGTTGTGGAGCGTGGGCTCTAGCGTGTGGGGGCTTCAGCAGTTGAGGTACGCAGGGTCAGTTATTTGTGGCTCCATGGCTCTAGAGCATGGGCTCAACAGTTGTGGTGCACAGGCTTAGTTGCTCTGCAGCATGTGGGATCTTCCTGAATCAAGGATCAAACCTGTCTCTTGCTTGGCAAGTAGATTCTTTACCACTGAGCCACCAAGGAAGCCCAAAGATACACTTTTTGTACTGAAAACTTAACTCTACAGATAATGTAACTCAGAGGAACAAGAGCAATCCTAGTCCCTCCAGTCAGACAGGTCATAACCTTGACTCAGTTCTGAACCATCTACATAACCTCACATGTCACTTGACATCCTCATCAGTATTAATCAAATGCAGGACATTCTCTATATGTCTGTGAGTATACATATGTATGCTGGGCTGCTGTGCAGGAATACAGCCATCCATTGTGGAGAGGGAACTTAAGTTCTATCCCTTCTCCCTGTAGATGATGCAGTAAGGAAGGACCATGTGATCTCTAAAGGGAGAGACGGGCTTGACCCTGACTTGCAGCCTTGACCCTCTTATAAAAAAAGTGGGGGAGCACTATTGCTCCCATAGGCTCTATGCTATGAGCAACAGAGGCAGTGTTTGGCAGGTCCAGCAATTCCTAGGATCTTTCCATTTCAGCCTCCCCACCTGTGACTATGACCAACCTGATGGCTAAAGGGCATGTGTCTTCAATTTATGACGTTAGTAATACGGAGCCCCATTACCAAGGGCTAACCTTTATCATTCAACATGCACTACCAGGAACTTTGGGTCATAAATTGATCATTCAGTTGCCAATTAGCCCCTAGTGTCTATTTATAAATGAGTTGGAAACCTGGGGGAGAAAGGGTATAAGGTAATCTACCACCCTCATATTTGTACAGTTTCTATGATGATTAGAAATAATGTATGTAAAAACAGAAGTAAAGGATATATGCAAAGTTCTTTATATCAGATGCTCCATAAATAACTGTATGTGTGTGGGTTGGAAATAGTTTAAAAACATTTTGAAAATTGCAGAGTTGCTTTGACAGAAGAACTGGCCAAATGGGGAGGCACTTTCTTGTAAAATCAGTTGGGATTGTTTCCTCCTCTATGTTCTGAAAGATTTTGTGTAAGATTGGTATTATTCCTTTTTTAAAGGCTAAATGGAATTTACCAATGAAGCCATCTGAGCTTGTATAAAGGTTTTTAATTATGAAAGCAATTTATTTCATTAATATAGGACTGTTCAAGTTTTCCATCTCTTCTTGGGTCAGTTTTGGTAATTTGTACCTTTCAAGAAATTTGTCCATTTGTCCATTTCACCTGGGTTGTCAAATTTATTTGTACAAAGTTGTTCATATTACACTCTTATTGTCCTCTTAAGGTGTAAAGGGTCTATAGCAATGTCACCTCTTTCATTCTTGATATACGTAATTTGTTTCTTTCCTCTTTTTTTTTTTAACCTTGATTGATCTATCTAGAGATTTATCAACTTGGAAGGCATTCTCTACTTCCTAAGGATGTTATTGAGCTTTATTGGCAGTCAATATCTCTCTTTTCTAGGCTCACTGAAAAAGTTTCCTTTAGTCCCCTTTCAGAAAGATAGCTGAAACAAGTTCCTTGGCTGTTATCTGAAGTAGGCATTTTTGGAAACTAAATTTTCAAAGAATAGTCCCACAGTGGGGGAGGAAGGCAGCAACTAACACTGCCTTAGTATTTTAAATATTATTTTAAATATTTTAAATTTTAGTATTTTATTTATTTAGAGGCTTAGACCCAATCTTGCTGCTGAGCACAATGACCCTCCCTCAAAAATGACAGATTTTTAAAAAGTTTTTATTTTTATTTTTTCTTATTTTTGGCCACACCCTCTGGCATGTGGGACCCTAGTTCCACAACCAGGGCTTGGACTCATGTCACCTTCATTAGAAGGCAGAGTCTTAACCACTGGACCACTGTTGAAGTCCCAGTAGTGATTTTTTTAAAATTTTTTATTTTGGAGTAATTATAGATTCACAGAAGTTGCAAAAATAGTGTAGAGAGGTCCTGTGGTATCTTCACTGGTTATACCTCAAATAATTGTACTACAATATCAAAATCAGGAAACTGATATTGGTACAATGTGTGTGCATAATTCTATGTCATTTTATCACATGTGTAGAGTCTCATAACCACCACTGCAATCAAGATGCAGAACTGTTCCACTTTCATGAAGATTTCCCTCATGCTATCCCATTTATAGTCACAGTTACCCACTTCTTTTCCCCACCATCCCTAACCACTGGCAACCACTAATTTGTCCTCCATCCCTATAATATTTTCATTTCTAGAAAGCTATATAAATGAAACCATATAGTATGTGCGGAGAAGGCAATGGCACCCTACTCCAGTACTCTTGCCTGGAAAATCCCATGGACGGAGGAGCCTGGTAGGCTGCAGTCCATGGGGTCGCTAAGAGTCGGATACGACTGAGCGACTTCCCTTTCACTTTTCACTTTCATGCATTGGAGAAGGCAATGGCAACCCACTCCAGTGTTCTTGCCTGGAGAATCCCAGGGACGGGGAAGCCTGGTGGGCTTCCGTCTATGGGGTCACACAGAGTCGGACACGACTGAAGCGACTTAGCAGCAGCAGCATATAGTATGTGACCTTTTGAGACTGGATTTTTGCAGTCAGAATAATGCATTTGAGATACATCCAGGCTGTTTTGTGTATCAGTGGTTTGTTCCATTTTATTACTGAGAAGTATCCCACAGTACGGATGTTTGTTTAACCATTTACCTATCATGGGACATTGCTTATTTCCAGTTCTGGGCTATTACAAATAAAGTTGCCATGAATAATCATGTACAGTGTTTTGTGTAAATAGAAGTTTTCAATTCTCTTGGATAAATCCTCAGAATTAAGATCTCTTAATGGTTATTTGAACTTTTGTTTTATAAGAAACTTCAAAAGTGTTTTCCAGAGAGGCTATACCATTTAATACTCCCGACAGCAATGGATGAGAGTTCTAGACTTTAAAACAGAAATGAGTCACTGATGATGATGAATCAGCTGCAATCTCTGAGTAGGTACAGAACATAGCAATAACCAATCCAGGAGAAGGAAAAAAACTAGAAAATTGTGCAGGTAACTTAACACAGAGATTCCCATGCTTTAAAAAATACCGTAAAAAAATCCCTTACCTTCTTTAAACTGTACCCAGCATGGAAAATAATTGGAGGGAGCAGAATGTTGAAAAAGACCTCTGGATCAAATGTTACCTAAAAGTTAAAAAAAGCAATTTTTATTTAATACTATTTGGTGCCATATTATTTCCTTAATATTTTAAGCCACTGACTAAAGTTTGAATATTTTCCAAAAATGACATAAATGTGAAAAATCACACAGGAAAGAAGCCACAGCTCCCATGAACACTGGTCTGTTCTTCTCCATACAGCACTTCTGCACTCTACTCTTGATAGACTGTTGAATATGTATTAAGACACAACAATTCAGTGCAAATTTGAGAACCAACAGAAAGCTTCTGGTCAATGTTCTTAAACAACAAATGTATATATATGGAATTTAGAAAGATGGTAATGACAACCCTGTATGTGAGACAGCAAAAGAGACACAGATGTATAGAACAGTCTTTTGGACTCTGTGGGAGAGGGAGTTGGGGATGATTTGGGAGAATGGCATTAAAACATGTATAATATCATATAAGAAACGAACCGCCAGTCCAGGTCTAATGCAGGATACAGGAAGCTTGGGGCTGGTGCACTGGGATGACCCAGAGGGATGGTATGGGGAAGGAGGTGGGGAGGGGGTTCAGGATGGGGAACACGTCTATACCCATGGCAGATGCATGTTGATGTATGGCAAAATCAATAAAGTAAAAATAATAATAATAATAATAATAAAAAAGAAAGAAAAAATAAACAACAAATGAAAACATCTTGATTTTTATTAAACTGTTATAAAAGTTCAACTACAATAAAAGGTGCAGGCATGATTCTTTACTAATTTTCTGCATCCTACCACCTAATGATTTATAGATAAAATTTTAATGAATTTAAGTCTCTTTTGACTGACAGCCATATGTGATATGTGATGTGGCCTAGACCAAAGTCTCCAGTAGTGTTAATGGCTTCCTGAACATCAATAGAAATTTATCAACTCTTTCAGTTCAGTTGCTCAGTTGTGGTCAACTCTGCAACCCCAGGGACTGCAGCACACCAGGCCTCCCTGTCCATCACCAACTTCCGGAGCTTACTTAAACTCATGTCCATCAAGTCAATGATGCCATCCAACCATCTCATCCTCTGTCGTCCCCTTCTCCTCTGGCCTTCAATCTTTCCCAGCATTAGGGTCTTTTCCAATGAGTCAGTTCCTCGCATCAGGTGGCTAAAGTGTTGGAGTTTCAGTTTCAGCATCAGTCCTTCCAAATATTCAGGACTGATTTCCCTTAGGATTGACTGGTTGGATCTCCTTGCAGTCCAAGGGACTCTTAAGAGTCTTCTCCAGCACCACAGTTCAAAAGCATCAATTCTTTGCCTCTCGGCCTTCTTTATAGTCCAACCCTCACATCCATACATGACTAGTGGAAAAACCATAGCCTTGACCAGACGGACCTTTGTTGGCAAAGTAATGTCTCTGCTTTTTACTATCCTGTCTAGGTTGGTCATAGCTTTTCTTCCTAAGAGTAAGTGTCTTTTAATTTCATGGCTGCAGTCACTATCTGCAGTGATTCTGGAGCCCCCAAAATAAAGTCTGTCACTGTTTCCATTGTTTCCTTTTCTATTTGCCATGAAATGATGGAAATGGATGCCATAATCTTAGGGTTCTGAATGTTGAGTTTTAAGCCAACTTTTTCACTCTCGTCTTTCACTTTCATCAAGAGGCTCTTTAGTTCTTCTTCACTTTCTGCCATAAGTGTGGTGTCATCTGCATATCTGAGGTTATTGATATTTCTCCCAGCAATCTTGATTCCAGCTTGTGCTTCATCCAGCCCAGCATTTCGCCTGATGTACTCTGCATATACGTTAAATAAGCAGATGACAATATAAAGCCTTGACGTACTCATTTCCTGATTTGGAATCAGTCTGTTGTTCCATGTCCAATTCTAACTGTTGCTTCTTGACCTGCACACAGATTTCTCAGGAGGCAGGTCAGGTGGTCTGGTATTCCCATCTCTTTCAGAATTTTCCAGAGTTTGTTGTGATCCACATAGTCAAAGTCTTTGGCATAGTCAATAAAGCAGAACTAGATGTTTTTCTGGAACTCTCTTGCTTTTTCGATGATCCAATGGATGTTGGCAATTTGATCTCTGGTTCCTCTGCCTTTTCTAAATCCATCTTGAACATCTGGAAGTTCACAGTTCATGTACTAAGAAGACTAAAATTACCTGTAGATAATCAGGGAAACAGTAGCTCAGCTAGTAAGGAATCCACCTGCAATACAGGAGACCCCATTTCAATCCCTGGGTTGGGAAGATCCCCTGGAGGAGGGCATGGCAACCCACTCTAGTATTCTTGCCTGGAGAATCTGCATGGACAGAGGAGCCTGGCAGGCTACAGTCCATGCAATTGCAAAGAGTCAGACACAACTGAGCAACTAAGCACAGCACAGCACAATCAGGGAAATCACTGTGAAACTATTAACAAAGTCTTATGACATCCAGAAAAGAATTAAACATTCTATAAAGCCTCCTAACCCTTTTAAATAATTTGCTCCTGTTTCTAGATTAACTGGCTCTTATTTCAATTAATTATTTTAAATCTTCATTCTAATTATTAAATGTTTAATAATTAAAGATTTAATGTTTCTAATTATTAAATTAGCATTTCACTTTAGAAACTGAAACTGTTGATTAGCCTAATTCACAGTATGTTTTCCTTCAAATTATGTTTTATTCTATCTTCTTGCTAAAGATAAAAGTAGTCTGAAAAGCAGAGAATATCAGAATGAGAAGGGGGCCTTGGACAATATCTATCCAATATGAGGACACTGGGGCCAAATAGTTTGTGACTTGCTGAAGTCTCCAAACCCAGAAATGTATGAATCAGCACAAGAGCTCCCTGACACCCACTCCAAAACTTTGCATCAACCAAACTGCCTCAGCAAGCCTCTTCTCCCTTCAACTGACAACAATAATCTTAGCTGTGTTTGTTCTCCCACCTTTGCTTTATGTGGGAAAGGTTTTATTTTATTTTTTAATTTAATTTAATTTAATTTTTTAACTTTACAATATTGTATTGGTTTTGCCATATATCAAAATGAATCCACCACAGGTATACATGTGTTCCCCATCCTGAACCCTACTCCCCCTCCGTCCCCTACCATCCCTGTGGGTCGTCCCAGTGCACCAGCCCCAAGCATCCAGTATGGTGCATCGAACCTGGACTGGTGACTCGTTTCATATATGATATTATACATGTTTCAATGCCATTCTCCCAAATCATCGCACCCTCTCCCTCTCCCACAGAGTCCAAAAGACTGGGAAAGGTTTTAAAAGGAGGGATCTGAATATACGTTTTTCTAAAGATAACAGAGTAAAAGTCAACTTCATCTTCTATTACGAAACTCAAAGATGGAAATGTGCTGGGGTCCTTCCCCTTTCCACCACATCCTCTCTAGTATGAAGGACTTGGGTGGCCATTTCAAAACAGCCATTAGTGTGGTATTTACACTGGGTATCTTTCTCAGTTGCATTTAATTTCATAAATGTTTATGGAAATCCTGTGCATTCTTATGAAGGGTTGAAAGCAAAGAGCTCACTAGAATTGCCATTAGGGACAGAGAGATGATGGGCATGTTTAATGTTCCAGGTTGAGAATAATTTTCTTTAAGGATTATGGCAGATCCAGATAACAATAATTTTCGGAATGCAAGCTACACTCTATGACTACAATCACTAATTGCAGTCAATAAATTGGGAAACGTAAATTGTAGAATATGGTAGAAAGTATCATGAAGAACTAAGAGTAACTTCTGAACACTGAATACACAAGCTAAAAGAAAAATGAGAAACCAATCTTATTTTAAGAAAGAAATAATCTCATCCCTAATCCATAACAAGGATAAGAAAGACAATCAAGAAGAGATGGGAGTTGGAGAGAGGAGCTGAGTGGGGATGTACAAGCACAGTGTACCACTGGTGGCCCACATCAGTCTGACAAAGCTAAAAGGCTCAAGTTCAAACCTAGTTCCTTCTCTTCATCATAGGCCAAAAGTTTCCTAGCCAAACTGAGAGCCAGGAATGTTATTGATGTTCTAGGAATTTGAAAATATTTCTCTTCACAAGGTCAAGACAGAATTGGAAAATCAAAGACCACATCAGTTGTTTTTAATTAAATAAAGCAGTAAGAGTTTTGCATTAAAAAACAAAGATCATGTCAGGACTACAACAGCTCACCTTCCTCAGCATGTCGTTCTGCTCTACACTGTTGACCTTGCCGGGGCTGATTTCTCCTTTCAGGGTGTATTCAAAGAACTTCCCACTGACATTCACTAATAAGGTGCTGAAGGCCCTGTCTTCCTGAGTGCAGCTGAGTGACTTGTCATGACCACTGGTGGCAGTGGTGCCATACCTCAGGATCACCCCGACGATGAGTCCTGAAACACAGTGGAAGAAAACATCAGGCCTGTGGAAGGACAGAGAGATTATTTTTGGAGGCCAAGGAGAGGGTTTGTATTTTAGGAACAACTCTACAGTCCTTCAGAAGGGTTAGGCATCCATCTATTCTGGTTTGGGTCCCTCAGCCACCAGGAGGACAAGGTAGGCCAGTACCTTTAGAGGTTATGATGGCACTCTTAGTACTCGGAACCACTGACAGTGTCTCACATCCCAGGATTTTGTGGGAGGAATATGGGTGATAAGAGGCAAAGTTGTTTTCTGCCCAGCAGAACCACTGAGCTCTTTGATTTCTACCAGCAGCATCCCTCAGGCCACCCACCAGCAAGGACAAGGCCTCGAGAATTTCTAGTTACTACAAAAGCAACTTATTTTGCCACACACCAGAGGAAGGGAAGAAAAGAAAAGGGAGGCTTTTGCTTAGGTCATTTCAAGTATTGGATATCATGGAGAAAATAATTATATCCCTTAGGGAGCCAAACACCACAGTGTAAATTTTCACAGTCATGATTCAGGAACTGGAGAGCTGGCTTCTTGGGGCTGCAGCATTGACACAGCTAGCATAATTAGCTGCAAGTCTTTCCATCACATTCTGTTCTTAGTAGGGTTTTCCCTTTAGGAGGAAAAAAACAGCAAAACTGTGTGTAAACATTTAATCCCATGAGTTATAAAGAAATGTTGCTCCCCTGGTCCTGGATATGAGTCACATATGCCCAAGTAAAAGTGAGTGAAATGTGAAAAAAACACACAAATAACCACAAGACACTTTCTATAATTCTCTCTTAGGAGGAAAATTTCAGATTTCTCTTTAAATTCAGTTCTTTGTTAGAAATATTAAGAGAGAAAATGGTACAATGCTCCTCCCATCTCATTTTGCCATTAAAGGAGAAAGTTATATGAGAAAAAGAAAGAACAATATTTATTATATCCCATGTATAATGTGCTTCCATGGTGGTAAAGAGTGCTTCAGATGGTAAAGAGTCTGCCTGTAGTGTGCAAGACCCAGGTTTGATCCCTGGGTCAGGAAGATCCCCTGGAGAAGGAAATGGCAACCCACTTCAGTATTCTTGCCCGGAAAATCCCATGGACACTTCATGGGATCGCAAAGAGTCTGACACAGCTGAGCAACTTCAATTCACTTCACTTCATGTATAATGTTCTACAATGTCTCTTATCACCAAGACATATAAAAACTCACAACATTGTTGAAGAACAAATAATACATAAAATCCAGAAAGATATAGTTCTTTAAGTCACACTCTGTGCTCTGTGTCTATTGTTTTATTATTGATGTTATTATTAATATTAAAGACTTATTCTAACATAATTGAACTTTGTGAAAAAATAAAGTTGTAAATTTTTACTCCAAATTTAAAATGACGTTCTTAAAAATCTCAGCTTGAGACCTTGGTCTCTATCATCCAGAAGGTACACACATGGTGTACATTTGGCAGCCAAATAGACTGGAATCCTGGGCAATCTTTTTGTCTGGCTGGGCTGTGCCAACTCTCAGGAAAATTTGTCATAAGAGCTGTCCATAAAGGGCCTTTGTCATCTTTACTTTCATTGTGTCCACCTGTACAACCAAGGTCCTTTACTTTCTTAAACTATTTTGGGGAGTAAACCTTCTAGATTTTGTGAAGGTTGCATCCTATGTACTCTCTTGTGCAGGAGGCTCTTGCATGTTTTTGGTGTGAGTCACTATTAAGGTATATCTCATCGATGTCCAGAGGATGGATTCTTTTAAACTGGTGAAACTTCTAAATTGGCAAATTTTTAGCTCTCATTATAAACAGCTATTTTATTGGTACCTATGAAAAACAAATTAGATCATAGATAAAAAACATTAGATTGTTAATTAGGTTGATTGATTAACAGGAAAATAAGAACCTAAGAAAAACTATACAGATTTCTTTATAACAAGGTGAAAATTTTAAAGGGACTCATCCCAAAAGGATAAAAATCTTTAGATGGTTATCAAGAAATAAGATAAAGAAAATAGATATTAATGGGATCAAAACAAAATGTTTCAATACAACACTATTGTGGAGCCCTATACTGAGGTCACAGGATAAAAATCTCTAGAATTGACCAAGCCCCATAGCAACTGTTGCCATGAGCCCTCCTGACCTAAATTTAAATTAACCTGTTCCCTGACTTCATATTAAGTAAAATATTCACCATATAGCTTTCTGACCAATCACCTAATGCCACCCTTCTAGCAGGAATTTTCTTCATCTCTAGGCTATAAAATTTACCACTAGCCTGTGAAATGGGTCAACTCTCCCTGGTCTGTCAGGAAGTCAGCTGCTATGTTTGCAGCACCCTTCACTATCTTCGTTCTTAGTTCTCAATAAACTCACTCTCTTCTGAAATACTTTGTGTCTGGAAATTCTTTTCTAAGCCACACACAGACCACAACAACTATCTAAGGTTGGATGGGCCAGAAGGACACCCCCTACTGGTCCCCAATATTAAAGGGCCCCAAACAGTTCAGTTCAGTCACTCAGTCATGTCCAACTCTTTGTGACCCCATGGACTGCAGCACACCAGGCTTCCCTGTCCATCACCAACTCCCGGAGCTTTCTCAAACTCATGTCCATCGAGTCAGTGATGCCATCCAACCAGCTCATCCTCTGTTGTCCCCTTCTCCTGCCTTCAATCTTTCCCAGCATCAGAGTCATTTCCAATGAGTCAGTGCTTCACATCAGGTGACCAAAGTATTGGAGCTTCAGCATCAGTCCTTCCAATACACACACACACACACACACACACACGTATATGCTTTTAACCCAACTGTAAGTCAATTTTTACCCAATGTGTAACCAGGCCTCTGACAAAATTAATGATGGCTACACGTCTTGATGTGGTCAGTCATACATTTAACTCTATATAGAATTAATTGTAATAGTGCAACTCTAGATGTGGGAATAAGCAACAAAGAAAATACTTCCTGGATCATAATAGACTAGCAAAACAGAAGATCCAGAGAATTTTAGGTTATTAACAGGGCTTAATCCAAAACTTAGCACACTGAGCAGCCTATTAACATAATTCTTATCTGATCTAGGAATGAGCCTTCTTAGCACCATGGGACAAATTAATTGGTCAAGAAATGCCTCCTAAAACTTGCTCTAATTTACATCCAACAGGAGGTGCTGTGAACAACAACAACCAAAAAAAAAAAAAAAAAAACTGCTGCCTGCAATTCTAGTAAACAAAGAATATTTCAGATCAAAGAAACCAGCACCCCTCAAGGTGCACCCTGGGGAGAAGTTAGATGGAGAAAAATAGGCTATGTGTCTCGATAGTTAAGATGCATATCAAAGGAATAATTTCAATGAGCCCAGACTCTTACATCTTCCCATACATAGATAGGCATTAAATTCATTAACTCGAGAGGTCTGAGTTTTGTGATTAACAGTACTTTTTTGATGTTATTCCTGGGCTGTATAGTTGTCAGCAAGGTTCCTGAATAAAACACGTTTTTCTTCAGTCAACAAAGTCTTCATAAGGAAATCAAAATAAGTCATTTATAAAAGGCTGTCCTCCCAAATCAATAGCTGCTTCACATAACTCACTGTGTTTACTCATTATTAGCAAAGCTAACTATAAAGCTAAACCATGATAGGACAGGGTCTTCACAATGACTACTCTAACAAAAGAGGAAGTATAATATTGTGATTTATAATAAGAAATATATATTTGGTCTTCGTCCCAGTTTCCGGGTACACAGCTCCTAAAACCCCTGGAATCCCTAAGGCTCTAAGTGTCTCTTTGTATGCTAATGAGATGACTGATAGCTGGGGGCTCCCAGATTAGCCTCTGAATGGGGGCTGCTTGCCAAGGGAATAAACCAGGTGATTACAGAGTTGGAACTTTTAAAGCCACCCAACCCCTGAGCTCCAGGCAGGGAAGAGGTGCTAGAGGTTAAATTGATCATTAATGACCAATGATTTAGTTAACTATACCAATGTAATGAAACCTCTATAAAAATCCCCAGAGTACACAGGTTCAGAGAGCTTCTGGACTGGTGAACACATGAGGGCAGAGAAGGGCAGCTGATGGAAACTCCATGCCCATTGCTACATAACATGCCTCATCCATCTCTCCCATATGGCTGTTTCCGAATTATATCCTTTTCTAATAAATCAGTAATATAGTAAGTAAACAGGTTTCCTGAGTTCTTTGATCTATTCTAGCAAATGATCAAAGCCAAGGAGGGGAACATGGGAACCTCTGACTTACAGTCAGTTGGTCAGAATTTGGATTTATGACTAACCTCTGAAGTGAGAGGGGCAGAGGTCTTGTGAGGCCTGTGGGATCTGATGCTACATCCAGGTAGATAGTGTCAGAGAGGTAAACTGTGGATACTCAGTCGGTATTCACTTGAAAGCTGGAGAATTGCTTGGTGTGAGAAAACTCCCACACATGTGGTCACAGAAGTGTCTAGTGAGGGTATTGAGAACAGAAGGGATACAGATTTTTCCTTATAGGAGGTTTATATTTGGAGACAAATTCCTCTACTACAGGAAATGTCCTTGAAGTCTCTCTCAGTAATCATCACCATCATACCTATTAGTGTTATTAGATAATGAATACTGTTTTTACATACTTATAAAATCTTACCCTCCCTACCTGGGCCCAAGGTGCCTATGTTAAACATGTGATGGGGACAATAAAGATGATGATGCTGCCCCCTTGTGTTAAAACATGACAACAACAGTCTGCTAATTCAAGATAGAGTTTGAGTAACTCCTTAAAACATCTGCATTCATATTTATTACCACTGTACTCCATGGCACTAAAGGACAGTCACTGCTACATTAAGTTCACATATGACATCTTCCACTTCAAGAAAGAATAAGATATTAGGAGTATTAGGAGTGTAGAGGGATAGCTTAGAAAGAATATAATAAAGACTTAGAAAAAACATGAATGGCATATTTCCATCTTCTAGACATGGAAGACATCCCCTGACAGGGAACTATAAAGAGATCATAACTACAAGGAATTAGGATTTGACACTAGATATTTTTCAAAGCTTATGCTATGCTATGCTAAGTCACTTCAGTCGTGTCCGACTCTGTGTGACCCCACAGACGGCAGCCCACCAGGCTTCCCCGTCCCTGGGATTCTCCAGGCAAGAACACTGGAGCGGGTTGCCATTTCCTTCTCCAATGCATGAGAGTGAAAACAGAAGAAGTCGCTCAGTCATGTCCGACTCTTAGCGACCCCACGGACTGCAGCCTACCAGGCTCCTCCGTCCGTGGGATTTTCCAGGCAAAAGTACTGGAGTGGGGTGCCATCGCCTTCTCCGTTTCAAAGCTTAGAAAGTTCAATATTACCCCCCAAAAATGATGGAAAGCAATGGAAGCATTAATGACTTTACTGGATCAACACCATAATGTTCAAGATTACAAAGAGCAATAATTCATGTGTGGGGGCCAGAAAAACAGCACATGTCAGCTGCTGAAAAGAGACTCACTGATTTCACAGGTATATGACTAATGCTAGGAAAAAATGTAGTTCTGAACTTTTACAGAAAGCAAATATAGATGAAATTCCTTTGACATCTGATGTGGTTTAAAGTAGCCTGATGAACTCCAGAGGTGCAAAAATTCAAAACTTTTTCAGTAGAAAAAAATTCAAGACTATTTCAAACTTTTGAGTATGAAAAAAATTCCTGTATTTATTAATTGTGCTGATGGTGTACAACTGCCAGATTTTCATAATGTTTAAAAGAAACACCTCACCAAAAAAAGAACCCTATATACAGTTTATGAATGTACCCCATTGGTGGTATGAGGAGGGAACTTAATTATAGACAAAGTATGGTTCAAAAATTCTGTAAGGCCATAAAAGAAACTAGCCTCCATTCTGTGAGTTTGTCAGGAAGACAGTTGAGGAAATCGACACTCAGCTGTAATTCTAGACAACTATCCATCTGCTGCAATATTTAAGTGTCTCCATCAATAAGCCTTTGTTAAGGAATTGGGAACAGGTGCATGGATGCCCTGTTCTCTACTGAGACTCCACCTCTCCTTATATGAGCTACTAGGAGCAGACGATCATCAGTAGGGTTTGGCCACCACTACGGGAATTTTTACAGCACTGTAGAAGTTGTTCTGAGTTCTAAGGCTTCATCTGAAATTCTGAGAAAACAAAATGTCCCATTCCACATTCCATTACACAGTGTCTGAAGAGAGTGATAACTATTTCTAACTGAGCAAATTAAGAGAATGCAATGGATCCCAGCAGTGACAATGATTTTTGAGATTTGGGAGTCATTCAAGTGACTCTGGTTTTGAGAATGTACATTACAGCCTTTTCAATATCCTTTTTCACTTGTTCTACTACTTACACAGCTGTGTTATTCACTGATATATTCATTTCAAGGAGAATTCATTTAAAATATTTTTGTTACTCGTTTTGAGTATGTAGTGAAATAACTTTTTAAAGACAATTTTATTGATGTACAATTTAAATAACATAACATTCCCCATTTTAAGTGTACAACTCAATTATTTTATTAAATTCACAGAGTTGTACAATTATCACAATCTCATTTCAAACATTTCCTTTTGCAGTCACTCTCTGTTTCCCACTCCCACCCCCATGCAACTACCAATCTATCTTCTGTCTCTATAGATTTGACTTTTCTGGATATTTCATAGAAAAGAAATCATACAATATGTAGTCTTTTGTATCTGGCTTCTTTCTCTCAGCATAATCTTTTCAGGGCTCACCCATGTGGAAGGAAGATATTAATACTTCATTACTTTTTTATTGTTGAATAGTATTCCACTGTATGGATATAACATATCTTGTTTATCTATTCACCAGTTGATGAGCATTTGTATTGGTTCCATTTTTCTGCTATTATGAGTAATGCTGCTATGAACTTTTGCATACAAGTCTGGATAGACTTATGTTTCCATTTCTGTATTGTAGACACCTAGGAGTGGAACCACTATGACATATGGTGAATCTATACTTATTACTTTAAGAAACTGTTGAAGAGTTTTAATTTGGGAAACTGTATACCATTTTATACAATTCATATCCCCACCAGCAAGGTATCAGAGTTATAGTTTATTTACATGCTCTAAACCCTTTCTTATTGTCTTTTGATTACATCTATTTTAGAGACTGTTAAGTGGTATCTCACCGTGGTTTTAATTTGGATTTCCCTAATGCCTAATGATGTCAAGCATATTTTTATGTGCTTATGGGTCATATGTATATCTTCTTTTGTGAAACATATATTAATTCAAATCTTTTGCCATGTTTAAATTAGATTGTCTTATTGAATTATAACAGATCTTGGTGTATTCTGATACAAGTTCTTATTGAATATATGATTTGAAAATACTTTCTTCCAGTTTGTGACTTGTTTTTTCTTTTCTTTCTTTTTTTTAAACTTTCTTGATGGTGTCTTAAAATGTTTCTTACTTTATAAATTTTCTTAACAATAAAATGGATTTTTTCCCTTTGGGTGTACACTTCCATGAATCTTTAAATTTTATTTTTTATTGAGGTAAATTGGTTTATAACATTATATATATTTCATGGGTACGACACTATATGTGTACTTCTGTATACAATACAGCATAGGTTCACGTAAGCACTACCACAATCAGGATACCAAACAGTTCTATCACTCCCAGAAAAAATTCCTTGTACCATATCCCTTGATGGTTACACCTTCACCTTACCTAAAACAGCAAGAGTCACTGATTTGTTTCCCATTACTAGAGTTTTGTTGTTTCAAGATACAGTTCAATTCAGTTGGTCAGTCGTGTCCAACTCTTTGCGACCCCATGTACTGTAGCACCCCAGGTTTCCCTGTCCATCACCAACTCCTGGAGCTTACTCAAATTCATGTCCATCGAGTCGGTGATGGCATCTAACCATCTCATCCTCTGTTGTCCCCTTCTCCTGCCTTCAATCTTTCACAGCATCAGGGTCTTTTCCAGTGAGTCAGCTCTTTGCATCAGGTGGCCAAAGTATTGGAGTTTCAGCATCAGTCCTCCCAATGAATTCAGGACTGATTTCCTTGAGGATTGGCTGGTTGGATCTCCTTGCAGTCCAAGGGACTCTCAAGAGTCTTCTCTAATACCACAGTTCAAAAGCATCAATTCTTTGGTGCTCAGCGTTCTTTATAGTCCAACTCTCACATCCATACATGACTACTGGAAAAACCATAGCTTTGACTAGATGGACTTTTGTTGGCAAAGTAATGTCTCTGCTTTTTAATATGCTGTACAGGTTGGGCTTGGCTTTTCTTCCTAAGAGCATGTGTCTTAATTTCATGGCTGCAGTCACCATCTGCAGTGATTTTGGAGCCCCCAAAAATAAATTCTCTGTTTCCATTATTTCCCCATCTATTTGCTGTGAAGTGATGGGATTGGATGCCATGATCTTAGTGTTCTGAATGTGGAGTTTTAAGCCAACGTTTTCACTCTCCTCTTTCACTTTCATCAAAAGGCTCTTTAGTTCTTCTTCACTTTCTGCCATAAGGGTGGTGTCATCTGCATATCTGAGGTTATTGATATTTCTCCCAGCAATCTTGATTCTAACTTGTGCTTCATCCAGCCCAGTGTTTCTCATGATGTACTCTGCATATAAGTTAAATAAGCAGGGTGACAATATACCGCCTTGACATACTCCTTTCCTGATTTGGAACCAGTCTGTTGTTCCATGTCTAGTCTAACTGTTGCTTCTTGACCTGCATACATATTTCTCAGGAGGCAGGTCAGGTGGTCTGGTATTCCCATCTCTTGAAGAATTTTCCATAGTTTGTTGCAATCTACAAAGTCAAAGGCTTTGTCATAGTCAATAAAGCAGAAATAGATGTTTTTCTGGAACTCTTATGCTTTTTTGATGATCCAATCAATGTTGGCAATTTGATCTCTGGTTCCTCTGCCTTTTCTAAATCCATCTTGAACATCTGGAAGTTCATGGTTCACATGCTATTGAAGCTTGGCTTGGAGAATTTTGAGCATTACTTTGTTAGCATGTGAGATGAGTGCAATTGTGTGGTAGTTTGAACATTATTTGGCCTTGCCTTTCTTTGGGATTTGAATGAAAGCTGATTTTTTCCAGTCCTGTGTCCACTGCTGAGTTTTCCAAATTTGCTGGCATATTGAGTGCAGCACTTTCACAGCATCATCTTTTAGGATTTGAAATAGCTCAACTGGTATTCCATCACCTCCACTAACTTTGTTCGTAGAGATGCTTTGTTCATAGTGATGCTTTTTGTAGTGATGTTTTTCAAGGTTAAATAGTCAAAATATGTGACCTTTTGAGACTAGCTTCTCTTGTTCAGCCAAATACCTAACTTCATTTCTTTTTACTGTTGAGTAGTATTCCATTGTGTGAATACACTACAGTTTATCCACTAACCTGCTGAGGGACATCTGGTTTGTTTATAGCTTTTGGCTATCACAAATAAGGCTGCTATGAACATTCATGAACACGGTTTTATATGAACATGTTTTCACTTCTCTAGGGCAAATACACAGAGTAGGACTGCTCAGTTATTGGGCAAGCATATGTTTAACTTTGTAAGAGTTGGCCAAATCATTTCCCATAGTTTCTATACCATATTCACAACGATCCATCCACCCCCCAAGCAAGGTATGAGCATTCTAGTTGCTCTGAATCTGAAAACTCTTGACAATACAACAGAAAATCTGCAAACAGCCAATCAGCCAGCCTGGGAGTAATGCTACTCTGACAGAGGTAGATTTTAACTAAAGAAATAAAGTGAGTTTGTAGTCCTTCAAGACAAATGTTCTGTTTTGCTTTACTTAGTATGCGTGACACTAAAGTAGTGAGGATCAGGCCCATCAGCTAAGAGTTCAACCTCCAATTCAATGCCCCTCTTTTTCAATAGCTGAAATTCCAAAGATTTGATTAAAACAAACATGGGACAGGTTTATGTAGTTCAAAATATACCACCAATTCTAAATAGTTTCCCCAAATGTGTAATGTTACAGTTAAGAACAAGAGGAAGAAAATGACTTTAGGTTTTAGATATCTACTTGGGAAAACAAGACATGGAAAAATCACTATACTGTCCCATGAAGTTCTTAGGACACAAGGAACATCTTTCCATCACTTCTGTGCTACACAGCATTTCTCTGTGGGCGACCAGATACCACATACCTTCTGACAATATTTACAAACTGGAGATGCCCACTCTAGTATATAATGGAAGAGTGGGAGAGTCTTTCATTGAAAACTAGGAACCAAGGAGACAGACTTGGACTCAATGACTGAACTTTAACTACAGGAGTCCAATATGGTACCCAAGTGTAAATAGATTACATTTGCCTTATTCTAGGTGGGGCCTCTGCTGGCTCAACAACTCTAGGGCCTGGAGGGATTATTTCTGCCTAATCCAGGGCTACAGTCTCAGGAAGCCATTTTGTCGCACCTAAACCACACTCTCCAAGCTCTACCCATCTGGCTCCTTTATCTCCCAAATGGTTCCATTTTGATAGCAGAGAGAGTATCACTAATTTAACCCCTCAAATCCCAAGCAATATGGATGACCACTTAAAGTCTTAACCATATTTTCTTTAAAATGCTTTCAAAATAAAATTCAAAGATGCTTGAAAAAAATAATGGGAGGCCAATAGATTCCTGGATTAGGTCTAAGGACTTCAGGTCAGGTATATGAATATTTATTTGATTCTGTCTCATACTCTGACATTTCTCAAAATCAAGGACAGTAAACCTGTGGCTGAGTCATCACTCAACACATTTTACTTGCTGTTTTGTGCATTCCCCAATTTAATTAAAACACACTAATCAAATTCACGTCAACTGCCAAAGGACTACCAATGTTACCTTAGCAATTTATCACCATTTTCCTGACCCATTCTCCACTCTTTAAAGGTCTGGGACAAGACTTTCAGCTAAACATCAGCTACCTTTTGAAATAAATTAATCAATCCTTCCTCTGAGCCTCTGCCTGGAACTCTGTTCCCACTTTCTGCTCCCTACCATCTTCACTGGATTAACTTCTATTCACCCTTCAAGTCACAATGTAGATATCATTTCTTCCAGGCAGAGAAGCCCATCCTGACACTCAGGACTGGGATGTATTCTTCAGAGTCAGGGTTGCCCTCACAGACTTCAACATGAAAGAAGCTTCCTGGAATTATTCAGGGCACAACAAACACAACCATACATGGCAACCCATCTCATCATGCATTTCCAAAACAGTCTGATAGTGAACAGTTATCAGAACAATGATTGCACTACACTGGGACTGCACTTAAGTGCCTGACCCTTACCCTGAAGGTTAATTTTCCTGAAGGCAATGTGCAATGAGCACTCACCTCCCATCCCTGCAATCTGACCACTACAATCACTGAATAAACAACAATACATTATGGAGATGTTAGCCAGCAGCCTTGTATTAACAAGGAAATTTGAGTTTTAAGAGCCTTTAGTTCTGACTCCTATTTTCAACTTCTTACCTGCCATTAAATTCAAGGGTGCCAAACCTTATTAGCCTTTATAATTTGGCTCAAATTAATAAATAAAAGTCAAGTACTCTTATAGGATAAAAAGTCTTCAATGAGGGACTTCCTTGGTGGTCAAGTGGCTAAGACCATGTGCTCCCAATGCAGGGGGCCCAGGTTTGATCCCTGGTTGGGGAACTAGATCCCTCATGCCACAACTAAGAGTTCACATGTTCTGCAACTAAGACCTGGTACAGCCAAATAAATAACTGGCAAAAAAAGAAGAAGAAAAAAAAAAAAACCTTCCAATGATTTTGAGGCATATTACAGAATCTACTTCCTAGAAGCCCTGAATTCAAACAACACTGCAAACAAACAAATGCACTAATCACAGCTATCTTAGAGAGCCATGAAACTGGAACACACAATAGCAACCACATTTGCTGCTCTAGTTACTCCAATTACTAAGGAATGGTTGAGCTTTAACTAAAATAAATGCAAATATAGAGGCATACACAAGTGAAAAGGGAGGGTTCTGAGAGCACACAGTAAAATAAATGAACAAAACAGAGCTTGTACATACTTACTTCACTTTTTGTTTGTGATGCCATATTAAGAAAAAAATATTTAAGAATTCACCTGAATTCAAACGATATAGTCAAGGCTATGTTTTTTTCCAGTAGTCATGTATGGATGTGAGAGTTGGACCATAAAGAAGGTTGAACATCAAAGAATACATGCTTTCGAACTGTGGTGTTGGAGAAGACTCTTGAGAGTCCCTTGGGCAGCAAGGAGCTCAAACTGGTCAATCCTAAAGGAAATCAGTTCTGACTTTTCATTGGAAGGACTGATGCTGAAGCTCCAATAAGTTTGGCCACCTGATCTGAAGAGCTGACTCATTGGGAAAGACCCTAAAATTGGGAAAGATTGAAGGCAGGAGGAGAAGGGGACGACAGAGGAGGAGATGGCTGGGCAGCTTCACTGACTCAGTAGAATGAGTTTGAGAAAACTCCGGGAGTTGGTGATGGACAGGGAAGCCTGGCATGCTGTAGTCCACTGGGTTACAAAGAGCTGGACATAACTGAGTGACAGAACAACAACAACCAACCAAATAAACTATCTGCAATGGACTCACTGTGTCCTCTTCAACTCCATATACTGAAGCCCTAACCCCCAAAGTGACTGTATTTCGAGATTGGGCTTTTAGCAGGTAATTAAGGTTAGATAAGGTCATAAGAGTAGGGTCTTAATCCAATAGAATTAGTGGCCATTGAAGAAAAGGAAGAGATATCTTTCTGTGTGTGCACACACACAGAGGAAAGGCCAAGTGGGCACACAGTGAAAAGGTAGCTTATCCACAAGCCAGGAAGAAAAGCCTCACCAGGATCCAACCCTGCCAGCACCTGGATCTCAGCCTTCCAGCCTGTGAGAAGATAAATTTCTACTGTTTAAGCCACCCAGTCTGTGGCATTTTGTTACAGCAGCCCAAGCAGATGAATGCACCATCTTTTTGAGAAACTGTAGGTGGCTTCTCTGGACCATCAGCAATATCTCTACAGCTAACTCATATCCCAACCTCCCAACTAGGAAATGTGTCCTTCTCAGATTAGAACATCCCAATGTTAACAGTAACATAGGGTCCCTAAACCCTGTTCAGAGATGCTTCCAGCTTATTTGTTTTGCTTTTCTCATACTATTACCACAATGAGGATTCTTAATCTTCCAAAGAAGACTCACAATACTGGCCTCCTGACATGAAGACCCACTTTTGTAGAAAGTATTATGCTATGGCACTAACCAAGAAATTATCATACCTCTGTCCTCCCTGATCAAACATCATAGGATCATATTCAAGTTTAATTTTTAATTAATGCTTTTAAAATATCACACATTTGGGATGATGATGAAAATGTGCTTAGAACTTTAGTCACAGGCACACAGTACATAATTTTTTATTTAGATGACTAATCAAAAATACTGGAGTGGACTGCCATTCCCTTCTCCAGGGGATCTTCCTGACCTAGGAATTGAACCAGAGTCTCCTGCACAACAGCAGATTATTTAACTGTGAGACCAGGGAATCCCAAGACGACTAATACAACAATTCAAAAAAGTGGGACAAACATTTAAGTTCAAATTTATTAATTACATATTCTAGTCAGATCACTATAAGAAGGCCATAGGGCATCCTTGGAGTAGGTGCTGAGTCTCTTGTTTCCTAGAGCTGCTCTGGAACCTGCAAGGGAGAGGCTGTTCAGCCTGGGGCCCATCTATCTCCTGCCTCAAACTAAAGACAAAACATACAGCCCAGAACTGAGAGCTACATTTTATTCAGTGGACAAAGCTGAGGACTTAACCCTCGGACACAGCATTTAAGGGATCAAGCCCTGAGCCTGTGGACTGGAAGCACTGACCCCAAGATCCTAGACTATTAGAGAACTGACCCTAAGGAGTATCAAATAGTGAGAACTCACACAAAGGAAATCACTTGAATACAAGACCCGGCATCTCACAACCACCAGTAGCACCGTATGCAGGACGCCTCATCTAAACAACAAACAAAACAAAAATAAAAACCCAATCATCATCAAACAGGACTACCACCTCATTCAGCCTTGCCCATCAGAGGAAAAACAAACAAACATACAAAAACTCAGCACAAATCTCACCCTATACAAAGCTCACACAAACCACTGGAGCAACCTTAGGAGGGCAGAAACCAAAAGGAAGAAAGAATTCAACCTTCTTCAAGGAAAAAATTCAAATTTGCCTGAAGCCTGGGAAAAGGAGACCTCAAACACAATAAGTTAAAAATATAATGAAAAGGCAGAGAAATCCTGCACAAATGAAGAAACAAACTAGAAACACAGAAGTCCAAATAAATGAAGAGTATTTCCTAGTTTGCCTATTTCGGCAAACTACCTGAAAAAGAATTCAGGCACATGATAGTAAAGAAGATCAAAAACCCTGAAAACAAAATGGAGAAAATGCAATAATCAATTAACAAAGACCTAGAAGAATTAAAGAATAAACATGCAGAGACTAACAACAGAATTACTGAAATTAAAAATACTCTAGAAGGAATCAATAGCAGAATATCTGCAGCACAATGAATCAGTGAGCTGGAAGATAAAATAGTGGAAATAACTTCTGAAGAGCAGAATAAAGTAAAAAGAATGAAAAGAACTGAGGATAGTTTCAGAGACCTCTGGGACCAATCACCAACATTCAAATTATAGGGGTCCCAGAAGAAGAAAAGAGAAAGAAAGGGTATGAGAAAATTTTTGAAGAGATTATAGTTGAAAATTTCCCCAACATGGAAACGGAAATAGCCAATCAAGTCCAAGAGGCACAAAGAGTCCCATACAGGATAAACCCAAGAAGAAACACACCAAGACACATACTAATCAAACGAATAAAGACTAAACACAAAGAAAGAATATTAAAAGCAGCAAGGGAGAAGCAACAAGTAACATACAAGGGAAACCCCATATGCTTAACAGCTGATCTTTCAGCAGAAACTCTGCAGGCTGGAAGTGAATAGCAAGCAGGATATATTTAAAGTACTGAAAGGGAAAAAATCTATAACCAAAATTACTGTACTCAGCAAGGATCTCATTCAAAATTGATGGAGAAATAAAAAGCTTTTCAGATAAGCAAAAGTAAAGAGAATTCAGTACCACCAAACCAGCTTTGCAATAAATCTTAAAGGGACTTATATAGTCAAGAAATACAACAAAAGAAAAAAGATCTACAAAATCAATCCCAAACAATTAAGAAAATGGCCATAGGAAGATATATATCAATAATTACTTTAGATGCAAATGGATTAAATGCTCCAACCAAGAGACACAGACTGGCTGAATGGATACAAAAACAAGATATATATAGATATAGACATAGATATAGATATAGATATGCTGTCTACAAGAAACCCACTTAAGACCTCAAGACACATATAGACTGCAAGAGAGAGGATGGAAAAATATATTCCAGGGAAATGGGAAGCCAAAGAAAGCTGGAGTACCAATCCTCATATCAGACAAAATAGACCTTAAAATAAAGATGATTACAAGAGATAAGGAAGGACACTACATAATGATTAAGGGATCAATCCAAGAGCAAGACATAACAATTGTAAATATCTATGCACCCAACATAGGAGCTCAATACATAAGACAAACACTAACAGACATAAAAGGAGAAATTGACAGTAACACAATAATAGTAGGAGACTTTAACACCCCACTCACACCAATGGACAGATCATCAAAACAGAAAATTAATAAGGAAACACAAGTCTTAAATGGTATATTAGATGAGATAGATTTCATTGATATCTTCAGGACATTCCATCCAAATGCAGAAAAATACACCTTCTTCTCAAGTGCACATGAAACATACTCCAGGATAGATCACATCTTGGGTCACAAACCAAACCTCAGTAAATTTAAGAAAACTGAACTCGTATCAAGCATCTTCTCTGACCATATTATGAGACTAGATATCAATTACAAAAAAAAAAAAACTGCAAGAAACACAAACACATGGAAATTAAACACCATGTTTCTAAATAACCAACAGGTTGCTGAAGAAATCAAAAGGGAAATCAAAAAGTTTCTAGAAACAAATCACAATAAAACATGACAACTCAAAACCTATGGGATGCAAAAAAAGCACTTTTAAGAGGGACGTTTATAGCAATACAATTCTACCTCAAAAAAATGAGAAAAACATCTAATAGACAACCTAACTTTACACCTAAGGCAACTAGAAAATGAACAAAGAGAAACCCAAAATTAGTAGAAGGAAAGAAATCATAAAGATCCTATAAGAAATAAGTGAAAAAGAAAGAAACAATAGAAAAGATTAGTCAAACTAAAAGCTAGTTCTTTGAGAAGATAAACAAAATTGAAAAACCTTTAGCCAGACTCATCAAGAAAAAAAGAGAGAAGAAGCAAATCAACAAAATTAGAAATTAAAAAGGAGAGCTTACAACAGACTATACAGAAATACAAAGGATAATAAGAGAATATGATGAATAACTATATGGCAATAAAATAGATAACCTGGAAGAAATGGACAGATTTTTAGAAAAGTTCAATCTTCCAAGACTGAACCAGGAAGAAAGAGAAACTATGAACAACCCAATTACAAGCACTGAAATTGAAGCTGTGATCAAAAATCTCCCAAAAAGCAAAAGCCCAGGACCACATGGCTTCACAGGAGAATTCTATTAAACATTTAGAGAAGAGCTAATGCCTATCCTTTTAAAATGCTTTCAAAAAATTGCATAGGAAGGAACACTTCCTAATTCATTCTACGAGGCCACCATCACCCTAATACCAAAACCAGACAAAAACAACACACACAAAAAAATAAAATTACGGGCCAATATCACTGATGAACATGGATGCAAAAATCCTCAACAAAATTTTAGCAAACAGAATTCAGCAGCACATCCTAATGATCATACACCATGATCATACACCAATGATCATACACCTAATGAACATACACCATGATCAAGTTGGGTTTATTCCAGGAATGCAAGAATTCTTCAATATACACAAATCAATCAATGTGATACATCATATTAACAAATTGAAAGATAAAAACCATATGATCATCTCAATAGATGTAGAAAAAGCCTTTGACAAAATTCAACACCCATTTATGATTAAAACTCTTCAAGAAATGGGCATTGAAGAAACCTACCTCAACATAGTAAAGGCTATATATGATAAGCCTACAGCAAACATTATCCTCAATGGAACAAAACTGAAAGCATTCCTCTTAAGATCAGGAACAAGACAAGGGTGTCCACTTTTGCCACTATTATTCAACATAGTTCTGGAAGTCCTAGCTACAGCAATCAGAGAAGAAAAAGAAATAAAAGGGATCCAGATCAGAAAAGAAGAAGTAAAGCTTTCACTGTCTGCAGATGACATAATACTGTACATGCTATTGTATGCTATGCTAAGTCACTTCAGTCGTGTCCGACTGTGTGTGACCCCATAGATGGCAGCCCACCAGGCTTCCCCGTCCCTGGGATTCTCCAGGCAAGAACACTGCAGTGGGTTGCCATTTCCTTCTCCAATGCATGAAAGTGAAAAAAGAAAGTGAAGTTGCTCAGTCATGTCTGACTCTTAGCGACCCCATGGACTGCAGCCTACCAGGCTCCTCCATCCGTGGAATTTTCAAGGCAAAAGTACTGGAGTGGGATGCCATTGCCTTCTCTGAATACTGTACATAGAAAACCCTAAAGATAGTATCAAAATATTACTAGAGCTAATCTGTGGATTTAGCCAAGTCGCAGGATACAAAATCGATACACAGAAATCACTTGCTTTCCTATATACTAACAATGAAAAATCAGAAACAGAAATTAAGGAATCAATCTCATTCACCATTACAACAAAAATAATTAAGTATCTAGGAATAAACCTACCTAAGGAGACAAAAGAACTGTACACAGAAAATTATAAGACACTAATGAAAGAAATCAGATGCCATAAACAGATGGAGAGATATGTCATGTTCCTGGCTAGTAAGAATCAATATTATAAAAATGATATACTAACAAATGCAATCTACAGATTCAATGCAATCCCTATCAAATTACTAATGACATTTTTCACAGAACTAGAACAAAAAATTTCACAATTCACATGGAAACACAAAAGACCCCAAATAGACAAAGCAGTCTTGAGAAAGAAGAATGGAGCTGGAGGAATCAACCTTCTTGACTTCAAGTTATACTACAAAGCTACAGTCATCAAGACAGTATGGTACTGGCACAAAAACAGAAATACAGACCAACGGAACAAGATAGAAAGCCCAGAAATAAACTCATGCTCCTATAGGTACCTTATTTTTTACAAAAGAGGCAAGAAAATACAATGCGGCAAAGACAGCCTTTTCCATAAATGGTGCTTGGAAAACTGGAGAGTTCAGGTCAGTTCAGTTGCTCAGTCGTGTCTGACTCTTTACGACCCCATGAATTGCAGCATGCCAGGCCTCCCTGTCCATCACCAACTCCCAGAGTTCACCCAAACTCATGTCCATTGAGTTGGTGATGCCATCCAGCCATCTCATCCTCTGTCATCCCCTTGTCCTGCCCCCAATCCCTCCCAGCATCAGGGTCTTTGCCAATGAGTCAACTCTTCGCATGAGGTGGCCAAAGTATTGGAGTTTCAGCTTTAGCATCAGTCCTTCCAAAGAACACCCAAAACTGGACAGCTACATGTCAAAGAATGAAATTAGAACACTTCCTAATACCATACATAAAGATAAACTCAAAATGGATTAAAGATCTAAATGTAAGACCAGAAACTATAAAACTCTTAGAGGAAAACATAGGCAGAACACTCAATGACATAAATCAAAGCAAGATTCTCTATGATCCACCTCCTAGAGTAATGGAAATAAAAACAGAAGTAAACAAGTGGGACCTGATTGAACATAAAAGCTTTTGCACAGCAAAGGAAACTATAAGCAAGGTGAAAAGACAACCCTCAGAATGGGAGAAAATAACAGCAAATGAAACAACTGACAAAAGATTAATTTCCAAAATATACAACCAGCTCATAGGTGCCAACTCTGTCACTGATTTCAGAGCATGGCACCTTCAGGGGGAAATGGCCCAAATGGGGAAACCATTTGCCTCCAAGGGAAGAAAATGGGATAAATTTCTATCCAGCAACAAAGGGAGGCCTATCTTTCAGTTGTCTTCTCTTGGAACTTTTGAATTTTGTACCATACTATGTATTATCTTGTCAAAAAATTAATTTTGAAAAGTGAGTTTCAGGATAGTATTGAAGGAATTACATTTTTTCCTGATTAATTATTAGTATAAAGAGTAATTTTCCTATTGCAAAAGTAATACATATACACACACACATTTATAAAAGACAGCAATATAAAATCATAAAAGACAGAAAGCAAAATCCTATGTATTTCACTTTTCAAAATAACCTCTGCTAACATGTGGACTGAATACAAAGACCTGTAAGGCAGCTATGCAAAAGTGACATCTGAAGCCACAGATCAGAGAGTGAAAGAAAGTTATGAGAACAAGAGCTGGCCCTCGGGTCCCTCAACATTTCAGCAGAGTGAAAGCAAGGACAGCTGGGCAGACAGAAGACCCTCCTGTGTGACGGGAAGAATTTCATTCAAAAGTACTATTGAAAGCACTGTGAATGTAGCTGGAATAGGGGAGAAGGGAGGGGCTTCCACAGATGTAAAGGTAAGAGAATGAAGGCTTTCCTCAGAGTTAGTCAGCAAAACCGCCATATGTGGGAGCAAACCAGAAGGGTCAGTTGTTCCTGTGCCCTGAAGAACCTCAGTTCAGTTCAGTCGCTCAGTCGTGTCCGACTCTTTGCGACCCCGTGGACTGTAGCCCACCAGGCTCCTCCTTCCATGGGATTCTCCAGGCAAGAATACTGGATTGGGTTGCCATTTCCTTCTCCAGGGGATCTTCCCGACCCAGGGATCAAACCCAGGTCTCCTGCATTGAAGGCAGACGCTTTAACCTCTGAGCCACCAGGGAAACCCACCGTACATAAAAGGAGAAACTAAGTGTATGGTACTCCTTGACTTTCTGTTGCTGTAGTCATGCATTACATGCTTTCTGGGTTTCTTGACAACTGAAACAAAAAGAAAACTTGTGTTCTAGCTGATTTGCATCATCTGATAAAAGGAAATAAACCAGCTAAGTAAAATGAATGTTTGCTTCATTCTAACACAAATCTGTCATAAGAGCCTTCATCTAAGTTCAAATAGCAAGAAAGGATAATGTCTTTCACAACCAGTTAGATAGAAAATACACACGGCTTCTCCAGGAGAATGTTTCCTTGGTTGACCCTTAAAAAGCAGAAGACTTAAAATTTTTTCCACTGACGGTCACGGGAGTGCCCCAGTTTCAACAAGAGATTCCAGCCTGGAGGGGGACATCCATGAGGACCTGACCACTCAGAAAAGGCCAATTGTCCCCCAAAGCCTAATGGCTTCCCTGTGGTCTGGTAGTTTTGGAGACCATACTATTACTGACTCTGGTATAATTAGGGGATTTTCCTCTCTCCTGTTTACTCAAAGTTTCAAACCATTTTGGAGAAGTGAAAGGATACTGGTAATTTCTGTGTGTGTTTTTTTATCATGACTGCATAGTATGTTCCTTTTCATTTTTACTCATATTCAGTAGTTATTTTGTCTAAACCACAGTTACCATACACTACCCCAATGCTGTTTGCTTCTTCCTATTAGTCTAAGTAATTTGCCCCAAACAGATAAGGTACATTTAGTATGTTAAGAGATAACAGTTTCAAACCAATCACTGCAGGATAGGAAATACTTCCTAAAACCCACTTTATTAAGGATTCTACTTACAACATTATCTCTTAATTTTCACCAAAACTTGAATTAGGAAGTAGGGATTATTAACACTACAGTTAAGAAAACTAGGTCTTAAAGAGTATATAATTTGCCTAAGGTCACAAAGCTGGTCTGTGTATAGAACTAGGATTCAAACACATATATTTCAATTCCAAATCCAGAATTCTTTCTGCTATTTCCTGATGCCTCCCAGATGACAAATGAACTATAGTTAAAATTTTGCTCAGCTTTATAAATAATATATTACCTATTTTATTGAACTCCTAAACCTGTCCTCAACACAGGCTACTCTCTACAATCTGGCCACAATAAAGTCCCCCCTCATTTGATTTCCTACAATGCTGTATAAGGACCTCTTCCCTCAATCTGATCTAACAGTTTTTATCATTGCCTCCACATTTACAGACCATATATTCATTCAACAAATATTTCTGAGCTTCTACTATGTCCCATGCACTGTTCTAGTCTCTGGGGGACACATATCAGTGAACAAAACAAAGAGAAATTCCTGCTCTCATGGAACTTTACTTATCACTTCAGTTCAGTTGAGTCACTCAGTCATGTCCGACTCCTTGCAATGCCATGAATCGCAGCATGCCAGGTCTCCCTGTCCATCACCAAATCCCGGAGTTCACTCAAACTCACGTCCATCAAGTTGGTGATGCCATCCAGTCATCTCATCCTCTGTCGTCCCCTTCTCCTCCTGCCCCCAATCCCACCCAGCATCAGAGTCTTTTCCAATGAGTCAACTCTTCACATGAGGTGGTCAAAGTATTGGAGTTTCAGCTTCAGCATCACTCCTTCCAATGAACACCCAGGACTGATCTCCTTTAGAATGGACCGGTTGGAACTCCTTGCAGTCCAAGGGACTCTCAAGAGTCTTCTCCAACACCACACTTCAAAAGCATCAATTCTTTGGCGCTCAGCCTTCTTCACAGTCCAACTCTCACATCCATACATGACCACTGGAAAAACTATAGCCCTGACTAGACAGACCTTTGTTGGCAAAGTAATGTCTCTGCTTTTGAATATGCTATCTAGGTTGGTCATAACTTTCCTTCCAAGGAGGAAGCGTCTTTTAATTTCATGGCTGCAATCACCATTGCAGTGATTTTGGAGCCCAAAAAATTAAAGTCTGACACTGTTTCCACTGTTTCCCCATCTATTTCCCATGAAGTGATAGGACCAGATGCCATGATCTTCGTTTTCTGAATGTTGAGCTTTAAGCCAACTTCACTCTCCTCTTTCACTATCATCAAGAAGCTTTTGAGTTCCTCTTCCCTTTCTGCCATAAGGGTGGTGTCATCTGCATATCTGAAGTTATTGATATTTCTCCCAGCAGTCTTGATTCCAGCTTGTGCTTCTTCCAGCCCAGCATTTCGCATGATGTACTCTGCATATAAGTTAAATAAGCAGGGTGACAATATACAGCCTTGATGTACTCCTTTTCCTATTTGGAACCAGTCTGTTGTTCCATACCCAGATCTAACTGTTGCTTCCTGACCTGCATACAGGTTTCTCAAGAGGCAGGTCAGGTGGTCTGGTATTTCCACCTCTTTCAGAATTTTCCACAGTTTATTGTCATCCACACAGTCAAAGGCTTTGGCATGGTCAATAAAGCAGAAATAGATGTTTTTCTGGAACTCTCTTGCTTTTTTGATGATCCATCAGATGTTGGCAATTTGATCTCTGGTTCCTCTGCCTTTTCTAAAACCAGCTTGAACATTAGGAAGTTCACAGTTCACATATTGCTGAAGCCTGGCTTGGAGAATTTTGAGCATTACTTTACTAGTGTGTGAGATGAGTGTAATTGTGCGGTAGTTTGAGCTTTCTTTGGCATTGCCTTTCTTTGGGATTGGGATGAAAACTGACCTTTTCCAGTCCTGTAGCCACTGCTGAGTTTTCCAAATTTGCTGACTTATTGAGTGCAGCACT
The DNA here is from genome assembly GCA_935064755.1 of Tragelaphus eurycerus. Lineage (NCBI taxonomy): Eukaryota > Metazoa > Chordata > Mammalia > Artiodactyla > Bovidae > Tragelaphus > Tragelaphus eurycerus. The sequence continues at coordinate 1,144,615 of CAKXYN010000119.1, read as the reverse complement.
TTCAGAGCATCATCTTTCAGGATTTGAAATAGCTCAACTGGAATTCCATCACCTCCACTAGCTTTGTTCATAGTCATGCTTTCTAAGGCCCACTTGACTTCACATTCCAGGATGTCTGGCTCTAGGTCAGTGATCACACCACCATGATGATCTTGGTTGTGAAGATCTTTTTTGTACAGTTCTGTGTATTCTTGCCACCTCTTCTTAATATCATCTGCTTTTGTTAGGGCCATTCCATTACTGTCCTTTATCAAGCCCATCTTTGCATGAAATGTTCCCTTGGTATCTCTAGTTTTCTTGAAGAGATCTCTAGTCTTTCTCATTCTGTTGTTTTCTTCTATTTCTTTGCATTTATCACTGAGGAAAGCCTTCTTATCTCTTCTTGCTGTTTTTTGGAATTCTGCATTCAGAGGCTTATATCCTTCTTTTCTCCTTTGCTTTTCACTTCTCTTCTTTTCACAGCTATTTGTAAGGCCTCCCCAGACAGCCATTTTGCTTTTTTGCATTTCTTTTCCATGGGGATGATCTTGATCCCTGTCTCCTGTACAATGTCACGAACCTCTGTCCATAGTTCATCAGGCACTCTATCAGATCTAGTCCCTTAAATCTATTTCTCACTTCCACTGTATAATCATACAGGGATTTGATTTAGATCATACCTGAATGGTCTAGTGGTTTTCCCTACTTTCTTTAATTTAAGTCTGAATTTGGCAATAAGGAGCTCATGATCTGAGCCACAGTCAGCTCCCAGTCTTGTTTTTGCTGACTGTATAGAGATTCTCCATCTTTGGCTGCATAGAATATAATCAATCTGATTTCGGTGTTGACCATCTGGTGATATCCATGTGTAGAGTCTTCTCTTGTGTTGTTGAAAGAGGGTTTGTCTGCTATGACCAGTGCATTCCCTTGGCAAACCTCTATTAGCCTTTGCCCTGCTTCATTCCGTATTCCAAGGCCAAATTTGCCTGTTACTCCAGGTGTTTCTTGACTTCCTACTTTTGCATTCCAGTCCCATATAATGAAAAGGACATCTTTTTTGGATGTTAGTTCTAAAAGGTCTTGTAGGTCTTCATAGAACCGTTCAACTTCAGCTTTTTCAGCGTTACTGGTTGGGGCATAGACTTGGATTACTGTGATATTGAATGGTTTGCCTTAGAAATGAACAGAGATCATTCTGTCATTTTTGAGATTGCATGCAAGTACTGCATTTCAGACTCTTTTGTTGACCATGATGGCTACTCCATTTCTTCTAAGGGATTCCTGCCCACAGTAGTAGATATAATGGTAATCTGAGTTAAATTCACCCATTCCAGTCCATTTAATAGAGGGGAAAACATAAGAAACAAACAAAAATATGTAAGTAAAGAACATGGTAAGCACAAAGGCAAAAAAAAAAAAAAGGAAAAGCAGAGAAAGGGTTAAAGGCAGTAGCGTGAGGTAGAAGAGTGCAATTTTAGAAAGAACCAGTAGAAACTCTAGAACAGAAAAACATAAGCTGAGAATTTTATTTCAACTTCAACAGCAGACTAGACACAGTGGCAAATGGGGAGATAAATGTGTTGAAAGAGATTCATTCGTCAAACAAATTAACATTTATTGAACATCTACTATTTATCAGACATTGTGCTAAATGTAATTTCCCCATCTCTGTAACCTCACAGACTTTCTTTTCAGCTGGATTGCACTTCCAAGTTAAAACTCAACTTTCTAAAGTCTACCCAAGTTTCTTGTTCATACTGATATTTCTCTTCTTTAAACAATTACTTATTATTCTAAAATAATAAATATTTGGGACTTCCCTGGTGGCCCAGTGGTTAAGATGCTGTGCTTCCACTGGAGGGGGTGTGGGTTTTATCCCTCAGTAGGGAAACTAAGGTCCTGCAAGCTGTGCAATGCAGCCAAAAAAAAAAAAGTATTTGCATCACAGATCACACCAGTTCTTAAATTATTCCATATCCCCAACTAAACTGTAAACTCCTAAGGACTAGCTTTAGATTTCTTTTACATCTCCCACTTAAAATAGCACAGTACACACAGCAGGCATTCAATAAATACTTAACTATCCAATTACAACTAATTAGCTAATGAACATTGTGCAAATTGCTTGGGGTCTCCTGGGCCTCAGTTTTCCCTCCTGGCAGCCAAGGTTAAGTGAGGTCTATTTGCAAAGCCAGAACTGACAGGCAGCTCTCTGCTCAAGCAAGGTTAAGTGGGTGAATTTTGGCCTAAACCTGATTGAGTTCAACTCTCTGCTTCTCAATTACTAGTTTGATGGCTGTGGGTAAATTACTTATCATAGTGTGTTTTCCTCATTTATAAAGTAGATATGTTAATAACAGTACCTGCCTCATAATGTTGAGTTAATATTTGTAACCAAGGACACTGTCTGTGATTGGGAAAATGTAAGAATCATGCTCAGAATACACTCATATCAAGGAAACAAACACCAGAAGCTCTGAGATAAGGGTTGACAATAAAGAACCAATGGGATCAAATTTCTGAAAGTATTGAGCTCCTATAAACTATCCTATCAGAATAGTTAACTATCCTCTAATCAAATCTACTTGTCATCAAAATGTCAATTAACAGGGGATTTCCTCATTGGTCCAGTGGTTAGGTTAAGACCACACTCCCACTTGCAGGGAGCACAGGTTCCATTCCTGGTTGGGGAACTAAGATCCCACATGCCACACAGCCCCAAAAAAGTCAATTAAGAAAAAATTCCTTAACATTATCCCATAACATTATCCTTAAATTATTGTCATTACAGGAGTCTAATTTTCTAAAGTTTGTGAGTATGAGTGTGTGTGTATGAGCAACCAAGAGTCGGTCGTGTTCTGACTCTTGTGACCCCATGGACTGTATGTAGCCCACCAGGTTCCTCTGTCCATGGGATTTTTCAGGCAAGAATACTGGAGTAGGTAGGCATGCCCTCCTCCAGGGGATCTTCCCAACTCAGGGATCCAACCCACGTCTCCTGTGTCTCCTGCACTGCAGGCAGATATTTTACTGCTGAGCCACTGGGGAAGCCCTTTCTAAAGTTTAATTGTATATTATAACAGCTACATCGTGGACTAAATCTATTTGGAGGATGGTTGGGGATTAACCACAGTATATATTATTTCTAGGTTCTCATTTTTGTCAAAGTCTGAATGTCAAAGAGTTAAAAACAAGATTATCTTTAAAATACATAGTGAACAAATGCCAAAAATATTATCTGCTTAATTAGGGAAGTAGAATGGTAAAAAGCTGGTTTCAAGGAGGAAAAGGAAGATCAGTATATATAGTCAATGGAAGAAAGAATATAGCAAAAAAGATTGCTAAATTAGATTTTAAAATACTGATTTCTATGGTCTAAATGTGTGTCCCTTTCCTTTGTCCCCTCCATCCTCACAATTCATATGTTGAAATCCTAACCCTCAAAGGTAATACAGGAGATGAGGGTTTTAGAAGGTATTCAAATCATAAAAGAACCCTCATAAATCAGATTAGTGTTTTCTAAAAGAGGTTCCAGAGAGATCCCTTCTGCCATGTGGGGACATACAACAAAAAAGCAGCTTAACTGAACAGCTTTTTCTCTATAATGGCTCAACTACAATTAGCTCCTAGAAATGGTCACAATATTGTTAATAACTATAGTGTGATTCACTGATCCTAAAATTAAAATATGAGTCCAGTAATAAAAGTTCTGGATCTAATCAAATTTCCATTAATCCTTGGTTAGTTAAGAACGACAAATGTCATATAGAATCTATTTTTCAGCCTTGGGAAGTCTTCACACATACACTACTTAATATTACTCCTAGCAAAAGCCCTCCAAGGTAGGCAGGGCACATATTAGCCTTACTTTGTAAATCAAAATGCTGGGATCTACAGATAGTAAGTCGTCTGCTCAAGTACAGATGGGTATTTAAGAATGAAGCAAAGACTCAGACCCAAGACTTCTGACTCCTAAGCCAGTGTTCATATGAATAGAACTGTATGCACAGTACATCTCCAAGTGGCTAACTGGTTAAGTGAACATTTGCAGGGCCTTAGAGGACTCTGCCTTCCAGTAACTTCTGGTAACATACGCTTATTTTTAGAGTAACTACAGCTCATAACAAATGGAAAGCAGCCAAGAAAGGACTCTCAGTTGCCTGCATTACTCAGCCACTGGATGCTGAAAGCCCTGAGATGCCTAAGGCAGGATCCTCCTCAACAGGACAAGAGGCTCTAGCACAGGGCAGGAGACCTGCAGTAGATGCAAGTGCTAAAGAAGCACAGAGGAGGGGAAGTAACTACCTTGCCCAAATCTGCTCTCAAACTCCCCACTGACTCACCCTGAAAAACACTTGAAATATCAAACTGCAAGAGATCTAAGCCTATTGTGAAGGCACTAATTCTTCTCATTCAAAATACCCAGCAACAGGAAATTGATTTATAACCAAACAGGAAGGGATGACTCTGATATCAACAGGCAAATAATTCCCAACTGACTTTCAAACCCAATTTGAAGTTGTTTTGATTATGGTTTAGTTTTTCTCAATTTCTTTTTCATTTTTTTTTTTCCTGTTTCTTATTCCAGTTCCTGGGGAAAGGGAGAACCACCTTGTCCTGAAGTCAGTTGACTTCCAGTTAAAGCCAGAAGTCTAACCAAAAAAGATAAAGGCTGCCCAGGACAAACACAAAACAAAAACCCTAGGCCTGTATTCCCCACATTGTACATTTCATCTGTATGGTTCTCTCCTTTCCATATATATATATTGTACAAACATTGCACATTTCATTGTACATTTCATCCATATGGTTCTCTCTTTTCCATATGTGTGTGTGTATATATATATAAATATATATATAAGCATATATAATATATTAATATATATATATATATAAAACCACATCTTTTCTATCCATCAATAATTATATATCCTCATCTGGTTAAAGACAGTGACTAGAATTATGGTGCTCATCATGTTGAAATGTATAAAAATATTAAACTGCTACATTGTATAACAAGAACTAACATAGTGTTATAGGTCAATTATACTTCAAACATAAGCAAACTCATAGAAAAAGAGAACAGATTTGTGCTTACTAGAAGTGGGCAGGGGAGAGGAGGTAGAATTTGATGAATGTATTCAAAAGGCAAAAATTTCCAGTTATAAGACAAATAATTATCAGGGATGCAATTAATGTGCAATATGATAAATATAATTAACACTGTTGTATGTTATATATGAAAGTTATTAAGGGAGTAAATCTAAGAGTTCTCATTATAAGAAAAAAAATTTTCTATTTCTTCAATTTTGTATTTATATGAGATGATGAATGTTTACTAATTATTCCATCAGCCAAATCATTATGCTGTATGCCTTAAACTTAAACAGTGATGTGTGTCAATTTTATCTCAATAATACCAGAAGGAAAAAAAGAGCTTAAAGCAACAAAAAAGAAAATAACTGTAAAGACACAATGTGGATATAACATTTAACTTTTTACATCGTTGTAAAATAAACAAATGATAACTTAAAAAAAAAAAAAAAAAACACACTAGTCCTGGTTCTCCGCCCTGGACATTTGGTCATATGAGTTATGCCAAAGCGGTCACTAGAATAATCTAATTGCATTTTCCTCCAAAATAATGAAATAATCGGGAAGAAGGTATCACATTCTTGAGCACTGCAGACAGGATTTACATCATCAAAAAAGCAAAGCTGCAGTTACAGTCCCTATTCCTAGAAAATACTCAAAAGGTACTCTAAGTAATATAAAATGGATATATATATAAAATATATACAGTAATTATACAAAGAGCCAAGTAACAAGAAATCCCACTTACTACCACAAAAATTGCCCTAATAGTTCTCTGATTAATTTCTATTATGTTTGGGTAATAAAGTGTTACTTTAATGTCACTGAGAAAAAAATACTGTTAAAGAAGTCTAAGCAGTCTTCTTAAATACCCTAATAAATAAGGATGTAGGGTCACCCAAAATCTTCATTCTCCTAAAAAAAACATAACTTAATATATATCCAACTGATTAAAATGACTTGAAGTAAAAGCATAAAGTTAAAAGATGAATGAATACATTGAGAACAGAAAAAATCCATAATCAAAAAAAGAAAAATTCACCTGAGGAAAACCATAGAAAATAAGCTTAAAATTCCAAGCTTGTTCCTGACAAGAGCAAAGTGGAAAACATGAGAATAAACATGAGTTTCCTATTCTATCTAGCCTGGGCTGTGCTTAGTCGCTCAGTAGTGTCCAACTCTTTGTAACCCCATGGACTGTAGCCCACCAGGCTCCTCTGCCCAGGGGATTCTCCAGGCAAGAATACTGGAGTGGGTGGCCATGCCCTTCTCCAGGGGATCTTCCTAACCCAGGGACTGAACTCAGGCCTCCCACATTGCAGGTGGATTCTTTACCGTCTGAGGCACCAGCAAAGCTAGAGGTTGATAAATTTAAAAATTATTTTGTTGGTCCTTTTCTCTAAGAACAATCTGTGTCAGGGTTTTTCTGGAAATTGAGGGAAAGAGAGCCACTAAGGTCAACAACTGACTTAAGGCATTCCACATATAAGTAGCCCTCAGACAAAACTAAAGACATGATATCAGTTTGATTCTATAGGGACAACTCTGGGGGTAGAATGTGCATGTGCACACTAAATCACTTAGTAGTGTCCAACTCTTTGTGACCCCATGAACTGTAGCCCACCTGGCTCCTCTGTCCATGGGATTCTCCAGGCAAGAATACTGGAGTAGGTTGCCATGGCCTTCTCCAGGGGATCTTCCCCACCCAGGGATCAAACCCACACTTCTTATGTCTCCTGCACTGGTGGGCAGTTTCTTTACCACTAGCGCCGCCTGGGAAACCCTACTTCAGGGCAAAATAATACGGTCCAATCTTTTATTTCCTGGTGTTTTAGGATGAAATTATTAATATTTTTTGGCTGTTCTGGGTCTTCGTCGCTGCAGGTGGGCATTGTCTAGTTGTAGGGGGCAGGGACTACTCTCTAGTTATGGCATGTGGACTTCTCATTGTGATGGCTTCTCTTGTTGCTAAGCATGGGCTCCAGGGACACCAGCTTCAGAAGTAGCTACACATGGAGTCAGTGGTTGTCATTTACCCACAGGCTCATTAACCACGGTGCATGGGCTTAGTGTTCCTGTGGCATGTGAGATCTTCCTGGATCAGGGATCAAACCGATGTGCCCTGCATTGGCAGGTGGATTCTTAACCACTGAACCACCAGGGAAGTCCTGAAATTATGTTTTCAAGAATTAATAAATTACATATTCCTTAAGAACATTCTCAAATTCTAAAATTTTCAGCCAGGCTTCTGACACAAGCAGGATGAATGACCAACATGACTAAGATCAGTACTGAGGACCTGAATAGCTGGTTACTTAAAAGCTCTATAAACTACAGTTTCCAAGTGTGCCAGTTGTAAAGATATTATTATCTTTTTTTAAAAAAAGATCTTGATTTGTATATTCTTGCCTTCTAAAGAGAGGTTCTAAATTCACAAACAAGAGTTTCCTAAGAAAGCAACTCTGGTTCAAGCACTTGAGCAATTACTTGAGTCAAGCATAAAAGCTTGGTACCACTGAGGGGCACCTCATCACCTCCACATTCTATCCTTTTCCAGTCCTGCCAACTCTACAACTGAAGCACTCCCTCTTCCTGCTCACCATAATGAGTTAGTAGTTCAACTTACTAATATTACTTTGGTTCAAATCTCCTGCCTGAACTTTCCACAGTAATTTCTTAACTTTCCTCTCTGCTTCTAATCTGGTTCCTTAATCATCATGCATTCTCCAACTACCACCAGACTAGTTTCTCTGAATCACAAAAAAAGCCAGTCATGCCACGGTGGTGGTGGTTTAGTCGTTCAGTCATGTCCAACTCTTTGTCACTCCATGGACTGTAGCCATGCTCCTCTGTCCATGGGATTTCCTAGGCAAGAATACTGGAGTGGTTTTGCCATTTCCTTCAGGGGATCTTCCTGATCCAGGGTTCAAACCTGGATCTCCTGCACTGCAGGTGGATTCTTTACCTGAGCAACCAGGGAAGCAGTCATGCCATAGCCCTGCTTAAAATTCTTCAGTGACTTCATCACCTATGGAAAAAGAAATCCAATCTCCTTAACATGGCATTCAAGGCCCACAAAGACCTGGCATCTGTCACCTCTCCAATTTCGCTTCCTACCACCAAATGCCCCTCAAACATAAACACTCATCCTATTCAACATCCTGGAGTGGCCCTCATTCACTTTGCTATCATCCTGGTAATGCTGTCTTCCAAGAGTTCTCTCACAGCATTGGCAGAGAGGGAAAAAAAGGGGGAAAGGCAGAGGGGAAAAAAAGGAAGACAAGGAAAATAGAAAAGAAGGGAATCTCAGCTAATTTAATCATCCAATCTCATCATCCAATTAAACCCTGGGGATCTCTGAGATGATGTATCAAAGCAAAACCACCTACATAGTCAGACTGTCAAGACTATATCCTGAATTCCCAGAGCAAAATCTCTCCCCAAAGTGATAAAGCATCATATAAATGGATGTTAAAGATGAGGTCTCCTGGTACAAGAAAACCCAAACTTAAAAACAAACAGATTGAGGAAAGGACTTCAAACCACATGGTCACAAGATGATTACCTCTGGTCCAAATACATACAATGATATTAACAGCGCTTTTAAAATATATTGTCTAACTGTGTCAATTATCTTACTGATCCTATTTGAGGATATAATGTGATTTAACTTTGAGTTGATCTTACAAAATTCTAGGAAATAACATCTATTCTTAAAAGAGTTTAATGTAATAGCCTGCTTAGGTTAAAATGTTCCAACAGATAATACAATTTTCACTTCTAAAATGAAATTACTCAGTAAGAACTGCCAGAAAGAGATGTTATTAATAATTCTCCAGGATGATAGGGAACACACAAGATGTGTTTCCATTTTACCACTCTAATCAGCTAGCAGAAGAGTGGAATTTTCAAAGATGCAAATAGTTCACCTAGGTCATGTTACCATGGATAGAAATCAGAGCTGCAAGAGAACAGGAGACTGAGGGAAAACAGCACTTCCCTCAGCCTATGGTTTCTCTGGCCTCCACAGCTAGAAACAAATGGTTCTCTTTCTTTAAAATTATCCATTAAGCTTCCAAGAAGTAAGTAAGCTTGCTTCAAAATTCAACTTCCCACAAAGTCATCCTCAGATGCTTCACAGTTTTAAATTATTGTTAGTATCACAACACAGCTTGGATTCCAAAGTGAAGGGCCAGGATGAGAAAAGGTATTTCCATCCCCATGCATCACCATTAAACTCACTGCAGACTATGGAGACTCCCATGCAGCCAGTATTTGAATCATCATGAATGAAGCAATCAAGGACTTTCCCTTTAGGGACCTTGTGGTCAAGCATGAGTAGGGAGGAGTAGCCAATAAAAAAGTAAACAAAGAGAAGATGATAATATATTGTGCTAAGTGCAGTTAGTGAAAGCAGTTGGTGACATTCACCAACAAGGGGCATTTTTTTCCATTCTACTTCCTACATTCTCAATCAGCATATAATTTCATGGTTTGGACTAAGAATTGCACAAATACTAGAATAAACATGAGTTTTCTATTCTAGTCTAAGGGTTGATAAATCAAAAATCTATTTTGATGATCCTGTATTCTATGAAAAAATTGCCTCTGATTTTTTTGTGGAGGGGTGGGTGACAGGGTACCAAGATCAACAACAGTCTTAATGGTACTTTGCTACAAAGTGCAAAGGTGTTCCACATATGAGTAACCTGTGAATACAGGTTTCAAAACAAGCCTAAAACCTTAACTTAAAAGAGTTTAATTTAATTATATTTAGAATCATCACTACCTTAATGTTTAAACATCTGTGTGCAATTCCTCCTAATAAGGGAGAAATGTCTGTTTGTTCATGGCTTTTGTAAATATAAATGCAGTGATCTAAGGCTTAAAAAAACACTTTGTGACAATGTTAGTTAATCTAGCTAATAAGAATTATTGGCAGAAAAAAGGAACATAATAGACTAATTTTATATGCAAGTAAGAATTGTTTCTGCCCCAAATCTTAGCTACCTAAATTACTCTAAGATTAGTTGCAAAAACTAAAATTCAGTGAGGCAAGAAGAGTTTTATCAACCTCAATTATGACATTTAATTCAAGCATTATGCACAAAGAAATGGAATAGTAAAGGTAGTAAGTAGTAAGAGACAGATGCTGATCACAAAGTCCTTTTCACAGGCATTTCTACCAATAAAAACATGAAAAATAGCACTAAATATGTGATCTGAGTGCTCTAAAACTTTATATGACAAAGCTACTCCTTCTTTGTGCCTGCAGGTCATTATAACAATAAGACTGCAATTTACTAGGTGCCATACACAAGTTCTGCTCTGGGATCAAAGCAGAGGTGTGTCAGGGAGGGGGAACCCCAGAAGATTCTCCCGTAGTAAGCAGTAACCTTCTGTCATTTTAGACTACCACACAGAAACAACTGTTACAGCTTCAGTCATAGAGTGGGATGTGTCATGCTTCATTTGGTACAAAATAGGACAATGAAAATACCAACAACTTGAACAGTACTGTGGAAAAAAAAATGTTGCCTGTCACTTAAGTAAAAAAATAAATAAAAGAATGTTGCCTGCCATTCAAGTACCTAAATTTTGCTGACCATCAAGCCATGAGCCAATGAAGCCATCCTGAGGAGAATTCAGGATGGGGGAGAAACAGGGTACTGGCCCTAAATAGTTAAGACACATATCAAAGGAATAATTTGATGTTATCAAGGAGCATAGAGTCCTGCATCTTCCCATACACAGAAATGTGTGTGTGTGTGTATGCACATGCACATGCTCAAGTCATATCTGACTCCCAGGCTATAGTCCTCAGTGAAGCCTTGAAATAAAACATAACTCTCAACTCAGGTTCTGTGGGGTTTTGTTTTCAGTCGACAGTATACTTTAGCAGCCCCTGCTTAGCCAGCAGTGAGAGGAAACTGGAGTACTGGGGTAAAACATCAGGCTGCTTGCAGTGTTGGCCTATCACTGCTTTGTAGCAAAGAATAAAAATCATGATGAAAAAGTCACTTTCAATCTACCCACCTAGCAATGAAAGATGAATAAAATACATAAATCACTGCTACACATAAGTGGAGGACTTGATGTGAGAGGTAGTATAGTATAGTATAGTATAGTATAGTATATTACAACCCACTCCAGTACTCTTGCCTGGAAAATCCCATAGGCGGAGGAGCCTAGTAGGCTGCAGTCCATGGGGTTGAGAAGGACACAACTGAGCGACTTCACTTTCACTTTTCACTTTCATGCATGGAGAAGGAAATGGCAACCCACTCCAGTGTTCTTGCCTGGAGAGTCTCAGGGACAGGGGAGCCTGGTGGGCTGCCGTCTATGGGGTTGTGCAGAGTCGGGTACAACTGAAGCGACTTAGCAGCAATATTATATTATATTATATTATATTATATTATATTATATTATATTATATTATTAGAAGCTTCCCCAGTGGCTCAGTGGCAAAGAATCTGTCAATGCAGGAGACTGGGGTTCAAACCCTGGGTCTGGAAGATTCCTTGGAGAAGGAAATGGCAGCCCATTCCAGTATTCTTGCCTGGAAAGTCCCAAGGACAGAGGGGCCTGGTGGGCTATAGTCCACGGGGTCACACAGAATCAGGTACGACTGAGCAACTGTGTACATGCACATAGGGCTCATCTTGGAAAAGGAACAATTTGCTTTCTTTGCTGTGACTGAAGGGCCTGGGTGGGGCAGTCCATGTATTAACGATGAGATTTCTCACAAGAAAAGGCAAAACAAACCTTCAACAGAGCAATGTCTGAAGCCCTGAGAAAGGCCCAAGTGCACACCCATTGCTCAGACCTTACCTGGGTTTCCTCCCAAAGCAAACTCCCTCACTCTGCTACAAGGGAGGCAAAGCAGGAGCATCACAGCCATAAGCCCTGCAAAGGATGCCAAGAGGAACTCTGAGGGAGTTCCTATCTATGAAGTAAGGCCCTACAACTGTAGTACAAGCCTTCCCTGGTAGCAGGATGGGGGTACAAGCCAAAAGGTAGGTGCTCCCCTCACCCACGTACCATGTAAGTGAGCCAGGAGATAGATGGGCTCCAGGCTACACATTTACATCTGCCCCTCTGTTCATACTTCCTGGGAGGAGAAAAAGATGGACTCCAGGCCAGATATTCACTACCAGCCCCCTGTTTACATTTCCCAAAGCAAAAGACAAATGGGCTCCAAGCTACATATTTATGACCAGACTCTTGTCTACATTTTGAGATCTGCACTTCCACGTGAAAAAACAACAACAAGAATAGGGTGGGTAACCAGACATTGGACACTTTCATGGCAGGAACAGAGAGGGGCTGTTAGAAGATCAAGAGGTCATACATTTCCCACCCTTGGGGCAAGAGAGACATGACACACACACCAAAGTCTTCAAGAGGTCAAAAAGGCAAGGGATGGTGCAGAGAGCTCAAATCAGGGCTCTGTGACAACCTAGAAGGGTGGGATAAGGGTGGGATAAAATGGGAGGGAGGTTCAGGAGAGAGGGAACATAGGTGTATCTATGGCTGACTCATGTTGATGTATGGCAGAAACCAACAAAATGTTGTAAAGCAATTATCCTCCAACAAAAAATAATTATTTTAAAAGGGCAGGGGATACCAGACCATAGTAAGTCTTGCTATTTTCCTCCCTTATGCCATTATGATGAAGTCCATCTTGACTGAGAGGTGTGTGCGCACCCAGGGGACTGTCCTGAGCTACAGGGTCAAAGCAAGACAACTGGCCAAGAAGAAGATAGAGGTGCAGAAGACTGCCCACTTATAAAGGTTTAAATCTTCCCAAGATGTGACTCTTGTGACTCTATCACTGAGTTCACCCATGAGTCTTTCCACTTGTACTCTGCTTTTCTAATAAATACTTCACTTTCCTCTATACCTTCTGTCTCCTTGTCAGATTCTTCCTTTCAAGGTAGACAAGGACTGGGGATTTAGATTCTAGCCACTGGCCCCTGTGGTCTAGCAGTTTGGATTCCTGGTTTCCACCCAAGTAACCAGGGTTCAATTCCCAGTCAGGGAACTAAGGTCTCGCTTCCAACCACTGCTCACAGCTAGCTATTGCTCACTGTAAGCTACTGCCCACTGCTATATGCATCCAAAATCATAAGGAATCCATGCTCCCCAGAAAGTATCCAATAACATAACTTTGCAGCTTTAACCCACATGAGCATACTGACTCAGTTATCAATGATGACATTAAAAAAAAAAAAAAAAAAAAACTCCATTCATTTGCTACAAGGAAGAATGCAGAAGAGAAGTTAGAGGAATTGAAACAGTTCACAGCACAGATTCTAGAGCCAGAATGCCTGGGTTCAAATCTCAGCTTCACTGTTTGCTAGGCTGGATGGCCTCAAGCAAGCCACTTTACTTCTTTGCATCTCAATTTTCCCATCAGTAAATGGTAAGCAGTATTAAGTTGTTATGAGGAATTAAGTGAGTGAATATCAAGTGCCTGGAATAGTACTTGGCACGTATGAAGCACAGTTTATTAAATTTTTAAAAAATAAAAATAATGAAATTAAAGTGCTCACACAACTAGGAAGAGCTCCGACCCCATTTAGACCTTACATCAGAGCTGTAGATGGAGTACTGCTCTCCCAGACCACTTGCCAGAACTGCTAACAGGAGTCTCAGTGGCCATCATGGGTACAGATATTCACTATTCTCATCTTCTCCTTGCTATAAACCTGATTCAGGTCCTCCTTATCCCCAACACAACTGCTCTAGAGGCATCTCCCCAGCTCGTATCACTAACCTCTCATTCCCAGGTAGCTGTGAAGCTGCAGTGATGGGTTCAAGCTGGCAATAAGACTCCCAAGACACAAACAGGCTTTCAGTTAATATAACATTTACTTAGCTTTAGAGAAGAATGTGTGTGTGCGTGTGTGCATGTGCTCAGTCACATCTGATTTTTTGTGACACCAGGGACTGTATCCCACCAGGCTCCTCTGTCCATGGGATTTCCCAGGTAAGAATACTGGAGTGAGTTGCCATTTCCTCCTCCAGGGGGTCTTCCCAACCCAGGGATCAAACCCATGTCTCCTGCATCTCCTGCATTGGCAGGTGATTTCTTTATCACTGAGTCACCTGGGAATCCCTTTAGAGAAGGATATGGGACAGGTACTCTTGCCTGGAAAATCCCATGGACAGAGGAGCCTGGTAGGCTGCAGTCCATGGGGTCGTAAGAGTTGAACACGACTGAGTGACTTCACTTTCACTTTTCATTTTCATGCATTGGAGAAGGAAATGGCAACCCACTCCAGTGTTCTTGCCTGGAGAATCCCAGGGACGGGGGAGCCTGGTGGGCTGCCGTCTATGGGGTCACACAGAGTCTGACACGACTGAAGCAACTTAGCAGCAGCAGCAGCAGCATGGGACAGGAAATACATCAGGCACAGCAGCTTCGTCTCCACGAGAGGCCCAGAAGCCATCCAAGTGCACAGTTCTGTCCCCTCACTCACACAGGTGGAGAGTGACTGCCACAGTGGGAGCCAAGATGTCTGGGGGTCTTGTTGAGATGCCACATCCCTTTTTCCCATCAGACTTTTTATACTGTCCTCTGTAGGCCAAAGGTCCACATGCCAACTGACAGTTCCCCCAGCCAGGTACAACTCCATACAACAACTGAGGCAGGCACAACATCCCCCAATTACCTTAACTGTTTTCAAACACACCAAGTATGGGAAACCAAGATCATTCTTCAGGCAGATCTAAGTCAACCCAAGCCTTTGTGTGTGTCGCTCACGAATAATCACCAAGCTTTTAACATAATAGAGCCTCAGAACTCCCAAAGGGCAATTGAGATCCACAATCTGTTCCTTGTATTATGTTCCTGTGTTTCCTGTATTATGACCTACAGTGATCCCCATATGCCCTAACCTCAGCCACATAGCCTGACCTGGCTTTTGGTGCACTGTGTTCCACTCGGTGTTGACTCCCTGGGGGCAGAACCCTTATCTTTATTTCCTTTTCCCACTGCCTGGCACCACAACATAGTCTCTTAAACCTGAAAAACTCAGCAAAATATTAACTGCATTTAAGCAACTAATAAAGCTGGGTCACAATTATTATGCTACAGTGACAGGATGCTATGTCATTTTAAAAGTCTCAGTGTTTGGATGGCAGTGAGAACCCACATGAAATGTTAAAGACTACAAGCCTAATCCAAACCACTCTTGATTCCCAGAGGAGGAAGAAGCAGCTCCAGAGGGATCATAAAGCTAATTTCTTAATAATCCCCTGTACACAGCACTCCCACAGCAGTCTTTGTGAAGAAGGTCTGTGTCTCTGTACAATAAATAGCCACAAATGCTGGGCTAGTCAATACACGACTTAATTCTGTGAAAATCATGGTTGGGTTTACTTGGGTCTCCTTAGGGAAAGACTGACATCTGTCATTAATAAACAATACCAAAATAGCAAGGAACTAATCAAAATAAATTAAGGATGTCCTGAAGTTTGACTGAGGCAAAAATCAGTTTCAGAATTCAGAAGTAACTGAATGTCTCATCTCCTGCAATGGGGAGTACTGGGTATTTTTTTTTACTGTTAGTGACCAATGATCATGGCATAACATATATATAGAATGTCATCACATGTGACTAGCATATCAACGTAAGTAATATAAACAAGGCATGTCTTTTATATTTATTACAAAGCCTATTTGTCATGTGGAGTACAGATAGCCTTATGTGCTTTTGTACGTAGAAATTCTACCAGTCTCTTTCTTTATTTAAGAGAATCAAGAATAAATGCTGATTAATAACTGTGAGAGCTGTTGATTTTATATACAAAAATTAACTCATTAAGAATGTATTAAGATGAGTTAATTTTTGTATATAAAATCAACAGCTCTCACAGTTATTAATCAGCATTTATTCTTGATTCTCTTAAATAAAGAAAGAGACTGGTAGAATTTCTACGTACAAAAGCACATAAGGCGACTGGTTCGATGCTCGATACTGGATGCTTGGGGCTGGTGCACTGGGATGACCCAGAGGGATAGCATGGGGAGGGAGGGAGGGTTCAGGATGGGGAACACATGTATACCTGTGACAGATTCATTTTGATATATGGCAAAACCAATACAACATTGTAAAGTTAAATAAAGTAAAATTAAAAAAAAAAAAAAGAATGCATTAAGATGGACACAAAAAGTAAAAACCATAAAAGGAAAAACTGACAAATTAGACTTGGTCAAAAATGGAAAACTTCTACCCTTCAAAAGACATTGCTAAGGAAATGAAAGACAAGCCACAGACAGGGAGGAAAACTGCAAACTTCTTATTTGATAAAGAATTTGTACCCAGAAAATATAAAAGCACAACTCAACAAGAAGACCCCAAAAAGTTTCAAAATGGGCCAAAAATATGAACAGTGCACCAAACAAAGTATATGGATGGCAAATAAATACAATAAGTTTCACATCACTGATCACTGGGGAGATAGATGCAAGGATGGTATGGGGAGGGAGGAGGGTTCAGGATGGGGAACACATGTTTTTTATCACAACAAAAGTAAAATGTTGCTTTGTAAAAAAAAAAAAAAAAAACAATGAGATATCACTTCACATTAGGATGGCTAAAATTGAAAATTCCAAAGTAACAAAAATCGGTAAGGCTGTAAGGCAATCTTCCACACTGCTGCAGGGAATGCAAAATGTTTAGTCCCTTTGAAAAAGGTTGCCAAGTTTTTCTAACGTTATATATCCACTTACCATACAACCCAGAAATCTCACTCTTGAGTATTTATCCAACAGAAATGAAAAAAAATGCGCACACAAATATGTGTAGACAAATGTTCATAGTAGCTTTTATTTATAATACCCAGAACTGAAAAAAAAAAAAAACACAAATGTTCAACAAATGGTGAATATGCAAGTAAACCCTGATACAACCATGCAATGGAATACTGCTCAGTAATAACAAAGGAACAGACTAGTGATATACACAGAGCTGCAAAAATATTATGCTAAGTGAAAGAAGCTAGACACAAAAGGGTAGCTAATATATGACTTCATTCACCTCGAGTTTTAGAAAAGGCAAAACTATCAGGACAGCAAATAGATCAGTAGTTGCTGAGGGCTGGGATAGAAGGAGGTAGGGCATGGCCTGCAAAGGTTCATGAGGACTCTGTTGGAGGGATGGATGTCCTATACCTTGATTTTGGTGGTGATCACACAAGGGTGTGTAGGGGGAAAAACTCACTGGACTGTATATGTAAAAGAAATGAATTTTACTGTATGTAAACTATGCCTCAAAAATGACTTTTAAAAAGGAATACATCATTAAGAAATAAATAGGTAAATAGACAGTGAATGTTTGTTGAATGAATAGTGCAATTGCTAAATAACTTAAGGAAAAATAATATATGTGATTAAGTCAACAAATAACCTAAAACCTTAAGTAACGACACAAGATAGAATAGCAGACATTAGGTTATAATTCTAATCCGTGTAGAATTGTTTCATACCATTAATATCACAAGCGTTTCCCAGGTGGTGCTAGTGGTAAAGAACTTGCCTGCCAATTCAGGAGACATAAAAGACACGGGTTGGATCCCTGGGTTGGAAAAATTCCCTGGAGGGCATGGCAACCCATTCCAGTACTCTTGCCTGGAGAACCCCTGGACAGAGGAGGCTGACGGGCTACAGTCCATAGGGTCACAAAGAGTCTGACATGACTGAAACAACTGAGCATGTATTAATATCACAAAACAAACTTCTAGAGTTGTACTTAATTTCAAGTTATCTCTTTGGTGTCACACACATCTGACGTAATGAACTCTCATGCAAACTAGAAGCTGACAGTGCTGAGAAATTATACTCTGTAATCTCAAACTTTGAAAATATGATGACTGACATTTCTAATAAAATTGCAGTAACAATGGATCCCTGAATAGAATATCAGATTTATGGAACTCAGGTTAATTCTAAGATGATGATATTTTGGTTTGGTCTTGGCCAAATATGAATTTTCACAACTTACCATTCAACAATTAGCCAAAATATTCAGTGTATCTCTAATACATGTGATTTCAGGATTCCAAGCCAGCCTCCACCAAATCAATATCAAAATGCATTCTGGATTCAGCCTTCTCTGCCTTCAAAACTTAAGATAAATCCACCATTACTAACAAGCACACTAGAAGCCCTAAGCCATTTTCAATAATTTGATTTTTTACATTAATTACTGGATTGGCCAAAAAGCTTGTTGGGATTTTTCCTTATAGAAAAAATCCAAATGATCTTTCTGGCCAACCCAATACTTAATTTCAAAGCAGAAATATAGTAAAAAGCCTTTGATAATTTTCAGGAACTATCCTGGGCTATGGAAATGAAAATAAAAAATAATGTGGCTAAGCAAATTTAAATAGGGCTTCCCAGGTGGTGCTAGTGGTAAAGAATCCACTTGTCAATGTAGGAGATGTAAGAGATGCAGGTTTGATCCCTGGGTCAGGAAAATCCCCTGGAGAAGGGCACAGCAACTCACTCCAGTATTCTTTCCCAGAGAATCCCTTAGACAGAGGAGCCTGGTAGGCTACAGTCCACTGGGTAGCAAAGAGTCAGATACAACTGAAGTGATTTAGCACGCACACAAATTTAAAACAAAAGCATTCCAGAACAATAATACAGTTTAAAGACATAATGGACAAGAAGACCTCATTCATTAATATAATAACAAAAATGTAAAATACCTAGGTATAAGAAATGTGCACAACTAAAGAGGAAAACTCAAAAATATTCCTGAAGAACACAAGAGTATTGAAAACTGCAAAGGCGTAGGAGGTCCTTGAATAGGAAGAATCAACATTCTAAAAATCATTCTTCTCATGTTGATTCTTAAATTCAACACTATACCAATAAAAATACCAGTAGGCATTTGGGCAGGAACTAGAGAATTCTATCAGTTCAGTTCAATTCAGCTGCTCAGTCATGTCCAACTCTTTGTAACCCCATGGACCTCAGTACGCCAGGTTTCCCTGTCCATCACCAACTCCCAGAGCTTACTCAAACTCATGTCCATCGAGTCAGTGATGCCATCCAACCAGCTCATCCTCTGTTGTCCCCTTCTCCTCCGGCCTTCAATCTTTCCTAGCATCAGGGTCTTTTTCAATGAGTCAGTTCTTCGCATCAGGTGGCCAAAGTATTGGAGTTTCAGCTTCAGCATCAGTCTTTCCAATGAATATTAGGGACTGATTTCCTTGAGGATTGAGTGGCTGGATCTCCTTGCAGTCCGAGGGACTCTCAAGAGTCTTCTTCAACACCACAGTTCAAAAGCATCAATTCTTTGGCGCTCAGCTTTCTTTATAGTCCAACTCTGACATCCATACATGACTACTGGAAAAACCATAGCCTTGACTAGACAGACCTTTGTCGGCAAAGTAATGTCTCTGCTTTTTAATATGCTGTCTAGGTTGGTCATAACTTTTCTTCCAAGGAGCAAGTGTCTTTTAATTTCATGGCTGCACTCACCATCTGCAGTGATTTTGGAGCCAAAAAAAAAAAAGTCTCTCACTGTTTCCACTGTTTCCCCACCTATTTCCCATGAAGTAATGGGACCAGATGCCATGATCTTAATTTTCTGAATGTTGAATTCAAAGCCAACTTTTTCACTCTCTTTCACTTTCATCAAGAGGCTCTTTAGTTCTTCACTTTCTGCTATAAAGGTGGTGTCATCTGCATATCTTAAGTTATTGATATTTCTCCCAGCAATCTTGAGTCCAGCTTGTGCTTCATACAGTCCAGCAATTCGCATGATGTATTCTGCATATAAGTTAAATAAGCAGGGTGACAATATACAGCCTTGACATACTCCTTTCTAGATTTAGAACCAGGCTGTTTTTCCACGTCCAGTTCTAACTGTTGCTTCCTGACCTACATACAGATTTCTCAGGAGGAAGAACAGGTGGTCTGGTATTCCCATATCTTGAAGAATTTTCCAGAGTTTGTTGTGATCCACACAGTCAAAGGTTTTGGCATAGTCAATAAAGTAGAAGTAGATGTTTTTCTGGAACTCTCCTGCTTTTTCGATTATCCAGCAAATGTTGGCAATTTGATCTCTGGTACCTCTGCCTTTTCTAAAACCAGCTTGAACATCTGGAAGTTCACGGTTCACGTATTGCTGAAGCCTGGCTTGGAGAATTTAGAACATTACTTTACTAGCGTGTGAGATGAGTGCAATTGTGTGGTAGTTTGAGCATTCTTTGGCATTGCCTTTCTTTGGGATTTGAATGAAAGCTGACCTTTTCCAGTCCTGTGGCCACTGCTGAGTTTTCCAAATTTGCTGACATATTGAGTGCAGGACTCTCACAGCCTCATCATTTAGGATTTGAAATAGCTCATAGAAATCTATAGCCACACACAAAACTAAACAGACAAGAACTAGGAAAACTTAGGTGGAAAAGAGATCAGTGAGAGACATTAGCCCTAATAGATTTGAAATACATACAGGTATTTAAGATACAATAGAGAAGGCATCTCAAATGAGCAGGGTTAATATGAACTTCTTAGTAACTGGTGTTAGGATAACTAAGTAGATATTTGGGGAGCACCTTTCTAATAATGAAGTCCAGACAACTTAGAAGTAAAAATCCCACTACTTGATAGCAACAACAACAAACTTCTGAGGAGGAAAACATGCAAAAGCACTTCAGTTGTCTCACTCTTTGCAACCCTATGCACTGTAGCCCACCTGGCTCCTCTGTCCATGGGGATTCT
Source organism: Tragelaphus eurycerus (assembly GCA_935064755.1). Taxonomy (NCBI): domain Eukaryota; kingdom Metazoa; phylum Chordata; class Mammalia; order Artiodactyla; family Bovidae; genus Tragelaphus; species Tragelaphus eurycerus. The sequence continues at coordinate 1,123,800 of CAKXYN010000119.1, read as the reverse complement.
CCAGGCAAGAATACTGGTGTGGGTTGCCATTTCCTTCTCCAAGGGATCTTCCCTACATAGGGACTGAATCCATGTCTCTTATGTCCCCTGCATTAGCAGATAAGTTCTTTACCACTAGCGCCACCTTGGAAGCCCAGGAAAACACATAATCAAGGTTAAAAAAGATAAACTGAAAAAAATATTTGCAACTCATCACAGACAAAGAGGTGAATCTCCCTTAGTATATAATATTAAAAGGTCCTAGAATCAAGAAAAAGACAAGTCCATAGGAAAAAAATAAAGAATATAAATAGATAATACACAGGAAGAAATTATAAATGGCTCTTAAGCTTTAGGGAAGATATTCATTATTATTTATAAGAGAAATGCAAATTCAATGACACTGAAACACCCTTCTTATCTCTCAAACTGACAAAAATCCAAGTCTGACAACACACTCTTTTGGCAAGACTCGGAAAACAGGCACTTTCATTGCTGGTAAGAGTGGAAAATGGTCCTACTAATGAGAAGACGCTGGCAATATCACCCAAAATTGCAAATGTATTTACCTTTTAAGCCAGCAATCTTACTTCTTGGAATCTACCTCACAGGTACAACCACACTTGTACAAGATGCTCAAGGGTATCCAGTGCAATACGATTTGGTTACAGTAAGACCGGAAACAACTCTAGCATCCACCAAAAGACTAAATTATGGTGCGTCCACACAATAGACTGTGAGCTTTGCCAAGCTGTGTCTGACTCTTTGTGATCCCATGGACTGTAGCCTGCCAGGCTCCTCTATCCATGGGATTTCCCAGGCAAGAATACTGGGGTGGGTTGCTATTTCCTTCTCCAGGGGGAACTTCCCAACCCAGGGATCAAACCCACACGTCCTGCATCTCCTACCTTGAAGTTATAAAAGAACGGGGAACTTTGTTCTAATATGGCAACATCTCTGCTGCTGCTGCTGCTGCTGCTGCTGCTAAGTCGCTTCAGTCGTGTCAGACTCTGTGTGACCCCATAGACGGCAGCCCACCAGGCTCCCCCGTCCCTGGGATTCTCCAGGCAAGAACACTGGAGTGGGTTGCCATTTCCTTCTCCAGTGCATGAAAGTGAAAAGTGAGAGGGAAGTCGCTCAGTCGTGTCCAACCCTCAGTGACCCCATGGACTGCAGCCTACCAGGCTCCTCCATGGGATTTTCCAGGCAAAAGTACTGGGGTGGGGTGCCATTGCCTTATAATATATTTATTAATAGTCTAAAATCTCTTTAGTTTTTCTTTAAGAAAGACTTTCTATAAGAGGAAGTTAATGTTCAGTAATTAATGTTTCAAAATTTTATTTTATTTGGAAATGACTTAGCTATTTAATAAACTTTTATCATTTAGTTTAGTACAATTCTAGAAATTTAAGTTACCCCAATCCTAAGAGATTATTTTAGATTATAATAATAGATTATTCTATTAAAAATATAACTATTTTTAATAGAGTTTATCTAAAAGTTTTCATCTCATTTATATATATATATATAAAGTTACCTTTTTGTTGACAAATTTAGTTTACCTTAAACCTAGGCATAATAAAAGTATTATATACTGTTGATGAGTTAAGACATGTCTTAATTAGATTAGCAAATAATTATATTTAAATTATATTTATATTTAAATAAACATTATATTGAATATTTTTCAGTTCACATGAATTTGAATTTAAATAGAGCTCATTAACTTCATATTATCCAAAAACAAAGACATACATTGAGACATAGATAATTTTAGATAGATAGAGTTTTCTGCTTGAAATTTAAAATATCTTTTTGATATACATATATACTTTTTTTTTTCCTTGAGTTCTATCAATTTGTTTATGGCTGGAGTCCCAGATAGAGTGGGCTGTGTATCCCAAGGACATGATAAGAGTTAACTTCAGGTTTTTTCTTAGGCCTGTTTTTTGTTTCCCAGGCAGAATTAGAGCTCAAAAAAGTATTTTAATAAGTTAACCTTTTCCTAACTGCACATGTAAGAAGAATCAGTTTTGCAATTTCAAAAAAGATTTTATTTTAATTAGTTTTCTATGGAGTCTAAAGAATATCATGGCCATTCAGTGTCAAAAATATCATTTCTCCTTTTTATAGTTACAATAAATTATTAATGATATATGCATGAGGGAATTGCTGTCACATTGCATGTAAAGCCTTGGCTACAAAATTTTGACAAATAGTAGGACTGTTAAGCATACCTTGAGGTAACATAGTCTATTAAAATCTTTTATGAGGCCCGATATGATTAGGATAAGGGAGAGTGAAAGTGAATCTCTCCCAGTCTAAAGGGTATAAAGGTATATTAAAAAAGCAATCTTGTATATCAGTAATAATAATGTGCCAATTTTGAGGAATGATGGGATCCCTGATTGTAATGCACCCATAGGTTTCATAGATGCATTAGCTTTTCTAAGGTCTGTTGAGAGATACCATTTGTTAGATTTCTTTTTTATAACAAAAATAGGAGAGTTCCAAGGACAGCAAGATTCCTCAATATGTTTTAATTCTAATTGTGTGTCTATAAGTTCTTTAGTGGCCTGTAATTTATCTTTTGTAAGGGGCCACTGCTCTGTTCAAATAGGCTTGTCATTCTTCCAAGTTATTTTAATAATTGCTTTGTTTGTTAAATGAGCAGTGGCCCTTAGGAAAAATTTGGAGTGTATATCTGAGTTTGCCATTGCATAAGTAAGTCCCTTCCTATTAGATTAAAGGGTACACTTATCACATAAGGTCTTAATGTTGCAGGCTGGCCTTTTGGTCTTTCATATGGGTAGATTTGAACATTTTGATAATTTTCTTGTACTTCGGTTTGAGAAATTCCTGCAATTTGGCAAGAGAGTTTTTTGTATAGGCCAGGATTTGGGCCATAAGTATTTGGAAATAACAGTAATATTAGATCCAGTGTCAAGGAGACCAGAAAATCTTTAACCATTAATTTTGATATTTATATTTGGTCGGGCATAATTAGATACCAATGATGTCCATAAGGATTGTTTTAATCTGTACTGCTGAATCTGCCTGTCCATACATCATTAGAGGAGTTAATAAAAATGTAAGTTAAAAGAAGTAAATTGAGCAATTTTGTCCCCCTTTTTGAATTGTCATAGAATCTGAGATGACATCATAATTTGAATCTCTCCTTTATAATCCAAATCAATTATTCCAGGGTGAACAGTAATCCCTTTAGAAGTCAAATTAGATTGGCCAAATAAAAGACCAAAGGTTTGTGGGTGCAGAGGTCCAAAAAGTCTGGTAGGTAATTTAGAAGGGACTGTTTGAGGGTAAAGGAAAAAATCATTTAGGGCTGGTATATCAATGGCAGCACTGCCGGATGTTGAGGGTTTGAGGGAAAAGATAGAATTTGCCCCTGGTTTTTGTTGAAGGGGATGTGGGGAGTCCCCTGCTTGAAGTTTCCCGGAATAGGTTTTACTTCAATATCAAATTTAGATTTACAATCTTTGGCCGAATGCATTCCTCTACAGCAGCAAGGGCAGATTTTTGGAGGATTTTATTAGCCTTCGTAGGGCAGTCCCTTTTTAAATGGTTCTTATCTCCACTTGTAAAACATCCTTTATTTCCCTTTTTAAAGGTACCAGCCATTGTTTCAGCTAGCATTTGTATCTTTTGAGTTTTTGATCCTAGATTGTGACAAGCCTTCAAACAATCAACAATAGTCCCAGTCTCATGAATTGGAGTGATAGCTTTTTGACATTCCTGATTTGCATTCTCATAAGCAAGTAATTTCTCTAGCTGTTTTTTGGTTTCTTCTCCGATTACAGTATGGGAAATAGCAGTTTCTAATCTAGTTAAAAAATCAGCATAATTTTCATTCAGTTCAGTTCAGTTCAGTCGCTCAGTCGTGTCCGACTCTTTGCGACCCCATGAATCGCAGCACACCAGGCCTCCCTGTCCATCACCAACTGCCAGAGTTCACTCAGACTCACGTCCATCGAGTCAGTGATGCCATCCAGCCATCTCATCTTCTTTCATCCCCTTTTCCTCCTGCCCCCAATCCCTCCCAGCATCAGAGTCTTTTCCAATGAGTCAACTCTTCACATGAGGTGGCCAAAGTACTGGAGTTTCAGCTTTAGCATCATTCCCTCCAAAGAAATCCCAGGGCTGATCTCCTTCAGAATGGACTGGTTGGATCTCCTTGCAGTCCAAGGGACTCTCAAGAGTCTTCTTCAACACCACAGTTCAAAACCATCAATTCCTCGGCGCTCAGCCTTCTTCACAGTCCAACTCTCACATCCATACATGACCACAGGAAAAACCATTAGGTCCTTGTAATATTTTAGTGTAGCTACCTATAGGCTCTTCTTGAGGAGTAATTCGATCCCAAGCTTCAAGGGCCACTGTTTTTAATTGTTCATGCAACAAGGGAGGGCATTGTATTTGAGCTTCTATGGTATCAAATTGTTTGGCACCAGTTAACATTTCAAAAGTAATTTGGTTTTGAGGAGTGCCAGCTCGAGCATTCTTGTTAGCTTGATCTCTGCCTGTATCATGAAAACACATTGTCCACTGAAGATATTCTCCTGGTTTAAAGAGAGCTTTTATTAAAACTCGCCAATCATAGAGAATAAAGTTTCCAATAGAAGATACCACAACATTTAGAAGCTCTTTAGTAAAAGGCAAATGTGGGCCACATATAGTTATAGCCTTTTTCATGTCTTGCATGTAAAAAAGATTAATACCATCATATTGAGGTATTATGTGCCCTTGAGCATCAGGATTTCTTAAAACTGGAAAGACGAAGAAACCATCGGCTTCAGAGACTTGTGATTACAAAGCCAGTAATTCAGAGAGCCTCTGTACGGAGGAGAGCGAGTAAGTGCTGATTTTTTGCAAATATGAGTCTGTGCCAAGGACTTATCATTATTGTTCAGAAGAACATTTCCAGTTTGGGTGTCAAAAACATCTCAGGAGAGTTGTTATCAGAATTGTTAGGTTCTAGCAAAGGAGAGACTTCTGGATTTGTGCCTGCTGGCAGACGGGGAGCATTTGGAGCAGCCAGGGCAGGGCTAGTAGGAAAATTTTTGAAATATTTTATGTTGTTCTAATTGGGCCTTTTGTAAAGTTTTATCATTTAATTTATATTCATGTAATAAGTGTTCTGTCTGTTGTTGAATATTGGGAGGGCTAGAATTTACCTTGAAATAGTAGAATTACAGCTTTAATGAGAGCCCATAGGGGCCAGAAATCAATTGCAATATTTTCTCCCTGCCTGGCAGCTCATTCAACATTTTCTTTGACCTAATGCCAAATTTCTAAATCAAAACTGCCTTTATCAGGGAACCAAGGATTACATTTAACCACTGTTTGAAAGCAAGCCTCTATTCATTGGCATGAAACCAAAAGTCCCTGAGCTTTAAACAAATGGTGAAGTAAAGTAGAAAAATGATGGGGCTTTCCAGCCGTTTGACCCATGTCTTAGTACTTACCAACCTCAATAGGTCCCGCCCTCAATAAGCCCTGAGTCACTCTGTCTGAAATGTCACATATACCAGAGTCCCTGTTCCGGGAGCCACTTGCTGGGGTCCTTTAATGGACCAGAACCTGGTAGTCCAGAGTCGACAATAAGAAAGTGAAAGAGCCGGAGGGAGGGAGAGAGAGAAAGAAAGAAAGACACGGGGACCCAAGCTCTGATGGAGCAAAGGTGCTTTAATGATCTTTGTGTGAGTATATATAGGCTGTTGTACAAGAAATTTATTTTGACAATGATAAAGATCAGAAAACCAAACATACAGCAACCGTTACCAAGGGAACAAGGGATTAATAATGGTCACAAGGTCAGGAGACGATCCATATCTCAAGAAAGGGGATCGAGACTACGCAGTTTTGTCATAAGGAGAATGTTTACTAAAGTAGATTCAAGCCTGTCTCATCCTATGACCTCAGTCCTGGGAGCGGTTTGCCATTCCACTGATAAGGAACAGAGGATTTATGAGAAATAGCACGTAGGAATCCTCCTGTTAAACATTCCCTGACACCTGATAAAGGACATGGGGTATCAGATCAGATCAGTCGCTCAGTCGTGTCCGACTCTTTGCAACCCCATGAATCCCAGCACGCCAGGCCTCCCTGTCCATCACCAACTCCCGGAGGTCACTCAGACTCACATCCATTGAGTCAGTGATGCCATCCAGCCATCTCATCCTCTGTCGTTCCCTTCTCCTCCTGCCCCCAATCCCTCCCAGCATCAGAATCTTCTCCAATGAGTCAAATCTTCGAATGAGGTGGCCAAAATAATGGAGTTTCAGCTTTAGCATCATTCCTTCCAAAGAAATCCCAGGGCTGATCTCCTTCAGAATGGACTGGTTGGATCTCCTTGCAGTCCAAGGGACTCTCAAAGTCTTCTCCAACACCACAGTTGAAAGGCATCAATTTTTCGGCACTCAGCCTTCTTCACAGTCCAGCTCTCACATCCATACATGACCACAGGAAAGACCATAGCCTTGACTAGGCAAACCTTTGTTGGCAAAGTAATGTCTCTGCTTTTGAATATGCTGTCTAGGTTGGTCATAACTTTCCTTCCAAGGAGTAAGCGTCTTTTAATTTCATGGCTGCAGTCACCATCTGCAGTGATTTTGGAGCCCAGAAAAATAAAGTCTGACACTGTTTCCACTGTTTCCCCATCTATTTCCCATGAAGTGATGGGACCAGATGCCATGATCTTCGTTTTCTGAATGTTGAGCTTTAAGCCAACCTTTTCACTCTCCACTTTCACTTTCATCAAGAGGCTTTTTAGTTCCTCTTTACGTTCTGCCATAAGGATGGTGTCATCTGCATATCTGAGGTTATTGATATTTCTCCCAGCAATCTTGATTCCAACTTGTGTTTCTTCCAGTCCAGCATTTCTCATGATGTACTCTGCATATAAGTTAAATAAACATGGTGACAATATACAGCCTTGACGTACTCCTTTTCCTATTTGGAACCAGTCTGTTTTTCCATGTCCAGTTCTAACTGTTGCTTCCTGACCTGCATACAAATTTCTCAAGAGGCAGATCAGGTGGTCTGGTATTCCCATCTCTTTCAGAATTTTCCACAGTTTATTGTGATCTACACAGTCAAAGGCTTTGGCATAGTCAATAAAGCAGAAATAGATGTTTTTCTGGAACTCTCTTGCTTTTTCCATGATCCAGCAGATGTTGGCAATTTGATCTCTGGTTCCTCTGCCTTTTCTAAAACCAGCTTGAACATCAGGAAGTTCACGGTTCACATATTGCTGAAGCCTGGCTTGGAGAATTTTGAGCATTATTTTACTAGCGTGTGAGATGAGTGCAATTGTGCAGTAGTTTGAGCATTCTTTGGCATTGCCTTTCTTTGGGATTGGGATGAAAACTGACCTTTTCCAATCCTGTGGCCACTGCTGAGTTTTCCAAATTTGCTAGCATATTGAGTGTAGCACTTTCACAGCATCATTTTTCAGGATTTGGAATAGCTCAACTTGAATTCCATCACCTCCACTAGCTTTGTTCGTAGTGATGCTTTCAAAGGCCCACTTGACTTCACATTCCAGGATGTCTGGCTCTAGGTCAGTGATCACACCATCATGATTATCTGGGTCGTGAAGATCTTTTTTGTACAGTTCTTCTGTGTATTCTTGCCACCTCTTCTTAATGTCTTCTGCTTCTGTTAGGTCCATACCATTTCTGTCCTTTATCGAGCCCATCTTTGCATGAAATGTTCCTTTGGTATCTCTGATTTTCTTGAAGAGATCCCTAGTCTTTCCCATTCTGTTATTTTCCTCTATTTCTTTGCATTGATCGCTGAAGAAGGCTTTCTTATCTCTTCTTGCTATTCTTTGGAACTCTGCATTCAGATGTTTATATCTTTCCTTTTCTCCTTTGCTTGCTATACATGGGGTATACCATCTTTTATAGAGAAGAGTAGAAATTAGCATTTATATTTGCATATGCTTACATTTACATGAAGAAATAAAGGAAAGACAAACAATTTACAAAATCGGTTACTACAATGTCAAGGAGAAATAAATAGAGGGGGTTGGGGCTTATTTATTTATTTATTTACTTAGCTGCCCTGGGTCTTAGTTGCAGTCAGGCCCTTGATTGACCTTCATTGCAGCATGAGGGATCTTCAGTTATGGCTGGTGAACTCTCAGTTATGGCTGTGGGGTCTAGTTCCCTAACCAGGGATAGAAACCAAGCCCCCTGCATTGGGAGCGCAGAATCTTAGCCATTGAATCACCAGGTAAGTCCTGGGGCATACATTTTTCGAAGTGTCTCTTTTCAATTTCTTTTCTGTTGGACCATGTAAATACATTATCTATTCAAAATTTCTTAAATACTTGCAAGAGACTCAGGAAGAGCAAAAAATAGGCAAGACTAAACAATAAAATTATTAAGAGATACTGATGCTTGTCATAAAACTATATATACTATTTCAATTATTACCAAATTTCTTTTGTTGTTGAGTCCAACAAAAATTCCTTTTGGTCACATTCTTTTATATGATCTCAATCTTTGAAAATTAAATAAGGCTTGTTTTATTTTTTTAATTTAATTTTATTTAACTTTACAATATTGTATTGGTTTTGCCATATATCAAAATGAATCTGCCATAGGCTTGTTTTATGGCTAAGCTCATGATCTATTCTATAGAATGCTCCATGCATGGTTTAAAAAAAGGTGAAAGTGAAAGAGTTACTTGCTCAGTTGTATCCAACCCTTTGTGACCCCATGGGCTATAGCCCACCAGACTCCTCTGTCCATGGAATTCTCCAAGCAAGAATACTGGAGTGGGTTGCCATTTCCTTTTCCAGGGGATCTTCTTGACCCAGGGATCGAACCAAGGTCTCCCGCATTACAGGCAGATTCCTTACTGTCTGAACCATCAGGGAAGCCTGTGTGCTTAAAAAGTATGTATATTTTACTTTTTTTGGGTAGCTGCTGCTGCTGCTAAGTCACTTCAGTCGTGTCCGACTCTGTGCGACCCCATAGACGGAAGCCCATCAGGCTCCCCCATCCCTGGGATTCTCCAGGCAAGAATACTGGAGTGGGTTCCATTTCCTTCCCCAATGCATGAAAGTGAAAAGTGAAAGTGAGGTCGCTCAGTCATGTCCGACTCTTAGCGACCCCATGGACTGAAGCCTACCAGGATCCTCCGTCCATGGGATTTTCCAGGCAAAAGTATTGGGGTGGGGTGCCATTGCCTTCAGACTGTTATATAAATGCCAGTTAGGTCAAGTAGGTTTATGGTGTTGTTCAAATCTTCTGTAATCTTGACGATTTTTATCCAGGTGCACTTTCAATTATTGAGAGAAACGTATAGAAGTCCTACACTTGATCTTAGCCAAGAGGTTCTGAAAGAGATGGGAATACCAGACTACCTGACCTGCCTCTTGAGAAACCTATATGCAGGTCAGGAAGCAACAGTTAGAACTGGACATAGAACAACAGACTGGTTCCAAATATGAAAAGGAGTACGTCAAGGCTGTATATTGTCACCCTGCTTATTTAACTTATATGCAGAGTACATCATGAGAAACACTGGGCTGGAAGAAACACAAGCTGGAATCAAGATTGCTGGGAGAAATATCAATAACCTCAGATATGCAGATGACACCACCCTTATGGCAGAAAGGGAAGAGGAACTAAAAAGCCTCTTGATGAAAGAGGAGAGTGAAAAAGTTGGCTTAAAGCTCAACATTCAGAAAATGAAGATCATGGCATCTGGTCCCATCACTTCATGGGAAATAGATGGAGAAACAGTGGAAACAGTGTCAGACATCATTTTGGGGGCTCCAAAATCACTGCAGACGGTGACTGCAGCCATGAAATTAAAAGATGCTCACTCCTTGGAAGAAAAGTTATGACCAACCTAGATAGCATATTCAAAAGCAGAGACATTACTTTGCCAAAAAAGGTCTGTCTAGTCAAGGCTATGGTTTTTCCAGTGGTCATTTTTGGATGTGAGAGTTGGACTGTGAAGAAAGCTGAGTGCCCAAGAATTGATGCTTTTGAACTGTGGTGTTGGAGAAGACTCTTGAGAGTCCCTTGGACTGCAAGGAGATCCAACCAGTCCATTCTGAAGGAGATCAGCCCTGGGGTTTCTTTGGAGGGAATGATGCTGAAGCTGAAACTCCAGTACTTGGCCACCTCATGCTAAGATTTGACTCATTGTAGAAGACTCTGATGCTGGGAGGGATTGGGGGCAGGAGGAGAAGGGGACGACAGAGGATGAGATGGCTGGATGGCATCACTGACTCGATGGACGTGAGTCTGAGTGAACTCCGGCAGTTGGTGATGGACAGGGAGGCCTGGTGTGCTGCGATTCATGGGGTCGCAAAGAGTCGAACACGACTGAGCAACTGAAATGAACTGAACTGAACTGATCTAAACTGAATAGAAGTCCTTACTCATTATTATTGAATTGCATATCTCTCTTTTCAAGTCACCCTGTATATTGTAACCCTACTTATTTAACTTATATGCAGAGGACATGATGAGAAATGCCAGGCTGCATGAAGCACAAGCTGGACTCAAGATTGCTGGGAGAAATATCAATAACTTCAGATATGCAGATGACACCACCCTTATGGCAGAAAGTGAAGAACTAAAGAGCCTCTTGATGTAAGTGAAAGAGGAGAGTGGAAAAGTTGGCTTAAAACTCAACATTCAGAAAACTAAGATCATAGCATCTGGTCCCATCACTTCATGGCAAATGGATAGGGAAACAATGGAAATAGTGACAGACTTTACTTTGGGGGGCTCCAAAATCACTGCAGATGATGACTGCAGCCATGAAATTAAAAGATGCTTGCTCCTTGGAAGAAAAGTTATGACCAACCTAGACAGCATATTAAAAAGCAGAGACATTACTTTGCCAACAAAGGTCCATCTAGTCAAAGCTATGGTTTTTCCAGTAGTCATGTATGGATGTGAGAGTTGGACTATAAAGAAAGCTGAGCGCCAAAGAATTGATGCTTTTGAACTGTGGTGTTGGAGAAGACTCTTGAGAGTCCCTTGGACTGCAAGGAGGTCCAACTGGTCCATCCTAATGGAAATCAATCCTGAATATTCACTGGAAGAACTGATGCTGAAGCTGAAACTCCAATACTTTGGCCACCTGATGTGAAGAACTGACTCATTGGAAAAGACCCTGATGCTGGGAAAGATTGAAGGTGGGAGGAGAAGGGGACAACAGAGGATGAGACGGTTGGATGGCATCACCAACACGATGGACATGAGTCTGAGTAGGCTCCAGGAGTTGGTGATGGACAGGGAAGCCTGGTGTACTACGGTCCATGGGGTCACAAAGAGTCAGACACAATTGAGCAATAGAACTGACTCATTATCATTGAATTATATATCACTCTTTTCATGTCTGTCAGGTTTTGCTTCATGTGTTTTTAAGATGTTTTTAGGTGTATACACATTCATAATTTTTGTATCTTCCTGATGGCCTTATGAAGAGTCCCTCTTTATCTATAATAATATTTCTTGTCTTAAAGTCTATCTTGTCTGATATTAACATAGTTAATCCAGTGCTTTTATGATTCATGTTAGGTGGCACATACTTTTCTATCCTTTTACTTTCAACCTCCGTGTGCATGTTTGTCTGTGAATCTAAAGTGTAGTTCTCAGCAGGAAGCAATTTTGCCCCCTAAGTGACATCTGGCAACAGCTAGAGAAATGCATATCACAACTGCATATCTACTACTGACATGTAATGGATAAAGGCCAGGGATGCTACTAAATCCCTTGCAGTGCACAGGATAGCCCCCCAAACCAAGAATTATTCAGTCCAAAATTTCAATGGCATAAGGTTGAGAAACCTTACCTAAATTATGTCTCCTTTAGACAACCCTGGTGGCTCAGATGGAAAAGAATCTCCCTGCAGTGCAGGAGACCCGGGTTCAATCCCTGGGTCAGGAAGATCCCCTGGAGAAGGAAATGGCTACCCAATCCAGTATTCTTGACTGGAGAATTCCACGGACAGAGGAGCCTAGTGGGCTACAGTCCATGGGGTTGCAAAGAGTCGGACACAACTGAGTGACTAACACTTTCACTTTTAGACAGCATAGAGTTGGAGCTCAGTTTTTCTCCTAGTGTGACAATTTCTGCCTTATGATTACAGTATTTAGTCCAGTCACATTTAATGGCTGGATTTATGACTGCCATCTTTGTTACTGATTTTCTATGTTACATATCATTTTGGTTCTTTGTTATTTTCTCACTGCTTTCTTGTGTGCATGCACATGCATGCTTGCTTTCCCTGGTGCACTTGCGTGTGTGCTCGCTCACACGCACTCTCTCTTTCTCTGTGTGTATATACTACTTCAGTGTGATGCTGATTTCAGTTCAGTAAAATATTGAAAGTTTCTTTGATTTTAGCTCTATTTCCACATACCTCCTTCATAGTAGTATTTTAAAATATATGTCTTCTGTATATAGTACAAACCCAACAATACAGCAGTATAACTAATGCTTAATTCAATTTTCTATCTTTTTAAAAGTTTAGAGAAGAGAAAAATACACTTATGCAGTTTTTAATAGTTACTCATATTTACATTTTCCAGTGATCTTTATTTCCTTGTATAGATTTGAGTTATTGCCCATTGTCATTTCCTTTTATACTAAAAGGCTTCCTTTGGTATTTCCGATAAGGCAGATCTGCTAGGAACAAGTTCTTTAAGTCTTTATCTGGAAATGTCATTACTTCACCTTCATTTTTAAGAAAAAATAACTTTATTGGTTTATACATAATTTATATTCCATAAAATTCACCCAATATATGATTCAATCATTTTTAGTAAACTTACCAAGCTATGCAACCATCATCACCAACACCCCATAAGAACCCTGGTACCATTTTACAGTTAATACCTGTTTCTACCCCCAGCTCCAGGCAACACTAATATATTTTCTGTTTCTATACATTTGCCTTTTCTAAACATTTCATATAAATGGAATCACACAGTAGGCAACCTTTTGTGCAAGACTTCTTTCATTTAGCATAATGTTGAGGTTCATTCATGGTTTAGCATGAATCACTACTTCATTCTTTTTAATCACTAAATAGTATAAACAGTCCCCCAGGGTAATAGGGACTGCAAAAACAACTGTGCAAACTGAAAGCAAGGAAAGCAATCTTAATAATCAATGGGGATAATTGTTCAATGATCCTTAAAAAATGTCATCAAAACATTAAGACTCTTACTCTTGGCTATAAATGTAAAAGAAATGAAAAGAGAGAAAAACTAATATTTATTTAGTATACTTTAGAACACCCAAAATATTAAGAATTAAAAGTTTCTGTTAGAAAAAAAACAACTTATCAAAAGTAGTTTGAACAGTGCTTGCTTTCTTTTTCTCACTGTATAATTTACATTACAAAGGGATACTGACTAAGCATCTTGTCTATCCCTTGGTGAACTGTCACACTCCTTTCTAGGTTAGGATCAGCTTCACATTATATCCTTAGCACTTTCTATGTCTTGAAATCTCTCTAACAACTCCTTCAATCTGAAGTGCTTTGTTTTTTTTTCTGGCATCACTTCCTCTGGATCATCATCCTTTTCATCACAACCACTTTGTTCATTTATATCAATAAATTCTTCACTAAGTTCATCTGGCTGTATATCTAGTGTTTCTCAAACGGTGGCAGTGTTGACATTTCTGCTACCAACAATTTCTTCTATTATTCCCTTTATGTTTGATACAAATTTCTCTTCCAGTGTTGTCACTTTTCACTTGTCTGCTGCACTCTCATCTTTGCTGGCCAATTCCCTCTTTCAGTTATCCATTTTTGCAAAATGTCACATGGGTTTGTCACTGGGAGACAAGGAAGCAACCCAACTGCAAGCTTTGCTGTCTGTGTAGAAACTGAATAATAGGTGGGTGGTGACCATCACGGACAGACTCTGAAAGATTGGTCACTCATCTTGATGTCCACCTGTTATTTATGTAGTACAAACAGTTAGCAGGAAAGATTGAATTTTACGCAATTACTCACAGTTAATATACCATGCGCTCCCCTGATAGCTCAGTGGGTAAAGAATCTGCCTGCAATGTAGGAGAAGCAGGAGACTCAGGTTTGATCCCTGGGTCAGGAAGATCTCCTAGAGGAGGAAATGGCAACCCACCCGAGTATTCTTCCCTGGGAAATCCCATGGACAGAGGAGCCTGGCAGGCTACACTCCAAAGGGTAATAGAGTCAGACACAACTGAGCAAAATTTGAACTATGTTGTTAGGGGACTGGTGTTATTTAACCATGGTCACTGAAATTCGTACATATCAGACTGATGCAAAGTGAGGACTACCTATGTTTTGGGTGGGTAGAGTTTCTAACTTGCTTCTAACCAAAAGAATATGGCAAAGGTGATGGGATAGCACTCTTGTAATTATGTTACATTATATGATAAAGGTGAAATGATTTTTCAGATATAGTTCAAGTCCCTAACCTTCCTTGTTATGAAGTCTACTTTATTTGAAATTAACAAGCTACTTCAGCTTTCTTTTGTTTAGCATTTGCATGGTGTATCTTGATCATTCCTTTTATTCTGAATCTGCATCTTTAAAGTGGATTCCTTATAAACAGCATACAGTTTAATCTTTTAAAAAATACAATCTGACAAGTTCTATCTTTTAGACCATTCACATTCTCACATTTAAATTACTGATTAAATGTGATCAGTAATTCCTGATTACTGATCTGACAGGATTAAAATCTACTGTCTTGTTACCTGTTTTTTATTTGTTTCATTTGTTCTTCATTTTTCTTTTCCTCTCTGCTTTCTCTAGGCTTTATTGAGTATTTTTTATGATTCCATTTTATCAATTCTATTGCTATCTTTACTTGATGCTTGTTGGCTTGGAAGCAGGGAGGTGGGAAACGGGGGCAGTCTCTTCTGTTTTGATCAGTTCTCAATATTAGATAGGTACTGTGACCCTGGCTGGGTCTTGGGGCTGTGGCTTTCATAAGCATGTGATTCTCGTCCAAAGCAAAATTCTGGGCTCAGAATTATGATATTCCTTTCCTCCCCTAAGAGTTCAGTTCAGTTCAGTCACTCAGTCATGGCCGACTCTTTATGACCCCATTGACTGCAGCACACCAGTCTTCTCTATCCATCACCTACTCCCGGAGCTTGAATATAGCTTCACTGTTTTTCCTGCTCTCCTTTCCGAGGTGCAGTGGGTTTCCACCTGTTTTTGTTCCCTTTCTTCCCGCAAATGAAAACTTTTGTTCCTTTGGGAGATGAGGCGATATGTCTGGGCAGATTTTGGCAGTGGCTGTTGTTCCACTATTCTAGCCAGCATGCAGGAGACACTTTCTAAGGAATCTCCCTGATCTTCCCTGGGAGGACCTGATGGTGACCCCGAAGGAAAAGTCTGCAAGAGGGTGAGAACCTTCTAAACCTATGGCCCCCAACCTTTGGCAATTCATTAACAATTTGATCTTACCGACTTATATGGCATTCAGCAGTGTCTATCTCAGGTAAGCTAACGTTCCCGTGCTATTTACCCCTAGAGTGGCACCTGTCTTCTGATTTGGGGTTAGTAGTATGCCCAGAAACCTCAGTGTTCTGTTGCGTTCAAGAAAAATCATGAATTTGAAATTTGTGTAGCTTTATTCTTGTTTTAAGGATGGGAACTCTACAGTGCACATCTCTGAACTGAAACCAGAAGGCTGTTCATTAGCTTTTCAAGTGTACTTGTACTTTACATGCAGTCTTTTCCCACAAAGTCTAGATATTTGAAACACTGAAAGACTGTGTCAAGCAAGTTACAATGTACTAACAATTCACTGGACTTTGCTAATCCAACAAATAATCGAAAGACTGAACATTCCTAAAGTGTTGATGCACAAGCACAGCCGAGAGGAGCTACCCTACGTCTGAGGTCAGAGGCAGAAGCCGGGAGGAACCCATGCCCGAGGGGCGGCCAAGAGGAGTTACCCCAAGTCCGAGGTCAGGGGCAGTGGCCGAGAGTGCCAGGCTGCGATGGCAAAGGAATGGCTGAGAGGAGCTACCCCACGTCCAAGGTCAGGGCTGGTGGCCAGGAGGAGCTACCCCATGCCCGAAGTCAGGGGCGGCAGCCGAGAGGAGCAACCCCATGTTCAAGGAGCGGTGGCTGAGCAGGAGCATGAGGGCCTAGAGGAGCTACTCCACGTTCAAGGTCAGGAGGGGCAGCCATGAGGAGATACCCCTCGTCCAAGGTAAGAGAAACCCAAGTAAGATGGTAGGTGTTGCAAGAGGGCATCAGAGGGCAAACACACTGAAACCATAATCACAGAAAACTAGTCAATCTAATCACATTAGGACCACAGCCTTGTCTAACTCAATGAAACTAAGCCATGTCCTGTGGGGCCACCCAAGACAGGTGGGTCATGGTGGAGAGGTCTGACAGAATGTGGTTCACTGGAGAAGGGAATGGCAAACCACTTCAGTATTCTTGCCTTGAGAACCCCATGGACAGTATGAAAAGGCAAAATGATAGGATACTGAAAGAGGAACTCCCCAGGTCAGTACATGCCCAATATGCTACTGGAGATCAGTAGAGAAATAACTCCATAAAGAATGAAGGGATGGAGCCAAAGCAAAAACAATACCCAGTTGCGGATGTGACTGGTGATAGAAGCAAGGTCCAATGCTGTAAAAAGCAATATTGCATAGGAACCTGGAATGTTAGGTCCAGATATCAAGGCAAATTAGAAGAGGTGAAACAGGAGATGGCAAGAGTGAACGTCAACATTCTAGGAATCAGCAAACTAAAATGGACTGGAATTGGTGAATTTAACTCAGATGACCATCATATCTACTACTGCGGGCAGGAATCCCTTAGAAGAAATGGAGTAGCCATCATGGTCGACAAAAGAGTCTGAAATGCAGTACTTGGATGCAATCTCAAAAACAACAGAATGACCTCTGTTCATTTCCAAGGCAAACCATTCAATATCACAGTAATCCAAGTCTATGCCCCAACCAGTAATGCTGAAGAAGCTGAAGTTGAATGGTTATATGAAGACCTACAACACCTTATAGAACAAACATCCAAAAAACATGTCCTTTTCATTATAGGGGACTGGAATGCAAAAGTAGGAAGTCAAGAAACACCTCGGGTAACAGGCAAATTTGACCTTGGAATACGGAATGAAGCAAGGCAAAGGCTAATAGAATTTTGCCAAGAGAACACACTGGTCATAGCAAATACCCTCTTTCAACAACACAAGAGAAGACTCTACACATGGACATCACCAGATAGTCAACACCAAAATCAGATTGATTATATTCTATGCAGCCAAGATGGAGAAGCTCTATACAGTCAGCAAAAACAAGGCTGGGAGCTGACTGTGGCTCAAATCATGAGCTCCTTACTGCCAAATTCAGACTTAAAGAAAGTAGAGAAAACCACTAGACCATTCAGGTATGACCTAAATCAAATCCCTTATGATTATACAGTGGAAGTGAGAAATAGATTTAAGGGACTAGATCTGATAGAATGTCTGATGAACTATGGACGGAGGTTTGTGACATTGTACAGGAGACAGGGATCAAGAACATCCCCATGGAAAAGAAACGCAAAAAAGCAAAATGTCTGTCTGAGGAAGCCTTACAAATAGCTGTGAAAAGAAGAGAAGTGAAAAGCAAAGGAGAAAAGGAAAGATATAAACATCTGAATGCAGAGTTCCAAAGAACAGAAAGAAGAGATAAGAAAGCCTTCCTCAGCAATCAATGCAAAGAGATAGAGGAAAACAACAGAATGGCAAAGACTAGAGATCTCTTCAAGAAAGTTAGAGATACCAAGGGAACATTTCATGCAAAGATGGGCTCAATAAAGGACAGAAATGGTATGGACCTAACAGAAGCAGAAGATATTAAGAAGAGGTGATAAGAATACACAGAAGAACTGTACAAAAAAGAGCTTCATGATCAAGATAATCACGATGGTGTGATCACTGACCTAGAGCCAGACATCCTGGAATGTGAAGTCAAGTGAGCCATAGAAAGCGTCACTACGAACAAAGCTAGTGGAGGTGATGGAATTCCAGTTGAGCTCTTTCAAATCCTGAAAGATGATGCTGTGAAAGTGCTGCACTCAATATGCCAGCAATTTTGGAAAACTCAGCAGTGGCCACAGGACTCAAAAAGGTCAGTTTTCATTCCAATCCCTATGAAAGGCAATGCAAAAGAATGCTCAAACTACCGAACAATTGCACTCATCTCACACGCTAGTAAAGTAATGCTCAAAATTCTCCAAGCCAGGCTTCAGCAATATGTGAACCGTGAACTTCCTGATGTTCAAGCTGGTTTTAGAAAAGGCAGAGGAACCAGAGATCAAATTGCCAACATCTGCTGGATCATGGAAAAAGCAAGAGAGTTCCAGAAAAACAACTATTTCTGCTTTATTGACTATGCCAAAGCCTTTGACTGTGTGGATCACAATAAACTGTGGAAAATTCTGAAAGAGATGGGAACACCAGACCACCTGACCTGCCCCTTGAGAAACCCATATGCAGGTCAGGAAGCAACAGTTAGAACTGGACATGGAACAACAGACTTGTTGCAAATAGGAAAAGGAGTACGTCAAGGCTGTATATTGTCACCCTGCTTATTTAACTTATATGCAGAGTACATCATGAGCAACGCTGGGCTGAAAGAAACACAAGCTGGAATCAAGATTGCTGGGAGAAATATCAATAACCTCAGATGTGCAGATGACACCACCCTTATGACAGAAAGTGAAGAGGAACTAAAAAGCCTCTTGATAAGAGTGAAAGAGGAGAGTGAAAAGGTTGGCTTAAAGCTCAACATTCAGAAAACGAAGATCATGGCATCTGGTCCCATCACTTCATGGGAAATACATGGGGAAACATTGGAAACAGTGTCAGACTTTATTTTTTGGGCTCCAAAGTCACTGCAATGGTGATTGCAGCCATGAAATTAAAAGACACTTACTCCTTGGAAGGAAAGTTATGAGCAACCTGATAGCACACTGAAAAGCAGAGACATTACTTTGCCAACAAAGGTTCGTCTAGTCAAGGCTATGGTTTTTCCCGTGGTCATGTATGGATGTGAGAGTTGGACTGTGAAGAAAGCTGAGTGCCAAAGAATTGATGCTTTTGAACTGTGGTGTTGGAGAAGACTCTTGAGAGTCCCTTGGACTGCAAGGAGATCCAGCCAGTCCATTCTAAAGGAGATCAGCCCTGGGTGTTCTTTGGAAGGAATGATGCTAAAGCTGAAACTCCAGTACTTTGGCCACCTCATGCAAAGAGTTGACTCATTGGAAAAGATTCTGATGCTGGGAGGGATTGGGGGCAGGAGGAAAAGGGCACGACAGAGGATGAGTTGGCTGTATGGCATTACCGACTCGATGGACATGAGTTTGAGTGAACTCTGGGAGATGGTGATGGACAGGGAGGCCTGGTATGCTGCGATTCATGGGGTCACAAAGAGTCGAACGTGACTGAGCGACTAATCTTCAGCTGTGACTTCAGCTGTGGTAATCCTATGCTATCTGGCATTTCTTGCCAAAACACTTGCTCATGTACAGCCAAATTTTCACTTACATCATTTCTCAGTTTGGCAGTTCTAGAGCATAAAGATAGTACAAATATTAATCCTACCCCTACATGAGAGTAGGTCTATGATTACAGCTTCTTAAAGGAGATTTTCCACATTGAGAGATAAATACACAAGATAATGGTTTTCAAGACACTGAAAGGAGGCAATGAAGAAGAGGTGATTGAGAGATGGGGGCAGGTAATAAGGTAAGTCCTTGACTGCTCCAGCTTATTGCCTTAAGAGAGTTTCCAAGCCACAAAACAACGAGGGGAAACAGAGACATGTCTAGCTGACTCCCGAAACTGACGAAGCTGGGATTCTGGATACAAAAGCAGCTAAAGTTCATAGGACTGAGTACCAGAAAGGAGATCCAAACAGAGAGAGAATCCTGGCGATCCACAGAGGTCTCTCCCTCAGGTATTCAGAAGAAATCAGCATATGCCTATGAGGAGAAAGAATAATTTGAAAGGATTATGACTACAGGGTTTTTTTCGGGGGCATGATAAAAGTGCTCTAAAGTTGTGGTGAATAATTGATAGAATTACATAGAAAATCATTAACACAGAAGATTTGAAATAAAACAGCCAAAACAATTCTATAGAAGAATAAAAATGGAGGACTCACACTACCCAATTTTAAGATGCACTACAAAGCTGCAGCAAGCAGGATAGTATGGTACTGGCAAAAAGCTAGATATAGAGATCAGTGGAACAAAAGAGGAAGTCCAGAAATACATCCACACAAATATGGGCAGTTGAGGGAATTCCCTGGCTATTCAGTGGTTAAGACTGTGTGCTTTCACTGTCCAGGGCCCAGGGTTCAATCCCTGGTCGAGGAAGTAAGATCCCGTAAGCTGTGTGACATGGCTATATATATATGGAATTGATTTTGGAAAAAGTTGCAGAAGTAATTCAATGAAGAAAAGATCACCTTTTCAACAATGAAACATCCATATGAAAAAAAATAAATCTCAACCTAAACTTACCTTAGTCAAAAAATGACTCCAAATAAATCACAGATCTAAATGTACAAAATGCAAAACCATAAAGCTTTTAGAAGAAAACAAAACCCTCCTGACCTGGGGTTAAAGAAAAAATTTTTAGACATAACACCAAAAGCACAATCAATAAAAAGGAAAAGTTGATAAACTGGATTGCATCAAAATTGAAAACATTTGCTATACAAAAGACACTGTAAGATGAAAAAAAGCTACAAACTAGAAGAGAACATTTTCATATTACATATCTAACAAAGGTCTTGATTCCAGAATATAAAAAGAACTCAAAATTCAAAGAAAATAATACAATCAGAAAATGAGCAAAACACTTGAACAGTCACTTCACCAAAAAGAATATGTGAAAAATGACAAGTACAAGAAAAGATGTTAAGCATCAGGAAAATGCAAATTAAAACCACAGTGAGATACCACTACACATCTATTAGAATGGGTAAAATTAAAAATACTAACAATACTAAGTGCTAAAGAGAATGTGGAACAACTGGAACACTTATATATTGTATATTGTAGAATGTACAACTACTCTAGAAATCAGTTTGGCAATTTTTTTTATAAAGCTAAACACATGCTTACCCTATGACCCATCAATCCCAATCCTGGGTATTTATCATAGAAAAATGGAAACTTACATTCACACAAAAACCTGTGTTCATAGTTTATGCTTGCTCAGTAGCTCAGTCTTGTCTGACTCTTTGCAACCCCACGGAGTGTATGGACTGTATGAACTGTAGCCCGCCAGGCTCCTCTGTCCCTGGGATTTCCCAGGCAAAAATACTGGCGTGGGTTGCCATTTCCTCCTCCAGAGAATCTTCCCCAAAGAGGGATTGAACCTGCATCTCCTGCATTGCAGGCGGATTCTTTACCAATGAGATACCAGGAGAGCAGGTAATGTTCATAGTAGCTCTATTCATGATCACAAAAAAAAACTGGAAACAATCTAAATGTTCTTCAATTTGCAAACAAACTATGGTATATCCATAAAATGAAATCCAACTCAGCAATAAAAAGGAACTAATTATAGATACTTGCAATGACATGGCTAAATCTCAAGGGCCTTATGGTGAGTGAAAAAATTAATCCCAAAAGGTTACATACTGAAGGACTCCATTTATGTTGATATTTGAAAGACAAAACAATAGTGATGAAGAACAGGTCAGTGACTGTCAGAGCAGTGTGGTAGCATGTGTTTTTTAGGGTGAAGGAATTCATATTCACCTCAGTTGTGGCGGTGGTGGTTACACATATCTATACATGTTATAAAATTCATAAAACTGTACATCAAAAGTCAATATTACTCATGATAATTTTTAAATAAAATTAATAAATCTAAAAAAGA
The DNA here is from genome assembly GCA_935064755.1 of Tragelaphus eurycerus. NCBI lineage: Eukaryota > Metazoa > Chordata > Mammalia > Artiodactyla > Bovidae > Tragelaphus > Tragelaphus eurycerus. Next base: position 1,101,896 of record CAKXYN010000119.1, on the reverse strand, counting down.
GATGATTTTTAAAAATAAAAGTGTCATGAAATCGAAGAAGCCTCAGGAGCACAAAAAGCTAACAGTCAGATGATACCACCCTTCAGGAATAAGTTAATATAATAGGCCGGATGTTGCTATCTCTAGGAGGCCTGCTTATATGACTGACCCATACAATAGTTCCTGAGAATTTGAGATTCTGTAAAATATCCCCCATGCTACTAATTGATAAGGTTGTTTCATGTGCCTGGAATACTGAATATGGCTAGATAGTTTCTACAAATGTAATTCATACAGTACACCTGCTTTCTTCTGGGAACCAGAAATTTTGGAAAGAGTACCTGCTGCTGCTGCTGCTAAGTCGCTTCAGTCGTGTCCGACTCTGTGCGACGCCATAGATGGCAGCCCACCAGGCTCCCCCGTCCCTGGGATTCTCCAGTCAAGAACACTGGAGTAGGTTGCCATTTCCTCCTCCAATGCATGAAAGTGAAAAGTGAAAGTGAAGGCTCTCAGTCGTGTCCTAATCAGTCCTTATTTTAAAAAAATATCTGAGTCTTGAACAAGCTTTGTTAGGCAGAAACACTGTGCATACATTGCTGCATTTACTTGCTGCTGCTGCTGCTGCTGCTAAGTCTCATCAGTTGTGTCCGACTCTGCGACCCCATAGACGGCAGCCTACCAGGCTCTGCCGTCCCTGGGATTCTCCAGACAAGAACACTGGAGTGGGTTGCCATTTCCTTCTCCAATGCATGAAAGTGAAAAGTGAAAGTGAAGGTGCTCGATTGTGTCCTACTCAGGGACCCCATGGACTGAAGCCTACCAGGCTCCTCCACCCATGGGATTTTCCAGGCAAGAGTACTGGAGTGGGTTGCCATTGCCTGCTGGAAGAAGCTTATTCTGTGAAACCCCACCCCTTTAGAAGCCCACATCTAGACTCTTTCATACTCCACCTATTACATCTTTTTCCCTTGCATATAAAACCCTAAAGAATACACACCAAAAAAAAAAAAATACTGTTAGAGATGATAAAACAAATTCAACAAAGCTACAGGGTATAAAATCAACACCCCCCCCAAAAAAAAAAAAAACTTCAGTCCTACTTCTATATGCTAGTCATGAACAATTCAAAAAGGAAATTTTTAAAAATCATATACAAAAATTAACTCAAAACAGATTAACAGTCTAAACTTAAAGGCTAAAACTGGGAATTCCTTAGAAGTCCAGTCAGACCTTTCACTGCCAGGGTCAAGTTTGATCCCTGGTTAGGGAACTAAGATGCTACAAGCTGTGCAGCTCAGGCAAATAAATAAATAAATACTAAAACTATAAAACTCTTGGAAGAAAATATAGGAGAAAAACTTTATGACATTAGATTTGGCAATGATTTCTTCTTGGATATGATACCAAAGCACAAGCAACAAAAGAAAAAAAAATATATATATATGAACTGACCTTAATCAAAATTAAAACCATGCACATCAAAGGACACTATCACAGAGTGAAAAGGCAATCCAATGGATAGAAGAAAATATTTGCAAACCATATATCTGATAAGAGAATAATACCCAGAATATACAAAGAACTCCTACAACCCAACAACAAAAAATAACCCAATTTGTAAAACAGGCAGAGGTGTGAATGAATACTTCTCCAAACAGATAAACAAACAGCCAATGAGCATGTGAAATGCTCAACATCTCTAGCCCTTCAGTTCAGTTCAGTCGCTCAGTCATGTGTGACTCTCTGCAACCCCATGAAAGGCAGCACACCAGGCCTCCCTGTCCATCATAAGCTCCCGGAGTTTACCCAAACTCATGTCCTTCGAGTCAGTGTGCCATCCAGCCATCTCATCCTCTGCTGTCCCCTTCTCCTCCTGCCCCCAGTCCTTCCCAGCATCAGGGTATTATCCAGAGTCAACTCTTTGCATGAAGTGGCCAAAGTACTGGAGTTTCAGCTTCAGCATCAGTCCTTCCAATGAACACCCAGGACTGATCGAACTACCCCACGTCCGAGGTCAGGGGCAGCGGCCAGAACTGAACTGAACTGTAAGATTAAAAATGTTTTCTGTACTTTTGTGTTTATTTTTTTATATATTAATTGGGTCAAAACTATTATCAGTTCACTTCAGTCACTCAGTCGTGTCTGACTCTTTGCGACCCCATGAATCGCAGCACGCCAGGCCTCCCTGTCCATCACCAACTCCCAGAGTTCACTCAGACTCACGTCCATCGAGTCAGTGATGCCATCCAGCCATCTCATCCTCTGTCGTCCCCTTCTCCTCCTGCCCCCAATCTCTCCCAGCATCAGTCTTCTACAATGAGTCAAATCTTAGCATGAGGTGGCCAAAGTACTGGAGTTTCAGCTTTAGCATCATTCCTTCCAAAGAAATCCTAGGGCCGATCTCCTTCAGAATGGACTGGTTGGATCTCCTTGCAGTCCAAGGGACTCTCAAGAGTCTTCTCCAACACCACAGTTCAAAAGCATCAATTCTTTGGCACTCAGCTTTCTTCACAGTCCAACTCTCACATCCATACATGACCACAGGAAAGACCATAGCCTTGACTAGGCGAACCTTTGTTGGCAAAGTAATGTCTCTGCTTTTGAATATGCTATCTAGGTTGGTCATAACTTTCCTTCCAAGGAGTAAGCGTCTTAATTTCACAGCTGCAATCACCATCTGCAGTGATTTTGGAGCCCAGAAAAATAAAGTCTGACACTGTTTCCACTGTTTCCCCATCTATTTCCCATGACGTGATGGGACCAGATGCCATGATCTTCGTTTTCTGAATGTTGAGCTTTAAGCCAACCTTTTCACTCTCCACTTTCACTTTCATCAAGAGGCTTTTAGTTCTTCTTCACTTTCTGCCATAAGAGTGGTATCATCTGCATAGCTGAGGTTATTGATATTTCTCCCAGCAATCTTGATTCCAGCTTGTGTTTCTTCCAGTCCAGCGTTTCTCATGATGTACTCTGCATATAAGTTAAATAAGCAGGGTGATAATATACAGCCTTGACATACTCCTTTTCCTATTTGGAACCAGTCTGTTGTTCCATGTCCAGTTCTAACTGTTGCTTCCTGACCTGCATACAGATTTCTCAAGAGGCAGGTCAGGTGGTCTGGTATTACCATCTCTTTCAAAATTTTCCAGTTTATTGTGATCCACACAGTCAAAGACTTTGGCATAGTCAATAAAGCAGAAATAGATGTTTTTCTGGAACTCTCTTGCATTTTCCATGATCCAGCAGATGTTGGTAATTTGATCTCTGGTTCCTCTGCCTTTTCTAAAACCAGCTTGAACATCAGGAAGTTCATGGTCCACATATTGCTGAATCCTGGCTTGGAGAATTTTGAGCATTACTTTACTAGCGTGTGAGGTGAGTGCAATTGTGCGGTAGTTTAAGCATTCTTTGGCATTGCCTTTCTTTGGGAAGTGTAAATCAAACCCATAAAAAACTAACACTTCACAACGACTAGGGTGACTGTCTTTTTTTAAATATTTATTTGGCTGCCCCATGTCTTAGTTGTGGCATGTGAGATCCAGCTTCCTGCCCAGGGATCTAACCCAGGCTCCCTGCATTGAGAGTGCAGAGTCTCAGCCACTGGACCATTAAGGAAGTCCCTGCTTCTGCTGCTAAGTCGCTTCAGTCGTGTCCAACTCTGTGCGACCCCATAGACGGCAGCCCACCAGGCTCTCCCATCTCTGGATTATCCAGGCAAGAATACTGGAGTGGGTTGTCATTTCCTTCTCCAATGCATGAATGTGAAAAGTCAAAGTGAAGTTGCTCAGTCATGTCCGACTCTTAGCGACCTCATGGACTGTAGCCTACCAGACTCCTACATCCATGGGATTTTCCAGGCAAGAGTACTGGAGTGGGGTGTCATTGCCTTCTCCAAGGAAGTTCCTAGGGTGACTATTTAAAAAAAAAGTATTGGAGAGGATGCAGTGATATTGGAACCCTTGTGCACTGTAGTGGATGTGTAAAATTTTGCAGCTACTTTGAAAAACAGTTTGGTAGTTCCTCAAAAAGTTACCCATATAATTTACCTTATGACCCAGCAATTCTACTTATAGGTATATACTCAAAAGAATTGAAAATAGGGACTCAAACAGACACTTGTATACAAATGTTCATAGCAGCATTATACCACCAGTTGCCAAAAGGTAGAAACAACCCAAGTGTCCCTGAACTGATGAATGAATAAACAAAATATAGTGCATATTTACAATAGGATACTAATCTGCCACAGAAAGGAATGAAGTTCATATACCTACTACAACATGGATGAACCTTGAAATTATTATTCTAAGTGAAAAAAATCAGACCAAATATTGTATGAATACACTTATATGAAATCTCTAGAATAGGCAAATTTATTGAGATAGAAAGTAGCTTAAAGGTTATCAGAGGTTAGGAGGAGGGAGGAATGAGGCATTATTGCTTAATGAGTATAAGGTTTCTGTTTGGGAAAATGAAAACATTTTGGAAAGAGTGGTGATTGCCACACAATTTTATAAATGTTACAAATGTTAGTGAATTATACAGCTAAAATAATTAAAATGACAAACTTTATGTTATACATATTTTACCACAAGAAATAAGAAAAAAACCATGTGGCTTATCAGCTAAATATACAATTTTCTGCAAATATCTATTCACCTATCCCTTCATTCTCCTTCTTTAAACAGTTCTCTGTGATTCAAGCAGATGTTTTCACAAAAGTTTCCTTCTCAGCATAAATCTGAGGCACAAGAACTTGAAGGACCTTTAGTGCTAAGCAGTGTTTACAGCATCTTTTTGTTGGACAAGGTAGAATCCATTAAATAAATGTTGCCATAGCAACTACTATGTGTTACAACTGTTCTAGGGACAGCTGCTGCTGCTGCTGCTAAGTCGCTTCAGTCGTGTCTGACTCTGTGCGACCCCAGAGACGGAAGCTCACCAGGCTCCCCCGTCCCTGGGATTCTCCAGGCAAGAACACTGGAGTGGGTTGCCATTTCCTTCTCCAATGCATGAAAGTGAAAAGTGAAAGTGAAGTCGCTCAGTCGTGTCCAACTCTTAGCGACCCCATGGACTGGAGCCTACCAGGCTCCTCCATCCATGGGATTTTCCAGGCAAAAGTACTGGGGTGGGGTGCCATTGCCTTCCCCGTCTAGGGACAGAGACAGCAGCAAACAAAAGACACTCCGGCCTGCACTGGGTTTCTTTCTAACATATTTTGGAAACTCTCTCCAGGAGACTGATATGTCTGTGACAACTAGCACAGTAAGAGCAGAGAGACCCAAGAGTGTGACAGACCCAGCTCAATTTGCCTCCCCACCTCTGTGATAGTGATGTGTAGAAATGAGAATACTTTTAGGCAACTGCTCCCACCTGAGAAGGCCTAGAGCAGCCACTCTGATCATTGTTTGACTATTTTCCCCGGTAACACTGGAAGCCTTCTGTCATACTGTCTTAGTTCAGGCTGCCGTAAGAAAGTACCACAGGCTGTGCAGCCTATAAACCAGAGAAATTTCTCTCTCCCAGTCCTGAAGGCTGGAAATCCAGAACCAGAGTACAGGCATGTTCCAGTCCTGGTGAGAGTCCTCTTCCAGGTTGCACGCTGCCAACTTCCTGTTGCACCCTCACAGGATGGACAGTTCTCTGGGGCCTCTTTTTAAGGGCACCAATTCTATTCATGAGGGGCTCTACCTTCAACCTAATTACTTTCTAAAGGCCAAACATCCCATTACCATCATCACCCTGGGAGTTAGGATTTCAATATAGGATTTTGAGGGGCACAGACATTCAGGCCATAACACATAGCAACAGAGTAACACCTAGAATGTGGTCTTTGGAATACAAATGAGCAGGTATCTTGGCTTCACTTGGATTCAAGGGCCCAAGGCCAATCTAGCATAGGAAAAGGGATTCTTATAAACTGGCCAACCTCACCCCTTGCAGCTGTACACTGGAGTTTGGAGCCAAAGCCCCAGCTAATAATAAAGGGTCACTTTGCTTTGTTTTATACTCTGGGCATGAATTTCCCTCAAAGACCTCCTGGAAGCAGGTGATCAGGGCAGAATCCAGGTTCCCCTCTATCCTAGCCAAATACATCCTCAACCTATTGATCCTATTCTTCAATAGATCCCCATTTACCAATCTCAAATGTGTGACCCTAAACAAATGAGGTACTAAACCTAACTTTCAATTTATTCCTCTGGCAAAATGGGACCAATAATATAGTCTTCATTACATTTTCTGTTAAGGTTATATGGCTTAAACTATGCAAAATAATATTGTGCTTGACCATGATAGCAGGTATTCAATAAACAGGTGCTATTTTTTACCACATTTATTTAATTACAAGCAGTGTAGTGAGTGAATTTAAAGGATCAAAACAAATATTCTGTAGCAGTGAGTTTCAAATTTCAGTATTTAAAATCCCTGGTAATGCATTGAATCACAGATTTCTGGGCCTCACTGAGACATTCTCAATGAGTCTGGGGCCAGGCCTGCCATTTTTAACAAGCTCTCCAGGCGATGCTAATAGGTTCATTGAAGCAACTTCATAAAACTTGAGATGAACGTCCTTTTCAAACTGGATCACTTGAAAATTTACTTTATCAACAACCAACAACAAAAATGCATGAAAATCTTGCTACGTTTCTTTTCTGGATTACATATGACAAAGTATTAGTCAAATACTTAAGCAGAGATTGGCTAGCTGCTTTCCAAACCTGTTCCTCTTACTCTAACTAGACTACATCTTCCTGCTTCCCTTCCAGTTCAATGTGGCCTCGTGACCAAATTCTGTCCAACAGAAACAGCAAAGCAATGTGCACCACGTCCAGGTTTAGTATGTAAGTCTTCCCCTTATGATCTTCTTCTCTGTCCTTCCTTCATGGGCTGGAGGGGGAGGATTCCAATGGCCCAAGGGACAGATAAGCCACAAAATGGAAGGCACCTGGTCCCTGAATCACCACTACATGGAGAGCCACCTGCCAAATCCCTGCACTGGCCCATTACATGAGAAAAAAAATGAAGTTTTCTCAAGTTAGGCCATGGAAATTTGTGGTTGGTCTATTATAACAGCTAGCATTACCCTAATACAGATATCTACATTGATTAAAAGAGAGGGAGCAAGCTTTAACCAAAAGAGAAAAGTCTCTTAACATATATGCCCTTCTAAATGAACAGAGGCAGTTTTTCAAAAGACATGTGAATCTGAAAATCAAACCAAAACACTGAAATGAAAAGGAAGTTACAGATTCTCAAGTCATGTAAGCCTAACCATTTCATGAAACCTACTGTTAGAGTTTCACAGTGTCACAAAGAGTTTAATGAGAGTAACAGATGGTTTATCCTCACATGGTAGAAGAGTGAGAGAATCTGGTCTCCTCTTCTTATAAGGGCACCAATCCCATCATGGAGACTCCACCTTCATGACCCCTTCTAAATCTAATTTACTCCCAAAGATCCCACCTCCAAAGACCATCACACTGGGGAATGGGACTTCAACTTATGAATTTTTGAGAGAATACAATTCAGTCACTTATCCTGCCTTTCTGCTTCCCCTGACATAGACAGACTTTTGGAAGAAACCAGGACAACTGTCTTACAGACTGTCCCCTATTTTGGATATGTCTGTTTTCACACGGTATTTTATAACTTATTTCCCTATCCCCTATATTTCCTATCAACTGGAAGATGCCCCTAAAACCTCCATTAGATTCAGCTGAAGCACCTGAAGGATGAATACCACACAGGTAAAGCTGTCTGCTTCCTCTTGTAATACAACAGGAGGCACATAATACTGGACAGTTTCATGAGGACCAAGGATAAATTTGATGACCTGGTTATAAGATGCTGACTGGCAGACCTCTCTACTGTAAAGGCACCTTCTTTCCTTTGTGATAGATAAGTAATCTGTGGTGTGATATTCAACACCATGCAAGTACCATGTTCCCCCACAACCTCTCACCTATGGCTCTGGAATTCATTGAAAATCCTTGCCAAAGTTAATTGTCTTTGGGGGTTGTGAAATGGTGATTTCTAATTACATCATTCCAAAAAGGCTCTAAGAAATGCTTTCAGGAAATATCATTTTTCTAACTTTAAGATACATTTTATTTCCATTTATAACTTTTAAGTAACAAATGCTACCTAACCACACAACTGATCTGTTTCTAATGCATTTTTTGCTATAAAAAAGTTGTTTGCTTTATTTTTTAAATGTTTCAATTATAAAAGTAATGGTCAGTGTTATAGAAAGTTCAGGCCATTCAGAAGAGTATAAAAGGAAAAGTAAATCTCCCTTTCCTCCCTCCCAACAACTGATCCCACTGTCAAAGTTTGTGCCTCTTTCCAGAGATGCACACATGTTATATGTAAATGTATATATATCATGTTTATGTATTTATATCACAGGACTTTAAAAAAATAAATGAAATGCTATACATACTGCTTTGTGCCTTGTTTTTTCCACAATACTAAGTGAGCTGCCTTAAAAGGACATATCAAAACACCTTTTTCCCAACTGCACAGTATTCCTTAGTGGGAATGTGCTGTAGTTTAACCAGTTCCTTCTTAATGAGTATTGCAACTTGTTCCTGCTGCAATGAATATTGTCATCTATATAATGTAACACGCTAATGTGATTATTTATAAAAAATAAAGCCCAAGAATGGAGACTGCTGGATAAAAGAATAGAACAGCTACCTTATAAATTCTTTTATAATTATTAACAAATGGCCCACAAAAAATACAATGTATACCTATGGCTCACTCATGTTGATACTTGACAGAAAACAACAAATTCTGCAAAGCAATTATCCTTCAATTAGAAAGCAAATAATTTTTTTAAAAAAGAAAATGACAATTCTCATCACTTCCACTAACTGTATCCTGCTGCTGCTAAGTCGCTTCAGTCGTGTCCGACTCTGTGCGACCCCATAGACAGAAGCCCACCAGGCTCCCCTGTCCCTGGGATTCTCCAGGCAAGAATACTGGAGTGGGTTGCCATTTCCTTCTCCAACGTATGAAAGTGAAAAGCGAAAGTGAAGTCGCTCAGTCGTGTCCAACTCTTAGCGACCCCATGGACTGGAGCCTACCAGGCTCCTCCGTCCATAGGATTTGCCAGGCAAAAGTACTGGGGTGGGGTGCCATTGCCTTCCCCGAACTGTATCCTAATGCCTTTTAAAATTACAGCAGGACTCTACCCAAGTAGCAATGCTGGCCAAAGAATCACAAGTCTAAATTGAAAATGAGAACTAATATTTACCAAGTAAGTAGCAAACACACCACACTTGACCTTTACAATATCATAATAACAAAAATTCTATGAGGTGAGTGACACTGTCTCCATTTTTGAAAAAATGAAACTAAGGTTCAGAGAGCTTGCCCAGTGTTACACAGCTTTACAAGTAAGAGGGTCAGCATTTGAACCCAGGGCATTTGGTACCAAACTGAGACTATTCAGAGCTTCCCAATTAACCAGGAAGAGTATGGTTCTGAAATGTTTGCTCACAAGCTCAAATGTTAATTTCACACTACTGCAAAAAGCCATAATTTCCCCTTTCAGACTTTGCCTATGAACCCTCCCTCAGCCTGTGCTTAGCAATCCAGCACCAGCAAAACAACAACGAGCCCACGGTCCATGGAACCTGGAAGGTTCTGACCAACAAATACTTGAAAAGATGATAGGTGTGGAGGAGGGGCAAGCGAGAAGCAGGTGGTAGGCTAGCATGACGAAGTTAGATATTTTGGACCCATATCAGCTGTCACAAAAACATTATGGGGAAAGTGGAACTACACACGAGAGAGAACCACAATTAACTGACACAGTCTGTTTATGCCACCTTTCCCTCTTCAAACACTTGCTATTTCTGCTGCACAAACACAAGGGGCTTGGTAGCTTTAGGATGGCACTTAATCACATACAGAGCCAGACAGCCAGGAGCTCCCTGCACTGACAAAACAGGTTAGACTGATGCCAGGCGAGCGCCTTATCCGCTGCCCTGCAGCCTTCATCACAGGGTCTGGCGGGGTTGGGGGCGGCTCCCTCCAAGGTCCCTGGAGAGTCCAGTCTATGGTCACCTTCCCTGGTAGCTGCCTGGACCAGTGGTCAGGGAGGAGGAGTGCTTCTAACTGTCCCTTGGTGGGTGGTAGAATTCCTTTCCATTTAAGTGCTAAGTATTCACAGCGTGTCTCTTACAGTCCTTAGGTCCTTTGGGATCTATCTGTGCACACCACTCCTAAAGTACATCAACTCTTCTTTGGAGACAATGATATAAAAGGAGAAAGGAAAAAGAGGGAAAACCTCCCCCTTTCCCAGTTATGTCTCCATTCCAGACCCAGGGCTCTGAGAAAGTTCCAAGGGTACAGCCAACAACTGAAAAGTCACAGAAAATTAATAGCAATTTGATTTAAATAGGGAGTAGTGGGCATCAAACTGGATGATTTGAGGAGTATCTTAAAATGCCACAAGAATGCCACAGAATGGAAGCATGGACATGCTATTAGGTGATTCTACTTCCAAAGTTCAAAAAAAAAAAAAAAAAAAACACAAAAGTATATAAAGTGATATCTTCCCTCCCACCCCTACGTTCCACCTACCTTCTTCCTCCCCTACAAGGAAACCAATGGTGTTAGGCCATTGCATATCCTCCTAGAGATATTTTATGATTATACCAGCAAATACACATATTATCACAATTTATTTTAATATATAACTATATATTAACACATTGTTTATATATACATATATATATATACACACACACACCACAATTTATTTTAAATATTATAGCTTTTCCTCTCAAAGTACCACTTAAGTATTTTTTAAAGTGCCAGGAATTAGATTTTTTTCATTTCAAGGTAAAAGTTTTGAAATTCACAGTTGAACTCTTTCACTCATGAAAACCTACCAACATTTAAAAGTTAAATTGGTTATCTCCATAAATTAACTTGGGCACCCAGTACACAGCAGATACTTAACATATGTTTCCTTAGATCATTTTGTCCTTTATTGCTCAGAGGACACTCACTTCCTCTACTGATATTAAGAAATGAAATCTGATGTCTTTCTACTGAGAAAGAGTCGTCTTGAAATCTGCACTGCATTCACTTAAGTATTCAAAGATTTTCATATTAAATTTTTTAAAATCAGAATTCCTATCCCTTAAGTATATATATATATATATATATATATATATATATAAAAAAGCTAAGTCACTTCAGTCATGTCTGACTCTGTGCGACCCCATAGACGGCAGCCCACCAGGCTCTGCCGTCCCTGGGATTCTCCAGGCAAGAACACTGGAGTGGGTTGCCATTGCCTTCTCCATTGTGTGAAAGTGAAAAGTGAAAGTGAAGTCGCTCAGTCACGTCCGACTCGTAGTGACCCCATGGACTGCAGCCCACCAGCCTCCTCCATCCATGGGATTTTCCAGGCAAGAGTACTGGAGTGGCTTGCCATTGCCTTCTCCATATATATAGTTAGTTAGTTAGTTAGTTAGTTAGTTAGCTAATCAAATGACATCAGAATTCAGGTTTGGGACTGGGGGGATGTGGAACTTAAAACAGAAGACTAAATATGTCTTAGAGAAAAATATTTTCTCTCAGTTATAGGCAATCCACATCAAAATATTAATATTTGGCAGAACCTAGGACATCACACTTTGACAAACAAATTTCTTACTGCATTTCAAAGTAACACTAAAAGCCAAAGACACAGAAGAAAATTACAGAGAATGCTATGAGAGGATGTTGCCTTTTCTGAACATCATCAATTAAACCAGATTTCCATAACACAAAGTGAAACAGTACACTGGTAGCACAATCCCAATGACTAAGAGATTGAGATGAGTTTAAAAAGTACATATCCACAAAGGAAAATTCTATTGTTGTTTTCAAGCCTTAAGATAAAGGTGACTGAGCTCCTAAGAACATGGAGTACTCCTCAGAAAATATATTTTTTTAAATCTCATTTTCCATGCACTTGGAGCATATATTTATGAGCCCATCCAATCTACCTTCTAAAAGTATTTCACACTGTACTTTAATGAATTGGATCTAGGAGCTATAAAATAAAAAATTTTTATGGCTAAAGGCAATGCTGATTTGCTCAGAGTCAACCGCCTGAAATGACATGTTTCAACTACCCACTCTGCTATCAGCTCAGGAAACCTTCGAGCTTACCTGCTTTAGCCTGGGCATCAGTCATTTGTCACAGATTGACACAAACCACAAACCTCAAGAATGGCCAGGTTTTTTGTTCACATCTGTAATTTGCAATAACTAAACTCAGTTTTAGACCTGGTCCTGCTTCAATTCAAGATCTGTTTAGGCCAGGTCTCTTTAAAACCTAGAGGGCTCCCGGAGAGCACTTCATAACCTTGGTGACCATGAGCCAGGGCTGTCAACAATCAAGCACCAAGAGTAAGTAAGGCCCAGGGCCAAGGGTAACTGTCACATTAAAGATTAATGTTTTCACTTTCCATTCTCTATCACAGAATCCTGAATGGAAACTGAATGGAGAGATCCCTCCAGTATAACTGATGAAGTCAAATGTTTCCTACTGGGAACAGTCATTAAGTGGACTCGTCTATTTCACATGAGGATGCCAACCTGGGCCTTAACTCCATTGAATTAAATTCAAAAGGAGAATACTTAGTTCCCGTTTGAAGTCATGTCATGGTGGGCAGGTGTGAGGGTGGAGGGGGTGGCATTGTAGGGGAAGAGGGATGATTCAGATTGCGGCTGACATCCATGCAGTGACGCCAAGATTTGTGCTGACCCGTGTGTATGTAATACACCATGTGCCATTAAACTCAGAAAAGGATGATGGCATAATCCATCTTTCACAACAAAAAGAAGGTTGACTCTAGAATTAAAACCACTACTTTTCCTCTTCATACACCCTTAAACGTATCTTCAAAGCAGCGTCCTTGTTACAATCGGAGGAATGCAAAAGCTCCTCTTCTCTTAAAGAAAGCAAGTGGGTATAACTTCCCACTTGGACACAAGGGTGGGAGGCGTGCCCATCTTCCCGACTATGCCCGCCATGGCGGTACATCACCATAGGTCTTGGACCAGGCTCACCTTTCACAGTGCTTCAAGCTCCGACTTTATTTACAAGACATCCGGAAACACAGATGTCAGAACTGGGCGCCCACCCAGGTTGACCATTGATGTGGCATCCACCAAGCCCCGTCACCTCTTACCCACCCTCACGGTGGCCTGCCTCCTGGGGCAGAGCGATCCCTAGGAGGTCACCCCCTCCTGCCCCGGCACACACATCCTGTGGAGCTGAACTGGGGCTGGGGGTTGGGGCGCGAGGGGGTGGGGTGCGAAGCTGAAACAGAACCGATTGGACTGAACCAGACCACCCCAGTGCCTTTCATTTTCCCGGTTCCCCCTGGAAAAAACGTCGAAATGAGGTGGAATTCATGTTCATGGTAATAGAGAGCCGGAAAATGCAGACAGTTGACCTTGGGAGCCGAGACCGTCTCAGCGGGAAACGGAAAAGAAACGAAACACGTCGGCAAGTGAAGGGGGGAGCACAAGGCGGCGCGGGGCAGAGGAGGGGTGGGAGAAGCACAGCAGCCCGGGTGCCCGAGGGGAGTAGGGGATGGTGGGCGAGGGTGCAGAGTGTGCTCACCGTAGATCATGGCCAGCCCGGTCTCGTGCAGGAAGCGAACCCGGCGGTGCTTGAAAAGCCAGATGGTGAGGATGGTGAGCGTGAGCAGCAGGATGAAGGTGAGCAGGCTCACGCTGTCCTGCCGGTGGCTCTCCTCTGCCTCCTTCTCCCGTGGCGAGCTCCTCCATGGCGCTGCTGTCCTCAGCCGCCGCCCCAGAGGAGGCCGCGGCCGCCCCGCGCAGCCCCCGACCCAGCAGCAGCGGGAGCAGCGGCATCAGCAGCAGCCGCGGTGGCAGCGCCCGGGCCGCCTGCCCCGGGCCGAGGCGCGTCGCGTCACCAGGCTCCATGGCCCCAGCGCCGCCCGCGCCTCCTGCACGCTGGGACCGGCAGCCCGCGCCGTCGGCAGCTTCCCCTGGCGCCACCGACCTGCCCGAGTAGCCGCAGCCGCTGCAGCTTCTCCTCCAGCTCTCGCCGGGCAGGGACCGGGGACGCGCCGGGAGTCGCGCTGGGGGAGGGGCGCACGCAGTGCGCAGGATCTCCAAGCACCGCCCCCCGCCCGCGTACCTGTCCGGCCCCCCGCCGCGCTGCGTCCCACCTCCCCCCACAACCCCGTCCCGCTGCCCTTCCCCCCTCCAGTGAGGTCGCCTGTCGCCCTCTAGCCCCCGGGCCGAGCTGCGGGCCCCTCTCCTCACTGCGCTCCTCCCTCGGTCCCGGGGTACCTGGCCAGACCATCTGGGCTCGCGGGGCCGCTTTCTGGGCACTCGCCGCCGCGCTTCGTAAATGGGACGCCAGAGGTCGCCCGTGCCTGGCAAGAGCATCTTGGACGTGCGGTCTTGATTCCTGTGTCTGGGGCCACTCTGATCCCCCGCCAGTGTGTAGCCGCTCTGGGCCCAGTAAAAGTGGCGGTTCTGGAGGAGCCCAGGAACCTTGAAGCCACGGTACTCCGGTACACCTCTCTTCCCGCATCTCTCAGAGTGACTTCCAGCATTCCGGGCTTCCCAGAATCCATCAGGCTTAATTCAAACAAACCTCTGCTTTAGCCTGACCCAAAGTGAGAACCAATAAGGGATTAAAATGAGGGAGCAGTGTTAAAAATAGCACCCTCATCACTTGGCAAGTAGAGGGACTTCTTTTTCTGCACTGTGGAACTAACCCTCAGGGAAGCAGATTGAACCAAAAGGAACTGGACACTTGCCCTTCTGGGCGGATGAGCAGCAGGTGGTTCAGTCAGTTCAGTGGCTCAGTCATGTCTGACTCTTAGCCTCCCCATGGACTGCAGCACACCAGGCTTCAGGTCCATCACCAACTCCAGGAGCTTGCTCAAACTCATGTCCATCAAGTCAGTGATGCCACCCAACCAGCTCATCCTCTGTTACCCCCTTCTCCTTCTGCCTTTAATCTCCCAGCACCAGGGTCTTTTCCAATGAGTCAGTTCTTGGCATCAGGTGGCCAAAGTATTGGAGTTTCAGCTTTAGCATCAGTCCTTCCAATGAATATTCAGGACTGATTTCCTTGAGGATTGACTGGTTGGATCTCCTTGCTCTTCAAGGGACTCTCAAGAGTCTTCTCCAACACCACAGTTCAAAAACATCAATCCTTTTCCTCTCAGCCTTCTTTATGGTCCAAATCTCACATCCATATGTGACTACTGGAAAAACCATAGCTTTGACTATGGACCTTTGCTGCCAAAGTAATGTCTTTGCTTTTTAATATGCTGTCTAGATTGGTCATAGCTTTTCTTCCAAGGAGCAAGTGTCTTTTAATTTCATGGCTTCAGACATCATCTGCAGTGATTTTGGAGCCCAAGAAAATAAAGTCTGTCACTGTTTCCATTGTCTCCCCATCTATTTGCCATGAAATAATGAGACCGGATGCCTTGATCTTCGTTTTTTTGAATGTTGAGTTTTAAGTCAGCTTTTTCACTCTCCTCTTTCACTTTCATCAAAAGGCTCTTCAGTTTCTCTTCGCTTTCTGCCATAAGGGTGGTGTCATCTGCATATCTAAGGTTATTGATATTTCTCCCAGAAATCTTGATTCCAGCTTGTGTTTCATCCATTTTGAATGATGTACTCTGCATATAAGTTAGATAAGCAAGGTGACAATAAATGAGGTGGAATTACCCTGGTGGCCCATTTATGTTGACCTCCTGATAGCCCAGGGAGTTTTTGATGATTCTTAAGACCAGGCCCAGCTCCGTCAAAAAAAAAAAAAAATTCATAAAGTGAACTCTGAATGATAAAGCCTCTCGGAACAAATCCTCAGGAACTAGAATTTTTCAATCCACCTTATTCGCCTGGTCAAGGAAGGAAAGAGAGATGGAATTAATGAATCACTGAATTCCCAGTGCCTAGCTCTGTGCTCATAAGTGTTTGCTGAAGCACTCAGAAATCTATGCCAACTTTCCGTATTTTTTCTACCAGAGGAGTTTGCATTTTACGAGGATTCATTGAAGAAAGCAAAGCTTAACTAATAAGAGTAATAAGGGCAGAGATGGCATCAGGTAGGAAAGATATTTGGAGCACTGCAGTTTTCCTGATTCCCCTTCAAGTCCCTTCTGCCAAGCCTGTTTAGTACCTTCTTTGCAGCAAGAGAATCTCTTAGTCTAGATTTTAGCTAGCATCTTTCCATATTCCTCCAGCCCGTCACACAACCTCTACAAAGTCCATATACCTTGAAGTTTCATGGAAGTTCCCAATGAAATTGCAAACACTCGAGAAAGTTAACCAATGGGAAAACTTGATCTAATTTCTAGAGACTCACTAAAATCCATTTTGCTGAAAATTGGCCATACTGATCCTAAAATTTGATATTCAACCTCATAGATTCCCAAAAGTCAAAGAAAGAGCTTCTCTCTCTAATTCACACTGAGAAAAACTTAGGATCTACCTTAAGAGTATAGATTTCATAGTATTTACAACAGATTGTATTGTCTAAAAGTGCCAGAAACCATGTTTCCAATCTCACATATTTTTCTAGAACCTTTCCACTCCCCCATTAAGAGATGGCATCTATGTTCACTCCTTGAACCTTGCTGCTGCTGCTGCTGCTAAGTCGCTTCAGTCGTGTCCGACTCTGTGCGACCCCATAGACGGCAGCCCACCAGGCTCCCCCGTCCCTGGGATTTTCCAGGCAAGAACACTGGAGTGGGTTGCCATTTCCTTCTCCAATGCATGAAAGGGAAAAGTGAAAGTGAAGCCGCTCAGTCATGTCCGACTCTTAGCGACCCCATGGACTGGAGCCTACCAGGCTCCTCCATCCATGGGATTTTCCAGGCAAAAGTACTGGGGTGGGGTGCCATTGCCACCCCGCCTTGAACCTTGGTAGACCCTTATAACCACCTCAAAGAACAGAAGTTTGAAACTTGGAAAGTTACGTCATAGAAGGCAATCTGGTTCCTGCCTAGCTGACTCTTACACTCTTGCTCTCCACTCACTTTGGAACCCTGAGCTTCCATGTAAGAAATCTGGACCATAATGAGATATCACCACCTGTCAGAATGGCTATTATCAAAAAGGCAAGAATAACAAATGCTGGTGAAGATGTGGAGAAAAGGGAACATTTGTGCACTGTTAGTGGGGATGTAAATTCCACCATGTCTATAGTGGTGAAGCCATTATGGAAAACAGTATGAAGAGTCCTCAAAAAACTAAAAATAGGGTTATCATATGATCCAGCAATCCCACTTCTGGGTATATATTCAAAGAAACTGAGATCAGGTCTTGTCAAGATACCTGCAGCCCCATGTTCATTGCAGCATTACTCACAATGCAAAGATATGGAAACAACCTAAGTATCAACAGATGAATGGATAAAGAGGTGATATATATATACATATATATATATATATATATATATATTGCAATATGTAATATTCCACAGTATATATATTTATACCATGTTATTCAGCCATGAGAAAGAAGGAAATCCTGCCATTTGCAACAACATGGATGAAACTTTAGGGCATTATGCTAAGTGAAATAAGTCAAGAGAAAAACAAATACTGTATGATCTTATTTATATGTAGAATCTAAAAAAGCCACATTGATAGAACAGAGTAGAGTACTGGTTACCAGGGACTGGGGACATTGAAGAGATGGAGAGATGTTGGTCAGAGAGTGTAAACTTCCAGTTATAAGATGAACAAGTTCTGAGAATCTAATGTACAGCATGGTGATCATAGATAATAATACTGTATCATATACTTGAAAGTTGCTAAGAAAGTAGAGCTTAAATGTTTTCACCACAAAAAAGAAGGGATACTTATGTGACAGGATGGAGATATTAGCTAGTGGTACAGTGGTGATCATATTGCAATGTATATCAAATCAACATGTCATATTCCTTAAACTTCAGTTCAGTTCAGTCAGTCGTGTCCGACTCTTTGCAACCCCATGAATCGTAGCACACCAGGCCTCCCTGTCCATCACCAACTCCCGGAGTTCACTCAGACTCACGTCCATCGAGTCAGTGATGCCATCCAGCCATCTCATCCTCTGTCATCCCCTTCTCCTCCTGCCCCCAATCCCTCCCAGCATCAGAGTGTTTTCCAATGAGTCAACTCTTCACATCAGGTGGCCAAAGTACTGGAGTTTCAGCTTTAGCATCAGTCCTTCCAAAGAAATCCCAGGGCTGATCTCTTTCAGAATGGACTGGTTAGATCTCCTTGCAGTCCAAGGGACTCTCAAGAGTCTTCTCCAACACCACAGTTCAAAAGCATCAATTCTTGGGCGCTCAGTCTTCTTCATAGTCCAACTCTCACATCCATACATGACTTACACAGTGTTATACATCAATCATATCTCAATAAAGCTGGAATTTTTTTTTTAAAAAAGAAATCTATCTATCTTGACGTTTTCATGCTGGAGAAACCATGGAGAGACCACATAGCAGTAGAGATGAATACAACTGAAGCCCCAGCTTTTGAGTGCTCCCAGGCCAAATGCCACACACATGAATGAGTGAGCCTTCTGATTATTTTATCCTCAGCCATCATTTTACTATAAATATATGAGAGACTCTCCCTGAGGAAAAAATCATCTAGCTAAGCCTAATCAATGCTTTAATCTATAATAATAACATGATTTGTGTTATCTTAAGCTACTAAGTTTAAAGGTGATTTCTTCCACAGCAATAGATAACCAGGGACTTCCTTGGTAGTCCAGTGATTAAGATTCCATGCTTCTACTGCAGGGGGTGCAGGTTTGACCCCTGTTTGGGAACTGAGATCTTACATGTTGCATGATGTGAGTACCCCCCCAAAAAAGTATTAATAACCGGGAGAGTATTTATAGTATAAAGTGGTTGCCTCAGGTAGAGTATGAAAAGAATAGCACCAACTATTCACAAATATACACCAAAGAAAACACTTCATTATCTATACATATTTATATATGAAAACTAATGTATACAAGGGATATGATTATACAAGGGTTCTGATTTCAGTTAACACAGAATAATCACACTCAACCCATTATCTCCCACTGAGTGAAACTATAAGACCTGAACAGAGTGCATAGAGCAGCTATTCAAGAACTGTTAAAAAAAAAAAATACATTGTACCAAGCAAGTTGAGGAAAAACACCAGAATTCAAAGCAAAATAATTGGTAGTTACTTTACCATTTTTTTCCTCCAGTAGCCATGGACTGGACTGAAAGCAGCCCAAAACCCAGTAGGGGGCACACTGCAAAGAGCAGGAAATACATCTCCTAATATTCAGAGAAAATAGGGAAGTACACCAGGTTGTTTCTCCATTCTCTCACACCCTAGCCAACAGACAATCCCCTTTCAACAGCTGAATCAACCATGATGATGGAAGCAGGAGTGCTCTCAAGTGCCTGAAATGGCGAGGGAAGGGGGAATCTTTCCTCTCTGATTGGAGCATCTGTGGCCCCCAGACAGTGGGGCCAACCCCAAATTTATATATTTTTCTCTCTTTGCCCTCCTACTGCTTGGGTAAAGTTGCAGAAAGTGAACAGCAGAGAGAAGTAAATAAAGGCTCAGATTTTTTACCAAAGAATTGAAAAGGGGAACTCCAAGGTACTGCAAAGTACCAGGGATTGTGGAAAGGGAGATGCTCAGAAAAACAACCCTATTCTATTGTTTTATGAGCTCCTAGATTCACCACAACCTGCATGTGGATATGATCCTACCTTAAAAACCAAAGACTGGTAACTCAACTAAGAAACAGATCTCCAACCAGATCTAGACTAGGCACTGGATGAAAACCATATGTGTGTGTGTGTGTGCACACTACTTGTTCAGTCGTGTCTGGCTGTTTGTGACCCCATGGAATGTAGCCTGCCAGGCTCTCTGTCCATGGAATTCTCCAGGTAAGAATACTAGAATGGGTTGCCATTTCCTTCTCCAAGGGGTCTTCCTGACTCAGGGATCAAACCTGGGTCTCCTGCATTGCAGGCAGATTCCTTACTATCTGAGCCACCAGGGAAGCCCTAAATAGCACAGCAAAACTTTTGAAAATTGAATTCATTTTGGAGCCATGATCCACAAAAGGCAGGTCACAACTTAAGATCTGGACCCAACCATGTTGACTACGAGCTAAAACAAAAATATGAATATGTCCCCATGGGATTAAAACAAGATACAAAACCCCATAACATAATATTAAAAATGTCCAGACTGCACCCCAAAATTATTTAGCATTCGAAGAACCATAAGAATCTCAACTATTGATTGTCTATTCAAAAGGCAATCAACAGACAACAATGCTGAGATGACATATGACATAAATGTTGGAATTATCTAAAAAAGACTTTTAAAAAGCTATTATAAAAATGCTCCAACAACCACTCCTCCACTTTTTGGCCAAGATCAAGTGTAAAAAATGCTCCAACAATTTAAAGCAAACAGTCTTGAAATGAATATAAAGCTAGAAAGTCTAAGCAAAGGAGTAAACAATTTTAAAAGATCCTAATAGTAATGTTATAATTGAAAAATATAAATAATTGAAATTTTTAAAGGTGAATAAATAGGGTCAGTAGCAGAATGAAGGTGAGTCAGTAAATTTGAAGATAGATCAATAGAAAGTATCCAACTTGAACAACAGAGAGGAAATTCTGAGAAATACATTGATATGTTGTTCATTCACTAAATCTTATCTGACTCTTTGCAACCCCATGGACTGCAGCATGCCAGGCTTTCCTGTCCTTCATTATGTCCCAGAGTTTGCTCAAACTCATGTCCATTGAGTTGGTGATGTCACCAACCATCTCATCCTCTGTCGTCCCCTTCTCCTCCTGCCTTCAATCTTTCCCAGTATTAGGATCTTTTCCAGTGAGTCAGTTCTTGGCATCAGGTGGCCAAAGTATTGGAGCTTCAGCTTTAGCATCAGTCCTTCCAATGAATATTGAGGGTTACTTTCCTTTAGGATTGCCTGGTTTGATCTCCTTGCTGTCCAAAGGACTTCATAAAGACGTGTACCATAATATCAAAAGGTCTAATATCCCTGTGTTTGGAGTCCCAGGACAGGAGAAAGAGTGTGACACAGGAAAGAAAGTATGTGAGCATATAATAACTGAAAACATTCCAAAGTTAGCAAAAGAAGTAAACCTACAGATTCAAGCACTTAAACAAACTGCAAAAGGACAAACTCAAAAGAATCAATGTCCACACGAATTATATTTAAACTATTGAAAAGAAAAGCAAAGAAAATATTTATATATTTAAAGCAAATATTTATAAATATATTTTATATACAAATTTATATTTATTTAAATGTAAATATTTATATATTACATTTAGAATAATGACAATTCAAATGACTATGAGAGTCCCTTGGACTACAAGGAAATCAAACCAGTCAATCCTAAAGGAAATCAGTCCTGAATATTCATTGGTAGGACTGATGCTAAAGCTGAAGCTCCAATACTTTGGCCACCTGATGCCAAGAACTGACTCATTGGAAAAGATCCTAATACTGGGAAAGATTGAAGGCAGGAGGAGAAGGGGACAACAGAGGATGAGATGGTTGGTGACATCACCAACCATCCTACTGCTTGGGTAAAGTTGCAGAAAGTGAACAGCAGAGAGAAGTAAATAAAGACTCAGATTTTTTGCCAAAGAATTGAAAAGGGGATCTCCAAGGTACTGCAGAGTACCAGGGATTGGTACATGGTACATGTCAATGGACATGAGTTGAGCAAGCTCCAGGAGTTGGTGATGTTCAGGGAAGCTTGGCATACTGCAGTCCATGGGGTCGCAAAGAGTCAGGCATGACTTAGCAAGTGAACTGTACTGAACTGATGGATTTCTCATCAGAAACCAACATGATCATAAAAAAGTGTATAACATTTTTAAAGTGCTGAAAGAACCATCCACCCCAAATAATATATCCAGCAAAACTAGCTTTCAGGAATACAGTGAAAGAAAGACAGTCTCTGAAGAAGGAAAACACTGCCAGCCAACCTGCTATAAAAAGATGGCTAAGAGAAGCTCTTCTTCTCTTTAAAATGGGCTCATTCATTTGAAGCAAAAAGGATAACATGATCTAATGGGATTTTTAATGTATGTAGATGTAATACACAAATAGACATAACATAAAGGAGTGGGAGGATAACATACTATATGTTAGTATGGTTTATATATTCCACTTGAATTGGTAAAATATTGATTCTGGGTAGGTTGTAAAAACTTAAGTATGCATGTTGTATCCCCTAGAATATACAAAGAGATAAAAATATGTAAAATACAATAGATAGACTAAATAGAATACTAAAAAGTGTTCAAAGAAACCCAAAAAGAAGAAAGGGGAAATGGAGGGGGAAAAAACAGACAGAACAAAAGAAAACAAATAATAAAAGGGCAGACCTAAATCCAAACATATCAATAACTACATTAAATGTAAATGGTCTAAACAAATCAATTAAGAGTGTCATAATCATTATGACAAAATAAGTAAAAAACCAGGACCCTAAAATAAGTACCTAGAAATCACTTCAAGCACAGAAGCCAGCAAAGAGCAGCCTTGGAGCAGAACTGGGACCCGGGGAAGGGCTGTTGGTTTATCACACCCAAGAAGGCACAATTGTGCAGAAGCAAAAGCTTCAGAAAAACCTGGAGGTTGGAAGCCAAAAGAGCATCAGATATGGTGTGATGAAAGCCAGCACCAGGCTGCCCAAGAAGCTACCACTGTTGAAGACCCTCACCAAGAAGGCAGCAACTTGCTCCTCCACCAAGACAGCTTACTAAGAATGCTGCCCCAGAAGAAGCCATCACCACAGCCCCCTCCTCTTTGCTCAGACCTGTGCAGGTAACTCGATAGGGAGGACCGGCCTCACTCTGGAGAGCCTTGAGTTGCACCTTGAACTTTAATGGGGGCCTGGCCCAAAAGCCTCTTGATGAAAGTGAAAGAGGAGAGTGAAGAAGTTGGCTTAAAGCTCAACATTCAGAAAACGAAGATCATGGCATCCGGTCCCATCACTTCATGGGAAATAGGTGGGGAAACAGTGGGAACAGTGTCAGACTTTATTTTGGGGGGCTCCAAAATCACTGCAGATGGTGACTGCAGCCATGAAATTAAAAGATGCTTACCCCTTGGAAGGAAAGTTATGACCCACCTAGATAGCATATTCAAAAGCAGAGACATCACTTTGCCAACAAAGGTCCGTCTAGTCAAGGCTATGGTTTTTCCTGTGGTCATGTATGGATGTGAGAGCTGGACTGTGAAGAAGGCTGAGTGCCAAAGAATTGATGCTTTTGAACTGTGGTGTTGGAGAAGACTCTTGAGAGTCCCTTGGACTGCAAGGAGATCCAACAAGTCCATTCTGAAGGAGATCAGCCCTGGAATTACTTTGGAAGGAATGATGCTAAAGCTGAAACTCCAATACTTTGGCCACCTGATGTGAAGAGTTGACTCATTGGAAAAGACTCTGATGCTGGGAGGGATTGGGAGCAGGAGGAGAAGGGGACGACAGAGGATGAGATGGCTGGATGGCATCACTGACTCAATGGACGTGAGTATGAGTGAACTCCAGGAGTTGATGATGGACAGGGAGGCCTGGCATGCTGTAATTCATGGGGTCGCAAAGAGTTGGACATGACTGAGCGACTGAACTGAACTGAACTGGCCCATGAGCAGGTGATCAGTAGGTCCAAAGTACACAGGTTAGCTCCCCAGGGTGCTGACAACCCCACACAGGCCAAGGCGAGGAGGATGCCTTCAGCCACTTTCCATGTCCACCTTACTTCTCCCCACATCCTGTCCATTGGTTTAACCCAGGGCAATAAACCTGACTTTGTCATTCAAAAAAAAAAAGAACAAGGAAGAAACTCACTTCAAATACCCCAACATAGGTAGGTTTAAAGTAAAAGGATGGAAACATATATACCATGTAAACATGAATAATAGAGAGCTGGGATGGCTTTATTAGTATCAGACTTAGACTTCTCAGCAAAGAAAATTGCTAGGAATGAAAAAAAACATTCCCTGATAATAACTGATCTATCCACCAAGAAGACATTGCAATCTGTATTAGTTTTCCATTGCTGTGTAGCAAATTACTGACAAACTGAGTGGCTTAAAACAACACATATCTGTTACCTCACAGTTTCCTTATATCAGAAGTCAGGGCATAGCTTAATTACGTTCTCTCTGCTTCAGGTGTCTGCATCTAGGTCTCAGCTAAGGATGCAGTCTCATCAGAAGCTTAACTAGGGGAAAATCCATTTCCAAACTCAGTTGGATTTGGGAAAGAATTCATTTCCTTGCAGCAGTATGACTGACTAGATTAACTAGGGCCCTGGATTTTTGTTGACTGCCCATTGGAAGCCACCACCAAACAGAGGCCATATGCTGTTCCTAGAGGGTAACTGAGGCTCCTGATCATGTGGGTTTCCTCAACATGGCTTCTTACTTCATCAACCCAACAAAGAGAATCTCACTCCAGTTTGCCAGGATGGAATCTTATAGGAGTGACGTTTCATCGTCTTTGCTATGTATCATAAAAATCAAGAGAGTGACGATCTATAACCCTCACTATATTCTACCCATTAGAAGCAAATCCCAGGTCCTGCCCCGCCTCAGTGGGAGGGTATTACACAAAGGCATGAACATCAAGAGGTGAGTTCATTTTGATGTACCTTCTTAGGGACTGCTTACCACACAGTTTCTAGCAATGTGTGCATCAATTACCATAGCTTTTAAACACATGAGGCAAAAGATGACAGATTCCATAAACATGTCCATGATTACAGTTGGGGGTGTCAATACTCCTGTCTATGTACAGATAGAACCAATAGACAAAAAATCAGCAAGGATATAGTATATCTGAACACTACCGTCAACCAATTGGCTGTAATGGACATTTATAGAATGCTCCACACAACAACAGCAGAATACACATTGTCTTTAAGTACACATGGAATAAATTGATGGCAAAAGGAAAAGAGGGAGGCAGAGGATAAGATGGTTAGAGAGCACCACCAACTCAATGAACATGAATTTTGAGCAAACTCTGGGAGATAGTGAAGGACAGGTAAGCCTGGTGTGCTTCAGTCCATGGGGTTGTAAAGAGTCTGACACAATTCAGTGACTGAACACGTGCACATGGACTAAAAGTCTGCAACCAGTTTCACTGGGTTAAATTCAGCAGGACTGTTTCTTTTTGGAGGCTCAAGAGGAGAATCAGTTCCCTTGCCCCGTCCACCTAATGGAGCTGTATTACCTGCCTTTCCTCCATTTTCAAAATCAGCAGTATAGCATCTTGCTTCCATTGCCACATCTCCTACTTCCTCCTTTGACCTTCTTGCCTTCCTTTCTTAAGGACTCTTTCAAGTACTTTTTCTGAGCCCACTTATATAATCCAAATAATCTTCCCATCTCTAGATCTTTAACTTGATCACGTTTGCAAGGTCCCTTTTGCCAGTAAGTTAGCATAGTTACAGGTTCTGGGAACTAGGACATAGATAGAGGAGGCCATAATTCAGCATACCTTATAAACTTGTTGAAGAAATTGAACTCGTAAAAAACATTCCAAAGAAGAATTTTACTGACCCAGGTGAGTTCACTGGTAAACTCCATTTTTAAGAAGAAACAATACCAGCACTATACAATTTCTCATAGAGAATATGAGAGGAGTGAACACTTCTCATTTTATGAGGCTAACATAACACTGACACCAAAACTGACAGACAGTTCAAGAAAAGAAATCTACAGACCACTATCTCTCATGAACTTAGACATAAAACTCCTCAACAAAGTATTAGGGAATTGAATCTAACAATAAAAGGAGTTATACATTGTAATCAAGTGGTGCTTTTCCTGGTATTGCAAGGCTGATTTAACACAATGAAATCTACCATAATAACTAAAGAAAAACTACATGATTATACTGATGCAGAGAAAGTATTTGACAAAATTGTTGACTTGTCCATTCATGATAGTAACTTTTGACAAAACAAAAATAAGAGGGAACTCCCTCAACTTGATAAAGACCATATATAAAAACAAAACCCAAAAAACAAACAAACCACTATAAATAACAACATTCTTAAGGTTAAAGACTGAATTATTCCCCCCTAAAATGAGGAATAGACCCTGATGCTGGGAAAGATTGAAGGCAGGAGGAGAAGGGGATGACAGAGGATGAGATGGTTGGATGGCATAACTGACTCAATGGACATGAGTTTGAGCAATCTCCAGGACATAGTGAAGGACAGAAGAGCCTGGCAAGCTGCAGTCCATGAGGTCGCAAAGAGTCAGACATGACTGAGCAACTGAAAACAAAGATGAGAAAAGGTCTTCCCAGGTGGCGCTAGTGGTAAAGAACCCACCTACCAATGCAGGAGACTAAGAGACATGAATTCAATCCCTGCGTTGGGAAGATCCACTGGAGAAGGGAATGGTTCCAGTATTCTTGCCTGGACAATCCCAAGGACAGAGGAGTCTGGCAGACTACATTCCATAGGGTCGCAAAAAGTCAGACACCAATGAGGTAACTTAGCAGGCATGCATGCAGGCAAGATGAGGAAAGAGGCAGGAAGGTCCACTATAACCATATCTATTTAACAGTGGGATGAAACTCTTAGTGAAATAAAGCAGAAAAAATAATAAAAGACATACAGATATTGCAAAAATCACAATATATAAATTTAAGTATAATACTGAGAAAACGGAGGAACAAAAAAACCCAGAAAGAACAAAATGAAAAGGAAGCAGATAAAAAGGAGTTCTCAGAGGTTATTAGAAAATTTCTCCAATTCACAGATGACATGATTGTCCACTTAGAAGGTCCCAAGGAATCCATAAAATCTTAGAATTATTACTATATACTAGCCACTTGCAATTTGAGATGAAATTTTTTTAATATATAAATCACAATAATAAAAAATAAAAGAAAATACTTTGGCATAAATTTAACAAAACATGTTCAGGATCTATATGCTAAAAACTACAAAACACTGATGAAAGTAATCAAAAAATGTCTAAATAAATGGAGAAACATACCATGTTCGTGTATCAAAAGACTAAACTTGGCAAGGATGTTAATTCTCTCCAAATTTATATACAGATTTAGTGCAATTCAAGCCAACATCTATGCAGAAATTATTGTAAATATAGACAATGGAAATCTAAAATTAATAGGACATCAAAGTGGGACTTCCCTGGTGGTCCAGTAGTT
Organism: Tragelaphus eurycerus; assembly: GCA_935064755.1. Taxonomy (NCBI): domain Eukaryota; kingdom Metazoa; phylum Chordata; class Mammalia; order Artiodactyla; family Bovidae; genus Tragelaphus; species Tragelaphus eurycerus. The sequence continues at coordinate 1,074,661 of CAKXYN010000119.1, read as the reverse complement.
AAGACCCTGTGCTTCTTCTGCAGGGGCTATGGGTTCAATCCCTGGTCACAAGCCTCACAGTGCAGCCAAAAAGAATGAAAAAGAAGACTTATTATAAAGGTACTAGTAGTAAGGCACGGAGAAGGCAATGGCACCCCACTCCAGTACTCTTGCCTGGAAAATCCCATGGATGGAGGAGCCTGGTGGGCTGCAGTCCATGGGGTCGCTAAGAGTCGGACATGACTGAGCGACTTCACTTTCACTTTTTCGCTTTCATGCATTGGAGAAGGAAATGGCAACCCACTCCAGTTTTCTTGCCTGGAGAATCCCAGGGGCAGGAGAGCCTGGTGGGCTGACGTCTATGGGGTCACGCGGAGTCGGACACGACTGAAGTGACTTAGCAGCAGCAGCAGCAGTAGTAAGGCATAAAGCAATCCAGGCAAGGTATTATTGGTAAAAGGAATAGATATATAGATGAGTGGAATAGAATAGAATCCAGAAATAAGGTCTATACACAAATATGATGAATTGATTTTTGACAAAAGTACATAAGCAATTCAGTGGGAAAAAATACATTATTTTCAACAAATGGTTTGAAACAATTGGATATCTATATATAAAAAATGAACTCAATTTAAAAATGGGTGAAAGACTTCAACAGACACTTCACAAAATAGGATGTGCAGATAACAATAATGACATGAAAAGATGTTTAACACCAGTAGCCAATAAAGAAAGGAAAATTACAGCCATGAGCGACCTGTTAGAATGGCTTAAATCAATAAAGCTGACAATACCAAGTAAAGGTGAGAATGCAAAGTACCTAGAACACTTACACACTACTGGTAGAAACGCAAACTGGTACAACCATTCAGGAAAACAGTTCAGCAGTTCCTTGTAAAATTAACATATATTTGCCCATAAGAGCAAGCAATCTCACTCCTAGGTGTATATCCAAGAATGAAACTTATGTTCATAAAACCCCTGTATATATTGTTAATCACAGCTTTATTTGTAACACCCCCCCAAATCAGAAACAACCCAAGTGTCCTTCAATGGGTGAGTAAACTCTAGTACATCACACAATGAAATACTACTCAACAATAAAAATGACTAAACAATTGATATACCTAATAGCCTAAATGAATCTCACAGGCATTATGATGAGTGGAAGTCTCAAAGGTTGCATACTATATGAATCTACTTTTGTGACACTTTCTTTTTCTCAGCTTTATTGAGAAACAATTGACACATCACACTGTATAAGTTGAGGTGTGCAATATGTTGATTTGATACATTTATAAATTTAAAAAATGTATCATTACAGTATTAGCTACCACTTCCATCCCATCACATAGTTTTCAGGGCAGTTTTTAAAAGATAAAACTGTAGTTATGGAGAATGGATCAGTAGTTGCCAGGAGTTAGCAGGAGAGGAAGAGTGAAGGGATAGTACAAGGGAGGACTTGGGGATGACGGAACTGTTGTGTATCCAGATCATGGTAGTGGTTATATGAATCTGTACATGTGTTAAATTCATACAAGTGCATACTAAAAAATGAATTTTGCTGTGTGTTACTTCAAATAATTCCTCCCTGTTGTGTGTTAACAAACTCTTTCATTACCCTTGGACATTCTCCAATTTTATGTTAGCTTAAAGAGGTGGTTCAAGCCTCAAGAAGTCCCCTAAACATTTCACAATATAAGTCAAACCTTTATGTTGTACACTTGAAACTCAGTAATATATGTCAACTAGATCTCAGTGAAAATGGAAGAAATTCTAAAATAAAATAAAAACCATGATTTGAAGGGAAAAAAAGTCCCCTAGAGATGTGTCCTAAGTTCAGTTACCCTGAAATGTGGCAGGATGTGACAGGAAAAGAAAACTGAACCTTTAAGTCTAGGCACTTCTGCAGGTTACTATGAAGTGTGAGGGCATAAATCATCATGGTGAGGGGCCTGTTTTCTATAATTGGAAATGAAGTATCCAAAATTAACTCTCTGGTGCATGCATGCTAAGTCGCTTCTGTCATTTCCAACTCTTTACAACCCTGTGGACTGTAGGCCAACAGGCTCCTGTATTCAAGGGATTCTCCAGGCAAGAATACTGGAGTAGGTTGCCATTTCCTACTCCAGGGGATCTTTCCAACCCAGGGATCCAACCTGTATCTCTTAAGTCTCCTGCATTGGCAGGTGGGTTCTTTACCAATAGCACCACAGGGGAAACCCTAACTCCTTTGTAGGTTTTCACAAATAAGCTGTGGAGTTACTAACTTACTCAAAATTTAATTTTAAAAAATCACTTTGAGTATTTTCAACAGAAGAAATTTTCTGCAGGTAATTGGTGATACAACAGATAGAAAAGCTGGAATGTGACATACCCCAAGAGAATAGAAAGTGGAAGACCCTAAGCTGGAGAGACAAAGAAAGAAGGGAATTTGATAAATGACCAGGGGTCAGGGGTGTGTGAGAGAAGCTGGGACCACAGCAGGCAGTCCTTTTAGGTTCTGCCAGTGGAAGGCCCTCATGGGGGAATGGAAGGCAGCAAGGAAGTGGGGCGCAGACTTCCTTCCTGAGTTCTGCTGCTCCAGATTGCTCTGCCCCAGTGGAGCTCCCTTCAGAGTTTCCAGAACCAACCTCAGCCACAGGACCCCATGAAGCCCAAATATCAATTCCACAGGGCATCTCTTCTGAACCACTAGGCTCTGGTAACCCCATCTGTTCCCTGCTGTGCTTTCAACCCTAGGGATAGCAGCTGCTGCCTGAAATTATTCTGGTATCTCATACTTGCCTTTCTACTCTCTCATTTCTCTGACATCTATGTAGCCAATTCCCTGTATCACACCTCCTCTGTTGAAACAGCTACTTGTTCTATTTTCCTGACTAGACCCTGAGACCCCTCTCTTGCTGTTGTTTTAGTTGGGGTCTCAATCATGTCTGACTCTTTTGTGGCCACATGGACTGTAGCCCACCAGGTTCCTCTGTCCATGGAATTTCCCAGGCAAGAATACTGGAATGGGTTGCCATTTCCTTCTCCAAGGGGTCTTCCCAACCCAGGGCTCAAATCTACTTCTCCTGCATTGTTAGGCAGATTCTTTACCACTGAGCCACCAGGGAAGCCCAAGTCCCCTCTCTAGATACACACTGTACCGTCTGAGGGCAGTCAAGGGTACAGCTGACCCTGAGCTCATTGTGTTTGTTTTGCCCCTGCTTGAAATTTTGCCCAAATTTGAGGATAAAATCAAAATTCCTAAGCATGGTACATAAGGTCTATGGTAGATTTTGCTGGTAGCCCCCAATTTAAGTGTTGTTGTTGTTTAGTTGCTCAGTCGTGTCCAACTCTTTGCAACCCTATGGACTGCAGCATGCCAGGCTTCTCTCTCCTTCACTATTTCCCAGAGCTTGCTCAAACTCATACTCATTGAGTCGATGATGCCATCCAACCATTTCATCCTCTGCTGCAACCTTCTCCTCCTGCTCTCAATCTTTCCCAGCATCAAGGTCTTTTCCAATGAGTCAGCACTTTGCATCAGGTGGCTTGGATGCCACCTGATTGGAGCTTCAGCTTTAGCATCAGTCCTTCCAATGAATATTCAGGGTTGATTTCCTGGAGGATTGACTGGTTTGATCTCCTTGCAGTCCAAGGGATTCTCAAGAGTCTTCTCCAGCACCATGATTTGAAAGCAGTATGTGTGAGTTCCTTTAAAATGGAGCAGGACCTGTGGGGCTCCTGGGCATGGAAGTCTTTCTGTGTCCCATTTCTTATTTGTACTGAATAAACTCTAGCCTCCATGACCTTCCCTGAGTCCCAAAGGGCAGATTTGAACAGTTGCTAATCCACAAGGGGAGGGAATTGAGAGACAAAGGAAGAGACCTCGTACCTAATTAAAGGATCCAGAGAAGCTCATCAGGAGACCACCTGAGGCCAGATTAAAGGAGTGTAGGCTCTGCACACACCATGATCCTTATCAACAATCCCACCCTCGAAGCATTGCTATAAATCTCTTTACCAAATCCCCCTGGGTTGGGACAAGTTTTTGAGACATGGGCCCATTGTGTCCCCCTTTGCCTGGCAAAGCAATAAAACTATTATTTTCTCTTTCACCCAAAACTCTGTCTGAGATTCACTTCAGCACAGGTACACAAAGGCCGGGTTTTTGCCATCATTTTCTACTTCTGAACCCAGGGAGGATTGACATTTTTACCTCTTTGAAGTTTTTGGTGGCTCTATAATTTGCTTTTGGCCAATGAAATGAGAGCAGAAATGATGAGTGGCACTTCTGGACAGACATATTTAAGTGCAGGTGTGTGATTCTCTATGTTCTCCTCCCCCACAGTGGTGAATCCTGAACCCTCAGGTTCAGAGGGGACCACATACTGCAGAAAGCCCATGTATGACAAGTAGTCTGGGCAGATTTTTTTTTTTTTTTTTTACTATGGGGCTGTTACTGAAACCAAGCAGACCCTGAAGGGCACAAAAGCCTTTCTGTGTTCCCCTTTTCTTGTTTGTAGGAAATAGGCTTCATTCAACCTCCATGACCTTCCCTGAGTCCCGAAGAGCAGATTCAAACAGTTGCTTCTCAGGGAAGTAAGAGAATGCAGAAACAAAAGAGGAGCAGTCAAGAAACAATAGTGCAGCTTTAAAGAACCATCCTTATGGCAGAAAGTGAAGAGGAACTCAAAAGCCTCTTGATGAAAGTGAAAGTGGAGAGTGAAAAGGTTGGCTTAAAGCTCAACATTCAGAAAACGAAGATCATGGCATCTGGTCCCATCACTACATGGGAAATAGATGGGGAAACAGTGGAAACAGTGTCAGACTTTATTCTTCTGGGCTCCAAAATCATTGCAGATGGTGACTGCAGCCATGAAATTAAAAGACGCTTACTCCTTGGAAGGAAAGTTATGACCAACCTAGATAGCATATTCAAAAGCAGAGACATTACTTTGCCAACAAAGTTTCACCTAGTCAAGGCTATGGTCTTTCCTGTAGTCATGTATGGATGTGAGAGCTGGACTGTGAAGAAGGCTGAGCGCCGAAGAATTGATGCTTTTGAACTGTGGTGTTGGAGAAGACTCTTGAGAGTCCCTTGGACTGCAAGAAGATCCAACCAGTCCATTCTGAAGGAGATCAATCCTGGAATTTCTTTAGAAGGAATGATGCTAAAGCTGAAACTCCAGTATTTTGGCCACCTCATGCGAAGAGTTGACTCATTGGAGAAGACTCTGATGCTGGGAGGGATTGGGGGCAGGAGGAGAAGGGGACGACAGAGGATGAAATGGCTGGATGGCATCACTGACTCGATGGATGTGTGTCTGGGTGACCTCCGGGAGTTGGTGATGGACAGGGAGGCCTGGCGTGCTGCAATTCATGGGGTCGCAAAGAGTCGGACATGACTGAGCGACTGATCTGATCTGATCTGATCTGAAAGAAGCATCCTTGTTCCTGCTCAAAGAATATACATCAGAGTATCTTTGAGCTCTTCTACAGGAAATAAGGTCCCCACCCAGGTGGACGATGGTAACTTCAGACTGAGAACAAAATTCTTGGAGCACAGCCCTGTTACCTCACTAGCCACACTAATCAGAAGAAAGTCACACACCCTGCAGCCCTCATTCAAATTTTGCCTATAAAAACTTCTCCCTGAAAGCCATGGAGATTTCAGGTTTTTCTGAGCATGAGCAACTATTCTCTTTGCTTGGCCCTGTGATCAGTCTTTGCTCCAAACTCTGACATTTTAGTTCATTTGGTCTCACTGTGTGTCAGACACACAAACTTGCATTCAATAACATTACCATAGTCAAATCTAGCCTATCCTAATACATTTGCGATTTCTCTCCTGCCCTTCTCTCTAGATTCATCTCTAGCTGTGGCCCCAACTCTCTCACTCTCCCATAAGAGCATTCAGACAGCTTAACCCCTTTGGGCTGTTGTATCTGCTTCTCTTTTTGCCTTACTAATCATTTTGAGTTAATACCTGCTCCGAGTTGTTGAAAACCCAGTTGAGCTGCTATCTGGTCCAGGAAGCCTCCTTAATCTGGGTAAGGTCTGTTTCGTCTATATCCTCCTAACACCTTGTGGTTAATTGTAATATGATCCTTCCCATGTTGTATCACATTATCTATGTATTTGTTGATATCCCACTTTAAGTTTTGTAGAGGCTAGGATTGAGTTGTTGTTGTGTTGGTATTGTTGCTTTTTATATTTATCTTTAGGTAAATAATGCATTGAGTACAATGCCTGGTACATAGTAAATGTTCAAAAAATTTGCTAAATAAATGATTAAATATATATAAATAAAGAAGAGGATATGTTTATTTTAATGTTTAGTTATATACACACAAAGCAATATAAATGGAAGTCATTTTGTGAATTCTATATTTTCCCAAGTTACTTCATATGGATTTTTGATCATCTACTTTATCTAGAATTCATATCTTTTTAGTTATTGCTTGCTTTGTCCAATACATTTTCTGCATCCTTCTTATTTTCATTGATCTGTCTCTATGAAAGATCAGCTGGCAAGATCCACTTACTTGATTTGTGTCAGTAAATGTGTATAGTTAAAATTCACTGCAGTTTGGGAAACTGCAAAGGAAAGTTTAGGAAACTGGAAAGGATTTAAATATCTTTTATGTATTTAATGCTATAATACCCTTGTACCATATTCCAAATTAAATATTAGGTTACTTTAAAAATAAAATAAGTTTTGGGGGTTTTTTCAGCTATTTTATCATCCCCAAATCACAACACTCCATTCTTATTCCATTTCCAAAGACCAAAAATTCCTCCCCAATTCAAATTCAGTCTCAGTTCAGATTCTCTTGAAAAAAGGCAAAGTCATTTCTAGACACTCATAGTTTTATGTTTCTCATTAAACACATTGACATTTCTCTAAATGTGAATCATTTAAGCAAAGCCTTGGGAAGTCTCCAGATTCTTTTTTAATTATCTTAAAGTATTCTGAAGATAGTTAAGCAAATGTTGGAGAAAATGTCCTTATCAAGATGTTTGAAATTTTTAACAAGAGCCTATAATGAACTGAAGATACTTCTCAAAGCTTTTATTGACAGCTCAGGTTTTCATTTCTATCTGCCTGCTCCTGTCTCACTACATTAAGCAAAATGTAGGTATAGCCTTCGGAGAAGACAATGGCACCCCACTCCGGTACTCTTGCCTGCAAGATCCCATGGATGGAGGAGCCTGGTAGGCTGCAGTCCATGGGGTCGCTAGGAGTCAGACATGACTGTATAACTTTCAAGTAGACAACCTGAGCGACTTCACTTTCACTTTTCACTTTCATGCATTGGAGAAGGAAATGGCAAGCCACTCCAGTGTTCTTGCCTGGAGAATCCCAGGGATGGGGGAGTCTGGATGGCTGCCGTCTCTGGAGTCACACAGAGTTGGACACGACTGAAGTGACTTAGCAGCAGCAGCAGCAGGTATTGCCTTTTTTTTTTTTTTTTTTTTTGATATTGCATTTGTTAAACTCCTTCTGCTACTGCTGCTAAGTCACCTCAGTCGTGTCTGACTCTGTGTGACCCCATAGACGGCAGCCCACCAGGCTCCCCCGTCCCTGGGATTCTCCAGGCAAGAACACTGGAGTGGGTTGCCATTTCCTTCTCCAATGCATGAAAGTGAAAAGTGAAAGTGAAGTCGCTCAGTCATGTCCGACCCTCAGCGACCCCATGGACTGCAACCTTCCAGGCTCCTCCATCCATGGGATTTTCCAGGCAAGAGTACTACAGTGGGGTGTCATTGCCGTCTCCAAAGCTCCTTCTAGCATCCTCCAAATTTGGGCTTGCATCCAGGGATGGCTGCAGTGCATCACTCCATGAGTTGATGACAGGTAAGGTTGAATAGCCCCTAGGGAACTTCCATGGATGTGTTGACTACCACAAGTATAAATAGATGATCCTTTTCTTAATGCAAGATGGACAGAAAGACACAATGAAGACCCAGGTACCACTGCCTTCATGCTTGCACAAAACCACACAGACTATATGTTTATGATTCGGTAGCCATGTTAGAAAAGTGCTGCCTCAGACTCTAGTCAGAGGTTGTTGTTGCTGTTGTTTAGTCACTCAGTCATGGCCATCTCTTTGCAACCCCATGAACTGCAGCACTCCAGGCTTCCCTGTCCCTCACTATCTCCCAGAGTTTGCTCAAGCAAACACACCCACTGAGTCAGTGATGCCATCCAACCATTTCATCCTCTGCCACAACCTTCTACTCCTGCCCTCAATCTTTCCCAGCATCAGGGTCTTTTTCAATGAGTCAGCTCTTCACATCAGGTGGCCAAAGTATTGGAGCTTCAGTTTCAGCATCAGTCTTTCCAATGAGTATTCAGGGTTGATTTCCTTTAGGATTGACTGGTTTGATCTCCTTGCAGTCCAAAGGACTCTTCTGCAGCACCATAGTTTGAAAGCATCAAGTCTTTGGTGTTTAGCCTTCTTTATGATCCAACTCTCACATTCGTACATGACTGCGGGAAAAACCATAGCTTTGACTATACTGACCTTTATCAGCAGAGGTTAGCCACAGTATACTTTAGAGTCCCCTCCATAGACATCATCCTTCTTCCCGTGGTGGCTATAAACTTTTGCCTCGGACATGTACAGGAAAACTCATCAATTATTATAAAAGGAGCTCAGCAGGTTTATTAGAAATATTTTTGCTATAAGTAGTAGAAAAGCCTGTTTCTCAATGGCTAAAGCAAATAAGAGTTTATCTTATTCATGTAACAGGAATTCTCTCTGTAGAAAACTGCTTGTATAGGTTCAGTGCCTAAACGATGTAAGGACCACAGCTCCCCCAGTATCTATGATGGAGAGACAAATACTGCAGCTAAAACTGAGTCCCCTGAAACTGAGTTTCTCTGCCAAGTTTATGATTAACTTCTCCATCCAAAACTTTATTTCCTTTCTTGTCCTGTCCCTGTTTCTCTTAGGATTGATGAGTGTCAAAGAAAATGGGAATTGAAATTGGGCAGGAGAACAAGATGGCAGAGGAGTAGGTGGACATGGAGTACATCTCTTTCCATGGATACATCAGGAATACACATTCAGACACAGAAGTGCATACAGAACACCAGCTGAGAGCAGACAGGAGGATCTGACCAGTGGAAAAGAATATATAGAATATATAAAGAATATACCAAAACTCGGTAGGACGAAGGAACTAGGGGAAAAAACAGAAGTGTTAGTAGGACTGGACCTACCCTCAGAGGGTGGAGGAACTGAAGCAGGGGTCCTATCTCCACAGCAGGGCAATTGTCTGAGTCAGAGGAGAAACATTTAAGGCTGAGAGTGAAACAGCTGATCTGTGGCAGCCTAAATGGAATGAGAATCAGTCCTTGCCACAGCCATACATATGCTGGGCAGGAATGCGGGCCCCCTGAAAGGGACAGCAGCTGGGAGCTGGAGTTTAGGGATTGTGGGGCAATCTCAGTGCGAGGGCTGCTGTTGACTACAGAGAGATGGGTCAAGGGGATGTGAGGGAGGAGATCATGGTGGGAAATGCCTGTGGAGGAAAGCCAGGCAGCCATGGAAGCAAGGCGATATTGCTTAGTCACATATAGGGGGTGGAGCCATCACCATAGCCTCTCTCTCTCCACACACCAGCATCCGAAGCTGAACAATAGAGAGGCTGGCCCACCAAACACCTGACGCACTGAAATACAGAGTAGGACCCACCCAGGGTGCCCCTTTAAGTGCCTGTTGCACTGATCTACAGAATAGGACCCCAGTCAGGGGGCCCCTCTATGTGCCTGACATGCTGAGCAACAGAGAAGGACCCCAGGTAAGGGATCCTTCTAAGTGCCTGAAAAGGCAGAGCTATGGAGGAAGACTGGCCAAAGAGACCTTCTGATCACCAGCTACCAGCTATAAGAGGCTCAAAAAAAGACTGATAGGGCCGTAACTCCTGCTGCAGAGGCAGCTTGTGTCCCTGAACACTTGGCGCTGCCAGGGTCCCTGCAAGTAGAGCAGCTGCACCATCTTCATGCTGAACTCTCACTGGGGCAGAGCTGCCACAGGCCAAAAAAAAAAAAAAAAAGAAGTCTTGTGTTAATGCACGCAGAGTCGCTTAGGTCCTATCCAACTCTTTGTGATCCTGTAGACTGTGGCCTGCCAGGCTTCTCTGTCAGAGAGGGGTTCTCCAGGTAAGAATACTGGAGCGTATTGGCCAATACTGGTTGCCATACCCTTCTAGAGCACTATATTTCCTGCTGTTCTAGCCACCAACCCCCTGAGTACCTGGTGCTGCCATAACCCCTGCGACCCAAGCAGCTGCACCACTTCCACACCTGGCCCTCACAGGGGCAAACTCAAGCCCTTCAGGACAGCCTCAGGAGCTAAACCCTAGTGGATGACCCACAAGTAGAGGTGGAAATAAAAGCACAATTCAAATCCAGGGGCAGTGTGGCTAAGGAAGAAGACCCCAAACCTTCCCACAAGCTGTACAAGCTGCAGATTAAATCCACACAATCAACTAAGCAGACTCTATGTCTATGGAATATATAAAAGGCAACTGAGAGCTCCCACAAAAGAAAATGCACTCACTCTGATAGCTGTGGACATTGGAGGCAAGAACACACAGGAGGGACCAGATTAGAACCTGAGCTGCCCCCTCAGCAGGTCCAGAGATCAGCACAGTGTTGGAGGGCATCCTAGGGAGGTGAGGTGGACTGTGATTCCCAGCGCGGAAAAGGACTCTGACAGCAGTGACTCAAGAAAAACATGTATTATTCTTATCTTTTGATCTGTTCTCAAGATTCTTTTGATTTTTTTTCTCTTTTTCCCCCCTCTGTTGTAGTTGTCGATTTTATTGGCACCAAGAAATCCAAGTAAGCTTTTGAACTGTTTTTTTCTCTTTTTCCTCAGTCACAGTTTTTATTGTCATAAACCTCTACCTCTACCTTGGGCTTTTGCAGTTCTGTGGAGTTTTCCTCTTTTTTTTTTCTCTTTTCTCTTGTTTTAAATTTTAATTTAAAGTTTCTTAAACCTATTATTATTTATTCCTTTGTTTGCTTTTTCTACTGTTCTCTTCCCTTTGCAGTTAATCTTTAATGTATATAAATCTTCTTTATCTACCTCTATTTAACTTTGCATATCTATTCTTTTTTTCTTTTCTTTCTCTCCTTTCCTCTCAACATATTTGTTAGTTTTGTTTTCATTGCTTTATTCCCCAGTTGGCACCTTGCTTTAGTTTTGTTTTCCAGTTTGTGCTTCAATTAGTTTTGTTCTGGTAGATATAATTTTTGGTTTCCTTTGTTCGCCAGGTAAATCTATTGTACTTAATTTTTGTTGGAATGTTTTGATTTTTCTTATGGGTTTGTATGTATATGTTTATATTCAGTCACACTTTCTATTGTTGTTATAAACCTCTGCCTCTACATTGGGCTTTTGCGGTTCTGTGGAGTTTTCCTCTTTTTTTCCCTTTTTTCTTTCTTCTTCTGTTTTTTTTTTTCCTCTTTTCTCTTTTTTATAATTTTAATTTTTTAAACCTATTACTTTTTTTTACATTTATTCCTTCATTTGCCTTTCTTACTGTTCTTTTCCCCTTGCAGTTAATCTTTAATGTATATAAATCTTCTTCATCTACCTCTACTTAACTTTATATATCTATTCTTTCATTTCTTTCTTTCCTTTCCTCTCAACATATTTGTTAGTTTTGTTTTCATTGCTTTATTACCCACTTGGCACCTTGTGTTTTCCAGTTTCTGCTGAAGTTATTTTTGTTCTTAACTGGTAAATATAATTTTTTATTTCCTTTGTTCATCAAATCAATCTACTGTACTTTATTTTTGTTGGACTACTTTCATTTTGCTCATGGGTGTGTATGTATATATGTATATTCCATTATTTTAAGTATTATTTGCCTGATTTTGTAACTGCTACTTGTCTGGGGTTCATCTTTGGTTTCTCATTTTGGGATATTTGCTTTACTCTCCCTTAATGCCATAACAAACCACTTGTGAAATCTTCGTTCCTGACCAGAGATCAAACCCTGAGCCTTTGGAGTGGGAGCACTGACTCCAATACCTTAGATTACCAGAGAACTAACCCTAAGGAGTATAAAATAGTGAGAACTCACACAAAGGAAATCACTTGAATACAAGACTTGGCATCACGTTGTGCAGGACGCCTCATCTAAACAACAAACAAAAAAAAATACAAACCCAATCATCAGCAGATAGGAGTACCATCTCACTCAGCCTTGCCCATCAGAGGAAAAACAAACAAACAAAAACTCAGCACAAATCTCACCCTATAAGCACAAAGCTCACACAAACCACTGGACCAACCTTGGGAGGGCAGAAACCAAAAGGAAGAAATAACTCAATCCTCTTCAAGGAAAGAATTCAGCTTTCCTCCAAGCCTGAGAAAAAGAGACCTAAAACACAATAACATTTTTTAAAAAATGAAAAGGCAGAGAAATACTGCACAAATGAAGGAACAAACTAGAAACACAGAAGTCCAAACATATGAAGAGGAAATAGGAAAATTACCTGAAAAATAATTCAGAATAATAATAGTAAAGATGATCAAAAACCTTCAAAACAAAATGGAGAAAATGCAAGAATCAATTAACAAAGACCTAGAAGAATTAAATAATAGCATACAGGAACAAGCAACACAATTACTGAAATTAAAAATACTCTAGAAGGAATCAATAGCAGAATATCTGAAACAGAAGAACGAATCAATGAGCTGGAAGATAAAATGGTGGAATAACTTCTAAAGAGCAGAATAAAGTAAAATGAATGAAAAGAACTAAGGACAGCCTCAGACACCTCTAGGACCACATCAAATGCACCAACATTTGAATTATAGGGGTCCCAGAAGAAGAAGAGAAAAAGAAAGGGTATGAGAAAAATTTTGAAGAGATTAGAGTTGAAAATTTCCCCAACATGGAAAAGGAAATGAGGGAATGCAGACACAAATGAAAAGCAGTTAAGAAAGAAAAATAGGGACTTTCCAGGTAGTGCAGTGGCTAAGACTCCATGCTCCCAATGCAGGGGCCCAGATTCAATCCCTGACCAAGAAACTAGATCCCACATGCTGCAACTGAGAGTTCACACACTCCACAAAGAGCAAAGATCCCATGTGCTACAACTAAGAACCAGAGCACCCAAATAAGTAAATAAATATTAAGAAAATTAATGATAACTTAAACAATAGTCAGCTATAAAGCAAAGTTCTAGTTCCTCCTCAAGTAATTATATGTAACAGTCTGACACATATTGTTGAGTGTTCTATGGGAGCTAAGACTCCCCTACCCAGGTGGAGAATTATGACTACATGCTGAACATCAGCACATAGACTCCGGACTATTTGGAATCAGAAGGCTGATGACTGAGATTCCTGAGAAATCACCTTGTTACCTCTCCACCAACCAATCAGAAGAAAATCCACAAGCTGCAACCTCACCCCAAATGTCTTTAAAACTCTTCCCCTGAAAGCCATCTGGGAGTTTGGGCCTTGTGAGCACAAGCTTCCAGTTCTCCTTGATCAGTGTCCTCCAACAAGTGCTCATACAATAAGTCCCCTACATACAAACCTGCAAGTTGCAAACCTGCAAGATGCGAATGTGTGTTCACATGTCCAATCATGGAAGTTAGGTCACATGTCTGGTGTCCATTGTCATGTGTGTGCATCCTCTACAAGTGGTTGCGTTTTTGTGTACTTTACTGTACAGTACTGTATAGAGTAGGCTTTCCTGGTGGCTCAGCGATAAAGAATCCACCTACAATGCAGGAGATGCGGATTTTATCCCTGGGTCAGGAAGAGCCCCTAGAGGAGGAAATGGTTCCCACACCAGTATTCTTGCCTGGAGAATTCCATGGACAGGAGCAGACTACAGTCCATGGGGTCACAAAGAGACAGGACTGAGTGACTAAACAACAGCAACTGTATAGAATACAGTAGTACAGTATATTTGTTTCAAGTCCAGGATGTCCAGAAGCAAGCATAAAAGCAACGGTGATGTAGCTGGTACTACTAAGAAGCACCAAGTGATAACAATGAAAACAAAAGTGAAAATAATTGAGAAAGTGGAGTGATGAGAGGAAGAAGAGGCAACTGAAGAACTGAAAAGATTCACAGCACAGGGAATGGCAAGGGGATTTTCTTTATCTGAGGAGGCACTGTAAGTTTTTGAGGCACAAGGACCTGAATGCAGAATGGTACACAAATGTTGCAGCAGCCTTTCAGAATGCAATCCAGTGCTACCAAGTCATCTATGAAAAAAAAAAAAAAAAAAAAAAAGAGGCTACCCGGGCATCCCTAGGTAGTTTTTTGAAGAGGGTAGATAGAACTGAATCCAGCCAGAGCCTATGCCATCAATGTCAGGAGTGAGTGAAATTGCAGCTTGCCCTCCATCTCCTATTGCTAATGATCCTTCAGCTCTACCAGCTCCCACCTTTTCTCCCTCCATCAGTCATTAACTCTTTTTGCCTGTTCACTCCATGTCAATCCCTGTGTGCCAGATGTTGTACTTACTACTCCAGCACACTAAGCTGGGGCGGCTGCGACCGGCGCACTAAGCGAAGCGCGGCAGAGAGGAACTGCCCCACGTCCGAGGTGAGGGGCAGCGGCCGGAACTGAATTGAACTGTAAGATTAAAAATGTTTTCTGTATTTTTGTGTTTATTTTTTTATATGTTAATTGGGTCAAAACTATTATCAGTTCAATTCAGTCACTCAGTCGTGTCCGACTCTTTGCGACCCCATGAATCGCAGCACGCCAGGCCTCCCTGTCCATCACCAACACACGGAGTTCACTCAGACTCACGTCCATCGAGTCAGTGATGCCATCCAGCCATCTCATCCTCTGTGGTCCCCTTCTCCTCCTGCCTCCAATCCCTCCCAGCATCAGAGTCTTTTCCAATGAGTCAACTCTTCATTCACATCAGGTGGCCAAAGTACTGGAGTTTCAGCTTTAGCATCATTCCTTCCAAAGAAATCCCAGGGCTGATCTCCTTCAGAATGGACTGGTTGGATCTCCTTGCAGTCCAAGGGACTCTCAAGAGTCTTCTCCAACACCACAGTTCAAAAGCGGCAATTCTTGGGCACTCAGCTTTCTTCACAGTCCAACTCTCACATACATACATGAGCACAGGAAAAAACATACCCTTGACTAGACGGACCTTTGTTGGCAAAGTAATGTCTCTGCTTTTGAATATGTGATCTAGGTTGGTCATAACTTTCCTTCCAAGGAGTAAGCGTCTTTTAATTTCATGGCTGCAGTCACCATCTGCAGTGATTTTGGAGCCCAGAAGAATAAAGTCTGACACTGTTTCCACTGTTTCCCCATCTATTTCCCATGAAGTGATGGGACCAGATGCCATGATCTTCATTTTCTGAATGTTGAGCTTTAAGCCAACATTTTCACTCTCCACTTTCATTTTCATCAAGGGGATTTTTCGTTCCTCTTCACTTTCTGCCATAAGGGTGGTGTCATCTGCATATCTGAGGTTATTGATATTTCTCCCAGCAATCTTGATTCCAGCTTGTGCTTCTTCCAGTCCAGCGTTTCTCATGATGTACTCTGCATAATACAGAGTACTATGTCATAAGGGTGTACTCTGTCATAAGGGTGACATATGACAATATACAGCCTTGACATACTCCTTTTCCTATTTGGAACCAGTCTGTTGTTCCATGTCCAGTTCTAACTGTTGCTTCCTGACCTGCATACAGATTTCTCAAGAGGCAGGTCACATGGTCTGGTATTCCCATCTCTTTCAGAATTTTCCACAGTTTATTGTCATCCACACAGTCAAAGGCTTTGGCATAGTCAATAAAGCAGAAATAGATGTGTTTCTGGAACTCTCTTGATTTTCCCATGATCCAGCGGATGTTGGCAATTTGATCTCTGGTTCCTCTGCCTTTTCTAAAACCAGCTTGAACATCAGGAAGTTCACGGTTCACTGGTACTATGTAGCCAGTTGTGTTAGTTGGGTATCTAGGCTCACTTTGTTGGACTTATGAGTGCTCTCTCCGAATGGAATTCAGTTGTATGTAGGGGACTTACTGTACCTTTTCTCACCTCAATCTGGTGTCAGTGAATTGGCTGTGCAGTGCAGTGGGCAAGCACACGCAAGTTCTGTTTTGTAACACAGCTCCAACCTTCAGGTCTGTGTTCAGAGCAGGAAAATGGAGAAAGGGCCTCTGCAGGCTCTATCCTTATATCAAGAAGGCAAAAGAGTTTCCAGATCTAACTCTGAGACCCAGCATATTTCAGCTTGGGTCTTATCTCCCAGAACTTGTTACCACCTCTAGCTGCAAGAGCAAAAACAAGGAACAGGAAACAAGGAACAGGGTTGTCACAATAGTGCAGTTGTAAGCCTGCTACTTCATAGAAAATCAAGGATCCATTAGCTATGAAAAGGGTACTTACACCAAGGTCTTGGGACTTGTACCAATGTCTGCCTCAGCAAGACTGTTCAGGAACATTATACCCAATTAAAAGACCTTTGTTTAGAATGTACCATGGAAGGAGGCAGGTACTGTACCTGCTAAGCCGATTTTTCTCCTGTGTTCATCCATGAAAAAGAAACAAAGTGAAACAGAGCAGGACACTATGGTCCTTGCCTTGCCCACCATGTTCTCTACCTGTCTTTTGTCTCTGGAAAAAAAAAAAGAAAACAGGTTTAATCAGAGAAGTGAGAAATGTGGAAGCAAAGGAAAACAATCAAAGAAGACCAAATAAGAATAATGTAGTCATTAAGCATAGTCAAGGACCTTTAAGTTCTTTCTCAAGGGCTATACATAATATTCTGAGCCATATCCTGTGTGCTGTCTTACAGACACTAACATTAACTACATGATGACCGGACTGTACCCAGGACATGAGCTGCCACAATCCTGAGAATTGACCTCAGAGAAATGGGAACAAGTTAACGTTGGAACTAGAAATTAACTGTACCTGAAACAATCAAGATGGCACTGGTCAGACCATCAGTGACCAATTTGAAGATGACTGTCAGAGCTGACTGTGCTGTTTCTGCATGTAGCCCCCTCCTTCTGACCTTAAAAGCTCTTGCCCCACTGGTTGCCAATGGTGGGGAAGTCGGCCTTTGGACAGATGCCCACAACCTTCGCCCCCAACCAGTTGCCAGCATCTGAAATAAAGCAAACTTTCCTTTCCACTAACCTGGGCCGTTTATTGGTTTTTGAGCAGCAAGCAGCCAGACCCCCCCAAGCATACCTTTCGGTAACAAAAGTACTGACACACGCTGCTATATCCATGAACTTTGAAACATTATGCTAGGTAAAGGAAGCCAGACACAAAAATTCATATATAGTATGATTCCATTCATATTAAATATGCAGAATAGGTAAATCCATAGAGACTGAATGCAGGTTGATGGTTACCAGGAGCTAGGGACAAGGGAGAATGACAGACATTGTTTAATGGGTTCAGGCTCCATTAAGGTAATGAAAATGTTTTGGAACTAGAGAGATGATGTTTGTATAACACTGAATGCACCAAATGCCACTGAATTGTTCACTAAAAAAGGGTGTTCTCTTGCCTTCTGCTGAAAAAAATGAAGGCCAGCTTTGTGCAAATAATCTTTGTATAACACTTATTCTTCAACTCCTACAAACTCATCTTGGCAGTAGTAGTTTCAGTGCTGCTGCTACTGCTAAGTCACTTGAGTCGTGTCCGACTCTGTGTGACCCCATAGACGGCAGCCCACCAGGCTCCCCCGTCCCTGGGATTCTCCAGGCAAGAACACTGGAGTGGGTTGCCATTTCCTTCTCCAATGCATGAAAGTGAAAAGTGAAAGGGAAGTCACTCAGTCGTGTCTGACCCTCAGCGACCCCATGGACTGAAACCTTCCAGGCTCCTCCATCCATGGGATTTTCCAAGCAAGAGTACTAGAGTGGGGTGCCATTGCCTTCTCCAGTAGTTTCAGTAAGAGCAACCAATTCACAGCCAAGGCCGAGATAACTAGTCAGCGTTCAATATCCCCTTATTCTATACTTTGCTTCCTTAGTAACTGAAACCTAGTCAATGTGCCCAGCTAAAAAGCAAAAACAGAAAACTACAATTTCCCAGCATCCCTTGAAGCAAAATGTGGCCATCGGACTAAATTCTGTTTGGTGAAATGTGAATGAAAGCACTGGGTGGGTCTTCCAGGCAAGATCCTTAACAATGTATGACCATTTGTTCTATCTCTCTTTTTTCTGTCTTCCAGCCTGCAAAACTGACTTGATGGCTGAAACACCACCTGCCAACTTGAACCACGAGATGACTTTGAAGATGGAAGCTGTGCTCAGTATGGTCAGGCAAAAGGAGACAAGACTGAAGATACTGCACTATTCGTGGACAGCCTAATTCCAGATTTACTTTACCTGAGGAGATATGGGAGCGAAGTTTCTATCTTTTTATTTGTTAGGAGGAAGGGGTTGTTGTTTACAGGCAAACTTAATTGTAAAAGATACAGCAGCATAACCTCCCTTAGGCAATCCTTCATTCTCTAACTCATTCAAGCTAGTACAGCCCAGAGCATGAGTAACATACTCCCCTCTAAGGTAAGAATGGACCTGCCTACAGGGCTATAGCCTGTTCTGTAACAAGTGCTTCTGCCAGTTACCTGGTCAGTCTGATAATTTCTATCAGTATACCTTAGAGGTCACAGGTTGGCCAAACCCATTCTGTAAGTATATTTTGTTTGGCCATGACGTTTATTATTAATACTGTTATTATGTTTATTATTTTTAAATTATATTTGAATATGGTAAGGGGGCATGTACTCTGCAGTTTCCCATAATCCCCTCACTGTATTTTCTCAAACTGAATGCTTCAAATCTGTATAGAACTTACTGGGCTCCCAAAGGCATTAATGAGAACTATCCCTGGAAATGATTCTTCCAACCCAGTACTTAAGAAATAAAGTAAATGGTGTGAATTAGTCAAGAATGACTCAGCTTGAAATGATTCACTAACAATGAACTGAAGTCTAAATGTATTGATAACAGACAATACAAAATATACCCCGTGGCTCCAATGTTAATTTCTAATTTTTCTCCCTGAAGAGAAAGCTTTAGGCTGTGATTAGGGGAGCGTTTCTGTCTGAGTCTTTCAATTCCACCAGTGTTGGAGTCTGTTTCCTCGTATCTGGACTTCAAAGATACGACAGATTTTCGATCTGTCTTTATCAACTGCAGCAGCTCACATACCAACTACGTGTCCGGATTTCTAACTACTGCTACTTCCCAGTTGCTGCTGAGTAGATTGTTCAGCTCTGGAATATAAGTTGGTCCCACTTGAATGTTTTGAGGCCAGAAATCACACCTGCTCTCTTCTCTGCACTCTCCCCAACACCCAGCACACAGGGCGTTGTGCAAAGCAGTCATCTAGGGCTTCATGTATGGTTTTGCAGGTTGTTACCTAGAGTGGATGCCAAGGGGATAGGGCGTTAGCCAGGACTAAAATCTAGCCCTCCCTGCTCACTAACCTATTCGCTGGTGGGGGCTGCTTCCATTTGGGAAGATGAGGACTTTTCTAATTTGCACAAAGGTTCCACTGGGCTCCCCAAGCTGAGTGAGAAGAGCTACACCTGCCCAGAAAGTGAGCATTCTTGTAATTCACACAGAGGTTTCTTGTGGAGTGACAGCAGCTCTGGGTGCTCTCATAAGCAATTTTGATATGCTAAATGAAATAAGTCAGAGAAAGACAAATACTGTATGACATCATTCATATGTGGAATCTAAAAAAGCAAACTGGTGAATATAACAAAAAAAGAAACATACCCATATGTAGAAAACAAACTAGTGGTTACTAAGGTTGGGGGGTAGGATGGTGTGGGCAGCAATACAAGGATTGGGGAGTGGGAGGTACAAACTATTGGATGTAGCATAGACCCAAGGATGTGCTGTACAACATGGGAAACATAGTCAGTATTTTTTAATAACAGCAAATGAAAAGCAATCTTTAAAAATTATATAACAGACTTTAAAAAATAAAAAGCTCTTTGTGACTCCATGGACTGTAGCCCACCAGGCTCCTCTGTCCACAAAATTCTCCAGGCAAGAATACTGGAGTGGGTTGCCATTCCTTTCTCCAGGGATCTTTCTGACCCTGGGATCAAACCTGTGTCTCCTGAATTGCAGGCAGATTCTTTACTGTCTGAGCCACCAGGGAAGCCCTTAAAAATCATACAACAGACTTTAAAAAATAAAAACAAAATGTTGAAATGAATAAATGCCCTCCATTTATGAGCACTTTAATTCTGGCCATAGTCCGAGGCACACTCATCTATGGGTGACTCATAGATGACTCACCCAGCATCTATGGAAGGGGCACAGACCCCTCCTATCTTAGTCCATTCAGGTTACTATAACAAAATAACACAGATTGGGTAGCTTATAAATAAAAGAAATTTTTATTTCTCATCTTTCTGGAGACTAGGAAGTCCAAGATCAAGGCACTAGCATAGTGAGGGTTGCCTTTCTGGTTCATAGCTGGTAACTTCTGTAGTATCCACTCATGATGGAATGGGTTAGGGAGCTCTCTGGGGTCTTTTTTATAAGGCACTAATTTGGCCAGTAGCATATGGCACAAGTGATGCTGTGTGATTTCTGAGGCTAGATCATATTCTAACTTATTCATTGTAATATTCTCTCTTAGAGCCCTGAGTGGCCATGTAAGAAGTCCCTATCTTGAGGCCCCAGTGCTAGAGAGGCCACATGTAGATGCTCTAGTCAACAGTCCCAGCTGAGCCCAGCCTCTGTAGAACCATATCCATCAAGGTGCGAGGCTTATGGGTGGCTCCATCTTAGACCCTCCAGACTAGCTCATCTGTTTGATGCACATCATAGAGTGATTGCTGTCAACATCACACCTGGAAGAGAAGAATCGCCACAGTAAACCATAAGAAAATGATTGTTTTAAGGCACAGAGTCTTTGGGTAACTGCAACACCATCCTCAAGCTTAGCTACACTCCAAACACCCTGCCATCCTTGAGAGTGAATGAACTGGTCAGGGGTACAGGCTGGGCATTAGGATTTTTAAAACCTTCTCAGGTAATCTGTTCCCCAGTCAAGATTGAGAATTCCTACTCTTTAAGGTAGTACCTGTATTATCATAGATCACTTAACCTTTCTGCACTTAAGTCTCTTGGATTTCATGAACTGAAAATCACTTTAACACCAAATCACCTGGGTGATTCCAGCTGTCTGCCTGCCCCCTTGCCAGGCAGTTACCTAATCAGTTATTTTTCTTTCAGTACATGTGTATTTTCTCAGCAATCCATGAGGGTTTAATAAATTTCAGTGTTGAGATGGACGTTATAGATTGGCTGACTTAAACTCTATTTTCTCTTTCCTCACCTATGCTATGGAGGCTATAAAAACTAAAAACTCCATTTCCCAATCTCCATTACAGTTAAGTCCTGTGACAAGTACAGATGATTTCTAGTTTCTTTTCTTCTACTTCCTCCTTTTACCTACTGGAATGCAGATGTGATGGTTAAAAGGTACAACAGTCATCTGTATCCAGTAGTCAAGGAGTGTGAGGATGGAGGCCTGCATACTAAGCATACCAGGGCAGAAATCTGAGAAGGATTTTGCACGTGTATTCAGTTGCTCAGTCATGTCTGGATAGTTCTTTGTGACCCCATGGACTGAAGCCCGCCAGGCTCCTCTGTCCAAGGGGATTCTCCAGGCAAGACTACTGAAGTGGGTTGCCATTTCCTCCTCCATGCCAAACGGGAAGCCCCTGAGAAGGATTCAGATCAGATCATATCAGTCGCTCAGTCATGTCCGACTCTTTGCGATCCCCATGAATTACAGCACGCCAGGCCTCCCTGTCCATCACCAATTTCCGGAGTTCACTCAGACTTACGTCCATCAAGTCAGTGATGCCATCCAGCCATCTCATCCTCTGTCGTACCCTTCTCCTCTTGTCCCCAATCCCTCCCAGCATCAGAGTCTTTTCCCATGAGTCAACTCTTCACATCAGGTGGCCAAAGTACTGGAGTTTCAGCTTTAGCATCATTCCTTCCAAAGAAATCCCAGGGCTGATCTCCTTCAGAATGGACTGGTTGGATCTCCTTGCAGTCCAAGGGACTCTCAAGAGTCTTCTCCAACACCACAGTTCAAAAGCAGCAATTCTTCGGTGCTCAGCCTTCTTCACAGTCCAGCTCTCACATCCATACATGACCACAGGAAAAACCATAGCCTTGACTAGATGGACGTTTGTTGGCAAAGTAATGTCTCTGCTTTTGAATATGCTATCTAGGTTGGTCATAACTTTCCTTCAAAGGAGTAAGTGTCTTTTAATTTCATGGCTGCAGTCACCATCTGCAATGATTTTGGAGCCCAGAAAAATAAAGTCTGACACTGTTTCTTCTGTTTCCCCATCTATTTCCCATGTAGTGATGGGACCAGATGCCATGATCTTCGTTTTCTGAATGTTGAGCTTTAAGCCAACTTTATCACTCTCCACTTTCACTTTCATCAAGAGGCTTTTTAGTTCCTCTTCACTTTCTGCCATAAGGGTGGAGTCATCTGCATATCTGAGGTTATTGATATTTCTCCCAGCAATCTTGATTCCAGCTTGTGCTTCTTCCAGCCCAGCGTTTCTCATGATGTACTCTGCATAGAAGTTAAATAAGCAAGGTAACAATATACAGCCTTGACATACTCCTTTTCCTATTTGGAACCAGTCTGTTGTTCCATGTCCAGTTCTAACTGTTGCTTCCTGACCTGCATACGGGTTTCTCAAGAGGCAGGTCAGGTGGTCTGGTATTCCCATCTCTTTCAGAATTTTCCACAGTTTGTGATCCACACAGTCAAAGGCTTTGGCACAGTCAATAAAGCAGAAATAGATGTTTTTCTGGAACTCTCTTGCTTTTTTGATGATCCAGCGGGTGTTGGCAATTTGATCTCTGGTTTCTCTGCCTTTTCTAAATCCAGCTTGAACATCAGGAAGTTCACGGTTCACATATTGCTGAAGCCTGGCTTGGAGAATTTTGAGCATTACTTTACTAGCATGTGAGATGAGTGCAATTGTGTGGTAGTTTGAGCATTCTTTGGCATTGCCTTTCTTTGGGATTGGAATGAAAACTGACCTTTTCCAGTCCTGTGGCCACTGCTGAGTTTTCCAAATTTGATGGCATATTGAGTGCAGCACTTTCCCAGCATCATCTTTCAGGATTTGGAATAGCTCCACTGGAATTCCATCACCTCCACTAGCTTTGTTCGTAGTGATGCTTTCAAAGGCCCACTTGACTTCACATTCCAGGATGTCTGGCTCTAGGTCAGTGATCACACCATCGTGATTATTTGGGTCATGAAGATCTTTTCTGTACAGTTCTTCTGTGTATTCTTGCCACCTCTTCTTAATATCTTCTGCTTCTGTTAGGTCCATACCATTTCTGTCCTTTATCGAGCCCATCTTTGCATGAAATGTTCCTTTGGTATCTCTGATTTTCTTGAAGAGATCTCTAGTCTTTCCCATTCTGTTGTTTTCCTCTATTTCTTTGCATTGATCACTGAAGAAGGCTTTCTTATCTCTTCTTGCTATTCTTTGGAACTCTGCAATCCTATCGATAGTCTTATCGGTTCTGGGTTGGCTGCTAGTTATATGGCTTCTCTTGTGGCTCAGTTGGTAAAGAATCTGCCTGCAGTGCAGGAGACCCAGGTTCAATCCCTGAGTTGGGAAGATCCCCTGGAGAAGGACAGGACATTCCACTCCAGTAGTCTTGTCTGGGAAATCCCATGGACAGAGGAGCCTGATGGGCTGCAATCTATAGGGTTGCAAAGAGTCAGACATGACTTAGTGACTAAACTACCGCCACCAGCCACATATGACTGTTTAAATTTTAATTAATTAAAAGTCAATAAAATTAAATGCTCAGTCCCTCAATCACATGACAGATTTCAAATCTTCAGTAGCTACACAGAACTAAAGACTAATGTATTAAACAGCCAGGACTTTAGAATAGTTTATCATCAAGAAAGCTCTACTTGACAGTGATGATCTAAAGCATCTGTAATGTATAGTGTGTTTTGAAAGGAACTCAGAAAACTAAGGAGTGGTTTTTATTAATAAATCATCTTCCAAAGGCAAAACCAGGTGTACTTCCCTCCAAAGGCTAAGTTTGTTTCTGACTAAAATTGAAGCAACAGGGTTTTGTTTGGTCCCTCTTTTCACCAAAAGCAAACAATGAGAATAAAACCATGCTGAATTCTTCCAAACCAATCATATTCCATGATCTCTCAAAGCCAGGAGGAAAAAAAAAATGTTTCTGCAATGATTTGAAGCGATAGGCAGAAGTGGCAAAAGGGAAATGCTACAGAGATGCAAGTGAAAAACAGAAAAGAATGAGCCAGAACAAAACAAAGATGATTTTATTCTGTTTCCTAATAATAGTCATCCTTGAATGGCATATAATGGGCTTTCAGACCTACTGGATTTCAGATGAAACTAGGTAACTGGAGGAGGATTTTTATAGCCTAGAGGCCTCAGAGGGGTTTCTGCATAATAGACAGAGGCTACACAATTAATTGCTGTAGCCTTGCATTGCTATGAATGTCATCTAAATTCTTTTTCTGACTACAATAGTGTAAAAATAAATAAATAAAATCAAGAACAAAACAGAAAATATCATATCCAAGTTACTATTTGTTTGAATCTTTTCTTGCACACAGGTTCACAAATAACATCACTTCTTCATGAATATCTTTCTACTTGTTTATGCATGGGTGAATGTTCACCTCACCTGTTGTTGTTCAGTCGCTAAGTCATGTCTGACTCTTTGTGACCCCATGAACTGCAGCACTCCAGGTTCCTCTGTCCTCCCAGAGTTTGCTCAAATTCATGTCCATCAAGTCCGTGATGCTATCTAACCATCTCATCTTCTGCCACCCCCTTCTCCTTTTGCCTTCAATCTTTCCCAGCATCAGGTATTTTCTAATGAGTCAGCTCTTCACATCAGGTGGCCAAAGTATTGGAGCTTCAGCATCAGTCCTTCCAATGAATATTCAGAGTTGATTTCCTTTAGGATTGACTGGTTTGATCTCCTTGCTGTCCAAGGAACTCTCAAGAATCTTCTCCAGCACCACAATGTGAAAGCATCAATACTTCAGTGCTCAGCCTTTTTTATGGTCCAACTCTCATACGCGTACATGACTACTGGAAAAATCAAAAGACCACATATGTGAGCAGACATGCAAATATGTGTTCTGTCAAATTTCCTCTCTCCCCATATTCAGCCACACAGATCACAGACCTGTAATTAAAGTACTTTTCTCAATGCTTCATTTCATCAAATAGTGAAATATCTGGGGTCAATCATATGTATACACTATAATTTATAGTGGGCATTATAGCTTAAAGGAACCAACTTCAGTACTTAAAGTCTTTTCTCTAAATATGGAATGTGTTGAAGGTAAGTGTCCATATATCAAGGATAAGTGACATTGATGAAAAATGCCAGCAGCTAACAAATGGAAAATAAATTTATAAACAATTGGTTTATCTTTATCTAATAATTACTATTTTTTCATTGACTTAGGAAATATTTAATAAATTCCTCCCATGTACAAAGACCTACAATCAAGTTAGTGAATTCATGAAGTCAGAGCCCTGCCATCAAAGATCTTGTCATTCTTTACAAGTCAAGGTTCTTCTGCTCCAACCATAAATGTAGGTTTTTCATAGAGCTGTTGGCAAGGTTGAAATATCACACTCAGAAAATGAGCAGAGACCAAGGTAAGCAAGGCAGCCAGAAGAACAGACCAAAGTGTTCCCCTAAACCTTTCTAGAAGAAGCACCCCGCTGCTTCCTGTGATTCCTGGAGGCTGGAGTTTAGACTGTGACCCTGGGGTCCCAGCCTCTCATTGCCACTGCTGCCCTGGAGACTGGATGTCACTGTTGTCATCACCACCAGCACCACACAGATTCCTCACTTGTTGGGAACTCTTTACCTCTCCCACTTTTGATACAAAGTACCAGGTAGATGTGTTTCATCAGCTCAGCCTAGATCATGTGCCAGGCCCCCAGCTGCAAGGAAGGCAGGCAAAACAAGCACTAGCTTTTTAGATTTGGTAGTGGAAGGTGGGATCTGTCGAAAATTTATAGGATGAGCGGCAGAGGTGGGGGTACAGATATCAGGCAATGGATCAACCAAAAATCCATTAAATGAGCTACATATGAAGTAGAATGGGCATTCCAATGAAAGACCACTTCTAGCTGGTGCAATGGAGAAAAAATTCTCCAAAAGATGATTTTTAAGATGAATTTTATAGGACGGTATCATGTGGACTAGGCAAAATGTGGAGAAGAGCATTACCAGTGAGCGGGCAGCATGAGAAAATAAATACACAGAGTTGGGAAAATGTGGAGGCAGGAAATGACAGGAAATTTTATTCCAACAAACAGTTATTAAACATATGCTGTGTGCCAGGCACTCTGTTCAGCACTGGAGACTAAGAAGTGAAAGGCACACTCTTTCTCCTTAGGTGTCCACAGTCTAACAGGCAGAGGTCAGATCAAACTAAAAGGCTGTACAGCAAAAGAAACCATCAGCAAAGTGAAAAGGCAACTTATGGAGTGGGAGAAAATACTTTCAAACTATCTATAAGAAGTTAATATCCAAAATGTATAAAAACTCCTTCAACTCAACAGCAAAATAATGACTAATCCAATTTTTAAATGGGCAAAGGACTTAAATAAACATGCCTCCAAAAAAGACATACAAAATAACCAACAGGTATATGAAAAGATGTTCAAAAGCACTAATTATTAGGGAAATGAAAATCAAAATCACAATCCAATATCACTTTATACCTTCTAGTGTGGCTATAACAACAACAACAAAAAGATAAGTATTGGCAAGAGTGTGGAGAAATTGCAACATTTGTATTCTGTTGGTATAAATGTAAAATGATGCAGCAGCTATGGAAAATAGTGTGGAGGTTCTTCAAAAAATTAAAAATAGAACTATATATGATCTAGCTATCCCACTTCTGGGTATTTATCCAAAAGAATTAAAATCAGGATCTCAAAAATATATCTGCATTCCCGCTTTTATTGCAGCATTAGCCAAGATGTAAAAACAATATAAACAGATGAATGGATAGAGAATGTACAATATACTATTGTTTAGCCTTCAAAAGGAATTAAATTCTTCCCCATGTGACAACATGGGTTAACCCAAATATCAGGTTAAGTGAAAAAAGCCAGTAACAGAAGGACAAATACTGCATGATACCACTTACACGGGGCATCTAAAATGGTCAAACATATAGAAACAGTAGAATAGTGGTTGCCAGGGGCTGGGGGAAGGAAGAAATGGTGAATTGCTGTTCAATTGGTATAAGGTTTCAGTCCTGCAAGATGAGTAAGTTATAGAGATCTGCCTTACAACACAATGCCTATAGTTAAAATTATCCTGTTATACACTTAAAATTTTGTTAATAGAGTAGATCTCATGTTAAAATGTTCTTACCACACACACACACACACACACCCACAAACAAATTTTAACACACTGGGATACGTGCTCTAAACAGGGGAAGAATCACAGACCAGGATCACCTAACCAGCCTCAAGGAAATTAGGGAAGGTTTCCCCAAGATGGTGGCTCAGAGGTTAAAAGCGTCTGCCTCCAATGCGGGAGACCTGAGTTCGATCCCTGGGTTGGGAAGATCCCCTGGAGAAGGAAATGGCAACCCGCTCCAGTATTCTTGCTTGGAGAATCCCATGGATGGAGAAGCCCGATAGGCTACAGTCCACGGGGTCGCAAAGAGTCGGACACGACTAAGCGACTTCACTTTCTTTCTTTCCCCAAGATGGTGGGCTCAGTATGGAGCATAAGTCAGAATTATAACCAGGTGAAGAAGTAGCAAGTGTGGGTGTACTGAGGTTTGAAGGAACTTCCTGGTAGAAAGAACAGCATTGTATTAGTTTGATAGGGCTTCCAGAGAAGAAAGCCCCAAACTGGGTGGTTTAAACAACAGACATTTATTATCTCAGAGTTCTGGAGACTGGAAATCCAAGATCAAGATCGAACAGCATTAGCTTGTCCTGAGGCCTCTCTCTGGGGCTTCCCAGGTGGCGCTAGTGGTAAAGAATCCACCTGCTAATGCAGGAGACAGAAGACACTTGGGTTCAATCCCTGGGCCGGGAAGAACCCCTAGAGGAGGGCATGGCAACCGACTGCAGTATTCTTGCCTGGAAAATCCCATGGACAGCGGAGTCTGGAGGGCTATGGTCCATGGGGTCACAAAGAATTGGACACAACTGAGTGAGCATGTACACACAAGGCCTCTCTCCTCCACTCTCAGGTGCCTGCCTTCTCACTGCATCCTCACATGGTCATCCTTCTGTCAATGTTGTCTGTGTCCTAACCTCCTCTTCTTATCAGGACACAAGAAATATTGGATTGGGGCCCAATTATATGACTTCATTTTACACCAGTTGTTTCTTTAAAGGCTCTATCTCCAAATAAGTCACACTCTGAGGTCCTGAGGACTTCAACATATGAGTTGGAAGAGGGGACACAATTTTCAGCCCATGACAAATTATTCACAAAGGTATGAAAGGGAAAGGGTACATTGTGTGCTTGGGCAGTCACAGGAAATTGACATAACCTGTGGCTGAATGGTGAATGATGAGGCACAACTGAGAAGTTTGGGTTTTACACAAAGATGAAGAGAAAATGTTGGGCAGCATCATGATTGGATCATGGTTTGTTTGTTTTTTTTTTTTTTAGTTATATATTTTTTTTAATTTATTTAGGCCACACAGCTTATGGGATCTTAGTTTCCTGGACTAGGGACCAAATCTGGAGCCCCTGTAGTGGAAGCTCAGAGTCCTAACCAGTGGACTACCAGGGACTTCCCGATTGGGTCATGTTTTTGAAAGATCACTGATTATGGTAGTACTAAAAGCAGAAGTCAGAAAATGAATTGTATCATTACCAAAAGGTATATGGGAGTCCGGCTGCTCACCACTCAAAAGCCACTAAACAGGCCAGGTTGGTGGAAAGGAAGGTTTGCTTTATTTCAGATGCCAGCAGCTGGGAGGGGAGGATGACAGACATCTGTCCAAAAGCCAACTCCCCACCTTCACTGGCAACCAGTGGAGCAAGAGCTTTTATAGACAGAAGTGGGGGAGGACTATAGACAGAAACAGCACAGTCGTCTCTGACAGTCATCTTCAGATGGGTCATCAGTGGTCTGACCAGCAAAATCTCGACTGTTTTAGGTGAAGTTAATCTTCAGTTCCAGGTTCCATTTGTTCCCATTTCTTTGCAGTCAATTCTCAGAATTGTGGCAGCTCATGTCCTGGGTACAGTCTGGTCATCGTATAGTTAACTTCTCCACTTGGTGTTTTAGTATTGATAAGACAGCTCACAGGATATGGCTCAAAATATTATCTATAGCCCTTGAGAAAGAAATAAAGGTCCTTGACTATGCTGAATGACTACATTATTCTTAGTTGGTCTCCTTTGACTGTTTTCCTTTGTTTCCACATTTCTCATTTCTCTGATTAAACTTATTCTTTGATTAAAGTTTTCCAGAGACAAAAGGCAGGCAGAGGACATGGAGTAGGGGTTGGGGGGGCAAGGTCCTGCTCCATTTCAGTATCAGCTAGCTTTATGCTGTGGCAGAAACTTAAACTCAAACTTAGTGGCTTAATGGCTTTATCTCACTATTTTGTGCTTTGGCAATGTGGACTGGGCTCAAGAGGGGCAGCTCTTCTGATCTGGGCCAAGCCTGGCTGAACTTTGCTGGGCATTTGCTGTTGGTGGCTGGGTCAGCTGGAGGCTGACTGGTCCAGGATAGCTGAGATGGGATGGCTTGTTTCTGTTTCACATGGTCTCTCAGCCTCCAGCAGGCTCTTCTGGGTTTTCCAACGTGGCAGTAGGGGTAGGTTTCCAGAGCAAGAGCAAGAGTGGAAGCACACAAGGTCTCTTTAGCCTCTCGCTTGAAATTCACATGATATTGCTTCAACTGCAAAGCAAGCATCAAGGCCAGTCCAGAGCAAGGACTGGAGAAAAAGAGTCCATCTTTTTTTTCTTAGGCCACACTGCACAGCATGCAGGAACATAGTTCCCCAATCAAAGATCAAACCAGTGTCCCCTCCAGTGAAAGGTGAGTCTAAACCACTAGGCCAGCAGGGAAGTCCCAAGATTCCATCCCTTGGTGGAAGGAGCTGCTGTTGTTTGTGTCCATTTCTGCCACCCACCACAATAGCTAGGAAGGGATTGGGGGCAGGAGGAGAAGGGGACGAAAGAGGATGAGATGGCTGGATGGCATCACTGACTCGATGGATGTGAGTCTCAGTGACCTCCGGAAGTTGGTGATGGACAGGGAGGCCTGGCGTGCTGCGATTCATGGGGTCGCAAAGAGTCGGACACGACTGAGCGACTGATCTGATCTGATCTGATTTGAACTTTTTGTAATTCACAAGGAAATAAATGATAAGAAACAAATCACGTTAATGACAGTGGGGATGGATGAGAGACTGACTTGCAAGAAGTGACCAGACTTGGTGATTGAACAGGTCCTCTGGCTCTGACTTGAACGGTAAAGATATTGGTGACATCATTTGGAAGATGTGTGCAAAGAAAGGGGCTGACTGAAGGTCAATTTGACCAGATCGTGTCATTAATGGGTTCACATTAACCTCTGCTACAGTTCTAAACTCTTGGTCTTGCATGCACCATCTTTAGAATTTGCTGTAATCATGGAACATTGTTATCTGCTCATGAATGAAATAAAAGACTTAGTGGAAAGAATACCTCTGGGCAGCCATTTTTGTTACTCCAGCAAGAAAAAACTTATATTTTGGCTCAGACAGTAAAGAATCTGCCTGCAATGCAGGAGACCTGGGGGCCAAGATCCCCTGGAGGAGGGAATGGCTACCCACTCCAGTATTCTTGCCTGGAGAATTCCACAGGCAGAGGAGCCTGACAGGCTATAGTCTATGGAGTTAGCAGAGTCAGACATGACTGACCAACTAACACTTTCACTTTTCAATCATGGAACATTGTCACTGCTCATGAATGAATAACCTCAGATATGCAAATGACACCACCCTTATGGCAGAAAGCAAAGAGGAACTAAGCTTCTTGATGAAGGTGAAAGAGGAGAGTGAAAAAGCTGGTTTAAAACTCAGCATTCAAAAAACTAAGATCATGGCATCCGGTCCCATCACTTCATGGCAAATAGATGGGGAAACAATGGAAACAGTGACAGACTTTATTCTCTTGGGCTCCAAAATCACTGCAGATGGTGACTGAAGCCATGAAATTAAAAGACACTTGATCTTTGGAAGAAAAGCTACGACAAACCTAGATAGCATATTAAAAAGCCGAGACATTACTTTGCTGACAAAGGTCCATCTTGTCAAAACTGTGTTTTTCCCACTAGTCATGTACGGACCTGAGAGTTGGACCATAAAGAAGGCTGAGCACCAAAGAATTGATGCTTTCGAGCTGTGGTGCTGCAGAAGACTCTTGAGAATTCCTTGGACTACAAGGAGATCAAACCAGTCAATCCTAAAGGAAATCAACCCTGAATATTCATTGGAAGGACTGATGCTGAAGCTGAAACTCCAATACTTTGGCCATCTGATGCAAAGAGCTGACTCATTGGAAAAGATCCTGATTCTGGGAAAGATTGAAGGCAAGAGGAGAAGGGGACGACAGAGGAAGAGATGGTTATATGGCATCATTGACTCAATAGACATGAGTTTGAGCAAGCTCCAACTCGTTGCAGTGCACAAGTTTCTCATGGCAGTGGCTTCTCTTGTGGAGCACAAAGTCTAGGGTGTGTGGGTTTCAGTAGTTGTGGCTCCCAGGCTCTAGAGCACAGGCTCAGTAGTTGTGGTACACAGGCTTACCTGCTCCATAGCATGTGGGATCTCCCCAGACCAGGGATGGAACCTGTGTCTCCTGCACTGGCAGGCAAATTCTTTACCACTAAGCCACTAGGGAAGCCCAAGAATATCATCTTATTCACCCACACACAGAGCCTGGCACATTCTAGGTGCTCAATACATTTTTTTGAGTGAAAACAGACTATTATCTCTATGGCTAGAGGTAAAATACAATGATACTCTTCCCCAGGTGGTCTTCTTTTTTAATTTGCTTTAATATGAGTTTGGCCACCTGATGCAAATAAATGACTCATTGGAAAAGACCCTGATGCTGGGAAAGATTGAAGGCAGGAGGAGAAGGGGATGACAGAGGACAAGATGGTTAGATGGCATCACCGACTCAATGGACATGAGTTTGAGCAAGCTCCGGGAATTGGTGATGGACGGGGAAGCCTGAAGTGCTACAGTCCATGGGATCACAAAGAGTCAAACATGACTGGGCTACTGAACTGAATTGAATATGAGTTTGGAAATACACATTGAAAAATATGGGGAAGCTTTCGATATTGAAGATGTGATTAAACACTGGAGTGATTTACTGAGTTAGTAAATATTTACTGAGTGTTTACTATGTCCTTTGTATACATGAAGTCATATATTTTTCAAGACTGAGGTAGTGAGGTAGGTGCTATCATTCTGCCCACTTTATGGAAGTAAAACTCATGGTAGAACCCACACTTAAAGCCAGGTCTGTGCTCTTAACCACTATGCCATAGCTTATTTAAAATAATTCTGCTAGTTCCTCTAAAAACTTCCTCTATTTGTCTAGGATATGTCTGCTTGGAGACAGTGGCTAAATAAATACATTATCAAGTTCCTTCACAGGCCTATGAACAAGTACATAAATGTATGACTACCTGATGTGAATGTTAACATTAGTTCCTGTTTCTTTATATAAATAGCCTATTTGAGTCAAGCAGTAAAAAAATTAAAGCTCCAATAATTTTACTACACTATCAAACCAAATGTTTGACAAGTTAAAGCAGAGTTTTTGAAATATGCTACATTTGCTAAAACACCAAAAGCACAAGTAACAAAAGCAAAAATAAATAAGTGGGACTAAATCAAACTAAAAAGCTTCTGCACAGCAAAAGAAGCAACCAACAAAGTGAAAAGGCCACTTATGGAATTGGAAAAAATAATGACAAGTCATGTATCTGATAAGGGATTAATATCCAAAATATACAAAGAACTTATACAACTCAATAATAAAAGAAACGAGCAATCCAATTAAAAAATAGGCAGAGGACCTGAATAGACATTTTTCCAAAGAAGATATACAAGTGGCCAACAGTTACATGAAGATGCTCAACATTACAAATCATCAAGGAAATGCAAATCAAAACTACAGTGAGGACTTCCCTGGTGGTCCGATGGTTAAGAATCTGTCTGCCAATGCAGGAAACACAGGTTCAACCCCTGGTCTAAGAAGAACCCACGTGCCACGGAGCAACTAAGCCTGTAAACCACAACTGCTGAAGCCAGCTCACTCTAGGTCCCACGTCCCTCAACTACTGAGCCTGCATGCTGCAACTACTGAAGCCCATGTGCCTAGAGCCCATGCTTCCCAACAAGAGAAGCCATCACAGTAAGAAGCCTGTGCACCACAAGGAAGAGTAACCCCCATTCGCCACAACTAGAGGAAGTCCACACACCAGCAGTGAAGACTCAGTGCAGCCATGAAAAAAAAAAAAAAAACACTACAGTGAAAAATATCACTTCACACCTGTTAGAATGGCTATTACAAAAAAAAAGAGAGAGAGAGAAAGATAACAAGTGTTGGTTACGATGTGGATAAAAGGGAACTTTGGGGCACTGTTGGTAGGAATGTAAAACTGGTGCAGCACCATGGAAAACAGTATGGAACTTCCTCAAAAAGTTACAAACAGAACTACCATAGATTTCAGCAATTTCACTTCTGTGTATATATGCAAAGGAAATGAAGTCAGTATTTTCTCACAATATCTGTACTCCAGTGTTCAATGCAGCATTATTCACGATAGCCAAGATAGGGAAACAAACTAAATGTCTGTTAATGTATAAATGAATAAAGAAGATGTAATCTATCTACCTATTTACACAATGGAATATTATTCAGCCATGAAAAAGAAGGAAATCCTGCCATTTGCAACAACATGGATGGACCTTGAGGGCATTATGTTAAGTGAGGTAAGTTATGCAGAGAAAGGCAATTACTGTAAGACCTCACATACATGTGGAAGCTAAAAAAGCTGAACATATAGAAATAGTAAACTGGTGGTTACCAGGGCCTGTGGGTGGAAAAATGGGGAGATCCCTCCCCATTCGGATATCCCCATTTGGGAATTTTCTTCCCCAAAGAGTACAAATTTCCAGTTAGAAAATGAATTAGTTCTGAGATTGAATGTACAGCATGGTGACTATAGTTAACAGTACTTTATTATACATACATGAATGTTCCTGAGAGTAGAAAAAAAGAGAATTATGTGAGATGATGGAGATGTTAACTAACTGTGCTGTGGTAATGAGTTCACAAAATATCCATGTATCAAATCATCAAGCTGTATCCCTTAAACTTTAAATGTCAATTATATGTCAATAAAACAGAAAGAAAAGAGATTCCTAATCAAGGTGCTATCGAGCAATGCAATTATTTAAAAAAGAAATATGCTACAAACTATCAGCAAATAAGCTGAGTTTTCTAATTGTTCTATAGGCCCAGCCCCTTCAATGAATAAAATTATAATGTGTATTCTTTTTGAGAAACAAATTCTGTCAGATGACGCTGTATCCACTATTTATTGTGGTGTAACAAACCATCCCAAAACTTAGTGGCTTAAAATAATTATTTATTCAACATGGATAAACCTTGCAGATATTATTCTAAGTGAAATAAGCTGCTGCTGCTAAGTCGCTTCAGTCGTGTCCGACTCTGTGCGATCCCATAGACAGCAGCCCACCAGGCTCCTCCGTCCCCGGGATTCTCCAGGCAAGAACACTGGAGTGGGTTGCCATTTCCTTCTTCAATGCATGAAAGTGAAAAGTAAAAGTGAAGTCGCTCAGTCGTGTCCGACTCCCAGCGACCCCATGGACTGGAGCCCACCAGGCTCCCCCATCCATGGGATTTTCCAGGCAAGAGTACTGGGGTGGGGTGCCATTGCCTTCCCCGGAAATAAGCTAGTCACACACAAAAAAAATACTGTATGATTCTGCTCACCTGATGTATCTAGTAAAATTCATAGAAACAGAAAACAGAATCGAGGTTGATGGGAGCTGGGAAGGAGGGGGACAGGAGGGTTGTTTTATGGGTACAGAGCTTCAGTTTTCAAAATGGAAAAAGTTCTGGAGGTTGACTATATAATGATGCAAATACACTTAACACTACTGAACTGTACACTTGAAGATGGTTAATTGTGTCTTAACCACAATTAAAAATAAAAATGTTATTATAATTATTGTTTATTATTTCTCACAATTCTATGGGATGGCTGGAATTCAGCTGGGTGGTTCTTTGACTGGTCTTCGGATCTCTTATGCAGTTGTGTTCAGCTGTGATCTCTAAACGTGGCTGTGACTAGAACCTCTAAGATGACCTCTCAGACTCCACATGGCCTCTAATCATTCAGCTATCTAGCCTGGATGACCTTATAGCATGACAGCTGGGGTTTTGAGAGGAAAAAGCAGCAGTTGTCATTCTCTCTTAAAGCCTGGGTTCATAAATCCTTTAATATCACTTTCACCTTTATCCATTGGTCAAAGCAAGTCATACGGCCACACTAGATTCAAAATGTGGGAAGACAGATTCCAGCACTTGAGAGGATTGGCAAAGAGCTTGTGGCTATCTTTAATATACCATAGGATCCAACCATCAGATTGCCTGGGTCCAGTGTGTTTTTTTAATTAATTTTTATTGGAGTATAGTTGATTTACAATGCTGTGTCAGTATCTGCTGTACAGCAAAGTGAGTCAGTTATACATATATTCACCCTTTTTTTTAGATTCTTCTCCCATACAGGTCACCATAGAGTATTGAGTAGTTTCCTGTGCAGCACAGTAGGTTCTCATTAATTACCTATTTTAAATATAGTAATGTGTATATGTCAGTCCCAATCTCCCAATTCATCCCTCCTCCTCCTTCTCCCTGTTTGTCTTCTACATCTGTGACTCTATTTCTACTTTGTAAATGAGTTCATTTGTACCATTTTTTTTTTACATTCCACATATAAGTGATATCATATGATGCTTGTCTTTCTGTGTCTAACTTACTTCACTCCGTATGAGATTGTCTGGGTCCTGGAATTAGTGATTATTTCATTGTAGGAGAATATCCCTTATTTTTGTGGAGGACACAGCCTCCATTCCAAATAATCAAGAATATTGAAAGAGGGCTCTGTTTCCAACATTCTGAAGCCAGGTATGGGGACACATTAAGGTCATGAGGAGAAGGGGGCAACAGAGGATGAGATGGTCAGATGGCATCATTGACTCAATGGACATGAGTTTGAGCAAACTCCAGGAGATGGTGAAGGACAGGGAAGCCTAGCATGCTGCACTCCATGGGGTCACAAAGAGTCAGACACAACTGAGCAACTGAACAACCACGTGGGGATAGAAACATAAGAGAAGGATGCATTAGGACCATTTAAGCAAGAGCAACTTTATCAGTTCCTGAATCCTAGTGCCAGGTCAAGCTTTAGTGCTGATGTCTATCCAACATCTCAAACTGAAATACTTAAATCCAAGTACTATTTGGGTCTGAGAGAATTGCCTTTATCACATCACAGTGGGGCTTTAACTATCAAAATAATCACTGTATTGGTTTGAAGTTTTTTGGCTGAAAGTGGTAGAAAATTCAGCTCAAACTAATTTAGCATCATCATAATAATAACAAAAAATGATAATGCTTACATCACTGTGCTACACATGAAGATGCACCACCCAGGTCTCCCTTAAGAGAGCTCTGATAGCCTCCAGTTGGCAGCTCTTTCCAGGGCTGCCTCAAAGTGCAGAGAGTCACCTCCCTCAAGGTCACACCCTTCAAGGCCCACATCTAATGACAGAGCAAAACAGAGGATGACTCACCTTGAGACTTGAACTCTGACAGAAAACACTTGCTCTGGAGACCCCCACTCTATTGGCCAAGGCTTTGTCAGACCTGCCTCACTGTTGCTCTGCCCAGTCCTGCTTCCTCCTCCTTTCAGAGGTGCTCAGTTGCTCAGTTGTGTCCAACTCTTTTGTGGCCCCATGAACATAGTCTACCAGGTTCCTCTGTCCATGGAATTTCCCAGGCAAGAATACTGGAGTAGGCTGCCAATTCCTACTCCAGGGGATCTTCCCAACCCAGGGATAGAACCTGCATCTCCTATGTCTCCTGCATTGGGAGGTGAATTCATTACCACTAGTGCCACCTGGGAAGCCACATAGGAGTTGACCCCTTGTAACCATATTGCTCCCCAAACATCTCAATGTTTGCTTTTGGAGACTCCAACCTGCAACAATAATTTAATTGGCCAGTGGTATATTTGGCTTCCAGTTGATCTATTCCAAACCCTGAAAGATGATGCTGTTAAAGTGCTGTACTCAATATGCCAGCAAATTTGGAAAACTCAGCAGTGGCCACAGGACTGGAAAAGGTCCGTTTTCATTCAAATCCCAAAGAAAGGCAATGCCAAAGAATGCTCAAACTACCACAAAATTGCACTCATCTCACACGCTAGTAAAGTAATGCTCAAAATTCTCCAAGCCAGGCTTCAGCAATATGTGAACCGTGAACTTCCTGATGTGCAAGCTGGTTTTAGAAAAGGCAGAGAAACCAGACATCAAATTGCCAACATCCACTGGATCATCAAAAAAGCAAGAGAGTTCCAGAAAAACATCTATTTCTGCTTTATTAACTATGCCAATGCCTTTGACTGTGTGGATGACAATAAACTGTGGAAAATTCTGAAAGAGATGGGAATACCAGACCACCTGATCTGCCTCTTGAAAAATTTGTATGCAGGTCAGGAAGCAACAGTTAGAACTGGACATGGAACAACAGACTGGTTCCAAATAGGAAAAGGAGTTCGTCAAGGCTGTATATTGTCACCCTGCTTATTTAACTTCTATGCAGAGTACATCATGAGAAACGCTGGACTGGAAGAAGCAGAAGCTGGAATCAAGATTGCCAGGAGAAATATCAATAACCTCAGATATGCAGATGACACTACCCTTATGGCAACAAGTGAAGAGGAACTCAAAAGCCTCTTGATGAAAGTGAAAGAGGAGCGTGAAAATGTTGGCTTAAAGCTCAACATTCAGAAAATGAAGATCATGGCATCTGGCCCCATCACTTCATGTGAAATAGATGGGGAAACAGTGGAAACAGTGTCAGACTTTATTTTTCTGGGCCCCAAAATCACTGCAGATGGTGACTGCAGCCATGAAATTAAAAGACGCTTACTCCTTGGAAGGAACGTTATGTCCAACCTAGATAGCATATTCAAAAGCAGAGACATTACTTTGCCAACAAAGGTTCATCTAGTCAAGGCTATGGTTTTTCCTGTGGTCATGTATGGATGTGAGAGTTGGACTGTGAAGAAAGCTGGGTGCCGAAGAATTAATGCTTTTGAACTGTGGTGTTGGAGAAGACTCTTGAGAGTCCCTTGGACTGCAAGGAGATCCAACCAGTCCATTCTGAAGGAGATCAGCCCTGGGATTTCTTTGGAAGGAATGATGCTGAAGCTGAAACTCCGGTACTTTGGCCACCTCATGCGAAGAGTTGACTCATTGGAGAAGACTCTGATGCTGGGAGGGATTGAGGGCAGGAGGAGAAGGGGACAAGAGAGGATGAGATGGCTGGATGGCATCACTGACTCGATGGACGTGAGTCTGAGTGAACTCTGGGAGTTGGTGATGGACAAGGAGGCCTGGCATGCTGCGATTCATGGGGTCGCAAAGAGTCGGACACGACTGAGCAACTGATCTGCTCTGATCTGATCTGATATTTGGCTTCAGGCATGGCCATACACAGGAATACAGAGACTCAAAGATGTACTCAAGCTCTGCTTTGTGTCTCACAGTACAGTTCTACTCATGTTCATATGTTCGCTCTTTCATAAGAGCCATCTTCATGGCTAGAAGGTGGCAGCAAGGAACTTCTGGGGTATCCTTCCAATTTCACAGTCAACAAAAAAAGAAGCAAGAATCTTCATTTATTCCAGCACCCCCAGAAGTCCTCAAGTTTACTCTAACTAGGTCTAGCTGGGTCAAGTACCCCAACTCTGAACCAATCACTGGGCTGGGAGAAGGTCATGCTGATTACCTTAGACTCAGCTCACATGCTTCATACTAAGGGAGTTAGGGTGGAAGAGGAATAATTTGCCACATGAAAGCCATGGGATGTGGCCAGAGACTGGGTGAAAGGATACTCAGACATGTTCCCCACAATCACTCCCTGAGACACTCTTAATTTTATTCAGGTAAAAATCTAAACTTTGGTGAAGATAAAGCATGTCAGTAAGATGGAGTCTGGATTGAGACTTGGAATGTCCCAATTGAACATTAGCCACCAAATGCATTTCTGGAATGTCTAACATGTGTGGAACATAATACAAGGCAGTGTTAGAAAATAGTCCCTACTCTCAAGGTACTTAAAATTTATCAATGACAAGAGGTACTTGTAGAAGAGTACCAATACTTTAAGGAAGAGTAGACTCTCTAATTGGAGAAGGAAATGGCAACCCAATCCAGTGTTCTTGCCTGGAGAATCCCAGGGACAGGGGAGCCTGGTGGGCTACCGTTCATGGGGTCGCAAAGAGTTGGACATGACTGAAGTGACTTAGCAGCGGCAGTAGCAGCAGACGTGTGGAATGGAGCAGAAAAAGCAAGAAACCTACAGATAGGCTGGAGCAGGCATGTCAAAGCCCACATATCTGACTATGGTGATGCAAGCTGCAGGCTTTCCTTAAGAATCTATCCATTGTTACTTTTAGCTACAAATTTAATAGTCATGGTAAACTCATTCTCCTGCTCATAGTTTAGGAGTCACAGATTATGAAAGGGAGAAGGAGAGGACAGGGTGACCCTAAAGGCAGTAAGAAAGGATGAGTAACAGGCTAAGAGAGAGAAGATAGAAT
This sequence comes from Tragelaphus eurycerus, assembly GCA_935064755.1. Lineage (NCBI taxonomy): Eukaryota > Metazoa > Chordata > Mammalia > Artiodactyla > Bovidae > Tragelaphus > Tragelaphus eurycerus. The sequence continues at coordinate 1,034,681 of CAKXYN010000119.1, read as the reverse complement.
GTGTGGCTGAACACACTGACTCCATTTTGTCAGCTCCATCTTGGGCCCGCATTCCTACCTCTTCTTCTTTCCACATGACTGAGCTTTAGTCCAAGCCAGGTAAGTCCCCAGTCAACTTTTACCCTGGCTTCATCTGATATAAAAACTGGAAGAGTGCCTTTTGCTAGCATAGATGCTTAATGGTCATGAGACCCCTAGGGGAGGAAAAGTCCTCAGTTCCTATCAATATAGGCAGTGCTTTCTTGGTTCTTGTTGTTTAGTTATGTCCGACTCTGTGGCCCCAGGGGTGTAGCCTGTCTTTCCTGTCTTTCACCAACTCCTCCTCACTGGTAGGCAGATTTTATTTTTAGTTTTGACCCCTTTAAATTCTTCTGTACCCCCTTTTATCGGTGCAGAGTGCAGCTTCAAATACCTCTGGATCATCATCCACCTAGCTCTGCTTGTATATAAGTTACCCACAGTAAACTTCATTCAGGTCAGTTCAGTTCAGTCACTCAGTTGTATCCGACTCTTTGTGACCCCATAAATCGCAGCACACCAGGCCTCCTTGTCCATCACCAACTCCCAGAGTTCACTCAGACTTACGTCCATCGAGTCAGTGATGCCATCCAGCCATCTCATCCTCTGTTGTCCCCTTTTCCTCCTGCCCCCAATCCCTCCCAGCATCAGAGTCTTCTGGTGGCCAAAGTACTGGAGTTTCAGCTTCAGCATCATTCCTTCCAAAGAAATCCCAGGGCTGATCTCCTTCAGAATGGACTGGTTGAATCTCCTTGCAGTCCAAGGGACTCTCAAGAGTCTTCTCCAACACCACAGTTCAAAAGCATCAATTCTTCGACACTCAGCTTTCTTCACAGTCCAACTCTCACATCCATACATGACCACAGGAAAAACCATAGCCTTGACTAGACGGACCTTTGTTGGCAAAGTAATGTCTCTGCTTTTCAATATGCTATCTAGGTTGGTCATAACTTTTCTCCTAAGGAGTAAGAGTCTCTCAATTTCATGCCTGCAGTCACCATCTGCAGTGATTTTGGAGCCCAAAAACATAAAGTCTGACACTGTTTCCACTGTTTCCCCATCTATTTCCCATGAAGTGATGGGACCAGATGCCATGATCTTCATTTTCTGAATGTTGAGCTTTAAGCCAACATTTTCACGCTCCTCTTTCACTTTCATCAAGAGGCTTTTAGTTCCTCTTCACTTTCTGCCATAAGGGTGGTGTCATCTGCATATCTGAGGTTATTGATATTTCTCCTGGCAATCTTGATTCCAGCTTGTGCTTCTTCCAGCCCAGCGTTTCTCATGATGTACTCTGCATAGAAGTTAAATAAGCAGGGTGACAATATACAGCCTTGACGAACTCCTTTTCCTATTTGGAACCAGTCTGTTGTTCCATGTCCAGCTCTAACTGTTGTTTCCTGATCTGCATACAGATTTCTCAAAAGGCAGGTCAGGTGGTCTGGTATTCCCATCTTTTTCAGAATTTTCCACAGTTTGTTGTCATCCACACAGTCAAAGGCTTTGGCATAGTTAATAAAGCAGAAATAGATGTTTTTCTGGAACTCTCTTGCTTTTTCGATGATCCAGTGGATGTTGGCAATTTGATGTCTGGTTTCTCTGCCTTTCCTAAAACCAGCTTGAACATCAGGAAGTTCACAGTTCACATATTGCTGAAGCCTGTCTTGAAGAATTTTGAGCATTACTTTACTAGTGTGTGAGATGAGTGCAATTGTGCGGTAGTTTGAAACTTCATAATTGCACCTTATGAAGTTGCCCTCTTCATTTTGTAGTCTCAAAGATCCTTTTCAGTTTTAACAATTTATTCAATATCTCTGCCTCCCAACACAGAACCTTTTGTGCAAGCTGTAAGAAATTGCAACTAAGTAGAACAAATAAGCTATACATAGAATATCTCAAAGACATTTTTTTAAAAAAAGACTGGAAACTCAGGGCTGGTGCACTGGGATGACCCAGAAGGATGGTATGGGGAGGGAGGTGGGAGGCAGGTTCAGGATGGGGAACACATGTACACCCTTGGCAGGTTCATGTTCATGTATAGCAAAACCAATACAATATTGTAAAGTAATTAGCCTCCAATTAAAATAAATACATTTATATTAAATAAAAGAAATCCTGCCAGTGTGATAATGCAATAAAGTAAATCAAAGTCATGAGAACTGGAAAATAAAGAATAAAACAAATACTAAACCAGAAAAAAAAAAGACTGGAAGGAAATATACCTAAATGTTTCAAAATCTAAATGAGTAATTTTCTCTCTACCTTATTCTAGTTTTCAAATTTTTTACAACAAAGAGGTAATACTTTCATATGAGGTGCCAAGCAAATGTTACTTTAAAACCCCAGCTAGTAGAACTATAAAAGCACTCAGAGGTGAGCCACAGGGCAAACAGTCCTACACATCTAGGTAGCCATGGCACCATGGGACACAAAGGAAAGATTAAATTATATTTAATATACACTTTGAAAGAAGGCAGATAATTCTACAATCTATTTTAAGAAGTATTCTATAAGGAGTGTTAAATTTTAGAGAAAAAACCTTGGCACTAAAAGAGGTTATATGGAAAATTCCCTCTTGGGATTGATATACACAGACTACTATATATAAAAGATAACCAACAAGGACCTACTGTGTAGCACACGGAGCTATACTCAGTATTCTGTAATAACCTATATGGAAGCAAACTCCAGGAGATTGTGAAGGACAGGGAAGTCTGGCATGCTAAAGTCCATGGGGTTGCAAAGAGTTGGACGTGACTGAGCAACTGAAAAACAACATATGATAAAAGAATCTAGAAAAAAAAGAATATATGTATATATGTAATTGATTCATTTCACTGTACACCTGAAACTAACACATTATAGTCAACTATACAATAAAACAAAAAATAAAGGAAATTCCCTTATGCAGAACTGCACTTGCCGCAGGAAGCTCATTTACTTGAGCAAACAAGACTTCACTGGAACACACAAGAGAATCATGGGAAAATCACTACCCTCATTAGATGCCTTCCATCTTGACCTTGAGAGTGGGCATCAACATGGAGGTGGGGCTAACAGAGGTTAAAGCATACAAAGGACTCTAGGAAGGACAGAGCATAGTGGAGTGGTGCTAGGGCAGGGTTGGAGAGATTTGCATACAACAGCTGTAACCAAACCCAAGTCAAGCAGATCTTCATTTCTGAGCTGTCATCCTGTACCCTCAAAACATATACACTCTCACATCCTCAATCCCTAAAGGGCATAAGTCTGGTGGAGAAAACTGAGTCCAGACCTGGCCCAAAAGAGTTAAGTGTCTGAATGAGTATTCTTATCAGTGATCTAAAAATGGTGATTGAGATGATGCTCAATAAGCTTGCTGATAACACTGAAATGTTTGCATTGTTAACACCTTAGGAGATAACAGGGGACTAGGAACACATATAAACCCAAGTACATTTAAGGAAATACTTGATGAAGCACAGTTAAGTTCTTTGTGCCATAATGGAGTCATATCTCCATAACAAGCAGAAATATAGTGTTATCAGAAACATTATGTGAAAAAGCCCACATTTGCTATACTTGACTTTGGTAAGACCCCTTGATTTAAATGGTACTCAAAATTTTTGAGGGAAATGAATGGAAGTTTATTAATCATAGGATTAATAGGATTGTTAGGCATTAATTATGTGCCAAACACTGTGCTTTAGGTGTGTTCTCTTATTTTCAAATGTGCTTCGGTATGAAATATGCCAAAAGATAAAAATTATAGGCAAATTTTACCAAATGGTTAAAAAGTAAATTGCATGCACACAAAAACTTGCACATAAATGTTTTTAGAAGCTTCATGCATAATTGCTAAAACTTGGAAGCAACCAAGATGTCCTCCAGTAGGTGATATGTGGATAAATAAACTGTGATGCATTCAGACAATAGGATATTATTCAGTGATAAAAAGAAATGAGCTGTCAAGCCTGAAAAGACATGAAGGATGCCTATTGCCATGCCTATTGCTAAATGCCTATTGCTAAGTGAAAGAAGTCAGTCTGAAAAGGCTGCATACATACTGTTTGGTTCCAATTATGTGACATTCTGGAAAAAGCAAAACTATGGAGACAGTAAAAAGATTGGTGGTTGCCAAGATTTACAGAGAAGGGAGAGAGGAATAGGTTGAGGACAGAGGATTTCTAGGGCAAGAAAACTACTTTGTATGATACTATGATAGTGGATATATATATTATATATTTGTCTAAACTCACAGAATGTACAAGACCAAGAATGAATCCTAATATAATCTGTGGGTTTTGAGTGATTATGAAGCATCAATATAGGTTTACTGATTGTAACAAATGTACAATCTATTGCAGGATATTGATAGTGGAGGGGGCTGTGCATGTGTGGGATTAGGGGGTAAATGGGAATGCTCTGCATTTTTGGTCAATTTTGCTGTGAACCTAAAACTGCTCTTAAAATAAAGCCTATTAAAGTTTTGGGTTTTTTTTAAGTAAAAATATTGTGTAACCACTAAGAAGGTCTGGAAACAGAATATTATTGTCACCCTTGGCTGGATCCATGCTCTCTTCCCTTCCATTTCCCCCAGAGGTAAACACTATCCTGACTTTGATGCTAATCATTTGTTTTCTTTTCTTTTTTTGCTGCACTGCCACAAGCAGGATCTTAGTTTCCTGACCAGGGATCAAAGCCATACCTCCTACAGTAGAAGCATGTAGGCTCAACCACTGAACCACCAGGGAAGTCCTATTTTGCAATTTATAAACGTATCAAATCAACACATTGCACACATTAAAGTTCCACAGAATTATATGTCAATTGTATCTCAATAAAGCTGAGGGAAAAGTATTATTCACAAGGTCTCTGGAAATGAAATACTTGGGTATAAATCTGGCAAAACATGTACAGAATGTGTATGTTGGATGGCTCTATTGAAAAGCAGGAGTGAAGAGGACAGCGATGGAGATGGAAGGTGAGCAAAGGGCAGCCTCTGCCAAACCATCTGCCTCATCTGAGGGAAGTACCTTGCCCCTAGTACACCTCATGGATAATACTCTGGTGCTTACCTCTGCTTCTACTTACCTGGTCTTCATTTCTGTATTCTTCCTCAGAACGTGTTCAGTCTTGACTGCTAAATTATCTATTTGCACAACATTGCTCCATAACAAAAAGGCCAGGGAGAAAGGGAAAGACATATCCAGCTGAAGTAGAGTTTCAGAGAACAGCAAGAAGAAATAAGACCCTCTTAAATGAACAATGCAAAGAAGTAGAGGAAAGCAATAGAACAGGAAAGACTAGACATCCCTGTAAGAAAATTGAAAATATCAAGGAAACATTTCATGCAAAGATGGGCATGATAAAGGATAGGAATGGTAAGGAACTGACAGAAGAAGAGATTAAGAAGAGGTGGAAAGAATACACAGACAAACTATACAAAAAAGGTCTTGCTGCTGCTGCTGCTGCTAAGTCACTTCAGTTGTGTCCGACTCTGTGAGACCCCATAGATGGCAGCCCACCAAGCTTCCCCGTCCCTGGGAGTCTCCAGGCAAGAACACTGGAGTGGGTTGCCATTTCCTTCTCCAATGCATGAAAGTGAAAAGTGAAAGTGAAGTCGCTCAGTCCTGTCCGACTCTTAGCGACCCCATGGACTGCAGCCTACCAGGCTCCTCCGTCCATGGGATTTTCCAGGCAAGAGTACTGGAGTGGGGTGCCATTGCCTTCTCCAAAAAAGTCTTAATGACCTGGATAACCACAATGTTGTGATCACTCACCTAGAGCCAGACATCCTGGAGTGTAAAGTCAAGTGGACCTTAGGAAGCATTATTACGAACAAAGCTAGAGGAGGTGATGGAATTCCAGCTGAACTATTTTAAATCCCAAAAGACGATGCTGTTAAAGTGCTACACTCAATACATCAGCAAATTTGGATTCAACTCAGCACTGGCCACAGGACTAGAAAATGTCAGTTTTCCTTCCAATCCCAAAAAAGGGCAATGCCAAAGAATGTTCAAACTATGTACAACTGAGTTCATTTCACATGCTAGCAAGGTAATGCTCAAAATCCTTCAAGCTAGGCTTCAACAGTATGTGAACTGAGGAATTCCAAATGTACAAGCTGGATTTAGAAAAAGCAGAAGAACCAGAGATCAAATTGACAACATTCGTTGGATCATGAAGAGAGCAAAGTCCAGAAAAACGTATACTTCTGCCTCATTGACTATGCTAACACCTTTGATCGTGTGGATCACAACAAATTGTGGAAAATTATCTGAGGAACCTGTATGTGAGTCAAGAAAGAACAGTTAGAACCATACATGGAACAACGGACTGGTTCAAAATTGGGAAAGGAGTATTAAAGGTCTGTATATTGTCCCCCCTGCTTATTTAACTTATATGCAGTATACAGCATGTGAAATGCCAGGCTGGATGAATAACAAGCTGGAACCAAGATTGCTAGGAGAAATATCAACAACCTCAGATATGCAGATGATACCACTCTAATGGTAGAAAGTGAAGAGGAACTAAAGAGCCTCTTGATGAAAGTGAAAGAAGAGAGTGAAAAAGCTGTCTTGAAATTCAGCATTCAAAAAACAAAGATCATGGCATCTGATCCCATCACTTCATGGCAAATAGAATGGGAAAAAGTGGAAGCAGTAACAGATTTTATTCTCTTGGTTTCCAAAATCACTGCAGATGGTGATTGTACCCATAAAATTAAAAGACACTTGCTCCTTGGGAGGAAAGTTATGACAAACCTAGACAGTGTATTAAAAATCAGAGACACCTCTTGGCCAAATAAGGCTGAACACTGAAGAAATTATGTTTTCATATTGTGGTACTGGAGAAGACTCTTGAGAGTCCCTTGGACAGCAAGGAGATCAAACCAGTCAATCTTAAGGGAAATCAACCCTGAATATTCATTCAGTAGAAGGACTGATGCTGAAACTGAAGCTCCAATATTTTGGCCACCTGATATGAAGAGCCGACTCACTGGAAAAAAACCCTGATGCTAGGAAAGATTGAGGGCAAAAGGAGAAGGGGGCAGCAGAGGATGAGATTAGATAGGGTCACCAACGCAATGGACATGAATTTCAGCAAACTCCAGCAGATAACAGAAGACAGAGGAGCCTGGCATGCTACAGTCCATGAGGTCACAGAGTCAGACATGACTTAGCAATGGAATAACCACAAGCTGCATAACAAATTACCCCAAAACTCAGTGGCTTAAAAACAATAATCTGGACTTCTCTGGAGGCCCAGCAGCTAAGACTCTGGGCTTCCCAATGTAGGGGACCTAGGTTAGATCCATGGTCAGGGAACTAGATCCTGCATGTCCCAACAAAGATCAAAGATCCCAAGTGCCGCAAGTAAGACCTGGTGCAGCCAAATAAGACATTCTTAAATATAATAATAAGTAATAATAAGCATGGGAATTCCCTGGTGGTCCAATGGTTAAGACTTCATGCTTCCAGTGCATGGCACATAGGTTCAATCCCTGGTCAAGGAAATAGGATCCGCAAGCCATATGGTATGCCCCCTCACACCCCCCAAAAAACAGTAAGCATGTACTTAGCTCAGATACATGGCTCAGCAAATGTATTAACAGACTGAATTCAGATTGTATGTGTGGAGGGGAGGTGTAGGGGGTGGTTCCTGTTTTTCACTGGGCTCACTCTACTTTCTGGGAATAGGTTAGCTGCAGCTTATCTCAGATAACCTCTCCTGATACTGAGGTGAGTTAACTCTGCCTCATATGTATTTCATCCTCCAGCAGGCTAGCCTGGGCATGTTCTCAGAGGAGCAAGAACAGAAGAAGATACATGCAAATGCTTTTTAATGTCTCTGCATGCCTCACATCTGCTAACATGCCATTGGCCAAAAAAAAGTCACATAGCTAAACTCAGAATCAAGGGGCACAGAAATATACTCAGTTTCCACAATGAGAGGAGCCTCTACGTTCCTTGTCAAAGGGTATGGATACTGGGAGGAGTTATTCACTGGAGCCGTTAATCTACCAAAACATCAGTGTCAGACTCTCATCTTTGGTATCCACCTTTGCCTCAATACATTCGTGACCTCTGTCATCATTCCTGGACATAATTTTTTCTAATGATTTTTATCATTTTTTTAATTCCTAGCATGCATCTGGCACCTTACATACACAAACTAGAAGCCATAGCAACCTGATCGCTGAGTCAATGTCTATTTTACAGACAAGTCAACAGAAATCTTCCCTGGTGGCTCAGATGGTAAAGCGTCTGCCTGCAATGCGGGAGACCTGGATTTGATCCCTGGGTCAGGAAGATCCCCTGGAGAAGGCAATGGCAACCCACTCCAGTACTCTTGCCTGGAAAATTCCATGGACAGAGGAGCCTTGTAGGCTACAGTCCATGGGGTCGCAAAGAGTTGGACACGACTGAGTGACTCCACTTCCACTTCAGACAACCCATAAAAACATGTACAAAATAAATAGGCAGATTTCAGTTTCAAACAGAATGTTTGTAAAGGAATATTCCTTTACTCTGCGTTATTACTAACAGTGATTATCAATTAATTTTTTATGATGTAGTCATAATTTTTAATGCTTTCCTATGATATCTTCCTTGGTTTTTACCCTCCTAGTTTTGTGCTTTTAATTGTACTTAAAGTCACTTGCCTTATCCATATGAATACTTAATCTCCTTTTAATAAAATATTTACTTGGTTCTAAAATACATATTTGATCGATTTTCCCACCAAATTCATAGGTGGAATTTGTTTAGACATCATTTTTATAACACATTATCATTGCTCCTTCTAATACATTCCTCCAGGATTGGTTCTAAAGCTGGTCTTAGAGCCCATAGAGATGTCAAGGCCACTTTCATTTCATTCTCAAAGTTCTAGACTCTGCAAAGCGGTTGGCCCTGCCCTGGTTGGTCTAGCTGAGTGAGAGTGAGAAATAAATGCCACAGATGTCTGAGCATTCTGCTTTGCACTGTACTCTGTTTTGATATTGCTGAGCTTCCAGAAGCTTCCGTGTGAGCTTACTTCTCTTAGACTTGCTATTTACAACTGTGTGTCCATTGGTGAGGTTCTTTGGGGGATCCAGAACCAAACACCTCCCTCTGTTATTGAAAAATACTACTAATTTTTTTTTTTTTTGGCTGCACTGGGTCTTCATTGCTGCATGTGTGTTTTCTCTAGTTGCAGCAAGCAGGGGCTACTCTCTAGTTGCAGTGTGTGGGTTTCTCATTGCTTCTTATTGTGGTGGCTTCTCTTGTTTTGGCTCACAGGCTCTACAGTGCAGGCTCAGTAGTTGTGGTACAGGGTCTTAGTTGCCCCGAGGTATGTGTAATCCTCCAGGACCAGGGATCGGATCAGTGTCTCCTGCATTGGCAGGCAGATTATTAACCACTGGACCATCATGGAAGTCCACTGCTGATTTCTAGCTGTATATCTGACTATGCTAACCTATTTGTGTGTTCTTTAGTTCAATTATGCACAACAACTGCACATTATCTCTTTCCATCAGAACTAAATTGTTGATTTTCCTCAGTGTTATGAATTCATGATTCCTGTGTGTGTGTGTGTGTGTGTGTGTGTACATGTGTGCACACACACTCAAGTCGTGGGGGGCCCCATGGACTGGAGCCCACCAGGCTCCACCATCCATGGGATTTTCCAGGCAAGAATACTGGAGTGGGTTGCCATGGCCTCCTCCAGGGGAATCTTCCCAACCCAGGGATCGAACCTACATCTGTTGCATCTCCTGTATTGGCAGGCAAATTCTTTACCACTGTGCCACCTGGGAAGCCCTAAAGGGATCTAAAATACTATGGTTGTCTTCTTCCCATGCCAACTGACCCTGAACTATTGACCCTGCTTTCAGTAAATACTTCATGTTGGTGAGCCCTGTGTTTCAAGCTGAGCACCCAAAGTGTATACTAAAGCCGCATTAGAAGTTGGATGGTGGGACAGAGCCTCAAGCTCAATCTATGAAATAAAAGCTGAGTAGAGATTAAAGCTGGGTCAATTTTGAGTTAAAAGAGACAGATACCATGACTAAGGCTTCCCAGGTGGGGCTAATAATAAAGAATCCACCTGCCAATGCAGGAGCTGAAGAAGACTCAGGTTTGATCCCTGGGTTGGGAAGATCCCCTGGAGAAGGGCATGGCAACCCATTCCGATATTCTTTTGCCTTGAGAATCCCATGGACAGAGGAGGCTGACGGACTGCAGTCCACGGGGTTGCAAAGAGTTGGAAAAAACTGAAGCAACTTAGGACATACCATACTAAGCAAGGAATGTATGAGAGTCCCAGTTTGGGGCCCAGTCCCAGACAAAGTTGATAGGATATAGCATGAAGGTAAAGTTCAGGAGTCTAGGTGATGTTGTATGTTGTGTTCTCTAAGAAGCAGACTCTGAGACGGAGTTTAGCATGTAGGATACTTATTAAAGAGTGCCCTTGAAAATGTGAATGAAAAGTATTGCCATCGTATCAGTAAACAAAGGATGTCAAAACCATCAAGCCACTACAGCTGCCCCCCTACTCATGGTGAGCACTGAGGGAATTCAGGATGGAGACAAAAGGACTGGGCAGCCCTCTGCTAAACTCTCAGCCATGGCAGCCACCCCTGAGGGTGCACCCCAAGGGGACTCAGGATGAGACAGCACAGGCTCCAGATGGCTAAGATGTGTATCAAAGGACTGATTCAGTGAGCCTAGACTCTTCCATCTTCCCATACATAGCAAAGTGCTAAATTCTTGAACTTGAGATATCTTTGGTTTTCTTTAACAGTTATCTTTTGAAGTTCTAACTGTCCAGTCATTGTTGCAAAAATTGCTATATATCCTGGCTCCTTCCTGGTCTCTTCTGAGCAGTCCCTCAGAGTTATCTAAGAGGCTGCGACCCAGGCTTAAACCCTCAGTTTTGTCTACCAAATAAAATGTAATTCTCAGTTTTACATTGTGCATTTTTTCAGTTGACACAAACAGGAACAAAAAGGAAAGAGAGAAGAACTGGGCAGAGAGAGAAGTCAAGCTACAAAATAGACCCAACAACCTCAACCAACCTTATGAGGCATGGTGGAGATAAATGGACCCTCAGAGTTGTCCTGGGCTGGGCCAAAATGACCAGGACATGCGGGATATTCCCGCATCCATCCATCATCGGATGCGAGCCTTGAGCAAAGCTGCCTACCCACAGAGTACACCTAGCAACTGGGCCAACAAGCTCATCCTTCTTCTTCCTTTAAGAGGCATAAGTCACTGATCCTGGAAGCTCGCCTAAGTCAATGTTAAACACAGGACCCCTGAGCTCAGTATCTGGTGGCAATTCTGCTATATTCCTTTCATTCATCTTGGAGATTATAGTTCATTTTTTTCATCATTTTTGTCCAGTCTGATGTATTGTTAGAAAATCATGACATAATCTTTCAGAGATAAATATATAAAGCTTAACACATTGCAGCAATTTAAAAACATGCTGTATTAGAGTTCTCTAGAGAAATAGAACCAACAGCATATATATGTAAGGACAGGGGCCTCAAACCCCTGAGCTGTGGATGAGTGCCCATCTGTGGCCTGTTAGAAACTGGGCTGCACAACAGGAGGTGAGCAGCAGGTGAGCAATTGAAGCGTCATCTGCCACTTCCCATTGCTTGTATTACTGCCTGAACCATCCCTCCACCCCCTGCCCAAGAAAAATCATCTTCCATTAAACTGGTCCCTGGTGCCAAAAAGGTTGGGGACTGCTGTATTAGGAAACTGGTAACGAAGACTGCCCACCTTGGCTTGATGACAACCACTTGCCTGAGTAGTCTCACAATGGGGGGTCCCAATAAGGAACATGGTGCTGCCAACCAAAACTAACCAGGAGAATTTGGGAAGGGCCAAAAGAGCGAGGCCTTCCCAGGTGGCTCAGTGGTAAAGACTCTGCCTGCCAATGCAGGAGACACAGGTTGGATCCCTGGGTCAGGAAGATCCTCTGGAGAAGAAAATGGAAACCCACTCCAGTGGGAGTGGGTTCTTGTCTGGGAAATCCCATGGACAGAGGAGCCTGGTGGGCTACAAACAATGGGGTTGCAAAGAGTTGCACACAACTGAGCAACTGAGCATGGTAGATTAAAATTAGAGGTTTGGTGTTAGTGGTAAAGAATCTGCTGGCCAATGCAGGAGACACAGGTTGGATCCTTGGGTCAGGAAGATGCCCTGGAGGAGGGCATGGCAACCCACTCCAATACTCTTGCCTGGAGAATCCTATGGACAGAGGAGCCTGGCAGGCTACAGTCCATAGGGCTGCAAAGAGTGGGCCACTTCTTAGTGACTAAACAACAACAAAAAGATGGAGGAGATGCTATCCTACAATATTGTCCTACCACTCTCCAAGAGCCCTTCTTGCTAGAATCCACCTTAGCTGAGTGATGCACATGCCACCAGGCAGGACCCTGAGTCAGACCAAATATGGGCACAAGCAAGATGATTGGCCAGAGACAACCCGGAAACTAACACAGTCACCATAAAACCCAAGACTGCAAGTCTTGTGGCAGAGCAATTCCCCTGGGTTCTCTTACCTTGCTGCTCTCTGCCCAGGCATCCCTTCCCAACAAGGTCTCTTGCTCTGTCAACACATGTGTCCTCAGACAATTCATTTCTGAGTGTTAGACAAGAGCCCACTCTTGGGCTCTGAAAGGGGTCCCCATCCTGTGGGGATACACAGATACATATATATATGAAGAGATTTATTATAAGGAATTGGCTACTGCTCTCTGAAAGAGCTGAAGACTCAGGAAAGCTGGTGGTGTAATTTAGTCCAACTCCAAAAGCCTGAGGACTAGGAGCACCAAGGGTGGGGAAGGTTATGTCCAACTCAAGCAATCAGGCAGGAAGGACCGAATTATTCCTTCCTTCATCCTTTTGTTCTATTCACGTCCTCAGTAGATGGTATGATGCTCATCCACAGTGGAGAAGACAAACCATTTTAATGAGTTTACCAATTCAAATGTTAACTTCATATGGAAATATCCTCATAGAAACAGTCAGAAATAATGTTTAGGCAAGTATCTGATCACTCCATGATCCAATCTAGTTGACACTTGAAATTAACCATCACAAATGTCCATAAATTCTTTGATTCTCCTTCCCTTGAGGTGTACAGCCTCTGTCTCCTTTCAGTGATCTGGGGTGGGCTTTTGATTGACTTGTAATCAACAGCATGAGGAGAAAGTGATGCTACATGTTTGTGAAGCCAGGTCAGAAAAAATGATGCAGCTTCTACCTTGTTCCCTGGGACACTAACCTCAAAGCCCTGACTCACCATGAAAAAGATCTAGCCTATCCCGAGGCCACCAGTCTGTGCAGTAGCCCAGGCCACATGGAAAAGACACAGGGCAGAGTTCTATCAACATCTCCAGCTGAAGTCCCAGCCAACAGCCAGCATCAATAGGCAAACCCAAAAATGGAGATGCCTCCCCATGACTCCAGTCTTTGGGACTAGACTTTGAGTTACTTTAGGCTTGTCTTCCCAGCTAAGGCCCCAGACATGGTGGAGCAAATGGAAATGATTCCCACTATATTCTGTCAGAATTTGTGACCCACAAAAACTAGTGGGCAAAATAAAATGGTTACTGTAAGCTATTAAGTTTGGGGGTAATTTGTTACTGAGCAATGGTAATCAGGGCTTCCTGGGTGCTCAGATGGTAAAGAATCTGACTGCAACGCAGGAGACCCAGGTTCAATACCTGGGTTAATAAGATCCCCTGGAGAAGGGAATGGCAACCCACTCCAGTATTTTTGCCTGGAGACTTCCATAGACGGAGGAGCCTGGTAGGTTACAGTCCATGGGGTCATAAAGAGTCGGACATGACTGAGCAACTAACACACAATGGTAACCAGAGCACATAAGACACGAAGTTTCTTGTGATCAATTCTCAGAATAGGCTCTCATGCATCTTTTGGCTCTGCAGAAATCTGGAAATGACCTGGAGAAATTTTCCCTTTGGGAGAATTAAAAAGGAGAATTTCTTGATTAAAAGCATCATTTTTACAGAATAGGTTCTCATGTATCTTTTGGCTCTGCAGAAATCTGGAAATGACCTGGAGAAATTTTCCCTTTTGGAGAATTAAAAAGGAGAATTTCTTGATTAAAAGCATCATTTTTAGGAGGTCACTATGTGCTTTTGATTCAAGAGGCGAGTATACGACAACTGAATCCAGGTCATCTGAAAAAGTCCAAAAGTTAAGATGACTCAGAGAAGGGGACAAATTAGTCATCAACCACAGTTTAGTTGCTGATCCTAAATGAATGTTTTACAATTTAATCTTGTTTCTGTGCGGTTTGTGTATATTTTTACACACAAAAAATAAAACATATAATACAGGTTGGTTCAGTTGTGTTAGTCATAAAATATATCAAGCGGTCTTAGTTAAATAGTTTTAAAGCTTAGAATTTTCTCTATATAAGATAACCTCTTTTAGTTAATGTTTCGAGACACCCTCGAATGAGCATTGCATATCAGTGTTCAAGAAATTTAAATGAAAGTTCTTTATCTTCACAGTAGCTAGGATAATTTCTCTTGCTAACAAATAGAAGTGAGGAATTCCACCTGAAGATTTAATTAGAATGTAAGAACTCATTGAATCAAAAGAATTGAAAAATACCATCTCCAACAGATCAAGACTGTAGCTGATGTGAAAGCACTGCCTCTTGAAATTTCAGAGCCAAGCTTTCCTGGGGTTCAATGCAGTTGATAGTTTATGGACTGGATGAGTGAAAATATCTACTTTATTACCCAGGATGTCACCCCAACAAATACTTTAGGGAAACTGTTAGAGATCATGTGCCAGAAATATCCCTCACAGCTTCCACCTAATCTCTAAAAAGTTTTGTGGAACAGTCAATTTCACATTCAGTTCTACTGTTTTCTTTTAAATCCTTAAAGTCATCAAATTTTATTAAATGTGAAATCTGTGTGTTGCAAATAATTTCTTTTCCTGTTTGAATGAAATTTACACAGTTCTAGTGTGGAAATGACTTTGAAAATAGCCTCAAGAATACTGTGGTAAGATGAGCTGAAGGAAGAAAATCTCAAAGAGATATTTCCTATTACTCATGCAGTGGGCACAATTTGCTCCTGAGGTCACGAGGCTGAGAAAAATTAAAAGAGAAAATATGCACTGAAGTCTTAGAGATGGCAGGAATTGTTATTACCAGAGAGAAAACTAAAGCCAAAAGAGATAACTAACCTGCCACAGACCACATAATCAGGAAGCACCAGGGCCAAACTTTGAACTTGGGCATCTTTCATTCCTTCTTGGCCCCTTCATGAATCACAGCCTTGTCATGGCAAAGAAGCTTGTATAACCCAATGAAGCTATGAGACATGCCATGCTGGGCCACCCAAGACAGATGGGTCATAGTGGAGAGTTCAGACAAATCATGGTCCACTGGAGGAGGAAATGGTACCTCACTCTAGTATTCTTGCCATGAGAACTCCATGAAAAGTATGGAAAGGCAAAAAGAAGATGAGCCCAAACACTACTGAGGAAGAGCAGAGGGCAATTACTAATAACTCCAGAAAGAATGAAGCAGCTGGCCCAAAGCAGAAATGATGATCAATTGTGGATGTGTCTGGTGGTGAAAGTAAAGTCTGACGCTGTAAAGAACAATATTGCATAGGAACCTGGAATATTAAGTCCTTGAATCAAGGTAAATTGGACGTGGTCAAACAGGAGATGGCGAGATTTACATTGATATCTTCTTAATCAGTGAGCTAAAATGGACAGGAATGAGTGAATTTAATTCAGATGACCATTATATCTACTACTGTGCGCAAGAATCTCTTAGGATAAATGGAATGGCCCTCATAGTTAACAAAAGAGTCCAAAATGCAGTACTTGGATGCAATCTCAAAAATAACAGAATGATCTCAGTTTGTTTCCAAAGCAAACCATTCAACATCACAGTAATCCTAGTCTATGCCCCAATCATGATGCCAAAGAGGCTGAAGTTGATTTGTTCTATGAAGATCTACAAGACATTCTAGAACTAACATCAAAAAAAGATGTCTTTTTCACCATAGGGGGTTGGAATGCAAAAGCAGGAAGTCAAGAGATATCAAGAATAACAGGCAAGTTTGACCTTGGAGTTCAAAATGAAGCAGGGAAAAGGCTAACAGAGTTTTGTCAAAAGAACATGCTAGTCACAGCAAACACTCTTTTCCAACAACCCAAGAGATGACTCTATACATGGACATCACCAGATAGATGGTCAATACCAAAAATCAGATTATTTTCTTTGCAGCCAAAGATGGAGAAGCTCTATACAGTCAGTAAAAACAAGACCTGGAGGCTGACTGTGGCTCAGATCATAAACTCCTTATTGCAAAATTCAGGCTTAAATTGAAGAAAGTAGGGAAAGCCACTAGGCCATCCAGGTCTGACCTAAATCAAATCCCTTATGATTATACAGTGGAAGTGACAAATAGATTCAAGGGACTAGATCTGGTACAGAGACTACCTGAAGAACTATGGAGAGAGATTTGTGACATTGTATAGGAGGCAGTGATCAAAACCATCCCAAAGAAAAAGAAATGCAAGAAGATGAAGTGGTTGTCTGAGGAGGCTTTACAAATAGCTGCTAAAAGAAGAGAAGGGAAAGGCAATGGAGAAAGGGAAAGATATACCCAACTGAATGCAGAGTTAAAGAGAATAGCAAGGAGAGATAAGAAGGCTTTCTTAAATGAACAATGCAAAGAAATAGAGGAAAACAATAAAATAGGAAAGACTAGAGATCTCTTCAAGAATAGTAGAGATATCAAGGGACTATTTCATGCTAGGATGGGCATGATTAAGGACAGAAATGGTAAGGGCCTAACAGAAGTAGAAGAGATTAAGCAGAGATGGCAAGAATACACAGAATAAATATACAAGAAAGGTCATAATGAGCAAGATAACTATGATGGTGTGGTCACTCACCTAGAGCCAGACATCCTGGAGTGTGAAGTCAAGTGGGCCTTCAGTTCAGTTCAGTTCAGTTGCTCAGTCGTGTCCCGACTCTTTGTGATCCCATGAATCGCAGCACGCCAGGCCTCACTGTCCATCACCATCTCCTGGAGTTCACTCAAACTCACGTCCATCGAGTCAGTGATGCCATCCAGCCATCTCATCCTCTGTCGTCCCCTTCTCCTCCTGCCCCCAATCCCTGCCAGCATCAGAGTCTTTTCAAATGAGTCAACTCTTTGCATGAGGTGGCCAAAGTACTGGAGTTTCAGCTTTAGCATCATTCCTTCCAAAGAACACCCAGGGCTGATCTCCTTTAGAATGGACTGGTTGGATCTCCTTGCAGTCCAAAGGACTCTCAAGAGTCTTTCCAACACCACAGCTCAAAAACATCAATTCTTCAGTGCTCAACTTTCTTCACAGTCCAACTCTCACATCCATACATGACCACTGGAAAGACCATAGCCTTGACTAGACGGACCTTTGTTGGCAAAATGGCCTTAGGAAGCATTATTAGGAACAAAGCTAGTAGAGGTGATGGAATTACAGCTGAACTCTTTCAAATCCTAAAAGATGATATTGTTAAAGTGCTACACTCAGTATGTCAGCAAATTTGGAAAACTCAGCAGTGGCCACAGGACTGGAAAAGGTCAGTTTTCATTCCAATCCCAAAGAAGGGCAATGCCCAAAATGTTCAAACTACTGTACAAGTGTGCTCATCTCATTTACTAGCAAGGTTATGCTCCAGATTCTTCAAGCTAAGCTTCAGCAGTACATGAACTGAGAATGTCCAGATGGACAAGCTGGGTTTCAAAGAGGCAGAGGAATCAGAGATCAAATTACCGACATTCATTGGATCATGGAGAAAGCAAGTGAGTTCCAGAAAAACATCTACTTCTGCTTCATTGACTATACTAAAGCTTTTGACTATAAGGATCACAACAAATTGCAGAAAATTCTTAAATAGATGAGAGTAGCAGACCACCTTACCTGTCTCCTGAGAAACCTGTGTGTGAGTCAGGAAGCAACAGTTAGAACCAGACATGGAACAATGGACTACTTTCAAATAGGGAAAGGAGTGTGACAGACAAGACTGCATATCGTCACCCTGCTTATTTAACTTATATGCAGAGTACATCATATGAAATGCCGGGCTGGATAAATCACAAGCTAGAATCAAGATTGCCAGGAGAAATATCAACAACCTCAGATATGCAAATGATACCACTCTAATGGCAGAAAGTGAAGAGGAACTAAAGATCTTCTTGATGAAGGTGAAAGATGAGAGTGAAAAAGCTGGCTTGAAATTCAACATTCAAAAAACTAAGGTCATGGCATCTGGTCCCATAACGTCATGGCAAATAAAAACGGGAAAAGTGGAAGCAGGAAAAGTGGATTTTATTTTCTTGGGCTCCAAAATCACTGCAGATGGTGACTGTAGCCATGAAATTAAAAGATGCTTGCTCCTTGTAAGGAAAGCTATGACAAACCTGATGGCATATTAAAAAAAGCACAGACATCACTTTGCCAACAAAGGTCCATCCAGTCAAAGCTATGGTTTTTCCATCAATCATGTGTGGATGTGAGAGTTGAATCATAAAGAGGCTGAGCACTAAAGAATTTATGCTTTCAAAGTGTAGTGCTGGAGAAGACTCTTAAGAGTCCCCTGGACTTCAAGGAGATCAAACCAGTCAATCCTAAAGGAAATCAACCCTGAATATTCATTGGAAGGACCTATGGTGATGCTGAGGCTCCAATACTTTGGCCACCTAATGCAAAGAGCCGACTTATTGGAAAAGACCCTGGCTCTGGGAAGACTGAAGGCAAAAGAAGTGGGTGGCAGAGGATGAGATAGTCAAATAGCATTAGTGACTCGATGGAAGTGCATCTGAGCAAACTCCGGGAGATAGTGGTGCACAGAGGAGCCTGGCATGCTACAGTCCGTGGGATTGCAAAGAGTCGGACATGACTTAGAAATTCAAAAACAACAACTGCCTGTCAGAGAGCAACTTATGGGTGGAAAAATGAGGCCTAGAAAGAATAGGAAACAGTTGAATATAGAAGACTAGTGTGGACAAAATATGTCACCTGTCATATCAGGAAATAAAGGGTGTTGCGGCCATCAAGCCATGAGCCCTGCAGCAGCCCCAGACTATGCGCTCAAAGGGGATTCAGTATGGAGAAAAAGAAGATACTAGCCCAAAACAGTTAAGGTACATATGAAAGGAATTATCTCAATGAGCCCAGACTCTTGCCTCTTCCCATACATATGTTGTTGTTCAGTCACTCAGTCGTGTCCAGTTCTTTGTGATCCCATGGATGGCAGCATGCCAGGCTTCCTTGTCCATCACCATCTCCTGGAGCTTGCTTAAACTCATGTCCACTGAGTTAGTGATGCCATCCAACCATCTCTTCCTTTGTTGTCCCCTTTTCCTCCTGCCTTCAATCTTTACCAGCATCAGGGTCTTTTCCAATGAATCAGTTCTTTGCATCAGGTGGCCAAATTATTGGAGCTTCAGTTTCAGCATCAGTCCTTCCAGGGTTGATTTCCTTTAGGATTGACTGGTTTCATCTCCTTGCTGCCCAAGGGACTCTCAAGAGTCTTCTCAGACACCACAGTTGAAAAGCATCACTTCTTTGGCGCTCAGCCTTCTTTATGTCCAACTCTCACATCTGTACTCAAATACTGGATGTCATATCCTGTCCTACCATCCTGCATCACTCCTTAAGGATCAGAAGAGATGGAACCTTACTTACCAACTTAATATTTTCAAGTGTACAGTTTAGTCGTGTTATGTAACCAACCTTTAGGACTTTTTCATCTCACAAAACCAAAGTTCTACATCCATTCATCAACGTCTCCCCAATTTCCCCTCCCCTCAACCCTTGGCAGCCACCATCCTGCCTTCTGTCTCTATAAATTTGACTACTCTAGATACCTCAGATAAGTCGGATTACACAGTATTTATCTTTTGGTGACTGGCCTATTTCACTTAGCCACTTAGTCCTCAAGGCTATGTCTGCTGTCTGCCTTATAACATGTATTGGAATTTCCTTGTTTTTAAAGGCTAAATAATACTCCATTGTATGAATATATGGCATTTAGTCTATCCATTCACTTGTTGGTGGACATTTATATTGCTTCCACTTATTCTCACCGCTTTTAAAAATTAGTGTCACCACCGGCTCACAGAAAAGAATAACCCACACTCTCTGACCTGCTTCCTACAGTGCACTGTCATCTGTGTGTCAGAGGCTGACCCTCCTCCCACTTTCTCCTATACCATCCCTCCTGTGTCTCCCTTCCTTTCTTACCCTCACATACATCCCTGCTCCCTCTCAACCAATCCTGGTTCTGGGCCTTTCATTTTATTAATGTATTTTTTAAAATTATAGCTGAGATATAATTGGCCTATGAGTGTATGCATGCTAAATCACTTCAGTTGTGTTGGACTCTTTGGACCTTTTGCACTGTAGCCCACCAGGTTTCTCCATCCATGGATTCACCAGACAAGAATACTGGTGTGAGTTCCTATGCCCTCCTCCAGGGGATCTTCCCAACCCAGGGATTGAACCGGTACCTCTTATATCTCCTGCATTGGCAGGTGTGTTCTTTACCACTAGCACCACCTGAGAAACCCATAATTGGCCTATCCACCATTGTGCAAATTTTTTTTCCGAAGTCAGTTCCCTTTATTAAATGGTCATTTTTCACAGACCAGAAATACAAAATAAAAGTAGAAATAGGCCCCGGTTATGAGCTACAGACCCGCCCTCACAGGACCCCTGCCTGCAGCAACTTGTACAGGACAAGCAGCAGCTACATCCCAAAGGTCAGGAAGGCAGGAGGCACGCTGGGATCCGGCCCTGCCCTGCCCCCCACCCAATGTCTCCCCAGATTATAAAGAGCCATCTTCTGAAGCCTCAGAGTGAGATGCCCCCCTGAGGCCCCAGGGAAGTGCAGGCTAGAAGGAAAGCTTGTTCATATGGCACAGAATCCAAGGACTACATTTCGTAAGAGAAAACGGGTACCAAAACACAAGTGGGGAGACTGGGGCTGGGACGGGGCAAGCCCCAGGAGACAGAATCTTCTTCCTCTCTACTCATCAGATCCTGAGGCGGAGTCTTCTGAGCTGGGGAGAGTACTGGCTAGTTCCTCTTCTTCAGAGTCCTCTTCTTTTTGCTCTTGTTCTCTCCGGAAGAGCTCTCATCACTGAACGCAAACTCTTTGCTCTTGAAGCTCTCGCTCAGCTGCCTTGATGAAGACTTCGATGATGAGCCCCTGGAGGGTGTGGATTTCTTCTCCATCTGCACCTTGACTTTCTTATTCTTGGACTTATCCCTCTTAGAGCACTCTCCCCGGCCCCCTTCATATTCTTTTATGGCTTTTTCATATTCCCTCCTGACATCCTCAGCCTTGTGATCCCACTCCTCTTTCTTCTCCTTGGACATTCCCTTCCAGATTTCACCAGCCTTCTTGGAGAGATCCATAATACTGATGCCCAGATGGTCTGACTTGATCTCTCAGCTGGTGTTGAGCCACAGCATGTAGGCAGACATGGGCCTCTTGAGGGCATTAGGGTCTTTGCTCTTCTTTACCTCCATGGGCTTCTTGCGGCTCTTGCAGTCCTTGGCAATTTGGGCCTTTTTAAGCTGCTTCTGTTTCTTCTCTTCCCAGTCACTGTCACCCTCCATTACTGGAGGAGCTGGCAGAGGCGTTGCTGTCAAACTCCTCTGCCACGTCTTCCTCCTCTTCATCCGGGTTGAATGACTCATCAGTCTCTTCTCTAGAGTCATCGCTGCTGTCATTGGCATTCTACTCCCGGATCTTGACCCCTCCTTCATCCGCTGCAAGTAGGCATCGTGCTGGTCTTCCTCAGAGTCAGCATATTCATCGTAGCTGGGGTTCATGCCCTCTTTCAATCCTCGGTTTTTGGTGCTGAGTTTCTTGGCGTTGACAAAGTCGAACAGCTTTCCATACTCCTCCCTCTCAATGCTGCTGAAGGTATACTGGGTGCCCTGCTTGGTCTCAATTTCAAAGTCAAAGGAATGCATGGTGGTGGTACTGTGGGCAAAGTTGACAAAGGAGATCTCGTCGAAGCAGGTGTGCACGGGCAGCTTGTGGATGTAGATAAAGCCCCACTCCAGGGGGTACAGCAGCCCTGAGCTGGCCTTGTAGGAGCAGGTGATGCACTGGGCCCCCAAGTGCCCTTAGAAGTTGTCGGGGACCGTAATCTTGTGGTTCACCAGTGCTTTCATGACCTGGCTGACCATCTCATAGAGGGATCCTGACATGTTCTTGGTGAGCTACCCCTCGAAGGGCTTCTCCACTTCCTCCTTGTTCATGTTGAGCATCAAGGAGATGTCCTCATCCTTGGAGAAGAGGAGGATGAGGACGTGGTAGTGGGTCTGGCCCTGCTTGATGCAGGGGTCCGGGCTGATCACAAAGAACATCTGGCACTGGTCCTTGTGGGGCAGCAGGAAGAGCCGCAGCACCATGGTGTAGGGGATCTTGTAGTCAAAGGTCTTGCATGCAGGTGGAGGGAGGTGGGGTAGATGCGGATGTTACAGTGGCCTCGGGGAGTCAGACACTGCAGCTCCCAGAAGATGCAGATGGTGTCTCTGGTGGCCTGGATCACGTCCACCTTTGACAGTACATTCTGGGAGAAGGCCTCGTCGGGGTCCACACTGTCTTCCTGGGTGGGTGGCACCTAGAAGCACACCTCCATGAGAGAGACCTCCACGTCATCATTCTGGTGGAATTCCAGTGTCACCTCATTCTTGCCTGTGATGTACTGGAACACATTGCTGAGAAGGATCTCAAAGACTGGCTGGTCTCCAATGTCAAAGGAAAGCAGCTGCCCATCAAACTTCACAGGTCCCCAGTTCCAACCCTTCACACGTAGGTCCTTCTCCATTAGTTCCAGGCGATAGTGAGTTTTTAAGAATTCAGAGAGTTTCTCAAATTCCAATTTTCCAAAGCCATCGTACTTGTAGACATGGCCATTCCTCGTGAGCCGTTTAAGCCCATGGCCCAGAGCTACCCAGGGCCAGATGCCTTCTGTCAACTCCTCGGCCTGGATGTTGTCCACATTGCCCGTCTTACTGTTCTTAAAGTTGATGCCCTGGCGGCTCAACCTCAGCCGACTGTCATTCATTCATGGAGCCTTTCACTTCCTAATACACATTGTTGAACTCCAGGGTTTCTGCCATGCTGACCTAGCCCTGTTGGTCCCCCCCAAAACTCCTGGGTGGGCACGCAGATGCAAGGCGCACTGGGGATCTCCTCAAGCTGGAGCCTCGTGGCCGCCGGCACCCAAACACTGGGTGCACGGCGGGTGGGCAGGGGATGGTCCGGGTCACTGGGCAGGCTCTTCCTGCGTGTGCAGCCCCATGTCCCGCCACCCATTGTACAAATTTCAGGTGACAATGTGTCAGTTTGATACACTTACATATTGCAATATGATTACCACTATAGTATTAGCAAACACCTCTATCATGTCACATAATTGGCATTTCTATTCATGGTGGGGAAAATTAAGATCTAGTTTCTTAAAAGGGAGCTCTGGTATACTGGTGGGAAGGTAAATTGATGAAGCCACTTTGGAAAACAGTATGGAGATATCCAAAAAACTACCATATGATCCAGTAATTCCACTTCTGGGTATATATCCAAAGAAAATGAATATGCTAATTCAAAATGATACAATATGATTTATCAGCTCCATTTCTGAGTATTTTTCTGAAGGAAAAAACACTAATTTAAAAACATACATGTATAAAATAACCAAGGTCCTACTGTATAACATAGGGAACTATATTCAGTATTCTGAAATTAACCATAATGGAAAAGAACATGAAAAAGAGTATAACTGAATCATTTTGCTGTATACCAAAAACTAAAACAACATTGTAAAGCAACTATACATCAATAAAAATAAGAAGATAATGCACCCCTAAAAGAGAAAAGATACATGCACCCCAATGTTCATAGTAGCAATATTTTCAATGGCCAAGATGTGGAAGCAACCCAAGTGTTCAACAAGAAATGAATGGATAAAGATGTGGCATATGTTGTATATGTGTAGTGGAATACTACTCAGGCATAAAAAAGAATGAATTTTTGCCATCTGCAACAACATGGGTGGATGTGGAGGGTATTATGCTCAGTAAAATAAGTCAGACAAAAGAAAATACCATATGTTGTCACTTGTATATGGAATCTAAAAAATAAAGCAAGTGAATGAATATAACAAAACAGAAATAGACTCACAGATATAGAAAACAAACTAGTGGTTACCAGTGGGAAGAGTGAAGAGGGAGGAGCAAAATAGAAGTAGGGGACTAAGAGATACAAATTAATATGTGTAAAATAAACAAGCAGGACTTCCCTGGTGGTCCAGTGGTTAAGAATCTGCCTGCCAATGCAAGGGATACCAGTTTGATTCCTGCTCCTGGAAGATTCCACATGTCGCAGAGCGACTATGCCTGGGCAAACAGCTACTGAGCCCATGCTACAGAGACTACTCCACAACAAGAGAAGCCACAGCAATGAGAAGCCTGCACACTATAACTAGAGAGTAGCCCCTGCTTGCTGCAGTTGGAGAAAACCTGAGTTCAGCAATGAAGACTCAGAGCAGCCAAAAATAAATAAATAAATGCAAAAACCAAATATACTCATTAAAAATGCGTAAATAAATTATGAGGATATACTGTGTAACACAGGGAATATAGCCCATATTTTATAACTTAAAATAAGCTATAAAAATTCTGAATCACTATGTTGTACATCTGAAATTAATATTGTAAATCAATTCTACCTCAATTTAAAAAATTAAAAACATCTAGTATCTTAGCAACTTTGAAGTTTATAATGTAGTATTGTTGATTGTAATCACTATATTGTGTGGGCCTTTTATTTTAGACACCAGACTCTAACCCTGGGCTTCTGTAAGACTGTCACTGTTTCTTTTTCTGCTGAGAAACACATCATACCCTCTACCAGCTTCCAGTGCTGCTGGTTCCTAAGCCTGAAGGTCCAGCTAAAGCTTTTCCAAGTCAGTAAATTCTCCTATATGGCCCCCTGCTGCCACCTGCTGGCTGTAGTCATTATTGCTTCTATGAGCCTGTTTCCTAAGGGGTTTAGTTCATTTCAGTCGCTCCCTCCTGTCCGACTATTTGCGACCCCATGGACTGCAGCACGCCAGGCTTCCCTGAGCTTGCAGAGTTCCAACTCCCAGAGCTTGCTCAAACTCATGTGCATCGAGTTGGTGATGCCATCCAACCATCTCATCCTCTCTCGCCCCCTTCTCCTTCTGCCTTCAATCTTTCCCAGCATCAGGGTCTTTTCCAATGAGTCAGTTCTTGGCATCAGGTGGCCAAATATTGGAGTTTCAGCTTCAGCATCAGTCCCTCCAATGAATATTCAGATTCGTTTGATCTCCTTGCAGTCCAAGGGACTCTCAAGAGTCTTCTCCAACACCACAGTCCAAAAGCATCAATTCTTTGGTGCTCAGCTTTCTTTATGGTCCAACTCTCACATCCACACATGACTACTGGAAAAACCATAGCTTTGACTAGATGGACCTTTGTCAGCAACGTAATGTCTCTAAGGGGTTAGCTCTTCCCATATCATCATCCATCATGGGATAAAATTTCCAACTACTTATAATTTTTCCCTACTTATAATTTTTTTCCCTTCAGTATTTTCACCCTGCCCCACTTTTAAAAGAAAGACCATTTAGCGAATTCATGTTCAAGTTACACATACTCTCATCAGATCAGATCAGATCAGTTGCTCAGTCGTGTCCAACTCTCTGCGACCCCATGAATCTCAGCACACCAGGCCTCCCTGTCCATCACCAACTCCCGGAGTTCACTCAAACTCACGTCCATCGAGTCGGTGATGCCATCCAGCCATCTCATCCTCTGTCATCCCCTTCTCCTCCTGCCCCCAATCCCTCCCAGCATCAGGGTCTTTTCCAGTGAGTCAACTCTTCGCATGAGGTGGCCAAAGTACTGGAGTTTCAGCTTTAGCATCATTCCTTCCAATGAACATCCAGGGCTGATCTCCTTTAGAATGAACTGGTTGGATCTCCTTGCAGTCCAAGGGATTCTCATCAGCCTCATCCAAATACAGAGAAAAAAACTCTGTATTTGATCATTTCATTTTGCAAAGGGACAGAGAAAATTTCCAAAATGTTTATCAGCTCTCTTTATCTCCCTATGCTATGCTATGCTAAGTCGCTTCAGTCGTGTCCAACTCTGTGAGACCCCATAGATGGCAGCCCACCAGGCTCCCCTGTCCCTGGGATTCTCCAGGCAAGAACACTGGAGTAGATTGCCATTTCCTTCTCCAATGCATGAAAGTGAAAAGTGAAATTGAAATCGCTCAGTTGTGTCCGACTCCTAGAGACCCCATGGATTGCAGCCTACCAGGCTCCTCCGTCCATGGGATTTTCCAAACAAGAGTACTGGAGTGGGGTGCCATTGCCTTCTCCCCCTTATCTCCCTGGAAGCAGTTATATTATAATTAAATAAGTTGAACTATGGGTAAGTCTACAAAGTCCCAAGTTTTCTTTGAAACTCATTAAATGTCTCAAAAATCTTTTGAAAACATTTCAAATAAAACAAGATTGTTTTTTGTTAACACAGATATTAAAATGAAACCTGTAGAATTACAAGAACCACTTTACAGACTATTGGTTCATTTCAAAATAAGGTCATCCAAGAATGAAGAGTAGATCTTCTGCTTACAGATGAAACTAATTTGTGAATGGGCAAAACTGAAAACACATAAAGGTCCAAGCCCAAGTACTAGGAGTAAGGGATTAAAATTGTGTTCCTAACTATATCTTTATAAAAAAAAAAATATTTTATTTTCCCCCCCCCCTTTCTTCCTTCCTTTCCCTTCCATTTCATGTTGGGCTGTCTCCCCCCAGAGAAAAGAGAGACACCCCCTCCCTCGTGAGAGAGGGGGTGAGTGGCACTGGATATATTTTTTAACGGTAGGGGAAGGATGAAGGAGAGAGGGGGGGGCAAAATTGATGATAGAGTCAGAGTAATGCCAAAGAATGCTCAAACTACTGCACAATTGCACTCAACTCACACGCTAGTAAAGTAATGCTCAAAATTCTCCAAGCCAGGCTTCAGCAATACGTGGACTGTGAACTTCCAGATGTTCAAGCTGGTTTTAGAAAAGGCAGAGGAACCAGAGATCAAGTTGCCAACATCCGCTGGATCATCGAAAAAGAAAGACAGTTCCAGAAAAACATCTATTTCTGCTTTATTGACTATGCCAAAGCCTTTGACTGTGTAGATCACAATAAACTGTGGAAAATTCTGAAAGAGATGGGAATACAGACCACCTGCCCCCCTCCTTGAAAAAAATTTTGATGGGGGAGGAAAAAAAAAAAAAAACAGAAATAAAAAAAAAAACAGGATTTAAAAATGAAAAAAAGAAAACAAAAAGTCTACATAGTCACCCTCCTCTTTTTACATCTATACAGAGTACATCAAGAGAAACGCTGGGCTGGAAGAAGCACAAGCTGGAATCAAGATTGGCGGGAGAAATATCAATAACCTCAGATGTGCAGATGACACCACCCTTATGGCAGAAAGGGATCAGATCAGATCAGTTGCTCAGTCGTGTCCGACTCTTTGTGACCCCATGAAGTGCAGCATGCCAGGCCTCCCTGTCCATCACCAGCTCTCGGAGGTCACTCAGACTCACATCCATGGAGTCAGTGATGCCATCCAGCCATCTCATCCTCTGTCGTCCCCTTCTCCTCCTACCCCCAATCCCTCCCAGCATCAGAGTCTTCTCCAATGAGTCAACTCTTCACATCAGGTGGCCAAAATACTGGAGTTTCAGCTTCAGCATCATTCCTTCCAAAGAAATCCCAGGGCTGATCTTCAGAATGGACTGGTTGGATCTCCTTGCAGTCCAAGGGACTCTCAAGAGTCTTCTCCAACATCACAGTTCAAAAGCATCAATTCTTCAGCGCTCAGCCTTCTTCACAGTCCAGCTCTCACATCCATACATGACCACAGGAAAGACCATAGCCTTGACTAGGCGAGCCTTTGTTGGCAAAGTGATGTCTCTGCTTTTGAATATGCTATCTAGGTTGGTCATAACTTTCCTTCCAAGGAGTAAGCGTCTTTTAATTTCATGGCTGCAGTCACCATCTGCAGTGATTTTGGAGCCCAGAAAAACAAAGTCTGACAATGTTTCCACTGTTTCTCCATCTATTTCCCATGGAGTGATGGGACCAGATGCCATGATCTTCGTTTTCTGAATGTTGAGCTTTAAGCCAACCTTTTCACTCTCCACTTTCACTTTCATCAAGAGGCATTTTAGTTCCTCTTCACTTTCTGCCATAAGGGTGGTATCATCTGCATATCTGAGGTTATTGATATTTCTCCCTGCAATCTTGATTCCAGCTTGTGTTTCTTCCAGTCCAGCATTTCTCATGATGTACTCTGCATATAAGTTAAATAAACATGGTGACAATATACAGCCTTGATGTACTCCTTTTCCTATTTGGAACCAGTCTGTTGTTCCATGACCAGTTCTAACTGTTGCTTCCTGACCTGCATACAGATTTCTCAAGAGGCAGATCAGGTGGTCTGGTATTCCCATCTCTTTCAGAATTTTCCACAGTTTATTGTGATCCACACAGTCAAAGGCTTTGGCATAGTCAATAAAGCAGAAATACATGTTTTTCTGGAACTCTCTTTCTTTTTCGATGATCCAGCGGATGTTGGCAACTTGATCTCTGGTTCCTCTGCCTTTTCTAAAACCAGCCTTAGCATCAGGAAGTTCACGGTTCACATATTGCTGAAGCCTGGCTTGGAGAATTTTGAGCATTACTTTACTAGCGTGTGAGATGAGTGCAATTGTGCGGTAGTTTGAGCACTCTTTGGCATTGCCTATCTTTGGGACTGGGATGAAAACTGACCTTTTTCAATCTTGTGGCCACTGCTGAGTTTTCCAAATTTGCTGGCATATTGAGTGCAGCACTTTCATAGTCAAAGTCCTCTTGATGAAAGTGAAAGAGGAGAGTGAAAAATGTTGGCTTACAGCTCAACATTAAGAAAACTAAGATCATGGCATCTGGTCCCATCACTTCATGGCAGATAGATGGAGAAACAGTGGAAACAGTGTCAGACTTTATTTTGGGGAGCTCCAAAGTCACTGTAGATGATGATTGCAGCCGTGAAATTGAAATACTCTTACTCCTTGAAGAAAAATTATGACCAACCTAGATAGCACATTGAAAATCAGAGACATTACTTTGCCAACAAAGGTTCTCCTAGTCAAGGCTATGGTTTTTCCTGTGGTCATGTATGGATGTGGGAGTTGGACTGAGAAGAAGCCTGAGCGCCAAAGAATTGATGCTTTTGAACTGTGGTGTTGGAGAAGACTCTTGAGAGTCCCTTGGACTGCAAGGAGATCCAACCAGTCCATTCTGAAGGTGATCAGCCCTGGGATTTCTTTGGAAGGAATGATGCTAAAGCTGAAACTCCAGTATTTTGGCCACCTGATGCGAAGAGTTGACTCATTGGAGAAGACTGTGATGCTAGGAGGGATTGGGGGCAGGAGGAGAAGGGGACAACAGAGGATGAGATGGCTGGATGGTATAATCAACACAATGGGTGTGAGTTTGAGTGAACTCTGGGAGTTGGTGATGGACAGGGAGGCCTGGCATGCTGCAATTCATTGGGTCGCAAAGAGTCAGACACGACTGAGTGACTGAACTGAACTGAACTGAACTGAATGTTCTGGGAATTCAGCCTTGGGAAAGATAGTGGCTTTCTTGTGGTTAGATAAAAGGAATAGATTGCGGTCTAATCTAAGAGATATGAAAGGAGGAAGTCAGATTTCCGTTACTAGTGGCTTCAGAATTTGCTTTGGTAGGAAGCAGCTCAAGTGGCCATCTGTAGTAAAGGAAGGCCTTCTGGGGATCCATCTTTGAGCTGAATTTGTCTAAAGTGAAAGTGAAAGTGAAGTCACTCAGTCGTGCTGACTCTTTGCGACCCCATGGATAGTAGCCTGCACCAAGTTCCTCTGTCCATGGGATTTTTCAAGGCAAGAGTATTAGAGTGGTTTGCCCTTTCCTTCTCCAGGGAATCTTCCTAACCCAGGGATCGAACCCAGGTCTCTCATATTGTAGGCAGATGCTTTACCATCTGAGCCACCAGGAATTCGTATAAAAATTTACATAAAGTTGAGAAAATGTTGATCGCCATTCAAAAAATTGGAGTAGCTGATGGTTTAAGGGGAGACTTCAGTTTTCCCTCTTTTCACTTCATTCTGCTGTACTCTATTGTCGATTGAAGAAAAATGCATGACCTGAAAGTGCAAATTATGTGTTATTTAGGGACCTCCTGGCAGGCTCCAGTTCATAGGGTCACAAAGAGTTGGACATGACTGAGCATGCATTGAGGACTATAGCTGGAGGACAGCCAGTCAGTTCTGAGGAACTGTTCCAAAGTGGTCAGGGAGGAGCCAGGATATACAGGAGGTTTTGCTGGGGGAAAAAAAAATGTCGTTGAACATCAAAAGATTAACTGCTAAAGCAGACATTTCCAATTAATGATTTTAGTGTTTTTCTTTTTATGAGACTATGCAAGAGTCTGGGGTCATTGAAATCATTCCTTGAATATGCATCTTAACTATCTAGGGCCCGTATCCTGTTTTTCTTCATCCTAATTCCCCTCAGGGACACCACTGGGGCTCAGGAAGAGAGACAGCTGTAGAGGCTGACTGTAGGCAACATTTGTTTACTGGAATGGCAGGCAACACTTTTTTGTCTGCATTGCTCTGCTGCTGCTGCTGCTAAGTCGCTTCAGTCATGTCCGACTCTGTGTGACCCCATAGACGGCAGCCCACCTGGCTCCCCCGTCCCTGGGATTCTCTAGTCAAGAACACTGGAGTGGGTTGCCATTTTCTTCTCCAGTGCATGGAAGTGAAAAGTGAAATCGCTCATTCGTGTCCAACTCTTTGCGACCCCATGGACTGCAGCCTACCAGGCTCCTCTGTCCATGGGATTTTCCAGGCGAGAATACTGGAGTGGGGTGCCATTGCCTTCTCCTCTGCTCCTCCTACTCTAGTAGGAAGTAAAGGAGAGAAACTGGACTCAGCTTCAAGCAAGGGATCAATGAAATATCCCTAGATGTGTGGCAACTTCTCTTCTAGCTAGGTTGAGCTAAGGAAATATATTACAATCACATAAAACTTGTGTTGTCTGAAGCCTTGGCACTCTGTTAGGACACTGGAGCCACACCAAGGTTATGAGTGGGGAGTCAAGCTGTAGGTATTGTCCTGAAAGATGAAAAAAGGTGGGGATCTTCAGTAAACGTTATCATGAAAATACCATCACCAATTTGATATTTTCAGGTGGAGTGGCCAGGTGGATCAGCCCAGACATTACCAGGTAGACGCTGTTGACACAAGAGTCTGTTGATGGTACCAGGAGGAAACATATGCTAGTAGCTGAAATCACTGTGAAACATCTCAAAAAAATACTGTCAATGGAAGCAACCTAAAGGTTCATCAACAGATGAGTGGATAAAGAAGGTGTGGTACATATATACAATGAATATTACTCAGCCATAAAAAGAATGAAATAATGCTGTTTGCAGCAACATGGATGGACCCAGAGATTATCATACTAAGTGAAGTAAGCCAGAGAAAGACTCATATGATATCACTTACATGTTGAATCTTAAAAATTATACAAATGAACTTATTTACAAAATAGATATAGACTCACAAGAAAGAAAACAAAATTTTTACCAAAGGGGGAAAGGAGGGTGGGTGTGGGGAGGGATGATTTAGGAGATTGGGATTAACATATATACACTCCAGCTGTTTAAATTCAAACTCATTCTCTTAAACACAATGTTTTACCTTCTAAGGCCCATGTGTTTAAAAAAAAAATAAAACTGTAAAGGTGCTTTAAAAGTTTGTAACAATACACGTGCCCCTCACTTTGGAATAAGCATTTATGGTGACATCATTGGTTACCTATCCAGCATCCACTCATTCCTTATCCTAAATATAGATAACCAGCAAGGACCTACTGTATAGCACAGGGAACTATATT
This sequence comes from Tragelaphus eurycerus, assembly GCA_935064755.1. Classification (NCBI taxonomy): domain Eukaryota; kingdom Metazoa; phylum Chordata; class Mammalia; order Artiodactyla; family Bovidae; genus Tragelaphus; species Tragelaphus eurycerus. The sequence goes on along the minus strand of CAKXYN010000119.1, from coordinate 1,002,583 downwards.
CAATACGTTGTAATAATCTATAAAGCAAAGAAATCTGAATAAGAATACACATATGCACACACACACACACATGAGGGCTTTCCTGGTGGCTCAGTGATGAAAGAATCTGCCTCCTAAAGCAGGATACCTGGGTTCAATCCCCAGGTCTGGAAGAGCCCCTGGAGAAGGAAATGGCAACCCAGGCAATATTCTTGCCTGGAGAATCCTATGGACAGAAGAGCCTGGTGGGCTACAGTCCATGGGATTGCAAAGAGTCAGACATGACTGAGCGACTAAACCTCCATACATGTAGTATAACTGAATCCCTTTGCTGTACACCTGAAACTAACACAATATTGTAAACCAACTACACTTCAAGTTAAAAAATAAAAAATAAAACAAAACAAAACAAAGAACTACTGTCATTCCTAACACAAGAACAATTATTGATCAAATTCAATACCACACAAAAAAATGTCAACCCTTGGTCAATGACTTAGTGATTTTGAGCACTTATTTTGTACTCTGCTTTAGTGTACATTGTTTCATTTAGTCCTCACAATGATCCTATGAAATCTGTAGCATACCATCCTATCAACGGCAGCAGCATCATCAGGAAACTGAACTTTAGGAAATTAACTTGCTTGTGGTCACAAGGTTCCTGGAATTCAAACTCCAGCCATCTAAATTCAAACTCATGCTCTTTTTTAAATTAATTATTTTAATTGGAGGCTAATTACTTTACAATATTGTAGTGGTTTTTGCCTTACATTGACATGAATCAGCCCTGGGTGTACATGTGTTCCCCATCCTGAACCCCCTTCCCACCTCCATCCCCATCCCATCCCTCAGGGTCATCCCAGTGCTCCAGCCCTGAGCACCCTCATGCATCGAACCTGGACTGGAGATCTATTTCACATATGATAATATACATGTTTCATTGCTATTCTCTCAAATCATCCCACCCTTGTCTTCCCCCACAGAGTCTAAAAGTCTGTTTTTACCTCTGTGTCTCTTCTGCTGAATCTCACATATAGGGTCATTATTACCATCTTTCTAATATATATGCATTAATATACTATATTAGCGTTTTTCTTTCTGACTTACTTCACTCTATAATAAGCTCCAGTTTCATCCACCTCGTTAGAACTGATTCAAATGCATTATTTTTAATAGCTGAAATTCATGCTCTTAAACATGATGTTTTACCTTCTGAGGCCCGTGTGTCTAGTTTTAAAACTGTAAAGGTGCTTTAAAAGTTTGTAACAATACATGTGCCCCTCACTTTGGAATAAGCATTTATGGTGACATCATTGGTTACCTATCCAGCATCCACCCATCCCTTATCCTGCTTCTGGAAGAAACCTGATTTTGTTGAAGTATCTGCCTCTTTTTGTTAGGCCTATGTAATTTGGGTGAAGGTGGCTCAACTTGATGGGTGAAGTTCAGGCCAGTTGTGCTAATTCCTTTGCTGTTGCCGGGAATTCAAAAATCCCAGGCTTAAAGCAGTCAATCAACCTCATATTTCCCCTGAACACTGTTATTGTTCCAGAGGTGGGCTTAATGACCAAACTGGCCCAAAAGTTGTTAAGTAGAGAACATTTATAATTAGGTTTGACTAAAGATTCTCTGGAAAAGGCAATGGCACCCCACTCCAGTACTCCTGCCTGGAAAATCCCATGGACAGAGGAGCCTGGTAGGCTGCAGTCCATGGGGTCGCTGAGGGTCGGACACGACTGAGTGACTTCACTTTCACTTTTCACTTTCATGCATTGGAGAAGGAAATGGCAACCCACTCCAGTGTTCTTGCCTGGAGAATCCCAGGGACGGGGGAGCCTGGTGGGCTGACGTTTATGGGGTCGCAGAGTTGGACATGACTGAAGTGACTTAGCAGCAGCAAAGATTCTCTCTCTCCCCCACCCAACGTTTGTCTCTCAATCTCTCTGTCGTCCTCTCTCTCTCCCTCACACACACACACACACACACACATATAGAGCTGTCAAAATGATATAGCACCTTGCATCATCCATCCCAAGAAAGAACTGAAAAATCAAACCAATACCAACCCGTCCAAGAAAGCTTTGCAGCAGTTGCTGTTGTTGTTCAAGTTGCTCAGTCATGTCTGACTCCACATAAAGAAAACTTCAACCTGGTACAAGACCAAAGTCCCATGCCCTTCTCTTCTCCTTGTTGTTATCAGTCACTCAGTCTTTGTGACTCCATGGACTGTAGCCTGCCAAGCTCCTCTGTCCATGGGATTCTCCAGGAAAGAATACTTAAGTGGGTTGCCATTCCCTTCTTGATCCCACCCAGGGATCAAACCCAGGTCTCCCACATAGCAGGCAGATTCTTTACCATCTAAGCCACCATGGAAGTTCTCCAATTCTGCTTTGGCTCAGGTCGTTGCCTAATTTTGTGGTGTTCCCTGATGTGCAGCAGCTGTATAAAGCCTTTATCCTCTATTTGAGTCATCTTTTTCACTATCCAGGTGTCCCAACAAAATGTATTAAAGATCCATTCAGCAATATTCCCAAGAAGGGGCAGATGGGAGCAGTCCACCCAGTTGCTGAAGTGAGGAGAGAATTTTATCATTTTATCACTGACATTGTTTATAATCAATGATGCCTAATGATGCTAAAAATAAAGCTGATTTAATCAGTCATCGTTTTAAATTCTCTGTAAAAACAAATTCCTTACTGCCTGTACCTAAAGTGAGCCATTCTCACTGCCCCTCTCCCCACTCACGACCCCAAAGTTCATGTTTTTTTCCTACTGTTTCAAGATACCACTTTTATTATACGTCAATTTTCATTTCTGAATTTTCTCTTCTATTTCATTTGTCCATCTATTCATATGCCAGTTCCATTCTCAAGGTTTTATAATATGTTTTATTATTTTATCATTCAGTTCCCTTATCATTGTTCCTTTTTCTTTCAGATTTTTCTGGCTATTTCTTTCCATGTGAATTTCAGAATCAACCTATTTAGTTCCATTCCTCAACTTCTTTATTTACAGATTTTTTCCTCAAGGTTTTTTCTTTAGCTGATAATGGAGTGTTAGTCACTCAGTTGTGTATTTAACTATCGTTAAGAAGGCAATGGCACCCCACTCCAGTACTCTTGCCTGGAAAATCCCTTGGATGGAGGAGCCTGGTGGGCTGCAGTCCATGGGGTCGCTAAGAGTCAGACACGACTGAGCGACTTCACTTTCACTTTTCACTTTCATGCATTGGAGAAGGAAATGGCAACCCACTCCAGTGTTCTTGACTGAGACTCCCAGGAATGGTGGAGCCTGCTGGGCTGCCGTCTATGGAGTTGCACAAGAGTCGGACATGACTGAAGTGACTTAGCAGTAGCAGCAAATATAGTTAACTATATTTTAATCACACCTGAAATAGAACAGATGAAGTTTATAGTTTTTTATTGGACATTGCCAAGTCATCTGCCAAGATTGGGGGAAATTTCTCACTCTATTATGACTTTAAACTTTTACATTTTAGTTGTTCTTTGACTAGGTGAGAAACTCGGTTGGTACAAAATTCAAATGGAACAAAAGGGTTTATGGTGAAAAGTCTTCCCACTGTTGTCTCCTAGACACCATGCTTTCCTCTCCTGAGACAGCCTATGTTGTCAGATTTTTTTCAGATAGTCTATGCCTATGTATGCAAACAAATAATTGGATCTCTTTTTCTTTATTCTCTTTTTATCCAAATGGTAGTGACAGGGTAACAGGGAGGAAGGCCAGGGGTCTCCAAATGGAGGAAATAGGCTGCAAGTGTCAGACATTTTTTTATCTCTCCCTTAAGCAGCAGAAGGGAAAAGCTCTCCATGGAAATGTTTTTCTTAAGCTATGTTAATGAAACTATATTTGCTTTGGAATTTGCCTTTCATCAAAATGGTTCCACCTAAGACTAACTTTTTTCCTTTTCTCAAATCTTGGGCTGATAATAGCTCAACAAGCCAGTATTCATATCAACTGTTTTATGGCTGGGGGATGACACACCTCATGCCATCCTATCTCAAAAATACATATTGTGGGAGGGGGCCTGGTGAAACTCCGTCAGCCTTGAGGTGTCTCTCTTATCTGATTAATAGCTTTCTAACAGACATAAACAGCTTGCTAAAACTAGCAGGGGGGCACTCTCTGTCCCCCTTCTGATGTCTAAGTCAGAAGCTTTCTCTGCCCCTCTTTAAACTTTAATAAAACTCTGCTATACAAAAGCTCTTGAGGGATCAAGACTGGTGCCTGGTCCCAAAGTTAAATCTACTCTTCGGAGATCACAAATCTGACACCATTCACCATAAGCTATCAGTAGCACACTTTATGTCCTGTTCTGCACCATGCCTTTTCCACCTAAAAATATTTTTAGGAAATCATTCCAAATTAGAACGTAAAAAGCTTACTCCCCCTTCCCATGGATATGTAGTATTTTGCTGAATAAATGTACCACAAAGTACCACTCTTGCTACTCATATAAGTTGTTTAAAGATCTATTGCTGGGGAGGAGCTAAGATGGCAGAGGAACAGGACGGGGAGAACACTTTCTCTTCCACAAATTAATCAAAAGAACATTTAAACGCCAAGTAAATTCCACAAAACAACTTCTGAATGCCTGAAGAGGACATCAGACACCCAGAAAAGCAACCCATTGCCTTCTAAAGGAGGTAGGAAAAAATATAAAAGACAAAAAAAGAGACAAAATAGGGAGGGACAGACCTCTGTCCGGGGAAGGGAGTCTTAAAAAGAGAAGTTTCCAAACACCAGGAAACATTCTCACTGCCGAGTCTGTGCCGAACCTGGGAAGCACAGAGGGCAACATAACAGGGAGGAAAAAATAAATAAATTAAAACCCACAGATTAGGAGCCCTGCGGTAACTCCCCCAGCGGAGAAGCAGCACAGACACCTGCATCTGTCATTAGCAAGCAGGGGCTGGGCAGGGAGGCACAGCATGGGCCGCATTGCTTAGAGTAAGGATCTGGCCTGAATATCCCAAGTGCTACCTGAGCGAAATAATTTGGGCTGCAAACCAGACTGTGGGATATTTACTTTGCGAAAAGCCAGCCCTAAACTAAGACACCACCAGGCCCATGCACGGAACAAAGGACTGTACAGAGATAGCCGGCTGCAGATCGTTCCCCTCCGGTGACAGGCAGCCAGAACCAGAGGGGGGCAATCGCAGCCCCAGAAAGATATTATCTACAAAACTGTAAGCAGGCATCTTTGCTAACTAAGACTTCTTGGGGCTCTGGATGGTCAACATCCACCTGAGAAGGTGCGCCAGTTGTGCACCTAGAAAACCGAGCGGCGGGGAGGTGATAAGTTGCAGAAAGCTGTGCTCACTAAACACCTCATCACCTGTGCTGCTCGGACCTTCAAAGGGCACAAAACGCAGGCCCAACTGAATCTGGGCCTCTGAGGACTACCCGAGTGCCTAAATTTGAGCGGCTTAGACCTGGGAGGGGCAAGCAGCCCAGGGCCGGCCACAGATGGTTCCCCGCGGGAGCAACCTAGAGCCTGAGCAGTATGAACAGGGAAGCTACACCCACCATGAGCAGGGGCAGGCCCAGTGTGGCTGAGGCACTGCGAGCACACTCCAGTGTTATTTATTTGCAGCGTCCCTCCCTCCCCACAGCACAACTGAACAAGTGAGCCTTAAAAAAAAAAAAAAAAAGGTGTCCACCACTGCCCACTTTGTATCAGGGCAGAAATCAGACACTGAAGAGACCAGCAAACAGAAGAGGCTATAACAGAGGGAACTGCCTTGGAAGCAATAGGCAATAAACTAAAACCCCGTGGTTAGTACCAACTACATAGAAAGGGGCCTATATAAAAATATATATATTTCTCTTGAGAAATATAAGCCGGAAGAAGGAACTAGCTGAAAATGAACTGAATCCACAATACCCACAACAATATCAGAGAAAGTCCTATGTATATTTTTACTATTTTTACGATCATTCTTTCTTTTTTTTTTTAATTTTTTTTAAAAAAAATTTTAAGTCCTCTATTACTCCTTTAATTTTCACTTTTATAACCTACTATTACTTTGTAAAAATAAATAAATAAATAAATGACCCTTTTTAAAAAAACAAACTTCATATATATATATTATAACTTTTGTGACCCTTTTTTTTTCTTTTCTTTAACATTGTATTTTTGAAATTCCAAATTCTGCTCTAGATTTTTAACTTTAGCTTTTTGGTATTTGTTATCAATTTTGAATCTATTTTTTTAATAACTTTTGTGACTTTTTTTCCTCTCTCTTTTTATCTCTTCATCTTTTCTTTAACATTGCATTCCTGAAATTCCAAACTCTACTCTAGATCTTTAATTTATGCTTTCTGATATTTGTTATCAATTTGTACCTATATCTTCTTTATAATTTTTGTGACTTTGTTTGTTTTTGGTTTTGTTTTCTTTCTTTTTTTCTCTCTTTCTTTTTCTTCTTCTTTTCTTTACCCTTGTATTTTGAAATTCCAAACTCTACTCTAGATTTTTAATTTTTGCTTTTTGGTATTTGTTATCAATTTTGTACCTATATTTTCTTTATAACTTTTGTGACTTTTTTTTCCTTTTCTCTCTTTCTTTTCCTTCTTCTTTTCTTTAATATTGTATTTTTGAAACTCCAAACTCTACTCAAGATTTTTAATTTTTGCTTTTAGGTATTTGTTACCAATTTTGACCTTTAAGAACCCAATCTTCAGTACCTATTTTTTACTAGGGAGCTAGATTACTGGCTTGACTGCTCTCTCCGCCTCCAGATTCTCCTTTTTCTCCACCAGGTCGCCTGCATCTCCTCCCTAACCCCTCTCTACTCTACCTAACTCCGTGAATTTCTGTGTGTTCCAAACAATGGAAAACACTTAGGGAACTGATTACTGGCTGGATCTGTCTCTCTCCTTTTCATTCCCTCCTTTTATCCTCCTGACCACCTCTGTCTCCTTCCTCCCTCTTCTCTTCTCTGTATAACTCCGTGAACATCTCTGAGCGGTCCAGTTGTGGAGTGCACTTAAGGAAGTGATTACTGGTTAGCCCACTCTCTCCTCTATTGATTCCACCACATCTCATTTGGGTCACCTCTAACTCCCTCCTCCCTCTACTCTTCTCCATGTAATGCTGTGAACCTCTCTGGGTGACCCTCACGGTGGAGAAACTTTTCATCTTTAACCTAGATGTTTTATCAATGGTTCTGTATAGAAGGAGAAGTTATGAGACTACAGTAAAAATAAGACCAATAACTGGAAGCAGGAGGCTTAAGTCCAAACCCTGACTCCAGGGAACATTAATTGACAGGAACTCATCAAATGCCTCCATACCTACACTGAAACCAAGCACCACACAAGGGCCAACAAGTTCCAGGGCGAGACATACCAAGCAAATTCTCCAGCAACACAGGAACACAGCCCTGAGCTCCAATATACAGGCTTCCCAAAGTCACCCCAAAACCATAGACATCTCATAACTCATTACTGGAAACTTCATTGCACTCCAGAGAGAAGAAATCCAGCTCCATCCACCAGAGCACCAACACAAGCTTCCCTAACCAAGAAACCTTGACAAGCCACCTGTACAAACCCACACACAGTGAGGAAACGCCACAATAAAGAGAACTCCACACACTGCCAGGATACAGTAAGGACACCCCAAACTCAGCAATTTAAACAAGATGAAGAGACAGAGGAATACCCAGCAGGTAAAGGAACAGGATAAATGCCCACCAAACCAAACAAAAGAGGAAGAAATAGCGAATCTATCTGATAAAGAATTCTGAATAATGATAGTGAAATTAATCCAAAATCTTGAAAGCAAAATGGAATCACAGATAAATAGCCTGGAGAAAAGGATTGAGAAGATGCAAGAAAGGTTTAACAAGGACCTAGAAGAAATAAAAAGAGTCAATATATAATGAATAATGCAAAAAATGAGATAAAAAAACTCTGGAGGCAACAAATAGTAGAATAACAGAGACAGAAGATAAGATTAGTGAATTAGAAGATAGAATGGTAGAAATAAATGAATTAGAAGTGAAAAAAGAAAAATGAATTAAAAGAAATGAGGACAACCTCAGAGACCTTCAGGACAATATTAAACGTTACAACATTCGAATCATAGGAGTCCCAGAAGAAGCAGACAAAAAGAAAGACCATGAGAAAATACTACAGGAAATAATAGTTGAAAACTTCCCTAAAATAGGGAAGGAAATAATCACTCAAGTCCAAGAAACCCAGAGAGTCCCAAATAGGATAAATCGAAGGCAAAACACCCCAAGACACATATTAATCAAATTAACAAAGATCAAACACAAAGAACAAATATTAAAAGCAGCAAGGGAAAAACAACAAATAACACACAAGGGAATTCCCATAAGGATAACAGTTGATCTTTCCATAGAAACTCTCCAAGCCAGGAGGGAATGGCAAGACATACTTAAAGTGATGAAAGAAAATAACCTACAGCCCAGATTATTGTACCCAGCAAGGATCTCATTCAAATATGAAGGAGAAATCAAAAGCTTTACAGACAAGCAAAAGCTGAGAGAATTTAGCACCACCAAACCAGCTCTCCAACAAATACTAAAGGACATTCTCTAGACAGGAATCACAAAAAGGTTGTATAAATTCAAACCCAAAACAATAAAGTAAATGGCAACGGGATCATACTTATCAATAATTACCTTAGACGTAAATGGGTTGAATGCCCCAACCAAAAGACAGAGACTGGCTGAATGGAAACAAAAATAAGACCCCTACATATGTTGTCTACAAGAGACCCACCTCAAAACAGGGGATGCATACAGACTGAAAGTGAAGGGCTGGAAAAAGATTTTCCATGCAAATAGGGACCAAAAGAAAGCAGGAGTAGCAATACTCATATCAGATAAAATAGACTTTAAAACAAAGGCTGTGAAAAGAGACAAAGAAAGTCACTACATAATGATCAAAGGATCAATCCAAGAAGAAGATATAACAATTATAAATATATATATGCACCCAACATAGGAGCACCGCAATATGTAAGACAAATACTAACAAGTATGAAAGGAGAAATCAACAATAACAATAATAGTGGGAGACTTTAATACCCCACTCACACCAATGGATAGAACAACTAAACAGAAAATTAACAAGGAAACACAAACTTTAAATGATACAATAGATCAGTTAGACCTAATTGATATCTATAGGACATTTCATCCCAAAACAATGAATTTCACCTTTTTCTCAAGCGCACATGGAACCTTCTCCAGGACAGATCACATCCTGGGCCATAAATCTAGCCTTGGTAAATTCAGAAAAATTTAAATCATTCCAAGCATCTGTTCTGACCACAATGCAGTAAGATTAGATCTCAATAACTGGAGAAAAACTATTAAAAATTCCAACATATGGAGGCTGAACAACACACTGCTGAATAACCAACAAATCACAGAAGAAATCAAAAAAGAAATCAAAATTTGCATATAAACAAATGAAAATGAAAATACAACAACCCAAAACCTGTGGGACACTGTAAAAGCAGTCCTAAGGGGAAAGTTCATAGCAATACAGGCATACCTCAAGAAACAAGAAAAAAGCCTAATAAATAACCTAACTCTACACTTAAAGCAGCTAGAAAAGGAAGAAATGAAGAACCCCAGGGTTAGTAGAAGGACAGAAATCTTAAAAATTAGGGCAGAAATAAATGCAAAAGAAACAAAAGAGACCATAGCAAAAATCAACACAGCCAAAAGCTGGTTCTTTGAAAGGGTAAATAAAATTGACAAACCATTAGCCAGACTCATCAAGAAACAAAGGGAGAAAAATCAAATCAATAAAATTAGAAATGAAAATGGAGAGATCACAACAGACAACACAGAAATACAAAGGATCATAAGAGCCTATTATCAGCAATTATGTGGCAATAAAATGGACAACGTGGAAGAAATGGACAAATTCTCAGAAAAGTACAACTTTCCAAAACTGGATCAGGAAGAAATAGAAAATCTTAAGAGACCTATCACAAGCACGGAAATTGAAACTGTAATCAGAAATCTTCCAGCAAACAAAAGCCCAGATCCAGACGGCTTCACAGCTGAATTCTACCAAAAATTTAGAGAAGAGCTAACACCTATCCTACTCAAACTCTTCCAGAAAATTGCAGAGGAAGGTAAACTTCCAAACTCATTCTATGAGGCCACCATCACCCTAATACCAAAACCTGACAAAGATGCCACAAAAAAGAAAACTACAGGCCAATATCACTGATGAACATAAATGCAAAAATCCTTAACAAAATTCTAGCAATCAGAATCCAACAACACATTAAAAAGACCATACACCATGACCAAGTTGGCTTTATCCCAGGAATGCAAGGATTCTTCAATATCTGCAAATCAATCAGTGTAATACACCACATTAACAAATTGAAAAATAAAAACCATATGATCATCTCAATAGATGCAGAGAAAGCCTTTGACAAAAGTCAACAGCCATTTATGATAAAAACTTTCCAGAAAGCAGGAATAGAAGGAATATACCTCAACATAATAAAAGCTATATATGACAAACCCACAGCAAACATTATCCTCAAAGGTGAAAAATTGAAAGCATTTCCTCTAAAGTCAGGAACAAGACAAGGGTGCCCACTTTCACCATTACTATTCAACATAGTTTTGGAAGTTTTGGCACAGCAATCAGAGCAGAAAAAGAAATAAAAGGAATCCAAATTGGAAAAGAAGAAGTAAAACTCACTGTTTGCAGATGACATGATCCTCTACATAGAAAACCCTAAAGACTCCACCAGAAAATTACTAGAACTAATCAATGAATATAGTAAAGTTTCAGGATATAAAATCAACACACAGAAATCCCTTGCATTCCTATACACTAATAATGAGAAAATAGAAAGAGAAATTAAGGAAACAATTCCATTCACCATTGCAATGAAAAGAATAAAATACTTAGGAATATATCTACCTAAAGAAACTAAAGACCTATATATAAAAAACTATAAAACCTTGGTGAAAGAAATCAAGGAGGACACTAATAGATGGAGAAATATACCATGTTCATGGATTGGCAGAATCAATATAGTGAAAATGAGTATACTACCCAAAGCGATTTACAGATTCAATGCAATCCCCATCAAGCTACCAACAGTGTTCTTCACAGAGCTAGAACAAATAATTTCTCAATTTGTATGGAAATACAAAAAACCTTGAATAGCCAAAGCAGTCTTGAGAAAGAAGAATGGAACTGGAGGAATCAACCTGCCTGACTTCAGGCTCTACTACAAAGCCACAGTCATCAAGACAGTATGGTACTGGCACAAAGACAGAAATATAGATCAATGGAACAAAATGGAAAGCCCAGAGATAAATCCATGCACATATGGACACCTTACCTTTGACAAAGGAGGCAAGAATATACAATGGATTAAAGTCAATCTCTTTAACAAGTGGTGCTGGAAAACTGGTCAAACACTTGTAAAAGAATGAAACTAGAGCACTTTCTAACACCATACACAAAAATAAACTCAAAATGGATTAAAGATCTAAATGTAAGACCAGAAACTATAAAACTCCTAGAGGAAAACATTGGCAAAACACTCTCTGACATACATCACAGCAGGATCCTCTATGACCCACCTCCCAGAATATTGGAAATAAAATCAAAAATAAACAAATGGGACCTAATTAAACTTAAAAGGGTCTGCACAACAAAGGAAACTATGCTATGCTATGCTAAGTCACTTCAGTCGTGTCCGACTCTGTGTGACCCCATAGACAGCAACCCACCAGGCTCCCCCGTCCCTGGGAGTCTCCAGGCAAGAACACTGGAGTGGGTTGCCATTTCCTTCTCCAATGCATGAAAGTGAAAAGTGAAAGTGAAGTCGCTCAGTCGTGTCTGACTCTTAGTGACCCCATGGACTGCAGCCCAACAGGCTCCTCCATCCACGGGATTTTCCACGCAAGAGTACTGGAGTGGGGTGCCATTGCCTTCTCCGAAGGAAACTATAAGCAAGGTGAAAAGACAGCCTTCAGAATGGGAGAAAATAATACAAATGAAGCAACTGACAAACAACTAATCTCAAAAATATACAAGCAACTCCTACAGCTCAATTCCAGAAAAATAAATGACACAATCAAAAAATGGGCCAAAGAACTAAATAGACATTTCTCCAAAGAAGATATACAGATGACTAACAAACACATGAAAAGATGCTGAACATCAGTCATTACAGAGAAATGCAAATCAAAACCACGATGAGGTACCATTTCACGCCAGTCAGAATGGCTGCGATCCAAAATTCTACAAGCAATAAATGCTGGAGAGGGTGTGGAGAAAAGGAAACCCTCTTACACTGTTGGTGGGAATGCAAACTAGTACAGCCACTATGGAGAACAGTATGGAGATTCCTCAAAAAACTGGGAATACAACTGCCTTATGATCCAGCAATCCCACTGCTGAGCATACACACTGAGAAAACCAGAATTGAAAGAGACACATGTACCCCAATATTCATTGCAACACTGTTTATAATAGCCAGGACATGGAAGCAACCTAGATGTCCATCAGCAGATCAATGGATAAGAAAGCTGTGGTACATATACACAATGGAGTATTACTCAGCCATTAAAAAGAATACATTTGAATCAGTTCTAATGAGATGGATGAAACTGGAGCCTATTATACAGAGTGAAGTAAGCCAGAAAGAAAAACACCACATATGCGTATACTAACGCATATATGTGGAATTCAGAAAGATGGTAACAATAACCCTGTTTACGAGACAGCAAAAGAGACTAAGGTATAGAACAGTCTTTTGAACTCTGGGTGAGGGAGAGGGTGGGATGATTTGGGAGAATGGCATTGAAATATGTATAATATCATATATGAAACGAATCGCCGGTCCAGGTTCAATGCCTGATACCGGATGCCTGGGGCTGGTGCACTGGGACGACCCAGAGGGATAGTATGGGGAGGGAGGAGGGAGGAGGGTTCAGGATGGGGAACACATGTATACTTGTGGCAGATTCATTTTGATATATGGCAAAACCAATACAATATTGTAAAGTTAAATAAAATTAAATTAAATTTAAAAAAGATCTATTGCTATTATATACTGTATGATTCCATTTGTCTGAAATTCTAACTATTACAAGCTAATCTTTGGTGACAGCAAGTAGATCAGTGGTTACTTGGGAATTGGAGATGGAGAGATAGGGATGTGACATCTGTCAAAATTCATTGAATTATACACTTTAGATAGGTGCAGTTGATTTTCCCTAAATTACCACCCCATTAAAATTGCTTTTAACAAGAAAAGTTAAAAGGAATAATAAATTTTAAAATATATTAAAAGAACAAAAACATAAAATTACTTTTAACAAATCTATTGCTCTTACAAACAATGCTATCATAAACAACTTTTACATGTGTTCATTCTCTCTATATCCACCTGTTTTCTCAATTATTTATTGTGACTTTGCAGCATTTCATTTTGTTTCCTTTTGGAGAGAATTATTTTTTTAAAAAAAAATTTATTGGAATGTAGTTGCTTTACAATATTGTATTAGTTTCTACTGTACAGCAAAGGAAATTAGTTATATATGTATACATATATCCCCTCTTTTTGGGGAATTTGACACAAATCCAAAAGGATTTTCATTTGTTTATTTAGTCATTCATATGTTTTTTGTCTCTCTTTCCTCACTCTCTGCCCCCAGGAAAAAAGAGGACCTTTGTCTATTTCATTCACTATCTTTTTTTTGGTGAGGGTCGGAAATCAAGTCCTTTATTTGTCTTTTACATGAAAAGAGAAAATTGGGAGAAGGAGAACAAAATGGCAACTAGGCAGCTGCTTAGATTTTTCTGTAGTCGGAATGGGACAACTGGTTTCAAGACAAGAATTGGATCCCTGCAGCAACATGGAATGGAGAAGGCAATGGCACCCCACTCCAGTACTCTTGCCTGGAAAATCCCATGGATGGAGGGAGCCTGGTGGGTTGCAGTCCATGGGGCCACTAGGAGTTGGACACGACTGAGCGACTTCACTTTGACTTCTCACTTTCATGCATTGGAGAAGGAAATGGCAACCCACTCCAGTGTTTTTTCCTGGAGAATCCCAGGGACGGGGGAGCCTGGTGGGCTGCTGTCTATGGGGTCACACAGAGTCAGACACGACTGAAGTGACGTAGCATAGCATAGCATAGCAGCAACATGGCAATGGGACTGGACCAGGAGTGGTTTGTTGAAGCACCATTTTCTACTAAATCTTACCCCAACCTAAGCAGGTTAAGATTACACTGGAAAGTATCACCATCTTATCCCCAAAGCACAAATGGTGCCTAACACACAGAGAGAAGGTGTTCAATAAAGTATCTGTGGAAAGAAAGAGCATAAAAATGTCTATTTTCAGGATCTACTCCTAGGGAATGTGAGTCCATATGTCTGTGATCAGTTCTGGGAATCTGTATTTTTAATAAGCTCCCCCAGGTAATTCTGGTCATCAAGCAGGTTTCAGTTCAGTTCAGTCGCTCAGTCGTGTCCAACTATTTGCGACCCCATAAACCACAGCATGCCAGCCTTCCTTGTCCATCACCAACTCCCATAGTTCACCCAAACCCATGTCCATTGAGTCCATGATGCCATCCAACCATCTTATCCTCTGTCGTCCCCTTCTCCTGCCCTCAATCTTTCCCAGCATCAGGGTCTTTTCAAATGAGTCAGCTCTTCACAACAATGCTTTACTTCAGGCCAACCTAGCTTTTCATGCAGGTTAATTGAAGCAGCCTTCCTTCTCCTTCCTGCACACCACATCCCTTCTTAAAACATTGCAGTGCTGTGGTAGATTGCTTTCAAAGATCGCCACAAAAATCCTATCCATCCTGAGTGTCTTTTGCAATGTGATATTTTACCTCATCCTATCAAGAGGTAGAGCTTATTTCTCACCAATGAATCTTGTCTGGTTTCATAACTTGCTTTGACTAATACAATGTGATAGAAATGATACTGTGCCAGTTCAAGGTCTAGGCCTTAAAGGACCTTGCGGTCTCCATTTTTGCTCTTTTGCAAACTCTGTGGAAGAGAACAGAGGCACACAGCCAAAAGCCTCCAGCAAGGTCCCAGACACATGCACAAAGTGATCTAGGATTCTTCAGCCCTCGTGGAGCCATCCCAGCTGACATCACACAGAGAGGAGTCCGGCTGCCCCCTGGTAATCCTTGCCCAAATTCTTAACCACCTGAATTGTCAGCAACTAAAAGGTACGTGGCTTAAGCCTCTAAATTTTGGAGTAGATTTTACATTTATAATTAAAACAAGTATTATTACACTGCTTTCAGGATAAAGTCCTAAATCTTTGTGTGCTTGCTGTGCTTAGTCGCTCAGTCATGTCCGATTCTTTGTGACCCCATGGACTGTAGCCCACCAGGCTCCTCTGTCCAGGGGAATTCTCCAGGCAAGAATACTGGAGTGGGTTGCTGTGCCTGTGATGATCTGACTCCTGATTCTCTCTTTAACCTCATCTCTTGCTGATCATCCCCAGTCCAGCAAATTTTACCTTAGTCCCTAGGCTTCAGAGGGCTTCCCAGGTGGTGCTACTGGTGAAGACCTCACCTGCCAATGCAGGAGACATAAGAGACGCAGATTCACTCCCTGGGTCAGGAAGATCCACTGGAGGAGGGCACGGCAACCCACTCCAGTATTCTTGCCTGGAGAATTCCCCTGGACAGAGGAGCCTTATGGGCTACAGTCCACGGGATAGCAAAGAGTCGAACACAACTGAAGCAACTGAGCATGCACACTAGGCTCCAAACCCTGTTTCATTGTGCTCCTGACTGGAGTAAGATAGCCCTGGAGTTGTCCGAATTGTACGACCTGGGTTATGTTACCCAAACTCTCTTCGTTTTATTTTTCTCATCCTTGAAATAGGAACAATAATCACACTTACCTCACAAGGCACAGGACTGTCGTATGAATTCACCAAGATTATGCAGGATGAGCATTTAGGATAGCACCTAGCACATAGACAGTACACAATAAATGTTAGTGATGATGATGATAACAACTACTACATTCTCTTGAAGTCTATTTATTTTCCCCTTTAGATTGTAGATTCCTTTTCCTTCTGGAGAAGGAAATGGCAACCCACTCCAGTATTCTGGCCTGGAAAGTCCCACAGACTGAGGAGCCTGGTAGGCTACAGTACCCGGGGTCGCAAAGAGTTGGACATGACTGAGCGACTTCACTTCACTTTCACTAGATTGTAAGCTCTGTGAGAACAGAAGACACCATACTTTGTCCATTCTCGTATCCCCACTGTCAATAAATAATTGCTAAATACATGAATGTATGAATGAATCTGCAAGATAGATAGATAGATAGATAGATATATACACACATACATATATATACATACATACATATATACATACACATTTAAATCTCCAGGCCAGAGTACTAGAGTGGGTAGCCATTCCCTTCTCCAGGGGATCTTCCAAACCCAGGAATTGAACCCAGGTTTCCTGCATTGCAAGAAGATTCTTTACCAGCTGAGCTATCTGCAAAGCCATACAGTGATCCCTCACTTTGCAATATGCTGCTGCTGCTGCTGCTGCTAAGTCGCTTCAGTCGTGTCCAACTCTGCGACCCCATAGACGGCAGCCCACCAGGCTCCCCCGTCCCTGGGATTCTCCAGGCAAGAACACTGGAGCAGATTGCCATTTCCTTCTCCAATGCATGAAAGTGAAAAGTGAAAGTGAAGTTGCTCAGTCGTGTCTGACTTAGTGACCCCATGGACTGCAGCCTACGAGGCTCCTCTGTCCATGGGGTTTTCCAGGCAAGACTACTGGAGTGGGATGCCATTGCCTTCTCTGTTGCAATATGTAGGTGTATCAAATCAACACCTTGTAAAGCTTAAACTTACAAAATATTATGTGGCAATTACATCTCCATAAAACTGGGAAAAAAGCAAAAGAAAAGAAAAAACAGAACTTCAGGCATTTGTTTGGTCCACTTGTATAAACATGTGCTAAGGATGTCTCAGGATCCTGATCAGATAGAGACAGAGAGAGAGTTGAACCTGATTCTTTGTTTATGGGGTTTTTGCTTTGACTGTTTTCTTCCAACATAAATGCTATAGCTGGGATCTCAGTTAATTCTTCCTCTGAAAGGGCCACAGAAATCTCTTAATTTTGTTTTTTGTAAGGGCTTTGTTTTTAACATGTTGAGTACCTGTTTGTAACAAATTTTATCATCGTGATTGAAGGAAAGAAATTTAGTGAGGTTTGGGGTTTGTTGTTTTGTAGAGGAATGGCAATTTTCTACATACCATTTCCGCTTTAAGCTTCTGCAAGGTTCTTCATTCTTGTTTCTGATGACAAGCATGGACAACTGCTGGTAGTCAAGGAGACAGGATCATTACTGCAGTGTGAGAGCTGAAAACATTCAGATGTGTCACATCATTAATTAATCTGCTGCATTATTTTTTCATCCTCTCTTAATACTAAGTCCCCTGATATCCTGGTTATTAACAAGTAACATAATTTATCCCTCAGAGGCCTTCACAGTGACATAATTGTGCTTTTAAAAACAGAACCTCAAAACAAGGCACAGGAAAATATATATTTTCTGACACCAGAGCCTACTTAGAAAGTTAAATAATCAGATATTTTTTGACAATTTAATGGTGACTTACAACTTATTACATAACATGAAAAAAAACCCTATGAAATGGAAATTACTGAGTTCAGTTTTTTGTTTGCTTATTAGTATTTTTACAAAAAGGCTCTTAACTTTCCCCACACTCTAATTATTTTCCCCACTTCCTCTCCCTCCAGTCTCTCTTGAATATATTCCAGTCAGGCTTTTGTCCCTCCTTCTGTCAAAGATGCTCTTGTCTAAGTCCCTAGTGACCTCCATGTAACCAAATCCCGTGGTCCCTTTGTTCTACATGAAAGGTATTTTTCCTTTAGCCTCTGGACTTTCCTCCTAACTCACTGGTTATATCTTATTAAACACTTGAATTTTAGAATAATTTAGGATTCACAAGAAGTTGAAAAAATAATACAGAGAGGTCCCATGTACTCTTAATCCAGCTTTCCCCAAAGATAGCATGTGATATAACCACAGTATATAATCAAAACCAAGAAACTGATACTGGTACAATGACACTATAGGCGTTATTTGGATTTCACCAGCTTTGTATACAATCATTTTGAGATGGAGTGTATGGCACAGATTGTATATCCACTATCACAATCAGGACACAGAATGATTTCATCACCACAAAGAAACTTCCCCTTTTATAGTCATAACCTATCCTTAGCCTATGGAAACCACAAATCTTTTCTCATCACTAAAATTTCATTTCAAAAGTATTATATAAAAGAAATCTTTGAGATTAGCTTTAAAAAAAAAAAACATTTTGTTGGAGTATAATTAAAACTATTGTGTTAGTTTCTGAGATGAATTTTTTTCCTTAAGCATAATACCCTTAAAACATGATAAAAATTCAAGTTGTTATGTATATCAAGAGTACATTCCTCCTTTTGGGTGAGTAGTATTTTGTTGAATGGGTATATCACTGTTTATTTATTTGTACTTTAAAGGACATTTGGCTTGTTTAGAGTTTTTGACAATTACAAATAAAGATGCAAATATCCTTAAC
Organism: Tragelaphus eurycerus; assembly: GCA_935064755.1. NCBI lineage: Eukaryota > Metazoa > Chordata > Mammalia > Artiodactyla > Bovidae > Tragelaphus > Tragelaphus eurycerus. The sequence goes on along the minus strand of CAKXYN010000119.1, from coordinate 983,952 downwards.
AAAATTCTAGCAATCAGAATCCAACAACACATTAAAAAGATCATACATAATGACCAAGTGGGCTTTATCCCAGGGATACAAGGATTCTTCAATATCTGCAAATCAATGTAATACACCACATTAACAAATTGAAAAATAAAAGCCATATGATTATCCCAATAGATGCAGAGAAAGCCTTTGACAAAAGTCAACATCCATTTATGATAAAAACCCTCCAGAAAGCAGGCATAGAGGGAACATACCTCAACATAATAAAAGCTATATATGACAAACCCACAGCAAACATTATCCTCAATGGTGAAAAATTGAAAGCATTTCCTCTAAAGTCAGGAACAAGACAAGGGTGCCCACTCTCACCACTACTATTCAACATAGTTTTGGAAGTTTTGGCCACAGCAATCAGAGCAGAAAAAGAAATAAAAGGAATCCATGTTGGAAAAGAAGAAGTAAAACTCTCACTGTCTGCAGATGACGTGATCCTCTACATAGAAAACCCTAAAGACTCCACCAGAAAATTACTAGAACTAATCAATGAATATAGTAAAGTTTCAGGATATAAAATCAACACACAGAAATCCCTTGCATTCCTATACACTAACAATGAGAAAACAGAAAGAGAAATTAAGGAAACAATTCCATTCACAATTGCAATGAAAAGAATAAAATACTTAGGAATATATCTTCCTAAAGAAACAAAAGACCTACATATAGAAAACTATAAAACACTGGTGAAAGAAATCAAAGAGGACACTAATAGATGGGGAAATATACTGTGTTCGTGGATCAGAAAAATCAATATAGTGAAAATGAGTATACTACCCAAAGTAATCTATAGATTCAAAGCAATCCCTATCAAGCTACCAATGGTATTTTTCACAAAGCTAGAACAAATAATTTCACAATTTGTATGGAAATACAAAAAACCTTGAATAGCCAAAGCAGTCTTGAGAAAGAAGAATGGAACTGGAGGAATCAACCTGCCTGACTTCAGGCTCTACTACAAAGCCACAGTCATCAAGACAGTATGGTACTGGCACAAAGACAGAAATATAGATCAATGGAACAAATGGAAAGCCCAGAGATAAATCCATGCACATATGGACACCTTACCTTTGACAAAGGAGGCAAGAATATACAATGGATTAAAGTCAATCTCTTTAACAAGTGGTGCTGGGAAAACTGGTCAACCACTTGTAAAAGAATGAAACTAGAAGACTTTCTAACACCATACACAAAAATAAACTCAAAATGGATTAAAGATCTAAATGTAAGACCAGAAACTATAAAACTCCTAGAGGAGAACATAGGCAAAACACTCTCCGACATAAATCACAGCAGGATCCTCTATGACCCACCTCCCAGAATATTGGAAATAAAATCAAAAATAAACAAATGGGACCTAATTAAACTTAAAAGCTTCTGCACAACAAAGGAAATGATAAACAAGGTGAAAAGACAGCCTTCAGAATGAGAGAAAATAATAGCAAATGAAGCAACTGACAAACAACTAATCTCAAAAATATGCAAGCAACTCCTACAGCTCAATTCCAGAAAAATAAATGACCCAATCAAAAAACTGGACAAAGAGCTAAATAGACATTTCTCCAGAGAAGACATACAGATGGCTAACAAACACATGAAAAGATGCTCAACATCACTCATTATCAGAGAAATACAAATCAAAACCACGATGAGGTACCATTTCACACCAGTCAGAATGGCTGCGATCCAAAAGTCTACAAGCAATAAACGCTGGAGAGGGTGTGGAGAAAAGGAAACCCTCTTACACTGTTGGTGGGAATGCAAACTAGTACAGCCACTATGAAGAACAGTGTGGAGCTTCCTTAAAAAACTGAAAGTAGAACTGCCTTATGATCCAGCAATTCCACTGCTGGGCATACACACCGAGGACACCAGAATTGAAAGAGACACATGTACCCCAATGTTCATTGCAGCACTGTTTATAACAGCCAGGACATGGAAGCAACCTAGATGTCCATCAGCAGACTAATTGGTAAGAAAGCTGTGGTACATATACACAATGGAGTATTACTCAGCCATTAAAAAGAATATATTTGAATCAGTTCTAATGAGGTGGATGAAACTGGAGCCGATTATACAAAGTGAAGTAAGCCAGAAAGAAAAACACCAATACAGTATACTAAGGCATATATATAGAATTTCAGTTCAGTTCAGTCTCTCAGTCGTGTCCGACTCTTTGCAACCCCATGAATTGCAGCATGCCAGGCCTCCCTGTCCATCACCAACATCCGGAGTTCACTCAGACTCACGTCCATTGAGTCAGTGATGCCATCCAGCCATCTCATCCTCTGTTGTCCCCTTCTCCTCCTGCCTTCAATATTTCCCAGCATCAGGGTCTTTTCCATTGAGTTAACTCTTCGCATCAGGTGGCCAAAGTACTGGAGTTTCAGCTTTAGCATCATTCCTTCCAAAGAAATTCCAGGGCTGATCTCCTTCAGAATGGACTGGTTGGATCTCTTTGCAGTCCAAGTGACTCTCAAGAGTCTTCTCCAACATCACAGTTCAAAAGCATCAAATCTTCGGCACTCAGCCTTCTTCACAGTCCAACTCTCGCATCCATACATGACCACAGGAAAAACCATAGCCTTGACTAGACGAAGCTTTTGGCAAAGTAATGTCTGTGCTTTTGAATATGCTATCTAGGTTGATCATAACTTTCCTTCCAAGGAGTAAGCATCTTTTCATTTCATGGCTGCAGTCACCATCCGCAGTGATTTTGGAGCCCAAAAAATAAAATCTGACACTGTTTCCACTGTTTCCCCATCTATTTCCCATGGAGTGATGGGACCAGATGCCATGATCTTCGTTTTCTGAATGTTGAGCTTTAAGCCAACCTTTTCACTCTCCACTTTCACTTTCATCAAGAGGCTTTTTAGTTCCTCTTCTCTTTCTGCCATAAGGGTGGTGTCATCTGCATATCTGAGGTTATTGATATTTCTCCCGGCAATCTTGATTCCAGCTTGTGTTTCTTCCAGCCCAGCGTTTCTCATGATGTACTCTGCATAGAAGTTAAATAAGCAAGGTGACAATATACAGCCTTGACGTACTCCTTTTCCTATTTGGAACCAGTCTGTTGTTCCATGACCAGTTCTAACTGTTGCTTCCTGACCTGCATACAGATTTCTCAAGAGGCAGATCAGGTGGTCTGGTATTCCCATCTCTTTCAGAATTTTCCACAGTTTATTGTGATCCACACAGTCAAAGGCTTTGGCATAGTCAATAAAGCAGAAATAGATGTTTTTCTGGTACTCTCTTGCTTTTTCTATGTGCCAGGAGATGTTGGCAATTTGATCTCTGGTTCCTCTGCCTTTTCTAAAACCAGCTTGAACATCTGGAAGTTCACGATTCACATATTGCTGAAGCCTGGCTTGGAGAATTTTGAGCATTACTTTACTAGCGTGTGAGATGAGTGCAATTGTATGGTAGTTTGAGCAGTCTTTGACATTGCCTTTCATAGGGATTGGAATGAAAACTGACCTTTTTGAGTCCTGTGGCCACTGCTGAGTTTTCCAAAATTGCTGGCATATTGAGTGCAGCACTTTCACAGCATCATCTTTCAGGATTTGAAAGAGCTCAACTGGAATTCCATCACCTCCACTAGCTTTGTTCATAGTGATGCTTCTAAGGCCCACTTGACTTCACATTCCAGGATGTCTGGCTCTAGGTGAGTGATCACACCATCATGATTATCTGGGTCGTGAAGATCTTTTTTGTACAGTTCTGTGTATTCTTGCCACCTCTTCTTAATATCTTCTGCTTCTGTTAGGTCCATACCATTTCTGTCCTTTATCGATCCCATTTTTGCCTGAAATATTCCTTTGGTATCTCTCATTTTCTTGAAGAGATCCTTAGTCTTTCCCATTTTGTTGTTTTCCTCTATTTCTTTGTGTTGATCACTGAGGAAGGCTTTCTTATCTCTTCTTGCTATTCTTTGGAACTCTGCATTCAGATGTTTATATCTTTCCTTTTCTCCTTTGCTTTTGCTTCTCTCCTTTTCACAGCTATTTGTAAGGCCTTCCCTGACAACCATTTTGCTTGTTTGCATTTCTTTTCCATGGGGATGGTCTTGGTCCCTGTCTCCTGTATAATGTCACGAACCTCATTCCATAGTTCATCAGGCACTCCATCTATCAGATCTAGGCCCTTAAATCTATTTCTCACTTCCACTGTATAATCATAAGGGATTTGATTTAGGTCATACCTGAATGGTCTAGTGGTTTTCCCTACTTTCTTCAATTTAAGTCTGAATTTGCCAATAAGGAGCTCATGATCTGAGCCACAGTCAGCTCCTGGTCTTGTTTTTGCTGATTGTATAGAGCTTCTCTATCTTTGGCTGCAAAGAATATAATCGATCTGATTTCGGTGTTGACCATCTGGTGATGTCCATGTGTAGAGTCTTCTCTTGTGTTGTTGGAAGAGGGTGTTTGCTATGACCAGTGCATTTCTTAGCAAAACTCTATTAGTCTTTGCCCTGCTTCATTCCATATTCCAAGGCCAAATTTGCCTGTTACTCCAGGTGTTTCTTGACTTCCTACTTTTGCATTCCAGTCCCCTATAATGAAAAGGACATCTTTTTTGGGTGTTAGTTCTAAAAGGTCTTGTAGGTCTTCATAGAACCATTCAACTTCAGCTTCTTCAGTGTTACTGGTTGGGGCATAGACTTGGGTTACTGTGATATTGAATGGTTTGCCTTGGAAATGAACAGAGATCATTCTGTCGTTTTTGAGATTGCATCCAAGTACTGCATTTCGGACTCTTTTGTTGACCATGATGGCTACTTCATTTCTTCTGAGGGATTCCTGCCCACAGTAGTAGATATAATGGTCATCCGAGTTAAATTCACCCATTCCAGTCCATTTCAGTTCACTGATTCCTAGAATGTCGACATTCACTCTTGCCATCTCTTGTTTGACCACTTCCAATTTGCCTTGATTCATGGACCTGACATTCCAGGTTCCTATGCAATATTGCTCTTTACAGCATCAGACCTTGCTTCTATCACCAGTCACATCCATAGCTGGGTATTCTTTTTGCTTTGGCTCCATCCCTTCATTCTTTTTGGAGTCATTTCTCCACTGATCTCCAGTAGCATATTGGAATTTAGAAAGATGGTAATGATAACCCTGTATGCGAGACAGCAAAAGAGACACAGATGTATAGAACAGTCTTTTGGACTCTGTGGGGGGGGGGGGGATGATTTGGGAGAATGGCATTGAAACATGTATAATATCATATAAGAAACTAATCACCAGTCCAGGTTCAATGCAGGATACAGGATGCTTGGGGCTGGTGCACTGGGATGACCCAGAGGGATGGTACGGGGAGGGAAGTGGAGGGGGGTTCAGGATGGGGTACATGTGTACACCTGTGGCGGATTCATGTTGATGTATGGCAAAACCAATACAATATTGTAAAGTAATTAGCTTCCAATTAAAATCAGATCAGATCAGATCAGATCAGTCGCTCAGTCGTGTCCGACTCTTTGCGACCCCATGAACCACAGCAATGAATTTAAATTTAAAAAATAAATAAATAAAATTTTAAAAACTCAAAAAAATAAATAAAAAGAAAAAGTCCTTTAAAAAAAACTGTTGTCAAACTATTTCAACATCTGTATTATCTCGATATTGGCAGCTGTTGATTGTGGGGTTTTTTGTGTGTGGTTCTTGGAATTGTGAGCAACTTTTACTGTATCTTGTACATTTTGAATACTAATTTATGAGAGTCTAGCTCCTATTTATATCTTCTGTTGTGGCACTCTGTAAACTTGTTTATGTTAAGACATACATCTTGACCCACTTTTGTGGGCTGTGGTTCAAATATCCATTTAGTTTCAAATTCTTTGTACTGTTTTGGTCTGTTCATTTGTGTGCTACCCAGAAGTCAATCTGTAACCTGGATAGTGTTTCATACCAGTGTTTAGTTATGAAACTTTTTGTTCTGTTGTTTCTGGTCAGTTTTGTGTATGGACTACTCAGAGGTTTTTCCAGGATTTCATAATTTTTAAAACCATTATTATTGGATCTTCCCATACCAGGGATGGAACCTGCATCATAATCATCCTTTAAAAGCCTTCTATTTACATATCCAAACAGGCAAACAGTCCAAATTTTCCTCCTACTTCACAAATTATTTGGGGTACAGCGAGATCATGTCATCAAGACTGTCTGATGAGACAGTGTGTTCAGGAATAAACTGGTACTTCAGAGCTTCATCCAAAAGATGTTTACAAGTGCGATCATCACAAATCAGATGATTTGCTTCCATATACAGTAAGGTGTATTAGAATAGCCTTTTAACTGGTTGCCCTGATTTCATCCTTGCCTTCCCTGCATTCTGTTCTCCACTCTGGGGTAATCTTTTTCACACGTAGATCAGATTGTGTCAAACTCAGACTTCTGATCTGGTGGTGCCTCTCCTCTTGCAGAAAAATTCTGTTCAATCCCCTTGCTCTCTGGCTGTATCACACTGGTCTTTGTGATGTTCTTAGAACATGCCAAACATTTCCTGCCTTTTAGTGCCAGCATCTGAGATTTCCTCTGCCAGGGATGCACTTGTTCCAGATAGCCAAATGATCTGGTCCCTCACTGCCCTCGGGTTTCTGCTCAAACATCTACTCCCTAGCCATCCTGTCCAAGAAAAATACTGTGTGTGTGTGTGTGTGTGTGTGTGTGTGTGTGTGTGTGTGTGTGTGTGTGTGTGTTTCTTTGTTCTGATTTACTTGTCCCAGTTATTTATTATTGTGTAACAAACCACCCCACACGGACTTCCCTGATGGTCCCGTGGTTAGGACTCTGTGCTTCCACTGCAGGGGGCACGGGTTTGATCCCTGGTGGAGGAAGTAAGATTCTGTGTGCCATGTGGTATGACCAAAAAATAAAACAAATAACCTCATGACTTAGTGGCTTAAAACAATAACCATTTTGTTGCTGCTGCTGCTGCTAAGTCACTTCAGTCGTGTCCGACTCTGTGCGACCCCATAGACGGAAGCCCACCAGGCTCCCTCGTCCCTGGGATTCTCCAGGCAAGAATACTGGAGTGGGTTGCCATTTCCTTCCCCAATGCATGAAAATGAAAAGTGAAAGTGAAGTCGCTCAGTCGTGTCCGACTCTTAGCGACCCCATGGACTGGAGCCTACCAGGATCCTCCGTCCATGGGATTTTCCAGGCAAAAGTACTGGGGTGGGGTGCCATTGCCTTCCCCGAACAACCATTTTATTTACTCACAATTTTGTGGGATGGAAATTCAAGCATTCTGGAGCCTCAGCTGGGATGGATTTAATGGCTGGGAACTGGCCTCTTAGGTACAGAACTTCACATCATGCTGTTACCTAAGTTTCTCAATTCTTCTCCATGATGGACTCTGCACATGGCCAGCTTGAGATTCCTCACAGAGAGATGATCTCAGGATAATTGGATTTCTTACATGGTGGCTGGTTTTCCCTTAAATGAAGTGGAAGTTGCCAGGCTTTTGGAAAACTAGACACAGAATGAATCTGGCAACACTTCTGCAACACACCCTTGGTGAAGGAAAAGAAACAAGCCCAGCCCGGATAGAAGGAGAGAGAAAATATACTCCACCACTTGGTGGGAAGAACAGGATGCATGTACAGGAGGGAAAGAGTTGATGATGGCCATGACTGTCTTTGGAGATGATTTGCCACAGCACTTATCACCACCTGGCACTATTAATTTTTGTTTACACCACTAATATGTAAGCTTCATGAGAGCAAGAGGTTGTCTGTTTAGTTCACTATTATATCCCCAGTGCCCAGAATGGTACCTGGCCCATAGTAGGCACTCAATAATTATTTTGTTGAAAATTCCTTTCAAGAGCTAAAATTATCAGATTGCTTACTTTAAAAAAAAACACCTGAATTACTGTCTCTATAATTGCTAAACTCTACTGATTCCTGGTCCAACATTTTACTATATATTTTTAATCACAAACTCACAGCACAAAGGGATGTTTACAAATTTTACTTGTGGTAAAAACACACCATATACATTCTTCTAGGAACACAAGTGGAGTCCTGACAGGTCTGTGGACCTGGAAAGAGACACACTGTTGTCCACACCAGAGTTTAAGAATGTTGCATGATTTTCCAGTAAGCCTCCTCTTCAGCAAAGTCACATCCAGAATCAACAGGAACATTCACTGGCCTAGCAGATAAACCAACAACAGCTGTTATTCATTCTTAACTTTTCAAGAGGTTTTGTAGTTTCTAAGACACTTAATTAGCACATTGAAAAGCAGAGACATTACTTTGCCAACAAAGGTCCGTCTAGTCAAGGCTATGGTTTTCCCAGTGGTCATGTATGGATGTGAGTTGGACTGTGAAGAAAGCTGAGCGCCGAAGAATTGCTGCTTTTGAACTGTGGTGTTGGAGAAGACTCTTGAGAGTCCCTTGGACTGAAAGGAGATCCAACCAGTCCATTCTGAAGATCAGCCCTGGGATTTCTTTGGAAGGAATGATGCTAAAGCTGAAACTCCAGTACTTTGGCCACCTGATGCGAAGAGTTGACTCATTGGAAAAGACTCTGATGCTGGGAGGGATTGGGGGCAGGAGGAGAAGGGGACAACAGAGGATGAGATGGCTGGATGGCATCACTGACTCAATGGATGTGAGTCTGAGTGAACTCCGGGAGTTGGTGATGGACAGGGAGGCCTGGTGTGCTGCGATTCATTGGGTCACAAAGAGTCAGACGTGACTGAGTGACTGAACTGAACTGAAGACACTTAATTAAAGCCAAGTAAAGAGGATATACAATATTTGGGGGACAGTAGGTAAACAGTGTGTTAGCCAGTTAGTGGAGTGCCAGGAGGCATGGGACTTTGTATCCATGTGCCAAGTGTACTATGGATTCCACCCACAGCTCCCACTCAAGGAGCATACCTTCGACATTCATTGTTAAGCCCCGTGATGTCCTGCTAGCCACATATATTTAGTTAAGGTCAAGTACTCATCTGACCCAAAATCTACAAATGCATAGACAGGTCAACAATCTAGGATTTCACCTCCTAAGACAAGATTGTGTACATATGTGTTAAGTTGCTTCAGTCGTGTCCAACTCTGCGACACTATGGACTGTAGCCCACCAGGCTCTTCTGTCCATGGGATTCTCCAGGCAAGAACACTGGAGTGGGTTGCCATGCTCTCCTCCAGGGGATCTTCCCAACCCAGGGATGTTTCCTGCATTACTGGGTGATTCTCCACTCTGAGGAATTTAACTGGGAAATACCAAAATAATTGGACAATTGGTAGCTAAGATAGGCCATATGTAAGGGGAAATTACAAAAGAATAGAAACTGAATAAAAGAAACATGAGGTACTGAAAAGATATCGATTTTGGAGGCAGACTGGTAGTTGGATAGAAATAAGCAGACATTCATAGAGTAGCTTAAGCATAATAAGAGCAGAACACTAGGAGGAAGGGCCACAAACTCCTACTGTCCCTCCTGCCATCTTGGATTCCTCCTATCCTGATCCCCAGTAGATGCCCAAGGCAAATGCTCCAACACTGTTTGGAAGGAGTTTTTTCTATGTCTTAACGCCTGAAGAAACTGTTTCATTATTATGACCATAATACTTAATTTAGTGATCTTCTCTGCTTATTTTCCGACCCTGCTAAGAATCATAAGAGAGGGGGAAATTTACCCTCTTAGTACATTTCTCAGGAATAAGGAAAGAAAGTATAAGTAAGATTGGATCCTTTAAACTTCAAACCAACAAAGAGGAATATGGGATGAAAATAGGCTATTTTATTAAGAGACAGTTGTGTTTACTTTGCTCAGTTCTTCTCTTTTACTTAAGTAGCAATACTCCCACAGAACTACAAAGGGAGAAAATACACTCCTTTCCTAGATTTTATGATTTTTCTTACCCACTGCATGCAAGAATTCTGGCTACCATCATAAACCACAATGCCAACTGCCAAGAAGAGACACTTGTGTGTGTGGAATACTGATTTACATAAGAGTTGCCTCTGAGCAGGGATATGCTGACTCTCTCCTCTTCTTGCAAACCTCCCGCCTTTTGCAAGAACCTCAGAGACATTGGGACAGGTGTGCCTATTCATCAGTGATGAACCCTGGAGCTGGTCCACCCTTGTCTTCAGGGTCTTACCACTCTGAACAACAAAGCTGCTTTTTGTTAATGTTAAAAATAAATCTGATTCAACAGTGGGCTTCCCCAGTGGCTCAGCAGTAAAGCATCTACTTGTAATACAGGAGATGCAGGCTCAATCACTGGGTTGAGAAGATCCCTTGGAGGAGGGTATGGTAACCCATTCCAGTATTCTTGCCTGGAGAATCCCATGGACAGAGGAGCCTGACAGGCTACAGTCCACAGGGTCTCAAAGAGTCAGACATGACTGAGCATGCATGCAAGATTCAACAGTGCAATCTCCTTTTCAGATCTCAGCTTAAGAAACTGAACAGGACAAAGTTCTCCAATTTACATCTACTAGAGAATGATAACAATTGTATGAGATAGAGATAGCTAATTGATCCACATACACCAGAAATTTAGAGTTCTCTAAATCTGGAAAGGCAAATGTGAAGGTAAGACAGTACTGTTGATAAGCATAGATGCATGTGCATGTGCACACGTACGCACACACAAACACACACGTCATAAAACCACGGTGAGTGAAAGGCATCTGTGGTGTAACTCAAGTTGAGGCAGGTGTCAAAGGCCTCCCATTGCCTCCTCCCACTTCTGAGATCCAGGAGAGGAAAGCAGGAACCTGGGGAAAAGGAAGCTTCTGAGGCAACACAGGCCTGGTTACCCAGCTCCAGTGCCCTCTTCCTACTTCCACCCACACTGCCCATCAGAGGAGAATGCTGTCTGCTTGTGGTATCTTCATCCATTCTTTCCTTTTGGACATCAGTTTACTAGGGCTATCACAGTAGAATACCACAGACTTGGCGGTTTGAACAACAGATACTTATTTTCTTGCAGTTCTGGGGGTTGGAGGTCCCCTAGCACCACCTTGTATTTTGTAGAAGAGAATGTCAGAAGCCTCCTGTTAGCCACTACTTGAGACCAGCATCCTCCCAACATTTAGCTAATATTCAGCATTCAGAAAGTCACAGCAGCTTCCCTTCACCCTGAGGCAAGGGTGTGAGGGACCTTTTTGTGGTTCGTCAAAGTTAGAACCCCCTGAATAATCCTTGGTGTGTGGATCAAGTTCAGTTTTGACTCCCTGATACGGGTGTAGACCTGGATGACTCCGATTAAAAATTGCCTGTGGGAAAGAACATCAACAATCCCCAAAAGGAACTCACTAGGAAGGAAGTTCTCAAGAAGTTGGGATGAACCCAGACCCAGCATAAGGGTAGTTGACGAGGCTGAGGCTCACTGGCGTGGCATTCTGTTGAGGAGAGATGCTCATATGTGAATGGGAACCAAAGAGCCATAACGTTTGAGCCCATGGGAGGACATCACTGAGGCTTGTATGAGGACACCTACAAATGAGCAACCATGCAGAGAGGCTGAATATCCATAAGACTAGGCAGGACTCAACTTCAAAAGCTACTCTGGGAGACTTTGGAAACAAGAGCAGCAGGGAACTGATCCCATTTTTCAGTTTTTGCTGGATGCATCCTAAGTAGTGGTTTCGAGCAAGCTCAGAGTTGTCCTGCCAGGATTCAAAGCCTACCTCAGCCACTTAGTAGGTAACCTTGGGCAAGTTATTCCCTGTGTTTCATTTTCCTCATCTGAAAAATGGGGATAATAAAAGTCTTTCTTCACAGAGTCCTTAGAAAGATTTAATAACTTGGAATTGTGTTTGGTGCATTAAGAGTTCAATAAATAGTAACCCTAATTATTGCTCTGTGTGTGTGTGCATGCATGTTCAGTCATATCCAACTCTTTGCAACCCCATGGACTGTAGCCCACCAGGCTCCTCTGTCCATGGGATTCTCCAGGCAAGAATACTGGAGTGGGTTGTCATTTCCTTCTCCAGGGGATCTTCCTGACCTAGGGATCAAACATGAATATCATGTAAGTTTCCTGCATTGCAGGCAGATTCTTTACCACTGAGCCAGCTATATCTGATTTCAAAATTGTTATTATTTCACCTTAGGCTTTTGCACACAGGACTGATGTCTTTTGACTAGAGTAAGCCTCAGCATTCTTCAAAGCCTGGGAGCTGGACTGAGGAGATCTATGAGGAAAGATATTGGATTCCCTACTTGTAAGGACAGAGGAAACATCAAGAGAATAATTGGACAACTTTTAAAAGATGTGATTTTTTAAAATGAATTTGGTGAAGCAGGTTATACCTACAATAAATGCCTATTTTGATTTGGAAAATACAAATAATAAAATAAAAATCACTACATTCCTTCCATCCACAATCAGTTAATTTTTTAACATAGTTCCTTGAACATTTTTCAACTCTTATATGAATTTTATATTGTTTTTTTCATATCAATATGTAATTTATGATGTTTTCCACCACATCATATATAAGTATTTTCACAGACATTTAAAAATATTAGCATAATTTTAAATGCCTACATAATATTCCATAAAATGTTTGTGCCCATATTCTCAATGATCTCAAGTTAATGAATATTTAGTTTTTTCTAAATATTTTTCTATTATTAAAAATATCACAATAAAAATATTGTTCACAGATCTTTATTCCCATTTCGGGTTATTTCCTCAAGTCAGATTCCTAAAAACAAGGCTACTAGATCAAAGGGAATAGATATTTTAAAAGCACTTTATACATATTGCCAATTTGCTTTCCAGAAAAGTGATATCTATTTGCCCCACTCCACACTCTTACCAGCACTTTGCTAACTTAATGTTGTTTTAATCTTCATATTTTCATAACTAGTGAAATTAAAATGTTTTCAGTATTTAATAGTTCATTGTATTTCCATGATTGTGCCCATCTCTTTGCTGCTTATTTTAATCAAATGCCACCTATGTGAAAATATTAAAGTGGAATTTGGGAAAGAAAATGAGGGTGCTGGGATTCTAGGTGCTGGAAGTCACAGTCTGACTTGTCCCAGGTAAACTTTCTCCACATCCCCTCTTCCCACAACACCTTGGCCTTTGTATTGGGCTGGGTAGCAGGTGAAATGTGTGTCAAGCACAAGGCAAAGCAAGACATCATAGATTCTATTCGTAAAGAAATAACAAACCCTTTTAGATTCAGACACTTTATTAATCACAAAGGCAGCAAAAGGAGGAAGGGCAGCCAAAGGTATGCACTTCCCATGGGCCTGAAGCAGGGCAGCTCTGAAATAGAAAGGGCCAATTAACTGCAACACGGACAACAGGACACTGTGTTGCTGATGAGCCCATCTACACTGCAGCTGAATGTTTTCATTGCCTGCAGCTGTGCCTTAAGGGGGTAAGGCAGAAAGCTTCTTACTCATCAGAACCTAGGAGATGATAAGAAACTATGGAAATAGAAAGATGTCCTTCTTTCTGATGGCTAAGTAGTAGTCTCTCTCTCACAAACACACATCTTCTTTATCCATTCATTCACTGATGGGCACTTAGATTGTTTCCACAACTCGAGGACATGATGCTAAGTAAGATAAGTCAGACAGTTCAGTTCAGTTCAATCGCTCAGTCATGTCTGACTGCGACTCCATGGACTGCAGCATGCCAGGCTTCCCTGTCCATCACCAACACCTGGAGCTTGCTCAAACTCATGTCCATCGAGTTAATGATATCATTCAAACATCTCATCCTCTGTGGTCCCCTTCTCCTCCTGTCTTCCGTCTTTCCAAGCATCAGGGTCTTGTCCAATGAGTCAGTTCTTCACATCAGGTGGCCAAAGTATTGGAGTTTCAGCTTTAGCCTCAGTCCTTCCAATGAATATTCAGGGCTGATTTCCTTGAGGACTGACTGGTTGATCTCCTTGCAGTCCAAGGGACTCTCAAAAGTCTTCTCCAACACCACAGTTCAAAAGCAGCAATTCTTTGGCACTCAGCTTTCTTTATAGTCCAACTCTCACATCCATACATGACCACTGGAAAAACCATAGCCTTGACTAGACGGACCTTGGTCGGTAAAGTAACATCTCTGCTTTTTAATATGCTGTCTATGTTGGTCATAACTTATCTTCCAAGGAGCAAGTGTCTTTTAATTTCATGGCTGCACTCATCATCTGCAGTGATTTCGGAGCCCCCAAAATTGTCTCTTACTGCTTCCATTGTTTCCCTATCTATTTGCCATGAAGTGATGGGACCGGATTTTAGTTTTTTGAATGCTGAGTTTTAAGCCAACTTTTTCACTCTCCTCTTCACACTCATCAAGAGGCTCTTTAGTTCTTCCTCACTTTCTGCCATAAGGGTGGTTTAGTTTTTTGAATGTTGAGTTTTAAGCCAACTTTTTCACTCTCCTCTTTCACTTTCATCAAGAGGCTCTTTAGTTCTTCTTCACTTTCTGCCATAAGGGTGGTGTCATCTGCATATCTGAGGTTCTTAGTATTTCTCCCTGCAATCTTGATTCCAGCTTGTGCTTCATCCAGCCTGGTGTTTCTGTAGGTGTATTCTGCATATAAGTTAAATAAGCAGGGTGACAATATACAGCCTTGACGTACTCCTTTCCCAATTTGGAACTAGTCCGTTGTTCCATGTCCATGTTCTAACTGTTGCTTCTTGACCTGCATACAGATTTCTCAGGAAGCAGGTCAGGTGGTCTGATATTCCCATCTCTTTAAGATTTTTCCAGAGTTTGTTGTGATCCACACAGTCAAAGGCTTTGGTGTAGTCAATAAAACAGAAATAGATGTTTTCTGGAATTTTCTTGCTTTTTCGATGATCCAGCAGATGTTGGCAATTTGATCTCTGGTTCCTCTGCCTTTTCTAAAACCAGCTTGAACATCTGGAAGTTCATGGTTCACGTATTGTTGAAGACTGGCTTGGAGAATTTTGAGCTTTACTTTACTAGTCTGTGAGATGAGAGCAATTGTACAGTAGTCTGAACATTCTTTCACATTGTCTTTCTTAGGGATTGGAATGAAAACTGACCTTTTTGAGTCCTGTGGCCACTGCTGAGTTTTCCAGATTTGCTGGCATATTGAGTGTAGCACTTTAACAGCATCATCTTTTAGGATTTGAAATAGCTCAACTGGAATTCCATCACCTCCACTAGCTTTGTTCATAATAATGCTTCCTCAGGCCCACTTGACTTCTCATTCCAGCATGTCTGGCTCTAGGTGAGTGATCACAGCATCGTGATTATCTGGGTTGTAAATATCTTTTTTGTATAGTTCTTCTGTGTATTCTTGCCACCTCTTCTTAATATCTTCTGCTTCTGTTAGGTCCATATCATTTCTGTCCTTTATTGTGCCCATCTTTGCATGAAATGTGCCCTTGGTATCTCTAATTTTCTTGAAGAGATCTCTAGTCTTTCCCATTCTATTGTTTTCCTCTGTTTCTTTGCATTAATCACTAAGGAAGGCTCTCTTATCTCTCCATGCTCTTCTTTGGAACTTTGCATTCAAATGGGTATATCTTTCGTTTTCTCCTTTGCCTTTAGGTCCTCTTCTTTTCTCATCTATTTGTAAGACCTCCTCAGACAACCATTTTGCCTTTTTGCATTTCTTTTTCTTGAGGATGGTCTTGATCACTGCTTCCTGTACAATGTCACGAACCTCCATCCATAGTTTTTCAGGCACTCTATCAGATCTAATCTCTTGAATCTATTTGTCACTGTTGGGTTGTGGGTCCTAGAACTTTCTTAACAGTGTGAGAATTTATTTGGAATAATTGTTCTGCTGTTTGTGAATTGTATGCTCAGTGGCTCTATGGTGGGGTTAATGGTGACCTCATCCAAGAGGGCTTATGCTACATGTTGTGTGACCCCAGCCTGCTGTACCCAGAGTCCCTGCCCCTGTGGCAGGCTACCACTGACCCGTACCTCCACAGGAGACACTCAAACACTCAAAGGCAGGTCTGGCTCAGTCTCTGTGGGGTGTCCTGATGCACACAAGGTTTTGTTTGAGCCCTCGAAGCATCTCTGGCAGGTATGGGGTTTGATTCGAAATGCGATTTCGCCTCTCCTACCATCTTGCTGGGGCTTCTCCTTTGCACTTGGGTGTGAGGTGTCTTTTTTTGGTGGGATCCAACATTCTCCTGTCGATGGTTGCTCAGCAGTGAGTTGTAATTTTGAAGTTCTCACAGGAGAAGATGAGTGCACATCCTTCTACTCCATCCTGAACAGCAATCCATACATCAGAAAAAGGAAGACAAATATTGTATGGTGTCAGTTATATGTGAAATCTAAAAAAAGCTGAACTCATAAAAAAAAAAAAAAACAGTAAAATGGTAGTTACTAGTGAGTGAGGGTGGAAAATAGAGGTTTTGTTTAAGGGTACAAACTTGCAATGAGTAGTAAATATGTCCTGTAGAGCTAATGCACAGTAGAGTGAATATACACAATATTGTATCATAATCATCCTACTTTCTAAGAGACAAGAACTTAACTACTCCAAGCACTAAAAAGAAATAAACTAACATGTTAGAAATGCTAATTATCCTTACAGTGACAATCAGATTATAATATATAAATGTATCAGATTAGCATATTGATGAAGAAGGCAATGGCACCCCACTCCAGTACTCTTGCCTGGAAAATCCCATGGACGGAGGAGCCTGGTAGGCTGCAGTCCATGGGGTCGCCAAGAGTTGGACATGACTGAGCGACTTGGCTTTACTTTTCACTTTCATGCATTGGAGAAGAAAATGGCAATCCACTCCAGTGTTCTTGCCTGGAGAATCCCAGGGACGGGAGAGCCTGGTGGGCTGCCATTTATGGGGTTACACAGAGTTGGACACGACTGAAGCGACTTAGCAGCAGCAGCAGCATATTGATTTGATAAAATTACATATTATGTGTCAAGTAGATTTTCATTAAAAAGAAACTATCATATGACAGCTTCCTGGGTTGGTATCTCCCAGGGAAGACAGGGAAGTGAGTGGGAAATGGCTTCACAACAGCTCCTCACAAGCCTCCCAGGCTCTCATGTTCCAGAAGGATCAGAGGCATTCTGTCAAGACTTAGATTCAAATGTGGTACAAGCATTGGCTCTCTAGTCTATGTGGATACACGTAAGGTTACCAGGGCACTGTGGTGGAGCCACTCCTTACAAGGTACAGGTAAGGAGTCTTGGAATTCTGTCTAGACCACTTTTCAACTTAACAAAGTTTTGAGAAAACTCATTGGTTTCAGAAGCAGAACATATTAAGAAGAGGTGGCAAGAATACACAGAACTGTACAAAAAAGATCTTCACAATCCAGATAATCACCATGGTATGATCACTCACCTAGAGCCAGATATCTTGGAATGGGAAGTCAAGTGGGCCTTAGAAAGCATCACTGCGAACAAAGCTAGTGGAGGTGATGGAATTCCAGTTGAGTTATTTCAAATCCTGAAAGATGATGCTCTGAAAGTGCTGCACTCAATATGCCAGCAATCTGGAAAACTCAGCAGTGGCCACAGGACTCGAAAAGGTCAGTTTTCATTCCAATCCCAAAGAAAGGCAATGCCAAAGAATGCTCAAACTATCATACAATTGCACTCATCTCACATGCTAGTAAAGTAATGCTCAAAATTCTCCAAGCCAGGCTTAAGCAATACGTGAACCGTGAACTTCCAGATGTTCAAGCTGGTTTTAGAAAAGGCAGAGGAACCAGAGATCAAATTGCCAACATCTGCTGGATCATCAAAAAAGCAAGAGAGTTCCAGAAAAACATCTATTTCTGCTTTATTGACTATGCCAAAGCCTTTGAATGTGTGGATGACAATAAACTGTGGAAAATTCTGAAAGAGATGGGAATACCAGACCACCTGACCTACCTCTTAAGAAACCTGTATGCAGGTCAGGAAACAACAATTAGAACTGGACATGGAACAACAGACTGGTTCCAAATAGGAGAAGGAGTACATCAAGGCTGTATATTGTAACCTTGCTTATTTAACTTATATGCAGAGTACATCATAAGAAATGCTGGGCTGGATGAAGCACAAGCTGGAATCAAGATTGCCGGGAGAAATATCAATAACTTCAGATATGCAGATGACACCACCCTTATGGCAGAAAGTGAAGAAGAACTAAAGAGCCTCTTGATGAAAGTGAAAGAGGAGAGTGAAAACGTTGGCTTAAAGCTCAACTTTCAGAAAACTAAGACCACGGCATTCGGTCCTATCACTTCATGGGAAATAGATAGGGAAACAGTGGAAACAGTGACAGACTTTATTTTTTGGGCTCCAAAATTACTGCAAATGATGACTGCAGCCATGAAATTAAAAGACGCTTACTGCTTGGAAGAAAAGTTATGACCAACCTAGACAGCATATTAAAAAGCAGAGAGATTTCTTTGCCAACAAAGGTCCACCTAGTCAAGGCTGTGGTTTTTCCAGTAGTCATGTATGGATGCGAGAGTTGGACTATAAAGAAAGCTGACTGCCAAAGAATTGATGTTTTTGAACTGTGGTGTTGGAAAAGACTCTTGAGAGTCCCTTGGACTGCAAGGAGATCCAACCAGTCCATCCTAAAAGAAATCAGCCCTGAATATTCATTGGAAGGAGTGAGGTTGAAGCTGAAATTCCAATACTTTGGCCACCTGATGCAAAGAGCTGACTCATTTGAAAAGACCCTGATGCTGGGAAAGATTGAAGGTGGGAGGAGAAGGGGATGACAGAGGATGAGATGGTTGGAAGGCATCACAGAGTCAATGGACATGAGTTTGAGTAAACTCCAGGAGTTGGTGATGGACAAGGAGGCCTGGTGTGCTGCAGTCCATGGGGTTGCAAAGAGTATAAAATGACTGAGCGACTGAACTGATTGGTTTCTAACAGGCCATTTTCTTCACTACCCACAAGATCAATGAAAAACATGCACCTATAGCAGAAGGCTGAGTGCCGAAGAATTGATGCTTTTGAACTGTGGTGTTGGAGAAGACTCTTGAGAGTCCCTTGGACTGCAAGGAGACCCAACCAGTCCATTCTGAGGGAGATCAGCCCTGGGATTTCTTTGGAAGGAATGATGCTAAAGCTGAAACTCCAGTATTTTGGCCACCTCATGCGAAGAGTTGACTCATTGGAGAAGACTCTGATGCTGGGAGGGATTGGGGGCAGGAGGAGAAGGGGACAACAGAGAATGGGATGGCTGGATGGCATCACTGACTCAATGGATGTGAGTCTGAGTGACCTCCGGGAGTTGGTGATGGACAGGGAGGCCTGGCGTGCTGCGATTCATGGGGTCGCAAAGAGTCGGACACAACTGAGCGACTGATCTGATCTGATCTGATAGCAATTTTTTCTTGCCAGAGAGACCCTAAATGTTGTGGATCGGCAGCTGCTGCAACTGGTTAACACCATACTTTCCTCGGATCCTGCTGTGTCTTTTTTTAAAAAAAATTTTTTGTTGAAGTATAGTTGATTTATAAGGTTTCAGGTGTACAACAAAGTGATTGAAATCTATACATATCTTCTTTTTCTGATTATTTTCTCTTTTAAAATTTTTATTGCAATGCAATTGATTTACAAATTTTGTTAGCATGAGGTATATAGCAAAATGATTCAGATATATGTATATATAAATATGTATATTCTCTTTTACATTCTCTTCCATTATAAATTATTGCAAGATATTGAGTGTAGTTCCCTGTGTTATACAATAGGTGCTCATTGATTTTCTAGTTTATATATAGTAGTGTGTATATGTTAATCCCAAATCTTAATTTATCCCTCCCCTTCTTTGGTAAGTTTGTTTTCTGAGTTTATTTCTGTTTCTAAGTAAGTTCATTGTGTATCATTTTTTTTACATTCCACATATAAGCAACATTATATGATGTTTGCTTACTTCACTTAGTATGATAATCTATAGGTCCATCCATGTTACTATAAATGGCATTAGTCCATTGTGGGTTTTTTTTACTGCTGAGTAATGTTCCATTTCAGATTCTTTTTTATTATAGGCAATGGCACCCCACCCCAGTACTTTTGCCTGGAGAATCCCATGGACGGAAGAGCCTGGTGGGCTCCAGTCCATGGGGTCGCTGAGAGTTGGACACGACTGAGCGACTTCACTTTCACTTTTCACTTTCATGCATTGGAGAAGGAAATGGCAACCCACTCCAGTGTTCTTGCCTGGAGAATCCCAGGCACAGGGGAGCCTGATGAGCTTCCGTCTATGGGGTCGCACAGAGTCGGACACGACTGAAGCGACTTAGCAGCAGTAGCAGCAGCATTACAAGATAGTGAATAAAGTTGCCAGTGCTATACAGTAGTACCTTGTTGGTTATTTTATATATAGTAGCATGTATATCTTAATTCCAAACTCCTAATTTATCCCTACCCCCTTTTCCCTTTGGTAATCATAAGATTATTTTCTATGTCTGCTTTTGTGTCTTTGAGCCATAATATGGCCCTGAAAGCAGGTGTATGGAACCACACCAAGATAACTGCATCCTATTCCTTGGTCTCACAAAAGCCTCTGATGATCTCAGTAACATTTCTGGGTCTTAGTATATATTGAGGATGTTAGGACTTATCTTAAAGAGGGATGGCACATATAAACTAGCATGGCTAATGTGCTAACTGAAATATTTTTCATTATAAATGGAGTGAAACAGCACTTCAGATGCTGAAATACAATCCTTATTTGGTGTTTTGTTTGTTTGGGTTTTGTTTTTTTTTTCTTTTGCAGCCCTGATTCTTCAGAACAAAAAGACAGTGTTAAAATAGTTTTCTTGTCCTTTGGGAAATTTTTTAAACCCAGAAGGCCAGTTGAAAAGATCCTGTGACTTCTCTGTTGATAACTGTGTTCCAAACCTCTCACATGTGTGCTGTGTGCTAAGTCACTTCAGTTGTGTCCGACTCTTTGTGACCCTATGGACTATAACCCACCAAGCTCTCCTGTCAATGGGATTCTCCAGGCAAGAATACTGGAGTGGGTTGCCATGCCTTCCTCTAGGTGACCTTCCCAACCCAAGGATCAAACCTACATTTCTTATATCTCCTGCAATGGCAGGCAGGTTCTCTACCACTGGCACCACCTGGGAAGCCCATTCTGATCACAGGTCTAAACAAAACCAAATCATCATTTCACATGGCTGTAGAAAGAAAACCTTCACATACAGCCTGTATTAGTTTGCTAGGGCTGCTGTTAAAAAAAA
Organism: Tragelaphus eurycerus; assembly: GCA_935064755.1. Taxonomy (NCBI): domain Eukaryota; kingdom Metazoa; phylum Chordata; class Mammalia; order Artiodactyla; family Bovidae; genus Tragelaphus; species Tragelaphus eurycerus. The sequence goes on along the minus strand of CAKXYN010000119.1, from coordinate 962,753 downwards.
AAAAAAAAATACCACAAATGGGGAGTTTTAAACAACAGAAATTTCTTGGCTCACAGTTCTAGAGGCTGGAAGTCTCAGATCAAGGGGTCTGTAGGGTTGGTTCTTGGTAAGGCAAGGATCTTTCCAGGCCTTTCTCCTTGGCTTGTAGGTGACTGTCTTCTCCCTGTGTTTCTTCCTAGTCTTATGTCTGTGTCCAAATTTCCCCTTCTTATTATGACATGAATAATATTGGATAAGGGCCCACTCTTATGACCTCACTTTAACTGGATTACCTCTATAAAAACCCTATCTTCAAAGAAGGTCACATTCTGAGATGCTGGGGGTTACCACTTCAACTGGAACAACAGACTGGTTTCAAACAGGAAAACGAGTATGTGAAGGCTGTATTTTGTCACCCTGCTTATTTAATTTATATGCAGAGTACATCATGAGCAACGCTAATCTGGAAGAAGCACAAACTGGAATCAACATTGCTGGGAGAAATATCAATAACCTCTGATATGCGGATGATACCACCCTTATGGCAGAAAGTGAAGAGGAACTAAAAAGCCTCTTGATGAAAGTGAAAGAGGAAGTGAAAAAGTTGGCTTAAAGTTCAACATTCAGAAAACGAAGATCATGGCATCCAGTCCCATCACTTCATGGGAAATAGATGGGGAAACACTGGAAACAGTGGCTGACCTTGTTTTTCTGGGTTCCAAAATCACTGCAGATGGTGATTACAGCCATGAAATTAAAAGACACTTTCTCCTTGGAAGGAAAGTTATAACCAACCTAGACAGCATATTCAAAAGCACAGACATTCCTTTGCCAACAAAGGTTCATGGAGTCAAGGCTATGGTTTTTCCAGTGGTCATGTATGGATGTGAGAGTTGGACTGTGAAGAAAGCTGAGTGCCAAAGAATTGATGCTCTTCAACTATGGTGTTGGAGAAGACTTTTGAGAGTCCCTTGGACTGCAAGGAGATCCAACCAGTCCATCCTAAAGGAGATCAGTCCTAGGTGTTCATTGGAAAGACTGATGCTAAAGCTGAAACTCCAATACTTTGGCCACCTCAGGCGAAGAGCTGACTCATTGGAAAAGACTCTGATGCTGGGAGGGATTGGGGGCACGAAGAGAAGGGGACGACAGAGGAAGAGATGGTTAGATGGCATCACCAACTCAATGGACAGGAGTTTGGGTAAACTCCGGGAGTTAGTAATGGACAGGAAGGCCTGGCATGCTGCGATTCATGGGGTCGCGAAGAGTTGGACACCACTGAGCGACTTAATTTTCACTTTCATGCATTGGAGAAGGAAATGGCAACCCACTCCAGTGTTCTTGCCTGGAGAATCCCAGGGACAGGGGAGCCTGGTGGGCTGCCGTCTATGGGGTCGCACAGAGTCAGACACTACTGAAGAGACTTAGCAGCAGCAGCAGCAAAAGTTAGAGGAACTTACCAAAAACTGGTCCAGTGTGATGTTTTTCTTTTCTGCTTATTAGAGATCTCATAGCTTACAGTTTTAGTACCCTTAGGACTTTAACTGGTTCTATATCCATGGTAGCAATCTTATTTCAACATTCCTTTTTATTCACTCACTATATATTCACTCCCAGCAATCTTGATTCCAACTTGTGTTTCTTCCAGTCCAGCATTTCTCATGATGCACTCTGCATATAAGTTAAATAAACATGGTGACAATATATAGACTTGACGTACTCCTTTTCCTATTTGGAAACAGTCTGTTGTTCCATGACCACTTCTAAATGTTGCTTCCTGACCTGCATACAGATTTCTCAAGAGGCAGATCAGGTGGTCTGATATTCCCATCTCTTTCAGAATTTTCCACAGTTTATTGTGATCTACACAGTCAAAGGCTTTGGCATAGTCAATAAAGCAGAAATAGATGTTTTTATGGAACTCTCTTGCTTTTTCAATGATCCAGCGGATGTTGGCAATTTGATCTCTGGGTTCCTCTGCCTTTTCTAAAACCAGCTTGAACATCAGGAAGTTCACGGTTCACATATTGCTGAAGCTTGGCTTGGAGAATTTTGAGCATTACTTTACTAGCGTGTGAGATGAGTGCAATTGTGCGGTAGTTTGAGTATTCTTTGGCATTGCCTTTCTTTGGGATTGGGATGAAAACTGACCTTTTCGAGTTCCTGTGGCCACTGCTGAGTTTTCCAAATTTGCTGGCATATTGAGTGCAGCACTTTCACAGCATCATCTTTCAGGATTTGGAATAGCTCCACTGGAATTCCATCACCTCCACTAACTTTGTTCATAGTGATGCTTTCTAAGGCCCACTTGACTTCACATTCCAGGATGTCTGGCTCTAGGTCAGTGATCACACCATCATGATTATCTGGGTCGTGAAGCTCTTTTTTGTACAGTTCTTCTGTGTATTCTTGCCACCTCTTCTTAATATCTTCTGCTTCTGTTAGGTCCATACCATTTCTGTCCTTCATCGAGCCCATCTTTCATGAAATGTTCCTCTGGTATCTCTGATTTTCTTGAAGAGATCTCTAGTCTTTCCCATTCTGTTGTTTTCCTCTATTTCTTTGCATTGATCGCTGAAGAAGGCTTTCTTATCTCTTCTTGCTATTCTTTGGAACTCTGCATTCAGATGTTTATATCTTTCCTTTTCTCCTTTGCTTTTTGCATCTCTTCAGAGTGCATCATGAGAAATGCTGGACTGGAAGAAACACAAGTTGGAATCAAGATTTCAGGGAGAAATATCAATAACCTCAAATATGCAGATGACACCACCCTTATGGCAGAAAGTGAAGAGGAACTAAAAAGCCTCTTGATGAAAGTGAAAGTGGAGAGTGAAAAGGTTGGCTTAAAGCTCAACATTCAGAAAACGAAGATCATGGCATCTGGTCCCATCACTGCATGGGAAATAGATGGAGAAACAGTGGAAACAGTGTCAGACTTTATTTTTTTGGGCCCCAAATCACTACAGATTGTGACTGCAGCCATGAAATTAAAAGACGCTTACTCCTTGGAAGGAAAGTTATGACCAACCTAGATAGCATATTCAAAAGCAGAGACATTACTTTACCAACAAAGGTTGGCCTAGTCAAGGCTATGGTCTTTCCTGTGGTCATGTATGGATGTGAGAGCTGGACTGTGAAGAAGGCTGAGCGCCGAAGAATTGATGCTTTTGAACTGTGGTGTTGGAGAAGACTCTTGAGAGTCCCTTGGACTGCAAGCAGATCCAACCTGTCCATTCTGAAGGAGATCGGCCCTGGGATTTCTTTGGAAGGAATGATGCTGAAGCTGAAACTCCAGTATTTTGGCCACCTCATGCGAAGTTTTGAGTCATTGGAGAAGACTCTGATGCTGGGAGGGATTGGGGGCAGGAGGGGAAGGGGAGGAGAGAGGATGAGATGGCTGGATGGCATCACTGACTCAATGGATGTGAGTCTGAGTGACCTCCGGGAGTTGGTGATGGTCAGGGAGGCCTGGCATGCTGCAGTTCATGGGGTCGCAAAGAGTCGGACATGACTGAGCGACTGATCTGATCTGATATATTCACTCACTTCTCATATCCTTTTTGAATCAGCTTGTTAAACTTTTGGTTTCCTCATTACTGAATTAAATCAACATTTGATACTGGTTCACTGTCAATTTGTCTATGAATTATGTTTTAATATTATGAAATATATATTTCATATGTAATATATGAAATATATAATATATATATGAATATACCTTGGTAATATCCTTTTCAAGCAAAGGTTATCAACTAAGAGGCAGTAGGGTAAATAACAGTAAGATAGGATTGTCATTGTTAAAAGCTGGACAAGAGATGTAGGAACTGAGTTTACTTCTGCCAGCAGGGAAGAGTGATACAACAGATTTGAAAAGAACTTACACTGTCTCAACAGGAAGTATAAGCATGAGTTTTCTAAAGAGTTTGAGGAAAAAGAAAAATTTGCAATCACGCTAATTTAAAATTAAAATACCATGCCCACATATAAATTTCAAGGTTCTGTTATCTTTCTCATAGGAAAGTTTTTAAAAAGAGTTTGACCAAATTTGCACTTCTGGTCATCTGAATGTCTGGTTACCTAGTTATCTCTGCAGATTAATAATCGGTCAGTAAATTTGCATTAGAAATTTTCTTCTTTGCGTATCTGACTCCGGTAGCTCATTTTTATTGGTTTTCATCAGTTAGTACCTATGGGTTTCACTGTTCCCATTGAGATTTTTCATAATTGTGGCAGATCTGTATTAATGCCAAGAAAATATGGTCTTCCTATTCTTCTTCTGTATCATGTGCCATCATGCATACATTCTGAAGCCAATTAGTATATGAAAAATATGTAATATATGTGAATTCAGACCCTCACTTTCCAAGAAGTAATATCCCTAATACTTTCGGACAAATGGCTTGTAGTACAGCAAATGGAATGGAAACTTCAGGGCCCTCCGTTTGCATGAGTCCTGTACACACCTCAGGAGGGTTCCTAGCAATTTTGTATTCCTAATTTGTATTTTTTTTCCTAGAAAAGACCTAAGCTAAGTTGTATAATCTACAAACCCTACAAATCCTGCATTTCTCTCTTAGGATAAACTGCTATTGATTAGATGCCATTCCTGTTGTTGCTGTTTAGTCGCTAAATAGTGTCCAACTCTTGGGACCCCATGGACTGCAGCACACCAGGTTCCCCTGTCCTTCACTATCTTCCAGAGTTTGCTCAGATTTATGACCACTGAGTTGGTGATGCTATCTAACCTCTCATCCTCTATCTCCCCCTTCTCCTTTTGCCTTCAGTCTTTCCCGGCATCAGGGTCTTTTCCAACAAGTTGGCTCTTCATATCAGGTGGCCAAAGCATTGGAGCTTCAGATTTAGCATCAGTCCTTCCAAAGAATATTCAGGGCTGATATCCTTTAGGATTGACTGTTTTGATCTCCTTGCAGACCAAGGGACTCTCAAAATTTTATCCAACACCACAATTCAAAAGCACCAATTCTTCAGCACTCAGTCTTCTTTATGGTCCAATTCTCACATCCATAAATAACTATTGGAAAAACCATAACTTTGCCTATATGGACCTTTGTTGAAAAAGTGATGTCTCTGCTTTTTAATATGCTGTATAGGTTTATAAATGAATGAAAGAAAAGAGCTAAAGATTATGTTTTCTTGCCTGATTCATGCAGCTGGGTGTTTGTGGTGGGGAAGCAAAGAAGTGGAAAATGCAAGAAACCTAGCAAGGGAACTCTTAGGGAAGATTTTGTCTAGAATGAGCCCTGACTTTTTTTTTTTTTAACTTTTGCCAGGAACCAGGGGTGGGGTGGGGGTGGGGAGAAGGGAGAATAGGAAAGAAATCCTAATCTTAAAGTCCCAGGGGCATTCAAGCCTGCTTAGGTGTGGGCCATCTCTATGATATTAACCACTTCCTCATGTAAGATGTAGAAAATGTTGTTAAATATCCTTTTACTAAATTTTTTGCCTTGTGGCATCACTTTTCTTCGCCAAATCTTTCTTATTGACTATTTTGGAATTGTATACTATACAATTGTTGACAAGTAGCAATTTTGTGGGTTGGGATCTTTATGTCAGATTGAGAGCTTATGTTTTACCCACATGCATAGAGGAAACTAGGAAATAAAATATATAATTTAGCTTGGGTGAAATGGGAAGTAGCTCTTTTATTAATAAGATCCCAAAGGTAAAAACAAATTTTATGAACTAACACACTCTGAGTAGCTCTGTGGCTTTAGTTTCATCACAGTTTGTCCCTTTCCTGAAAAGTATTGAAATCAATGTGTGGAAAATGAAAATTTCACTAGAAGATTTTTTAGTCGAGAAACTATTTTTAAAATAGTTTTCATTGGAACTGTTTTGCTATAAAGTTACTGGAATGATTTTTATTATATGCTGCTAAAACCATTTACTTCTGAGATTCCTTTCTTGACTTTTCCACCCTCCCTGCTCCTGTTTCAGTTAAAAGTCTGTTTCCTTTGTCATTCCTTCTCTGTACTAACTTCCAAATATTGCTTTCTTGGTTTACATAAATAATTTTACCAACAACAGTCAACAAGATATCCTATGCTAAGAAGAGTCAGAGAAATATGCAGTCTTTATAGTTTGATTACCCACAATTTTTGATGCTTTTAAAAAATCATTAGAACTAACTGATAAAAGGTTAAAAAAAAATAAATAAGAACTAACTAAAAGTTAAAGTATGAGAAGAGATGTTGGTTCAAAAATCTATAAAAAGAAAACAAATTATGTACTTATACAGTTTTTTAAACGTCTCAATTTCTTCCTCAGTATACACACACACACACGCGCACGCGCGCACACACACACACACCCACACACACACACATACAGTACATATATTGACAGAACTGACTTCTGCTATGTCATCTCCTCTGAGATGACACCCCAGAAATCTATGCCTTCCAGTATTTATTTGTTTGTTTAGTCCCCTCACTTAGGGAGTCAGGGCCAACCCTGTGTTGTTACTGCACAGAGCAAGCTCCTTGCTGCTACAGCAGAGGCTCCAGTAAAGCCTTGCCTGAATTTTTTGTCTGCCCTCTGGTCAATTTCTATGGATTAAGGAGGCCAAGAACCCTGATCAGTAACATACTTTTTGATGCCCAGTGTAGGGCAATTGCTCATCAGGCACTCTATCTATCAGATCTAGGCCCTTAAATCTATTTCTCACTTCCACTGTATAATCATAAGGGATTTGATTTAGGTCATACCTGAATGGTCTAGTGGTTTTCCCTACTTTCTTCAATTTAAGTCTGAATTTGGCATTGTACAGGAGACAGGGATCAAGACCATCCCCACGGAAAAAAAATGCAAAAAAGCAAAATGGCTGTCTGGGGAGGCCTTACAAATAGCTGTGAAAAGGAGAGAAGCAAAAAGCAAAGGAGAAAAGGAAAGATATAAACATCTGAATGCAGAGTTCCAAAGAACAACATGAAGAGATTAAAAAAAACCTTCTTCAGCAATCAATGCAAAGAAATAGAGGAAAACAACAGAATGGGAAAGACTAGAGATCTCAAGAAAATTACCAAAGGAACATTTCATGCAAAGATGGGCTCGATAAAGGACAGAAATGGTATGGACCTAACAAAAGCAGAAGATATTAAGAAGAGATGGCAAGAATACACAGAACTGTACAACAAAGATCTTCACAACCCAGACAATCACGATGGTGTGATCACTGACCTAGAGCCAGACATCCTGGAATGTGAAGTCAAGTGGGCCTTAGAAAGCATCACTATGAACAAAGCTAGTGGAGGTGATGGAATTCCAGTGGAGCTATTTCAAATCCCAAAAGATGATGCTCTGAAAGTGCTGCACTCAATAGGCCAGCAAATTTGGAAAACTCAGCAGTGGCCACAGGAACTCGAAAAGGTCAGTATTCATTCCAATCCCAAAGAAGGACAATGCCAAAGAATACTCAAACTACCATACAATTGCACTCATCTCACATGCTAGTAAAGTAATGCTCAAAATTCTCCAAGCCAGGCTTCAGCAATATGTGAACCGTGAACTTCCTGATGTTCAAGCTGGTTTTAGAAAAGGCAGAGGAACCAGAGTTCAAATTGCTAACATACGCTGGATCATGTAAAAAGCAAGAGTTCCAGAAAAACATCTATTTCTGCTTTATTGACTATGCCAAAGCCTTTGACTGTGTGAATGACAATAAACTGTGGAAAATTCTGAAAGAGATGGGAATACCAGACCACCTGACCTGCCTCTTGAGAAATTTGCATGCCGGTCAGGAAGCAACAGTTAGAATTGGACATGGAACAACAGACTGGTTCCAAGTAGGAAAAGGAGTTCGTCAAGGCTGTATATTGTCACCCTGTTTATTTAACTTATATGCAGAGTACATCATGAGAAATGCTGGACTGGAAGAAACACAAGCTGGAATCAAGATTTCCGGGAGAAATATCAATAACCTCAGATATGCAGATGACCACCACCCTTATGGCAGAAAGTGAAAAAGAACTAAAAAGCCTCTTGATGAAAGTGAAAGAGGAGAGTGAAAATGTTGGCTTAAAGCTCAACATTCAGAAAACGAAGATCATGGCATCCAGTCCCATCACTTCATGGGAAATACATGTGGAAACAGTGTCAGACTTTATTTTTCTGGGCTCCAAAATCACTGCAGATGGTGATTGCAGCCATGAAATTAAAAGACACTTACTCCTTGGAAGGAAAGTTATGACCAACCTAGATAGCATATTCAAAAGCAGAGACATTACTTTGCCAACAAAGGTTCGCCTAGTCAAGGCTATGGTCTTTCCTGTGGTCATGTATGGATGTGAGAGCTGGACTGTGAAGAAGGCTGAGTGCCGAAGAATTGATGCTTTTGAACTGTGGTGTTGGAGAAGACTCTTGAGAGTTCCTTGGACTGCAAGGAGATCCAACCAGTCCATTCTGAAGGAGATCAGCCCTGGGATTTCTTTGGAAGGAATGATGCTGAAGCTAAAACTCCAGTACTTTGGCCACCTCATGCAAAGAGTTGACTCATTGGAAAAGACTCTGATGCTGGGAGGGATTGGGGGTAGGAGGAGAAGGGGACGATGGAGGATGAGATGGCTGGATGGCATCACTGACTTGATGGACGTCTCAGTGAACTCCGAAAGTTGGTGATGGATAGGGGAGGCCTGGCATGCTGCGATTCATGGGGTTGCAAAGAGTCGGACACGACTGAGTGACTGATCTGATCTGATCTGATCTGTAGGGCAATTGTCCCCTTCTGGGGAGAGGATTCGAGCACCTCTAGGACCACCTAACACAGCTCTCTGTGGGTGACATGTGGCCACCTGAACCTATTGTTTCAGCATCACCACATTTGGTAAGTCTGCCTTCCTAGCTCCTGGGGGCCTCAGGACCCTCATTCAGCCATCGCTTTCCTCTCTCCCCTTTGTACTTTTTCCCTCACCATTTTCCATTTCCTCTTTGTCTTTTTCCCTCTCTTGCAATCTCTCTGTACTTCTCTCTCTGTCCTCTCTTACTTCTGTCCTCTCCTTCTGAGACAGTGGACATCAGACAGCTACAGCATCACTCCTCTCAGCTTGTGAGACCTGCTCTCTCTGGCCTGCAGTGGCTCACCTTGACGAGTGACAAGCAGAGGTGGGAGAAGCTCGCCTCACACTGTGCAAACCTTAACGCTTTCTTGATAGCTCAGCTGGTAAAGAATCCGCCTGCAATGGAGGACACCCTGGTTCAATTCCTGGGTTGGGAAGTTCCCTGGAGAAGGGATAGGCTACCCACTTTAGTATTCTTAGGCTTCCCTGGTGGCTCAGATGGTAAAGAATCCACCTGCAATGCAGGAGACCTGGGTTCAATTCCTTGGTTGGGAAGATTCCCCTAGAGAAGGGCATGGCAACCCACTCCACTATTCTTGCCTGGAGAATCCCCATGGACAGAGAAGCCTAGCAGGCTACAATCCATGGAATCTCAAAGAGTCAGATGCAACTAAACACAGCACACAGTACAAACCCTGGTCCAGTGGGCTCTCCCTCATAAGAGATTTATGAGAGTGATAGAGGTTCAAACCTCACATTCTATAGTGGCTGAAAGTATGACTGTCCCAATATTCTCACCTTTAATTTCCTGCCACCATGAGAAGTCCCATTAGGAACAGGCTGAAGTGGCAGATTTCTATATTTTGGTGTATGCTGGATAAGAATTTCACCTGTGGACTGCAGTGCCTCAGATAACACACAATAGTCTGGTTTCCAGGTTGATCACCCCAGTGGGCTGTGGACAGGATGCTCCCTCCCTCACTGGCCCTTTCTGGAAGTACGTGGGTTGGTGCCTGAATAGAGGTCTACAGGGGATGCATTGAAACTGCAATCTCTCTCTCTTTCTGTCTCTTTTTCATCTTTTCTCTCCCTCCTCTCTTTACCTCTCCTTTGATTCTCACCCCTGCCCTCCTGTCCCCTTTATCAAAAATTTCTTATTTGTGTCTTTCTTTTGTGACTGGTATCTTTGTTTGTGATAGTTTTGTCTGTCCAACTGCTCCTGTAAGTCTCTGCCAATATTGTGGGCACAGCGGAGCACTTAAGCCTTGAAATACAAACAGCCCACATTGCCCAAGACTCCAGCCTTGGGTTACTTCAGTTCAGTTCAGTTCAGTCGCTCAGTCGTGTCCGACTCTTTGAGACCCCATGAATCGCAGCACACCAGGCCTCCCTGTCCATCGCAAACTCCTGGAGGTCACTCAGACTCACATCCATCAAGTCTGTAATGCCATGCAGCCATCTCATCCTCTGTCATCCCCTTCTCCTCCTGCCCCCAATCCCTCCCAGCATCAGAGTCTTCTCCAAAGAGTCAACTCTTCGCATGAGGTGGCCAAAGTACTGGAGTTTCAGCTTTAGCATCAGTCCTTCCAAAGAAATCCCAGGGCTGATCTCCTTCAGAATGGACTGGTTGGATCTCTTTGCAGTCCAAGGCACTCTCAAAAGTCTTCTCCAACACCACAGTTCAAAAGCAGCAATTCTTCGGCGCTTTTGAAGCCTTCTTCATCACAGTCCAACTCTCACATCCATGCATGACCACAGGAAAAACCATAGCCTTGACTAGACGGACCTTTGTTGGCAAAGTAATGTCTCTGCTTTTGAATATGCTATCTAGGTTGGTCATAACTTTTCTTCCAAAGAGTAAGCATCTTTTAATTTCATGGCTGCAACCTCCATCTGCAGTGATTTTGGAGCCCAGAAAAATAAAGTCTGACACTGTTTCCACTGTTTCCCCATCTATTTCCCATGAAGTGATGGGACCAGATGCCATGATCTTCGTTTTCTGAATGTTGAGTTTTAAGCCAACTTTTTCACTCTCTTCTTTCACCTTCATGAAGAGGCTTTTTAGTTCCTCTTTACTTTCTGCCATAAGAGTGGTGTCATCTGCATATCTGAAGTTATTGATATTTCTCCCGGAAATCTTGATTCCAGCTTATGCTTCTTCCAGCCCAGGGTCTCTCATGATGTACTCTGCATATAAGTTAAATAAGCAGGGTTACAATATACAGCCTTGATGCACTCTTTTTTCCTATTTGGAACCAGTCTGTTGTTCCATGTCCAGTTCTAACTGTTGCTTCCTGCTGCACTCAGTATGCCAGCAAATTTGGAAAACTCAGCAGTGGCCACAGGTCTGGAAAAGGTCAGTTTCATTCCAATCCCAAAGAAAGGCAATGCCAAAGAATGCTCAAACTACCGCACAATTGCACTCATCTCACACGATAGTAAAGTAATGCTCAAAATTCTCCAAGCCAGGCTTCAACAATATGTGAACCATGAACTTCCAGATGTTCAAGCTGGTTTTAGAAAAGGCAGAGGAACCAGAGTTCAAATTGCCAACATACGCTGGATCATGGAAAAAGCAAGAGTTCCAGAAAAACATCTATTTCTGCTTTATTGGATTACTTAGTGGGATTTTAAAAGACAAAAAAGAAAAGACAGGAGCTTGCATTTTCCCCTCCTCTGCCTTTGCAGTGTAACTATTCTGCCTGGGCTCTCAAGAACTACATGATTCATCTGTAGTCCCCCAGATAGGTGGGAGAAGAAGGGGGCTCTTTTAAATGCAAATGGGAAAACCATGAGATCTCTGGTTCTGTCTTTCTGTAAAAGTTAACTTGTAAATGAGCTGTACTTAATTGGTTTAAAAGAAATTGAGGAACTTCTTTCCCTGGGAGTCCCGTGGTTAAGACTCCATGCTTGGACTTCCCTCTTAGTCCAGTGGTTAGGGATTCACCTGCTAGTACAGGGGACATGGGTTCAATCCCTGGTCTGGGAAGATTCTACACACCATGAGGCAACTAAGCCCCTGTGCCACAACTACTGAGCCCATGCACCACAACTACTGAAGTCTGCATGCCCTAGAGACTGTGCTCCACAACAAGAGAAGCCACCGCAATGAAAAGCCCACGCACTGCAACGAGTGAGTAGCCCCCACTCACTGCAACTAGAGAAAGCTGGCAAGCAGCAACCAAGACCCAGTGCAGCCAAAAATAAATAAATAATGAATTTCTAAAAATAAATTTAGAAAAAAGACTCCATGCTTTCAATGCAAGGGGGCTAAGCTTCTACCCCTGCTTGGGAAACTAAGATCCTACACACTACCAGACGGGCCAAAAAAAAAAAAAAGGAAATAGAGCCTCATATATATTCTCAAAAATATAGAAGAGGCTCACCATAATATGGGCTTCGCTTGTGACTCAGCTGGTAAAACATCCACCTGCAATACAGGAGACCTGGGTTCCATACCTGTGTTGGGAAGATCCCCTGGAGAAGGGAAAGGCTACCCACTCCAGTATTCTAGCCTAGGGAATTACATGGACTGTATAGTCAATGAGGTCACAAAGAGTTGGACATGACTGAGTGACTTTCACTTTCACCACAATACATTTTGTGTTCATGTGATCTGGAAAATATTCAATATTTAATTACTATCTGGTATTAAAGCTAGCTTAAGCTTGTGGGTTTAATTAATACAGACCCCTCTTTAGAGTTATCAACATTAAGTATACTACTTTTACTGTACCTAGGTTTACTGGAAGTCAATCAGTGCCTATTGTCATTGTTATGAAATCTGTTGATGGGAAAGACAACCTGACATGAATAAAATTTTTAAGTAAATGTAACTGGAATAAGAACTTCATGGTAAATGCTATAAAAAAATATGTTTTGGAAACATCCATCTAAAATAATCTCTTCAAATGTTGGTAAATTGAAGCTAAACTAAGTTGAATAATAGGAATTCATTTAATATCCAGGTCATTTCAAATAAAATAATTGAGAACATTAACTGCTAAACAGGTCTAAATTTACCTACTTTCGTCTTCTTGTGTGAGAGAAACTAAAGATATCTGGTGCCACCTTGAGATGTTTTTGTTTTTTTTTAACCAATCTATAGAATGCTAATGTAGAAGACAGTTCACGGTTGCTTAAGGAAAGTAGGACATGTGTTTTCAGAAAGGAAGATGTGAGGAACGGAAATATATTTTGTTGAAACGGAAAAGGTTTTTCATCCTCCAGCTGGTTATTTTTGAATGGAAAGAGTAAGGAACAAAGTATGGCTTCAGAAAGTTACAGAAGGTTTTCAGAAAGGGAACATTGAGAAAAGAATTTTATATGTGGCGAGGGTCTTCTAAGTTGGATTAAATTTAATTAGGTAAATGGATTTTTATTAAGAGTAGGCTGATACCGGATAGGATTTGGTTTTTCTCTCTCATAAGAGAATGAAGTTTTCCTGGAATGATCCTTTTGATATCAGATTGTGTGAGTTTCTTTCCCTTTAAGTGATCTATATTTATTTTTTAAATATTTTTTCCACTTTAGGTTAAGAAATAATGATTTCACAATGACCCATGATTCTATCTGATCAAGCATTTTAAAACTATTTGAGACTTTTGACAGACTTCTCAAACATCAAATTCCATGGAAATTCTCTTGACTTCCAGTTAACTTTGGGGTGCTTCAAGGGGCCCCTGGAACATCCCAAAGAGACATCCTAAACTAATTGGGATAACCTATAAAGAGAGGTTTGCCACGTTCTCAGAGAACCCTGGCAAGTTTAGGGATAAATTTGTCAGGCTGGCGTTGATGTTCTGTCTCACTTGGAAGGACATCATGGTTATTCTGGCTCATTGTTGCACCCCAGATGAAAAGGAGTGTATACTGAGAAATGCCAGGGAACTCGCAAATGGCCTGCTGCTGCTGCTGCTAAGTCGCTTCAGTTGTGTCCGACTCTGTGCGACCCCATAGACGGCAGCCCACCAGGCTCCCCGTCCCTGGGATTCTTCAGGCAAGAACGCTGGACTGGGTTGCCATTTCCTTCTCCAATGCAGGAAAGTGAAAAGTGAAAGTGAAGTCGCTCAGTCCTATCCGACTCTTAGCGACCCCATGGACTGCAGCCCACCAGGCTCCTCTGACCATGGGATTTTCCAGGCAAGAGTACTGGAGTGGGGTGCCATTGCCTTCTCCGCGCAAATGGCCTACTGGCCATCAATCCACACTACCAAATTTATCAGGTAGGTGGGAATGTAATCCTAGAACATGACCCACCTGGGGACTATGAAGATTGTGTAGGCCAGGCTAGCATGAGATGTTGTATTACTTGTCTATCAGAAGAAATGAAGAAGGTATATGATGAAGCCTGTAAATTAGGAGAAGGTCCAAGAGGTTACACAGGAAATAAATGAAAACCTGGCAGTCTTCTTGAGTCAGGTGACAGAGGCATTCAGGAAGCACACCAATATAGACTGAGTCCACAGAAGGGAGGACACTACTGGCCATGCATTTTATCACTCAGGCTACTCCAAAAGTCTGGAGAAAATTATCAAAGCTTGAGGCTGGGCCCCAAAACCCATTATCAACCTTGGTAGAAGAGCCCATCAAGGTCTCTAACAACTGAGACTTAATGGAAGAGGCCAATGAGGATAAGAGGTTAATAAAGAAAACACAGCTTTTGTTACTCTGATTCACCCACCACCTTGACGGGACCCTGGATGGCCAAGAAAGCTGGACAGATCACCCAGAACCTCCCTAGGCCCAAACCAATGTAACTTTGGTTGTAAAGGGGGCATTGGAGGGAGGAATGTCCTGAGTGCCCTTCTGTGAGACACCTGAGGGGCAACTCCAACTAGCCCCAGTTCCTTGTGAATCTCTCAGATGAGAAATCCCCATACACTGATTGATGGGCCTATGTGGCTTCCCAGCTCCAGATCCCACACAATCCATCCTCATTACTCCAGTGGAGTCTCGGATCACCCTTGATGTGGCAGGTAGGAGAACTGAATTCCTTGTAGACACTGGAGCTGCCTCCCCTGTTTTGACTTTGCTGGCCAGCTCCCTCTCCAACCATAACTGTACTGACAGGAGTTGAGGGACAGCCAAAGATAAGGGGATTTATGTCTCCCCTTGTCTGCAGAATCAGGTCCATTATTATTACTCAATCAGGTCCATTATTATTACTCACTCCTTTTTATATATGCCAGAATGCCCTGTGCCCCTCCTCGGGAGAGATCTGGTGAATAAGGATCTAGACAGGGTGAAGTCCAAGGAGGTAAAGAATCTGAACAGAGAATGCATCTGTTAGTAGCCCCAGATGACCCACCCATTGGGCATCAAAATAGCCCCCACAACATCCCCCAAGAAATCAGAGAACAGGTAGATTCTGCAGTTTGGGATACCTCGGTGCCAGGAAGGGCTAAATGTGTTCACTCAATAAAAATAGGATTAAGGTCTGAGGAGAAATACCCCTGGAAGAGACAATATCCCTTAAAGCCTGAGGCCCTGAGGGGACTCAAACTGTTGCTCAGCAAATCCCTAAAACACAGACCCATTACACCCTGCCAATTCCTTTGCAACACCCCCATCCTTCCCATTTAGAAGCCTAGCGGAGAGTATCAGTTTGTGCAACACTGACAAGCAGTGAGTGAGGCAGTCATCCCTATTCATCCACTGGTGACACCCATACCCCCTCCTCATTCAAGTGCCAGGGAACATCCAGTAAGTATTTCTCTGTTTTGGACCTCAAAGATGCATTTTTTTCTATTTTCTACATCTAGACTCTCAGTACCTTTTTGCCTTTGAATGGAGGGACCCTGACACCTGGGGGCTAACCAATATACCTGGACAGTGCTTCCCCAGGGTTTTCAGAACAGATCCCATTTTTTTGGAAATGCATTAGCAAAGGAACCGAGAGAACTGAGCCTTGAGGAGGGAACTCTGCTACAATATGTTGATGATCGGTAAGTAACGAGACTAAAAAAGATTCAGATCAAAACACTGTTAGGGTCCTAAATTTTCTGGCAAAAATGAGGATATAAAGTCTTTCCAACCAATGCTCAGATCTCACGCCAACAAGTTCAATATTTAGAATTTGTTTTGAACCCAGGGGCAAGAGCCCTGGTCACAGATGGAAAAATAGCAATTAGTGAATTACCATCTGAAACCACAAGGGGGCGGCTTCGAGGCTTTCTTGGGATGTCTAGGTTCTGTCATATCTGGATTCCAAATTATGGCCTTATAATGGCACCCCACTCCGGTACTCTTGCCTGGCAAATCCCATGGACGGAGGAGCCTGGTAGGCTGCAGTCCATGGGGTCCCGAAGAGTCGGGCACGACAGCGATTTCACTTTCACTTTGCATTTTCATGCATTGGAGAAGGAAATGGCAATCCACTCCAGTGTTCTTGCCTGGAGAATCCCAGGGATCGGGGAGCCTGGTGGGCTGCCATCTATGGGGTTGTACAGAGTCGGACACGGCTGAAGTGACTTAGCAGCAGCAGCAGCAGCAGCAGGAAAACCCCTATATGAGGGTCTAAAGGGAGGAGAACCAGAACCCCTTCAATGAAATAAGGACTACTAGTGAGCTTTTGCAGAGAAGGCAATGGCAACCCACTCCAGTGCTCTTGCTTGGAGAATCCCATGGGCGGGGGAGCCTGGTAGGCTGCAGTCCATGGGGTCCCGAAGAGTCGGACAGGACTGAGCGATTTCACTTTCACTTTTCACTTTCATGCATTGGAGAAGGAGGTGGCAACCCACTCCAGTGTTCTTGCCTGGAGAATCCCAGGGACAGGGGAGCCTGGTGGGCTGCCCTCTCTGGGGTCGCACAGGAGCCAACCAGGCTCCTCTGTCCATGGGATTTTCAGGCAAGAATACTGGAGTGGGTTGCCATTTCCTTCTCCAGGGGATCTTCCTGACCCAGGGATCAAACCCGGGTCTCCTGCATTGTAGGCAGACGCTTTACCATCTGAGCCACCAGGGAAGTCAGCAGTGAGCCTTTGAGGCTCTAAAGACTGAGTTGAGTGGAGCACCAGCACTGAAGCTTCCAAATTCAGACAAGCCCTTGAGAGAATCCCTTGGGCTGAAAGGAGTTCCAACCAGTCCATCCTAAAGGAAATCAGTCCTGAATATTCATTGGAATGACTGATGCTGAAGTTGAAACTCCAATACTTTGGCCACCTGATGGGAAGAACTGACTCATTTGAAAAGACCCTTATGCTGGGAAAGATTGAAGGTGGGAGGAGAAGGGGACAACAAAGGATGAGATGGTTGGATGGCATCACCAACACAATGGACATGAGTTTGAGAAAACTCCGGGAGTTGGTGATTGTCAGGGAGGCCTGGCGTGCTGCCGTCCATGGGGTCGCAAAGAATCAGACACGACTGAGTGACTGAACTCAATTGAACTGAACTTACCCTATATGTTCATGAGAGGTCAGGGATTGCACTAGAAGTCTTGACTCAAAATCTGAGACTGGATCAGAGATCACTGGCTTATTTTTCAAAACAACTGGAATCAGTGACCCTTGGATGGCCAAGCTGTCTGTGGGCAGTAGCAGTCACAGCCCTGTTGGTTATGATGCTTTCAAGATCACCCTGGGACAACACTTGGATGTGTTAACCCCTCATCAGGTACAATCTGTGCTAGAAGTCAAAGGACATCACTGGTTGACAGGAGGAAGATTATCAAGCTATCAGGCCCTCCTAATGGACACCCCTGACATTATCTTAAGGGTGGGCTAAACAACAAATCCAACAGCTCTGCTTCTAGCTGTTGAGAGTGGAGACTTAGTGCATCAGTGTACAGAGGCCACAGAATAAACTTATTTCAGGAGGTCTGATCTTCTAGATGAGCCCTGAGGTCAAATGCTTTACTGATGGGAGCAGTTTTGTAGAAATGGGAACCCCCAAAGGCAGGGTATGCCATAGTCAGTCTAGATGAAGTTATAGAAGCCAAGACCTTGCCACCTCAAACACTCGCCCAGAAAGCTGAACTAATTGCATTAGTGAGAGCATTGAAATTAGGGAAGGATAAGAAATTGAAGATGTTTACTAACTCTAAATATGGGTTCCATGGGCTACATGCTCATGCTTCTATTTGGAAAGAAAGGAGAATGTTAACTGCTAAAAATTCCCCCCATAAAACATAAAGATTTGATTCTGGTTCTTTTCGAAGCAGTGCAGCTTCTGACCCAGGTAGCAATAAATGGGCCCATCAGAGGGGTGGATCCTTTGTGAGTCAGGGGAGTAGCAAAGCTGATCAAACTGTAGAACACGCAGCTTGATCATAGGAATCTGAACAAGTTATGGCTCTAGCGATTGGTCCCCCAGAACTCCCTAGCCTTCACCAGTATTCCACACAGGAACAAGAACATGCTGAGAAATGGGCTATGAGAAGGGAATCACAGGGTGATACTAAAAAGGAGGATAAGATTCTAATCCCTGAGGCCCAACAATGTAAACTCACTAAGAGCTTACATGATGCCACCCACTCTAGGAGGGATGTACTATGGGACTTGATGCAGAAAGTCTTTTCAGTGAAGAAGCTTAAAAGAACAGTAAAATAAGTAATACATGCTTGTAATTTGTATGCCCACAATAACCCACAGACCCATCCAATCCCCCTCTTCATTATTCAGGTCAATCCAACACCAAGATACTTACCTGGAGGAACACTGGCAGTTAGATTTCATCCAAATGCACCCACTGTCAGGACATAAACAACTTCTGGCATTTGTTGATACTTCCACATCCAATCTGAAGAGGTTAAGGACATCTGTAAGTCCCCTTTAAAATAAATAATTCCTCTGTTTGGACTTCCAAAATCCCTTCAGAGCAATAACGGGCCTTCTTTTATAGCCAAATCATACAGGGGCTCACAATGGCCCTAGGAACAAGTACACAGCTCTTGGTATGCCCAGTCTTCAGGGAAGGTAAAGAAAATGAACCATACTTTAAAGAAAACCATAGTGAAGCTCTGCCAAGAAGCTCAAGAACCCTGGACCAACTTATTTCCTATTGTACTCTTCAGGGTCCATGTAGCCCCCAGGAGTGGTCTTAGGCTTAGCCCATTTGAAATGACCAATGGAGGCCTTTTCTTACTACTGCCTTTCTACTGGATGAAGACACGAGCCAAGCCCTGAGATATATTATTAATCTGGGACAAGGTCAGAAGGCAATCCAGTACTGTGCCCCCAAGGCACTGCCCACTCCCACTAAAAATACAGAGGAAGGAGCAGTTCCTACACAAATAAACCCCAGGGACCAAGTTTTTCTTAAAATCTGGAAAGAGGGGTTCCTCCCAATACCAACTATTGCCAAGATGCAAGGGCTTCTATTATATAATTTTAACCACTTCCACTGTTGTCAAACTGCAAGGGACATCCAGTTGGGTACATTTATCCAAACTAAAGCATTTACCTTCAGAAACCCTGCAGGTCACAGCAGAACAATACACCCATAAGCCAGTGGAAGATCTGATGCACCTATTCAAAAAACAGACACCATCAACGGATAAGCAAAATGATGTAGTATGTTGGCTCCTATTTGAAACCTTAATGTGACTTGGGACCTCTCTTGTTTCCTTGGCTAATGTGATTCTTGACAATTCTCTGGCCCTTCATTGCCTTCTGGCAGAACAAGGCAGAGGGGCTTCATGATTTTGGCAGAGGCAATATTGCCTTCCTTGTCTGGTCAACAGTTAAGGAAGCCCAAAGTTAACCCTGGTTCCTTCCCTTACTAGGCCCTTTCATGGTTATAGTTCTTCTCTCCTTTTAGCCCTTGTTTGTTTAACCTCTTGGTTAGTTTGCATCTTTTAGGCTCCAACAGTTTGAAATAAGGCTCATAATGATGGCTCAAGGAATTCAGTCCATTCTAGCAGTAAGTGGGCCAGATTCCTACAGTTCCTCAGAACAGTCAGTGAGGGGCTTCTACACCTCTAGGGTAAGCTAGGGTCTGTGGCCCCTGTCCAGCAGGAAGAAGTTTCGAAAGAAGAGATCTTCAGCCCCTTGTTTGTTTAGTCACTCAGTCATGTCCGGCTCTTTGCAATTCCATGAACAGAAGCCTGCTAAGCTCCTCTGTCCGTGGGATTCTCTAGGCAAGGATACTGGAGTAGGTTGCCATTTCCTTCTTCAGGGGATCTTCTTGACTCAGGGATCGAACCCACGTGCCCTGTTTGGCACTTGGGTTTTTTACCACTGATTACACCTCAAGAATGAATGTGGAGTCTCTCGGGGAATGAGACAGGCCTGGGACCATTTGCTGGAGTGCTGCAATGTTTGCACCTGGACACACCTCTCCTCCAGCAACAAAATACAAAAAAACTATATGGAACTAAAAATAACTGTGTACATGTACAACTGGGGCAAATACTGGACCCAAAAGATACAAAGAGACCAAAAATTCCAACTGCCACTTTTGAAGAACCTAGTGCAAAAACAGGCAGTTGAGAGCACAAACAGGGTGTAGAGAGCAAAAACAGAATGTCAAGAGCAAAAGCAGGGTGTCGAGAGCAAAAGCAAGGTACTGCACATGCCCCCCTGCACACAATGTCACCTAATGGGTGGGCAAAACACCTAAGCCACCCCTCCAGCCTGACTCCTGGACACACTCCTACACTCACCCCATGGAAGGAGCAAGCTTACCCCCAACTCAGAGAGTGATCAAGAAAGGGAACCTATTGTTTGTTCTCTCTCCTTCCTGGGGCAGCAGGGGCCCCAGTAAAGCCTTGTCTAGATTTCTTGTCTGGCCTCTGGTCAATTTCCATTGTTTGCGAAATGCCAAGAACAATGTGATCAATAGAATCTAGTGGAAGTGATGTGTCACTTCTGAAGTTGTATTTTAAGAGGTCTTGCACTTCCCCCTCTGGCTCCCCTCGCACCCCCGCCCCACACCGCCCCCGGCCAAGCCCGTGCTGGTTCTGCAGCTCTGTGGCAAGCCACGGAGTCTTGTTCTGTTCCTCAGAGTCTTGGTTCTGTTCCGCAGGATGAGGTTTGTTAAAGTTGTCAAGAACAAGGCCTACTTCAAGAGATACCAAGTGAAATTCAGAAGAAGGTGAGAGGGCAAAACTGACGACTATGCTCGGAAACGATTGGTAATCCAAGATAAAAATAAGTCCAACACACCTAAATACAGAATGATTGTTCATGTAACCAACAGAGAAATCATTTGTCAGATGGCTTATGCCCGTATAGAAGGAGATATGATAGTTTGTGCACCTTATGCTCACGAACTCCCAAAATACAGTGTGAAGGTTGGCCTGACAAATTATGCTACAGCATACTGTACTGGCCTGCTGCTGGCCCACAGGCTTCTTAACAGGTTTGGTATGGACAAAGTTTATGAAAGCCAAGTCTAGGTGACTGGAGATGAATACAATGTGGAAAGCATTGATGGTCAACCTGGTGCCTTCACCTGTTACTTGGATGCAGGACTTGCCAGAACTACTACTGGGAATAAAGTTTTGGGGGCCCTAAAAGGAGCTGTCAATGGAGGCTTGTCTATCCCTCACAGTACCAAATGGTTCCCTGGTTATGATTCAGAAAGCAAAGTGTTCAGTGCTGAGGTACACCGAAAGCACATCATGGGGCAAAACATTGCAGATTAAATGCATTACCTGATTGAAGAAGATGAAGATGCTTACAAGAAACAATTCTCTCAGTACATAAAGAACAGTGTAACTCCAGACATGATGGAGGAGATGTACAAGAAAGCTCATGCTGCAATACGAGAGAATCCAGTGTATGAGAAGAAGCCTAAGAAATAAGTTAAAAAGAAGAGGTGGAACCGTCCCAAAATGTCACTTGCCCAGAAGAAAGATCGGGTAGCTCAGAAGAAGGCAAGCTTCCTTAGAGCTCAAGAACGAGCTGCTGAGAGTTAAACCAAACCACAATTTTCTATAAAGATTTTTCAGATAAGACAATAATAAATTTATTGAACAAACAAAAAATAAATAAATAAGAGGCCTTGCAGCTTCTGCCTTGGTCTCACGGAAAACTTATCCTTGGAGCCTTCAGCATCATATATTAAAATCGGAGTCATGTCAATGTATGACAAAATCAACAAAATATAGTAAAGTAATTAGCCTCCAATTAAAATAAATAAATTTATATTTAAAAATCTGAATACCTTAAAGCTACCTTGTTGATCATACACAAAGAGGCTCTGAGATTTTATGTAGAATGATTCAGCCATTTGAGTTATCTCAGCTGAAGCTCTGGATGCAGCATGAAACTGGAGTTGAGCTGTCCACCCTGGGCCCTGCTTAAATTACAGATTCAAGAGGAAAATAAATAATTGTTGTTTTAAGCCATTCAGTTTGTCACACAGCAATGGATCATAGAAACACTCCTCTCTTTTCTCCTTCACTTGTAAAGTGTTTCCTTAGGTGAGTACAGAGTGAGCAAGTATGCGTCAGGTCAACTCAAGAAAAGGGACTTTTCCAGCCACCGTTGCTGGAGTAACTGGTTTATCCATGCTGTGAAGATATACGTCTTCAGTGCCATCTTCTGAGAGGTAAATAACTCTATCATTTCTGTGGTCAAGACACTCAGGGGACCCAGACCATATCTGCAGCTTGTATCCAGGTGCAAACCCACAACTCAACTTCTTAATGCAGATGAACATCCATCTATTTCACTGAACATGAAGGATAAGTTTCTATAGAAAAGCTATAACAAGACTATAAGTAGCAGGAGGACTACAGGCAAAAGGAATGACCAATTTCTTTCTGGACTCTACAGACTTAGGACTGCCAGCACATGTGCCCTTTTAGGACCTGCTCCCCACTCGTGTTTGCAAAATAGAACTCATCCTATGACTGAAGCAATTAGACCAGGGGTGTGCACATGACTGATGAGTAACCATTCCATTATTGTGCATGGGTGTGAGCATGCTAAATGGCTTCAGTCTGACTCTTTGTGACCCTACAGACTGTAGCCTGCCAGGATCCTCTGTCCATGGGATTCTCCAGGCAAGAATACTGAAGTGGGTTGCCATGCCTTCCTCCAGGGGATCTTCCCAAAGCAACCCAGGGATCCAACCTGAGTCTCCTATGGATCCTGCATTGCAGGCGGATTCTGTACCACTGAGCCACTGGAGAAGTCCAATCTGTTATTGACTGCCCAACACTTTATCTGGTTATCTTCCTTGAGAATCTGAGCTAAGATATAAAGAGACTCTAGCATACACTTGGACAGAAAGGAATGAGGAATCAGGGTGGGAATGACTCTTCTCAGCCATATGTATGCCAATGAGTAAGTAAAGAGTGCTGGCTTGCAGGGGGAAAAAAGCAGTTATAAAAATTCATTGGCAGGGGAAGGAAGGGGGAGAAAAGAAAGAAAAAGAAAGAGCATGAGTGAACTCTAGCACTAGTTCTTTTATTGGCTTTGAATATGCCCTAGTTTAAATAATTTAATTATTAAACAGTAATAATTATTAAACTATTTCATTTTTGGTTGGGGGTGATGGTGGGATGGGATTTAACAGAAAGGGGATTTTATCTTCACTTTTTTAAAAGGGTCCCTGAAAACACCACTATTGGATATAGATTTTGTTTTAGGTTTAAGTTTCTCATTAATGAATACTTCAAAACCATGAGCTTTAGAGATTGTTTCTCTAAAATTAGTTGTGTTTGTTCATTAAAAGGAACAACATCACCGTGGGATAGAGCTCCCAAGGCATCAGAAGGCCTAAGCAGATACTTCTTTACTTCTCTCAGATGAATCAGAGAACGAATTTAGGAGGAGGGAGCCTTGAACAGTGCAGGCTCTGGTTAGACCCTGTCTAACCACTCTCACTGTGACTACAGATTAGTCTCTTCACCTCTGTGGACCTCTGTTTCCTCCACTGTACTACATGGAAGTCACAATTTTAACCTTTTATGAATATAAAACATCTAAGGGTCTTACTCAAAACATTGTCACATAGACTTTTCATCTCACTCTGAAGAAGGAAAAGTGTGTAATGGTTAAAGACTCTATTGCCTAAGATCTGGAACTTAAATTAACAGTAATTTCTAATACTTGAGCACATGTACTTTTCTTCCTGATTGTGCAATAAATGGCAGGAAGTGAAAAAGGGAACATTCTTAATGCTCAAGTTAAGTCAGAGGCTCATTAAGGATATACATTAGATGTGAATAAGTGTGGGAAAGTAGAAAGTTAACCAAATTTAAGCCTACACAATCTGCATTTGATGTCCTACCAAATGCCAAAATACTGTGCTCAGAGAATTAAGCCAACAACTTACCTTTGTGTATTGTAGTAAAAGTCAACCCAAGCATAGCATATGTTAATATTTAATATTTTTAAAAAATCTTCAGACAAACCCTACAGCATTTATTGAGAATATATCTGATAGTTTATATGGCAATGCTTACGTCCTCCATGAGGCTATAAACTCCATGAGGAGAACCCTTTTACCATTACTCTCCCCCGACCCCTCCTCTTGAGCCACTTTGGGAAAGAATAAGGAAAGGTTGTAAATGTTTCCTGCACTAGTGTGCAAGCATTCATTTGACAAACATCTTATTGAGTAATTAGTGTTGAGTTAAGCAAGGCTTGGGGGATTTAAAAAAAGACAGGGCTTTTGGTCTCGAGAAATTCACAGTTCCAATAAGGAGACAGTACAAAAATACTTATTATTCTAAGTTCTTGCTCAATTTTAGAGTCATTCGCGGAATCTCTAAGAAAGCACACTAGAGAGGGCAAGGAGGGTCAGAAAGGTCGTTGGGGGAATTTCCTGGGGTGGGGGGGTGACACTAGCCAGACGACGTGGGGTCAAGGATTGAGGCCAGTGAATTTCAGGACCCTTCCTGCACCAGCAGGAATTCCTGTTCCCTCACCAATAGCATCACAAAACTGAAGTCTAATGTCAACTAGGCTGCCCTTCCGGGTCTAGAACTTGGAAAATGAGAACCTAGGGCAAAAAGACCTGGCTGTCGCAGATGTACTATGTATGGGCAGCCGGACAGTCCGGTTGAGTTCAAAGAGGGGCGGGTCAGGTTGGGAGCTGGGTCGGCTGTGCGGGTTCCTAAGCCGGCCGGACCAGCCCCTGGAGGCTGGCGCAGGGGCCGGGCGAAGATTGGTTGTGTTCGTGCGTCGACCTCTCTTCATAGGCCGCGCAGGGATGCTCGCGGGACTTTGATTGGTTCCCCGAGCGCTGAGCGGTCATTGGCTGCGGTGGGTCGTCAGGACAACTGAGAGGAAAAAGAACAGGGGTGTTGGGCCTGGGCGGGCAAACCTGGGCTGCGGGCTACAGGGTGGTTCCGCGGGGCAGTTTTCAGACTGCTGCGGGGCCCAGGCGCCTGGGGTTCACGTCACAACTCCCGGAGGTGCCTGAGCCAGCAGGCCAGCGAGGAGTAGCGGCCAGTGAGACCCCGCGGGCCAACACCATGGGCTGCTTCTTCTCCAAGAGGCGGAAGGCTGAGAAGGAGTCGCAGCCGGAGGACGAGGAAGTGCAACCGAAGCAGTACAGCTGGGACCAGCGCGAGAAGGTAGAGTCCCTTAGCGGCTGGTCTCAGTCCTGCTGAGCAGCTCAGCGAGGGTCCCCCGCGGCCAGCAGCGCTAAGGGGGCGGACCCAGCAGCTGCTGCTCTTGCGCGCGTGCTCTCCCGCGAGTTGTTGAAGTCGAAGTGAATGACTTTTGGGGGAGCCGTGAAATTGAACGCTAGAGAAGGCTTCAAGGAGGGCGGTGCAGCTCTGGATGGGGCCCTAGAGCTCATTGTCCAGGCAGTTGGACACAGTGGGCTTTCCCTCCTCTTTGCATCCTGCTCTCCGGTCCAAGAATGGACTCCAGAGAAGGAAGGAGAACCTGGAATGCCCCAAATCACGTCTGCTCATTTCACTTGCAGCGCCGAGCAGGGTTTTGTCCAGTCCTCGAGTTACACTTGGGACTGATCTCATCTGTTTTGCGGCTTATGTTCTTTCTGTGGCTGTTTTCTCTTTTGTATGCTGTAGTCCGTAAATCTCTGGTGCCTCCTGATATATTCCACTGCAGAATTTTCTCAATGACGAAGTGGACCATTTGACATATACAGCCCTGCTTTCCCTCCTCTTCCCCGAAAGGAATAATGAAAATCAAATCAGTGTTTGGAATGTGTGTTAAGACTGTAAGGTGAAAATAACCTACATAAGCTAGGCAGTATTTTACTGTTGAATGAGTGAAAATGTCCTTATTTTTACTTTTCCCTATAGCCAGAAACGAAAAACCTTTGAACACGTCCACTACCTTTGAACAGTTTTACAGTCTTACACAAAACACACTTAGTCATAAATTGCATAATGCTTCCTCTTTCTACATAGTTCTCCATTTATGTTTAGAAAAATACTTTGATAGATCCATTAATTTTTTTCTCTTCCAAACAAAATTATAAGAAGTTTTAAATGAGTGTTATGAACAGTTAATACAACTC
The DNA here is from genome assembly GCA_935064755.1 of Tragelaphus eurycerus. Taxonomy (NCBI): domain Eukaryota; kingdom Metazoa; phylum Chordata; class Mammalia; order Artiodactyla; family Bovidae; genus Tragelaphus; species Tragelaphus eurycerus. The sequence goes on along the minus strand of CAKXYN010000119.1, from coordinate 936,586 downwards.
CTTGCTTAATGAAACATATCTTTATCAATGAATGCTTTATAGTAAATGTTTTATTAATGATTTGTTTTCATAGACCATCCTACATGATTTCCAGTCCCCTGCAGAATTTATTCACATGAACTCAGTTCTCCAAGTGTCAGATTTTAAAAATTGGACGCCTTTTTACAGACTTCTCAGCCCCATCTTTCTGCCCCTGCTTCACAGGGTTGCATAGTCGGTTTATTCTATTTTATCCATACTTGATAGCTGCATTTTTAAAATTATATTTATTTATTTTAATTGATTGATAATTGCTTTACAATATCGGTTTGCTTTCTGCAATAATCAACATGAACTAGCCATAGGTGTACATATGTCCCCTCGCTCTAGAACCTCCCTCCCACCTCCCACCCTTTTCCACCCCTCTAGGTCCTTACAGAGCCTGGGTTTGAGTTCCCTGAGTCATACAGCAAATTTCCATTGGGATAGCAGCATTTTATAACGTAGGAGTGGAAAGTACTGTACTTTCTGTCTGAAAGCAAGCCCTTTTAAAAATCTTTCATACTGTTAGAGAATTACCAGCTTACATTTTGAGACAACAGAGACACCACATTTCCCAACATTGCTTTTTCTTTTTGGAATTTTTTGTTCTTTTGGAATTACTAAGAATTCATTCTTGGGCCCCTCTAATTTATGATGACCTGCTAAGGTTTTATATGATTTTAAAGTTTTTTTTCTGCTCCTTAACTCATGAGCTCGATATGGATAGTGTGCATATGTTCTATATTAATCCAGTGATATTTTATTGAGTTTAGCATGGTCTTGCTTGCTCCTAGAAGATTTTAATTGTACCTTAAAAGAAACAGGATGTAAATACAGCCCAGAGAACATGAATAAGATATATTGAAGGTATATTAACAGAATGGTTTGTATTAAAAGTTTAGATCTCTGTAATGTGATCATGAAATATAAACAATTTTAAAGTTACATCATACAATTACCATTCAACTTGTAAGACTTAACTATAAAAACAAAGTGCATTGCCTGAAAAGTTTCCTTGCAACTTGAAAAAGTGGTGTTTAGACGTTTCCTTAGGTTGCGTAATCAGTATCCTTATTGAGAGGCACCCTCAGGGGTTTGGATTTTGAGTTGTGTAATTGAGTCAGTCTTAGGGGACTGAAGCTAGAAGAAATTGTCTCAATTAGAAAGAATGTTTGGGGACTTAAGTGTTGTCATGACAACTGATTTACTGTAATCAACAGTGTAAGAAGCTCATTTTCTGTTGCTGACTTTGAAAAAGAAAAAAAAACTTATCGTACAGTTACTACATTGATATGATGCAAAGTATTTTTGGATTGTAAGATCTGTTTTTAAATCATTTGGAAAGAAATGCTTGTATCCTTGTTATCTGTATGCTGTTTCCCATAGCTAGGCAAATTATTCAATATATATGTCCTCAAACACCAAGGAAGACTCACAATGACAAGTATTATTTTCCATGCCCCTGAAGAGCTAACTGGCATTTTTAAATTAAAACAGGAAATATTTAAGTACAAAGGAAGGATGAAAGTACAGAAAAATAGCTTTCGCTTTCTAGTTACTTATACCATTCTCTTCCTAGATGATAGAAATGGTGGCATAGGTATGAAAGTTGTGATTTTGAGCACGAACAATACATATTATATTTACTCAGTTTTCTGAGCTACAAAATGAAACCTGGTAAAGATTTCTCTACTATTTAGTAAGGTAAAGACCTGTCCTGACGAAGAGAGGTTAGACAGTACTGGCTACCTCTGAGGACAGAATTTGGACAGGCAGAACCAATCTTAATACAAGGCAGATCATAACTCAAGAGTTGTTCATCACCAGAAGGGGTGGCTTTGTGAAGAAACAATCTTCATGTTGGTCAGAATATTCACATAGAGGTTGGATGGTGATTTACTGGAAAGAAGTATCTGCATTGAGTAGGGGGCTGTTTTTGAGTAGATTGTGTTTTTAACCTCTTAAGTACCTAAGGTATTCTGTTATCCATGGTTGCCTAGCAAACTACCCCAAAACTTAATGTCACAGAATAATGGCAAGTACTTATTTTGCTTACAACTCTGCAATTTGTGTGGAGCTTAAGCCTTGTTGGCTGGCTGCTCTGTGTGTCATCAATCGGGGCAACTTGACTGGGGGATGGAGAATCTGCTTTCAATATGACTTAATCACAGAGGTGGCTGGCAAGTTGATGCTGGTTTTGGCTGGAAGCTCAGCTGGGGCTAAGGGCCAGGGGCTTCATCATGTAGCCCGGGCTTCCCCACAGCATGATGGCTGGGTTCCAAAGGCGAGTGTCCTGAGACTGACAGAAGCTGCATGGCTTTTTCTAACTGCTCTCTTAAGTAATGTGGCATTACTTCTGCCTTTTTTTTTTTTTTTTTTGGCCATATCGAAGCATGGGGAATTTGGGATCTTAGTTCCCCAACCAGACCAAGGATGGAACCTGTGCCCCCTGCCCAGAGTCCTAACCATTGGACAGCCCAGGAAGTCTCTGCCATATTGTTTATTAAGGCAATCACAGGTGTCACCTACATCCAAAGGGAGGGGTTCTCTTGATGGGAGAAATGTCAAACTTGTCGACTTGTTTTAAATCCTTTACATAAAGTTGTTACTTAATGGAAATAACTAGTTCTTTCTTTATACATTTAAAAATAGTTTTATTGAGATATAATTGATAGGCATACAACAAGTTCACAGAGGTCTGTTTCCATCACTGTGATGTAATTTTTTAACATTTTCATTCCTTACCCAGAAAGAAACCTAGATCCATCCCTACTCCCCCCAGCCCCAGGAAACTATAATTTTACTTTCAATCTCTAGAGATTTTGTCTATTTGGGACATTTATCAGTGAAATCATGCACTATGTGTTCTTTTGTATACTTTCACTGAGCATGTTTTTGAGATTCATCCATATTATAGCATATATCAATAATTTATTCCTTTTTATTGCTGAATAACCTTAAAATAGAGTAGATATTTAATCTTATTTATAAATAAATTTTATTTATTTTACTATCCATTTTGTTAGACATTTGGCTTGTTTCCACTTTTTGGCCGTTACATTCCACTCCTAAGTATATCCCAGAGAAATTAAAACATACTTCCACACAGAAGCTTGTACACAAATATTTGTAACAGCATTATTTGTAATGGCCAAAAAATGGGAATAAGCCAAATAACTAGAACGGTACAATCATTTCCCCAAATTTCCTCATGCCCTTTTGTAGTCAACTCTGCCTCTAGCCTCTGATCAGTTTTTTTTTTTTTTTTTTTGAAGAATAATTGCTTTAGAGAATTTTGTTGTTTTCTGTCAAACCTCAACATGAATCAACCATAGGTATACATATATACCCTCCCTTTTGAACCTCCCTCCCATCTCCAGCCCCATCCCACCCCTCTAGATTGATACAGAGCCCCTGTTTGAGTTTCCTGAGCCATATAGTAAATTCCAGTTGGCTATCTATTTTACATATAGTAATGTAAGTTTCCATGTTACTTTCCATACATCTCACCCTCTCCTCCCCTCTCCCAATGTCCATAAGTCTATTCTCTATGTCTGTTTCTTCATTGCTCCCCTGCAAGTAAATTCTTCAGTACCATTTTTCTAGATTCCGTATATATGTGTTAGAATACGATATTTATCTTTTACTTTCTGACTCACTTCACTCTGTATAATAGGTTCTAGGTTCATCCACCTCATCAGAACTGACTCAAATGTGTTTATTTTTATGGCTGAGTAATATTCCATTGTGTATATGTGCCAAAACTTCTTTATCCATTCATCTGTTGATGGGCATCTAGGTTCCTTCCATGCTCTAGCTGTTGTAAATAGTGCTGCAATGAACAGTGGGATATATGTGTCTTTTTCAATTTTGCTTTCCTCAGGGTATATGCCTAGGAGTGTGATTGCTGGGTCATATGGTGGTTTTATTCCTAATGTTTTAAGAAATTTCCATACCATCTTCCATAGTGGCTATATCAATTTACATTCCCACCAACAGTGCAAGAGCATTCCCTTTTCTCCACACTCTCTCCAGCATTTATTGTTTGTTGACATTTTGATGAGGGCATTCTAAACAGTTGGAGAAGGCAATGGCACGCTACTCCGGTACTCTTGCCTGGAAAATTCCATGGACAGAGGAGCCTGTTGGGCTGCAGTCCATGGGGTCGCTAAGAGTCGGACATGACTAAGCGGCTTCACTTTCGCTTTTCACTTTCATGCATTGGAGAAGGAACTGGCAACCCACTCCATTATTCTTGCCTGGAGAATCCCAGGGACGGGGGAGCCTGGTGAGCTGCTGTCTATGGGGTTGCACAGAGTCAGACACGACTGAAGCAACTTAGCAGTAGCAGCATTCTGAATGGTGTGAGGTGGTATCTCGTAGTTTTGATTTGCATTTCTCTAATAATGAGCGATGTTGAGCATCTTTTCATGTGTTTGTTAGCCATCTGTATGTCTTCATTGGAGAAATGTCTGTTTAGGTCTTTTCCCCACTTTTTGATTGGGTTGTTTGTTTTCCTAGTATTGAGTTGTATGAGCTGCTTGGATATTTTGGAAATTAATCCTTTGTCAGTTGTTTCATTTGCTATTATTTTCTTCTATTCTGAGGGTTTTCTTTCACCTTGCTTATAGTTTCCTTTGCTGTGCAAAAGCTTTTTAAGTTTAATTAGGTCCCACTTGTTTACTTTTGTTTTTATTTCCATTACTCTAGGAGGTGGGTCACAGAGGATCTTGCTTTGATTTATGTCATCGAGTGTTCTGCCTATGTTTTCCTCTGAGAGTTTTATAGTTTCTGGTCTTACATTTAGGTCTTTAATCCATTTTGAGATTATCTTTTTGTATGGTGTTAGGAAGTGTTCCAATTTCATTCTTTTACATATAGCTGTCCAGATTTCCCAGCACCATTTATTGAAGAGGCTGTCTTTGCCCCTTTGTATATTCTTGCCTCCTTTGTCAAAAATAAAGTATCCATAGATGCATGGATTTAATCTCTGGGCTTTCTATCTTGTTCCATTAGTCCATATTTCTTTTGTGTGTGTGCCAGTACCATACTGTCTTGATGACTGTAGCTTTGTAGTATTACCTGAAGTCAAGAAGATTGATTCCTCCAGCTCCATTCTTTCTTGACTGTTTTGGCTATTCAGGGTCTTTTGTGTTTCCATATGAATTTTGAAATTTTTTGTTCTAGTTCTGTGAAAAATGCCATTGTTAATTTAATAGGGATCACATGGAATCTATAGATTGTGTTTGGTAGTATAATTATTTGCATAATATTGATTCTTCCTACCCAGGAACATGGAATATCTCTCCATCTGTTTATGCTATCTTTGATTTCTTTCATTCAGTTCAGTTCAGTTCAGTTGCTCAGTCATGTCCGACTCTTTGTGACCCCATGAATCGCAGCACGCCAGGCCTCCCTGTCCATAACAAACTCCCGGAGTTCACCCAGACTCAACATCCATCGAGTGAGTGATGACATCTAGTCATCTCATCCTCTCTCATCCCCTTCTCCTCCTGCCCCCAATCCCTCCCAGCATCAGAGTCTTTTCCAATGAGTCAACTCTTTGCATGAGGTGGCCAAAGTACTGGAGTTTCAGCTTTAGCATCATTCCTTCCAAAGAAATCCCAGGGCTGATCTCCTTCAGAATGGACCGGTTGGATCTCCTTGCAGTCCAAGGGACTCTCAAGAGTCTTCTCCAACACCACAGTTCAAAAGCATCAATTCTTCGGCGCTCAGCCTTCTTCACAGTCCAACTCCACATCCATACATGACCACAGGAAAAACCATAGCCTTGACTAGATGGACCTTTGTTGGCAAAGTAATGTCTCTGCTTTTGAATATAGGTTGGACATAACTTTCCTTCCAAGGAGTAAGCGTCTTTTAATTTCATGGCTGCAGTCACCATCTTCAGTGATTTTGGAGCCCAAAAAAGTAAAGTCTGACACTGTTTCCACCGTTTCCCCATCTATTTCCCATGAAGTGATGGGACTGGATGCCATGATCTTCGTTTTCTGAATGTTGAGCTTTAAGCCAACTTTTTCACTCTCCTCTTTCACTTTCATCAAGAGGCGTTTTAGTTCCTCTTCACTTTCTGCCATAAGGGTGGTGGTCATCTGCATATCTGAGGTTATTGATATTTCTCCCAGCAATCTTGATTCCAGCTTGTGTTTCTTCCAACCCAGGGTTTCTCATGATGTACTCTGCATATTAGTTAAATAAGCAGGGTGACAATATACAGCCTTGACGTACTCCTTTTCCTATTTGGAACCAGTCTGTTGTTCCATGACCAGTTCTAACTGTTGCTTCCTGACCTGCATACAGATTTCTCAAGAGGCAGGTCAGGTGGTCTGGTATTCACATCTCTCTCAGAATTTTCCACAGTTTATTGTGATCCACACAGTCAAAGGCTTTGGCATAGTCAATAAAGCAGAAATAAATGTTTTTCTGGAACTCTCTTGCTTTTTCCATGATCCAGGAGATGTTGGCAATTTGACCTCTGGTTCCTCTGCCTTTTCTAAAACCAGCTTGAACATCAGGAAGTTCATGGTTCACAAATTGCTGAAGCCTGGCTTGGAGAATTTTGAGCTGTGTACAGCTCTTTTGTCTGCTTAGCTAAGTTTATTCCTAGATTTTTAATTATTTTTGTTGCAGTGGTGAATGGGATTGATTCCTTAATTTCTCTTTCTGATTTTTCATTGTTAGTATATAGAAATGCAAGTCATTTCTGTGTATTGATTTTGTATCCTGCAACTTTGCTAAATTCACAGATTAGCTCTAGTAATATTTTGATACTATCTTTATGGTTTTCTATGTACAGTATTATGTCATCTGCAAACAGTGAAAGCTTTACTTCTTTTCTGATATGGATCCCTTTTATTTCTTTTTCTTCTCTGATTTCTGTAGCTAGGACTTCCAGAACTATGTTGAATAATAATGGTAGAAGTGGACACCCTTGTCTTGTTCCTGATCTTATGAGGAATGCTTTCAGTTTTTCACAATTGAGAATAATGTTTGCTGTAGGCTTATCATATATGGCCTTTACTATGTTGAGGTAGGTTTCTTCAATGCCCATTTTAATCATAAATGGGTGCTGAATTTTTTCAAAGGCTTTTTCTGCATCTATTGAGGTGATCATATGGTTTTTAACTTTCAATTTGTTAATATGGTGTATCACATTGATTGATTTGCGTATATTGAAGAATCCTTGTATTCTTGGAATAAACCCAACTTGATTATGGTGTATGTGTTTTTTTGATGTGTTGCTGAATTCTGTTTGCTAAAATTTTGTTGAGGATTTTTATTTCCATGTTCATCAGTGATATTGGCCTGTAGTTTTCTTTTTTTGTGTTGTCTTTGTCTGATTTTGGTATCAGGGTGATGATGGCCTCATAGAATGAGTTTGGAAATGTTTCTTTGCAATTTTTTGAAAGCATTTTAAAAAGATAGGCATTAGCTCTTCTCTAAATGTTTGGTAGAATTCTGTGAAGCCATCTGGTCCTGGGCTTTTGTTTTTATGGAGATTTTTGATCACAGCTTCAATTTCAGTGCTCGTAATTGGGTTGTTCATAATTTCTTTTTCTTCCTGGTTCAGTCTTGGAAGATGGAACTTTTCTAAAAATCTGTCCATTTCTTCCAGGTTATCTATTTTGTTGCCACATAATAGTCTTTTATAATCCTTTGTACTTCTTCATTGTCTGTTGTAACCTCTCCTTTTTAATTTCTAATTTTGTTGATTTGATTCTTTTCTCTTTTTTTCTTGATGAGTCTGGCTATGCTATGCTAAGTCATTTCAGTCGTGTCCAACTCTGTGTGACCCCATAGACGGCAGCCCACCAGGCTCCACCGTCCCTGGGATTCTCCAGGCAAGAACACTGGAGTGGGTTGCCATTTCCTTCTCCAATGCACGAAAGTGAAAAGAGAAAGTGAAGTCGCTCAGTCATGTCTGACTCTTAGCGACCCCATGAACTGCAGCCTATCAGGCTCTTCCGTCCATGGGATTTTCCAGGCAAGAGTACTGGAGTGGGGTGCCATTGCCTTCTCCGAGTCTGGCTAAGGGTTTGTCAATTTTGTTTATCTTCTCAAAGAACCAGCTTTTAGTTTTATTAATCTTTACTATTATTTCTTTCATTTATTTTTTCATTTATTTCTGCTCAGATCTTTTATGATTTCTTTCCTTCTACTAACTTTGGGGTTTTTGTTCTTCTTTTTCCAGTTGCTTTAGGTGTAAAGTTAGGTTGTCTATTTGATGTTTTTCTCATTTTTTGAGGTAGGATTGTATTGCTATAAACTTCTCTCTTAGAACTGCTTTTTTGCATCCCATAGGTTTTGAGTTGTCCTGTTTCATTGTGATTTGTTTCTAGAAACTTTTTTATTTCCCTTTTGATTTCTTCAGTAACCTGTTGGTTATTCAAAAATGTGCTGTTTAATCTCCATGTGCTTGTGTTTCTTACATTTTTTTTTTGTAATTGATATTTAGTCTCATAGCATTGTGGTCAGAGAAGATGCTTGATACGATTTCAATTTTCTTAAATTTACTGAAGTTTGATTTGTGACCCAAGATGTGATCTATCCTGGAGAATGTTCCATGTGCACTTGAGAAGAAGGTGTATTTTTCTGCATTTGGATGGAATGTCCTGAAGATGTCAGTGAGATCCATCTCATCTCATGTATCATTTAAGACTTGTGTTTCCTTATTAATTTTCTGTTTTGATGATCTGTCCATTGGTGTGAGTGGGGTGTTAAAGTCTCCTACTATTATTGTGTTACTGTCAATTTCTCCTTTTATGTCTGTTAGTGTTTGTCTTATGAATTGAGGTGCTCCTATGTTGGGTGCATAGATATTTACAATTGTTATGTCTTCCTCTTGGATTGATCCCTTGATCATTATGTAGTATCCTTCCTTATTTCTTGTAATATTTATTTTAAGGTCTATTTTGTCTGATATGAAGATTGCTACTCCAGCTTTCTTTTGCTTCCCATTTGCATGGAATATATTTTTCCATCCTCTCTCTTTCAGTCTATATGTGTCTTGAGGTCTGAAGTGGGTTTCTTGTAGACAGCATATATATATGTCTTGTTTTTGTATCCATTCAGCCAGTCTGTCTCTCTTGGTTGGAGCATTCAATCCATTTGCATTTAAAGTAATTATTGATATATATCTTCCTATTGCAACTTTCTTAATTGTTTGGGATTGATTTTGTAGATCTTTTTTCTTCTATTGTATTTCTTGAATATATAAGTCCCTTTAAGATTTGTTGCAAAGCTGGTTTGGTGGTACTGAATTCTCTTAACTTTTGCTTATCTGAAAAGCTTTTTATTTCTCCATCAATTTTGAGTGAGATCCTTGCTGGGTACAGTAATCTTGGTTGTAGATTTTTACCCTTCAGTACTTTAAATATATCCTGCCATTCCCTCTGGCCTATAAAAAGATCAGCTGTTAAGCTTATGGAGTTTCCGTTGTATGTTACTTGTTGCTTCTCCCTTGCTGCTTTTAATATTCTTTGTGTTTAGTCTTTGTTACTTTGATTACTGTGTGTCTTGATGTGTTTCTCCTTAGGTTTATCCTGTATGGGACTCTTTGTGCCTCTTGGACTTGATTGACTATTTCCTTTTCCATGTTGGGGAAATTTACAACTCTAATCTCTTCAAAAATTTTCTGATACCCTTTCTTTTTCTCTTCTTCTTCTGGGACCCGTATAATTCAAATGTTGGTGCATTTGAAATTGTCCCAGAGGTCTCTGAGACTATCCTCAGTTCTTTGCATTCTTTTTACTTTATTCTGCTCTTCAGAAGTTATTTCCACCATTTTACCTTCCTCCTCACTGATTCATTCTTCTGCTTCATATATTCTGCTATTGATTCATTCTAGAGTATTTTTAATTTCAGTAATTGTGTTGTTTGTCTCCACATGTTTATTCTTAAATTTTTCTAAGTCTTTGTTAATGGATTCTTGCATTTTCCCCATTTTGTTTTGATGGTTTTTGATCATCTTTACTATCATTATTCTGAATTCTTTTTCAGGTAGTTTACCTATTTCCTCTTCATTTATTTGGACTTCTGTGTTTCTAGCTTGTTCCTTCATTTGTGTAGTATTTCTCTGCCTTTTCATTATTATTTTTTTAAACTTATTGTGTTTGAGGTCTCCTTTTCCCAGGCTTCAAGTCTGAATTCTTTCTTCCTTTTGGTTTCTGCCCTCATAAAGTTGATCCAGTGGTTTGTGTAAGCTTCTTATAGGGTGAGATTTGTGCTTAATTTTTGTTTGTTTTTCCTCTGATGGGCAAGGCTGAGTGAGGTGGTAATCCTATCTGCTGATGATTTGGTTTGTAGTTTTGTTTTGTTTGCTATCTAGATGAGGCGTAAACACAAGGTGCCACTGGTGGTTGGGTGATACTGGGTCTTGTATTCAAGTGGTTTCCTCTGTGTGAGTTCTCACTATTTGATACTCGCTAGGGTTAGTTCTCTGATAGTCTAGGGTCTTGGAGTCAGTGGTCCCACTCTAAAAGCTCAGGGCTTAATCTCCAAGAAGAACAAGGTATCTTCAGTGGTGGAACCAGAATTCAAAAAAGGTGTCCCCACAGCCCCACCAAGTTGGTATCTCCAGATGTGCATCTAGATGTGCATCTCCACCACATGCTTTGCAACACACAGCACTGCAACCACTCCTATCTGGGTCCCCAAGTCAGTCCTGCAAGCTCCCCCTGTCCAGGTTGGAGGCTCAGATCCTCATTTCAGGAGAGTCCTGGTAAGACTTCTGTTTCTAACCTTGTCTTCCAGGTTGTCATTCTGCAAGCAGGAATGTACTGGGGATCACATAGTTTATGCCTCCGGTCCAGCTGTGTGCCTTGGAGGATGTCCTTGATCCAGGTTCCTCATTTATAAAATGAAAGGACTAGACTTCATACCCTTTGCAGCACCACAGTCTCTCTGATCAGTTTTTTTTTTATCCCTGTAGTTTTATCTTTTTGAGAATGTCCTATAAGTGGAATCATGTAGTAGATAACATTTTGAATCTGGCTTCTTTCAGTTAGCATCATGCACCTAAGATTCACCCATGTTATTGCATGTATCAGTTCCTTTATATTGCTGAGTCGTAATCCATTTTATGAATGTACCACGTATCCATTCACCACTTGAAGGCATTTGGGTTGTTTACAAATTCTGGTAATTATAAATAAAGTTAACAGAAATATTTGCATACAGGTTTTTGAACAGGAGTAAGCTTTCATTTCAGTTGAGTAAATACCTAGGAATGAGACTTCTGATCATATGGAAATTGTATATTAAACTTTCTAAGAAACTGCTGAAACCTTTTCCAAAGTGGCTATATTATTTTACTTTCTTGTGAGTAACATATGAAAAATCTAGTTTCTCTGCATCCTCACCAGTATTTGGTAAGGTCAGTTTAAAAAAAAAATAGCCATTCTAATAAGAGTGTAGTGGTATTTCATTGTGGCTTAATTTGCATTTCCCTAACTGAATGAAACTATGAGCCATGCCGTGCACGGCCACCCAAGACGGAAGGGTTGTGGTGGAGAGTTCTGACAAAATGTGGCCCACTGGAGAAGGGAATGGCAAACCACTTCATCATTCTTGCCTTGAGAACCTCATGAACACTATGAAAAGGCAAAGAGATATGACACTGAAAGATGAACTCCCCAGATTAATAGGTGCCCAATATGCTATTGGAAAAGAGTAAAGAAATAACTCCAGAAGGAATGAAGAGCCTGAACCAAAATAGAAGCAACGCCCAGTTGTGGATGTATCTGGTGGTGAAAGTAAACTCCAGTGCTATAAAGAACAATATTCCATAGGAACCTGGAACATTAGATCCATGAATCAAGATCAATTGTAAGTGGTCAAATAGGAGATGGCAAGAGTAAATATTGACATTTTAGGAATCAGTGAACTAAAATGGACCGGAATGGGCAAATTTAATTCAGATGACCATTATATGAACTACTCTGGGCAAGAATCCCATAGAAGAAATGGACTGGTCTTAATAGTCAACAAAAGAGTCCAAAATGCAGTTCAGTTCAGTTCAGTTGCTCAGTCATGTCCAACTCTCTGTGACCCCATAGTCTGCAACACGCCAGGCTTCCCTGTCCATCACCAACTCCCGGAGCTTGCTCAAACTCATGTCCATCGAGTCAGTGATGCCATCCAACCATCTCATCCTCTTGTGTCCCCTTCTCCTCCTGCCTTCAATCTTTCCCAGCATCAGGGTCTTTTCCAATGAGTCAGTTCTTCTCATCAGGTGGCCAAAGTATTGGAGCTTCATATTCAACATCAGTCCTTCCAAGGAATATTCAGGACTGATTTCCTTTAGGATTGACTGGTTTGATCTCCTTGCAGCCCAAGGGAATCTCAAGAGTCTTCTCCAACACCACAGTTCAAAAGCATCAATTCTTTGGTGCTCAGCTTTCTTTATGGTCCAACTCACATCCATATATGACTACTAGAAAAACCATAGCTTTGACTAGATTGACCTTTGTTGGTAAAGTAATCTCTCTGTTTTTTACTATCCTGTCTAGGTTGATCATACCTTTTCTTCCAAGGAACAAGTGTCTTTTGATTTCATGGCTTCAGTCACCATCTACAGTGATTTTGGACCCAAGAAAATAAAGTCTGTCACTGTTTCCATTGTTTCTCCATCTATTTGCCATGAAGTGATGGGACTGGATGCCATGATCTTCATTTTCTGAATGTTGAGTTTTAAGCCAACTTTTTCACTCTCCTCTTTCATTTTCATCAAGAAGCTCTTTAGTTCCTCTTCTGCCATAAGGGTGGTGTTATCTACATATCTGAGAAGTTACTGATGTTTCTCCCTGTAATCTTGATTCCGGCTTGTACTTCATCCAGCCTGGCATTTCTGTAGATGTATTCTGCATACAAGTTAAATAAGCAGGATGACAATATACAACCTTGATGTACTCCTTTCCCCGATTTGGCACTAGTCTGTTGTTCCATGTCCATGTTCTAACTGTTGCTTCTTGACCTGAATACAGATTTCTCAGGAGCCAGGTAAGGTGGTCTGGTAGTCCCATCTCATGAAGAATTTCCCACAGTTTGTTGTGATCCACACAGTCGAAGGCTTTAGCATAGTCAATGAAGCAGAAGTAGTTGTTTTTCTGGAACCCAAAATGCAGTGAAGTGAAGTGAAGTTGCTCAGTCGTGTCCAACTCTTTGCGACCCCATGGACTGTAGCCTACCAGGCTCCTCTGTCCATGGGATTTTCCAGGCAATAGTACTAGAGTGGATTGCCATTTCCTTCTCCAGGGGATCTTCCCAACCCAGAGATTGAACCCGGGTCTCCTGCATTGTAGACAGACACTTTACCATCTGAACCACCAGGCAGTACTTGGATGCAATCTCAAAAATGACAAAATGATCTTTATTCATCTCCAGGGCAAACCATTCAATATCACAGTAATCCAAGTCTATGCCCCAGACACTAATGCCAAAGAAGCTGAAGTTGAATGGTTCTATGAAGACCTATAAGACCTTCTAGAACTAACACCAAAATAAGATGTCTTTTTCATCATAGGGAACTGGAATACAAAAATAGGAAGTCAAGAGATACCTGGAGTAACAGGCAAGTTTGGCCCTGAAATACAAAATGAAGCAGGGCAAAGCCTAACAATTTTGCCAAGAGAACGCACTGGTCATAGCAAACACCCTTTCCAAACACAAGAGATGACTGTACACATGGACATCACTAGATGGTCAATACTAAAATCAGATTGATTATTTTCTTTGCAGCTGAAGATGGAGAAGCTCTATACAGTCATCAAAAACAAGACTGGGAGCTGACTGTGGCTCAGACCAGATCATGAACTCCTTATTGCAAAATTCAGACTTAAATGGAAGAAAGTAGGGAACACTACTAGGCCATTCAGGTACAACCTAAATCAAATCCCTTTCAATTATTTAGTGAAAGTGACAAATAGATTCAAGGAATTAGATCAGATGGACAGACTGCCTGAAGAACTATGGGCAGAGATTTGTAACACTGTATAAGAGGTGGTGATCAAAACCATCCACAAGAAAAGTAAGTGGAAAAAGGCAACATGGTTGTCTGAGAAGGTCTTACAAATAGCTGAGAAAAGAAGAGAAGCGAAAGGCAAAGGAGAAAGGGAAGGGAATCCATCTGCAGAGCTCCAAAGAATAGCAAGGAGAGATAAGAAAGCCTTCCTCTGTGATCAATGCAAAGAAATAGAAGAAAACAATAGAATGGGAAAGACTAGAGATATCTTCAAGAAAAATAGAGATACCAAATGCACATTTCATACAAAGATGGGCACAATAAAGGACAGAAATGATATGGACCTAACAGAAGTAGAGGATATTCAGAAGAGGTGGTAAGAATACACAGAACAACTATACCAAAAAATCTTCATGACCCAGATAACCATGATGGTGTTATCACCAACCTAGAGCCAGACATCCTGGAGTGTGAAGTCAAATGGACCTTAGGAAGCATCAGTACAAACAAAGCTAGTGGAGGTGATGGAATTCCAGCTGAGCTATTCAAATCCTGAAAGATGATCCTGTGAAAGTACTGCATTTATTATATCAGAAAATTTGAAAAACTCAGCAGTGGCCACAGGACTGGAAAAGGTCAGTTTTCATTCCTGTTACAAGGAAAGGCAGTGCCAAAGATTGTTCAAACTACCGCACAATTGCACTCATTTCACACACTAGCAAAGTAATGCTCAAAATTCTCCAAACCAGGCTTCAACAGTACATGAACTGAGAACTTCCAGATGTTCAAGCTGGATTTAGAAAAGACAGAGTAACCAAAAATCAAATTTCAACATTCGTTGGATGATAGAAAAAGCAAGAGAATTCCAGAAAAACATTTACTTCTGATTCATTGACTGTGCTAAATCCTTTGACTGTGTTGATCACTACAAACTGTGGGAAATTCTTAAAGAGATAGGAATACCAGACCACCTTACCTGCTTCCTGAGAAACCTGTATGTAGATCAAGAAGCAGCAGTTAGAACAAGACTGGGAAAAATGGACTAGTTCCAAACTGGGAAAGAAGTACATCAAGGCTGCATATTGTCACCCTGCTTATTTAACTTATATGCAGAGTACATCATGAGAAATGCTGAGCTAGAAGAAGCACAAGCTGGAATCAAGATTGCTGGGAGAAATATCAATAACCTCAGATATGCAGATGACACCACCCTTATGGAAGAAAGTGGAGAGGAACTAAAGAGCCTCTTGATGAAAGTGAAAGAGGAGAGTGAAAAAGTTGGCTTAATGCTCAACATTCAGAAAACTAAGATCATGGCATCCAGTCCCATCACTTCATGGCAAATAGATGGGTAAACAATGGAAACAGTGACAGACTTTATTTTCTTGGGCTCCAAAATCACTGCAGATGGTGACTGCAGCCAAGATATTAAAAGACAGATGCTCCTTGGAAGAAAAGCTGTGACCAATCTAGACAGCATAGTAAAAAGCAGAGACATTACTTTGCTGACAGTGGTCCATCTAGTCAAAGCTATGGATTTTCTAGTAGTCATGTATGCATGTGAGAGTTGAATGGTAAAGAAGGCCGAGCACCAAAGAATTGATGCTTTTGAACTGTGGTGTTGGAGAAGACTCTTGAGATTCCCTTGGGCTGCAAGGAGATCAAACCAGTCAATCCTAAAGGAAATCAGTCCTGAATATTCCTTGGAAGGACTGATGTTAAATATGAAGCTCCAATACTTTGGCCACCTGATGCAAAGAACTGACTCATTGGAAAAGACCCTGATGCTGGGAAAGATTGAAGGCAGGAGGAGAAGGGGTCGACAGAGGATGAGATGGTTGGATGACATCACTGACTCGATGGACATGAGTTTGAGCAAGCTCCGGGAGTTGGTGATGGACAGGGAAGCCTGGCGTGTTGCAGTCCATGGGGATGCAAAGAGTTGGACACAGCTGAGTGACTGAAAACAACAAATGACTAATTATGTTGACCATTTTTCCATTTACTTATCTGCCATCTCTATATTTTCTTTGGTGAAGTGTCTATTAAAATCTTTTGCCCATTTTTTTTTACTGGATTGTTTTGTAATTATTGATTTTTGAGAATTTTTTTTACATATCCTGGATACAAGTCCCTTATAATGTGTGTCTTGCAAATATTTTCCCCTCAAATAATGAGGTGTCTTCTCTTGATGTATTTTGAAGAAGAAAAGTTTCAATTTTTATAAAAGTCCGATTTTCAATTTTTTCTGTTTTTAATATTTATTTAATTTACTTGGCTGCTCCAGATCTTAGTTATGGCACATGTGATCCAGTTCCCTGACCAGGGATCAAACTCAGGCCCCCTGCACTAGGAGTGAAGTCCCAGCCACTATACCACTAGGGAAGTCCCTTACTTTTTTCTTTTATGAATTATGTTTAGTTTCACATCTAGGAAATCTTTGCCTAACCAAATTATAAAGATTTTCTCATCTGTTTTCTTGTAGAAGTTTATAGTTTGGGGTTTTTTTTTTAATTTTTTTATTATTATTATTTTTTTTTTACTTTACAATATTGTATTGGTTTTGCCATACATCAACATGCATCCACCACAGGTGTACACGTGTTCCCCATCCTGAACCCCCCTCCCACCTCCTTCCCCATACCATCCCTCTGGGTCATCCCAGTGCACCAGCCCCAAGCTTCCTGTATCCTGCATCGAACCTGGACTGGTGATTCGTTTCTTATATGATATTATACATGTTTTAAGGCCATTCTCCCAAATCAAGAATCCAAAAGACTATTCTATACATCTGTGTCTCTTTTTTATATTTAGGTTCTCTGATCCATTTTTGTTATTTATTAAATATGATACAAGATATGGGAGATGCTTTTTACTTTGGCCACACCTTGCAGCATTCAGGTCCCAACCAGGGATCAAACCCATGCCTCCTGCAGTGGAAGCATAGAGTCCCAACCACTGGAGAACCAGGGAAGTCCCAGAGATACTTTTTATTTTTTTTTACATATAGGTGTCCAATTGTTCCAGCACTATTTGTTGAAAAGACTGACCTTTCTCTATTGAATTGGCTTTGCACTTTTGTCAATACATACATAAGTCTATTTTTGAATTCTATTCTGTTGCATTGATCTATTCACATAGTAAAGATTGATTTATATTTAAATATGGTTGAATTGAAGATGCAGCCAAGAGAATGTACTTAGGAGACATACTGCCTAAATCTGAGTCTCAGTTTAAGCAAGCACTTACTGTGTGACCTTGGCCAGGTTATTTAGCCTCTGGGTACCTCAATTTTCTCATCTGTAAAATAGAGATAATTATATTGATAGTGTTACAGACTAGGGTTCTTGGCCTACCCCAATCAATAGCAATTGACTAGAGTCCAGACAAGAACAAATTTGAGAGATGGACTGAAAAGAAGTCCATCTCAGTAAAGAAGTCTGAGCCCCAAAGAATTGATGCTTTTCAACTGTGCTACTGGAGAAGACTCTTGAGAGTTCCTTGTACAGCAAGGAGATCAAACCAGTCAATCCTAAAGGAAATCAACACTGAATACTCATTTGAAGGACTGATGCTAAATCTGAAGCTCCAATATTTTGGCCACCTGATGCACAGAGCCGACTCATTGGAAAAGACCCTGATTCTGGGAAAGATTGAGGGCAGAAGAGGGGGCTGATAGAGGATGAGATAGTTAGATAGCATCACTGATTCGATGGACATGATTTTGAGCAGACTCTGGGAGATAGTGAAGGACAGGTAAGCCTGGCATGTTGCATCCATGGACTCACAGAGTCAGACACGACTGAGCGACTGAACAACAACAGACAAGATACTCAGGCAAGGCTTTACTGGGTCCCCTGCTGGCGCAGCAGGGTGGTGCAAGAACAAACAGCAGATCCCCTTGCTTGTTCACTTCCTGCTGGGGGTGGCAGCAAGCTTGTTCCTTATATGAGATGAATGTAGGAGTGTGTCTAGGGGTCAGGCCGGAGGCATGGCTTAAGTGTTTTGCCCACCCATGATGTGGTGTCATGTGCAGATAGCATGCTGCAGTACCCTGCTTTTGCTCTTGACACACCCTGTTTTTCTGTAGGCTCTTCAAAAGTGGCAGTTGGGTTTTTTGGTCTCTTTGTACCTTTTGTGTCCAGAATTTGCCACAACTGAGCCAGTTCAGTTCAGTTCAGTCGCTCATTCATGTCCGACTCTTTGCGACCCCATGAATCACAGCACGCCAGGCCTCCCTGTCCATCACCAACTCCCGGAGTTCACTCAGACGTCCATCGAGTCAGTGATGCCATCCAACCATCTCATCCTCTGTCGTCCCCTTCTCCTCCTGCCCCCAATACCTCCCAGCATCAGAGTCTTTTCAAATGAGTCAACTCTTCGCATAAGGTGGCCAAAGAACTGGAGTTTCAGCTTTAGCATCATTCCTTCCAAAGAAATCCCAGGGCTGATCTCCTTCAGAATGGACTGGTTGGATCTCCTTGCAGTCCAAGGGACTCTCAAGAGTCTTCTCCAACACCACAGTTCAAAAGCATCAAATCTTCGGCACTCAGCTTTCTTCACAGTCCAACTCTCACATCCATACATGACCACAGGAAAAAACATAACCTTGACTAAGCGAACCTTTGTTGGCAAAGTAATGTCTCTGCTTTTGAATATGCTATCTAGGTTGGTCATAACTTTCCTTCCAAGGAGTAAGCGTCTTTTAATTTCATGGCTGCAGTCACCATCTTCAGTGATTTTGGAGCCCCCAAAAATAAAGTCTGACACTGTTTCCACTGTTTCCCCATCTATTTCCCATGAAGTCATGGGACTGGATGCCATGATCTTCGTTTTCTGAATGTTGAGTTTTAAGCCAACTTTTTCACTTTCACTTTCATCAAGAGGCTGTTTAGTTCCTCTTCACTTTCTGCCATAAAGGTGGTATCATCTGCATATCTGAGGTTATTGATATTTCTCCCGGCAATCTTGATTCCAGCTTGTGCTTCATCCAGCCCAGCATTTCTCATGATGTACTCTGCATATAAGGTAAATAAACAGGGTGACAATATACAGCCTTGACAAACTCCTTTTCCTATTTGGAACCAGTCTGTTGTTCCATGTCCAGTTCTAACTGTTGCTTCCTGACCTGCATACAAATTTCTCAAGAGGCAGATCAGGTGCTCTGGTATTCCCATCTCTTTCAGAATTTTCCACAGTTTATTGTGATCCACACAGTCAAAGGCTTTGGCATAGTCAATAAGCAGAAATATATGTTTTTCTGGAACTCTCTGGCTTTTTCCATGATCCAGTGGATGTTGGCAATTTGATCTCTGGTTCCTCTGCCATTTCTAAAACCAGCTTGAACATCAGGAAGTTCACGGTTCACATATTGCTGAAGCCTGGCTTGGAGAATTTTAAGCATTATCTTACTAGCATGTTAGATGAGTGCAATTGTGCGGTAGTTTGAGCATTCTTTGGCATTGCCTTTCTTTGGGATTGGAATGAAAACTGACCTTTTCCAGTCCTGTGGCCACTGCTGAGTTTTCCAAATTTGCTAGCATATTGAGTGCAGCACTTTCACAGCATCATCTTTCAGGATTTGAAATAGCTCAACTGGAATTCCATCACCTCCACTAGCTTTGTTTGTATTGATGCTTCCTAAGGCCCACTTGACTTCACATTCCAGGATGTCTGGCTCTAGGTCAGTGATCACACCATCATGATTATCTTGGTCGTGAAGATCTTTTTGTACAGTTCTTCTGTGTATTCACTTTTCACTTTCATGCATTGGAGAAGGAAATGGCAACCCACTCCACTATTCTTGCCTGGAGAATCCCAGGGACAGGGGAGCCTGGTGGGCTGCCATCTATGTGGTCACACAGAGTCGGACATGATTGAAGTGACTTAGCAGCAGCAGTCTGTGTATTCTTGCCACCTCTTCTTAATATCTTCTGTTTCTGTTAGGTCCATACCATTTCTGTCCTTTATCAAGCCCATTTTGCATGAAATGTTCCCTTGGTATCTCTAATTTTCTTGAAGAGATCTCTAGTCTTTCCCATTCCGTTGTTTTCCTCTATTTCTTTGCACTGATCGCTGAGGAAGTCTTTATTATCTCTTCTTCCTATTCTTTGGAACTCTGCATTCAGATGCTTATATCTTTCCTTTCTACTTTGCTTTTTGCTTCTCTTCTTTTCACAGCTATTTGTAAGGCCTCCCCAGACAACCATTTTGCTTGTTTGCATTTCTTTTCCATGGGGATGGTCTTGATCCCTGTCTCCTGTACAGTGTCACGAACCTCCATCCATAGTTCATCAGGCACTCTATCTATCAGATCTAGGCCGTTAAATCTATTTCTCACTTCCACTGTGTAATCATAAGGGATTTGATTTAGGTCATACCTGAATGGTCTAGTGTTTTTCCCTACTTTCTTCAATTTAAGTCTGAATTTGGTATTAAGGAGTTTATGATCTGAGCCACAATCAGCTCCTGGTCTTGTTTTTGCTGACTGTATAGAGCTTCTCCATCTTTGGCTGCAAAGAATATAATCAGTCTGATTTCAGTGTTGACTATCTGGTGATGTCCATGTGTAGAGTCTTCTCTTGTGTTGTTGGAAGAGGGTGTTCACTATGACCAGTGCATTTTCTTGGCAAAACTCTATTAGTCTTTGCCCTGCTTCATTCTGTATTCCAAGGCCGAATTTGCCTGTTACTCCACCTGTTTCTTGACTTCCTACTTTTGCATTCCAGTCCCCTATAACTCCCAGTATGGTTGATTTTCTTTGAAGATGAGGCCTCTAAGGAAATAATTAAAGTTAAATGAGGTCATAAAGGTGGGACCCTGGTCTGACAGGATTAGTACTCTTATAAGAAGAGACATCAGAAGGTTACCCTGAACTCACCCAGGAAAGACCATGTAAGGATAATTCAAAAAGGCAACCATCCAAAAGACAAAAAGAGAGAGTCTCTCCAGAAACCAACCCCAATGGCACCTTGATTTTGTACTTCCCAGCTTCCAGAATTGTGAAAAATAAATTTCTGTTGTTTAACTTAACCAGTCTGTATTATTTTCTTATGGCAGCCAGCCTTAGTCTACTCAGGCCATTATAACAAGATACCATAGACTGGGTGGCTTAAACAACAGAGATTTATTTTGCACAGTTTTGGAGGCTGGGAGGTAGAAGATCAAAGTGCCAGCAGATGCAGCGTCTGGTGTCAGAGATAAATACTGCTGGACATTAGTTAAAGCAGTGAAAACAGATCTTGTCAGTAACTCCTGACAGGGGAAACAGCTGAGTTCCATTCCAATTTGTGCAGAGGTGATTTAGGCCATTTAAGAGAGAATGAGGGATGGGGGAAGAGCAGGGCCTCAGTAGAGTCAGAGAAGTGAAAAATTACAAAGTTGGTCCTTGTAAATGAGAATAGGCCAGCCATGTTTGTTAGCTGGCAGTTTAGAAGTTAAGATCTTATCTTCCCACAGAGACTGGTAAACAGAGGCCCTGTCCTTCCCTAATAATTACATTTCATAGCAATGGCTCTCAGGTCCTTGAGAAAGACACTTCTAGTAAGGAATAAAGTCACAATTGTAAACCCTTTTCAGTAAATGTTCTAAGAAAGGGAGGTCAGGGGCCTATCATCAGATATTGGCTAGAACAAACAGTAAATGTTCATGCAGGGTTGAGCTTTTCTCGAGCAGGCATTTTAATAGGACATAGCCTTGTGCTACTAGAAGCCTTGCTAGAGTTTGGTCAAGTTTCTTAGTGCAAGGATTTGAATGGGCTTGCAGCGTGCCAAGAGTTCTGTATTTCTCACTGGTGAAAGCCCTCTTCCTGCTTGTAGTTAGCTGCCATCTTCCTGTGTACTCACATGCCCTTCTTTTTCCTCAGTGCCTGCCTGCATCTCTTCTTATAAGGGCTTTATTCCCATCCTGAGGCCTCTCCTTCATGACCTCCTCTAAACCTAATTGGGCTTCCCTCATAGCTCAGTCAGTAAAGAATCCACCTGCAATGCAGGAGACCTGGGTTCGATTCCTGGGCCAGGAATATCCCCTGGAGAAGGACATGGCAATCCACTCTAGTATTCTTGCCTGGAAAGTCCCATGGACAGAGGAGCCTGGCAGGCTACAGTCCATGGGGTCACAAGAATTGGACAGGACTTAGTGACTAAACCATCAAACAAACCTAATTACCTCCAAAGGCCCCACCTCCAAATACCATTAGAGCTTCAAGGCATGACTTTTGAGACAACACATTCAGCCCATAATACAGCCCAAGCCTAAAACAGCAGCTCAGTATTTTAGAAGTTAAGAATAGATTTTCTTTCTGCATTTGCAACAAGTCTTAACTACACTAGTGATATAGTACTAGTTATAATTAATAAAGTTGAAATTTCTGTATGTTAAATACTGTATGTTTATAATATATCATAAATCATTTCCCATGCCAAAAAAATAGCTGAATTCCTTTAAGAAGTATTAACTGTTTTATTTTTTATCTTTATCCAAACAGTGGTTTGTTTCCTACTTAATTCTGAGATAAATATGCTTGCAGACTTTTGAACTTGCTATCTATGTCTTACACAAAGATAATTTGTCCAAAATCTTGAAGCCCAAATCAATTCCCCAGGAAAATACACACAAACTTTTACCTAAAAATTTTAAGGAGTTTCTGGTACAGTGAGAATAACCATACTGAAGCTTGAAGATTTCCCCTTGCTCATTGAGTTTGAGGCCTTGGTAGAGACAGGCCAACTCCTGGGCTCTTTTTTTAAAAAGCAAAAAAACCTGTTGGTGGCACTCTAGATCTTCTCATTCCCACTGTGGGAGGTGGACTGGTGCCAAGAGACAAGCTGAAGACTAGAGACTGTTTTTTATCCTGCTTAAGGTCTTGCCTGGAGAATCCCAGGGACGGGGGAGCCTGGTGGGCTGCCGTCTATGGGGTCGCCCAGAGTCGGACATGACTGAAGTGACTTAGCATAGCATAGCATAAGGCCTGAAGCAGAACCAACTTCGTCCACTCTTGCATGTTGCTGACTAGATCGATATCCTATTATCCTGCTCCATGACCACATTCCCATCCCTTTCCACTGTTGGTGTTTTTGTTCTTTTTTCTTCATCATTCTTGACAGAAAGTTACCTAATTTTTAGATCCCCGCCTCCCTGCAAAAAACAAACAAACAAACAAAAATAAAAAACACCTATTTGGGGCTTTGCTGATATTTTCTACTGTATATTTGATTTCTAAATCAGTAGTCTCATTTTTATCTATTTTCCTTCTACTATAGAAAGTCAGTTTATTCTACTTTTTATTGTCTAATTTCTTAGGATGGACATTTAATGCATTAATTTGAGAGTCTTTATTGTGGCTATTTAAGCACCATTTTTGGTGTATTCCATAGATGGTTTTTTAACATTTAATCCTAAATATTTTAGGTTATCAATTATTAAAATAGACACTTTCTTTATGATCTAGTACTAGTACATGAAAACGAAGATCATAGCATCCGATCCCATCACTTCATGGGAAATAGATGTGGAAACAGTGTCAGACTTTATTTTGGGGGGCTCCAAAATCACTGCAGATGGTGACTGCAGCCATGAAATTAAAAGACACTCCTTGGAAGAAAAAGTTATGACCAACCTAGATAGCATATTAAAAAGCAGAGACATTACTTTGCCAACAAAGGTCCATCTAGTCAAGGCTATGGTTTTTCCAGTGGTCATGTATGGATGTGAGAGTTGGACTGTGAAGAAAGCTGAGTGCCGAAGATTTGATGCTTTTGAACTGTGGTGTTGGAGAAGACTCTTGAGGGTCCCTTGGACTACAGGGAGATCCAACCAGTCCATTCTAAAGGAAATCAGTCCTGGGTGTTCTTTGGAAGGAATGATGCTAAAGCTGAAACTCCAGTACTTGGCCACCTGATATGAAGAGTTGACTCATTGGAAAAGACTCTGATGCTGGGAGGGATTAGGGGCAGGAGGAAAAGGGGACAACAGAGGATCAGATGGCTGGGTGGCATCACCGACTCGATGGACGTGAGTTTGGGTGAACTCCAGGAGTTAGTGATGGACAGGGAAGCCTGGCGTGCTGCGATTCATGGGGTAGCAAAGAGTCAGACATGACTAAGTGACTGAACTGAACTGAAACTGAACTAGTACATGATATTTTAAAAAAATCTCCCATGTGTGCTTGAGAGAAAAACATGAGTATACACTACTAGTTGGATGCAGAACTCAAACTTATTCATTGTGTATTCTGGATCTCCTAGAATTGTGGGATTTTGGGGGAGATGTTTTTGGTGGTGGGGGTCGGGAGTGGTCTGCTAGACCAATCAATATTTGAGAAGCAGCATTAGAAAACACTCCTTAGATTTTAATTCACTAGTTCTTAGGATTTGGAGAGATCCTAAATCACTATCAAAGTTAATCACGACCCATTTTTCTTAGCTCTTCACCAGCACAGGATTTTTACCCTGTCCTGAATTTGCTCCCAAGGAAATCTAGACCAGCAGTCTGAGTCCCAGTAGGTGTAGGGGAAGCATTGTTGTCTCAAGATTTGGGAGGGGGAGAAGCAAGAGCACAAATCTGAGTTTCCTTTTCTGTTTTATCTTTTACACCAACCATAGGGGTTTTGCATCATTTCCCCTTTTCTTAGTGTTTTTCTTACTTGATCCATTTGAGATTGATCTTGGGCAGTTGGGAGCCAACAACTATGCTAGTTCGGTATCTTGGTAG
The DNA here is from genome assembly GCA_935064755.1 of Tragelaphus eurycerus. Lineage (NCBI taxonomy): Eukaryota > Metazoa > Chordata > Mammalia > Artiodactyla > Bovidae > Tragelaphus > Tragelaphus eurycerus. The sequence continues at coordinate 911,874 of CAKXYN010000119.1, read as the reverse complement.
AGACCAAACTGGAGCACTGTACCTTTATATATATGCGTCACATGTAAAATCCTAGAAATGGAATTGTTTGAACATCCCTTCCCTCTTTAAACGTGTTTTGCCTCTTGTGTTTTTTCTTTTTCTTTTTGGTGTGTGACACTGTGCTGTGCTATGCAAAGTCACTTCAGTCATGTCCAACTCTGTGATTCCGCAGGCTGTAGCCTACCAGCATCCTTTGTCCATGGGATTCTCCAGGCAAGAATACTGGAGTGGTTTGCCATTGCCTTCTCCAGGGATCTTCCCCACCCAGGGATCAAACTCGTGTCTCTTATGTCTCCTGCATTGCAGGCATATTCTTTATGACTAGCGCTACCTGCACAACCAACATCCAATCACATAAACCAGAACAGTGTTTTTTCAAACCCGTGGGTGGGATAATAGAAAATATTAGGGATTTAACACAAAATAAGCATAAGTGTTATTTTGTGAAACTTTAATTTCATTGGTATGTGTATATAAATATTCACATATATGTGTACTGGGCTGTGCTGGATAATGTTCTAATGTGGATTGTAGTCAAAAAGATTGAAAAACCAGACTAGAGAGCTAGGTATCATGTTTGACTCATCCTTCTGCCTTACCTCCTACAGCCACTGAATTACTAAATCTGCTGATTCTACTTCCTCAATTTCTCAAATTCATCCTATCTTCCTCTTCCCTGCTAACCACTGATCTAGTTCCAGCCCTTTCTGGATGACTGCAACCGTGTCTCCAATCCCTTATACAGTGGAAGTGAGAAATATATTTAAGGGACTAGGTCTGATAGGCAGAGTGCCACATGAACTATGGATGGAGGTTCGTGACATTGTACGGGAGATGGGGATCAAGACCATCCCCAAGAAAAAGAAATGCAAAAGCAAAATGGCTATCTGAGGAGGCCTTACAAATAGCTGTGAAAAGAAGAAAAGCAAAAAGTAAAGGAAAAAAGGAAAGATATATACCCATTTGAATGCAGAGTTCCAAAGAATAGCAAGGAGAGATAAGAAAGACTTCCTCAGTGACCAATGCAAAGAAATAGAGGAAAACAGTAGAATGGGAAAGACTAGAGATCTCTTCAAGAAAATTAGAGATACCAAGGGAACATTTCATGTAAAGATGGGCTCAATAAAGGATAGAAATGGTATGGACCTAACAGAAGCAGAAGATATTAAGAAGATGTGGCAAGAATACACAGAAGAACTGTACAAAAAAGATCTTCATGACCCAGATAATCACGATGGTGTGATCACTCACCTAGAGCCAGACATCCTGGAATGTGAAGTCAACTGGGCCTTAGGAAGCATCACTACAAACAAAGCTAGTGGAGATGATGGAATTCCAGTTGAGCTATTTCAAATCCTGAAAGATGATGCTGTGCAAGTGCTGCACTCAATATGCCAGCAAATTTGGAAAACTCAGCAGTGGCCACAGGACTCAAAAAGGTCAGTTTTCATTCAGTCCCTAAGAAAGGCAATGCCAAAGAATGCTCAACCTACTGCACGATTGCACTCATCTCACACACTAGCAAAGTAATGCTCAAAATTCTCCAAGCCAGGCTTCAGCAATATGTAAACCGTGAACTTCCAGATGTTCAAGCTGGTTTTATAAAAGACAGAGGAACCAGAGATCAAATTGCCAACATCCGCTGGATCATGGAAAAAGCAAGAGAGTTCCAGAAAAACATCTATTTCTGCTTTATTGACTATGCCAAAGCTTTTGGCTGTGTGGATGACAATAAACTGTGGAAAATTCTGAAAGAGATGGGAATACCAGAGCACCTGACCTGCCTCTTGAGAAATCTGTATGCAGGTCAGGAAGCAACAGTTAGAACTGGACATGGAACAACAGACTGGTTCCAAATAGGAAAAGGAGTACGTCAAGGCTGCATATTGTCACCCTGCTTTTTAACATATATGCAGAGTACATCATGAGAAATGCTGGGCTGGAGGAAGCACAAGCTGAAATCAAGATTGCTGGGAGAAATATCAATAACCTCAGATATGCAGATGACACCACCCTTATGGCAGAAAGTGAAGAAGAACTAAAGAGCCTCTTGATGAAAGTGAAAGAGGAGAGTGAAAAAGTTGGCTTAAAAATCAACATTCAGAAAATGAAGATCATGGCATTTGTTCCCATCACTTCATGGCAAATAGATGGGGAAACAGTGGAAACAGTGGCTGACTTTGTTTTTGGGCTCCAAAATGACTGCAGATGGTGATTGTAGCCATGAAATTAAAAGATGCTTACTCCTTGGAAGGAAAGTTATGACCAACCTAGATAGCATATAAAAAGCAGAAACATTAGTTTATGAACAAAGATCTGTCTAGTCAAGGCTATGGTTTTTCCAGTAGTCATGTATGGATGTGAGAGTTGGACTATAAAGAAAGCTGACTGCTGAAGAATTGCTGCTTTTGAACTGTGGTGTTGGAGAAGACTCTTGAGAGTCCCTTGGACTGCAAGGACATTCAACCAGTCCATCCTAAAGGAGATCAGTCCTGGGTGTTCATTGGAAGGACTGATGTTGAAGCTGAAACTCCAGTACTTTGGCCACCTGATGCAAAGAGCTGACTCATTTGAAAAGACCCTGATGCTGGGAAAGATTGAGGGCAGGAGGAAAAGGGGACAACAGAGGATGAAATGGTTGGATGCAGTACTGACTCAACAGACATGAGTTTGACTAACCTCCGGGGGTTGGTGATGGACAGGGAGGCCTGGTGTGCTGCAGTTCATGGGTTCTCAAAGAGTTGGACACAACTGAGTGACTGAACTGAACTCCAATCCCCATGCCACTTGTCTTTATTCTTACCAAATAATCATCCTAAAATGTAAATTTTGCTTATTTATTTCCTTCTGTGGTACCCTATTGCCCATAGATCACTTCCAGGTTTCATAATATGGCCCCTGCCTGTCTCTAGCTTTATTTGCTCCCATTGCAGTATCACTGGTAACACCAAATCACTTTCCATTTTCCTCACACTCCCTGAAGAGTTTTATTTTGTTTCATTTCTTTCGTTTTTGCCTGATAAGGGAAGGGAGATCCTTTACTACCATCCCTTTTACCTGGTGAACTTTAGCTTATTCATTCTCACTTTGAACAGGAAGTCTTATACCCCCTACCTTCCCTACCCCTGGTGTTGCTTCTCTGTATTTCCAGAATATTCTGGGCATCTCTCATTACCCAGCCCCATTATTTTATTGGGTTTTTTTTTCCCCCAAATTCAGATGTCCAATTTATTTATTTATTTTTAACTTTTTATTTTGTATTGGAGTATAACCAATTAATGATGCTGTGATAGTTTCAGGTGAACAGCGAAGGGACTCAGCCATACATATATATGTATCCTTGCATCCCTAGACGCCCTAACATCAGCCAGGTTGTTTTAAAATTATTTGTTTAGTTAGTGTTCAGTTCTTTTATGGAAAAAACTGCCCATATTCATTTTAGTGCTTAAAACAATGTCTGGCTCTTATTGGGTGTTCAGATGACTGAATGGGTGAGTGACTGAAGATCTAGAAAGTTAAAGTGCCTTTTTCATTCATGTTGCTTATAGGTGACCAAATTGAGGCTAGAAAAGAGGCCTCTTTTGTTGCCTCATGCTACAGGCCAATATTTCTTCTAGTACATTGTGTAAAACCAGATGAGTACAACATTTATTGTGTAATACTGAATAAGTCACTTTAAGCTAGTTTGCATATGATTAAGATGATTAAATTATTCCTTTGTAAATAATGAAGTTTTTGGTGTACTATACCTATGGGAGCCTGTTTCTGGTACATGAACAGTTTTGCTTGAAATTTAATATTCACAAAGAGGTAAGACAGTGCAAGTAGATTTCAAAGTAATTTGGAGAAATCAAAATGGTCCTTTAATGACTATATTTTGAGAAGTCAGCTAAAATTTAAAAGATAATGTGGCTTTCTCCTCCACAAATTCATCAATGGGACATCTGGGCGCCGAGTAAATACCACAAACAGCTTCGGAGTGCTGGCGGAGGACGTCGGACACCCAGAAAAGCAACTCACTGCCTTCTAAAGGAGGTAGGAAAGAATATAGAAGCCAGAGAGAGACAAAGAGGGAGGGGCGGACCTCTGTCCGGGAAGGGAGTCTTAAAAAGAGAAGTTTCCAAACACCAGGAAACACTCTCCCTGCGGAATCTGCGCCGAACCTGGGAAACACGGAGACTATCATAACAGGGAGGAGAACAGTTGAGCAATTAGAACCCACAGACTGCGGGCCCTGCGGTAACTTCCGCAGCGGAAAAGCACCGCTGCAAACGCCCGCATCTGCCATTGGGGAGCCGGGGCTGGGCGGGGGGGGGGCCCTGGCCGTTCCCCCGCGGGACGCTCCGCTGCCGGCGCTCCCCAGAGGGACGCTCCCCCGCGGGACTCTCCCCCACTGGACGCTCCCCCGCCGGCCACTCCCACGCAGGCGTGCCCCCGCCCGCTGTGCCGGCGGCTCCCACGAGGGCCACCCCATCCCCTCCCCCCACCCGCCCGCCCGCCCGCCATTCCCGTCGCCGACCCCTCCCCCTCTGCGGGCCTCAGCGCAGACTTCGTTCGCCTGATTGTCTGGAGTGCTGCCTAACTGGAGTAGTTTGGGCCGGCAATCCAGATTGTGCAGCGCCGACCACACGAGTGGCGGGCCTTGGCCCAGAACACCGCTGAACCGTGCACAGAACAAAGAACTATACAGACCAACCACAGAGAAAGGGGCCTATAGATCTTGAGAAATTTAAGCCGGAACAAGGAACTAGCTGAAAATGAACTGAACCCACAACAATAATAGAGAAACTCTTATATATATTGTTACTATTTTTACCATCATTATTTCCTTTTTTTTTTCTTTTCTTTTTTTAATATATATATATTTTTTAAATTTTTATTATTTTTTAATTGGAAAAAGGAAAACAAAAATTTTTTTTTCCCTTTTAATTTTTTTTTTTTTGTTGTTGTTTGTTTTGTTTCTTTTATTTTTTTATTATTATTTTTTTTTATCCTCTAGTACTTCTTTAATCTCCACGTTTAGATATAACTTTTGCGACCCTGTTTTGTTTTTTTTTTTTTTTTTTCTTTTTTCCTTTTTGTCCTTTGCTTTTTTCCTTTCCTTTTTTCTTTTCTTTACTGATTACTGACTAGATCTGTCTCTCTCCTTCACACTCCCTCCTTTTATCCTCCTGACCACCTCTGTCTCCTTCCTCCCTTTTTCCTTCTATGTATAATTCCGTGAACATCTCTGAGCAGTCCAGTTGTGGAATGCATTATAGAAGAAGAAGTTTTTGAGACTACTGTAAAAATAAGACCAATAACTGGAACCAGGAGGCTTAAGTCCATACCCTGATCCCACGAAACACTAATTGACAGGAGCTCATTAAAAGCCTCCATACCTACTCTGAAACCAAGCATCACACAAAGACCAGCAAGTTCCACAACAAGACATACCAAGCAAATTCTCCAGAAAAACAAGAACACAGCCTGAGCTCCAATACACAGGCTACACAAAGTGACCCCCAAAGCATAGACATCTCATAACTCACTACTAGACACTCCACTGCACCCCAGAGAAAAGAAATCCAGCTCCACCCACCAGAACACCGATACAAGCTTCCATAAACAAGAAACCTCGACAAGCCACCAGTACAAACCCACATATAGTGCAGAAACGCCACAATAAAGAGAACTCCACAGACTACCAGAATACAGTAAAGACGCCCCAAACTTAGCAATTTAAACAAGATGAAAAGACAGAAGAATTCCCAGCAGGTAAAGGAACAGGATAAAAGCCCACCAAACCAAACAAAAGAGGAAGAAATAGCGAACCTACCTGATAAAGAATTCCGAATAATGATAGTGAAATTAATCCAAAATCTGGAAAGCAAAATGGAATCATGGATAAATAGTCTGGAGAAAAGCATTGAGAAGATGCAAGAAAGATTTAACAAGGACCTAGAAGAAATAAAAAAGAGTCAACATATAATGAATAATGCAATAAATGAGATCCAAAACACTCTGGAGGCAACAAATAGTAGAATAACAGAGGCAGAAGATAGAATTAGCGAATTAGAAGATAGAATGGCAGAATTAAAGGAATCAGAGGAGAAAAAAAGAAAAACGAATTAAAAGAAATGAGGACAATCTCAGAGACCTCCAGGACAATATTAAACGTTACAATATTCGAATCATAGGAGTCCCAGAAGAAGACAAAAAGAAAGACCATGAGAAGATACTAGAGGAGATAATAGTTGAAAACTTCCCTAAAATGGGGAAGGAAATAATCACTCAAGTCCAAGAAACCCAGAGAGTCCCAAATAGGATAAACCCAAGACGAAACACCCCAAGACACATATTAATCAAATTAACAAAGATCAAACACAAAGAACAAATATTAAAAGCAGCAAGGGAAAAACAACAAATAACACACAAGGGAATTCCCATAAGGATAACAGCTGATCTTTCAATAGAAACTCTCCAAGCCAGGAGGGAATGGCAAGACATACTTAAAGTGATGAAAGAAAAGAACCTACAGCCCAGATTATTGTACCCAGCAAGGATCTCATTCAAATATGAAGGAGAAATCAAAACCTTTACAGACAAGCAAAAGCTGAGAGAATTCAGCACCACCAAACCAGCTCTCCAACAAATACTAAAGGACATTCTCTAGACAGGAAACACAAAAAGGATATATAAATTCAAACCCAAAACAACAAAGTAAATGGCAACGGGATCATATTTATCATTAATTACCTTAAATGTAAATGGGTTGAATGCCCCAACCAAAAGACAGAGACTGGCTGAATGGATACAAAAACAAGACCCCTCCATATGAATGAAACTAGAACACTTTCTAACACCATACACAAAAATAAACTCAAAATGGATTAAAGAGCTAAATGTAAGACCAGAAACCACAAAACTCCTAGAGGAAAACATAGGCAAAACACTCTCTGACTTACATCACAGCAGGATCCTCTATGACCCACCTCCCAGAATATTGGAAATAAAATCAAAAATGAACAAATGGGACCTAATCAAACTTAAAAAGCTTTTGCACAACAAAGGAAACTATAAGCAAGGTGAAAAGACAGCCTTCAGAATGGGAGAAAATAATAGCAAATGAAGCAACTGACAAACAACTAATCTCAAAAATATACAAGCAACTTCTACAGCTCAATTCCAGAAAAATAAATGACCCAATCAAAAAATGGGCCAAAGAACTCAATAGACATTTCTCCAAAGAAGACATACAGATGGCTAACAAACACATGAAAAGATGCTCAACATCACTCATTATCAGAGAAATGCAAATCAAAACCAGTATGAGATACCATTTCACGCCAATCAGAATGGCTGCTATCCAAAAGTCCACAAGCAATAAATGCTGGAGAGGGTGCGGAGAGAAGGGAACCCTCTTGCACTGTTGGTGGGAATGCAAACTAGTACAGCCACTTTGGAGAACAGTATGGAGATTCCTCAAAAAACTGCGAATAGAACTGCCTTATGATCCAGCAATCCCACTGCTGGGCATATACACTGAGAAAACCAGAATTGAAAGAGACACCTGTACCCCAATGTTCATAGCAGCACTCTTTGCAATAGCCAAGAACGTGGAAGCAACCTAGATGTCCATCCACAGATGAATGGATAAGCAAGCTGTGGTACATATACACAATGGAATATTACTCAGCCATTAAAAAGAATACATTTGAATCAGTTCTAAGGAGGTGGATGGAACTGGAGCCTATTATACAGAGTGAAGTAAGCCAGAAACAAAAACACAAATACAGTATACTAACGCATATATATGGAATTTAGAAAGATGGTAAAAAATAACCCTATTTACGAGACAACAAAAGAGACACTGATGTATAGACCAGACTTTTGGACTCTGGGACCAGGAGAGGGTGAGATGATTGGGGAGAATAGCATTGAAATATGTATAATATTATATCTGAAATGTATTAATTGTTCAAACTAAACACTATCATGTTACAATTTGTTCATACTAGATGTTTGTAATGTTTCTGATAATCAATAAAAGAGATTCTTGATCAAAAAAAAAAAAAAAATAAATAAATAAAAGATAATGTGACAGATTCCAGGTATACTGTCTAAAAGATTCTGTGGGTTTTAGTTTAAAATACCTAAAGCTAGAAATGGTGAAATTTGGGGGAAAAAATTACATTGTGCTGCTGCTGCTGCTAAGTCACTTCAGTCGTGTCCGACTCTGCGTGACCCCATAGACGTCAGCCCACCAGGCTCTCCTGCCCCTGGGATTCTCCAGGCAAGAAAACTGGAGTGGGTAGCTTAATAAATGTTTGAATCAAATTTGTAGATACAAATTCTAACATACAATGACTCTTATGCCTTCACATTCTTCCATTTTCTGTAGCACGTTGCAGAAATCAGTTGGGGTTTAGAAAGTAAGACCCCAGGCATCAGTTTATAGAAGAAAAGAGAAGCATATTCCAATCTGGGTGTATTTCCAAATTCAGAAGTTTTAAAGAAACAGTTTTTTTTTTTTTTTTTAAGTGAAGCATCAGAAAAAGAAAAGGGTCAAAGCTGAAATATTACTTAATATCATCCAATATGTTGTGAGTATGTATGAGAATTTCCCCAGTTGTTTCTAAAAATTACTTTTACAGCTGATATATTGAAACAGGATCCAGCAGTGTCCACACATTGTTTGGTTGGTATGTCCTTGAGCCTTTCTTTATCTATAACAGTTTCCTCTCCCTTTTCCCTCCCATGCCTTTTATTTATTTATTAAAAAAATGTTGTCATGTTTATTTTCTCACTATGTTGCAAAGTCAGTAAGAGTTGGAATATATTATTTTATCATTAAAAATTGTTCCTTCCCTTCTAGGCACCATCTAGGGCTCTGAAAATCTTTCAAGTGAATGTCAAATGAAGTAGGTCTTCTGGGAAACCTAGCTGAGTTCCCGAGGACTAGGAAGGCCACTTTCTTTATAAGTCCTACCCAGTTTAGGGCATCATAAAAGGCTCTGCGGCTCTTAGTCTCCCCACTGTATCCACTAGGTTAGCCAGAACCTACCAGTTTGAGATACAGGTAGATGTGCCTGACTGCCCCACCAAGATATTGGACTGATTGGCCTCCTCCCATGGTTTCAATGACTAGAACCCAAAGGTAGCTTTCTACTTTGGGGACTGGGTACTCAGCATATGTAAGCTTACTGGAACCCTGTGTAAGAAACTGCCAGGTCTGGTTATAAGAAAAGTTTGTGCCATCACCCCCACCCACATCAATCAGACATGTCTCCCAGGAAGCAGGTGTCCTGGAGACAGAGTATGTCAGGGCTCTACAATCTGTGTGTGTGGTTATTTGTGATCTTTTTTCTTTCCTTGTATTTATGAGGCTCCTAGGAAGGAGCCAGAGAAGGCAATGGTATCCCACTCCAGTACTCTTGCCTGGAGAATCCCATGGATGGAGAAGCCTGGTAGTCTGCAGACCTGGTAGGCTGCAGTCCATGGGGTTGCTAAGAGACACGACTGAGCGACTTCACTTTCACTTTTCACTTTCCTGCATTGGAGAAGGAAACAGCAACCCACTTCAGTGTTTTTTCCTGGAGAATCCCAGGGGCAGGGGAGCCTGGTGGGCTGACGTCTATGGGGTCACACAGAGTCGGACACGACTGAAGTGACTTAGCAGCAGTAGGAAGGAGCCAGGAGTGTGTAGACCCCAGCTGGGGAGAGTAAAGGTGACTGATTCCAGTGTTCTGTGTGTCCTTAGCTCTGTACTTGCTTGTATCCCTGCTGGCAAAGAGAGCAGGCCTCCCCGTGTCCACGATCCCAGGCTTTCCACTTGTGTATTCCAAGGCTGGCAAACCTTGGAGCCTCTGGGCTCTGACACTAGACAGTGATCATTAAAACCTGGCTTGAGTCTCTGTTCTGGCATTAAAAAAAATTGTTCCTGACACCTAATAGACAATGTTTGCTGAATAATGTTAATAATACTGAAGGTCTGTGTTTTGTTCCTACAGGTTGATCTGAAAGACTACATGTTCAGTGGACTGAAGGATGTAACAGTAGGTCGCTTACCTGGGAAAGTGGCAGGACAACAATTTCTCATTCAAGACTGTGAGAACTGTAACATCTATATTTTTGATCATTCTGCTACCGTTACTATTGATGACTGTACTAACTGTGTCATTTTTCTGGGACCCGTGAAAGGCAGCGTGTTTTTCCGGAATTGCAGAGATTGTAAGTGCGCATTAGCCTGCCAACAGTTTCGTGTGCGGGACTGTAGAAAGCTGGAAGTCTTCTTGTGCTGCGCCACTCAGCCCATTATTGAGTCTTCCACGAATATCAAGTTTGGCTGTTTTCAATGGTACTACCCTGAATTAGCTTTCCAGTTCAAAGATGCTGGGCTCAGTATCTTCAATAATACCTGGAGTAGCATTCATGACTTTACACCTGTGTCAGGAGAATGCAACTGGAGCCTTCTTCCAGAAGATGCTGTCGTTCAGGACCATGTTCCTCTACCTACTACCGAAGAGCTCAAAGCTGTCCGCATTTCCACAGAAGCCAGTAGAAGTATCATTCCAGTGTCCCGGGGTCAGAGACAGAAGAGCAGTGATGAGTCATGCTTAGTGGTATTATTTGCTGGTGATTATACTATAGCAAATGCCAGAAAACTAATTGATGAGGTAAGGAGAAGAGAGAGAACCTAAACAGACATACACCTATATAGGAACAAACCACTTCCTGGAGAACATCCATTCTTTTCAAATTGGCTATTAGAAATACAGGCAATCCTTAAATTATAGTCCTCTGCCCACTATGGATTTATCTGAAGTTAGGCCTCAAATACTTTCCCAAAGAAACTTTAAAAACAATTCAATTCTGGAAGCATCCATTAAGCACTCATTATGTGGAAGTTACTGTTACCATATTTCATTGATTATAGGATATGCCTTTGTTTTCCAGTTTTGCTTCTCAGAAATGCGTCTTACAATTGATGGAAGTTTAGAGCTGATGAAATGTAATATATGCTGGGAGGGAGAGATACACAGACAAAATTATCTGCCCTCAAATAATTTCCATTCTTTATCATAAAAGTAGTACTACAAAGTGAAGCATGACCTTTTATAATTACTTACTGGGGAAATTTATCTGGAGTTTTTAATTGTTTAGGGTGTGGGAAAGACATTTAGGAATTCAACTTTTGGAGCTTGTTTTGACTGTGAGAGCAACCTCCACATTACTTCTCTTACTTCCCTTTGCCCTATAGCCATGAAGAGGAAGTTAGTGTGATAGAATGAGGTTGCAGCTGAGACGCCAGAGGTTGTAAGCTCATGATCAGGAGCTTTTAGTGCATTCAGGAGTAGAGAAGGGTTCTTTGGGTAGCAACTTTCACTTGAGAAATAAGTGGGGATCTGAGGTTAGGGATTCCAGAAGTAGTAGTTGCTGGTTGGTGGATGCTCCAATGGGGAGGCAGCAGTAGGAAGTATTGATTATCCATTAATCAAGCTTTCTTCAGAAAGTCTCTTTGAATTTGAAAATCAAACTTCCAGAAATGGAGAGGTGAACGGAAAACTCCTTTTGAATGGATTCTTTTTAAAGTTGTAACACTTCTATCAAAAAGAATGGTTTTAGGGGAAAAAAAAAACTACAAGTGACTGCTTCTCTGTAGTTTATACATTCCACAATGTAGAAAGCCCATGTCTGAAATCTTCAAAGTATATCTGAGGTCCAGTTTTCCAAACAACTGAAGCCAAGTATAATCTTAAGAATTTGATATTTTCTTTTTGATTATGCCAATCTGATAAACATGTGCTATGGATCTGGTGAGATGTAGGAAAAGTGCTCTGGCCTTTGAGCTGTCTAATCACATGTTAATCCAACATCTGAGGTAAACATTTTCATTATACTATATGTTGATTTTTTTTAAAAAAAATCTACATACAGTTTTCAAAAGAAGTAATTATTCAGGTTAAACTCCTTTTTGGTTGATAGTTCAAAGAGAACATAAAGAATGTGTAATATGTTTAAAGAAAAAAGCCATCGAAGCAAACACTGTCATTCTTCATGAGTCATCAGACATTCTTAACCTTTTAACTTGGTATCTGATATATGAAATGACAGGTTGTGTGCACTTGAAAGTAACCTGACCAGGAAGATTTGTGTTCTTTATATAGCCTTCTGGATTACAGAATAACTGAAATAAAAATGCAATAATAACAAAAATAAAAATAATGAAAATAATAATAATAGCTAACATTTATATAGTGTTTATTGTATAGTATTTAAGTGAATTAACTCAATTCAGAATAACCTATGAAATAGGTGCCATTGTTCCTCTTTATACAGATAAGAAATTGAGTCACAGAGAAAGTAAGTAACCAGCAAGAGGTCACTCGCTGGTAAGTAGCAGAGCCATGATTTAAATCCAGGGAGTTTGGCTTTGTAGACTATAGTCTTAACCCTTAAGCATGATACTGTTATGCTGCCTCAGAGGTAAAGGAAAGTTGATAAATGCCTGGTGGAGTAGAATTGTGACCAAAAGTGTGTGAAAGCAAAGCAGATACTACCCTCCAGCCTAGAAGGAAGAACCATGGAACTTTTGGCTAGAGTTATCCTAACTAATTCTGAAATCACAGAATAAAGAGAACAAAAAGAAGAAAATACCAAGTACATGTGAACAGGGTATCACAACATGCTGAAAGACCAGTGACTTACATATTAAGAGAGAGATTACATAGGTGTTTTTTTTTTTTTTTAAATGAAGCTAGAGTTCCCTGGAAAATATGTGTAGAAGCTAGTTAGTGCTGAGACGGAAAAAATAAAACGAGTCTTTCCATATCATAACACAAATGTCTTAAAACAGCTTAGACTAAAACTGTGATTGCTAGCTCTGATTTTGTTAAACTGTAGGAGTAACACAGAATTTTTTCATACTGTTTTTATAAATTAAAGCTGTTGTAATAGTTTTTTGAGATAGAAAGTATAAAACTTGAGAGAGTAGGAAGTCTAGAGAAAAACTGGGTAAACCAGAAAACACATTCCATAGGAGTCAAGAGAAATTCTCATTGTTCAATCACTCAGTCATGTCCAGCTCTTTGGGACCCCATGGACTGCAGCACACCAGGCTTCCCTGTCCTTCACCATCTCCCAGAGTTTGCTCAAATTCATGTCCATTGAGTCAGTGATGCCATCCAACCATCTCGTCCTCTGTCATCCAAGATGGTTGGATGGCATCATTGGAGCCTCAATTTTCTCATCTAAAAATCGGATTTCCTGCTGGCTCTTAACTGCATCACAGATATGCATAGGATAAATTAAAAGTAGTTTGAGTTGTTTGGAAGTAACCACGTGCATATGTGCTCAGTCATGTCCAACTCTTTGTGACCCATAGACTGTACCCCACCAGACTCCTCTGTCCATGAAATTGTCCAGGCAAGAACACTGGAGTGGGTTGCCATTTATTCCTCTAGGGGATCTTCCAACCCAGGGATTGAACCCACGTCTCCTACTTCTGCATTGGCAGCCAAGTTCTTTACGACTGCACCATCTGGGAAGTAAAGTGTTGGATAATTTAAGTTGGGTAGTTACTGCTACTTTCAAGTCTTTAAAAGTAGAATTTTCATGAAACAGTTTCTTCACATGTCTGCAGTGAAACATCAAACTAGATATACTAGTTTCATAGTTCGTTATTTGTTTTTAGGTAGTGGTATTTTGAATTAATCATCTTATTTTTTGTCAGTTTATGTGTCTGACTATAAAATGAGAGGTAATGAGCAGTCTAGGGAATTAGAAACAGATGTCGGATTGTTTCTGATATTTTAAGTAACTTTGCAGTCATCATCTGGCAGTGATGTTTATGTAATTTTCTTCTACTTTTTTAATGGGTGTTTCTTTTTATTTCTGAGGCAGCATTGAGGGCTCTGAAAAAGGATTTGAGTTTGAATCCAATTTGATGAAATGGCATGGAATAATGTAGCCATAGAATGAAATACTATCAAACATTAAAACTGATTTTATAGTAGAATAGTTGGAAAATGTTTACAACTAAGTAAGTGAAAATTTGTAGAATATTATATATCTGATTTTTTTAAGTAGATAAGTCTGGAAAGTTATATATACTAAAATGTTAATAGTTGTGATTCTTCTTAAGAAGTAGATTAAGAGCAGGGTTTTGTTTTCTTGTTTTTAGTTCTATGGATTTTACATAAAACCTGTATTATTACTGTAATGGAACAAAAACTGGAAAGGTAAAAGGAAGTATACCAGGACTTCCCTGGTGAAGTGGTCCAGTGGTTAAGACTCTGAGTTTCCATTTCAGGGGGCATGGGTTTGATCCCTGGTTAGGGAACTTTTAAGATCCCACAGGCCATGTGGCATGGCCCAGAAAAGAAGGTGTACCTATTATAGCAGTGACATCTTTGAGTAATGGCAGTTTGGTCAATATTTCTTTGCTTCTGTTTTTTTTTTCTAAATGTTCTATATTGAGCTTGTTTGTTACTTTTATGATTAAAAATTTCAATAGGCTTTAATTGGTTGAGTCACTTTGCATTTTTTAAAAATCTATTTATTTTTAATTGAAGGGTAATTGCTTTACAGAATTTTATTGTTTTCTGTCAAACTTCAATGAGAATCAGCCATAGGTATACATATATTCCCTCCCTTTTGAACCTTCCTCCCATCTTCCTCTCCATCCCACCCCAGTAAGTTGATACAGAACCCCATTTGAGTTTCCTAAGACATACAGCAAATTCCCATTAACTATCTATTTTACATATGGTAATATAAGTTTCCATGTTACTCTCTCCATAATTTTGCATTTTAAAAAGCTATTTTTATAATTATCTTAAAAATTAATGTGTACTCATTTTATATATGACTGAACAGTCCTATTCCTAAATATTTGCCCAAGATGGATGAAAATTATTATCACACAATAAATTATGTTTGCATGTTTAAAAAAATGTGTACTCACTGTAAAGAACTATAGAAATAGAGTAGAAATAAGCTTTTTATACTGTACATTGAATTATCTTTGTAGGAATAATTTTTAATTTATTTAGTCTGTAATCACATTTGAGCAAACCCAGGGAGATAGTTAAGGACAAGGAAGCCTGGTGTGCTGCAGTCCATGGGCTTGCAAACATGGTTATGACTTAGCAACTGAACAACAGCAGTCAGATTACTTAGATTCAAATCACAGCTCTGTCACTTAATAGTTGTGTGATCATGGACAGATGTCTTACCCAGTCTGTGCTTTAATTTCTCATCTGTAAAATGAGAGTAATAATAGTATCTGTGTTGTAAGAGGGTTAAACATATTATACATATAGAATACATAAAACTGCCTGGCACATAGTAAGTGCTCCATAAACATAATCTATCATTGTTGTGCTATACTGTGTAAATTTGAATCATGGTTTTTAAAATTAACATTATTATATAAGCTCCCCCCATTATTATTTGTTATATTTAATGAACTATGGTATTTTATCATGTAAACGTACCATAATTTACTTAACCATTCTCCTCTCATTGGACATTTGCGCTATCACCAAACTAAAGCTTATATTTGTTAGTTTTCAGTCAAAAAAATTTTAAATAATGCTTAAAATTTTGAGGGCTAATTTATGTTTCTTTGGCTCTTAATTGTAACAGTAAGCATAGCAGTACTCATTCTTAACCATAACCATGCATCTGGAAGGAAGAATCTTGTGTATGTGAAAAGTTGTTACAGTAAACACCCTGAATTACAGTTCTAACTAAAATGAAAATCAGAGTGCTGTGTTGCATTTTATATAGAAAAATTGTAGAATAGGAAAACATTGTTTTAGCCTCAGGTCATTTTAAAATCTGAATGAAATTTTATTTCCCACAGATGGTTGCTAAAGGCTTTTTCCTAGTTCAGACAAAGGAGGTGTCAATGAAAGCCGAAGATGCTCAAAGGGTTTTTCATGAAAAAGCACCTGACTTCCTTCCTCTTTTGAACAAAGGTACCTTCTGGATGATTGATATATTTTTTGTGGTTATTCTTTTAAACTGCTGATTTGACTTACTCTTGCCTTTAGTATTTCTCTTAAATTGTCTTCTCTTTGTCATTTGTTTTATGATTTTCCTGTTACCATTCAGAAATGTCAAAATTTCACATCATTCAAAATGCCATATATAATTAACTAGACATTAGTGAAGTGAAAGGTGAAAGTGTTAGTCGCTAAGTCGTGTCTCTTTTTGACCCCATGGACTATAGCCTGCCAGGCTCCTCTGTCCATGGAATTCTCCAGGCAAGAATACTGGAATGGGTTGCCATTCCCTTCTCCAGGGGTTTTCCCTACCCAAGGATCAAACCTGGGTCTTCCACATTGCAGACAGATTCTTTACCATCTAAGCCACCAGGGAAGTCCCAAAGACAGATAGAAGGGACCTCATACATGTAAAGCACATGCTTTACCACTGATCTTCAACCCCCCTTGCAACTAGGCATTAGGTTTTTTCCTTCCCTTGTTCTATCATCTTATTTCTTGAAAGTCACATTTTGTTATTATGTATTTTATCATCTTTAATTATTATTTTATTATTGTTGTATTATTATACTATAGTGAGTGATCATTTCCTTCTCCCTGCCAGTTATAAAGGACTTGATAAGGGTTCTTTCTGCCTTCAGTGAGTGTGCTTTGACCATACTGAAAAAGAAATAAGAAATATAAATCAAAGGGCATACCATTCTGTGTACTTAATATGATTGATTAAGTTTCTATGCATAATTAGAATTGTTTTCCCCAGTGGGCAAATGTCACCAGTAAATTTCAGATGCTGGAAATATGTCTACAAACAGAGGAACTAGAGTTCATGTGTACTTCTGAAGTGTTGCTGTTTGTCTCCATGTATTTGAAGGTGTCCTGATTCTAGAAGACAGAGTTCATCCATTAGAGCAGGGATGTTGTTTGCTGAAGGCTCATCAGGCTTTTCTTGACTGGCCTGAGCAAAATGTATAATAATACATAATGATGATTGGATATACCCTGGAAAGGGGGCACATCTGCATTCATATGCTCTTTATGTATAAATAAGTTATAATAAACTGCAAAAAGCTATAGGAAAATATTGGAAGATTGTTAGGATAATCCTAATAACTAATGCTGGGTGTGATTCAGCCCTTAAGTATTAATACAATATATTTTATATACTTTTGTGATTCCTCTGGTAGTACCATAGACTGTCTCTAACCAGTGTATGAATCTATCCCAGGTTATATATAGGAAATTATGACCTGGCTCCTTTGATGCAGCTTTATTGATACAGGAACATTCTGATGGAACCTTGAAAATAAATCTTTAAACCCTTAGCAGCTTTCAGAAAATTCAATCAAATAATAAGTGTAATAGACATATGAAAGTGTAAGGATTAGGGGTGAAGTGGGCATATGAATAGACCTAAGTTAATGATTTATATGCTCGTGTAATGTTAGTAAAGTGGTTTCATAGAATTGCTCTAACACAACCATAGTGTGTGTTTTTAAGTCACATAACATTCCACATAGAAGAAGTGTTCTGTCCTGCAAAAAGTAGAACTCAAACTAATGAACAGATGTTTTAAGAATTTCAGCAAATCAATATATAAACAGCTTTTAAAATCAGAGATGTCCATAGGAAGTAGTCAGAGACTAATGCTGCTGCTGCTGCTAAGTCGCTTCAGTCATGTCTGACTCTGTGCGACCCCATAGACGGCAGCCCACCAGGCTCCCCCATCCCCGGGATTCTCCAGGCAAGAACAATGGAGTGGGTTGCCATTTCCTTCTCCAATGCAGGAAAGTGAAAAGTAAAAGTGAAGTTGCTCAGTTGTGTCCGACTCCCAGCAACCCCATGGACTGCGGCCCACCAGGGTCCTCCATCCATGGGATTTTCCAGGCAAGAGTACTGGGGTGGGGTGCCATTGCCTTCCCCGCAGAGACTAATGAGGCCCTGTCAAAAGGTCACAGGAGTCAGTTTGAAGGAATCTCAAGGAATTTCCACTGGTCAAATTTGGGACAATTTGAGCATCAAAAGCATAATGAAGTAGGGAGTGTAGGTTCAATCCCTGTTTAGGAAACTAAGATCCCACATGCCACGTGGTGTGCCCCCCTCCAAAAAAAAAACCACAATAATGAAGGGAATTGATTTAACAACAACAGAAATCCATGCATCCATAGTGGTAATAAAAAAGAGGAGAAAGGAAATTGGCACTGGAACCATGGACCAGCATACCCAGTCATCTTGGAATCTACCTAACTGTATGGTCTACACGGATATCATGAATGACTGCTAGATATTCCCATGATCCAGAAGCTTCCTATGTATGTGTTAGTCACTCAGTCGTGTCCAACTCTTTGTGACCCCATGGACTGTAATCCACCAGGCTCCTCTGTCCATGGAATTCTCCAGGCAAGAACACTAGAGTGGGTTGCCATTCCCTTCTCCAGGGGATCTTTCCAAGTCAGGGATTGAACCTGGGTCTCCTGCATTGCAGGCAGATTCTTTACCATCTGAGCCACCAGGAAAGCACTCTTCCATTAGCTTGAAATGACCAGTTCTCCAGGACCCCAAATGGTCTCACAGTAATAATCAGTTTCTCATCTAGGTAATCACAAATGAATCATCTGTTTAAAATTTGCTTTTATAATCTGAGGAATATCTCTATAAAATTCATCAGCCCATGCTTTTTATCTAATTTGAAAAATCAATAGTATTCAATATATTCAGTTAATAAATGTGTATTAAGCACCTGGAGAAGGGAATAGCATCTCCAGTATTCTTGCCTGGAGAATTCCATGGACAGAGGAGCCTGGCGGGCTACAGCCCATGGGGTCACAAAAAGTCAGACACAACTGAGCAAATAACACACACACACACAAGCATCAAACAAAAGGGTGGGCAGGGAGAGAGGGAATAAGGAAAGCTCTTCTGCTCTTTACAGAATACTGTGGGCTAATAAACATAGAAGGAATGATAGACTTCAGAAACCACCATTTTCCAAACCCTGATGTAATAATTAACTCAAAGGTTATCAATGAATGCTAAAACTATTGGGGTAAAAGTTGATGAGAAGTAGGATACACACATTCTAATTCAAATGGGAAGTGTACCTTTACATCAGGGTACTTAGCATCAGTGATGGCAGAGCAACCTGGCATTGTATTTCTCCTGATGTGATGGTAATAATATACAACATCATCTGTGAAGTATTCTTGCCAAAAATATTTTACCTGAATCTAATTAAGCCAAGACTTAGCTTCTGGTTTATAGGGAATAAAGGAAATCTGGAGACATGTTAAATGACACCATGAGGGAACAATGAGACAAATCAAAAATGGAAGACATTTTACGAGGTAATTGGCGAGGACGCTGCAGACAACACCCTTGGAAAAAACAATGGGGGACTGTTCTGGATTAAATGAAACCTATATGCAGGTCAGGAAGCAACAATTAGAACTGGACATGGAACAACAGACTGGTTCCAAATAGGAAAAGGAGTATGTCAAGGCTGTATATTGTCACCTTGCTTATTTAACTTATATGAAGAGTACATCATGAGAAACGCTGGGCTGGATGAAGCACAAGCTGGAATCAAGATTGCTGGGAGAAATATCAGTAACCTCAGATATGCAGATGATACCACCCTTATGGCAGAAAGTGAAGAGGAACTGAAGAGCTTCTTGATGAAAGTGAAAGAGGAGAGTGAAAAAGTTGGCTTAAAGCTCAACATTCAGAAAACTAAGATCATGGCATCTGGTCCCATCACTTCATGGCAGATAGATGGGGAAACAGTGGAAACAGTGTCAGACTTTATTTTTCTGGGCTCCAAAATCACTGAAGATGGTGATTGCAGCCATGTATTTAAAAGACGCTTACTCCTTGGAAGGAAAGTTATGACCAACCTAGATAGCATATTGAAAAGCAGAGATATTACTTTGCCAACAAAGGTCCATCTGGTCAAGGCTATGGTTTTTCCTGTGGTCATGCATGTATGGATGTGAGAGCTGGACTGTGAAGAAGGCTGAGCACTGAAGAATTGATGTTTTTGAACTGTGGTGTTGGAGAAGACTCTTTGAGAGTTCCCTGGACTGCAAGGAGATCCAACCAGTCCATCCTAAAGGAGATCAGTCCTGGGTGTTCATTGGAAGGACTGATGCTAAAGCTGAAATTCCAATACTTTGGCCACCTGATGCGAAGAGTTGACTCATTGGAAAAGACTCTGATGCTGGGGAGGATTGGGGGCAGGAGGAAAAGGGGACGGCAGAGGATGAGATGGCTGGATGGCATCACCAACCCGATGGACATGAGTTTGAGTGAACTCTGGGAGTTGGTGATGGACAGGGAGGGCTGGCGTGCTGTGATTCATGAGGTCACAAAGAGTCAGACACGACTGAGCGACTGAACTGAACTGAACAACTAAATGAAAGGAATGAACCTTAATTGGATTTTGGATTAGGGTGGGGTGAACTCTAAAGTTTTAAAAGTCATTTTGGGGACAACTCGGGAATTTTGAAGATGATATTATGGAATTATTGTTGTAGCCTTAAGTATGATAATAGTATTGTGGTCATTTATATAGGAGATGCATGCTGAAGTGTTATGATTTTCAAATGGCTCAGCAATGCAAAATGTGTGTTTGTGCATGTCTGTGTGCATGTGTGTGTATATAGTGTGTGGCAAAGCAAATGTGGCCAAATGTTAGCATTTGATGGGTATAGGTGAAAAGCAAGGTTGGTGATAGTGATAAAGAACTTGCCTGCCAGTTCAGGAGATGTAAGAGACGTGAGTTCTACCCCTGGGTCAGGAAGATCCCCTGGAGGAGGGCATGGCAACCCACTCCAGTATTCTTTCTTTGAGAATCCCATGGACAGAGGAGCCTGGTAGGCTACGGTCCATAGGGTTGCAAAGAGTTGGACACGACTGAAGCGACTTAACATGCATGCAAGCGAAGAGCAAATGGATGTTTGTCATTCTTCCAACTTTTCTATAATATCTGGAATTTTTCAAAATAAAAGTTGGGCAAAAATTTTAAGCTGCCAGTAGTGCATTGATTGATATGGAATAATGAACGGGCTGTCCATGGAGATATTCCTGTAGGTATTGGAGGCATTGGGTCTTTATGTAAAAGTGGCCATCAGTCATTCTAAGGAGAGTTTTTCAACCTCACCAGTATTTGATATTTTAGATAATTCTTTGCTGTGATGGGTTGTTCTGTACATTATAGGATGTTTAGCAATATCCTTGGCCTCTACTGACTAGATGCCAGTAGCACGCTGCCCCAATTATGGCAACCAAAAATGTTTCCAGACATTACCAAATGCCCCTTCGGGGGCTAAATTGCCCCCAGTTGCAAACCATTGTTCTGAGAGGGGAGGGGAGTGGACTTACCCTTTGGAAAATTTGCTTTTATTTCAAATAGTTTTTATTTTAGAGTCTCTAAATTTTCATCATCATTTAAAGTAGTCACAGTTATTTCCTTTCTATTAATGAAGCTATTTGACAGCTTATTGAGGGAATTTATTGTGTTTTTTCATCCTGAGAATCTTTCAAATGACTGATTCTCAGAACTGCCTGGGGTACTATTAAAGATTTAAATTTCCAACTCGCACTTCAGGACTGATTCAAATATCTCTGAGATATTCCCTTGGCATCTGCATTTTACAAAGTTCCCCATATGGTTCTGATGATTAGTCAGATTTGGGTTCCTTTGTTTTAAAGGATCATTCATTCATTTATTCAGCAAACATAGATGAGATATGAGAAGTAGTAAAGGAAGAATCAGATAATATAGGGCCATGTGGGCCACTGTAGAGACTTTGACTTCTGGTTTGACTGAGATGAAAATCTACTAGACATTTCTATTTTTTTTAAATAAACTCTATATTGGAATAATTTTAGACTTTCAGAAAAGTTACAAAGGTAGTACAGAGAGTTACTACTTACCTTCCTCTTATGTTGACATAAGCATGGTACATTTGTCAAAACCTTACATTGGTAAAAACTCTTTAATTCAAACTATAAACCTTATTCAGATTTCACTGGGTTTTTTTTTTTCACTTATGTCCTTTTTCTGTTCCAGAATTTAATCCAAGATCCCACATTGCACTTAGTCACCATATCTCCTTAATCTCTTCTAATCTATAACAGTTCCTTAGTCTTTCCTTGTTTTTCATGACCTTGAAATATTTGAACAGTACTGGTAAATTATTGTAGAATGTCCCTCGATTTGTGTGTGTCTTAGTGTTTTCTCTGGTTATACTGGGATTTTGAGTTTTGGAGGAGAGGTGAAGTGCCTTTCTCATCACATCACATCCCATCACACCACACCGTAGGGCACGTGATAGCAACATAACTTAACACTGGTGATGTTGCCCTTAGTGACTTGGTTCAGGTGGTATCTGCAAGGTTTCTTAAACACTGTAAAGTTCCTTTTTCCCCCTTTCTATACTCTTTGGAAGTTCTTTTTATGTTTTTTGGAAGTTGAATCTCTAAGAATAGTCTACACTCAAGAATAAGGAATTAAGCATCACCTCCTAGAGAGAGGACTATCTACATACATTATTTGGAATTCTTTGTGAAAGATTTGTCCCTTCTCTCCCATTTATTTATTCAGTCATTTATGTCTGTCAGTAGGGACTCATAGATATGTATTTTATTCTTTGGGTTATAGTCCAATACTGTCAAATTGTTCCAGTTTTACTCTTTGGGAGCTCTTTTAGGTTAATTCCTCTGTCTCTTTGACATGCCTTTTATTTCCTTTTTTGGCATTATTGTGTTGGCTAGGTCTTGTGTAAACTAGTGAGAAGAGGACATCTCTGCCATGTTTCTGATCTCAGGATAAAATGTGTTCAGTCTCACCATTAGAAATGATGTTAGTTACAGATTTTTTTCATATATACCTTTTATTAGACTGAGGGAGTTTCATTCTATTCCTGGTTTGTTAAGTTTTTATCACGCATGGATATTGAATTTTGTTAAATTCTTTTTCTGCATTTATTGAAATGACCATATTTTTTTTTAAATTATTGAGTCATTTAATCTGGTCAGTGACTTTTGTTAATTTTGAATGTCATACCAGCCGTATATTCCTGAGATGTATGCCCTTGATCATGATGTTTTATCCCTTTCATATATTGCTGGATCCAATTTGCTAATTGAGAATTTTTACATTTTTGTTCATGAAGCATACTGTGTCTGTTGTTTTCTTTTCTTGTAGTATCTTTGGCTTTGATATTAGGGTAATGCTGGCCTCATAAAATGATTTGAGAAGTATCCTTCATCTTCTGTTATCTTGGAGAGATTATAGAGAATTAGTATCATTTTTTTCCTTAAATGTCTGGTCGAATTTGCCAGCAAACCCATCTGGGCCTGAAGACTTGAGGGGAAGATTTGTAGCTATACATTTAATTAATTTATTTATATATTACATATAGAGCACTTCAAGATATATTTTTCATCTTGGGTGAGTTTTGATAGTTTTTGTCTTTTGGGGAATTATTTCATTTCATCTGAGTTATCAAATATATAGGTGTAGAATTTATAGTATTTCCTTATTCTTATTAATGTATGCAGAATCAGTAGTGATGTCCTTATACTCCTATTGGTGATTTGAGGCTTCTCCCTCTCCCACTGGCCCTGATAGAGTTTATCACTTTCATTGATAATTTCAAAGAAAGAACTCTTTGTTTTATTGATTTTCTCTATTTCTCTTTAAGTTTCATTGGTTTCTGCTCTAATGCTTATTTACTTTTTATTTGCTTTATGTTTCATTTGCTCTTCTTTCTCTAGTTTCTTAAGGTTTTAGTTTGCATTACTGGTTTTGTCTTTTCTAATAGAGTAATTCTCGTTATTCACAGTAAATATGTTCTATAAAGTTGCTGTGAACATTGAATCAGTGAGTACTGTACTGCTACTCCTAGGAGAAATGTAGGGCTAGGTTCCTGTAAGTCTCTGGTCACAGCAGTTCTTTCAACCAATCAGTATAACCTTGTTGTATGTGTATTTCTGTTTAAAACCCTCATTTAGTATATTTTTTTAATTTATTAACATTGAACTCACAGCCGACAGCACTATAACTTGTACCTGAATGAAGCTTATCTGTTAATAACAGATATTTTCTCTGTAAGGCACATCACAGATTTCCTAAGCTTAAGAACATTAGACCGTACTTGACCACTACATTTGAAGGCCGTTTTAAATACCAATATTACCAACAAAACGTATAAAAATGTGGTACTAAATGGACTGTGAAAAAGCCACTTGTTTACAGAATGAATGCTTAAACAAGAAGGCAGAGCATCACTTTGTTCAAATTTACCTCGGAGCATGGATGTGAGGCAGCTCGTAATTTTTGCCACTTTGTATACGTCCATGAATGACCATGAAAAAAGTGCAAGTATTAATATTAGGTAAAATATTTGCCTGTTTGGTAAAATAAATTTTACCAAGTAAGCAATTAGCAAATAAGGAACCTGCAAATAATGAAGATTGACTGTATATGTATTTTGTGTTAGAAATTTTCCTTTAAGTGCTGCTGTAGCTGCATCCTGCCAATTTTGATATGATTTATTTTCATTTAACTCAGGGTTTGGCAAAGTATGGCCTCCTGTATATTTTGTAAATGAAGTTTTATCAGAGCACAGCCACACTTGTTTATTTATTATGTTTTGCTGCTACATCTCTGCTGCAGAGATGATTAGTTGTGGCAAACATTGTATTTAGACACTAAGCCTAAAATGTTTCCCATCTGGCCCTTTACAGAAAAATGTGTGCTGACACCTGATGTAGTAGTTTCCCTTGAGACTTTCCATTTGATCCATGGATTATTTAGAAGTATAATGTTTATTTTCCAAATATTTGAGAGATTGTCCAGATAAGTTGCTATTACTGATTTCTAGATTAATGATCTTATGGTCTGAAAATGCACGTTGTATGATTTCTATTTTCTTTAAAAATTTAAGGTTCTTCCTAGTCTGTGTGCATGTGAGAAGAACGTATAATCTGCTTTCGTTTCATGAAATGTTGTGTAAATGTCCACTAGATTGGTTTGGTTGATGGTGCTATTCAGGTCATTTGTATCCTTACTGATTTTCTGCTAATTTGTTCTATAAATTAAAGAGAGAAGAGTGTCAAAGTCTTCAACTATAATTGTGCATTTGTCTATTTCTTTTTTCAAATCCTATCAGATTTTGCCTTATGAATTTTGAAACTCTGATTTTAGGTGCATACACATCTAGAATTACGTCTTCTTAAAGAATCCTTTATCATTATGTAATGTCCCTCTTTGTCTCTGATAATCTTCCTTGTTCTGAAATCTGCTTCGTCTGAAATGCAACTACTGCAGCTTTTGTTTGGTTGTTAGTGTTTCATCATATATTTTTATCCATTTTCTTTTAACTATCAAAATCTGTGTATCTAAAATGAATTTTTTGTAGACAGCATATACTTTGTTCTTGCTTTTCAATCCAATCTGACAGTCTCTGTCTTTTAACTGCTGTGTTTACACCATTCATATTGAAAGAGATTGTTATAGTTGGATTAACATCTACCATCTTGCTAGCTGCTTTCTGTTCCGTTTGTTCTTTGTTTTTTGTTAACTCTTTTTCTGTTAAATTGGGTATTTTTTAATAAAACCTATTGACTGATTTATTTATACTTCTTTTCCTAAGTCTTCTTTACTGGTCACCTTTGGTTTTACAGTATACATATATTTAAATAATTTCTCCAGTATTCTTGGGCTTCCCTTGTGACTCAGCTGAAAGAATCCACCTGCAATACGGGAGACCTGGGTTTGATCCCTGGGTTGGGAAGATCCCCTGGAGAAGGAAAGGCTACTCACCCCAGTATTCTGGCCTGGAGAATTCCATGGACTGTATTGTCCATGGGGTCACAAAGAGTCAGACATGACTGAGTGACTTTCACTTTCACTTTATAATAGTACTGTACCACATTACTTGTAGCTTATAAGGACCTAATAACATCATATTCTCAAATCTTCCTTCCTATCCTTGTGTCATTGCTTGTTTTACTATTATGTATGCTGCTGTTGCTGCTACGTCGCTTCAGTCATGTCCGACTCTTCGCAACCCCATGGACTGTAGCCTACCAGGCTCCTCCGCCCATGGGATTTTCCAGGCAAGAGTACTGGAGTGGGTTGCCATTGCCTTCTCCATTATATATGCTACAAACACCTAATGCATTGTTCACATTATTAAACTGTCAGTTATTTTTTTCTTTTTCTCAAGGATTTTAATAGACATTCAAGAACACATTCAATTTATCAGAAGTTGTTCCTCTACAAGAGTTGTCTGCTGTTAATCCCCTAACCACAGAAACACTTCTGGGCATCTAATATCTTTTCAGAAGAAACAAGAAATAAGGTTGCAAGATTATTGTAGTCACTCAGGAGAGAAATATTGTCCAGTAAGTCCATTGTCATGGGAAGAGGTGGAGAGAAGGGAACAAATTCTAGATATGCTTTGATCATTTGTATATAATATCACATATAAAGGCCTTATTTCTATGACTTATATACACTGCTAATCAGCAAAGAGAATCCAAAATTCCAATAAAAAGAAGCAATGGATATGAAGCATTCACAGTACAAGTAAGTGAGGAACTCAACATCCTTCATTATTAGAGAAATGTAAAATGAAAGGAATATGTAAAATATCCTTCAGTGGGAAAAAATGGAGGTACTTAAGAGTGTTATCTCAGTGTTGAATAACTATACTCTTTATTTCATTTTTTTTAAGTTTTAAAAAATATTTATTTATTTTTGGCTGCACTGCATCTTTGTTGCTACACAAGGGCTTTCTCCAGTTCTGGCGAGCGGGGGCTACTCTCTAGTTGCAGCGTCAGGACTTCTCATTGCAGGGGTTTCTCTTGTTGCAAAGCACATACACTAGGCACACGAGCTCAGTTGCCTTGCGGCATGTGGGATCTTCCTGGTCCAGGGATCAAACTGGTGTCCTCTGCATGGTTGCAAGGCAGATTCTTAATGACTGAACCACCAGGGAAGCCCTTTATTTCAGTTTTAAAAAAAGCTATGGAAAAAAAAGTTTTTATTTTTCTTTTTTATATTCATCCTACTGTTTTAAACTTTTTACCATGGTTATTTCTAAATATTTTCATTTACCATTTGTTTTTTTCTCATGTCATTTATGCAGGGCTTATTTTCTCCTTTTTTGATAATACAAGCTTCAACACAAGTGTAATAGACAAGCCTTATTCACAGTCTTAGAAATGAAATAGAATTGTTTCCTCCATTTCTTCTTACTCCTCTTCTCTTCTTTTCTCCTTTTGCCCCTCACTGTTCCTCCTTCTCCACAGTTGCCAGCATTTCCTACTGGTTTTCTCTATTTTGTTCCTCTTCTTTCTTTTTTACTGCCCTTCTCTTCCCTCCCTCTCCCTGAATTATGCATTATTTCTCTTTCACAGATTCTTACATGACTTCAAGAGAGCTTCTCAATAAAAGAGGGAATCAGTGTGATATAGGAACTATTTTTCTCAAAGACTATTGGTCAAATATTCTTTTTTAACTTCGAAAAAAATTCTTAAACAGTTACCATGCACTCCTAACTATAATCTTTCTTTATAAAAAATGAAATTAACAATTTATAGTAGGCTCTCTGTACATCTTTTCTGAAATAATTTTCAAATTATTGAAATAAATGTAAAATGTCATTTTCAGAATCCTTTTTAGAATGTGTTTTCCTAAGTAGAGAGAGACAAATTGAGTCCCCTGATGATCTTGGCATTCTGCCTTGAGACAATTGCAGACTTAAGTTTCAAGAAAAGTGATACCAGGAAAACCTGATGGTATCCTTCAATTGAAAGGAATAAGATCAGTTTCTTTGGGTGTAGGCAGATGGGTTTTATAGGAAATAACAGTGAGGAGCAGCTTTACAAAGAAATAACTCTAAATTTCTGCTTAGAGTTCTGTCTTAATTCTGTTGTTGAGTATTAAGCTATGTACGTATAGGGTAAAACCAAGTTTCTTCTGCAGTTCTTCTTTTTCATGTTCACTGTCCTCAAGTTTTTTTGCAGTTCTTTTTCATGTTCATTGTCCTCAGGTTCTTTCTGCAGTTCTTCTTTTTCATATTAATTGTCCTTCTGTGGTACAAATTGATCCATATTTATGAGAATTGGAACCTTAAGTGTCAACAAGGGACTTTCCTGGTGGCCCAGTGGCTAAGATTCCACACTCCCAATGTAGGGGGCCTGGGTTTGATTCCTGGGCAGGGAATGAGATCTATGTGCCACAATTTAGAGTTCACATGCTGCAACTAAGACCCAGAGCAGCCAAGTAAATAAATAAAATTGTTTTTAATATTTTAAGTGCCAACTAGAAAAATATATCCACAACCTAAATGTTAAGAGTTGTGTTTTATTTGGGTGGAAAATTTTAGGAGTTCAAGCCTGGGAGACAGCATCTCAGGTAATCCTGAGACAACTGCTCCCTAAACTGTCCATTATTTTTAGAACAATTAAAAATAAGAAAAATATAGACATATTTTACTGGAGGTTTTAGAGCATAGGAATGCCATGGTCCCTTTAATATGTAGCTTTTATCATTCTGGTTACTCTAAGAGAAAAACGGAGAGACCAGCTGGGAGGCTGTTGCTGTAATCTAACTGAAACATGATAATGGCTTGTTCCAAGGTCATGTTAAATAACACAGAGTTCATTAGATATCCAGAAATCATTTTTGTTTACTTCAGAGTCTCACATTTTTTTCATGACAGTTCAAATATTTAGATTTAAAGCTACTGCAAGCTATTTGATAAGACAGTCACATTAAAACACTAAAAACATGACCAGTGATCTTCTTGACCTCATAATTCAGTTTGAAATAATCACTTGAAGTAATCACTTTGAAGTCATTGTAGTCCTTGTCATTAGATGACTAGAGATGACTGCTGCTGCTGCTAAGTCACTTCAGTCGTGTCCAACTCTGTGTGACCCCATAGACGGCAGCCATCAGGCTCCACCATCCCTGGGATTCTCCAGGCAAGAACACTGGAGTGGGTTGCCATTTCCTTCTCCAATGCATGAAAGTGAAAAGTGAAAGTGAAGTTGCTTAGTCGTGTCCAACTCTTAGCAACCCCATGGGCTGCAGCCTACCAGGCTCTGTCCATGGGATTTTCCAGGCAAGAGTACTGGAGTGGGGTGCCATTGCCTTCTCCAGAGATGACTAAAACTGCTTAAAAACGGCATTGTTGGTGGTGTAGTTTTTTTAAATCTAGGGTAATGCACACATGTTAATCAAAATTGATATGCTTGTCTACCTTTTTGGTTAATGTTTCTTTGTTGGCAAATTAAGTCACTTATCAGAAGTTCTTAATGTTCTATTCAAAGGATAGCAACCAAGTTACATACTTGGGTAATTCTACCAAAACTGTATTTCCAAATTCTAGATTTTATTGTCTTTGTAGAATACAGGAACTTTCAGTAGTAAATGTCTGACTTTATATATATATAGTGTGTATATATATTATACATATATTTATATATATATATATGTGTGTGTATATATGTATCTATATATATATGTATGTTTTAGTGATCCTGAATAAAAGCATATTCCATTCTATCCTAATTAAAACTTTCCATTCTCTGCAAAACCGGAAACCCTACATTATCAACTTTTTCTTTTTAGTTCAATATTTATTCAGTTTGAAATGTAGTTTTAAACTCTTTTTTGCAAATTTCTATATGTACTATCTCTACTCTAAAGTAGCTTCCAATGACTCCATGTGTACCCATACCCCAGTTTTATCAACTTTTTGCCATACTTTTAAAAATAATCTATATTCTTTTCTGCTGAAGTATTTTAATCAATTTTGATATGTCCTGTCATTTCATCCCTAAATATTTCAGTATGTGTCCTAAACAAAATGAAGTTAAAAATGACTGTTTTCTTTTTAAATAAAGATATAATTGATATACTACACAGATGTTCTCCTAAGTGGTATGTATTATCACATCCAACATGATTAACAATTTCTTAATATCTACTGACTAGTCCATATTCAAATTTCCCTAATTGTCTAAAAACGTTCTTTATGTATTTTTACAATTAATTTGATCCAGATCTAAAATTGGCCTCCTCACTCACTGGATGTGGTTGTTTTGTATCTTATAGCAGTCTTAACCAGAAACAGGTGTTCCCCATCCCCTGTTTGTTTCATGCCTTTGTCTTGTAAAAGAAACCTGGTCAATTGTCCCATAGTATGCATGGGTTTGTTTAATTTGTCCTTCTGTAGTTCTTGTGGATTAGAAGTTAAATCAAAGCCTTGTTTACACTCAGGTTTAAGGAGTTTTTGGCGGGGGTGGGGGGGGGCGTTTGGAGGGTAAGAATATTTCACAGGTTGTACTCTTTTTGTAATGAGAAGGCACATAATGTTTGATTGTTGTACTTCTAGTGATGCATTCTTAGGCTCAGGTGGTGACAATCTTTTTATTGTAGTTTCCAGTCAGTCTTCCCTGTGGGATGCTAAAGCCATTGATGATTGTTGCCTGATCCAGTTATTTTATTAACAGTTTCAAAATGATCATTTTCTAATTGTGTCACTACCTCTGCATTTATTAATGGATATTAACAGAACTTCTTGTACACTGAGATATTTGACTAACTTGAAATATGCTTCATATCAGAAATGCAAAGTAAATAAAGGAAAAATCATTAAACATCAATTTTCAGAGTAAAAAGTTGGTGCCCTAGCGACCTTCAATGGTGTCTAATGAACTTTGTTTGTGTCTTTTTTGAATGTTATTATGAGCTCATGACTTTATGTATTCAGTATGTTTTAATAAATTGTCATCATTATTCCTTCTGATCTCACTATGTATCATCTTTAGCCATTAGTAGCCTCTTTAAGCTGGCTCCTATATCCTTTTCATAAAACCCTATTGGTCTTTGATAGCCTGATTGTTTTTTGGCTCAACAAGATATTCCAGGTTGATCATTTCTTGCCTCAGACATTGACTCATCCATTTTTTTTTCTGAGAAAATATTCCTCAGTTATCTTCTTTACTCAGCACCTATCTTGATCTACATACTGTGATGCTCCCAAAAGTCAAACTTGTTCACTGTATCTAATTGTATAGTTGACTGTGAAATAGCCTGCCTTTTCTGTATTTGTTGTCTGTATTAAATCACAAGCCCTTTTCTCTCCTTCTTGTGCCTTGTTCTGAGACACATGTCTACATTCATCTTAGTATTTCATTCCTTAATACTTCATTATTCTCCCTTGTTCCATATTGTTTAATAGATTTATGTCTTTCTTTCAAGAAATTTGTAATTTCCTGGAGGTCAGAACTTCTACATTACTGGGAGATAAAGAGCAAATCTATTAGGAATATAACTGAAAAAAATTGAATTGAATTGAAAGGCTTATTTTGTTTGGCTCACTTATGGCCATGTTTGCCAACAACTTGACACCAGTAGTGCCAGTGCTGCATTTAAATCCCCGCCCAAACTGAATCACTAATCTTTACACCAGAATTTCAAGTACAGGTGGTTTA
Source organism: Tragelaphus eurycerus (assembly GCA_935064755.1). Classification (NCBI taxonomy): domain Eukaryota; kingdom Metazoa; phylum Chordata; class Mammalia; order Artiodactyla; family Bovidae; genus Tragelaphus; species Tragelaphus eurycerus. The sequence goes on along the minus strand of CAKXYN010000119.1, from coordinate 880,345 downwards.
AAAGTAATCAAATTAAGTGTTGATTACTTAGGAGGCACAAATGTTCTATCCAGAGAATTAAAAAATAAAATTTGTTCTTTGGTTCTAGAATATAGTTTTATGGTACATTCAAGAAAACACTTTCAGATGATCATGACTTTTGGTACCTGGCCTCAATTCCTACTTGGCTTAGCTTCATCATTGGTGGCCCAAAACTTGGCTGTAAATAGAAGAGTTGGAACAAAGACTGGCTGCCTGGCAAAATGACTTGAATAGCTTTTGATCTTATTTGTCATTTTATCAGCTATTTTTTGTACTGCTAAATGGGTGCACTTTTTATGATTTTCATAGAAGAATGAAAACCAGAAAAGCCAGACTATTTGCAACACTTAAAAATGTGACATTAGACCTGTAATGGCACTGAAGCTACTTGTCATGTGATGAAACTCTATGTTAATTTGTTTTATGATTAGAGTGAGAAGTAGCTGAAGTGATGTGTCCTATCTATCTACTCTCTTCTTTCTTTTCTCTTACCCCTAAAGAAAAGGCTGTAGATTTTTCAAGGAAGAATAAGAAGATTAATTTGAGAATAGATTTGTGTTCATGATAAGACAACACTTCCTGGGTTTGCTTATAGGTCCTGTTATTGCCTTGGAGTTCAATGGAGATGGCGCTATAGAAGGATGTCAACTTATTGTCAACGAGACATTCAAAGGGACCAAGGTACAAGATACTGTTGACTATATTTCAATCGTTACAATTAAATAGTACTTTTAGCGCATCATGATTTTTAAAACTTTTGGTAAACAATTGAGAACTAAGCTTTGGTTTTTCCTTGCCAAACTGAAATTTTAATAGCTTAAAAATTTACAAAGTGTCTACATGTTAAAAATCTCAATCATACGTGTTTCTAAAGTCAAATGTCTCACCAAATGTCTCTTCCTTTTTTAAAAATGGTGATATGTTGGGACTTCCCTGGCGGTCCAATAGTTAAGAACCTGTGTTCCCAGTGTAGGCAGCATAGGTTTCATCCCTCGTCAGGGAACTAAGACCTCACAAGCTGCACAGTGTGGCAAATAAATAAAAATAGTGATATGCTGAAAATGTTACATTTCTAAGATTGTATACTTTAAATGGACAAGCCTATTGCTCAGTGTTCACTTTTATTTGCTTCAGTAATACTTCATCAAAACTTGAGCTATATCTAGAAATCATTACATGTAGGTATTTTCTAGATGTGGTTGATGAGTCTAAGAATTTCAAATTTTTACTTAATATAGCTTAGAAACAAACATATAAGAGGATTAAATGAGTATATGTAACTTTTTTTATAAATATCTGAGAGGAAACGTTTGGTTTTGTAGTCTGATTTAGCTTATGGGCCTTTGAATTTGCATAATTTGAAGTACTTTGTCTTTTGTCTCATTTGATCATTGCACAAGTACTAAGGGAGAGGGCAGATATAATCAGATTGAATAGAAAAGGAAACAGAGAGAAAATATTTATATGATTTGGAGCTTTTAGATCTGAATGAGTTATAGATTATCTAATCCAACTTTCTCATTTTACAGATGTGGAAATGGAGCCCAGAGAGGTTGATTAAATTGTCAGCATCATTTAGCTAGTTATGATAAAGATAAATAGAACTCAGGTCTCCTCTGATTTCTGGCAGACATGTATAAAAGCTGTTTTTGAAGGGTTCTATTGAGTACTGCTTTGTTGCTGTTTGGAAAATCGTTAATTTAAAATTAGTAAAATATCTTTAGCAGTTTTGAAAAAAAATATCAAATTTTGCTTCTTGGTCTATTGAGATTCTTATTAGAAAATAGAAGAAATTAAGAGTTCCTTACGTAAATCTCTTTATTCAGTAGCTTTCATAATATTGGTTTACATATTTTAAAAACTGAAATTCCAAGAGTAGTAAAATAAACCCAAAGCATTATAAAGCAAAGACTTTAATTATATCATAAATGCTTTTAAAAGAGCTCTATTTACATCATAGCTAATTGAAACTATACTGCATGAATTCTACAGAAAATTCAGAATTTCTTTTAAATAGCAAGCTTTTGACTGTTTTGTGGAGGATGTGGGCTTTGGAATTTGGGGATTACTAATACATTATTTTTTCTCTTACATTTAACGTAGATATTTGTATCAGAAAGCAAGGAGACGGCACCTGGAGATGTAGACAGCTTCTACAATTTTGCTGATATACAAATGGGAATATGAAGTGCAATGAGGAACCAAGGACTTCGTATTAAGCCCTTTTCAATTTGTGTGTTAGCAATGGCTTTTTTTTAAAACTGATGCTAAAATTGTTAAAGTCATTTTTTAAATAAATTGTTGAATACTGCATCATTTACGTGAGATTCGGAAAGAATTTGTTTTAAATTAAGTAGTTTTAATCAGCTTAAAAACCATTTAACCCAATTCAGTGAGCTTGTAGGTTTTCTCTGCATATGATACTGTTATTAGAAAACAGAAGTGACTAGCAGTTCATTATTTTAATCCTAATTAAACATTCTTTCAAATCTCTAATTTACACTTTACTCAGTACTCTATAATACTTGTTTGAGAATATCTTCCATTTTCTTTTTTAATTTAGAAGGATTCCTTACTAGCTGATCAGTTAAAATGAACCTGTGTACATTTTTCTTGTATACATATCCAGTTAAATATTTGCTTCCTAGTTCCGTAATATGGAAAATGAGATTTTGTATACAGAGTTGACCTAATACTTTGTAAATTGAATTTTTTAATTAATAGGTATTTGATAACCAGTTTTGCAAGTAACTCATGTTGGTATAACTGTTTAAAGACTACTTTAAACAGTTGTGAGTAGTATGCTTATTTGAATATATTCCACATTGTTTATTTTTTGAATAAAACTGTTAAATGACTCTTCTGCTTCCTGGTAGGAAAAGGTATATGGAATAAGGAAACTATAGAAGCCCAATCACCAGCAGTTCACAAAGGTGATTAACGTTTTACCAACTCTTATGAGCTATTAGAATTAAAACAAAACCTTGCAGCATTTTTAGGTAAGAATACTTAAGCATCTTGATGAGTTATGTAGATTGTTAAGAAGCTAGATAAATTCCTATCTCAATGTTCAAGTCTGATAAAAATTATTTTGGTTGCTTTAAAGCATTATTTTCCAAATCAACCTGAATGTAATAATTTACCAGGGGGCAGGAGGAAGCTACTTGTTTAAAAATCCACATTCTTGGACCAGTCCTTAGGCGCATTGATTCAGTGCCCAGGGAAAACTGATTTAAGAGGGTTGTTATAACAGAAAGTAATCAGAAGATTTTGATAGGTTGATCTTGTGAGAAGGGACTGAACCCACCATCTACATCATGTGCTGTGTGCTTAGTTACTCAGTCGTGTCTGACTCTTGCAACCCCATAGACTATAGCCTGCCAGGTTCCTCCATCCATGGCATTTCCCAAGCAAGAATGCTGGAGTGGGTTGCCATTTCCTTCTCCATACAAAGTAGCTAATTGGAAGTTAGCTTTCATAGGTCTATATTTAAATTTAATTCTATTTTGATAAAACTAAGACTGAAAAAAATCACTTGCAAAAATTCCTCTTACAATTGTTACTAACAATTTATTTTCATGTTTAAACTCTTTGTGGACATTTTCAGATTCATTTACAACTACTATATTGTATGTCCAATGTTCAGAAATAATACATTAAAAGACTTTTCACTTTAAACTAATAAGTAATGTTGACCACCTACCCTGTGCCTCACCTATATTAGCATCATATCATTTCAGTCTTTTTTACAAGAGCATTCTATATTACATAACCTCTCATTAAAATCAAAATGATTTTATAAGATGCAAATAAAAATCAGTGATGGATTTAATATAATTTTGATCATAATTTACAAATGAGCTTTGCCAAATAGTGGTCAGAGGGCATTAATTTTTCTCATAGGTAAGCTAAATTAAGCATATTCTTTCTGATCATAATTATATTATTAAATCTCATTATTCACAGTTTTAAAAATCATAATACTTTTTGTCTTCCAAAAATATAGTACAATGTTATGCAATGCTGTAGACTGAGTTCTTTATCTATGGTATTTTAGCAAAAACTCAGGAATATTACATATAAGGCAGATGTTAATTTAAAAATTTCCACTAAATTTAGTGTCTATTAACCAAAGCCTAAAATTTTATACTCTTCAGTTAGGTAAGAGCTTTTACCCAGATTTAATTTGTCTTTTAGGACAGTTCTTGTTTCTGAATGTTTGAAAAGATTTTAAAAAATAAGTAGTACTATGGTTGTTGTTTCTATCACCTTAAACCTTGATTATAATTAGTATTATACATTTTATTTCTGAATAGCTTTTGAATTCATGCAAATGTATTAGCAATGAAAACTTAGTAATTTTATTAAGTTATAGATGTTTGACATTATATTAGCTTATATCTCTTGTGTCAGTAGTACTGCTTTTTACTTCTATATATTTATGTCTAGCTTTTGTATGTAATTTATCTAGTGTTTATAAAATGTGATTTATAATAAATATTGTCAAAATGAAAATAATTTAACACTAATTTTTGAAGAGCACTTCTATAATATAAATTTATTCATATGTGTACCAAAATTTGATCATGACACAACTTTTTTAATGATAAAAGTAAAATACAGTGGTCTAATCTGTCTTATATTAGTGAGAAATGAACTGTATGCCATGTTGTGTGTACAAAGCTCTCTGGAGAAATGCAGAGGAAGTAGAAAACTTATTTTAATCTGAGGAATTTCCAGTATCATGTTCCCTTTGTTAAAAGATACATTTTGTTATGATTGAATACTTACTAAGATTAGGCATGTTTTTCTTCCATACTTGAGAAAATAGCAAACTGTGACATACTTTCAGATTTATTCAAGTAGACCTTATTTTTAAATTACTACCAAATTTACCAGCCTTTCTATCTAGCTTCTCCCTCTCCCAGCCCATAAATCAGAGAAACTTCAGATTGGTGAGTTTTTTAAATAACATTTTTTATTATTATTTCTATGTATAAAGCTTCTACATGTACATTTAGAGCATTTGGGGGGAAAAACAGTACTGTACAAGACAGCAGCAAAAATTACTTCTTGCTTATTGGATAATTCTTGCTGTGCTGAGTTAAAATTTTTTTTTCTCATTTTTAACTCTATTTTCCATAGGAAGAGAAGATATTGTAATTAGGGTATGATTCTCCTTCAAAATCCATTCTAGAAAATATTTCATCCTTTAAAAGTATAATCTTAAAAAGTCAAATTTCATCTTAATTTTAGTAATGAAAACTTTTTTGTGAAAATGGTTTTGGGTTTCTTTTTTGGTAGAGTGTTTGAGGAGGGGAGATGACCCCCTGGTGAAGGGAATGGCTACCCACCTTAGTATTCTTGCCTGCAGAATTCCATGGACAGAGGAGCCTGGTGGGATACAATCCAAGGAGTCACAAATAGTCGAACACAACTAAATGACTAACATACTTCATCCACACCTTAAAGTTGGAGAAGCTTTGTCCTAGACTATTAGCTCCTCAAGCACTAAAATCAAGGCTTAGAAACCTCTGTATTCATAGAGAGTAGCTTAGGGTCCAGTGAAAGTTGCTTAGTTGTGTCCTACTCTTTGTGACCCCATGGATTTACAGTCCATGGCATTCTCCAGGCCAGAATACTGGAGTAGGTAACCTTTCCCTTCTCCAGGGGATCTTCCCAACCCAGGTATCAAACCCAGGTCTCCCACATTGCAGGCAGATTCTTTACCAGCTGAGCCACAAGAGAAGCCCTAGGGTCCAGTAATGTGATCATTACATTTAATAAATGTTTCTGACTGAATGAAATAATCCAGTGCTTCATTCTATTAATTCTTTATCAGATCTTAGTCTTTCCTGTAATTCCTCTCTTCACATACTCTCCTTGATTGGCTTTGGAATAAAAACATTCTACAATATTTACTCCCTGCCCTCTGCCCCCGTGTTTTGTGTTGAAATAGTAACCAGAGTCTCTGCCCACTGAGGCTCCTAGGGAGCTTTAAGAACATCAGTGGTATGCATTGTAAACAGATAAGAGCACAGCAGTTTCTGACTTAACTTTTCATCTGATGTTCATATTCAGGTTTTATTTAATGAGGAAAGTCAAGTCAAAGTTATTCAGTTGTGTCTGACTCTGTGCAGCCCCATGGACTATACAGTCCATGGAATTCTCCAGACCAGAATACTAGAGTGGGTAGCCTTTGCCTTTTCCTTCTCCAGGGGATCTTCCCAACCCAGGGATCGAACCCAGGTCTCCTGCCTTGCAGGCGGATTCTTTACCAGCTGAGCCACAGGGAAGCCCAAGAATACTGGACTGGGTAGCCTATCCCTTCTCCAGCAGATCTTCCCAATGCAAGGATCGAACCCAGGTCTCCCTCATTGCAGGCAGATTATTTACCAGCTGAGTGTGATAATTTATTGCAGAAGCAGTTGGAAACTAATAAAGCCAGATTTCCGAGAACATCCAGGCCATATCCCAGTAACAATAAGAAAAGCTTCATGGTATTTCTGTTATTCAGAAATGTAATATATCTATCACTGAACCAATGTATTCAACAATTATCTGGTAATTATTTGCCCATCCAGTTAAATATCCATTTCTCCAGTGCTTTTTATGGATCTCCATTTGGTTATCTAGCCTCTGGTCAATAATATAAGGAGGGGGCTATACACATTAAATACAATCCATGCACACAAATACATAATAAGTACACTGTAGGCTCACAAGTGGGCACAGAGTAGGTACTTCAAATGGTTGGCACTGGTAGGCAATACATATGCTGTTGTTAAAATCCAATAGTTAAAATATATATACTCTCAAGCTTATTTTGTAGGGGTACATGCCACAAATGAAAGTGAATGTCACTCAGTCGTGTCTGACTCTTTGCCACCCCATGGACTATACAGTCCATGGAGTTCTCCAGACCAAAATACTGAAGTGGGTAGCCTTTTCCTTCAACCAGGGGATCTTCCCAACCCAGGGATCGAAACCAGGTCTCCTGCATTGCAGGCGGATTCTTTACCAGCTGAGCCACCAGGAAAGCCCACTTAATGAGGAAACATGTTGCATAAACCCGAGTGGTGCACTGTTGATGCTGGGGCTGAGTTAAACAGCAGTCAGCTAGTTGCTTTGGGCTTGTGGGGAAAGTCACTTAGTCCCTCTCAGATGTTATCCTCCCTCTTTATCTCTTGACATCTTCCCACCTCGAGAGTGCTTAGGGATGAGAGTGGCATCATCATCAACAGAACACGTGCAAGATTATCCAGGGAAGTAGGGGAGGAGAAGAGTAACTCTGAGCTTCCTTTCCCTGAAGACCAGCATTATCATAGCAAGTAAGTGGTAGAGCTGGGGTTTAAATGGCTGTGTCTTAACCATTATTACAAAGAGAGGGGTCTATCAAAATTACTTGTGGGTATTTTTCAAAATGTATATGGCCCTTCAGGCAGTTAGAAAGTCTAAACAAGGTGATGGTGTAAAGCATTAAAGGTGGGGGAAGAAGATCAAAGATGGGCAGAGAAACAACATTCACATAGCAAAAACCAAAGATCCGTCTTGACGTACTGTGGACAAAAAATGTGGATTGCCATCTCAGTAAACAACAGTGTTGCCCACCATTAAGCCGTCAGGTACTGCAGCCCCCAACCCCCACCCCAAGGTGACCCTCAGAGAAATTCAGATGGAGAAAAACAGGATAATGGTTCTAGATAGTTAAGATGCCTATCAAAGGAACAATTTCAACGACCAGTGCATCTTCCCGTACACAGAAAAGCACTAAAATCAGTAACTGAAGATAACTGGATTTTTTGTGATTAGCAGTAATCTTTCGATGTTCAACTACTTTTTTTGCAAAAGCTCCTATATATCCTGGCCCCTCCCTCGCCTCTTCAGAACAGTTCCTTAGAGCTATCTGAGTGGCTGGCTCCTCAGCTATAGTCCTCTCTCAGTAAGGTTCTCAAATAAAACATAACTCACAACTTTTATGTTGTGCGCTTTTCTTCAGTGGGCAGTACTGATAAGGAGTAATGTTACTTGTAGGTTACAAAACTAAGGTCTACAACAGTGTAACCACTATGCTACCTTATGTATAAGAACAGGGGAGATAATAAGTACACACACACACACACACACACACACATATTCTTAATTTTGCAAAAAGGACTACTGAAAGGGCAAATAAACCAAAAATTGCCCACAGGAGGCAAGAGGAACTAAGGGGGATGAGGTCAGAAGTGGGAATGAGACTCCTTACAGCTTTGACTTTTGAACTTTGTAAATATATTACCTGTTTTTAGATCTGAGTTGGGGGTAAAAAGCAGAAAGAAGGTGGTTAGAGAGTAAAAGAGGAAAAGAATAAGAACAGATAGAAAAATTCACAAGAATACTTTTGCCAAAGACTATTTTTTTAACTTGGGAGGGAATTCAGTTCAGTCGCTCAGTCGTGTCCCTATGGACTTTGGGACCCCATGGACTGCAGCGCACCAGGCTTTTCTGTCCATCACCAACTCCCGGAGCCTACTCAAACTCATGTCCATCATATTGGTGATGCCATCCAACCATCTCATCCTCTGTCATCCCCTTCTCCCACCTTCAATCTTTCCCAGCATGGGGGTCTTTTTCAATGAGTCGGTTCTTTGCATCAAGTGGACAAAGTATTGGATTTTCAGCTTCGGCATCAGTCCTTCCAATGAATATCCAGGACTGATTTCCTTTAGGATTGACTGGTTGGATCTCCTTACAGTCCAAGGGACTCTCAAGAGTCTTCTCCAACACCACAGTTCAAAAGCATCGATTCTTCTGTGCTCAGCTTTCTTTAAAGTCCAACTCTCACATCCATACATGACCACTGGAAAAAACCATAGCTTTGACTAGATGGACCTTTGTTGGTAAAGTAATTGGAGGGAATTTAGGGAAAGTAAAAAGTTAGTACACAGAGATGGCTGGAAAGAAATGACCTTTGGCTTGATACCTTAGACTGAATCTGGGGTCTAGATAGAAAAGATGTTTCCTGAGTAACTGAGAGAGTTGAGGAAGAATCCAACTTGATGAAGGGATAGGAACCAAATAACTATCAAGTCAGTGGCACATCTTCTGTTGTTATTCCTGTGCATTACTCTGCCCTCCTTGGCATGTGTTATCCCTGCAGTGGAAGCATGGAGTCTTAACCACTGGACCATCAGGGGAGCCCCTCCCACTTTTTGCTGTGAGTGTCAATGCCACTTATATTTCAGAAGAGTGCCTGTAAATCTTCTCATGAAGATTCATAGATAGTGATTGTCTTTTATTTTTTAAAATCACACTTTGTTCCCTGTAGCATTTTCTCTGATAATCATTGACTTGTTCTTTAAACTTTCTCCCACCTTGGTTCTTGTGATAATGATACAGTTATCCACCATCCATGAATTCATTGAACGCTGCTTCTTGGGCCAGGCACTGTGCTAGATTCAATTTTTCCTACTTCTTTGAGACTTAGTTTCTTTGGATAGCTCCTCATTTCTTTTTTTATTCTCTGACCTTCATTTTCCCTCTTCCATCTCAGCTGTCATCACAGTACAAGGGTCAGTTGTGAGTCCTCTGCTTTGATCACCATGTCTTCTCCTTTGGCTCCATGAACCTTTCTCACAGCTTCAGCCAGAACCACTGAGGACAGCTGTTTATCTGACTGCTATTGCTCAATCTTCAACTCTACCAAATATGTCCACTCCAGTAGTTAAATTTTAATTGTTCTCCTGGTCTCACCACATACTACACTGAACTCATCACATTTCTCCTTCCTAGATGGTCTCCCTGTCCTGGCATCTTTGTTTTCATTGATGACACACAATTATCTCAGTTATACCATTGACATTTTGGAGTCATAGTAGAATGTTCTTCCCCCACCCAACCCACCCCTTGCTAGACAGCCCTGCTTTTGTTTTTTCTGTTTTTTTTTTCTAGGTAGCTCTTAACTAGCTCTGATGTTGAAATGTTTCCATTCTCTATCCTCTCCTTTTCATGCCCATACTCATCAACTTAATGTAGCTGCATGGTTTTTATATCAGTCTTCTCACTACTGCTGCTGCTAAGTCGCTTCAGTTGTGTCCGACTCTGTGCGATCCCATAGATGGCAGCCCACCAGGCACCCCCGTCCCTGGGATTCTCCAGGCAAGAACACTGGAGTGGGTTGCCATTTCCTTCTCCAAAGCATGAAAGTGAAAAGTGAAAGTAAAGTGGTTCAGTCGTGCCCGACTCTTAGCGACCCCATGGATTGCAGCCTACCAGGCTCCTCCATCCGTGGGATTTTCCAGGCAAGAGTACTGGAGTGGGGTGCCATTGCCCTCTCCAAGTCTTCTCACTAGAAACCCTATTTAAGATCTTTGCTTGCTTCCTCCCATGCATCCCATACACTGCAGGGTTTTGCCCTACATAATAGTTAAGAGCATAGCCTTTGGAGGTAGTTTTCTAAATTAATTTTCATTGGAGTATTGTTGCTCTACAATGTGTTAGTTTTTGCTGTGCAGCAAAGTGAATCAACCATAAATATACATATATCCACTCTTTTTAGATTTCCTTCCCATTTTCGCCACCATAGAGCAATGAGTAGAGTTTCTTGTGCTATACAGTAGTTTCTCATTAGTATGTATATACCAACCTCAATCTCCCTTTGGGGGTGGTTTTGTTACCACTAATCTCACAGCATCTTGTGACACTTCCTATTGTGGAACTCTTAAATAATTTCATTCTCTCCCAAGCCAGATCGTCAACTTTTGGAGTAATCCAAATGATGAACACTTTCATTTTCAAGTCTAGGACCACTTTCTTAAAGAACAAAAACAACATAAAAAACCAAGTGGAGGGGAGTAGTGGAGGGATGAATTGGGAGTCTTGGATTAGCAGATGCAAACTATTATATGTAGAATAGATAAACCACTATTATGGATAAAGGTCCTACTGTATAGCACAGGGAACTATATTCAATAATCTGTAATAAACCATAATGGAAAAGAATATGAAAAAGAATATATACATGTGTGTATAACTGAATCACTTTGCTACACAAGAGAAATTAACATATTATAAATCAACTATAATTCAGTGAAATACATTTTAAAAAACTGAGCAACAACTACATGCCAGGTACTTCCACAAAGTTAACTTTGGTATAGCCCACAGCAGCTATCACAGGATCCTGACAAAAGTCAACAGTTACTTGTCTAAAGAGCTCAGTCCTCCACTTTAGCCGTTTGATCTCCTGACTGTCGAATAGTCATGATCAATGAAAACTGATGTTGCTTATGTTCCTCTCCATGCCTGGAAACTTTGATCATTCTTACTATCCCCCCCTTACCCCAAAGCTTCAAATTCTGCCCCTTCTTTCAGGATTGGCCTGATTTCTATCTCCTCCAGTAAGCCACTGGCCTCTGATCGTTTGAACAAGTCAGGTCAAAGTTTCAAAGAACAATTATGGATTTGAGAACCATCAGATCTGGATTTGACTTAAATTCTGCTATGTATACTACCTTTGTAGATCTCCAAAAGCCATATATGTCTATAGTTTTATCGTCTGTAAAATGAAAATTATGCCTGCTTTTCAGTTATTTTGAGTACTCAGTGAAATAAAGTAAAATTTCTAAACTAGTGTTAACTCTTCTTAATCATACAGAACCCTGAAGTGTTACTTTTCTTGTGTCTTATTTTTCTAAAATGGCACAAAATTCACTGCGGACAGACACCAAGACTTCTGTACCTGCCATCTGTTAGCCTCAGGCAGCCAAATACTGCCTGATTGTAGATTTGAATACCAATGATTGTAGACTTGAACCATATCTACAAAACACCTTCACATCTCCATCTAGATTAGTGTTTGAATGAATAGCTGGGAACTATAACCTAGCCCTGTAACACTAATGGTGTTGGTTGGTGTTTCATTTTGTTTTTAAATTCCATCAGAACACTTTGATCTTTGTGAAAATAAATCACAAGCCTGAACAAGCTTCCAAGAAGAGAGAATACTGGTTGGATGAATACAAATATAGACATATATAGGGGGCTCAGCGACTGAGCGACTTACACACATAGGGGGCTCTAGTACTCTAGTTAGTGTTAGTCACTCAGTCATGCCAGACTCTTTGCGACCCCATGGACTGCAGTCCACCAGGCTCCTCTGTCCATGAGATTTTCCAGGCAAGGATACTGGAGTGGCATGCCATTTCCTTCTCCAAGGGATCTTCCCAACCCAGGGATTGAACCCGGGTCTCCTGCACTACAGGCAGATCCTTTACCAACTGAGTTACAAGGGAAGCCCTCTAGTACTCTAAGGCCACTCAATCAGTAACTCTGACTGAATACCTAAGAACATTGAACTTTTATGAGCTGAGATGATGAGTCATATGTAACAAAGTCTTAAGCTAGGCAGCTAGGGCAGCCGAACAACTCCAAAATGTCTTTAAGATCCTAGGTTGTATCTTCCTGCTCTGCCATCATGTTAACTTTTTTGTTAAGCCAGTAACATGTCTTTCATACCTCTAAGTATGGTGACTGCTTTCTAGGTAGAAATAACACAGAAGGGGAATGCCAAAGGGCCAGCTAAGTCTTTACTTTTCCATTGGGAAAATAGTAACTTTCCCAGAAGTCTCACTCAATGGACTTCTACTTATATCTCTTTTGCCAGAGCTCAATCAAATGGCCATCCTACCTTCTAGAAAGTATTCCCTATTCTTACTGGGCATATTGTCTCCCTGAAAAATTGAGGTTCTGACAGTAAGATCAAAAGATCAAAATGGCTATTTGGTAAGCAACTATGAGTATTTGCAACATGAAACTTATAATCTGTATAGTTTAGAATATACCATAAACAGATGGGAGGGGGAAAGTTTAAGAACATTCCCCAAATAGCCCAAAAGTTTTTTCAGAGGAATAAAGAATGGAATGAGATCATTTGGGTAAAATCTCTCAGAGGAGTAAAAAAATTCCCAAGAAATTTCTGAAGAACTTCAGGAACCAAATTATTGCTGTTGTGATTCAAAGAAACAAACAAAAACATGTATACCATTCAGTTCAGTTCAGTTCAGTCGCTCAGTCATGTCTGACTCTTTGCGACCCCATGAATCACAGCACGCTAGGCCTCCCAGTCCATCTCAGGGAGTTCACTCAAACTCACATCCATTGAGTCAGTGATGCCACACAGCCATCTCATCCTCTGTCGTCCCCTTCTCCTCCTGCCCCCAATCCCTCCCAGCATCAGAGTCTTTTCCAATGAGTCAACTCTTCACATGAGGTGGCCAAAGTATTGGAGTTTCAGCTTTAGCATCATTCCTTCCAAAGAACACCCAGGACTGATCTCCTTTAGAATGTACTCGTTGGATCTCCTTGCAGTCCAAGTGACTCTCAAGAGTCTTCTCCAACACCACAGTTCAAAAGCATCAATTCTTCAGTGCTCAGCCTTCTTCACAGTCCAGCTCTCACATCCATACATGACCACAGGAAAAACCATAGCCTTGACTAGGCGAACCTTTGTTGGCAAAGTAATGTCTCTGCTTTTGAATATGCTATCTAGGTTGGTCATAACTTTCCTTCCAAGGAGTAAGCGTCTTTTAATTTCATGGCTGCAGTCACCATCTGCAGTGACTTTGGAGCCCAGAAAAATAAAGTCTGACACTGTTTCCACTGTTTCCCCATCTATTTCCCATGTAATGATGGGACCGGATGCCATGATCTTCGTTTTCTGAAAGTTGAGCTTTAAGCCAACTTTTCACTCTCCTCTTTCACTTTCATCAAGAGGCTTTTTAGTTCCTCTTCACTTTCTACCATAAGGGTAGTGTCATCTGCATATCTGAGGTTATTGTTATTTCTCCTGGCAATCTTGATTCCAGCTTGTGTTTCTTCCAGTCCAGCGTTTCTCATGATGTACTCTGCATATAATTTAAATAAACAAGGTGACAATATACAGCCTTGACGTACTCCTTTTCCTATTTGAAACCAGTCTGTTGTTCCATGTCCAGTTCTAACTGTTGCTTCCTGACCTGCATATAGGTTTCTCAAGAGGCAGGTCAGGTGGTCTGGTATTCCCATCTCTTTCAGAATTGTCCACAGTTTGTTGTGATCCACACAGTCAAAGGCTTTAGCATAGTCAATAACGCAGAAATAGATGTTTTTCTGAAACTCTCTGGCTATTTCCATGATCCAGTGGATGTTGGCAATTTGATCTCTGGTTCCTCTGCCTTTTCTAAAACCAGCTTGAACATCTGGAAGTTCATGGTTCACGTATTACTGAAGCCTGGCTTGGAGAATTTTGAGCATTACTTTACTAGCATGTGAGATGAGTGCAATTGTGCGGTAGTTTGAGCATTCTTTGGCATTGCTTTTTTTGGGATTGGAATGAAAACTGGTCATTAGAGATGCATAATTTATGGATGGCCTTGACTAGAGCAGAGAAGGCCTGGAACAGTTTTCATGGCCTTCTATGCCATAAGATCCTGGTGCTTATATTTTCAGAAAGTCAGATACAGAGACTTCTAAGAAGTCACTTAGATGATGGTTTCCAAAAGGATCCACTCTCTCCTAAGCCACACATGGTGCAGTTTACTTCTAATATGGAAAATGATGGTTAGTCTCTAAAGTTGAGCATCCTCTGGAATCAGACATTTCATCTCTTTTGAAATTTCCAATCTAGAAAAATCCTAAGGAGAGAAGACAAAGTTCTAGATTCTGGATTTATACATATAAGTAAAGACAGTGGTTGTATCATTCAGGATTCCACCAGAGAAACAGAATCAAGGAATTGACTTAGGTGATTGGGGGCTGGCTAGGTAAGGCCAAAATCTGAAGCCTGTAGATGGGGGTATCAGGATGGGCAGGCTGAAGCTCTGAGGCACAAGCTGATGCTGCTGTTTATGGGTAGGATTTCTTCTTCAGGGAAGTCCTAGCTCCTAGGCCTTCAACTGATTGAATTAGGTCCAACCAGATTATCTAGGATAATCTTTACTTTAAGTCAACTGTTTGTAGACTTGAATCTTATCTACAAATTGCCTTCACACCCATATCTTGATTACTGTTAAATGAATAGTTAGGAACTATAGCCTAGCCCTGTAACACTAATGGTGTTGCTTGGTATTTATTTTGTGTTCAAATTCCATCAGAACACTTTGTTCTTTGTCATAATATATCACAAACCTGGATGAGCTTCCAAGAAGAGAGAGAGCCAATATTATCAGTCTGTGGCATCAGCATTAATACAGACTTCCCTGGTGGCTCAGATGGTAAAGCGTCTGTCTACAATGTGGGAGACCTGGGTTCAATCCCTGGGTTGGGAAGATCCCTTGGAGAAGGAAATGGCAATCCACTCCAGTACTATTGCCTAGAAAATCCCATGGACAGAGGAGCCTAGTAGGCTACAGTCCATGGGGTCACAAAGAGTCGGACACAACTGAGCGACTTCACGTTCATGTTCGTTGGTCTATAAAGGTCATTAGCCAGCTGGTATGGGGTCGCACAGAGTCGGACACGACTGAAGTGACGCAGCAGCAGCAGCAGCAACAGGAAACTTCATTGATTATAACTCACCCATTGGGTTTATGCTATTGCTTGATTCCACTAAATTGTTTTCCGCTTATTGGGCTTCCCTCATAGCTCAGTTGATAAAGAATCTGCCTACAATGTAGAAGACCTGGATTTGATTCCAGGGTTAGGAAGATCCCCTGGAGAAGGGAAGGCTACCCACTCCACTATTCTGGCCTGGAGAACTCCATGGACTATCCATGGGGTCTCAAAGAGTCAGACACAACTGAGCGACTTTCTATTGGTAAGAAAACTAGTTCTCCAACTAAGTTGCAGTTTCTTCCTAAAAAGGAACAAACTATTTCAAGGAATAGGTGTGTATTTCTTCATCTGTAAATCATATATCTATTTATTTGGCTGTGTTGCACAGCTTTTAGGATCTTAGTTTCCTGATCAGGGATTGAACCCAGGTCCCAGCAGTGAAAGCGCTGAGTCATAACCACTGCACCGCCAGGGAATTCCCATCATGCAACAAATGTTTAATGAATATTGGGCTAGATTAATTGACAATTTTTACTCTCTTTTGAAATAAAAATGGTGGATGTTTTAAATAATGAAACCTGCTGCTGCTGCTAAGTCATTTCAGTCGTGTCCGACTATGTGTGACCCCACGGACTGCAGCCCACCAGGCTCCCCCGTCCCTGGGATTCTCCAGGCAAGAACACTGGAGTGGGTTGCCATTTCCTTCTCCAATGCATGAAAGTGAAAAGTGAAAGTCAAGTTGCTCAGTCGTATCTGACTCTTAGCGACCCCTGGACTGCAGCCTTCCAGGCTCCTCCATCCATGGGATTTTCCAGGCAAGAGTACTGGAGTGGGGTGCCATTGCCTTCTCCTAATGAAACCTACACAAGAGTAAAAAGCCTTTTGTTTGAAGCATATCTACTCTCTGTTAATGGTGTGGGGAAAGTTATTTTCTCTCTCAATCTCAGTCTGTGTACCTGTGAAGTGGGAATAATGATTACTATCTAGAGGGTTTGGGGAAGGATTAGATGAGAAAATGTAAGTTGAAACACTTGAAACACACTAGATTCTCCATACATTGATTTTCTGTCTCCTTCCATGATAGCCTTCACAAGTGAAATCTTGTGAATTAAAAGTTCTCTCCAATGTTCTTTGCAGATTGTTTCTATTTGATAGAATTATTTTGGATATCAATATATAGCAAAGAATCAACCGAGGTTACCAGTGCTTGTGAATTTATCACACTGGCTATACTCTTTCACTGTAGTTTCTTTTTGTATTTACTTATGTGCATGTTTACATGTTATCGTTTCAACCACGAGTGCGGATAAAATTCTCCATGTGTTTACAATTGCTTTTTTGTTTGAAAAATCAACAATTTTTCAAATTTTATCTGAAAATGTTCCTGAGTCATAGACACGAAGTTCTGAACAAAGGTTAGGTGTCATCAGATTTCACAAGTCTGAAACAATTTTTGGCTGAGGAAAAGGGAGCATATCTTAAATTCTTTTCCTTTATCAGTCTTTCTCATGTGGCCTGGCAGATGCACGGGTTGTTTTGTTTTATTATTAATTGTTAATTGTGGCTCAACTGGTAAAGAATCCACCTGCAATGCAGGAGACCTGGGTTTGACCCCTGGGTTGGGAAGATCCCCTGGAGAAGGGAAAGGCTACCCACTCTAGTATTCTGACTTGGAGAATGAAGGCACCCCACTCCAGTACTCTTGCCTGGAAAAGCCCATGGATGGAGGAGCCTGGTAGGCTGCAGTCCATGGGGTCGCTAAGAGTCGGATGCTATGCTATGCTAAGTCACTTCAGTCATGTCCGACTCTGTGTGACCCCATAGACGGCAGCCCACCAGGCCTCCCCGTCCCTGGGATTCTCCAGGCAAGAACACTGGAGTGGGTTGCCATTTCCTTCTCCAATGCATGAAAGTGAAAAGAGAAAGTGAAGTCGCTCAGTCATGTCCAACTCTTAGCGACCCCATGGACTGCAGCCTACCAGGCTCCTCCATCCGTGGGATTTTCCAGGCAAGAGTACTGGAGTGGGGTGCCATTGCGAGACAACTGAGCAACTTGACTTTCACTTTTCACTTTCATGCATTGGAGAAGGAAATGGCAACCCACTCCAGTATTCTTGCCTGGAGAATCCCAGGGACGGGGGAGCCAGGTGGGCTGCAGTCCATGGGGTCACATAGAGTCAGACACGACTGAAGCGACTTAGCAGCAGCATATAGTCCATGGGGTTGCAAAGGGTCAGACATGACTGAGAGACTTTCACTTTCACACAAATAATACCATTTTATTTTCCCTGAGAAAAATGGAAATAAATCTAAAATCCTGTTTGATTCCTACTCCCCATTGATAACTACCATCATCAATTTGGTCTCTATTCTTCCAGACCATTTGTCTATGGATTTACACATATATTACAGTACACAGACAGATGAAATTATATGGAAAATAGCTGTTTTGCTTGTCTAAGGAAAATGCGGCCTATTATTGATTTTTATCATATAAAATTGGTGTGATGGGTAAGAGAGACTGGAAAGAAAAGAGAAGGATGGAAGGTCTTGCCAACAGTGATAATTTAGTTCACTGTATTCCTTTGGCCTTTTCACTTTCAGTCCCCCTGAGCCCATTTCGGGCAAGCTACACACCATCATAATGTCTGTATGATAGCATAGGCAGTATAAAGATCTTGCATCCAGTTTCATCAAGGACTGGCTCAACAAAGACAGATACACAGTCCCCTAGGCCTTCTGAAAGTCTCTCTCCACTGAAGTCCAAGCATTAGTACTTCTAATTTACAAATTAAAAAAAGAAAGAAAAAGAAAAATAGTTTTGGCTTTAAAGTGCAAGCTGAAGTCATCATGATGGCAAATTCTTTCTGTTTTCCAAGTGAAACAAAAATCTCTTTGTTAATCATGTCATTAATTTCTTTTAAATAATGAGGTAACTTCATGTTCCAGACAAGATGAAAAGTCCATCATAAAGAGAATCTGGTGCTGGAAAGAGGAATGTGGGCTGGCCAGATACCACAGGACTTGAGGAAACATAGAGGTGAGGTCCCTGGTTTCTCAATATTCCAGATTGGGTGCTGGAGAAGCCTGCAACCTAGAATCTCCAATCAGAGCAGACCGAAGCAAACAAAAACAAACAAAATCAAAGAAAAACCCTGTTCTTTCTGGCCAAAGTACCTGGAAAGGAGAGAAACCCAGTCCAGCAGGAGAGAAACCTTTTTGACAGCAACTGAGGACCGGCACTAGACTTTGGTCCTCCATTCTGTAGCTGTAGTCAGCTAGGGAAAATGCTTTCTTATGCTTTCTTCTTCCTCAAAGAGCACAAACCGTGTGAGTGGGAGTGTGGTAGCACCAGACGGCCTGGGAAGCCCTCCCTACCCCCACTCCACCCCTCATGGAGAGGAAGCTGGAGCCACAGTGGCAGCCACAGTGGCATGGGTGGGAGTAGGGGGGAGGGGGAAGGTGAGGGTGGGGATGGTTCTGTGCTCTGCGGGCAAGAAATCCACACCACTGTGGCCCACCTGGCAACACCAGGTAGCCAGGGTTAGCACTTTCAGCCCCAGCAGGCCTGGCATCTCCCAACCCCCTCCCCTCAACCTGGTGACATGGGAAGGCCAGGGAGGCACAGGATCTCCTGACCCCCATCAAGTGGCAGGTGGTGGGAAGTCACTTTCCTCTCCCACCACGGGTGTTGGCTGAGAGCACACGGGGGAGTTTGGATCTCTGTCACTCCTCTCCCACAAAGCACAAAGAGAGGATCCAGAGAGCCCCTCCCCCTGCCTGCTGTGTCAGTGGAGACCAAGTGAGAGGTCTAGACTTTTTTTTACCCTTGTCTGCCAGTGGCAACTATTGCCCTCATTCTCTCAATAAGAAAGTGAAGAGAGGATCTCAAAGAAGAGGGAGGTGGGGTGGGATTCTTTAAATCTGTATAGAAGTCCTGGAAAGATACCTGACTGACCACAAGGAAAAACCGACTAAATCAACATGTTTGAAGATCTGAGAACTGAACTACAGTGTGGAATACCTCTTCACTTGTCAAGGTCATTTCAAATAGTACGCAAACAAAGCAGACAGGGATAGTACTGCAAAGGTTCTAAAAACAAAATTGTCATTGGAACCACAGCCCACAAAAGAAGGCTAGCACCTGTGCACTAAACCTAAATAGGATTACTGCCTGCTGAAATAGAATATTTAAGTAGTATCCAGAGTCTCCTAATGTGCAAAATGTCCAAGAGACAATGGAAAAACACTCATCATACCAGGACCTAGTAAAATCACACCTTGACTGGGAAAAGAGAATTAATGGATATACCACTGAGATCAATCAGAGGTTATAGTTATCTTGAATGAACTTTAGCACAGCTATCATAGAAAATGTTTCAGTGAGCAAATACAAATTCTCTTGAAACAAATGGAGAGAGAATTCCCTGGCAGTCCAGTGGTTAGGAATCCCTGCTCTCACTACACTATGATTGAGGACAGAACAATACTATTTCTCCAATCTAAACAAAAGAGAGAAAAGAGGGGTAAAACTTCCCCTGTTGTTGGACGGTAACAACAAAAGTGCTAATATTCATAAAATTGAAGTCACTGAAAGAGAGGTGAAAATGAATTCAAAGAAATAATGGCTGAAAATGTCCCAAATTTGGTGAAAGACATAAATTTACAAATTCAAGAAGCTCAGTGAAACCCAGATAGGAAAACTAAAAAATATCCACACTAAGACATATCATAAATAATTTCTGAAAACTAAAGATAAAGAAAACAAATCTTGAAAGAAGCTAGAGGGTAAAAAAATGCATTATCTGCAGAATAACACTGATTTAGATGATGGCGAATTTCTCATCAAAAATTACAAAGGCTAGAAGGAAGTAACACATTTTTCAAATGATAGGAGAAAAGAATAGTCATATCTGGGAATTCACTGGTGGTCCAGTAGTTAAGACTCCATGTTTTAACTGTTGAGGGAATGGGTTCAATTTCTTGTTGGGGAACTAAGATCGGCAAGCCGTACAGTACAGCAAAAAAAAAAAAAAAATCTAACCTGAATTCCATGATCAGCAAAATATCCTTCAGGAATAAAGGGGAAATAAAGACATTCCTGGATAAGAGAAAACTTATAACATTTTTCATTAACAGACTTACTATTAGTGAATGGTAAAGGGAAACTCTCCAAACACTATGGAAATGATAACAGAAGGAAGCCTGGAACTTTAGAAATAAAGGGAAACAGGAAACCATCACAATATTGTAAAGTAATTATCCTCCAACTAAAATAAATTAATTTAAAAAAAGAAGGGAAACAAATGTGTCAAAATAAGGGTAAATATAGTAGATTATCTTTCTCCTCATGAATTTTTTCAATCATGATGGATTGTTGAAACAAATTTTATAACACCATCTGATGTTGGGTTTCATGTATACGGAGAAATAGATAAGAAAACTGTATTTTAAAAGTGGGAGGGTAAAGGGATATAAATGAAAATAAGATTTCTACACTTTACTAGAATTGGTAAAATTATGGTCATAGTACACTGTGATATTACATATGTGTATTTTAATACCTAGAGCAAACATTAAGAAAACTATACAAGGAATTCCCTGGTGGTCCAGTGGTTAGGCCTCTGTGCTTCCACTGCTGGGGGCCTGGGTTCAATTCCTAGTCCAGGAACTAAGATCCTTCATGCCATAAGGCAGGGTAAAAAAAAAAAAAAAAAAAAAAAACTATATAAAAGGATATATTCAAAAAAACAATGTAAATCAAAATGAAATTCTAAAAAAATATTCAAGTAACCTACAGTTAGGCAAGAAAAGGAAAACAGAGGAATGAGAAATTGAGGGGAAAACAAAAAGCAAATAAGAAAACATTAGACTTTAGCCCTAAGGTATCAATGACTATGCTAAAGGTAAAAAGTATAAATACATGAATTAAAAATAGCTCTGTATTTTAATGGCATTTAACAGAATGGCTTTTAAAAATACCCTACTATATGTTGTCTACAAGAAACTCACTTCAAATATAACATGGGTAAGTAGAAATTAAAATAATAGAAAAGGATATACTATTCAAACATTAATTTATAAAACTAGGAGTGGCTATATTAATATAAGACAAAGTAGACTTTGGAGCAAACAAAATTATAGGGATGAAGAGGAATATTACATACTGATAAAACAGTCAATTCACCAGGAAGACATAGCAATCCTAAATGTGTATGCACCAAACACAGGGCTTCAAAACACATGAAGTAAACTCTAATAGAACTAGAAGGAGAAACAGACATATCTATAACTATAGTTGGAAACTTCAGTACTCATTCTCAGCAATAGTACTACTAAACATAAAATCAGCAAGATTATACAGCTCAACAACATCATAAAACAAGAGGACCTAATTTATAGGACACTCCACCCAAAACATAATTCACATTCTTTTCAAATACCATTCGCCAAGATAGTTCATATTCTGAGTCATAAAACAAACTTCAACAAAATGTCAAAGAACTGATATCATACAGAGTATGTTTTCAGACCATAATGGAATCAAATTAGAAATCAATAACAAAGTCAACAGGAAAATCCTCCAATTCTAGGAAACTAAATAACACATTTCTCATTAATCCATATGTTGAAAGGAAATCTCAAGGGAAATTTTAAAAAATATACTGAACTGAATAAAACTGAAAATACAACACATCAAAATTTGTGGAATGTAGCTAAAATAGTGCTGGCATGGGAATTTATAACTAAATGCTTACATTAGAAAAGAGGAAAGGTCTCAAATCAATCATATAAGCTCCCATCACAGGAGACTAGAAAAAGAAGGACAAAAAGAAAATGAACCTGAAGTGAGCAAGCAGAAGGAAGGAAATAAAGATAAGAACAGAAATCAATGAAATTTAAAAACAGGAAAACAATAGAGAAAATCAATTAAACAAAAAGCTGTTTCTCTGAAAAGGTCAATAACATTTATAAACCTATAGAACTAATTGACTAAGATAAAAAAAGAGAGGAGACATAAATCACTAATATCACAAATGAGCCAGAGAAATCTTTCCACAGATCCTGCTGCCAATTGAAAGGAAAATAAAGTTCTCAACCCAGTACCCAAAGTCTTTGGAAGAAAGATGCTATGGAAATGTTTGCCTATAGCAAACATATAGTCAATCTGTGACCAAAATATTCATTTAAAAATGTCACTATTTGCTTCTCTCTCTCTCTCTCTTTTTTTTTTTTTTTGGCCACATTGTACGGTTTGCAAGATCTCAGTTCCCTAACCAGGGATTGAACCCAGGCCACAGCAGTGAAAGCCCAGAATCCTGACCACTAGGCCACCAGAGAACACCCCCAAAATGTCACTATTTAGAAAAGAAACTTGCAAATTATTGTATTTCTTTGACATTAGGAACACACCCCCCCCCCCAAAAAAAAGCTACCATATGATCCAGGAATTCCACTTCTGGGAATATATCCAAAGGAATGGAAATCAGGATCTCATGAGATATCTGCACTCCCATGTTCAAGGTAGCAATATTCACAAGAGTCAAGGTATGGAGGCAACCTAAGTGTGTCAACAAATCAAGTAATGGATCAAGTAATTATGATATATGTGTGTATATATATATATATTTATTTATTTATTTATATACCATATATTCAAGAATATCATTCAGCCTTAAAAAAAGAGAAGGAAATCCTACTATTTGTGACAACATTGATGAATCTGGAGGGCATTATGTTAAGTGAAATAAGTCAGAGAAAGACAAATACTGCATGATATCACTTACATGGGAAATTTTTTAAAAAGTTAAACTGATAGAAACAGAGAATAGAATAGTGGTTGCCAGGGACTGATGGAGTAGGGAAAACCGAGATATGTTGGTTTAATGGGACACAGGTTTGGTCCTTGGTCTGGGAACTAAGATCCCACATGCCATGTGGGGAAAAAAAAAAAATACAAACTTTCAGCTATAAAATGAAGAAGGTCTGAGAATCTAATGTATAACATTGTGAGTATAGTTGATAATACTATATTGTATAATTGAAATTGCTAAGAAAGTAGAACTTAAATGTTCTAACGAAAGAAAAAGGGAGAGCAAATATGTGAGATGATGGATGTGTGTGTTTGTTTGTTTTAAGAATACTATGGGGAATTCCCTGGTAGTCCAGTAACTAGGACTCTGAACTTTGACTGCAGGGGACATGGGTTCAATCCCTGGTCAGGAAACTAAGATCCTGAATGCAATGTGGTGTAAAAATAAATAAATATTTGTTTAAAAAAGGAATACTATGAAAAACCCTATGTGTATAAATTTGACAACTTAGATAAAATGGACTGATTCCTTGAAAAACACAAACTATCACAACTCAGAAAATATGAAATTTATAATCTGAATGGTCCAATAACTATTAGAGAAATTAGATTTGTAATTTAAAAGGTCTTGGGAAGAAAAGTTCCAGGCCCACATGGTTTCATTGGAAAATTCTACCAAACGTTTAAAGAATTAACACCAATTTTCCAGTCTTTTCCAGAATATCAAAGAGAAGGGAGCATTTCTGTGTAAGGGGTTTCCAAGACCATCCCTGTGCTCATGTGCAATGATTCACTGGGACCTCAGCATACAATCAGACTCAAGGCTATTATTTATTACAGTGAAAGAGAATGGAGCAAAATCTTCAAAGGAAAAAGGCGCATGGTCAAAATCCAGAGAAAACCAGGTACAAGGTTCTAAGAGTCCTCTCCCAGTGGAGTCACACAGGATATACTTATGTCCTCCAGCAGAGTTGTGACAACACATGTGAAATGCTATCTATCAGGGAAGCTCATTAGAAACTTAGTTCTTAGGGCATTTATTGAGAGTTGATCATATAGGCACTCGCTGCTTAGCACTTACCAAAATTCCAGACTCCCAGAAGGGAAGCAGATGATCAACATAAACCATACTGTTTGTACAGTTTAGGCAGAGTGGGATATTCTTATCAGTCCTTGGAATGGGAGGAACTCACCCCAAATCCAAGTTTCCAGATGCCATCAAAGAACCAACTTTGCAAACAGGCCTTTCAAAGGATAACAGTCAGCCTGCTATGTTAACTCTTCCGCACAGCTTGGAAATCAGGAGACTTGAATTTTAGTCCCAGCATAAATCACATTTGTACAAACAGTTTAGGCATAGTGAGTCACTCTTATCAGTTCTTGGGATGGTGGAAATCCTCCTGAAATCCCAGTTCCCAGAGGCCCACCAAGGGCCTGCTATGTTAACTCTTTTCTGTACAACTTCTCTACTCATATTATGAGGCCAGTATTCACCTAATACAAAAACCAGACAAACACACTATGAAAAAACTCTCCAAACTTCTTTTAGGGACTTTGACACAGAAATCTGCAACAAATTATTAGTGATATAGAATCCAGAAAGGTATAAAAACAATTATACCATCACCAAGTAGGGTTTATTCCAGTTATGCAAGATTAGTTAAAAAATCAATATTCAATCAATGTAAACTAAACTATGATATCCACAGGCTATAGAAGAAAAATCATATGTTCATATCAAGCAATGTAGAAAAAGCATCTGACAAAATTCACCATTCATTCATGATAAAAACTCTCAGCAAATTAGGAATAGAAGGGTATCTGTTCAACTTGACAAAAAAAAAAGCATCTACAAAAACACACACACAGCAACTAACAGATTTCTTAATGGTGAAAGATGGAATGTTTCCCCCTAATATAGGGAAAAAGGGAAGGATGTCTGCTCGGGCCACTCTGAAAGTTCTCATCTGCACAATAAGGCAAGAAAAGGAAATAAAAGTCATACTGATTGGAAAGAAAGAAATAAAACTGTCCATACTCGTGGACAACATGATTGTCTATGGAGAAAATCCCAAAGAATCTACCCAAAAAACTGCTAAGACTAATTAATAAGTGGATTCAACAAAGTCAAAGGCTTTCCTCAGCTGCCGCTAAGGTACATGGTCCTTCTAAGGAAGCTAAGGCCCCATTGGGGTGAGACCCTCACTTCATCTGGGCGACTAGCAGCGTTCCCAGCAGCCCTCACCGGGCACTCGCCAGCACCATAGCCTCCTCGGAGCTCGCCTGCATCTACTCGGCCCTCATCCTGCAGGACACAGAGTATAAGATCAGTGCCCTCATTAAAGCAGCCGGTGTAAATGTTGAACCTTTCTGACCAGGCTTGTTTGGAAAGGCTTTGGCCAATGTCAACATGGGGAGCCTCATCTGCAACGTGGGAGCTGGAGGACTTGCCCCAGTAGCTGGTGCTGATCCCGCAGGAGGTCCTGTCCCCTCAGGAGGTCCTGTCCCCTCTACCACTGCTGCCTCAGCTAAGAAGAAAGTAAAAGCAAGGAAATAAGAATCTGAAGAGTCTAATGATGACATGGGCTTTGGTCTTTTTGACTAAACCTTTTTAGTAACACATTCAATAAAAAGCTGAGCTGTTTGCTGCAAAAAAAAAAAAAGTCAAATAATACAAGATCAACACCCCAAATTAACTGCATTTCTATAAATTAATAATGAATAAAGAAGTTGAAATTCTAAACACAATATTATTTACAGTCACTCCAAAGAAAATGAAATATGGTATACACTTAACAAAACATGTACATGATCTGCATGCTGAAAATTCCAAAATGCAATGAAAGAAGTCAAAGAATATCTAAATAAATGGAGATATATGTATATATATTGTGTTTATGGGTTAGAAGACTCGGTATAGTATAGATTTCAATTCACCCCAAATTGATCTATAGTTTCAACACAATTCCTATCAAAATCCCAGCAAGGTTCTTGTAGATAGAGACAGGCTCATTCCAAAATTTATATAGAAAGGCAAAAATCTTGAATGGTTAAAACAGTTTTGAAGAAGAATAAAGAAATACATACCTACAGTAATCAAGATTGTTTGGTGTTGTACAGCAGAAACCAATTCAACATTGTAAAGTGATTATCTTCCAATTAAAAATAAATTTTAAGAAAGACTGCTTGGTATTCACAGAGGGATAGACAGGTATAACAGTAAAACAGAATGGTGAACCTAGAAATAGCCCCCAAACAGCCAAATACAATATGCCCAACTGATTTTGACACAGGTGCAAAAGCAATTCAATGGAGGAAAAAATAGTTATTTTAACAAATTGTGTTTCAGCCATCAGACATTCATAGGCAAAAATATGAACCTCGACCTCAAGTTCACATTTTATACGAAAATTAATTCAAATGAATCATGGCCTTATATGTAAAATATAAAAGTCTAATACTTTTACAAGGAAATACAAGAGAAAATTTTGTGGGACCTAGGGCTAGGTGAGATTTTTCTCAGACATGACACAAATTCATCATACATAAATGCAAACGTTGATAAGTTGGACTTCATCAAAATTAAAAGTTTTGACCTTCAAAATCTCTTAAGAGGATGAAAAGACCAGTTACACACTGGGAAAAATATTTGCAGATCACTTATCTGACAGAGAACTTGTATCTAGAATATATAAGGAATTCTCAAAATGTAATGGGCAGGGCTTCCCTGATGGCTCAGTAGTGAGGAATTTGGTTGCCAATGCAGGAAACACAGGTTCGATCCCTAGTCCAGGAAGATCCCACATGCCAGGGAGCAACTAAGCCCCTGTGCCACAACTATTGAGCCTGTGCTCTAGAGCCTAGGAGCCACAACTACTGAGCTCACATGCCACAACTCCTGAAGTCTGCATGCCCTGGAGCCCATGCTCCACAATAAGGGAAGTCACCGCAATGAGAAGCCCCCGCTTTCCACAACTAGAGAAAAGACTGCATAGCAACAAAGACCCAGCAGAGCCAAAAAAAAAAAAAAAATGTAATGTTGTGGGCAAAATACATGAGCAGACATTTCACTAAAGAGGATATACAAATGGCAAATAAGCATATAAAAAGATGTTTAACAACATCAGCTATTGGGGAAATGCAATTTAAAACAAAGAGGTATCACAACACATCTATTAGAATGATAAAAATAAAAACATAGTCACTACACCAAATGCAGGCAAAGATGTAGAGAAACTGGATCTCTACATTGCTGGTGGGAATGTGAAATGGTATAGACAGTCTGGAAATTTTTAGCAGTTTCTTATAACACTGAACATACACATACCATCCAACCCAGCAATTGCACTCCTGGGTATTTGTCACGGAGAAGTTAATGTTTACACAAGAAACTCTGCATGAATATTCATCGAAATTTTATTCTTATACACAAAAATCAAAAACAACCCTAATACCCATCCAAGTGAATAAACTGTAGTACATTCATAGCAATACTACCACTCAGCAATAAAAAGGAATGATCTATTGATATGTGCAACTACTTGGATGAATCACAAAGAAATGATGCTGAATGAAGAAAAGCCAGTTTCAAAAGGTATGATCCCATTCATATGTGATAAAATTGTACAGTTCTATACATACAGACACAGAAATGAGTGCATTTAAAACTGGTGAAATCTGAGTAAGGACTGTGGCTTGTACCAATGTCAGTATCTTGGTTATGTAAGATATTACCATTGGGGAAAACTGGGTAAAGAGTACTTGAGACTGTTTTGTAATACTTTTTTTTTTTTTTTACAGATCCTGTGAATCTATAATTATTTCAAAATAAGTATAATATTGAGGTAGGGCTTCCCTGGTAGCTCAGCTGGTAAAGAATCTGCCAACAATGCAGGAGACCTGGGTTCCAACCGTGAGTTGGGAAGATCCCGGGAGGAGGGCATGGCAGACCACTCCAGTATTGTTGCCTGGAGAATCCCCATGGACAGACGAGCTTGGTGGGCTACAGTCCACGGGGTCGCAAAAATCGGACACGACTGAGCGACTAAGCACAGCACAGTCCAGCAATACTGAGGTAAAAAAAAGGAGGATAATAAATAAATGAGGTAAGTCTGAAAGACCACGAATATTTTAGAAGTCGCACATTATGAAATAGAACTACATCTTTAATACTGAAAACAGACAAAATACAAAAAGAGCCCACATTTTTGTTTAGCCTAGAAATGTGAATGAAAACGACAATTATGAGTTCATGGTAAAGAGTTTGCTGCTTAAACATCTGTATGAGTCAGTTTTCCACCAGAGACAGACACACAAAGATGCGCACACAGTCACACTTTTATTCATTCATTGATTAGAAGACATTGGCTTACAAATGTGGGGCAGGCAAGACAAATCCAAAATCCATAGGGCACGCAATCAGAAAGGAACGACCAGACCCATCCAGATTATCCAGGATAATCTCCCTCACTTTATGTCAACTGATCAGGAGCTTTAATTACTCGAAAATACCTTCACAGCAACACCTTGGTTAGTGTTTGACTGAATAACTGGGGGCTGTACCCTAACCAAGTTGACTCATCAAAAAGCCACACCTCATAAACCACTTGTGCCTGCAACTGAATAAATTTATTCTGTGAATAGCCACTTCGGCTTGAATATTATTATAGGCGTAATTCAAGCGCAAACGGCTTAAATCAATAGTGACCGACAACAAGTTGCATACAGGAGGGTCCACTTATAGAACTTCAGAGTTGAAAGGGGCCCTGAAAAGCTTAGGTAGTATTTCAACACAACCCAGGCACCTCCCCGTCGTCGGCGTCTCCAGCCCTCAGAGGTGGTGAGGCGCCTCCAAGCTGCAGCGCACCCAGCAGGAGCTGAGAGGAACCCACCTGGAGCCCCGCGCGGCGCGTGCGGGAGCACTAAGTGGGCGGGGCCTCAAGGCGCGCGGCGGTGGCAAACTGCGCCCGGCCCGCCAGAAGAGCGCGCGGCGGTCAGAGCGGTCGGACAGCAGGGAGCCAGAGACGGGTAGGGCGAGCGCGGCCGGCGGTTGGCTGCGGGTGGGGGGGCGGTTGGAGTGGAACGCGGAGGTTGGGGAGACGGTGGAGAAGGAAGGAAGGGGAAGAGGCGGAGCGTGGGAGCGCACAGTGTCAGGAATACAATAGTGTTCCGCGCCGCTTCAGCCGCTGCCGCCGCCGCCTCCTTCGCTGCCGCCGCCGCCCAACCGCCTGCCCAGCGCTGAGGCCTGACGGGCCAGGCGGGCGGGCGAGGGCCGAGGGCGGGAGCTGAGGCGCGGGGGCCGGCCCCGGCGGATCCGGCGGCGGGGCGGAGGGCGGGGGTAAGGGAGGAGATTAGGGGGCAGGTGCGAGGGAGGGGAGAGAAGAAAGCGAGCGGTTCAGGGGGCGGTTACCACCTCCACCGGACTCGCCCGGCACGTTGCCGGGCCCTAGTGTGGAGCCGGGAAGGAGCATCGGTCGCGCTGCTGTAAGGTAGGCGCCGCTGACGCTGGACGCGGGGCGAGCGGGTTTAGGGGGCGTCGCGTCGGGTGGGTAGCGGGAGTGGCGGCCTCTGGGGGTGGAAACGGGCGCCACGGAGCGCAACGTCCCAGACCAACCTCGCCGCGCTCCGTGTCGGTCCGGCTCCACACGGCGGTGGCCTCCGGCGTCCCCAGAGGCTTGGACCCGAGAGCGTGTGTGGGCTGAGGTAAAGTGCCCGGTGGCTCCTCGGCCGGCTTCGGGCAGCGCTGGGTGGCCGGCATGGGGGCGTGGGTGGTGGGGGCGGCCGGCCGTGTTCGGCTGCGGCTACACTCGGGCAGAAATTGAGCGCCATAACTGTTGCGGCCGTTTCCTCCGGTGCCCCCTCCTGGCGCCCCCCTCCCTCCCGGTTCACTGCCTGCTCTCGAGGCTCCCGGGGTCCGACCCGCGGCGTGAGGACCCGCTCTGTGGGCCTCCTGGGGCCGGATGCTCCAGGGAGCGGGGGGCGCACCCCGACTGTTTCGCTGTTGAGGGGCGGGAAGAACCGAGTCCCAGAGAACCGAGTCCCAGAGAGTGGGGGCCAGGCGGTGCGGGCGGCGGCGTGGTCCCGCCGTTGGTGAGCCCCGGCGTCCCGCGGGCTGACGAACTTTCCCTCCCCCTCGCGTTATTGTTCCAGAGCTGCCGGTCCCGGGCCGCCGCGACCGGCGAGTGCCGGGCGGGCCGGGGGGGCGGGGGTGGGAAAAACGGGAGGGCTTTCCGAATCTTACGGGAAATTTTTTCCCACAGCTGGGCACGGCAAACTTAACTTTTCTCAGCGATTGAGTTGGTTTTATTCCCCACGCCATGGGGATATCGATTAAAAAAAAAAAAAAAGTCTGCCTCCAATCTTTTCCTCTCGCTTTTCTCGAGCTACTGCTTCGGTGAAGTCCGGCTTTAAATTGCACGCGGTAACCAACCTGCGTTTATTATTTGTGAGGGGAGAAAGCGGGCGAGGGACCTCGAGTGTGGGACCATAATGGTGGTATGTGAAGGCATGTTTAAAAGTTGGTATCATTGTGTAGCCCTGGGACATATGCAGCTCCTAAGCATTTGGCAAGAAACTTGTTTGGCCGCTTCTCTGACTTTCTGAGATGCAAGGAAATCCATGCTCTCAGATGTTCATGGGGTTGTTTTTGATGTGAGATCCGTTGATCTGTAAAGCCGAGGATGAGATCCCCATGTCCGGCCCCCCACCCCCACCCCCACCCCCGGGCCTCCTCGCCCCCACCCCCACCCCCGCGCGCGCCCTGATTGTGTAAGAAATCAAAACCGTGTTGATGGTGATTCCAGTGGCCTGGAGGGAAAGGCGACCTCATTCTCTGATAAAGATAGCTGTCTGCTTCTCTCTCAACTGGCAAAGTAATGGAAAATAATTTAGGTAAAGACTGGTTGCACAACATCTTGGCTTAGTTTAAGCAACCCAGAATCCACTTTCCCAGAGTAGTTCTCTTAAATACCTTCCCTGCAGCCATTTCTTGTCAGCCTGGGGGGTGAGACGGTGGGGGTGGGGGGTGGGGGGGGAGTCGGCCTGAACAAAGCATTGTATTTTTATTTAATACTTTCATAATATCTGTAAACAATGGGAATGTGGATCCTAGGCCTCTGTACCCTTTGAATAGTGTAGTTCTCATGCTTTTATAGCATCATGTGGATGAGTGAAATAGATGTAGTTTTTTTTACCCCTCTTCTGTTTAGCCTAGGAGTAAGGATCCCACCTGCTAACTCAGGAGACTTAGGTTTGATCCCTGGGTCGGGAAGATCCCCTGAAGGAGGGCACGGCAACCAACTCCGGTATTCTTGCCTGGAGAATCCCATGGACAAGAGGAGCCTGGCAGGCTATAGTCCATGGGGTCACAAAGAGTCCAACTTGACTTAGCAGGCAAGCATTCTATCTACCTTTATAACGTGTCATTTTCTTTTTCATCTAAAATGAGCTCTGAATTTAAATACTTGAACTATAAGAGGGTAAAAACTCTCTCCAAGGGTGAAAGAATTACATGAGATCTTCTCAGTGTTATTTACCATCACTGACACCTTTTCTTCAACTATGCTCTTCTCTACAGTTTTGTTTACTAGAGAAGTGCTTGTAACCTAGTCTTGGTGCCTTGACAGAGTTTCTTGCATTCTTCGTCCAGTCATTTCTGAAATATTCAGGGGTCCTTGTCTGGTTCTAGAACCTACACTTTCATTCTCCCACTTTTCTGATTTGTGTTGCTGTGAGTTGGTGAATCTTGGTCACAGGTAGGGGAAAGTGAAGAAGGGCCTCCCAGTCCTTCCTGAAGTGTTTGTGATCAGTTGGCCACCAGGAGTGACTTGGAAGCAGCCTGAGGGGCACCTAAGACCCACCTTCTGGCCTGTAGAGAAGGTTCCCAGGAGCAGGACAGATGATGGTTCATGGCTCTCATAGTTGAGTTGTATGAGTTAGGGAAAGTTAAAATATTTAAGAACAAAGGATGTTGAAGGCTGTAGGTTGAATATGAATTTCTTTGGTAATGCTTGTCTTTTTTCTCCTTTGTCTTCCACCAACTCTATCAACTCATTTCTCCCCTAAGCTACACAAAGCCATTTCTTCTTTCTGCGTACTACTTTGAGGTATGGCTGGAACTAAGCAAGTATTTGGGGGGAGGCAAGAGGCAGAAGGCATTGGGTGTTTTTGAAGATATGGCATTACAGAGGGCTCTAATAAGACTTGATCAGGGATACAGAGGTTGAACATTGTGTAGGACATAATGCATCTCCTCATAGAGCTTACACAAAACAGGAGCTGAGGAAGATAGAGCTCATATGCTGGTTTACATTAAGAAAATCTCATCCGAGGATAACTTACTATGATCTTTATTTGTCTCACCTTATAGGTGAGGGTTGAGTGTTGGGTGACACCCATGTGGCTAATATGGGGACACTTGAATGATTTACAAGTTTCTACCTGTTGTCCTACTTACAGTGGCTAGGAAAGCTGAAGCATTTTGGTTTGGAGAGTGGGGAAGGTCTAGGACGTGTAAGTAGAAGTGATGAATGAATAAAAGAGTGCTAGCAAACGGTCGTTACAGACCAAGTAACTACTGCTTTGAGTTTTCTGTTTTCTGGAATCTTTGTGATTCCCCCAGGGTTATTTTTTCTTACTCCCTGTAAGTCTCTGCATAGACAATAGCAGCAAAGCTCTTACCATCAGATCTGTCTCTGTGCTTCTCTTGTCTGGGTAGAACAGTGAGCAAGAAAGTGTGAGGAGAATTTGCCTGGCCCCATAACAGCTTGGGGAAGGGAAAGTAAGGACTCAAAGGGTAGCTGACTGAAGAAAGTAGGGTGCCTGGTGTGGGGAATAGTGCTGGAGCTTTGTCTAATAGGATACTTATGCGTTCATTAGTACTCTTCAAGCAATAAATAATTTAATCTCTGTCCCAACCCAGAAGCAGTGGCTGAGCCCTGTTGCCCATGGGATTTTTATCCTTTGATATCAGCTGATAGGCAAGGAAACATGACTCTGGAGTGTGTTTTTTGGAACAGGTGACAAGATAATATGATACCAGCATGGCCAGTACCTTGTGTGTTCAATCTCCTGGGAAAATCTTTTTTTTTTTTTTTTAACTTCAAATTTTCAGAACGTTTTATTTTGATATAATTACAGAAAAGTTGCAAAAATAGTACAAAGAACTCCTGTATTCCTTTTACTCAAACTTACCATTTACTAACAGTTTGCTCCCATTTGCTTTATCATTTGCTCTGTTTTCTTTTATGACACATTTGAAAGTAACCATTGAGATATTTGTCAAAGGCATCCGATCATGAGGGTGGCTCGAATGCAGCTGCTGGGTGTAGCAGAATATTGGTGAGTGATCTACCTAAAGTTGTAAAATACACATTTGTAAATAACATGGAATCTCTAGTGCTAGATATAGAAATCATTATCAATTGTAAAAGTGGTTAAGATAAACTCCCTTTTTGTTGTCATTTTTGTCAAGTTTGTTTTTAGCTATGCCAAACTTTAATATTTTCATGAAAAGTCACTCCACCATTCCCCAACTTTGTACTTATTATATATTCTCCAACATTTTAATTTATTTAGCAAATTTGTTTGCTAGGGGTATAAGAAGTGAAACATATTCATCCCCTTGAAAGCTCAACATCCAGTGGAAAGGTAAGGAAATCTACCATCTCAATCAGGGCGAAGAGTATTCTGCTGAAGGAATTTACACGGCTGATTGCAACATGAGGCTGGTTCAGGATTTGAAGAGTTAAATACCTGGGAGTCGTTTGAGAAGTATGTAAATGTGAAGATTCATTTTTTCTGATGCTTGCTGCTCTTAGTTGACAAGGTTCATGAGTTATAGAAACCTTTGGTGTCATATACAGCACAGGCTGTAGGGTCATGCCAACTTGGATTTTAATCCATCACTTAATTTTGACCACTGAACTTCACTGTGCCTAAGTTTCTTCATCTGCCAAAACACACTTTTGAGGTAATAATTGCTCTATAAACATTCATCTTCCCTTCAAGAATTGCATTATGGGGGAAATAGCATGAACGGGATTAGGTATTAAGGTGAAATCCAAAGAGGTGTTTCTGTTTTTCTACAAATATCTAATTACTAATTGTACTAAATTGCAATAAAGATTACTATGAGATAATAGCTATAACAGCAGTGATGATTTGTTAACCATTTTTTGTGTGCTAAGCATTGTGCTAAGTGCTTATCACAGGGCTTCTTTATGAGATATGAAGCTCAAAGAGGTGAAAAAAATGTAACTTGCCTAAAGTCAAACAGCAAGTAAGAGGTAGAACGCTTCATAGAGGGAGATGGAGACCAGCATGGTGCCTTGAATCCTGAAGACTTAGCAGGAAAAAGCAGGGAAAAAGAGAGAAGGGATTGCCAGGCAGAGGGAACAGCAGGTGTTGTAAGGGCACTGAGGTGGGAGAGAGGTGGAAAGGATCCAAAGAGGTTTGACTAGGACCTGGAGAAAGAGATGAGACAGGCAGGGTAAGATTGACAGGGTCTTAGGGGACCTCGTTAAGGAGCTTGTGTTTTACTCCAAGGGCTGTAGGAGGCTGCTAGAAGGTGTGTGTGTGTGTGTGTGTGTGTGTGTACTCACTCCAAGGGCTGTAGGAGGCTGCTAGAAGGTGTGTGTGTGTGTGTGTGTGTGTGTGTGTGTGTGTGTACTCACTCCAAGGGCTGTAGGAGGCTGCTAGAAGGTGTGTGTGTGTGTGTGTGTGTGTGTGTGTGTGTGTGTACTCCAAGGGCTGTAGGAGGCTGCTAGAAGGTGTGTGTGTGTGTGTGTGTGTGTGTGTGACTCCAAGGGTTGTAGGAGGCTGCTAGAAGGGGTGTGTGTGTGTGTGTGTGTGTGTGTGTGTGTGTGTGTGTGTACTCCAAGGGCTGTAGGAGGCTGCTAGAAAGTGTGGGTGTGTGGGTGTGGGTGTGTACTCCAAGGGCTGTAGGAGGCTGCTAGAAGGTGTGTGTGTGTGTGTGTGTGTGTACTCCAAGGGCTATAGG